>CM067304.1:34492576-35943389 GCA_034231615.1 Meghimatium bilineatum
CTCAATGTATCGATTATCGTTCTACATAAGATAGTAAACATGCACACTTGGTCAGTCAATGTATCGATTATCGTTCTATATAAGATAGTAAACATGCACACTTGGTCACTCAATGTATTTGTGATCGGTCTCGTACTCATCTTCTTCTTTGTTCCTTCTCAAATTCCTGCAGATTAGTCTGGAGAACTCATAGCTTTATGTCATATTTTACAGCTTAGCTAATATATATGCGTCTTTCTATTCTCCCTCTACAACACATCCGTCTTCAGCATGGATGTTATGTATTGATCAGTCAATCCAACCCCGAATCTCCTTAGTCACTTTTTACGTCGCGAATTCCAGGCTAAAGTATTGCTGTTCTTTGCTCCCCTTTAGAGCCATATCAAATCACACAGTAGTTCTGTAGCCAACACTCCCAGATATCTTAACTAAGGTATAAAGGGATGGAACACTAATGGGTGAATCTTAAGCACAAAATTGTCAATTCAAACCAGTTTTATTATGTTCTTAACGATTAATTTTTATTTCTGCTCATTTCTAGGTATAACGGGAACCGTCAGCATTGACTCAAACGGAGATAGAAACGCCGACTACTCACTGCTAGACCTTAACCCTGAAACAAACAAATTTGAGGTGAGTGAAAGATAGTAAACATGCATATCATATTCAGGACGAAATGATCAACCTAGTAGTTTTGCCAGATTACCTATGCAGTATAACCACATTCAGCATTACTTTCTGAACGGCCTGGGTTCGAATCTGGTATCTTGGCAGTCCGGGACGCCTACTCCCATATAACTCTTCATAGAAATTGACAAAAACATGCTTGAATTGACACATATCTAATATCTGTCCGGAGATGACTGTGGACCAAGGTGTCATTTAGATTTTTGTCACGCCTATAGGTAACAAGAGGAAAGTGGCACAAGTTAGAAGTTCAGACTGGGGAAGGAAATAATTTTTGAACAAGATTCGACGAACAGTAGAGTTATGTGTTGAAAAGTAAGGATAAGCTTAATTCTAAGAGGAGGACGAAGTACCATGAGTATTAGTCAAGGTATCAAGTTGAGTTAATTTATGGACACGAAGCATTGCCGATGAAAGGACACTGTCAGGGAGCGAATGTCTACGAAAGAAATCGTTTACATCCGAGGATTTATCCAGAAAGTCGACATCATCACTACAAAAGCGATGAAGATGAAGAAGCTGGGAGAATGGTAGAGAGTTGCGAAAAGCAGGAGGATGAGACGAAGTGTTGAGCAGAAAAGCATGTACATCAGTAGGTTTGTACCAAACAGATGTGCAGAGGTAAGGTATCAAGTCTTATGTTCCTGCCCACTTTGGCACTATTCGTTACAAACGCGGTGGTTGCTACACATGTCCATATGTAGTTCAGATCCGCTCTGTTTCATTTCCTAAGGCCACTTTCACTGTCGATGAGACATGTACATGTAAATCCCGTATTGCCATTTACGTTATCATATGTAAATGCTGTGACAAGAAGTATATTGGTGAAACGGGTGTACGATTAATAGACCGCTTCTGTAGGCAACTACATACCATAAAACACAAGAGAACCTACCCAGACCATTGACAGGTGAGAGACCACTCATATCAATGGTGATAGTCTTTTTCTTTGATGGTCAAATTTGTGTTGGTGTGGTCCCTGTTGTATTGTTGTCCATGTTGTTTTGGGTAATAATTTTTTTCTTTCTGTCCTCATATCCCGCCCACTTTTCAATAAAATCCGCTCCCATGACTACATGTTTATACGTATGTCATTGTCACCTTGAACTTTGTATTGTTTACATGTTTGCGTTCTAGTTGCTCCGTAGTGGTAACATTGTTTTTACCACAGAGACCTATCGATTCGAAACGTTGAAAATGTCTTGTGTATTGGTATTTGTAGTTGTTCGTGTTTACACCCCATAGCCCTTTAGTGATAGTCTGTCAGTTGTCATCCAGTGAAATTAAAAAACCTGTGTTCTACGTAAATCTGTGTTCTACGTAAGAGCATTGTTATTCAGTTTCACAGCAGTATTACCTTTAATTGATTGTTGTACTTATAACATTGGTGTTTCAGGTCGTAGCAGATTACTTTGGAAATACTAAACAATATACCCCTGTAGAAGGGAAGAAAATTCATTGGGCCGGAGGCAGAGATGGACCACCTCCAGACACACCAGTGTGTGGTTTCGATGGCAGCCTTTGTCCTCCAGAAAGTGAGTTTGTTTGTTTGCATATTTTTTGGTTATATACCATATGGGTAGGTCTAGTAACTAAACATTTTTTCTGTACAGAAGTACCTTTTTTGACGTAGAGATCAATCAAACATTTTTGGTAGTAGTAATTTTCTAGATAATACTTTACGTTCAGTATGCTGCTATTGCTCTGTTAACAGCCCGGAAGAAAAATTGCCTATGGTAGAAATTGAACGAAGCACCATGGCCGGCAAGCAGAGACGAATGCTTCAACACACATCAATATATAATGAATATCGGGCAACAAAATATCAGAAATATTCTTCAAGACGCATCAACATATAATGGATATCCAGCAATGAAATAGCACACAGACACATCAAGAAACAATGGATTTCCAGCAATGGAATGTCAACATATAATGGATATCCAACCATGAAATATCAACACAAAATGGATATCCAGATGAGTAATAAGACAAATCTCCAATGAGTAATAAGACAAATCTCCAATGAGTAATAAGACAAATCTCCAATGAGTAATAAGACAAATCTTCAATGAGTAATAAGACAAATATCCAATGAGTAATAAGACAAATCTCCAATGAGTAATAAGACAAATCTCCAATGAGTAATAAGACAAATCTCCAATGAGTAATAAGACAAATCTCCAATGAGTAATAAGACAAATCTCCAATGAGTAATAAGACAAATCTCCAATGAGTAATAAGACAAATCTCCAATGAGTAATAAGACAAATCTTCAATGAGTAATAAGACAAATATCCAATGAGTAATAAGACAAATCTCCAATGAGTAATAAGACAAATCTCCAATGAGTAAGTAATAAGACGAAGAAAATCTGACTTCACATTTCATAATTGTATCACACTGGAAAATACTTAACAGCAACACTGCTAAAAAGTATTGTAATCTGTCTCTGTTAACTATTCCGCCATCTAGGAGATTTATATAAGTGTCGCCCGTGTGTTGCCGGGGCCCGAAAGGGGAGCAAAGAATAGCAACACTGTTTATCTTCTACGCAAATCATAAAAGGCGACTAAGAAGGTTTGTATGGAGTTGGCTGTCCCATCCCATATAGGGCCAGTGACCCTAAGCCATGCTGAAGTCGGATGTGTCAGGCCGAAAGGCATAGATATCGCAGCAATGCTGTAAACCATGGCACAACGCATTCCGTTCTCCGGACTACATCCTGCTAATCTGCAGAAGTTTGAGAACGAACGTAGAAGAAGAAGAATATATTTGTGTCGGAGTATCAAGAACACTTACCTTGAGAAGGCCATGATCATATGTGGTTCCCACACTCCTGTCTAGCTTACGTATGTAGTTCCCCCACTCCTGTCTAGCTCACGTATGGCTCAGCTAATCTGCTTGTGTATACATCAAGGCCTCCCCTCGTTGGAACAACGACCTTGGTTAATCAGCTGAACTACGTGAAGCTACTTGGCAAGGGGATGTCCTACTCGCCAGTACGCACAAAAGCTGTCGGAGAAAGCGGAAGATCGTATTATCGACAACGGCTTCAAAGGCGGGAGTTGGAAAGGCCTTGTATTGGGCCTAGGTTGCATCAAGGACGGTAAATTATAAGCGACCAGAACCGGCTCAGAAATCAATGGCAAACTGCTGGGTCGTACACATACCAAGAAAATCATGATGACCATATCGAAGACGTTCTGAACATGACACTGGAAGAAGCTGAGCAGCTCGCACAAAATCGTGAACTTCACAGAGTGGCAGTGAGGACAACGTTCTGCAAAGGACAAGTCACACACACACACAGAGAGAGAGAGGGGGAGAGAGAGAGGGAGAGAGAGATGTTATCAAGAAAGAAAGATCAGTTTCGTTTTTCAACATTCCGTCACCTAGGAGATTTGCATGTTTGTGTCATTGTATTGAGAAATATAAATTTTAAATTGCAACTCGTATATTTATAAATGTTCTAAACTTTAATGTTGTTCATTGTGATTCTCTTTTTTTTCTAGAACCGTTTCCTGAGTATGCCATAGTGATCATCGTTCTTGGATCCATTCTCCTCGTTGTTCTCATCGTTACATTTTTTGTGTACAGGTAAGTTTTTTTATATAATGTTGGGCATCAGGTAGATTACCTAATGTTTGACACCAGTAAGTTCTTGACATAATTGTGGATATCAGGTAAGTTCATGACCTAATGTTGGAGATGAGGTAAGTTCTTGATCAAATGGTGGACAGCAGGTAAGTTCTTGATCTAATATTAAACATTACATCCGGGGACCTGTAGCAGCCCATCTATCCTACCAAAGGTTGAAAGGTAATCATATTTATGGTTCACTAGGCTATCTAGATAAAAAACACTTCATTTCAGCCCACATGCTCTCTGTCCTACTCGTGTCACATTTAAGTCCAGATTACCTAAATCGCAACCTAACGACCTGTGACATTGTTACTATTAAACAGACGTTCTCTTTGAAACTTCGAAAACCATTCCAGCAATGGTACACGTTTTCTAACAGCCAACAAAATCGTCTTATGCAAACCCTAAATTTATTATTTTCAGCACATTCAGCAAACATGATCTTGTGCAAATAGTAAATACAGTCTTCTGTAAAACCAACATATATTGTCTTCTGTAAAACCAACATATATTGTCTTCTGTAAAACCAACATATATTGTCTTCTATAAAACCAACATATTTTGTCTTCTGTAAAACCAGCAAATATTGTTTTCTCAAAATCCAACATAAATTGTCTTCTCTAAAGCCAACACTTATTGTCTTCTGTAGAACCAACATATATTGTCTTCTGTAAAACCAATATCTAGTGTCTTCTGAAAAATAAGCACATGTTGTCTTCTGTAAAACAGACACATATTGTCTTCTGTAAAACAAACACATGTTGTCTTCTGTAAAACAGACACATATTGTTTTCTGCAGACATTTCAAACTGGAGGCAGAGTTGGCTGAGATGAACTGGCGTGTACGTTGGGATGACGTAATATTTGGTGACCTTAAAAGAAACAACAAGAAGACTGAAAAGCAGAACAATGGCCATGTATGTCTACCTGTATGTCTGGTCGCGTGTCTCTGTGAGAGTATGTCTACCTGTATGTCTGGTCGCGTGTCTATGTGAGTGTATGTCTACCTGTATGTCTCGTCACGTGTCTATATGAGTGTATGTCTACTTGTATGTCTGGTCGCGTGTCTCTGTGAGTGTATTCTTCTTCTTCTTCTGCGTTCGCTCTCATATAACCACAACGAATATATCATGTTATTTCCGCCGGGGAGCGTGAAGTACGTTGTGCTGCACGTTCCACAGTAGAACTGTGTTATTTGCACCTCGGTTGGCCACTCTGTGGTCTGGACATCCGAGGTCCAGCACATCCGTTTTCGTCATGTCTTTGATTCGGGTAGGCTTCCCTAGTCCGTGACAGTCTGTCTATCTGTTGCTGGGCACGCTGGTGTGTAATGAATCTTCGCCGAGACATTTGTTGTTCACGTCTATCTCGCACGAGGTGTTCCACCGTCAATTAACTCACCTCGTGTAATTGGACGAACTGTGCCTGTGCCCATCGGGTACTGAACCGCTTCTCATCCACCAGCCTGGAACCGTATGAGGAAGAACTCAGCAGAAGAGTTGAACCCTGGCTCTTTCGCCTTCTTAGCCGTGGTGTCGTTCACCGACATTGTGAATCCCTCGCCCAAGTTCGAGTCTCACACCACGCGTTTGAGAGCAAGGCGTTCTCGAGCTGAGCGACCTTGTCCCAATAGCGCCTGAGCCCATCAGATACTGGACCCTTTCTCTCTGCATGTGTATTTCCGGTATAGGAAAGCTTGACAGTAGAGTTGGGCCAGGGTTAAAATCGTTGTCCCTTTTGTGCCTGAGCCCATTGGGTACGGAACCCTTTCTCTCTGCAAGTGTGCTTCCGGTATAGGAAATCTTGACTAGAGTTAGGCCAGGTCTTCTTGCTTTGCCGGACGCCCATGATTGGGTCTGGGTCTCTGCCTATAAGGAGAACAGGTAACTAGACGCTCGTCTCGAGCTAACAGAGCTTGTAATTCCCTTTCCTTGGAACCGTTCCCTTTCTATTTGCAATTGGCGCTACCCTCTGACGCTGTTCTGCCCTTTCATTGTACTCTATGAAAACTATTTGTCTCTCGCCATGCATCTACCTTTGTGTGCCATTTTCTTTGGCCGCCCTTCCAATGTTCGGACTGGACTGACTAGCGTTACTGTATGTCGACAGTGCCTTTGCATGTGTTGGTGCTGTTGGTGTCGGAGATGTTGTCTGTCTCTTATGCAGTCAAATCTCTTTCCATCTGCTAACTCCACATTCTCGGACACGATCCTCAAATGATTTAGTCAGAATCAGCACGAGCCGCTGTATTTCTGTTTCCAGGGTGCACTGCGAGGAGGTACATTTGGGATCTTGGTTATCTGCTAACCCTGTGACCGCCGAGAGCATTGCGTTCCCTTTGCACCCCTGTGAGTGTATGTCTATTTGTATGTCTGGTCGCGTGTCTCTGTGAGTGTATGTCTACCTGTATGTCTCGTCGCGTGTCTCTGTGAGTGTATGTCTACTTGCATGTCTGGTCGCGTGTCTCTGTGAGTGTATGTCTACCTGTATGTCTCGTCGCGTGTCTCTGTGAGTGTATGTCTACCTGTATGTCTCGTCGCGTGTCTCTGTGAGTGTATGTCTACCTGTATGTCTCGTCGCGTGCCTCTGTGAGTGTATGTCTACCTGTATGTCTCGTCGCGTGTCTCTGTGAGTGTATGTCTACTTGCATGTCTGGTCGCGTGTCTCTGTGCATGTATTTCTACTGTATATCTGGTTGCGTGTCTCTATGAGTGTATGTCTAACTGTATATCTGGTTGCGTGTCTCTATGAATGTATGTCTACCTGTATATCTGGTTGCGTGTCTCTATGAGTGTATGTCTACCTGTATATTTGGTTGCGTGTCTCTATGAGTGTATGTCTACCTGTATATCTGGTATCTCTGTGAGTGCATATCTACTCGTATATCTCTGTTCGTGTATGTTCGCGTATCTCTGAGTGTGTATATCTTGTGGCGTGTTTATCGCGTGTCTCTGTGAGTTTATAGTCGTAAGTCTCTGAGAGTGTATGTCTGGTCGCGTGCTTATGTGAGTTTATGGTCGCGATTCTCTGAGTGTGTGTCTTATTCTATGTTCGTTCTGAAAACTCCTATAAATAGCAGGATGTAATCCGGAGAAAGGAATGCGTTATCTCATGGTTTATATTATTTCTGTGATATATGAGCATTTTGGATTGACACATCCGACTTCAGCATGTCTTTGGGTCACTTTGACCCTAAATTGGAAGCGACGGCCAGCTCCACCTCATAACGTCATTAGTCGCATGGAAGGTAAATAGGGTTTCTATTCTTTAATCCCCTCTCGGGCCCAGTCAACACAAAGGCGATGTCTGAACATTTGTCTCTGTGAGTGTATAGTCGCGTGTCTAAGTGAGTGTATATCTGGTCGCGTGAATCTTAGTGCATGTATGATCGTGTTCTTCTGTGGTGTATGTCTATGACTGTGTCCCTGAGATTGCTCATAATTATGTCTATGTGATCATAGTATGTTTCTATGTCTATAATTGTACTATCTATGGTTATGTGTCTATGGGGATCTATGATTTCAATGCATATGCTCATGCTTCAGTGTAAATCCGTGAGGATGTGATTTCAATATGTGTCTGTTATTGTGTATTAATTGACATATAACTTCAGCATCATGACGTTTTCGGTTGTGGTAGTAGTAGTGATGATGATAGTAGCAGTAGTGGTGGTGAAACAGTGGTGGTGGCTGCAGTAGTTGTAACGACAGTAGTAATGGTGACAGTGATGATGGTGATAGTAGTGATGGTGATAGTAGTGATGGTGATAGTAGTGATGGTGATAGTAGTGATGGTGATAGTAGTGATGGTGATAGTAATCATGGTGATAGTAGTGATGGTGATAGTAGTGATGGTGATAGTAGTGATGGTGATAGTAGTGATGGTGATAGTAGTGATGGTGATAGTAATCATGGTGATAGTAGTGATGGTGATAGTAGTGATGGTGATAGTAGTGATGGTGATAGTAGTGATGGTGATAGTAGTGATGGTGATAGTAGTGATGGTGATAGTAGTGATGGTGATAGTAATCATGGTGATAGTAGTGATGGTGACAGTGGTGATGGTGCGGGAAATGATACTGACACGGAAAGGATGGTGACAGTAATAGTAGTGACTGCAGTAGTGGTGGTGGCTGCAGTAGTTGCGGTTACAGTAGTGATTGTGACAGTAGTGAGTGTGAGAGTAGTGATGATGACGACAGTAATGATTGTAATAGTGGTAATGGTGACGACAGTAGTGTTGATGGCTGCAGAATTTGTGGGGGGAATAGTCGTGGTTACGGCAGTGATGGTGACAACAGTGATGGTGATGGCAGATGTGGTAGTGACGTGGTGCCTGAAGTAGTTGTTGTGGTGACAGAAGTAATTGTGACAGCATAAGTAATGTTGGCGGCAATAGTGCTTGGAATGTATCACATGATGAATGCTTACCTGATTCAGTAATACGGTGGTTACTTTCAGGTTGTGGTTATTTCTCTGGAGCTTTTATTTCAAACCCAGAGGACTGATCCAGCAAAGTAGGGCCTGGGACCAGGAACACTTTTCCAACTGGTACAATGCTGCTTAGACTTGGTTCTTACCAGACTTCCATCTATTGGTAGTGTATCTGAGACGTACTTCATCACTCTCCATTCCCCGCCACCTACAATCTGCCGGCACACAAGATCTGTGTTATGTCTGCCACGTTTGGAAAGACAAAGACATGTAGGATCATTCCGTCCTGAATTGGAGGGTTTCACCTCATGTTTCCCCTTCCTCCGTTTTGGTTTCTGGGTGTCAGATCGACATACAGCATCAAACAAATGAGATCTTGACAGTCCGGGTAACATGACCTAGGTTCTATATCATCATCGTTAAGTATCCTCCTCGCGTCCAATGTTGTCTACGCCTAACGCTCAATAACCTTCTGTCTCTTGTTTTGGCAGTGCACTATGACAGACTAAACATAAACTTGAATTATGAATTTGGTTGTACACTCTGATAGACGAAACATAAACTTGACTTATGAATTTGGTTGTGCACTCTGATAGACTAAACATAAATTTGAATTATGAATAAGGAAATCCACTAACCACAGGGATATTGTGCTTTCTCTCTGTGCCCGACTGTGTGATAGAATGGTACACAGCGAGTCTCAGCCGACCTAGATATTAAGTTCAAACCCCGTCACGGGTTTACATCCATACCGTTCATAAAGCAATGACAACCTACTGAACGTATTTATATTGTCTATAATGTCACTAAAGCCACCAAAAAATGCTGGATTGATAACTCTACCTCCTGAATAAGATATGCTAGCACCTCTATGTTATGTAATGTCACTTATTTCACCTATTTTGATAGTTATAGTAATCGTAATTAGGTCCTACATTATCAATCATTGCATATTATTGTGATGTTTCGTTTCAGAGGAATTCATACCACAGCGACTGCTCTGCCGATACTATAGCTGTACATTTAAGTGACGTGGGCAGCAGACAACTATTTACTAAGACGGGATATTACAAGGTAAGCATATAGACTCTGTTGTATGTTTGCTTTGTTGCATAAATGCTATTATTCTTAAAGTTGCTTTTTAAATGAAGCACAATTAATCGTAGAGAAAGGTAAAATTCTGCAGCGCTGAGTAGAACACTTCGAGTACATTTTGAATAACCCATCATCAATAAATGAAGAGGCTATCACCCGACTACCGCAGGTTCCTCTCAATTAAATGCTAGGTGACATCCCTATTTTAGAGGAAACTGGTAAAGCAATTCATTAACTTTCTAGTGGAGAAGCACCTGGCTCTGACTCAATACCAAACGAAATATATAAGTATGGCGATAAAAATCTCATTGAGAAGTTTCATTTATAATTTTCCAACAGTCATGGAAAATGGAAGCTGGTCCACAAAATATCAGGTAGGCCTATGCAACGATTATACAGCTGTATAAATGTAAAGAGAACCGCCAGTTCTGTAATATCAACGAGACATATCTCTACTGTCCATCTCTGTGAAGATATTTGCTACAATCCTTTTGAGCCGTCTTACATCTCATCTTAATGAAGGATTATTTACCCCAAAAGCTAAGGTGGTTACAGAAAAGAGTATGGGACAACTGATATGGTTTTGCTGAAAGCAAACTTCAAGTAAATGTCACAAACAACACTGTAACATGTACACAGCATTCATAGACTTTAAAAAAAGCGTTTGACGCAGTAAGAAGAGATGGGCTGTGGAAGATTATAATAAAATATGGATGCCCATAGAAATGAATCACAATGGTGCAGCAATTTCATCATGGAATACAAGTTAGAGTTCAGAATGATGGAGAGTTATCTGAAAAGTTTCCTATCTCAAATGTAGTAAAACAGAGATGTGTATTAGCACCTACCGTATTTGACAACATGTTCTTTGCTATGTTGGATAATTATTTAAGAGGTCTGGATTTGGAAGTAGACATCATATATCACATAGATGGAAAAGTGTTCATCCTTCGGTGGCTCAGAGTAAAAAGCAACGTCAAATAACACACAATCAGGTATCTCATATTTCCTGATGACTGTGCCCTAAATGCGAACTCTGAAGCTGATCTACAAAGTATTATAGACAGATTCTCCAAATCCTGTACCAACTTTGAACTTACTATTAACACAGAGAAAACAGAAGTCATATTACAACCAGCACCTGGCAAAAGCTATCTCGAGAACTACATAAAGGTAAATAACGTAGCATTGAAAGTTGTGAATAGATTCACATATCTAGTACTTTATCACAGAAAACCAATGTAGATGATGAAGTGTATACAAGGGTCGCCAAGGCACGCAAAGCTTGTGGCAAATTGTATGCAAATATGTGGCGTAGAAATGGCATTAACATACAGACAAAGCCGAAAGTTTACAAAGCAGCGATACTTTCAGTGCTGTTATACGCTAGTGAAACATGTACTGTGAATAGACGTCAGGTGATGAAACAATCACTTTCACACATCTTGTCTCAGAAAAGTTATGAACATCAGATGGTAAGACAAGATTCCAGATACCACTTCCCTTGACAGATCTGGTATCCCTAGCATTAACACTATCCTGACGCAGGCACAGATTTGTTGGGCAGGTCATTTGGTACGTATGCTAGACCATCGCCTGCCAAAGATACTTCTCTATGGTGAGCTGGAGAAAGGTACACAATCTCAAGGTGGCCAAAGGAATCATTACAAGGACTCGTGAAAGACTTCACTGAAAGCCTTTTAGACCACGATACACGGGAAGAACGTGCACACAATAGTGTTCTTCTACATGGTGCTCTACAGTCAAAAAATGCTCATAATCTTGTAAAAGAGGCGAAATACATCAGCTCAACGTGTGATGGACGAACACACATATAGTTGCTTATGTGTAGTTTTGCTTATCCTCTATGGTGAGATGCAGGATGGCATAAGCTCTCTAAAAACTGTCATACTGTATTTTTCCCGTTAGAGAGTAACAGGGAGTATTGGAGTAGCTTGTGTGATAAGTATAGCCTTCCTAACCAGAATAAGCTCTCAAAGTTGACAAAAAAATCTGTACAAGACACTTTCTCTCTCTCTCTCTCTCTCTCTCTCTCTCTCTCTCTCTCCCTCTAAGAGACTCGTTGCAGCATTTGATATTAACAATGATTCATGCGGTAGACGTTGAATGAAACAGTTACATGCATTCTACATTCATAGACGCTCAATATCTTGTGAATGAAATGAGAATTTCAGCAGCTGAAAAGTGAAGGCTAACATAAAAAAGACACGTATAAAAGACACACCATCTAAAGCGAACATACCATGTCCAGTTTGTCCAAGGATCTTTGCGGCCAGCATATAGAAGACCTATTGGCTAATTGGGAAACATCCTTTTACAATAACTAATTTACTTTTCCCAGTGATTTTCATTCTCTGTCGACACAAAGTTTGACATAATCAATTAATCAATGAATCAAGTGCCATGCCGAGTGGCGTAGGCGATCATGTTTCTCCACGATTCTCTGTCTCTTGTGTTGTCAATAAGCTCGGTTGGTGAACTTCTACCGTGCCACAATATTAGTCCATCTAGCAACTTTTCTTTTGTCGTCCGCTATTTCTTCTCCCCTTGATCTTTTCAGTGGTTATTAAGTGTTCAAGCTGTGTTCTCTTAGCACATGCCCTAGAAACCTTGACTGTCTGCCCCTAATGTTTGATATGAATGATCTTTTCACGTCAGCATCAGTGTAAAACTATGCATTAGTTTTCTTAACAGTCCATGGTATTTTCATCATTCTTCTCAGAAACTACATCTCTGTCGCCTCTAATTCACTTTGAATTGTTTTGTTTACAGCCCATGCTTCACATCCATAAAAAAGAATTGGTTCGATATATCATTTCAGCACTCGAATTCGGGTCTGCATAGATAGACTTCCATTGCACAAAATGGCTCTCATTTTTTGGAATGCTGATTTGGCTTGTGATGTTCGGCTCTTTATCTCACTTGAGCATCTTCCTTCTAATGTTAACAGGGTGCCTATAAGAAGATAACATCAATATAATGTCATGTCATCTGCAAAGGTTTTCTTTTGCATGGATGGTTTGTTTAGTGGGCCATTGGTGTGACCCACAGATACAACTGCATGCATATCATTTTCCTTCGATAGCATCATGCTAGCGCTTACTAGAACAATATACGAGCACACGCTTTACCAGAAGTTCCTGCATCTCTATGACAACATATGATAATATTCTGGATAATGAAAACTCATGACTCACTATTATGTAGATCGTGAAAATGCCAAATTCGATCATCATTTGTTACTGCAATATTCTGAATAACATCGTTATCATAACACCATCAATGTTACAGTAACACCATCAATGGTATTGCTCCATAAATGTAGCACAAGAACATCAATGCTATCACAACACCATCAATGATATCACAACACCATCAATGCTATCACAACACCATCAATGATATCCTATCACAACACCATCAATGCTATCACAACACCATCAATGCTATCACAACATCATCAATGATATCCTATCACAACACCATCAATGCTATCACAATACCATCAATGATATCCTATCACAACACCATCAATGCTATCACAACATCATCAATGCTATCACAACACCATCAATGCTATCACAACATCATCAATGCTATCACAATACCATCAATGATATCCTATCACAACACCATCAATGCTATCACAACACCATCAATGCTATCCTATCACAACACCATCAATGATATCCTATCACAACACCATCAATGCTATCACAACACCATCAATGATACCCTATCACAACACCATCAATGCTATCCTATCACAACACCATCAATGCTATCACAACACCATCAATGATATCCTATCACAACACCATCAATGATATCCTATCACAACAACATCAATGCTATCACATCATCAATGCTATCACAACACCATAAATGCTATTATAACATCATCAATGCTATCACAACATCATCAATGCTATCACAACACCATAAATGCTATTATAACAGCATCAATGCTATCACAACACCATCAATGCTATCCTATCACAACATCGTCAATGCTACCACAACACCATCAATGCTATCGCAACTCCATCAATGATATCACAACATCATCAATGCTAGCACAACACCGTCAATGATATCCTATCACAACACCATCAATGTTATTACCGTTGATACCACAATACTTATACTTCTGATATGTATACTTACAGGGAGCCATTCTTGCTATCAAACCAATACCCAGAACTCATATAAGTATACAGAAACCCCTACTCCTGGAAATAAAGAAGGTGAGAGCTGACAACAGCTGTGATTGAAGATGTGTATTTCTTAAAATAGTGTCTTGATTCTTGATTAGAAACTGGTCTCACAGCACATGGGGCATTCCCATAAGTGATCCGCCCTCTGTTCCAGCAGCCATTCGACTCGATGGTGTTTCGAGTCTAATGTTGCCGAAACAGACTTCGACATCGGCGCACAACTCTGGCCCTTGCGACAGGTTTCTTTGTTGTTCTGCCCACCCACGCAGTGCACGTAACTAGTTCAAGCACAACGTCGGCCTGTCGGAACAACATGGTAACTGTTATCGAATGTTACGACTACGGGACAATAGAGTGTATACATTTAAACCTGTAAAGTTAATTCTGTTGATGTTGTTTTGTAGGTATTGGGGGAAGGAGAGGGTACATCTGCTCAATCTACCCATAAAGGACAAAATGTATTGTTATCTCCCTTTTTGTGTTCCTAGATGAATTTACTTTAAATCGTACATGTCAATGTAATTATGTTAAAACTATTTTTAGACAGTCCAGTATGTCTGAACGGCATTGTAATGATGATATGTAGTGGCGATATTGGGACAAGGACGCTCAGCTCGAGAACGCCTTGCTCTCAAACGCGTGATGTAAGACTCGAACTTGGACAAGGGGTACACGATGTCGGTGAATGACACCTTGGCTAAGAGGGCGAAAGAGCCAGGGTCAAACTCTTCTGTTGAGTTCTTCCCCTTAAGGAACCAGGCTCACGGATGTGAAACGGTTCAGTACCCAATGGGCACAGGCACAGCACGTCCAATTACACGAGGCAAGTTCATAGACAGTGGAACACCTCGTTCGAGTCAGACGAGAGCACAAAATCGTCTGGGCGAAGAGTCTCCACTACGCGTGCCTGGAGACAGATATAGAGGCTGTCACAGGTAAGGGTAGCCCACCCGAATTGTCAAGGCATGCCTAAATCGGATGTGCTAGGCCTACAAGGCGCATAACGTTGGCACAACGTAATTACGCTCCTGGCGAAAATCGCACGGATATCCGTGATGGTTACAATGGAGCGAACGAAAAACAAACAAAACAAACAAATTATATGTAGTGGAGGTGAGGATCGACCGTCGTAGGGTGGGTTTATCACTGGGGTTAAGGTTTATGGTTAGGTGTAGGGTTACGGTTTAAGGTTAGTAGGACATTGCTCAAAGGGTAGTGCGGTATCTGACATAACAAGTGTTTTGATTGAGAATGTCATGATTTTACGGGAGTGATAACCAAGTAAAAATTTATGTTAGACGTTTCGGTTAATTACGGGGAGATGTGTCCACTCATTCCAACTTTTCAATATTAGGCTTGATTTCATACAGCTTCCGTGACGAGAAGATAAAAAAGAAACGTAGTCTGCTACTGTTCATTTGATTTGTGCGCAACGTACTTAGAGCCCCACACCAAAGGGTATTCCAGGGGAGGGAGAAGTGAGGCCTTGCCGTGAGTTGCACGTAGATCGATGGATGCTGCATTGTATGCGCCTTCAACGAATGATCGTTTTGTTAAATAATCCATGATTTGTTTCATTAAAAATGTGGACACATCTCCCAATAATGTACCGACATTTCTTTCACAGCATTTTAGAGCACTTATTGGAATATATTTAAAACTTTCTCACTCACACTAGCAGTAAAACTGCTAGTGAAACTGGCCAACAACTGTTTCCTTTATCACTTTCTCAGCAGCGACGGTGTCATTTCTCGATTATCTCCTGACCATAAGACCTGGAACAATTACATCTTATTATA
This sequence comes from Meghimatium bilineatum, assembly GCA_034231615.1. NCBI lineage: Eukaryota > Metazoa > Mollusca > Gastropoda > Stylommatophora > Philomycidae > Meghimatium > Meghimatium bilineatum. The sequence goes on from CM067304.1 coordinate 34,508,474, forward strand.
ACAACTTGATTTGAACTGATTAGATATGTATGAAATAAATACAAATTCGCTATAGGCCTATACAGTATAAACAATAAAGAATAAATATATTTTTTGGATTTTGAAATAGGAGTTTTTAGACAGAAAAATGTATTGTTAAATAACTATCTGTGGATGGATTCCACTGTACTAGTTTCCTGTTAACTGGAAGGACCTCAGAAGTTATTTTTATTTTGTTATTTATTTCACACACCATGACTGATGAGTGATCATGAAACCTGATCAGTGGAAGAGTGAATTAGACACTACAGTACTGGTCTCATGTGCATTTTTCATATGTTTCACATGATTGTGTTATACAAGGAAAATGATTGGAAACAGTTTACTCCCTACACATCATATCTTCAGAAATGTACTAACATGGTATATAATTACTATTAAAAATTTATACTAAAATAAATAAACTACTAATTATTTTTACAACTTCTTTACATTAATTCCTAATTTATTTTACACTTCCAGATGAAGGACCTTCAAAATGATCATCTTGTTCGCTTTCATGGAGTCTGTATTGACATACCTAACCAATGTATTCTGACAGAGTATTGCCCTAAAGGAAGTTTACAGGTGGGTCCGCAGATGTCTGTGAAGAGGACATCATATTATTATTATGTTTGTGCTTTTTTTAACGGATGATGTCATATTTTTCATTGAAAACAGCCAGTTCTGGAAATTTTGAATGTTCTGTAGCTGTTGAGTGTAGCTTTTGTTATATTGTTTGTGATTGTAATTGATATATTAAAAGCAAAGAAAGGAGAATTGCTGAATATTGAGAGAAATACCAAGATATTATGTAATATCTTCTTCTTCTGCGTTCGTTCTCAAACTCCTGCAGATTAGCAGGATGTAGTCCAGAGAACGGAATGTGTTGTGTCATGGTTTACAGCATTGCTGCAATATCTGTGCCTTTCAGTCTGACACATCCGACTTCAGCATGGCTTTGGGTCACTGACCCTATATGGGATGGGACAGTCAACTCCATCCCATAACCTCCTTAGTCGCCTTTTACGACATGCGTGGAAGGTAAACAGTGTTTCTATTCTTTGCTCCCCTTTCGGGCCCCGACACCACACGGGCGATTATGTAATATAGTGAAACAACTGAATGCTGATGGTGCTGGGGGAAATCGGATCACTTTGCATAAAAGTGGAAACATCCTTAAGAGAAAACAAGCAGACTCCTTTACTTCAGATTACAACATCAAAGTTAGCTCAGAGATTCGTGAGAAGTGAGAAAACATTAGACAAGATGGAACCAGATCTGAAGTTATGGAAACACTAATCACAGAGAACTGGAGCATGCAATACGTAAACTGAAAATATAAAAGTTACCATGAGCTGATAGAGTGTCAAATAAAATGGGAAAAAACATGGGAATTGCAGCAAAATCAAATAATTGCTGATCTGCAATCTATGTTGGCCGTACAGGCAGAGTTCCACAGACCTGGAGAGAGAAGTAATCCTGATACCAATCCCAAATCCAGGACAAGACAGCACCAGTCTAAACTGCAGACCTATCAGTCTTACAATCTGTCCATGCTAAACAATGAAGCATTTTCTCTACCAGAGATTACATCAAAATTTTGAAACTGTATTACAACAGACTGGCTTGAGGTACTGCTACTCTTCTGAAGATCAGGTACTTACATTCTTTAATTAAATTAATGCAAACATGTAAATTGCAGCATAAACTGCAGATCTTCAATATATGTTGATCTACAAGCACAGTACTACAGACCTGGAGAGAGAGAAGCAATCCTGATACAAATCACGAAACTATGATAGATATAGGTGATACATTTCAAGATAAGAAACTGGTCACAGAAGCATGGATATACATAGAGAAAACTTTTGTTTAAGTTTGGATATTTATTGTTTATTATTTGTTTGTCCTGTATTTTCATTGATAGCGATCTTAAGGTTGAAACATCGATTTTGTCTTTGAACTATAAAACGCATTATTTTGTGTGTGTGTGTGTGTTTTTTTTAAACCTTGTTGTTGTTAGTCCATCACAAGTGATGATGACTATTTGTTACATTCACTTTTGAAATTCATTTAGAGTTATGTCCTTGATTATGAGTTCGTAGATGGCTAATAAGCCTTATTCAAGCTGCAAATGTCCTTGGACAGTTCAGGCATTAAATGACCACTGTAGATGGTTTATGGTCTACATGTGACTTTCTAGCTACTCTCCGCTGTTGAGCTGCTGCACTTCTCTTTTCACAAAATGCTGCATCTTTTATTTTACTGTAGAGTGCCACGCAGCTCTATTGTGTGCAGGCTCTTCCCATGTCATCAGGTGTATTGCATTGCCAGCTGGTATAGGCGATCATGGATCTCCACAGCTCTCTATCACTAGTACTATGTATTAGACTCGTTGTTGAATCTATGCCATGCCAGGTTGTTAAACTGTCTAATATTTTCTCATGTTGTTGCCCTCTGTCTCTCTTGCCTTCTATCTTGCCTATTGTAACTATATTCTTTAAACCACTCTTTCTCATAATGTAGCCAAAAAATAAATGTCTTTACCTTATATTATTGGTTAAACTCTATCTCACGTTTGACTCTTTCAACACCTCCACATTAGTTTTTCTGGCTATCCAAATTGAACACCTCCACATTAGTTTTTCTTCCCATATGTCTTGGTCTATTTTAAAGGTTTCCAGTGATGTTTTTAACAAGTAATTGTTGTGCTTCTTTTGGCCACCTTGAGATTGTATGCCCTTCTGCAACTCATCATAAAGAAGTAATACCTATGTGTAGCCAGAAGAAACATGTGTTCCTTATAATAAATGTAATGATCTCACTTTGTTCCAGGATGTCTTGGAAAACGAACAAATCAAATTGGATTGGATGTTCAGATATTCTATCATGCAAGACATAGTCAGGGTAAGTGTTATAAAGAGAGTAAGTATTAGGTATTAGATCTGTTGAATATCCTCTTCGCACACCGGTTACGTCCATGGGTGCTCCTATCTCCGCTTCAGTAAATCTCTCAGGGTATAATGGCTGATAGCTCCGGCTCTTTGTTGATACACTGTTCTTTTTGAAAACTTTGTCAGGGGGTCTCTACGGGCCATGCCCATCCTCATTCCCAATTCTCGCATTCTCGATATTGACTCATGCTCATTCATCTCAAAATCCTCTGATCATGAGTACTCATGAGGAGCAATGGGTATGTCTGGTCGGTCCGTAGGCTGACCATCTTTTGTGGTGGCAAGACTAAATAATTGTTCTGCCCGTTTGTTTCCCTCCACGCATACATGTAGACAAAATTAAGGGACAAAATTAAGCGTGAGTTTTCATAGTGATGCCCACATTTTAGCTCTCTCTAATGACTCCGCCCATTCCCTAGAAATATAGTAGAGTAGTAACGGAGGTGCTGATAGCATAATAGCAGTAGTGTTAGTAGTAGTGGTTTCAAGGATGGTGACCAAACTAAAAATAATCCATTGTTACAGTTTCACAAAACTCAAAAACAACCAAAAATCTGTCATCATCAAAGTGAGTGTAGAAATATTAACAAAGGAAGAAACCCCTGTATACCTTGGAGTAAAAATCTAGGCAGACAACTAACAATAAACTATCACATAGAAAATCTCAAAGGAAAAGTAAGTAAATGCCTAAACCTCATATATATATATATATATATATATATATATATATATATATATATATATATATATATATATATATATATATATTGACACTATAAGCAATGTAAGCATTGCTTCATGGCTTACAAATTTACATTTGATTATATTTCTTATAAAGTAACAAAATGTATGAGATTATATTAATCTGCAGCCATTTTTAAATTGTATAAATCATGCCAATATAACATTTGCAATAATCACTGGCATGGGGGAGGGGAGGAAAATAAATGCATGGCTTTCTATGACAGGCTATCATATTTTGTAAGCATCATCTATGACCTCTTACAACATGGAATAATAAAATTAATGGAATTGATATTTTTTCCAAAACAGGAGAGCAGAAATGATGAATTATCAATGCATTGTAAGCAATTGTCAAATTCCTCACACTAACAGTAATTGACTTTTAATGTTAAAGACTTTCACAAGTAAATTAAGGTAACAAAATATATTAAATTACAATATTTGTAATAGGTTAGGTCTGGTGTATGGCTCTGAAGTTAGACAGCCGGTCTCCAAACTGAAGTGGCCTGGGTTCAATATTGATTATAACTTTTTCTTGAACAGTGTATAAAATAGTTACACACAAGCAAAAATAATCATGATGCTTTAAAACAAAAACATCTAGATATGCACACATACATATTTAGATGTCCATGAATAAAGTTCACATTGTTGTTGGGCTCCCTATTATTGCTTACAGATCTGAGAAGGTCTCACCACTGATCATGTGGTTGTTATACACATTTGTGAACTCTAGCAGTTCACAGAAATACCTACCTGAATGTATGAGTTTGTAATGTGTTATTTATTCTTTTGATTTATGTTATTTTCTGGTGTTCAGGGAATGGCATACCTCCACAGTACCGAAATCAAAAGCCATGGCCACCTGAAGTCCAGTAATTGTGTTGTTGACAGTCGATTTGTGGTCAAGATAACGGATTTTGGTCTTCATTACTTCCGTGAGAAGGAAGAAGAGTTGGAAGAAGACACATATGCCCTGGAGAGAAGTATGCTTTCATTCTATATAACATCTTTTCCATTTTCTCATTTCCATTTTCTCTTTGCCATCTTCTTTTTGCCATCTTCTCTTTTCTATGTTCTATCTTTTTTTTTTAATTTATAGAGTTTGAATTTTATAGATAAATCATCAGTGTCAGAAACAACCCAACGAGCTGAAAATGTAGAGGCTGCAGTAACACATCCTAATAATAGGTTACATGTTTTCAAAGTGGCGTGTGGCTTTTTTCGATTTACTCCTGTAAGAAATCAGAAAAACCTCATACTATCAAAGTTCAAGCTCAAATAATTAAGATTTAGAAATGAATATTCTCATATCACAAACATTACAATCAAAATTATAAAAATATGTATCACAATCATAACAATCACAACCATAACAATCACAGCCATAACTACCAGTACTCATATTACCCCTAACATCACCATATAAAGGTCATGAAAATAACAGTCACAACTATAAGCGTCATCAACATCACAACCATAACTATCGCCATTGCAACAGCCAAAACTAAACTTGTCTCTACCACGCCTATCACAAAACATCACCTCCAACACTGACATAACCATAACTGTCACCAGTTTTGAGAACTATTGACAAAAATAGTTCAACTTGTGTTGCTTTGGCTTCATATATAAGATCCTTTTCACTTACATTTTTGCCAACAAGGTCGAAGTCTGGGACTTGAACTGTGTATTTCCCTCTCCCTAGACACTATCCTCAACTATATCAAACAAAATGTTACAGAGAATTTTCAGAATACCTGGACCAAAAGGGACATTCTCAGATAATTGATGTATAATAATGCTAGCTAAACAACACGATGCTCTCTAGACAATTACAATATTTTGGTGATACCAAAATGACAATGACAGCCTATATAATATCATAATGGAAATTTGATGCCAGAACAACAAAACATGATAAGCTACAAATAAAATTGATGCAAAATATCAAAGACCACCTGAACATGACACTCACAGAAGCAGGAAAATTGGTGGCTCAAGTTGGGCAGAAGTTTCAAACGTGATGACTGCTACATTCCAGATTCTAGTCAATTATGTGCTACCTGATGATGATTATATTATATTATCACTGTTAATTCTTCATTTGATAAAAAATAATGTTCTCTCTTTAACAAATTCTAAATTACCTTATGAGTCTGTTGTACCTTATGCACATAATGTGTTATAACAAAAAAAATTCTTTTTTTGAAACAGGTAAACTATGGACAGCCCCAGAACTTATGAAGTTGAGTAATCCTGTGGCAGGTGGGACACAGAAAGGAGATGTTTACAGTTTTGCTATCATCTGCCAGGAGATTGTCTACAGATATGGAGTCTTTTACCTGCAGAATTTAGAATTGTCTCCTAAGGGTATGAAAAACTAATGTTTACATAAACATTGTGGTTTGTCTTAACAAGGTAGTAACTCACCCATATGTTGTAGGGCTCAAAAGAGTTGCAAAAAATAATGACACTTGCCATGCATGTTATCAGAGGAGACTAAGTTTTGGAGATGGATTTAGATGTCCCATATTATTGAGGATCAAAATGACTCAAGAATCATGCTGAACTCAGAAATAAATACCAGGTCAAAGTGCACATATATTGCAGCCCAACTATAAACCATGATACAACACACTCTGTTCTCCAGACTACATCCTGTTAATCTGCAGGAGTTTGAGAATGAACACACAGAATAAGAAAAAGGTGGTAAAATCATGTAACTTACCTAATAAATTATAATACATAAATTATAATACATAAATTATAATACATAAATTATAATACATAAATTATAATACATAAATTATAATACATAAATTATAATACATAAATTATAATACATAAATTATAATACATAAATTATAATACATAAATTATAATACATAAATTATAATACATAAATTATAATACATAAATTATAATACATAAATTATAATACATAAATTATAATACATAAATTATAATACATAAATTATAATACATAAATTATAATACATAAATTATAATTCTTCCATCCTCAAGTCATGAGAACCAGCAAAATACCAGTTATCTTCTATTGGGGAAGATTGAATGTCTATCAATTCACACCCTATTCTTTTTCTGCACTCAGCATTTGCTGTCATGTTAGATTGTCAGACCTGTCATCAGGGCAAATTCCACTGTCTTCTCCAGGTCAAAACGGCTGTTTCATAGCTTTTACCTCAAATCTATATGCTCTGCTCAGATCCACAGTCTCTGTTCTTAGTAAGTTGGGCAGCCCTGAAGTAGGCCTATGTTTTCCCAGGGTTTGGATTCTGGATCCACATGAACATTCAACTGTGTATGAGAACCTCTATCATTAAAGGTGGCCCAAGTCTGCAGTGACCTGTTCTGCGACAAAATGGTGTAGTTTGTTGATATCTTTGGAGGTGATGTATTGCATCTGTTTTGTCTTCCTCTTCCATTTGTTTCTTCCACTTATATGTATATGTGTTATGTCTTCTGTTTCTCTATAACACATTGGGTGTCTATATCTTATAACCTTTTGTTACCAGGCAAAAAATTGTATCATGAGACAATGCTCTGGCCAAACATCAGACATTGAACTTTGCATGTTTTAAATAAGTTATGTAAATATTCTTTTGATCATCGTTCAAGCTTATGGTGAATATGGCATGATGTCTAAATTTGTATATGATAAGCTGTATACTAAGGGTGATGTGGTCATCCATGTATTTTCTTCGCTATATTCCCAGATTTTTATGACACCGATTTCCAGAGACTGGGTTGATTTTAGAGCCATCATCATTTACAAATTTATTCTCAACTGACCACTTAAAATTTGATAATTTGACTTAAAATATAAACCAATAAACTAACAAGTGTATAATTATTGCTTTACATTATTTGCTGCAATTTAAATACAGAGTAATGCTCAAACACTGAGCATTTTTTCTTGGAGATTATTGCAGATGTGAAGCATCATCTTATTCAAAGCAATAATGCAAGACATCAGAGCACATACTACAGGATTGTTACATCTGTACTATTCACAGAACAACAGTCTGGTTCACAGTGACCTCTCTGCAAATTAAGTTGTGGAAAACCTACAATGACCTAAACCCAATCGCTCTATACATGACCAAGTTAACTCAAGAACTTAATAACTGCTCTTGGGCTTACTAAGTTTAGCAGAGGCCCTATGGGAGATCTTTTACACTCATCTGCATTTTTGAGGATAAAAATCACTGGAATATTCTGTGTGTTGGCACATCCAATGTACTATACACCTACAACCATGGATCGTTGCTGGGTTTTGTGATGAATACATGACCAATATCGGTTTAGATCAGGGGTGGGCAAACTTTTTGTGCAGAGGGCCACATTGAAAATTGTAAAGCTATTGGAGGGCCACATATAATATAAAATTATATCGTCTGAGTACTTATAATCATTGAGAAACATTCAGCCAATCAAATTACGTCAATTCTAGTAAAGTAAATTACTCAATATTAAACATTCATATTAAACGTAGTAAAATTTCATTGATGATATATATATATATAGGGCCTATATCAATATTAATATTTAAATGATGTCAAATTGGAAAAAACATTGTATTTTTAATATATAAGAAAGTCGAATTAAAATTCCAATGGATTTCTGTGTAATATTAATGGAAAAAACATTATTTGTGAAGATCGTTTGTTTATTTTAAAATGTGTTTGAGGGCCGCAAAATATCTAATGGCGGGCCGCATGCGGCCTGCGGGCCGTAGTTTGCCCACCCCTGGTTTATATCATGGATGGGAAAAATATGGCAACCTGTCAAATCAGGCGCCCTTATGCCATTATTACTGGCAATCAAGGCTGATTTAAAATTACAGTATGCATTGGCCCCTTCACTCAGTAAATATTATATCTCAGGCTATCTTATGCACATAGGCCAAATTCTACAGCATCCTTTGGGAGTTGTAAAATGTCTTTCTTTTTAAAGCATAATACTTGTTGACCAAGATACCTGGTTCAGGTGCAAGCTGTTCGGCATTGTATCTATTCAGAAAGCAATAGCAGCCTACTCAAAATAAATATTGTTTAGAAAAATATTACATCTAAAAAAGGTGAGTTGAACACTGCTTCCTAGATATGATAAAGTACCAACTAATAAGCAAACACAACATTTTGTCTCTGATTGTTTCAGAAATTACAGATAAGTTGAAGAAAGGAATGAAGCCATTCTTCAGACCAACTTTAGAAGAGTTTGATTGTCCAAATGATGAATTAGCAGGTGTGATTCGACGATGCTGGGCAGAAGAACCAGCAGAGAGGCCTGACTTTCAACAGCTGCGTACAATGATTAAGAAACTGAATAAGTATGTAAAATAAATCCTCATTTACACCGACACACTGTCTCATACTTTCTTTATCTTTCTATATTGTTGTAATACTTTCACTCTGTGTTTTCTCTCTTCTACTTCTGTGTTCATTCTTAAACTTCCGCAGATTAACAGAATGTAGTTTGAAGGGATGAATGCAGTGTGTCATGGTTTACAGCTTAGCTGTAATATCTGCTCTTACTGACCTCAAGAAAGGATAACTTAAGAATGGCTTCTGGGTCTCTTTGACCATATATGGGATGGGACAGCCAACTCCACCCCCACAACCTCCTTGGTCGCCTCTTACATACATGGAATGGAAGGTAAAGAGTTTTCTATTCTTTGCTCCCCTTTCTGCTTCAACCACAAACAGGAGTGTTCCCTTTCTATCTCTTGCATTTCTCTCATTTGTTAATGTGGCCAAAAGGGTAAAAAATAATATCAACACTTTCAAAATGCTGATCATGTCATGAGATACAACACTGAGAGCAGTTAGTTGTGAGGTCTGTTCTCCAGCCTACGATTGCCAATGTGATTAGGTCTGTTTTCCACTCTACAATCTCCACTGTGATTAGGTCTGTTCTTCATCCTACAATCTCCACTGTGATTAATTCTGCTGAAGACAATAACTGGTAAAAGTAAAGAATAAGTCTTCACTGTGCTATAAATAGTGCACTGTTTATATTTTTAACTACCTTACATCATGGATTTCCATGTAACACCAATGAAATTAATGGCTGCCGTGACGTCACATCCTGACAATCACTGAGCTCAAATCTAGACAGATGAACTTATGCATAATCTGTTTCTTTTCAAATTTACATACTTTGTTAAATTTCCTATTAATTGTAATGAGCGATCAGTATTTCTGCCCGCTACAAACAGAGCGAGGTGCGCGCACACATTAGAAATATTATTTCTAATCCTAACCATACTCTAAGTACTTAACCTTAAGCTTGCCAAATCACACAACAAAGGTTAGAACATACCATGAAACTAGAGCAAAGGTCACAGTGAACACTTATACTTTACTTGCGCCAAAAAACTACACTATGAGAGAACTGAATACTCACCAAAAAACTACACAATGAGAGAACTGAATACTCACCAAAAAACTACACTATGAGAGAACTGAATACTCACCAAAAGAAAATAATCGTATGCAACATGTTTAAGATATGTAAGGCCTACACCCAGAGAAACGTGGATACAAGTATTCTTCTTCTTTCTTATTCTGTGTTCATTCTCAAACTCCTGCAGATTAGCAGAATGTAGTCCAGAGAATGGAATGCATTGTGTCATGGTTTACAGCACTGCTGCAATATCTGTGCTTTTGGTATGACACATCTGACTTCAGCATGACTTTGGGTCACTATGACCCTATATGGGCTGGGAGAACCAACCACCCAATAAACTCCTTAGTCGCCTCTTATGACAAGCATGGAAAGCAAACAGTGTTGCTATTCTTTGTTCCCCTCTCAGACTCCTACAAGACACAGGTGGTATACAAGTATATACAAATGGACCAGCAACCAACAAAGTAGTGATTAATGGAGGTGCTAGAGTTTAAATAAAATATCTAGAAAAAGAAAATGAATCCACATGTTCACCAACTGGAATCTTCTGCTCCAGCTACTCTGTGGAAGTACGGGAACTAAACATTACAGCAGAAATAGTTAAAACACAACAAGAGAATGTCAACAAATGGTGTTTCTTACTGATGCAATGTCTGCCCTACAATCCCTTAACAGCGGTAAAATGAAGGAAGCCATACAAGAAGTGAGCATTCAAAGAAGGGTAGTACTACAGTAGATAACCATCTCTTTAAGATAAAGCTTTAAAAAGCCTTGAAAAGATCAGTGATGTTTATTTTAGCCACTGGTTAGACCACCAAAGAAAATCTGCTCCAAATGGTCTATGATGCAGAAATGATTGAGAAACACTGGTCAGAGATACTTTTAATTAATACAAACTAGGCTTTACCGCACTCAGCTTCACAGCACTGACAGAAAAAAAAGCTCTACATATACATGCTGCTTGTGCATGTGACTCACTTGTGCCTGTGACTCACACAATTTTCATCTGTTCTCATTTGAGCTTGAATTATTCTATCTCAGGGATGGTGACAAAGGTGACATTCTGGATAACTTGTTGTCAAGAATGGAACAATATGCCAACAATCTTGAAGCTCTTGTTGAAGAGAGGACATCTGACTATCTACAAGAGAAGAAGAAGGCTGAGGAACTTTTGTACAACATGCTTCCTAGGTAAGAATATACTTCTCACAGTTTTAGTACTACTCAGTGTTACATAGCAATGTAATTTATGAACATACTCTAAGAGTGCTCTATCATTATTTGAGTGTACAAGTCCTACTCAGAATTGAGCATAGCGGTATAAAGTATCTTATTATTTGCCATGTTTTAGCATGTTTTTATAGTATGCTATCGTTCATAATCATATCTTAACATTTTCAGATTATTTTATCATTAAGTGTCTTGACATCTTTTATGATTATTTTATTTTTAAATGTTATGACTTATTTCTTATAAATGTTAAAGCATATTTTATCATTTATTGTTATTACTTAGCATATTTTCAGATCTGACAAATGAAAATAATGTGTGGCATTGATATTTTAAGCCTGTGCAACTTTGCATTGCCTGGACTATTTTGCAACTTGCAGTCCAGTGCCTCTTCCTTTTTTGTTTTAGTCAAGATTTTTTTCCCTAACCCTTACTACGAGAAAAAATTGTCCACTGGGTATTGAGTCCCTGTCCACAGGGCAGTGGATTTTGTCCACATGACAGTAGGTTTTTGTCCACAGGGCAGTGGGTCATTCTTCTAAATGACTTACCATTCAGGATTAACAAGTTCCACGTGTCCAGGGCTTAAAGCCAGAGTTCTCCCTCTTATGTTAGGTTAACAAGTTCCATGTGCCCAAGGCTGGAAGTCTGAGTTCTCCGTACTATAATGACTGTTGCTAAAGGATGTACCGCTATCTTTAATGTGATGGGATTCATCCTACCCACCACACCCAGATGATAGAGGTTATGTTTTCTGCCTTTCATAGGATATGTGTGGTATTTCAGTAAAGATATCAATTGCACCTATATATACCAAAATGTCCTTGGTCAAAAGCATCACCGTGTAATCTGCAACTGTGTATTCATTGCCAGTTGTCTGTTTATAGGAGATAAAAGCCTCTTGCTGAAGTATGACACTTTCAACCTATGACCAGAGTATATTTTGGTTATATTAGGTGTGTTTGATTTTATCTATTTGTGCCCTTACAGCCTGGGACAATGAAATCATTATGCGTGCATTCATTGCAAAAACACTTCCTTTGTGTCATGTGTCTTCTTTTGTAAGCATTTCTCTAGCTCTGTTCAAGTATCTGGAAAAGGGTATAATTCATGAGAGGGACTGAAAGTACTGAAAAGAATACTAGTAATTGGGAGTCTTGGTGTTGATTAGAGAAGAATGGAACCTCTGAGAAGGTCTTAAAAATGATCTGATGAAGTCTCATCTAGGTGACTTAAAAGCCCTGAAATTTATTGGTGGAATTCTTGAGAGAGCCCTGAAATGGAAAATGAGGTATTCAGGTTAGCCCTAAAAAGAATTTAACAGAAGATTACACAGGATAAGAGTACGTCCTGAAGAGGACTGTTGTCTATGCTGAGTGGGATTGAAGATACCCTTAGATCTTAGAGAAGAAATTAACAGAAGTAATTATAAACAAGATGGTTAATTAACTTGTACCAGATAGCTAACATACCAAGTAAACACTGTAAACCCACTTGTATTCTTTGGCTGTGTCTGTCAGTTTTATTAAAATTTAGATTAAGGCTTTTATTCTGTTTATATATTGTTTATTTAATTTTAATCCATTTTTTGACATATTGTGGAATACTTATTCATTCAGAGAATCTGGTTTATATTGCAGCTTATCTCCATATCTGAAGGCTGTTTCGCTATCTGTTACTTAAGGATGAGTTTTGTATTGGTCGGTCTCCCCCTAAGTATTTTCATATTATTTCATTATTAAACACCTGGCTTTGACAGATTTTAAAGCATTTCATCTTTTAACATTAGTCTCTAAATACATTTTTAATTAACCTTAGATGTTGATATATTTATTCAGGTATGTGGCAAGTCAGCTGATACGAGGAGAAACTGTTTCTGCAGAATGGTATGATGGTGTGACAATTTACTTCAGTGATATTTGTGGTTTCACATCTCTGTCTGCTGAGAGTACACCTATGCAGGTATGACTTCATTTCTCTTTCTGTCACTTTATTGTTTTTAGTTTGTGTATGTTCTAGCATTATTTGTATCTGTGTTGTCCTGTAGTTTTTTTCACTTATGTTGTTATGAATATTTACCTTGTGATCTCCATTGTGTGATGAGACTTGTTACACCATTTACCGTTTACTCTAGATATCATGTACTCATATCCGGCTTGGGCCATTTTATTTACAAAGTTAATTTTTCAGAGAATCGAGGAGATTATGAGTTATGTGCTATGAGTGGAGGTGGAGTGTCACTTTGTTGAGACGGTGGAGTGCCACTTTGTTGAGACGGACAGGGTACATATTCTGAAACCCACATACAATGAGTCCTTAAACTCTTTTTGTAAACTGACCTTAGTATGCACATGCAGAAACCAAACATATAATTGAAAGATTAGGGGTCATAGATACATATTCTTGGAAGGGAGGGATCATATATAGATACATCTTTTACGTAAGCCTCCACCCATTTTCATTTGTAATTATCTTTTTCATAACTCTCTTTTGCATTTGATTTTTTTAATTCTCTTTCTCATAACTCTCTTTTTCATTTGATTTTTTTAATTCTCTTTTTCATTAGATTTGTATACTTCTCTTTTCATTAAATTTTGGTAGTTCTCTTCCTTATTCAATTTTTGTAATTCTTTTTTTTTATTACCTTTTTTAATTCTCTTTTTCGTTCGATTTCTGTTGACTTTTTTTTGTAGAAAATCATTGAGGGTGGGGGCAATATCCACCTTTCATCTGAAATACTAATACTAAACATCATGCTCTGATTTCCTAAGTAGGAGAGGTTAAACATCCCATTTCTCCCACCACCCCATCTATGGGCACAAGAATAGGATCTCAGTATGACTTCGAAAATATGTCTATGCAGGTTTCCATAGTTACTAAGTATTGTGTCCTGCTAAGGGGCGTAGATGTGCATAACAATGTGAGTACTCTTATAGTCTTGGTTTCTTTTTTATTAAATACATTTCTTTATATTATAAAACCAGATGTTTCTTGAATTATTTGTGCCCTACAATTTTCATTCTACACAAAACAAAACCAAAAAAATCATAACAAAAATATTACCTCATCTACACTTTATAAAAAAACTTACACAGAAAACCCATGTAGAATCAATTTCAGACATTATTTTAGGATCCCATATCTAAACAGTTTTTAGATAAATTCATTTATATGTTTATTTTTATAAACAAAGATTACTGTGACAACTAAATAGGGATAGAACAACTCATAAAACAAAAGGTTATCTTGACACTAATTATGAACAAAACAACTCACAAAATTAGAAGGTCACAAAGACAAGTAAATATGGACAAAACAACTCATAAAATTAAAAGGTTATGTTGACAAATAAATGTGGACAAATAAATGAGAACAAAACAACTCACAAAATAAATGGTTACCGTAACAAACAAATTAGAACAAAATTCACAAAACACAATTTTTTTTCAAAGAAGAAGAAAGTATTTTACAAAAAAAAGGTGAAGAAGAAGAGGTTCATGTGAATAAGTAAGCTTTTCTTTTTCTTCCTCTGTGTTCAGGATTCTTTTAGTCTTGCTAGATCTTCAGGTCAGTCATCAGTTCAGAGCGACTGCCCCAAGTTTTTACCAAGAACATTTGCTTGTTCTTCATGTACATAAGTGGTACATTTCTGTACCTTCTTATTACTCTTATTACATGCATGGTTGGTCACCTGTGGTGAACATTAGAGGGAATATTGGTTCAGTCCAGTTAGGCCATGTCTTGCCTAGAAGTTCTCTAAAATTTGGACAATCTTGGATTACATTTTCTAAAGTCTGTATTCCTGTTTCACTGGGACATTCATGTGTGTTGACCCCTGATCCAGAACTGGTGGCCAATCTGCAGATCTACAGTGGTCAGTTCTAAGTTGAAAAATGATAGTCTTTTGTTGCCTATTCAGTTGGTTTATGGGATGATCAACATCTCTATCATTCTTCTAATATGGACATTGTCACCATAATTTCTCTATTAGTGAAATCATATGGAAAGTAAGGAAATTCCTACCAAAGACAACCAGATGAAGAGCAGCATTGCCTAATATAAATGAGATGAATTAATCAGACATGTAATATTCTGTGAAGAATAGTTGCTAAGCAAAGATGGGTGAAGAAAGTTGTTTATTGCTTTGCAAGTTGGCATAATCAAGGGGAAGAGAGACAGAGAAAGACAAAGATAGAAATTTTTGGATGGGTTGTCACATTGGCACAAAAAGATGTCACCAACTGAACTTATTAATAACACAAGAGACAGAGAATTGTGGACCCTGGGTCCACCGAGAGCAGTGTGTTCCCTTTGCACCCCAGTTCATGACTGAGGACCAAACATAAAAGTTAAAATAAGAAAGTAAAATCTCTCCTGATATCTAATCTTTCTTATTTGCAGGTTGTAGATTTGCTGAATGACCTCTATACTTGCTTTGACTCCATAGTAGAGCACTTTGATGTCTACAAGGTAAGATTATCTCATGAGTTGTGATAAGCTATGTGGTAAAGTAATTGCATATCGTATAATGTTTCAGGAGTATGTAGTCTTGGAGACTTCAGTGTACAAGAAGCTTATGCTTAGAGCTCAATTGCTCAACTTCCTGCAACACTATTCTCACTAGCACATTGAGCTAGAGATTAGATTTGATGTTATAAAGTTTTTCCCTTATCCATGTCATTGAGATGTACTAAATTTGGTGCTATAAAGTTTTTCCCTTGTCCACATCATTGAGATGTACTAAATTTGGTGTTATAAAGTTTTTCCTTTGTCCACATCAATGAGATGGAAATTTGATGTTAGGTCCATATTTTGTCATAACCAACTACATACCTAAGTATAATGTGGTCAGCATCAAACCTATTGTTCTTACTATCGCAGAAAATCTGGTATCCATTTTCCTTAAGATTGGTCAATCTAGGATCTGCTTGTGATTTTAAAATATTTCCATTTCAACTGGATAATGAACCTTGGATCACCTGAATGGTAAGCCAGTTCACTAATAACTGAGCTGTCATGGCCCCCAATGTTATTATAGTACAGTGGTATTTGCTAGAAGCAATCATCAATACACAGATTTCAAATGAACACTAAACACATTCATGGGCACTATAAAGAATAGTTATAATTTTAGCAAAGTAGTAAGAACCTCATCATGGCATGGTGGTCACTGACTAGTGAATGATCAGAGGTCATAATCATTAAGTGATTTCTCCACAAGGAAGGTTAACTGTCTCTTGCCTTGATGTTGCACTATGCTAGACCTGTCCATCTCATGATGTTTGATGTTTCTTTCCCACTTGTATCTCTGCCTTCTTCTTGCTCACCTTCCCTCGACTCTATCTTCAAGTATGGTCTTCAACAAGGTGTCATGTCTTTTAATATGTCCAAATTACTTTATTTGTTTGATCTTTATTTATTTTAATAGTTATTTTTTCATACGAAGACTGAGAACTTCTTTGTTCATTTTATTCAAGTTCTCTCTATTCATCCTACTGGCTTTACATATGAGTGGTCCTGGGTTCATTCCCCAGTTGAGACGAAAATGCTTTTCAGATCCCAACAACTCCCGGGTCAACCCTGCTGTAAATGGGTACTGGATTAATCCAGGAAGTAAAGACTGCGAGGGAGAGGAGATGACTACTGCCCTGATATAGCAGAGCTACTGAAATGTGAAATCCCTAAAATCTCACACCCCTACAACATCAATAAATGTTATGGGTTAACTTTACTTTACTCTGTTCTTTTAAATATCCAAAAATCAATTTCAAAAATACAGGCATCAATTATGTCTTCTAGTTTTTTGTTCAATGTCTATGTCTTACATTAATATCAGGGGTACACAAATATAAAATAAATAACTGTCAATGAGTGTGCAGAAATAACAAAATAGATACTTCAAGTTACATTATTCAAACAGCACCTATTCCTAACACAACTTGGGTCAACATATTTTCTTGTATATATAGAATATCCACACAAGCCTAGAGATACAATCAGAACACCGACAGGAAAATTCTGCAATAATTATGATGCAGAAATCAAGGCAATTAGTGTGGCAGCTAAAAAACTGCTGAACTCCAACTCTGACCTACAGCCTGTGGTATTCCTGACAGATGCAAGGTCAGTGCTTCAAGCTCTCCAGTCTGAAAAACTAACAGACTTGAAAAAACTACTTAGCGAATTGTCTTACCAGTATAGGGTAACCATGCAGTGGATACCCTCTCACTGTGGAATACCAGGAAATGAAAAAGCAGACCAACTGGCTAAGGAAGGTGCTGCCGAAGACCAACCAGATATACCAATCACCTACCATCAGAAAAAACAGATGATCAAGTCAATAAGAAAGCCACAAACACCAACACAAGATGACTATCATATTATGAACAGACCAGAACAAGTTATAATTCTACGTCTCAGAACAGGACACAACCGACTCCGCAGTCACATGTATACAAAGTTCAAGATTTGCAACACGGCCATGTGTACATGTGGACAGGCAGCACAGAGTGCCAAACATATACTTCAAGAGTGTTCTGAGCATGAAATGCTGAGGCAGACATATTGGCCAGAGGAAACAACACTGGAATCAAAACTCTATGGGACACTGTATGAACTACAAAAGACAGTGAGTTTTATTAAGAAGACAGAATTAAAGATATAGACATGTTTCAAGTGAACGAAAGAAGAAGAAGAAAAACATATTTTCTTTATTCAACCCTACAAAATATATCATTCCTTTCCGCAATTTTTGATCTTTTTCTTTTACTGTTGATTCCATAATATGTCCGTCTTTCCAGACTGGCCTACTAATATATTTTATTGATTTCAGGTTGAAACAATTGGTGATGCCTATATGGTAGTCTCAGGCCTGCCAGTCAGAAATGGAAACCTTCATGCCAGAGAAATAGCAAGAATGTCTTTAGCCTTACTGGATGCAGTGTTTAAGTTTAAGATCAGACATCGACCTGGAGACCAGCTGAAGCTAAGAATAGGCATTCACAGTGGTAGGAGAATATTAGAAAAATAAATATTCAGAAATAAAATTTGTCACGTCAGATATTTTTGCTGCTTAAGAAAATATGTTACACTTTGTTCACAATCATAGTGAGAGGAAAGGCAATAGGAAGATTGCGATATGGGACCTAAGCGTGGATAAAATGAATCAGTTCAGCTAAATTCTAAGGGATTATTATTGATTAGGGTTGATACTTGAATCTTTACAAACTACATATAATTAAGCACTGGATGGGCTAAGTACATGAATCTACATCTAATTAAGTAATTCATAAAGTGCAATAAACATCCAATTTAGAAATGAATTTAAAGTACTAAATCTATACCTAATTTATTAATGAATTTAAAGTGCATAGTCCTTCATTTTAAAAAATATGTTGAAATCTGTGAACAAAATATATATTAGGAACAGACTGCATCACTAAGGTGTGAAAACACCTACTCACCATACATAGAAATAAGAAGAGGGGTAAGACAAGGATGCATTTTATCACCAAGTTTATTTAATATCAACACAGAGAATATCTTTAAAAATATAGAAGAAATTCCAGGACTCGAGATCAATGGGAAAATAATAAACAACCTAAGATATCAGATGATACTGTTCTTTTAGCAGTAAACAGAAACTACAATGACTAATAAATCAAGTCAATAAATCAAGTAATGAATATGGACTGGATATAAATATCCAAAAAACAAAATCCATGATATTAGCAAAGACACAAAAGAACAAGAGATAAGCATAAACATACATGGAGATAAACTGCAATAAGTAAAACATTTTCAATATCTTGAACACATAGTCACAAATGATGGCAGATGGGAAACAGAAGTTAAAAGGAGAGTAGGACTGGCTAAAAGTACCTTCAATGGCATGAGGAAAATAGTAAACATCTAAACAAATTACAAGCAAGTTAAAAATGAGAATTATAAAATGCTACATATATTATATATTAATGTATTGCTCAGAAACACGGACACTAAACAAACAATTAGTATACAGAATTGATGCCTTTGAGATGTGGGTATAGGCCTATAGAAGAAAAGGGAGAACATCATGGAAAGGGAAGAAAACAAAGAGGTTCTAAAAACACTTAATATGAAGAAAGAATTACTAAGAGAAATAACGATGAGACAAAATATTTTGGACACATTAAAAGGAATGACATCTTATTGAAGACCTTACTTGAGGGTAAAGTCAAAGGGAAGCGAGCACGGGGTAGGCAGAGATACAAGTGGGAGAGTAACATCACAAGATGGTCAGGTTAGTCTAGCAAGTGCACCACCAAAACAAGAGACAGGGGATATTGGAGGTCTGTTGCAGGCAACCTTCATTGCGGAGACAGCACT
Organism: Meghimatium bilineatum; assembly: GCA_034231615.1. Classification (NCBI taxonomy): domain Eukaryota; kingdom Metazoa; phylum Mollusca; class Gastropoda; order Stylommatophora; family Philomycidae; genus Meghimatium; species Meghimatium bilineatum. Next base: position 34,528,225 of record CM067304.1, read on the forward strand.
TGATGATGACTGAAGCAGGTAAACTAGCCCAGAATTTTAGTAGTCCAGAGTGTTTTTAACTAAAACTACCATTTATAAAGAATATATCACCTTGATAACTTTATTTTTCAGGTCCAGTGTGTGCTGGTGTAGTTGGATTAAAAATGCCTCGGTATTGTCTTTTTGGAGATACAGTGAACACATCTTCAAGAATGGAGTCTAATGGATTACGTAAGTTCATGCTCTGATTTCATATGAGGTGGTAGGGGATGAACACCCTATCCCTGCAGGTTCCCTTATATGCCCTTATATACATTTCATTTTTGTGTGTGAATTGTAGGGTATATGCCCTACACCACAGCCTAGAAAGATCAGCTAAAAATTTGCTATATAAACAAGTTTGTCTTGTGTAATAATAGAGACAAATGTCCATAACCAGACAATTTATTTAGTATTGAAGGTTAGGACAGCAGATTGATAAGGAGTATTTTTTCAATATTGATGTACAATTTCTTCTATAAATCATCTTCTTTGTTCACACTCATGATGGTTAGCAGGATGTAGTTTTAAGTCTAGAAGGATGTAGTCTAGAGAACAGAATTTGTTCTGTCATGGTTTAAAGCTTGCCTGCAATTATACCTTTCAGCCTTACATAGGCTTATCTGACTTCAGCATGATGTGTTTTTCAATCAGTTTGACCTATGGTGTAGCACAAAGGGTTATCAAAAGAATCAGGTAACATTACAAGTAGTTCTATAACTGAAGAGTTTAGGAATTAGTAGGTGCCATACTGGAGCACTAAGAGTGGATATTATCATTAATTGACATGTTGTTCGTCCATCACAAGTGATGATGACCATTTGTTACATCCACTTTTGAAAATTCAATTTTAGTTATGTCCTTGATTATGAGTTCGTAGATGGCTAATGAGCCCTATTCGAGCTGTAAATGTCCTTGGACAGTTTGGACATGGAATGACCAATGTAGATGGATCTTGGTTTATCCATGACTTTCTAGCTGCTCTCCGCTGTTGAGCTGCTGCATTTCTTTTCTTTTCACAAGATGATGCGCTCTTTTTTATTTTAGAATGCCATGTAGATCTATTTTATGCAAGTTCTTCCCATGTATCATGGTCTATTTCAAAGGCTTTCAGTGAGTTCTTTAACGAGTCCTTGTAGCACTTCTTTTGGCCACCTTGAGATCGTATACCCTTCTCTAGTTCACCATAGTGAAGTATCTTTGGCAGACGATGGTCTGGCATATGTACCAAATGACCTGCCCAACGAATCTGTGTCTGCATCAGGATCGTGTCAATGCTTGGGATACCAGCTCTATCAAAGACAGTGGTATCTGGAATCTTGTCTTGCCATCTGATGTTCATAACTTTTCTGAGACAATTTGTATGAAAATGAATGATTTTTTTCTCATGACGTCTATACACAGTCCATGTTTCACTAGTGTATAGCAGCACTGGAAGTACCACTGCTCTGTAAACTTTCAGCTTAGTCTGTAGGTTAATGCCATTTCTACGCCAAACATTTGCGTCCAATCTGCCGAAAGTACTGCTTGCTTTGGCGATCCTTGTATACACTTCATCATCAACGTTGGCATTTTGTGATAACGTACTGCCTAGATATGTGAATCTATTAACAACTTTCAGTGCTACACCATTTGACATAGGTCCTATGCAACTGACTGACATGTAGGCCTAATTCCTGTGCAAAATTAATTGTATCTGATCATAGTAAAACTTTTATCTCTTATCTCTTTTAGCACTACGAATCCATGTAAGTCCATTCACTAAGGAAATCCTGGAACAATTTGGTACATTCCAATTGGAGATCAGAGGAGCAGTTGAAATGAAGGTAAACCTATAAAGTATTGTCATTCTATTTTTGTTTTATGTTGAAACCTCTCAGGTAAGTCTTTAAATCCTAATAGAAGCATTTTCCAACTTTTTCTTTTCTCATGCTAAAGAATAGCCTACAGTCCTAAAATTTGGCAGGGTACAACTTACTTAGGACTACACATAATAGGCCCTATTTGGCAGGGTACAGTAAACCCCCACCTGTGCCTCTAAGCATGTTTTAGAGCATAGGGCATATCATACAATAAAATAGGAAATATACAACATCAGATATAGGGACTTAATACGAATTTTAAACTCTAAGCCTGCTAACTTTGGGAATCCAATACTTGGGAATATTTCGTAAAATTTCACAATATTCTGTTCAATTCTGAAATTTGACATGGTACACACACATAAGGGGCTTACAACACTAGACCGTTGAAAGATTTCCTTCAAATAAACAAGTTATGATCTGTGAATGGACAGTCAAAACATCTACTTTAGTAACATTTGATAGCAACATTTCAAGACAATTAAAATTTATGTTGAGTAGAATAAAATACATGTCAAAAATATTTCTGATCATCTACAAGTAACTCTTTTTCTGGTATAATTTGTGTATTTTGTTGTTACATTTTGTATATTTTTATATTATGTAAGAATTCCACATTCAATAATCTTTCTTTTGATACCTTGCTATGACCTTCTCTAATACTTTGTCTTCACAAAGTTTGGGCCTAAATCATGTTGCGGTTCAAAATTTATCCTAAAATAATTACATCTGAACCCTAGAATAATTGTGTCCCAAAGAGTCAATATTGTGATTTTTAAATGTTGAAATTGAAATATATGTTATGTTGTTAAGTTCTTAACCACATTATCTTGTCAGGCTACTTACCGTAGTTTTTTCTTTTGAATTTATGATAGTTGCTAATAATGTGATTTTGAGGTAAAGTGGTGCACATTATTGGGGCAAAGTGATGCATTAAAAATAAATGAAGAAAATGCCTATATGATGAGGAAGTTGCAGATGCTGATCTAAAGCTCGAAGAGACAGATATTGGGGCCTACATATTTATATATATCTATTCGCTAAACCCTTTGCCTTTCAGCATCAGTGGTAGAAGAGTTCTCTGGAGATGGCCCTTGTGTGTGCTGCTTATATTGTGGAATTAGTCGCCGCTTTTATTTCGGTAGTCCATCGTTTTCAAGGTCGGCCTCTAGATCTTCCATTAACTGTATCTGTGTAACATAGCTTGCTGTCTGGTGGTAGTCTGCTGATGTGTGCAAACTATTTGATCTGTTGGCTCTTAATATACTACAAGATTGGGGTGGTGCCGGTTATTTGTCTAATGTCCTCATATCTCACTCTATCTGTTAGCAATATTCCTAGGATTCTGCTTAAGCATGCCTTTTCAGCTGTCACTAGTTTACATTTGTCTTGTGCTGTCGTTGTCCATGTTTGGCTAATAATAATCGTTTTGAATAGTGTTATTTTGGTGTTTGAATCTACATTTCTGTTTCTGAAGATTTGTGATTTGTGTCAGTTGCCATAGGGCTTGGTATGCTTTACTACATCTATTGTGTATTTCTTTACTGCTCTTGCTGTCTGTTGTTATATTGCTTCCTAGATATGTGAATTCTGTCACTTGTTTAAGTCTGTTGTTTCCAATATATATATTGGTGTTTCTTTCTGTTCTTCCTATCTTCATTACTTCTGTCTTTTCTATGTTTATCTTCATGTTAAAGGTTTGGCATGTTTGATGTAACCTGTCTTTTGTCTTTGTTGTTGCTTTTCTTATGATGCTACTAGTGCTTGGTCGTCAGCAAAGTATATATATATATATGGTTATAACAATCATCCAATCTTACAAAGACATTATTAGCTTTAAAACGGAACTTACAAACAATTTTTTATTCAAATATTTTTTCCGATTTAAGTTATAAAACTAGGTCTGTCTATTTAATCTATCTATTCTTAGCACACATTCACACATTTCCAGTTTGCTAGACCTGTCGCAGTGGCAATCTCCCTCAGTTTTATAATGGTTTGTATCACCTTTTTGCCTGCACCACATTGCCCCATAAAATGGGACAAAGTGTTTTTCACACATGTTCAAAAATTCTCCATCTACTGTCTTCGCATAGCTGTATGTTTTCAATACCATCACTAATATAAGATGGATGGATAAGCTAATACACTGATGGCAGTTTGGTCTCTCATAGTTAAGTCTAGTTGTCAGAATATGCAAAATCATTAAAAGTACACCAATTTGCCCCCACTTACCCTACATATAATTTGACTAGAGCAAATAGATTCCCAGTACTAATTTATGGTTTTGAAACATAAACACTTAATAAATCAGTGACAAGAGAATTTCTTATTTTATAAATATATTTTCACTTTCTGTTATTATCTCACAACACATCCCATGTATAGAACAATAAAAAAATATTCATTATCTTACAACACATCCAATGTTTACCATTAATTTTTCTTTCATTATCTTACAAAACATCCAATGTTTACCACAATCAACTTTTCTTATCTTACATCTTTCATTACTCAGTGTTTTATCTTTCATCATCCGATGTTTATTATATTTTATTTTATTTAATCTAGGGCAAAGGTTCTATCGTCACATATTGGTTACTCGGAGAAGAAAATTCTCCATACAACATTAGACAACAGGGATGTAATGAACCTGGCCAGAAATCTCCAAAGAAATCCACAGAAAAGCAAGTCTCCCCATCAAAACACTGACACCTATGAACCCTGGTTCCTTTTGTGGAAGGGATTGACTATGTGCTCTTTTCACATTTTTTGGGAAGTGTCTGTTGTATTCCTACTCTTTTCAGTTAGTTTTTTTTTGTGACTGTTCTGCAATCATGTAATTGAATGTAGATGGCAAAATTTTCTTCATAGATGTGAATGGATAACTGTAGATTAATTTATATAATAAGGACATATGCCTTGATCATTGATAAACCAATTTACGTTTCTTTTGAATTGTTTTATTCCTAGCATTTTATTCTGTTCTTGAACAATTTTTTGTTATTTTCTGTTCTTTTAACATTGTTTCTTAGTATGTACTTTTTTGCAGGGTTTCTTAGTATTGTATTGTTTGCTTAAATTATTTCCTTAAATTGTTTCAAGTAGGCTTATATGATTTTGCTTTTTGTTTTACATTTTTTCTCAGTATTTTTTTTCACTATTTATTCATACGTTATTGTTTATAATATTTATATTTATTTTAATGTTATTTACACTTTTTTTTTTGCCATGTTTTAGTCATATTTATGAATAGACCTATGTGTATTATGATTCTTGTATTTATTATTTTTTAAATAGGTTGAATTTATAGCCTAATTTAAAAGTGAGTAAGCCTACATAGGCCTAAGCACTCTTATTTATTTATTGAGATGGTTGACACTGAAAATGTGAGTAATAGCCATGATTTTTTTTTTTGCACATGAAACATGTTAGCAACTATGAAACACGGATATTATAAGATGAAGAGTCCAGACAGATTGAGATATAGAAATAATGTGCCATAGTTAATGTGTAGTTTCTAAACCTCTATAAAGCTAACTGCCTGCCTCTTGCTGAAAGGTAGAGTACACATTTTAGGTGGCCAAAATACCTTGCTTGATTTCAACTGCAGATAGTTGGGCAGCCAGATAATTGAGAAAGCAATTGCAACTTATTGGAATGTAAATATTCCACAAAACCATTCTTCTTCTTCAGTATTCATTTTTAAATTCCCGCTGGTTCTCTCTTGTAACAGAACAAAGGTCCTACTAGATTTCCAGCCGAATGTAGTCCAAAGAATTGAAATGCATTGTTTTATTTACATCAATGGTCCAACACATCCATCTTTGGCAGTATAAAATCATTATAAAAAAAGAAAAGTGGTTCAAAATACATAGAGCATTGACTTAATTGTACTCAGGTTTCCCCATAGGCCCTTTGTACCTGTCTCAGTTACCAATTTGTCAGATCATCTTTCATGTAATGTTACATTTTGCACTGTGTTATAGACCTTATGGCTTAGTGCATCCATCTTTTAGCAAGCAGTTTGTGTGTTGCTTTCCTTTATTTTACTTATGGAAGTCTGAATAAAATCTGGCAGAAAAATACCCACTTTTAATTTACATTTTTAAATATTTTAATTGGATGTCATTAGTAGGCCTACTTGGTAACGTTTTTCATAAACTTGTGATTGAATCAGTATAGTATAAATGTCAGGGATAGCAACTCTATGCCAGCCACTTTAGAATAAATCATTAGTCGTAGACAGAAACATATGCTTGTTTTATTTTTGTATGAACTCACTTTTCTAATGTTTATACTTACAAAATAGCCACTTCTGTCATGCTTCATGACTTTTAAGATTATTACACTTTACAGTTTTGGGGAGAAAGGACCACCATTTTGAAAATAAAAGTACAGGTAGGCCTACCATTATCTTTTTTTTGCATCCCCCCATCCTTCCCATTCTGTCAATTTCATAATAAATAAGCCTAATAGCCTCAAAGAAATAGCGCATATCTTATGTGCCAGTTCACAGCAAAAAACTGTGATATTTGCTCTTTACAGTTTAGCATAGACCCAATTTATTTTTGGCAATTTTTGGTCTTCATTTTCATTAGAATAGAGTAGCCAACACTATCTCGATCAGCTTTAGTCAATTCTTACATGGTACATTATAGTCTACATGTTATTTATCTATCTTTTCAGATCCCGGTAAATGCAATGGCATAATTATATTGTGAATGTTATTATTTCATTGCTGATTCAATTTATATCAAAGTTTAAGCTTGTATCTTATTTATTTTTTTAGTTTGAAGTTGAGAGTTTTTCAGGAATTATCTATTTTCAGAATTGAAACATGGAAAACAATTTTACTGTGCATTAAACATTTTTGGAAAGATGACATGGTTTTCTGGTAGCTATAGGGCATATCTAAACGTGTGTAGACCTAGTTTAGATATTGTGTAGAAAGTTGACACATAGTTTTCTAGTAGGTAGGCCTAGATCTAAATTTGTAAAGGGCTATTTTGGATATTGTGTAGAAAGATGACACAGTTTTCTTTTGGGTAGGCATTATATATCTAAACTTGTGTATTTTAGATTTTGAAACATTTTTAGCAGTTGAAAAGATGTAGGCCTATTTCAAGAATGGAAAGGTGACAAATATTTTTTTGGTATGAAAAATTATATATTTTAGATATGGAACGTAACATGTCATTTTGTAGTATACGAACATGGTGTATTTTAGTTGTGTAACAATGACAACTAATTTTCTAGAATGTTAAATAATGTACATATTTGTTAACTATTAGTGTTGTATTTATTTTAAAATCGATTTCTTTATGAATAATATTACACAGATTGTGGTGTGGTTAATGTTGTGTCAACATTTGTTTAATGTGAAATAAACTGAAATGCCATGTAAACCAACAAACACACATAACATAGTTATAAGAAAAACCAAATTACATGTTGTAACCATGAGCTACTCAGCTGTTTGCTACAGTTTGTTTCCATTCTTCTCTATTGTTTGTGGTCATATTTTTAAATTTACTATTACTTTTATATTTGTTTGCAGTGACCATGTTTTTTTTAGTTTTTGTTCTCATTCATGTTCGATTTCATAGTAGCTATGGGGCTACTTGTTTGAATTTGATCTCTCTTGTAGCAGGTAAAGCTAAAGATAGATCCCATGGCAGCAACCTGCCATCTGGGATGAAGATAATTCTTGATGTATTAAGCCGCAGCAACTATTAGTTGGGGTGGGTGGTCTCAGATCCCTTCCTTGACAGCAGGAGGACTACGGTGCTACTTGTTCAATAGAATGGGGTAGCCATCCCTATCATTTAATAGTTTTCCCCCAAAAAAAGGTCACCAAAACATCTTGTAAAGAAAAAAGGATAGCAGATAAAAAGAAGTAAACAACCCACACCATTACTGAAGAAATTACAAATAGCAAACTACACCTTTACTGAAGAAATTGCAAGTAACAACTCACACCATTACTGAAGAAATTACAAGTAACAATTTACATCATTACTAAAGCAATTATAAGTGACAATCCACACCATTGCTGAAGACATATCTACCAACCTACATAATGTTGCTTATATGCTCTCACTTTCAAACTTTCCACATATATGCTCTTTCTTTTAGACCTCCCACACATACGCTTTCTCTTTCAAACATTTCACACATACATTCTCTTTCAAACCTCCCACACAAATGCTTTCTCTTTCAAACCTGCCACATGTATGCTCTCTCTTCAAACCTACCACACCACACAGTAGATACTTAAGTTGTTTCACACCTCCCACACCACACAATGGAGACTGAAATTGTTTAAAATCTCCCACACAACACAGTAGAGACATAAGTTGTTTTCTGTAATCTTTATCCTTTATGTAATTGTTTTAAATAATATCTTTTTTGTTGTCTGTTAAATTACATTTTATGAGTATTTATGTTTGTTCAGAATGCTGAGTATCATGTTATCAAACATTGCTGATTATATAGATGGTGTTATTATCTTTTTTATTGTCAACCTTATTTTATTAGTATTGCAATTTTTTGATGTTTACATACATCTACACTTATTTTATAATTTAAAATAGCTTGTTTACAGCCATGTTTGTGAAAATAAGCACAATTTTTAGGGCGTAACAAATGAGACATATATATTGTAAAATATCAACACAAGTCTCCATATGTACATACAGCATCCAGATCATTTATTGTGCACTTCTGTTAAATCCACTTGCAAAGCACAAAATCTAATTGTTATGTACACCTTTTGTGTCAGAAAATGTGGTTTCCAAGAGGTATGGGTTATGGTTAGGTTTCTAACACTAACCGTTTTAAAAACCTATTTAAATTGCATGCTTTGAAAGTAGGTTGAGTAAAAGTTCTGTTTATTGATTTTTCAATTTCATATCAGCTCACATTGATCAGCCACCTGTAAAAGTATTAGTTTTTTTTCTAAAACTTTTGTCATACTTTCTATTTTCTTATCTCTGAAATATTTCTTGTCCCTAGAAATTACCGTACTTATTCATGAAACAAAAAGTAATCTCAGTGTATGCTCTGAAAGCATAATTTATAATACCATTTATGGTTTAATCTTATGCTGATGAAACTAGAGCTCATTAGTTCATGAAAATATTCCAGACAATATTCAATCAACACCAAGCTCAATCTGAAGGATGAAATTTATTACTCTATGGATTGAATGGTTAGTAGTACTGGTTTAAAATATCTTTTGAATATGGAATATATCAGACTTCATGGAATTGAAATGCTGTGTGATACAGATAAGAGCATACCTAGCGTCCCTTTCTAAAAATTAAGTGTACAACTATATGATAATTTGCAACAGAATGATTTTTGGTTTGATTCCGATGTCATAAAATTGTTAATGTTTGGTAATCCTGACATGATGGTAGCTATAAAATGTAAAGATTTGTACTGATGACATTTCACATTTCTAGCATCATGTTAAGATTGTGCACCATATGGTGCACAATAGGCCTAATATAGAAAATGAACATGTGCAATCCTAGTGCACGCTACTTTAAAAAATTAGTTACTCCAAATTTGGAGAACATTCATTAGGGCAAAGCATTAGGAATAATATCATGACTATTACTCCAGTCTCTTATTTTAAAATTTTTCACCGAAGACCGATGTGTCAGGCCATTGGCGCAAATAAAACGGCAACACAACGCATTTCCATTCTCTGGACTACATTCTGCTGGAAATCTAGTAGGACCATGGTCCTGATACAAGAGAATTCAGCAGGGAGTTTGAAATGAACACAGAAGAAGAAGAATTTTAAAATTTTCTGCAAATTTCTTGGCAAATCACATAGTAAATTTTTAATGAAATTAAGACACAAGTTTCTGTATAGATCTGTAGGTGGTTTAGCTAGCTTATTAAGCCAGAATGAAGCAACATCTAATGACCGAAATATATGAAGTGCTTTTTTAAAGGTGAACCCTTTGGCCAGATTTGGGTTATGGGGTTTAGAATTGAACCATACTTGGAGGCTGCAACACATTAAGAGTTGTTTTTTTTAAATTAAGTCCCTGTGACCAAAAAAATTGTTTTGTCAAAGTGTAACAACATGTTGTCTTCTGATGTTTGATGTTTTCATTTCTGATTCTGTCTCTTAGATTCTACTCTCTGAGAATTCTACAAGACAAGTAATTTCTGTTGTAATAAGTTTTCTTTTGTCTGTTGCTATAAATATCCACGTTTGACATTAGTAGCATATATAGATGGTATGATGATCATTTTATAAAGTGTAGTTTTGGTGTTCATGTTCTCATAGGCAAAAAATTTTTTTTAAAATAGATGACATCTCCTAAGATTTGGTATGCTTGTTGCATCTATGTTGGATTTCTTTGGTGTTTTACCCATCTGATGATATGATGCTTCCAAGATAAGTGAATTCATTTACCTGTGTCAGTTGTTGGTCATCAAATAAAATAGTAGTGTTTATTTGTTTTTGCTATTGACATACCTCAGTTTTTTTTCTGTTATCTTCATGTTAAATTTCCTACATGTTGTGATGTATCTATTTATAATCTTGTTGTAGTTGTTCTTCTGATGTTGATATTATTGCTTGATTGTGTGGAAAAAGAATTTTCTCAAAAGGTTATTAAGGTCAATTTTAAATATATATATATAAGAAATAGCAAGGGAGATAGAACACATCCTTGTCGCACTCCAGAGTGTATGTGAAATTTGTCTGAAAGCCCTGCACTCGTTCTAACTGCACATTGCACATCTAACTGTTCCAAATTTAGTGGTTTGTTTACATTTGATTTTGAATGTCGTCTGTTGATGTTGAATTTTCTGAGAACTCTCCATGTTTCCTACAAGCGTTTTCGTCTCCAGAAAAGAAATTACATATTCCATTTAGAGAGCACTTTACTTCCTTTTGGGCAAGCAGGATAGCAACCGCCATAACGTGCAAATAACTGGAAGACCCTGTAACATCACAAATTTCACATAATTTCCTCTTTATCACTGTTTAGTGATGTGGTTTACATCTTGGTTGCAATAGCTTATGATATGTCAACTTGGGGTAGGCGCCAATGCATACATCAATTGTAAATTGACATGGAAGGCCTGTAAAAATGGCTTGGTGTGCCATATTTTGGTTTACCCTGGCTTAGCTTCATATCAATGGATATGTTAACATCAGAACTGGGATATGTGAAGTAGATGTGTGCTACTGTAGTTTTAAGCCTCAGAAATGGCATCTTGAGTTTGACATATTTTGGCCAATTGTCTGTTTTTTGGTATAAATTTATAAACCAAAATTATTTACAAACCAGTAAAAATTTTGTTTAAGTTTCCTGCGGATGACTATTTTTTTTTACTTTCAAGATTTCTTTCCATGACAAATTACAAAATTTATTATGCAACATTGGTCTGTTTTTGTTTCCATTCCTAAAATACAACATTCCTAAATACTGTATCTCAAAAGAGTAACAGGTGTAGTTCAGTGATTTTTCTGGCATAGTGGATAAGTCGTTTACTTTGTGCTCGAGGCCGCTGGTTCAAGTCCTGCTTGCAACATTATTTTTAAAGTGGGTGATTTGGGAGATCCCTGGGGATAATCCCTTAAAGCTACAGAGTTCCGTGCCATAAGTTGTACTGTCTCCACGTGGCATGATGTTTTGTTGAGAGTAATGGAATACATATGTGGTAATCTGAGTACAGTGAAGTCAATCCTTTACACCTTTTGAGGTGCAATTGTAAAATTTCATATTGATAGTTAATGAAATCTTAAAATTAGGATGTTCAAAGTTGCAATTACTCTTCTAAGATTATTTCGACCCAGGGTTAGTTTGCACGATATAATAATATGGTTTTCTTTGTTTTTATCACAACACAACCTGTGGTCATAATCTGTGGTCAACTCATGACTTTCTAGACATTATGTCAACTAAGATAATTTACAACAAAGATATTCACTGTCTGTGAATGCTCAATCTCATGATCAGTATCCATTGATTTATAGTCTCCCCACTCGTTTTGCTGGGGCCAAAAAGGGGAACAAAGTATAGTATTTACATAGAACACAGGTTTAAAAAGTTCCACTTTAACATGACGGACTATCACTAAAACTAATGGGTTGTGGGGTGTAAACAAGAAAACATACAAATTACAATACACAAGACATTTTCAACATTTTGAACTGTCTGGTCTTTCTCAAGAGTATATAAAACAAACAGTGAAAAACAATGAAAACAGTAGAAAAAATGTTAACACCACAGAGGCATGTCTGTGTATGTCAATAGTGACATCAATAATTACATGTCAATATCTAGTGCCTCTGTGGTGTTAACATTGTTTTTACTTTCATTGTTTTTCTCTCTTTGTTTTATATGTTCTTGAGAAAGACCTGGCGGTTAGAAATTTTGATAATGTCTTGTAATTTGTATTTTTTTTAACCCCATAATCCCTTAGTTTGAGTGATAGTCGATCGTGTTCAAGTGGAAATTCTTAAACCTGTGTTCTACATAAGTACTATTGTTGTTACATTATAGCAAAGTATAGTAACACTGACTTGCCATTCAAGTTAATGATGACTAAGGAGATTTTGGAGATAGTATTGGTGGCTATCCTATCTCAGTTATCCATAAGGCAAGCTGAGGTCTGATGTTGCCATATGGTGCAGATATTGCAGAAAAGTTGTAAAACCATGACACAATTTGTTTCAATCTCCAGACTATAGTACTACACTATAGTAGTCTTCAATAGAAGATCATCTGAAATGAGAAACAGAAAACGATCCAGATGAAGATGGACATCAAGGAAATACTAGAAAACCAAGGCCGCACTATCTCAGCAACAGTTATACAGCTAACAGAAGATAGAATACTTCGGCTCCTCATGACTACTAGCAGCACACATGAATAGAAGACTTCGGCTCCTCATGACTACTAGCAGCACACATGAATAGAAGACTTCGGCTCCTCATGACTACTAGCAGTACACATGGATAGAAGACTTCGGCTCCTCATGACTACTAGCAGCACACATGGATAGAAGACTTCAGCTCCTCATGACTACTAGCAGCACACATGAATAGAAGACTTCGGCTCCTCATGACTACTAGCAGCACACATGGATAGAAAACTTCGGCTCCTCATGACTACTAGCAGCACACATGGATAGAAGACTTCGGCTCCACATGACTCCTAGCAGCACACATGAATAGAAGAATTCGGCTCCTCATGACTACTAGCAGCACACATGGATAGAAAACTTCGGCTCCTCATGACTACTAGCAGCACACATGAATAGAAGAATTCGGCTCCTCATGACTACTAGCAGCACACATGGATAGAAAACTTCGGCTCCTCATGACTACTAGCAGCACACATGGATAGAAGACTTCGGCTCCACATGACTCCTAGTAGCTAGCACACATGGATAGAAGACTTCGGCTCCTCATGACTACTAGCAGCACACATGAATAGAAGAATTCGGCTCCTCATGACTACTAGCAGCACACATGGATAGAAAACTTCGGCTCCTCATGACTACTAGCAGCACACATGAATAGAAGAATTCGGCTCCTCATGACTACTAGCAGCACACATGGATAGAAGACTTCGGCTCCTCATGACTACTAGCAGCACACATGGATAGAAGACTTCGGCTCCTCATGACTACTAGCAGCACACATGGATAGAAGACTTCGGCTCCTCATGACTACTAGCAGCACACATGGATAGAAGAATTCGGCTCCTCATGACTACTAGCAGCACACATGAATAGAAGACTTCGGCTCCTCATGACTACTAGCAGCACACATGAATAGAAGACTTCGGCTCCTCATGACTACTAGCAGTACACATGGATAGAAGACTTCGGCTCCTCATGACTACTAGAAGCACACATGGATATAAAAATTTGGCTCCTCATGACTACTAGCAGCACACATGGATAGAAAACTTCGGCTCCTCATGACTACTAGCAGCACACATGAATAGAAGACTTCGGCTCCTCATGACTACTAGCAGTACACATGGATAGAAGACTTCGGCTCCTCATGACTACTAGCAGCACACATGGATAGAAAACTTCGGCTCCTCATGACTACTAGCAGCACACATGGATAGAAGACTTCGGCTCCACATGACTCCTAGTAGCTAGCACACATGGATAGAAGACTTCGGCTCCTCATGACTACTAGCAGCACACATGAATAGAAGAATTCGGCTCCTCATGACTACTAGCAGCACACATGGATAGAAAACTTCGGCTCCTCATGACTACTAGCAGCACACATGAATAGAAGAATTCGGCTCCTCATGACTACTAGCAGCACACATGGATAGAAGACTTCGGCTCCTCATGACTACTAGCAGCACACATGGATAGAAGACTTCGGCTCCTCATGACTACTAGCAGCACACATGGATAGAAGACTTCGGCTCCTCATGACTACTAGCAGCACACATGGATAGAAGAATTCGGCTCCTCATGACTACTAGCAGCACACATGAATAGAAGACTTCGGCTCCTCATGACTACTAGCAGCACACATGAATAGAAGACTTCGGCTCCTCATGACTACTAGCAGTACACATGGATAGAAGACTTCGGCTCCTCATGACTACTAGAAGCACACATGGATATAAAAATTTGGCTCCTCATGACTACTAGCAGCACACATGGATAGAAAACTTCGGCTCCTCATGACTACTAGCAGCACACATGAATAGAAGACTTCGGCTCCTCATGACTACTAGCAGTACACATGGATAGAAGACTTCGGCTCCTCATGACTACTAGCAGCACACATGAATAGAAAACTTCGGCTCCTCATGACTACTAGCAGCACACATGGATAGAAAACTTCGGCTCCTCATGACTACTAGCAGCACACTTGGATAGAAAACTTTGGCTCCTCATGACTACTAGCAGCACACATGAATAGAAGACTTCGGCTCCTCATGACTACTAGCAGCACACATGAATAGAAGACTTCGGCTCCTCATGACTACTAGCAGTACACATGGATAGAAGACTTCGGCTCCTCATGACTACTAGAAGCACACATGGATATAAAAATTTGGCTCCTCATGACTACTAGCAGCACACATGGATAGAAAACTTCGGCTCCTCATGACTACTAGCAGCACACATGAATAGAAGACTTCGGCTCCTCATGACTACTAGCAGCACACATGAATAGAAAACTTCGGCTCCTCATGACTACTAGCAGCACACATGGATAGAAAACTTCGGCTCCTCATGACTACTAGCAGCACACATGAATAGAAGACTTCGGCTCCTCATGACTACTAGCAGTACACATGGATAGAAGACTTCGGCTCCTCATGACTACTAGCAGCACACATGGATAGAAAACTTCGGCTCCTCATGACTACTAGCAGCACACATGAATAGAAGAATTCGGCTCCTCATGACTACTAGCAGTACACATGAATAGAAGACTTCGGCTCCTCATGACTACTAGCAGTACACATGGATAGAAGACTTCGACTCCACATGACTCCTAGTAGCTAGCACACATGGATAGAAGACTTCGGCTCCCCATGACTCCTAGCGGTACACATGGATAGAAGAAGACTTTGGCTTCCCATTACTCCTAGTAGCTCACATGAATAGGAAAAGACTACACTCTGTTAACGAACAATACTTTGAGAACAATCGCAAAAGAAATCATCATGAAATCTGATCATGTCTACTTAATAGATCTTATTGTGTGTATTATATACAAGCAGAAAATGTTTGCTTCTGTAAGTAGCAAGAAAGTACCTTGAAATCTGTTATTTTATCTTGATATAAATGTTCCTATGCTAATCACATGTGTATATTTTGAGTACTTACTGTCTTACACCGATAACATTTTGCCACAAATCTAGATTCTACCACTAATGTTTGAAGCATATTGTGTATAGTACATTATTTTTAAATATACTGGTTGTGGAGTTTTGAGTGCACTGACATGAACTGGACAGTTTTACTTAATGTGGCTGTAGTGCACTGCCAGTGAATTTCCCTACGTTCAATCTACAAGTTTGCACAAGTTGGGTGGGACTATTAAACTGTCACACTAGTCCCTCCTACTAGTAACTATTTTCACAAATTTTTAATATCTCAAATTATATTCTTGGCGACATAATGGTATTGAAAGGCTGATTCTAGAGGGCAGAATTCCAGGCAAGAGAAGAAGATGATTGACCAGCAACATCAAAGAATGTATGCACATCTCTGGTTAATGCAGGCCTGCTTGTCTGGAACAGAGAGGCGTTCAGACAGAGTACCCCTGACGAAGACAATGTTCTGGAAAGAATATGTCACTTGATATATATCCTTGACCATCAGTGTAATGGGATGGGGAAGTTTGCTGTCTGTGGTTGACCAGTCCCTTTTTTGTCTTACCTGCTGGTCTGCCTATACTCAAAATCTTGTATATAATCATGAACACTGTAATCTTACAGTGATAATGTAAATATGCCACTTGTATTTTTTCAATAATTATTTTTTTTCCTTTCCCTGGTGTAAATTGTAGAATAATTTCAAACCCAATGTCACTTTAGAAAATCTCTGTTGAAAAAATGTCCCAGGTATAAAGAAGCATGAAAACCTCCACTGTCTGCTATCACAAGAACAATCATAGAAAACATACACTCTCTATAAGTTCACGGTTAAATAATCTCAGGCTGATTATTTTTTTGCATGACAAAATTCAAACATCTGAGATTATGTGCAGAAGAAGAAGTATGGGAGTACCTTTAAGTAGTTTGTGGATATTTGTTGTGATGGATTTGGATTATTTATTCTATACTTGTTAGTTCTTGGTCTTCTCTCTTCTCTTTCTTTGCATTCTGCATTTGTTCTGAAATTATATCAGTTAGCGGGATATAGTCCTGAGAACAGAATGTGTTGTATTGTGATTTACAAGTTAGCATGTGATGAGACACAATTCCCTTTCTAAAACTATCTTACAGAAAACAGTTGAGGGTGGAAGACGAAAGGGTAAAAGAAAGTATGGTGATAATATTAAAATGAAAGACTGCACATGATTAAGATTCTCCACACTTAAACAAGGAATTGAGCACATAGACGAGGCTGGATGTTCCTGATGTGGCACCCCTATGACCATGATTATGGATTTGATAGGACCAGAGCATATTTCATATGATAATAGAGGAAATAAGAATGTACAAGAGTGTTGCTTTTATCAGGCAGTGAAGTTCTACTGTCAGCTCCAGACTAGTGTTGCTTCTCTAGCACAGGCATTTGATGTGAACTGCATAGTTTTACTTAATCTGGCTGTAGTGCATTGACATGAGCTGGATAGTTTTACTTAAATCTGGCTTAGGGTTAGAAAACATGCCTGAATTTGGCCGGTAGCTGTATATTTTCCACTTGTAATCTAATTAAACTTTAATATTTTTATTAGAAATTCTGTTATTGCTAAACTTTGTAACAACATTTTGCTACTAATGTCAAACATGGTCTTTAACAGTTTCACAGCAAAGTAAATCGTTACATGTGAAATTAAGTGTCTGAGATAAGCAACAATGGTAAGTAACTAAACTAGATAAAATAAATAAAATTAGGAAAAGAGGAGGCATATCATATGTATTGATCATATCGAACGAAAGATAAAAACAGAATTATGAGAATTAACTCAAACCAAATACCAATAAGAACATATAACAAAAGAATACCCGGATATAGAGGCAAAATAGACCCAAAAAACTTGAAAAAACATGGACCACGCAACCAAGGTAGCACATCTGGTCTTGGAATATTGGGATTGACAATAGACTAATAGTTTTACTGCCCGCATACTTATAACCTTGTATTGTATTTGAACTAGCAATTATACTATTTATAACTCATGAAATCACATAACAACTTAGTCCGACCAACAAAATATGTACGCAATAACAGAAATTCGCTATGTACAGTACAAACAATATAGAATTGGGGATTTAGAAGTGTTGTTGCATAGGGAAATTGGTTATAAAAGTATGAGCTATAGAGGAATTCTACTGTATTTTCATTAAAAATTCATTATCTCCCTAAAATTCATATATTATCATTAGAAATTCCACTTCTCACTAAACCTTTTATTTTTATTAAAAATTCCACTATTCAATATCTCACGAAACTTTATTTATCCATTAGACTTTTCATGCTTCTTCCACTACAAACTACTTGGTCTGGTATCTCTGGTATCATAGATACTTCTCTATGATGAGCTGCAAAAGGGCATATGTTCTCATGGTGGCCAAAAGAAACACCACAAGGACTTATTAAAGATGCATGAAAAGAACTTGCATGAAATATAGCTACATGGCGTTCTACTGTCATCAAAGGTGCAGCCTCTTGTGAAAAAAGGAGAAATACACAACAGCGAAGAGTAGCTAGAAAGTCAAGGGTAGATCAAAAACCATCTACAGTGGACATCCCATGCCTAAACTGACCAAGGACATTGCAGTGAGAATAGCCATCTAGTAACTCAGTCAAGAAAATAAATGTAGCTGAATTTCAAAAGTGGATGTAACAAATAGTCTCTTGTGATGAACGAACAACATCTAACTTCCACTTGCCTCTTGTGTTAATAGTTATTTCTATCATTGCACATCCACACTTCATACATTTCTTCCTCATTTTTGTTATTACCCATGTGACCTCTAGCACTGCTAAATTGTACTCCCTCACAAACGTATTGTCTTAGTTGTCACACAAATTGTTTTTTGTTTCTTTTTTTTCAGTTTATGCAAACACTAAGTTTTACTGCTTACCAAACAAAATGATATGCTTTCTTCCATTTTCCCCTTTTTTTTTCCTACCCCAAAAAATTATTTCATTTGTGTCTGCTGTAAATTTACATTTCTAAAAATAAAACATTCTTGTGACAACACTGATTTGTGCAAAAATTTCATTGAAATTTCAGAATTTTAGACAATGTTGCCTGCCAATGGAGAAAGTTCCATTCTTGGAACAACTTCCTTCTTGTTATCATAAAAGATGATGACTTGTGGACTGAATACCAGTAATCACTAGCATCTGAGATAATGCTTCTGCTTGGTACAGTCTCCCAGAGCTAAGGGTTCTTTAGTACAACTCATCCTGTTCTCCTGACTACAATTTGCTAATCTGCAGGAATTTAAGAATACATGCAGAAGAACATACATTCTTGAGACAAGTCATAGGAAAGTCTTCCAACTATAAAAAAAGAGCTTTAATGAACACAAAGTATAGTATGTCTCATTTACATAAGATCTTTCTAATTTCAGCACTTTCATCTGTGAACACACCAGCAGGTGAGAATCTCATGAGTGAGTGCTCTATCCATGGAATATAGAAGAAAGCTCAAAAGTCCTGAAATTAATCAAAAATTCTTGAGTCTAACGGGAATTGAGACTAAAAAAATTTTTAATTTATCCCTCGGTCTTCCTTCTTGAATTTACTTGAAATTAATCAACAAAGTAGACAAATCATTAAACATCTCCTGTGATCTATGCTGACTGGATTATTTCATATCAGAAAAATAGACATATTTATTTTTTTGGACATGGGGGCGGGGAGGTCTGGAGAACATAGTTACAACAGGAAAGATAGAAGGCAAAAAAGATCGAGGACAACAGCAAGAGAAATATTAGATAGTCTGACCTTTGTATAATGACAATCCTGATCCTGGAAACCCATGATCATCTACTCTATCTGTGTATTCCAGAGCCCTAAACGGGAGCAAAGAATAGTGACAAAGATTAGTGACAAGCATGTTGTAAGAGATGACTAAGGAGGTTTTTGGGATGTAGATGGCTGTTTCATCCCATATAGTGTTAAAGTGACCCATAAACCATGAAGAAGTCAGATATTGCAGCACAACTGTTAAACTATGACACAACACTTCTCTACATACTGCTGATCTACAGGAGTTTGAGAATGATTCCAGAAGATCACCTACATCAGCATGGCATCTAATGATTAAATAAGATGCCATAATCTGGTTTATTTTGAGATCTGCTTTTATTGAGACAAGTACAGTAAGACACTGAAACTCTAAAAGTGTGTCCATTACATTTGTTTTATTTGTACTGAAACCTGTACAACTCATTGTAACACTAACAATCCTGTCTTACAGAATAATTTGTTTACATAGTTTGAAGGATGTTGCCGAATTTAAATGTCAGTCCTCACGTATGTGTCAAATTGAGAATACAAAATGATATACATTCTATATTATATAATGTTAAGGATGAAAAGTGGCATGACAGGATGAAAAGTGGCATGCCAGGATGAAAAGTGATGCCAAAGATGACATTTGATTAATGATATTGAGGCTGAAAAGAAATTTGGTCATTATTTGATAAAAAACTGACATAACACTGATTTCTGCAGAGACTACATGAGAATGTTTTCTCCTTAATGGCAAAAGTTCAAGGAAGTAATTTTTCCTTTTTAGTAAAACATATATAACTAGTGAAAGCATTATTTATCAAGCAAAAATAAAAGGCCTGATTCACCTCCGAGCCTTTCAAAACATTGATCAGTCTTTGTGACGTTTCAAAAAAATAGTTGCCCTGATTTCTTGGCACATTGAAGTGAACCAGTTAAATTGTATATAAAATGATACCTATACAAGGACACATTCAACTAACCTAGTGAACAATTTGACACGTAAGAATAATAGCACTGGTTACAAGCAAACAGTGAGATTGGTATGAAACACAGATGTAATGCTAACTATTATAACAAATATCATGAGATAAGAATAATATGAACACACACGAAAACAGCATTTCTTCTACATTATTGCCATACTTATCATAGGACAAGTGAAGAGAACAAGATGTGTGGTGGGGGTGTTGTTTTGGGTTGTTAGAATTGGTGTTAGATTTTTAGTGGCAATCTTTACACTTGTGTTGTAGCAGTCCTAGAGTCTGTAACAAACGGACAAGCATCTTCCTCTGTAGCTGGTAAGCTCAGTAAACAGAACCTGCGAGTGCATCAGCCATGTTGATTTAGCATCGAATCGTCTGCTAATGGCGTGAGATTTCTGTGGTGACATGAAAGATGCGCAAACTATAATAGAAATTGCATGGTTGTGAGCATAACAGTACAACAGTTTCAAAAGTTGGACTATTATCACGTGATGAGGCCACTTTTGCCTAACATGTACTAATGTTACTATTCTCCAGTTCCAGGATCCAACAGTGCACATGTGAAATCAATAATGCTTATGTGACATCAACAATGCTTATGTGAAATCAACTATTTTACACATTAAAGGTGCTGGGAAATCTCGGGCTTTCAATAAATTGACTACGTGAGTTTCATCATCATCAACCATCAACGAAGGTTGGTTATAACAGAACTCCAACATTCTTTACTTCTTGTTGTAGTATTCACAGGTGAAAATGGTGGTCTGGTTTGCAGATTTTAAGATGAAAAAAAAAAAAGAGTAATGAAAAACGATTGTCACTGTATCAATTATTTCAGTTACTACCCTGAAAAATGGCATTCTTCTTCATCTCATTTACAGCTTAACTCAGACACAGCAAGTCTGGTTTTCTTGATAAATGATGCTGTATTTGAAAACTCCTTAAGTTCCCATACAGCTTTTCTTTGGATATCTGTCTCTGTGGGACAGTCTTCTCTCTCAACCGGTTTAGTGTAATGCAATCTTTCAGGATATATTCTGTGGTCAACAATGGCATCATAACTACCATGAACAACTCTAGCATAATACCATGAATGGTGCAAGTAACATGAATTCTCAGCTCGGTTATTGTCCTCTATCAATATTTAAACTGGTCGGAACACATTTCTTAAATAAAGGATGAACGAATCCAAAAGAATATGTTGTCATTTCTCTAGTTCACCTCTAGCAACAGAAACAAACGATATACTTCTCCAACGTTAAGACAAATTGTCTTTAACCGCAATCTGGATGTGCTAGACCTGAATGTGTCATAACAAACTAGTATCCCTTCAGAATAAAATAGCCATATAAACATCAGTTGTACAACAAACTTATAGCTCAGATAACATTAGCTACAATAACTGCACAACAAGGTTATACATGAGATAACAGGTACAATAACGTGCACAGCAAAATTACAAATGAGATTAGGTACATTAACTATATTGTTATGTTCCTCCATGGCCATAGGCAGTGCATAGGGCAGAAACCATAGCTTTCCATTTCTGTCTTTGTGTTGCCGGGTCTTTCAGTTCTTGCGTGTTGTTTAGGTTCATTGACATGTCTTCTCTATTAATGGTTCTTCATAGTTTCCCTGTGGCACCCAATATAGTGACTGATGGGAAATTCTTAAACTGTTCATTCTAAGAGCATGGCCAATGTAAGTCCATCGCCTTTGTCTAATAAAGGTTTGTTTGCTGTTTCCGGTATAGGATGGCTCGACATTAGAGTTGGGTCAGGTCTTCTTGTTTTTCCAAATGCCCGTGATTGGGTCTGGGTCTCTGCCTATAAGGAGCACAGGTAACTAGAAGCTCGTCTCAAGCTAACAGAGTTTATAGTTTCCCTTTCCTAGGAACTTTTCACTTTATATTTGCAGTTCGCGCTGCCCTCTGGCGCTGTTCTGCCCTTTCATTGTATTCAGTATGAAATATATTTGTCTCTTGCCATGCATCTACCTTTACGTGCCTTTTACATTGGCCACCCCTTCAATGCTCGGACTGGACTAGCTTCACTGTATGTCGACAGTGTCGCTGTATGTGGTGATACTGATGGTGTCAAAGATATTGTCTGTCTCTTTTGCAGTCATATCTCTTTCCATCTGCTACCTCCACATTCTCGGACACAATCCCCAAATGATTTGGCCAGAATCAGCTCGAGCTGCTGTATTTCTGGGAGCACAGCTAGGAGGTACATTTGGGATCTTGTTTATCTGCTAACCCTGGGTCCGCCGAGAGCGTTCCCTTTCCCTTTTGACAATAATATACAATAACTATATACAA
This sequence comes from Meghimatium bilineatum, assembly GCA_034231615.1. Lineage (NCBI taxonomy): Eukaryota > Metazoa > Mollusca > Gastropoda > Stylommatophora > Philomycidae > Meghimatium > Meghimatium bilineatum. Next base: position 34,551,084 of record CM067304.1, read on the forward strand.
TAAAATTACATTTTTGCAACAGAAAACCTTAGTAGATGACATGCAGTTATATTGAGGTTATCTTCTTATAGAAGCTTCATGGCACATCATCTATACAATTATTATTCTCATGCTTTTATTTTGTTGTTGCAATGTTTATATATATATATATGCACCCTCTGTAGTTGTAGTTTGGAGGGAGCCAGAGATGTGCTGTGCAGCACTGGGGAGGAGAAAACTGACAGCACTGTTTTTTCCTATGTCCGAGGTCCATTATAGAGGCACAGTGACTCAAGACGTGACAAGCCATTTGCCATAAACATTTGGTTACATGCCTGCAGAAATAGAGAAGTTCTGCATAACCAATGGTCAATTGGTGGTGGGGAATGAGCACAGTGAACCCTATCTTGGCTTCAGTAGCTCGAAACAGTGCATAGGTTGAAACCTACCTTCCTGGTGGTGGTGTGATAGTTGTTCTCTGGCTATGGGCTGAAAATCCAAAAACTTCCCAGCAATTGGGTCAAAGGGAATGAGCCTATGGACCGCTGGATCAGCAACAAACCAACAAAATTACAAATGAGATAACATTAGGAACAATGACTATATACAACACAATGACAAATGATATTGGGTACATTACAGGGAAAAAAATTACAAATTAGATAACATTAGGTTCAATAACTGCACAACAAAATTATACATGAGATGCTACTTGTGCCTTCTTGAATTATAACTTCAACTGATGATTGACTTTCTGGAAAGGGCATGTTGGGTTGGTTAGTAGGCAGTGATGTTATGCAATTTTAATATTTCAGTAACTTTTTCTATGGCCTTCCTACATCTGCTAATTACCATTTTGTTACTTCAGTCGCTAACAGTAAACCCATCCTCATGAGATAACCAAACCATTGTTTCTCTGGCTATAAATGTTATAGGTTTCTATAAGGAATATCTATGTATATGTTCCTTATGAAAACACTTCTTATTGGCTGCTTTTTTTTCTTACATTTTACCCCAAGTATCATCTTTTCTCTCATTCTCTTCAGTCAGTGTTCATGTCTGAATTGGTAAGACATTGATATAAAGGGATTTATAAAGATCAAATATATTTTATGGTGAATAAAATATATTTGATCTTACTTGTCATTTTTAAGAAAAACATTTTCCAATATTTTTTTCCTCACTGTTTGATTCATTACTTCTCTGCTTTAGTTTGCATGAAACATGTCCAAATCAATATTACATTATATATGACCATATAGTTGAAAGAGTTAAACATGAGAGGATGAACATAATGAAATTGTTTCACTTAAACCAAACAAGTCTATGTCTATTTGGTCCATGGACAGAAATGTAACACGCACGCGTGCGCACACACACACAGAGAAATATATATACATACAATACACAAGTATAGAACATAAAAAGCTGCTGCTTCAAAAACAATTCCCATGGTAAATACATGAATGCCACAATGTAAAGTTATATAGAGAATCCTGATATTTAACACTAATATCAAATTAATTAGTGTTAATTCAAAGAAATTAACACTAATATCATCTTTCTAAATAACAATTAAAACTTACAGGAATAACATAAGAGTGTGGCCAACATGGTTTGAATGCAGATCTCACAACTTTGACAACACAGGCTCAAATCATCCTCTAACAACTGATTATTAATTATAAAACTTTTAATTCACCTTTTACATGTTCTGTTGACTGAAATGGCAAAGTGTTTTTTTCTTCCTGCACTCAGTGAATGCGAAAACATGCAGTAACAAAGACAAGGAATAATATTGAATTCAGCATAATCTACCATTGCCAATCTGTTACAAACAGTGAGATATACAAAAGAAAAGCTACATAATTACATGAGAAAAAAAAATGTGATCAGAATACTTTTAAGCATGAGGCATACAAATTATATCTAGGACACAAAACATATGGGTATCATACATTTTTATAGATCATAATCATCAGGTGCCATGTCGGTGGCGTAGGCGTTCATAGCTCTCCACAGCTCTGTCTCCAGTAATATGTATCAGAATCATTGTTGTTTCCTTGCTGTGCCAGGTTGTTAAACAGTCTAATATTTTCTCACATTGTCGCTCTCTGCTGCCCTCAATCTTGCCAGTTGTGACTATGTTCTCCAAACCTCTTTGTTTCATAAAATGGCAAAAAAAAATGTCTTTTTATTATATTATTAACTAATCTCCATCTTGCATTTGACTCAGCTCCTCCACATTAGTTTTTCTGGCAATCCATGTTATTCTTAGCATTCTTCTGTAGAACCACATCTCTACTGCTTCTAATTTCCCAATTACCTGTTTGTTTATTGTCCAAAAATCGCATCCATATGTTAGTATAAGAGTTATATAGCACTGCAGAATTTTTTTCCTCACCTCTAATGACATGATCATAATATTAGACAATATATTTTTCATTTTTCTGAATGTTGTTTTTGCCTGCCCTATTCTGTTTCTGATTTCCGTTGTACTTCTTCCATCTGCTGTAATCATTGTACCTAAATACTTGAATTGGTGGCCCTGTTTTAATACTATATCATTCACTTTGATCTTGCACACTGTGGTGTTTTGTTTCTTTGAAATAACCGTAACTTCAGTTTTCTTGATGTTTAGGAAGAGGCCTTTCTCTTTACTTTCTGTCATTACTACATTAATTAATTCTTGAAGGTTTTCCTTGCTTTTAGCAATCAGAACAGTGTCATCAGTATATCTTAAATTATTTATGTTATGTCCTCCCACTGATATTCCTGGAACATCAAATATTGCACACATTGTTTTCCCTGTATAAATAGAATAGGTCTGGTGAATGTACACATCCCTGTCTAACTCCTTGTTTTATTTGTTGAAAGGGGTCAAATTGATTTCCTACTCTTATTAATAATAATTTATAAATCACTGATTGCTAATCTCAAAGGAATACAAATTTGTCACTCATTTTCTACATCAGATCACAGAGTTTTCTTTTTATGTTTGGATTCAAAGAAATTATGAGCGATAAAGCAGCTCATTTTCTATGTCAACTAGGGAGAAGGAGGGGAATTTCCTCCAATTATTTCTTTTATAACCAGAAGACTCCCAACCCTTAACAGTAACCAGTGATCCGATAGGAAGCCTCCCACTAAGAGGAAGAGACGTATGTGTACACATACAAGGTATGCTCCACCATATTGTATGCAGACATCCAATCATATGAAAGTCAGCTACCATTTTGTAGCATCTGTGTTTGCTACTTTTGACTGCATTTTTACTTCAAGTCAGATGACTGATACAATCTGGCTGTATGGCGCAATACAATAAAACATTACAAGGGACTTTGTTGTGAGTTTCTCGTAGCCATGAGATGTGGCATAAATAATATTCCTCTCAGTAGTCCATGCATGGATCTTTAGCAAGCTTCATCATAGATTACATGGATCATTGCCATGACATGAGTCCTTGAGTGGTGAAGCAAGTTACTGGCTAATGTGAGTTTTTGTCCTCATACACCAAGAAATTATATATTTTTCTTTAAACAATTGTTTTGGGTTCATTCTCAAACTCCCACAGATTTCTCTAAAAGCAGAACAATGGCCCTACTAGATTTCCAGTAGGATATAGTCCAGAGAATGGACTTGCATTGTGTTGCCGTTTTATTTGCGTTAATGGCATGACAAGTCTCAACTTTAGCGTTATAATCATCTGTTGCTGCTTCTACCGCATTCATTCTCAAATTCCTGGAGACTAGAAGTAATGGGATGATTAGAAGTATGTAGTCAGGAGAATGGGATCATTGGCAGTATGTAGTCAGGAGAATGGGATGCATTGTTGTGATTTACATCTTTGATATGATATCTGCACCTTTCGTTTGGCATATTCAACTTCAGAATGGTTTCTGAGTTTCTTTGACACTCTATGGAATAGTACAGCCAAATCCAGCCCCAGAACCGCCTTAGTCACTTCTTACAACATCAATGGCATGTTACACTGTTACTATATCTTTGCTTCCCTTTTCAAGTACCTGCAGCACATTGGTGGCTCTGTTGCTGCTCCACATAAGAATTTCCGCATTTTCTGTAATCTATTCAACATAGGAAATGTAAGCATGTCTTCTGCAATGCAGAAAGCAGAATAAATTATAACGTACATAGAAATGCCGGAACATGGGTAAGTTACAATCTGATATTTCACTATGCCCCTCCCTGTTTCTATAAGCTATAACCTGGTAGCAAGTGTTTATCCATTCCAAATTTATTCGGTGCTAAAAAATATGAATTCTAAAGTTTACTGTGCAGTTACAAAGGTATCATTTTTCTTTCAAAATGATCATAATTTGCTGGTACAAGGAAACCATTCTGCTCATCTCAAAAGAATTATATACCTTGTTTAATACAAAATTATTTTCACAAATTATATAAACATCACCAACACTTCATCTTTTGCATTCAATCTTCTAATTTTCCAATCGATCACTTGATACATTTAGTCCAATATATATCATGTATCATAGTGACTGCTTACCATTTAGTACAGTTTTCATTGTATTGCATAGACAAATCTCAAATCTTGTACCATTTAGACTGGCATTTTCCACCTTTGACGGTAGTAAGGATATTCTGATACTGGTCTGTAGCTATCAACTTATTTTTTCATATATCTGTATTTATAACCATTTAATTCTGTTTATGGATACATCCCCCCTCCATATGTTCAAAACGTCCAAATTAGTAGCAATTACTGAATATACAGCACACCACACACCCTTTTTTTTTTAAAAATGTTTTCATATTTTGGGGGTTTGTGGGCGGGTGCAAATCTATATCAATACTGAAAATTCGTACTAGTTGACACTTATGCTAGCCTAAAATTTGTTCTTCAGGAGATTTTCTTAATTTATACAATTCGAAAAGTTAATTGTAAATGAAAAAAATGTGTCTGCATCACCATTGAGTGTATATGTTGTGATATGTTTTACTGCACAACTTTGATACTGTGTGCTTTGCAGTTTAGCACATAAAAATTTCTGTAAACACCAATACAAATTATATATTCTTTTCAAAATTTTATTCTGTACTCATACAAAAGAACAAATCTCTTCAAACTTTATCAACTGTGCTTCATACAAAGTGACAATTAACTTCAAAATTTACAAACTGCTGTAACAGAAAGCAGTTAAATTTCAAAGCTTACAAATTGCTGATCCAAAGGATAGTTAATGTCAACTATACTTGCACGCACAGAAAATGTAATTTCAAAACTTATAAAGTCTACCTGTACACTGAGACAATGTAGTTACAAAGTCTATCTGTCCATAGAGATAATTTAATTTTAAATACAGTGCTGTTAAGTGGACCACTCTTTTTACAACTGTCATAAACTATTGATGGTACAAAATGTTGTTCTAAGAAATGATTATAAACCATGCTACAGGGATGGTCTGTGTTTATAATATAACACCAGCTTGTGAAATGTGTTTACACAGGATTCCATAGAATAAATTGAAGTTCAGATGAAATAATATTTTTTTCTGTGGCATTTTTGTTTTTATATTGAACATATATTGTAGAATGCAAAGTATTCAAGGAACACCAGGTTTGTTATTATTATGAAGGAATGCATTTTATACTAAATAGGAGACAATCACCATAACACTATCAATGCATTTTATAAACAACAGAAAAACATCACAAGCATCTCAACACCGTCAAGGCATGTTCAAAGGAAACCTGCCAGTGCTGAGTCACCTATGCCAGCATGTGAGGAGCATGAAGACATCATCTTGATGTGATAAGTACACATCGATGAACAAATGGTCCTGTGATCATTCTCTTTGTGAGCTAGTGCCCTGTGCAGGCAGTTGACATGGCCTGTGTGATAATGAACCCTTCCAAATTTGGCCAACACATAGGTGGCGCTTCACGGGCAGTGTTTCATTTGAACACTCCTCATATTTTAAAAAAAGATATATGTTACAGTTTGAGGCAATAAACAAAACTAAACGTCATAATGCACAGGTGCAGCTGGACGCTCCCAAAAAGACAGCGCAGGAAGCTACAGGCAGCTAACACGTCACAGTAACATCTACTTCTACCGTTGTATTCAGGCCACCAATTACCATTGGACTGTTAATAATTACCATTCCAGACTTTGTCGGATATAAAGTAATAACACTAAGGATAATGTACTACCATAGTCGTTATATCATTACTGTAGCAACTCCACTTTGTTGGATATCCTCCCAAAAAAGGATATCCTCCCAATAAGTCAACGCAGGAAGCTACAGGCAGCTAACACGTCGCAGTAACATCTACTTCTACCGTTGTATTCAGGCCACCAATTACCATTGGACTGTTAATAATTACCATTCCAGACTTTGTTGGATATAAAGTAATAACACTAAGGATAATGTACTACCATAGTCGTTATATCATTACTGTAGCAACTCCACTTTGTCGGATATCCTCTGGCACTTTGGTTATTATTTTACTTTTCGGATATAGTTATTCCAACCACCGTTGCTGTTTTGTCATAGCTCTCGATCACAAAACTGCATGCTCACCAGCTCTCATGACCACTAGTAGATAAACTATATAATATCCCTTAACGATATATGGCAGTTCTCAAACCATATTCAGAAGTGCACTGGCAGTGTTTGCTAACTCTCAAATTTATTTGCAATGGTCAATTTTATCTTATGACTTATTACTACATGATTTATGAATGTTTAAGACACCTCGTTCTTTCATTCTCTTTCATGTGAACAGATTCTAGTAGTTGATCATATTCTATGATGATAGGATATGATTAGTGGTATTTGTACATGTGTTTACAATTTCTAGCAGAAATGACACAAAAATAATGACCTATACATAATGAAGAATACTCACTTTTGTTTTACACTATTTTTTTCTAAGCATGAAACAGCTTATTTTACGAAGAACCACGTACACACATTTCACAGGCTAGTGTTATTCTAGGAACATGTAACAATAGAACTGTTCTTTTCTAATCAACCACATGCTGGTACTTAGGGATCATTCTGTACAAAGTTGTAGAGACAGTGCTAAAACAATGGGACCTTTCTTTTGAAAGATTAAAACTGTGCTGGTAAACATCAAATATTTGACACAGTAACCTCAAATAGATCATGGTTCTATGTAATCTGACTATGTATGTATGCACACAATACTAAAAAAAAAGAAATATATAATTAAATTTGTAGAATATCTGTTTAGGACATAACCATAAATCCAACAATTAATAGGCTGTAGTGATTTTCTAGACAATATAAATATGTTGAAAAGTTTGTCATTGCTTTCTGAACAATCTGGATGTATTACCATTGTCATGCCTGCAGTAAGATTTGAATCCGGTAGGTTGGCCATCACAGACACTCTCTGTACCTCATAGCCACAAAAATCTACTAGACAAATATAAAATGATCATTTACTTTGATAAAAGATATCTACTGCAGTGGTTCTCAATCTTTTTTTTCCTCATGAAACCCTTTAGAGACAAATTTTTCACCTGTGTCTACCTAGGACTTTTAAGAAAAAAGCTTACCAACTTTCTTCGAGGCTTATTATAATTATATATCTTCTTCTGCATTTGTTTTAAGACTCCTGCAAGTTAGCAGGATGTAGTCTGGAGAATGGAATATGTTGTGCCATGGTTTACAGTTTAGCTGTGATATCTGCATCTTTTGGCCTGACACATGAAGCTTCAACATGGCTTTTCATATTTTAACATTGATCCCTTTGACCCTCCACTCCATAACTTCCCTAGTCACCTCATATGACATGCACGGAAGGTAAACAGTGTTGCTATTCTTTGCTCATCTTTTGGGCCCTGTCAATACACAGGTGATTATTTCTATCATCAATATCATCAAAATAGTTACCTTTGTGTGCTCCCTCTAACAGATGGGCCCATACCACTCCACCCCCCCCCCCCCATTATTATTGTTTCATCTCAATTGTTTTTTCTATATGCAAACCACCCTAGCAAAATGCCCTGAAACCCAGATTTCCATATGACACATGTTGAGAGCCACTAATCAACAACAGAAGAGAATTATTGTATTCTCTACCACCTTTGTGACCATGACCAACAATGGATCCAAACTGGCATGCCATTGATAGCTTATCTCTGGGAAAACAAGGGAGACTGCAACATAGCTATGATCCAATCAATGGAAAGTAGAAATTTGATAAACAACATTTTTTGGATTACTAAAACAATACAAATTCTATATTTCAACCACAAATACATACAACACAAAACAATTTGTTAGCTAGAAGAGCATAGGTCATCCAAAGATTCTGATTCCATCTTTACCCTGCCTTTCTATTGTTATTGTTCCCTTGGGGATTTCCCAATAGATTGCTTGGGGATAGTACTCTAGGACCAATGTTCCCTCTAATTTTTTTAAGTGAGTAAATTTGAAGATGTCTGAGCTGTCAATATTTCCATGTGAAGTTTTCTACTACCTTATAGTAGAAAAAACAAAACAAAAAAGGTATTTCCTCACACTTTATGTGTGCGGATGGTATATTTCACAAGTGGTATCTTCTAATAATGTGCATGGCTGCACATTAGAGGGAATATTGTTTAGGACCAGTGTCACTTCTGAAGATTTACTGTTTATTTTAACCCCTTTCTTTCCCCCCCCCCCCTTCGAATTATGTACAATAACGTCCTGGTACCTTTTTGGGTATGGAGGGCGGAGGGGAGGAATAGGGGGTTTTTGAGAGCTTTATTTTGTACCCAGACTTCAACTCTCAGTGGTGGTGTGCAATACTATAAGAATATGTCTCCTACTTAAAGAGGGTAAGAACCTTATTGTACAGATGAAGTGTTGTCAGGCTCCCACAAAAGCCTCACTATACATGCAAATCATTTACTAGGAGTTTGCTGTTGCATGGTGGCTACCTGGTGAGCCACTGGAGAGACCCTCAGACATACGTTCATTGCCATTGGTGTATATAAGAGTAATACTACATGCTGCTGCCCAGGCACTAAACAATCTAATACATATCAAATTTAAAATGCCTGCATATAAGATACATTAACCGTGTGTTCCAGGGCAGGAAAGAATATATTAGCACTGTGATATGCAATGCATATTGTAAAAGGCAACTATGGAGATATGGTGGAGTTGGCTGTTACATCTAATTAGATCAAGAAAAATCAAAAAGTGGTGCTAAAGTTTGATGTATAATGTTGAACGGAACAGATCTCATAGCCAGGATGTTAACATAATGATGTATTCTGTTCTGGACTACATCATTTTAACTTGATGGGGATTGAGAATAAATGAACACAAAGAGAATGAGAAAGCTACTCCTCTCATACATCATGTGTCTGCATTGATATCACAAACATGAGAAAGGTTCTCCTCTCATACATCATGTTTCTGTACTGATATCAAAAACATGAGAAAGGTGCTCCTCTCATACACCATATTTCTGTACTGATATCACCAACATGAGAAAGGTTCTCCTCTCATACATCATGTTTCTGTACTGATCTGTTTTCATACCAGCATGGGGAAGGTGCTATGATGAATTATTGTAATTTTGATTATTTTTTTCCTTACAGTTAATTGTACAATAAAAAGAAATAAAGTTCACGTCAAATATAAACAAAACCCTCATAAATGGGTAAGCCCAGAGAGTCAAGAAAGCACCTTAAACTAGTCTAGAAAAAAGTGTATGAACATTATCAAAACTCAGGTCCCCTCACACTTCAAATACTCAAGGCTCTGTACAGGATAATATAATAAAAGACTACAAATCTGGAAGAGCAAACTAGGCTCCACAAGTGGAGAATGCTGTCATTTGTATATATTTACATTCAAGTGCACAACAAGCAGGCCATGTGAAACACCTTGCAGAAAATATTTTACATTTTATTTTACATTTCTTGAGTGGCCGATGAACAAATAAACAAATTATAATTATATCCATAACTATATAACTGAATGGTTGGTCTTGTCCTCAATCCTCCCACAAATAAGAAAATTTGTTACTTTACAGGGATCTATGACAAAGGTTTCTACAGAACGAACAGCTAACATAATTAAACAGAACAAAATTCCAATAAAGATGCATATACCAATGCATCGAACGTTCTACGCGTTACACGATATGATTACTCGATATGCACGCACACACAGATCAGTGCATTGCGTGCAAATTGCTAGATTGGTATCCGAAGTACGAATTTTTTAATTTCCATGTCACGGAAGCTCTGTGCAATAGCGTATGAAATTAAAAGGTTGGACTTTTGTCATGTGATTTGGTCAGATTCCTGTATTGAACCAAAAATGTCCTTATTTCCTCACCGTTAGTAGCCTTTCATCATCATCAGGAGGCGTCTCCTCATCAAAGATTGGCTGCAATGCATCTCCTACATCCTCTGTCTCTTGCCTTGGTGGTGCACACTAATTGACTATCTTGTCAATACCATTATTTCCAACTTGTATCTCTGTCTACTTCTTCATAGGTGCACCAAAATCTACTTTCAAGTTAAGTCCTCGACACGGTCTTTATATGTTCAAATTATTTGATATGTTTTGATTTATATTTCCTTTTTAGCACACTGCATTAAAATTAAGTAATTTCTGTCTGCCACTGTAATCCTTTTTACTCTTATGCTATATTTATGGAGGGTATTTGGAAAATGCAAGTTTTTTTTTTTGAAGCTTTATGTATAATTTTTGTGTGTGGAAATAAAGGAATAGTTACTGAATGTAATGATGTAAGTTTTGTTAGTATATGTATGATATCTGAGAAATATGTGAAAATAACCCAAAAAAAATATAAAAAATATTTTAAAATCTCAAATACTCAAGCCAGGTTAAAATGCCTAGCTAAGAAAAATTGCGCAGCCAACGGGATTTGAAGCAGTTCCGCTCAGATGGCCCAATCACCTCGAGTCACCATGTCTTCCACCACTATATTATATTATTGATTAGAATGTCTAGGCTTATAATATATGTGCTGTTATTTCATAACCAAACTAACATTTACGTATATTGTTTGTGAAAAAAGATGAAACACGATGATAATAACTAACATTATTCTCTAGGTCTAGTGTTTCTGTAAAAACTTTGGTATATTCAATCCGGGACAAAATACAGCTAACTGGGTACTCCACTGTTATTTCAAACTAATGTGTTCATATAATATTGCCTTTGAAAACAAACGAAACACGTTGATCGAACTAACATTATCGGCTACGCAATAGAAATTGGAAGTTCAATAAATATCCTCAAAAATGGTTTTTATTTTGAACCATTTTGACAAATTATATTGGTGGTTAAACACAGTCACAACTTATCTATATCTCGTCCTATTTAGTTGAACACTAGCGGAAATGGAAGTTAATTACACCTACTTTCATTTTCTCTGCTAACCTGCTGAATAGCGGTTGTTTACAATTGAAATATGCTTGTTCAAAGACGTGCATAGCAACTGCTGATTGTAGTCGCGGACAACTACAGAAATTACGCTGTGTCCTTTGATTATAGTAGCTCATAATGTGGTGACGGTTAATCTATTTTCATGCACAGAACCTCTTTGTTTCTTCTTTTTCCATGAAATTCTCCCTATTCTTCTATATATCCACACCTCAAAGGCATCAATTGTATCTTCTAGCTGTCTGTTCATTATCCATGTTTCTGAGCCATACTTTAGTGCAGAATAGTAGCACATTACAATTCTTATTTTTAGCTTTTAACTTGTTTGGATGCTAGTAGTTTCCTCATGTCTATTCTCCTTTTAAATTCTGTTTTGCATCTACCATTATTTGTGATTATGTATGCAAGCTATAAGAAACTAAACCTAATCCTAAACTAAATCCTAATCCTAAACCTAAACTAAATTCATCTGGTTCAAAACCCTTTAAGGTCACAAAAGGGGTATAACAAGTAAATCTTTTGCATTGCGGGAGAATTGAGGATAAGTCTATAGTGTACACATCACATATATTTCTACATGAACTCAACTAACACATTCAGATCCCCATGAATGTGCTTCCAGACACTTACATATTTGTTACTAAACAGTTTTTATACAGAATATCAATATAGCAGCTGGTGAATGTACAGACAGCCCAGAATTAACAGATGTGTAACACATAATTTGGTCAAGAAACTACACAAACTATATGAACATTAATTAATACTATTTATGCATATCACAAGTTCATTATCTATCACAAGTTTGTGCACTTCACAAGATTTTATCAATGGATGTACTTGACGAGATGTTCACATTCATTATTACTTCCTACATCCTGAAGTTCAAAAATGCATATTCCTACATAAAAAAATCAGAAAGTGGAATTTGAACCAGGTGTATTAAGTGGGCACCTATTCACCTTGCAACGTAGTCAACATATTTTCATAAATTGAACAATCTGTATATTCTTTTAGTGATGTGGATTGGTCAAATTCAGGAAATCATATTCACTCAAGTTGCTAGGCAAAATATATTCACTCATGTTGCGAGGCAAATAAGTGACAAAAGAACTGACCTGATACAAATCCCATCTGCTGCCGTCTGATTTTTCTATAATTTCTCAAAGTTTCCTAATTATATTATTCATACGTATATATATATATTATACAATATTTGATACATATCCTGTATTACTTTCCAACTAGCATTAAATTTTGAGACACCATCATCAAGTTCTGTGTCTGCAGCAGTGTCAACACTCCAATACCCTGTCTCTTGCCTTGGTGTACTCATCTAGACCGTATCCTGTCCATCCCGTCATGTTTTCTTCCTACTTGTATTTATTTTTACATTCTAGACAACATATACGTTGCACCAACATTCCGAATATTCTGTGAAACATCACTTTCGTTGTGCCAGATTCATCAACTAGTTGGTGCTATTAGATTATCCTACTAGTCCCTCCACCACAGAACAGCATCATACTCAAGAATGCACATTCATACCTTAGATCCTAATAAAAACAAATTTTAGTAATTTATATTTCCTGACCATCAAAACATTCAGTATAGGAATGTACACATCCCATATTTCAAAACATGAGTATTTCATTTAACACTTTGCTGACCATCGAAACTTGAGTATTATTTTGTATAGTCACCATTCGTGCTGGCAGATTGCATCACAAACCACTGTACTTTAGTTGTTAAGTCATTAAATATTATATAGCAACAATGAATGGCAAATTGATGAGAGGAGGCAGAGTTACTTAGAGCAGTCATCGATACACTACAAAACAATGAGGAAAATGCTGAAGGAGACAGCATACATGTTCAGAGAATTATAGAAATAGGAGTGACTAAAGGAGAGGGAAGGAAGTGCTGCCTCTCTGGAAAAATCTGAATAACGCACAAATGACTGTGACACTGAGCTTATATACTCTTAAATTACTGACAGAATGGCAAGATGAAAGAATTTCCTAATAACAAATCATTAAATATTGGAAATATGACAAGAGAACCTGATTTTTTTCACTCTCAGATATGAATTAGTCTGAAAATATTCTGCTATTCCATCCATCAATAAATACGTAGCCCATTAGAGCCATTACATTGGATGTATCAACACAAAGAGTCGTCCAGCGATTTCTATTCTCAGTAATGCGGATCAGTGGAGGAAAATCTTGACCTGTCCAGTTTTTGCTATTGTCAGCACATGATTGTCTTTTGCCTCCTTCCACAATTAACTGTACTCTGCAATATCGTTTTTGGCAAGGAATCATGTCTGCATACACATTCAAACCATGCACGTTCTGCTTTTATTATAGTGATTCTTATTAATCTGCGAAATTTTCTTCTTTATTTCCTACCTAATCATGTGTCTAATACTCTCTATAGAATGTGCGCAAAATGTGTCTATAACACTTGCATTTGCATTCCTTTATCCATCAGTCCATGTCTACAGTATTGTTCAACTCTCATAACCACACAGTACAATATATAGCACTAGTTCTAGTAAGTTATAAATTATGATCTTCACAACAACACTGATGTTGCTTTTCCATACTAATTTTCTGCTCCTAAAATAAATTTGTGTACAGTTGGAAGCAGAATACACTTTTAATCTTGACTTATTAACCTTTACTATGCTAAATACAAATTTCTTAACTTCACCAGTGTATGCCAACTTATGCTTCATTCAGAACTGTAAAATACCTCAGATAACATAATATTTACTACTACGAGGCGTGTTCAAATGAAAACGGGACTTGTTACACCACGCGTGATAGAGCGCACTGATATTGATGACATTTTGCACTAGTAATGAGTATCCAATAATTTACATACGGTCACGTGTTCATCTTCCCAGCATGCATATGTGCTGCAGAAGACTGTTAACAATATGGCGGGTGTGATTCCGAACCCGTCCAAAGTGAATCAGCGTGCTGTGATCCAGTTTCTTTCATTTGAAGGATGTCAAGCAGTAGACATTCATTGGAGAATGAAGGCAGCATATGGTGACAAATGTTTGTCGAGGACCAGAGTGATGGAGTGGGTGCGTATGTTTAAAGACGGACGTGAGTTAACGGCAGATCTTGCACGGCCAGGTCAGGCGCATATTGTTGCAACAGAAGCCATAGCCGTGCTTGATAAAGCAGTACTGACTGACCGTCGTCGGAGCATTCGTTCGCTTGCAGAAGAATTCCATATGTCAATTGGGACAGCCCACATGGTTGTTCGGAAGAAATTGAACTATCGGAAGGTGTGTTCACAGTGGGTCCCACGGATGTTGACTGACCACCATAAGGAAGAACGGATGGGGTGGAGTTTGAACCACCTGATGCGTTACAGGGCAGAGGGTGATGCATTTCTGTTGAGCATTGTGGCAGGTGATGAATCGTGGTGCCACCACTATGAACCGAGCAGCAAAATTGACAGCATGCAATGGAAACATCCAGGTTCACCAAAACCCAAAAAATTCAAGACACAGGTTTCTGCTGGGAAGGTTATGGTGACTGCATTTTTTGACCATGAAGGGCTTTTGTTGACGGATTTTAAGGAACCTGGTGTCAACATCAATGCCGCCCATTATAAAGACACTTTAGACAAGCTGCATAAGGCCATCAAGGCTAAGCGACCAGGCAGACTTTCTCAAGGTGTGATTCTTCTCCACGACAACGCTCGTCCGCACGTCGCAAAAATTGTGCAGGAAACATTGGCAAAGAAGAATTGGGAAGTTCTTCATCACCCAGCCTATAGTCCCGATTTATCCCCGTGTGATTTCCATTTGTTCGGACCGTTGAAGAAAGCACTAAAGGGACAGCGATTCAACAGCGACGCAGACGTGAAGACAGCGGTGACCACATGGTTCAGAGAACAGCCACGCAACTTTTTCTCGGACGGCATTCGACGTCTACCTAAACAGTGGGATGCTTGCCTAAATGCATACGGAGATTTTTTCTGATGAACCCAGGTGCATTCTTATTCACAAGTGGTTGCTTTGTTCAATTCCGTTGAAAATATTAAATTGCGTATGATACTTTTTAAATAAATCCACAAGTCCCGTTTTCATTTGAACACGCCTCGTAAAATACTCTAATGACAAGGAGATGGAAAAAGTATATCTTCTCTAGAAAGATCAAAAAAACACACAACAGCTAACTAGGGACACTGAGCGTACAGACACTTAGATGGCTGTTTTACTGGCAAACTAAGCATTTATGGGGATGTCCCAGTGCAGTGATTATGGTTTCTAATCCAGAATCAAATGAAAAGTAGCTCTTCATCAAGCAGCTATTCAAGAAATTTATTATTTTATTAGCATTAAGAGGACACTTAGCTGAATGAAGAAACTACTATTGTGATGAAACATATCAGAAATCTGATTTCTGCAATCTACCATTTTTTTAAATCACAAAAATACAGAAAATTGCCATAAAATGTCAATTTGGAACACCAATAAATGTTATAGTTTATGGGCACAGGTATCCCATGACCCCACAGTTAATTATGAATTAATTATGTTAATAGATACACATTACTTGATCATACTATCAGCAAAGCTGCCGTGTTGGAATCACGTCACTAAGTGGTTCATTTAGCATCAAATTTGGTCAGCAAAGTGCTAAATCTGTATGTACATAATGTACACGCACATCAAAATATTACATTTACGGAATCTACACATCCTAAATGCTTACATGTTAACATTTAAGGAATGTACACACCCTAAATGTCAAAGTGTTTGAAAAAAATGTCTTAGGAATGTACCCTTATTCCTAATCATAAAAATGTACACAAATATGAATCAGAACAATCTTCTAATGAACACATCAAGCATGTTATACAAAGTGACAAATGAACACATTCAAGATGTTATACAATGTGACACATGATACATTCAAAATGTTATACAATGTGACAAATGAACACATTCAACATGTTATATACAATGTGAAAAATTAACACAACCAAGATGTTATACAATGTGACAAATGATCAATCCAGCATACAATGTGACAAATGATTACACCCATGATGTGACAAATGTACACATCCAAGATGTTTTACAAAGTGACAAATGAACAGATACAACATGTCAAATGAACACATCCAACATACAATGTGACAAATAAACACATCCAATATGTTATATGTCAAATGAACAGGTCCAACATACAATGTGACAAATGAACACATCCAACATGTTATACAATGTGACAAAGGAACACATCCAACATACAATGTGACAAATGAACACATCCAACATGTTATACAATGTGACAAAGGAACACATCCAACATACAATGTGACAAATGAACGCATCCAACATGTTATACAATGTGACAAAGGAACACATCCAACATACAATGTGACAAATGAACACATTCAAGATGTTATACAATGTGACAAATTAGCTCATCCAATGTTATACAATGTGACAAATGAACCCTCCAAGATGTTATACAATGTGGCGAACACACCCAAGATGTTACAAAGTGACAAATGAACATGTTATTTACTTAGAGATTCTCAGTGTGTCATCTTTGGCTGGTCAGCCACATTATAATGTACAGGAAACAATGAGGGCGAGATTTGGTAAAAATGGAGATACAGCTGATAATATGAAAGATAACACTCAAATATAACTGCCTCCTTACCATATGTAATGAGCATTCATTATCTCAATGGAAAATATAACTAAAGAATAATGAATTTTGCTATGTGCAGAAAAAAATAAAATAAAAATGCTGATTTATTCTAAGGCATTCTGTATTTACATTCAGTTTAATTGTTTTCATGTATACCAGTGATTTCTTTTACTGTCAAGAATTTCCTACCTCACAGTCATTTTGTTTTTATAACAGTTAGGATTTTACAATACTTTACATAAATGTATGGGACTAGGTTTATCTATTTTAAACAGCAACATACCAGATAGAATGGAAAGTATTATTATGTCTGACTATTTTAAACTCTTACATATCAGATATAATGAAAAAGTAAAATCCATATTACAGCCAATTTTGTACTTCTAGACATGGGATAGAGTGGAAAGTCAATGTCTGTTGGGATCATTCTATTTTATTTAAACTTCAATATATAGAATATTTAATATCCGTGGATCATCTATTTTAAAGTTTTACATATAGAATCAAATTGAAAATCAATAACTGTGGGGTCATCTACTTTAGACTACATACTGGATAGAATGGAAAGATAATATCAAGGATTAATGTTCCACTTGTGAGAGCAGACATAGTTGTATACACATGATGGATAACCCAATAACTTTGGTTTATTATTTATTGTGTGTGCAATGGTCAAGGTGCTATTTCATTCAAAGAATGAGACCCACTAGCAAAACTTTCACCTTCTAATAAATGTCAAATGTGATTTCTGTAAAGAAACACTATGATTTTATTTAGAAAAGGCGGATGCTAATCTTTAACTTGCTGAACTCTGAAATCCATCATCCAGAGGTATCCATGCAACAGCATCTTTCACGGTAGACATTTAGTTGCAGCTCCCTCCTCATCATATTAAATTTGAATAGTTTTAATACATGTGACTGTCCTCTCATTGTTCAAGGTAAGAAGAAGGATATTCCCGGCCGAAGATCATTATTAGGCATAGCCTGCAAAACTTCATCTAGTAGTTGAAGTGGTCGATGAAGCTGAATCTCTATCCAGCAAGGTGTTTCCTTGATGCTCTTTCTGGGGTAATCTGGACCCCATCCCTTGACAAAGCTCAGGCGAAGTAGACAGAGTCTGCGCAGGTCATCCACACCTATTCCTGCAGCAGCAGATAGATGATTGGCTGTGAAGAAAGGCAATTAAAGAAAAAACCCATTAATTTTTATGATCTAGACAGAAAAGTTCAGGATAGCTGAGAAAGAGCTGTTTGCAGGTAAATATGAAAAACTTCATGATAAGAATGGTGACATGAACCCAGAGTTGGTACACAGTTAGTGTCTCTTGCACCCTGTACCAAGAGATGGTCGAGATTTACTTCACGCTCCAGATTGGTATTTCTCTAGCATTATTTTGAATGGGGAGATTTTTCAGAACTTTACCGAGTATCAGATAAATGTTTGACTCAATGTGGCTGTAGAATGTAACGCCCTGAGCTGAACAGTCTTCTACTCCAGATGTATGTTCCAAATAAAAGGGTCAATTCTCTAACACCAATCAAGGCACGGATCTTCAGCAGAAATCAAAAAAGAGTTAATGTTGATCATCATAGCACTAGACAGACAAATCCGTTAACAGAACACTTCATGAAGAAGTGAAGCAAGGTCTTGGCTAATGAGTTTTTAACCTGTAGAAATCTAAAGATTACAGAAGTCGACAAATGTAATCTAGTGATAGAAACCCAATGCCAACAAATGTTTAGTTAGTTAGTTAGTCGTCGGATCATCATCACTGCAAACTGGACACATCCATAGTTACTCTGATCTCTCCTTGAGTGTATCCGCCATCACACTTCTGCTGACAGTACCGGTCCTATGCTGGTTGACCATCATTCTTCTGAGCCCTCCAAGAAGTTCACCTCTAGCAACACCGCATTTCAATCCCTGATCTTTAATCCTAGCCATTGAAAAGGAATCATCATCCACATTAGTGTCACTATCGCGTGTTATATCTCTTAAGGAGTTCAAAACGTCAGCGCAATCCATTGCCCCGTCGCCCTGTGCCACAATCGCGCACGATGCCAGTTGATCCGCTCTTTCATTGCCTCGAACACCCACATGTCCCGGCACGAAAATAAATGTAACCACTTTCAAACTAGCCTTTCTCAAGGCCTCAATCCACTGTTCGCAAACGAGACCCACTTGTACCTTCTTAATCATACTCATAGAGTCACTCAAGATGCAGACCTGCGTTACCTTCTGTGTGTGTAGCCACTCAAATGCCTTGGTCACCGCCATAGTCTCCATGGTCATACTACTTGTAGTGACCGCAAAGACACCACTTTCCTCCTTGATCGATTTACCTGCGCACTGAGCTGTAAAGGCCCAAGCACTGCGAACATGCCTAATTACAGATCCATCAGTGTATATAATCACATCCCCCTCTTTGGTATTCTCACTGATTAAAGCCTGCACTTCTTTCTCCACAGCTGTGGGACACCCTTCTCTGCATTCCCTGCTAAGTGATATTACTACTCTCAAACAAGTTTCGAAATAGTGGGTAGACCTATCCATTCCGCACCTGTTGCCACATCCTGTAATCTGCACACGCTTTGTATGACATCCTCAGCACGTCCCATCCATGACCTTCCTCTCTTGAGTCTGCTGCTTTTAACTTTCTGTATTTCGGAATGCAACGGGTGTTCCTTATCTGCATGTATTTGAAGGTATGCCCGTGCACGGCAATACTGTAATCTATGCTCAGCTGTTGGGCAGTCAAGTAGGTATCGCATAGCTCTTGTCGATGTGTCTCTTGTGCATGCCAGAATGATACACATTGCTGCATTCTGGACTCTATCCAGTCTTTCGATCTGAGTTTGGCTAAGAGTCAGAATTGCCAGTGCATATTCCACCACAGCAACAACCAAACCCTGGTACAAAAGAAATAACAATCTTTGCTCACACTGCGCAGCAGCCATAACCTTCATTGCTGCTAAGCCTTTGCATGCCCTTATGATAATGTGGTCAACATGTTCCCTGAAACTCAGGCTTCTGTCAAAAAACACACCCAGATATCTTATTGTGCTAGTTCTTTCTAAACTTTTCCCGGACAACGAAACTTGTGGCATGGGTGTCTTTACCATGTGATTGTTCAAGGAAAACCACGTCACGAATGCCTTAGACGGATTAACCACTGCTCCCGTATCTCAACACCAATTTGTCAGTCTGTCCAGCTCCTTCTGTAGTTCCACGACGCACTCTTCTCGATTTCAGCCCTTCCTATACACCAAGATATCATCGGCATATGACATCCTCCTGCCAACACTTGTGATTTGATTGCCAGCGATATGTTCTGTGTATACATTGAAAAGTACAGGAGATAGAGGCGATCCCTGTGGCAGACCAGGGCTAATAACCATTGGTGCAGATATCCAGTTACCACACTACAACCCTGTGCATCAGGGCGGCGCCAACGCACGACAAAAGGATTAACTGCAAGATTTAACAGCTGGTGCATCAAGATATCCAAGGACACCCTATTTTACGCATCCTCAAGGTCTATTGCAACCGCACATGTCTCCATGCGCAAATCGAACCCCTCAAAAACATATTGCGCAAATATGGCTGCATTCTGCCATGTCTTCTTTCCTGGACGATATCCTCCTAACAATGTTGGTAAACACTTATTTCTTTCAAGATAACATGATACCTTCCGGGCCACAATTTTTTCCAAAAGCTTGCCAATCGTATTCTGCATAGTTATTACTCTGTCTGTGATCGTATTCCTGATTTCTTGATATGCCTCCACATTTCTCTGACCAATTTGGGCGGTGTAGTGTGCCAGCAACGCCGCACCTTTTGTCTCGTCCGTCTTCTGCCAGAAGGTATCGTCGCTCTGGAAATCGGCAACAGTCACGCGTCTTGTCAGACCATTCATGGACTTGTGTAACCGCCAGAACAATTTTAGTGACTTTTCGCGTGTGATCTCCTGGCAGAATTTATCCCATTTTGACGCCTTTGCAATATCTTTGAATGTTTGGACTAAGATATCTTTCTTCCGTTTCCATTGTGCGACCACCATGGGCTGAGCCGCAACACGTTTCCTTGCCCTTTGCCATAGTGATACTGCTTTTCGTTTCTCGCTCCATGCCCTTTGAACATCTTCGTTCCACCAGGGCGGCCTATCCCGCACCTGATTTCCCACTACTTGAGCCTTACGTTTGTCTTGTCGAATTCTGCTCACAACATCCACTCCTCTGCGATCGTACTTAAAGGATCTACCTTTGGCCTTATCTGCTTACTTTTGTCATTTTTTAAGGGATAAACACATGGGAGATGGTCACTGCCATGATGCCCCGGCACGTCCCATTTGCAGATAGCCACAGAAGCTGATGACACCAATGCCAGGTCAATAGCGCTATCATCATCACCATCCCTGCTTGCCATCCTTGTTATAAGGCCATCATTAAGGCACACCAGGTCCGTATCTGTCAGGGCCTCCTCAAGTTCTCTTCCCTGTTTGTTCAAAGCACTATTGCCCCATGATGTACCTTTCGCATTGAAGTCACCACAGAAGAGGATCTGCTTTTCCTGT
Organism: Meghimatium bilineatum; assembly: GCA_034231615.1. Taxonomy (NCBI): domain Eukaryota; kingdom Metazoa; phylum Mollusca; class Gastropoda; order Stylommatophora; family Philomycidae; genus Meghimatium; species Meghimatium bilineatum. The sequence continues at coordinate 34,572,757 of CM067304.1, forward strand.
TCCATTATCTCCCCTAGGATCTTCCAACCCTGAAGATCAATGCTTGTGTTGCAGGCATACACATTTACAATCATGATTGGGTGCTGGACCCTCACTGCCTGTAACTGGATATTGTATCTATCCCACTTGGACATATCAACCTCGCATACACTAAAACCCTCGCATACTAAGATTGCCTGTCCAAGATGTCACCTGTTGCAGAAACACTGAAATCCGGCATCCTGATATTACCACTTTCACCTAGCTGTGTTTCTTGCAATGCAATGACGTCAGCCTCATAACACATCTTTTCTAGCTATGGTCTACGCTTGTGTACACTGGCCACAATCCAAAACAGAACACGCACGTTTTTAATTCCTAGCATAGCTGTTTTCGATCTCGTTCGTCTAGCACCCGCCCAATGACTTTTCCTTTTTGAGCCACCTCGTTTAGGCCGCTTGATATTGGCCGCCATTTTTCAAACAGTGTGAGGTAAATGCAAATAAAGTAAATAGGTTACTAGAAAACTATTAGAAAACTATCAATATAGAATAATAAAATATAGAAAATAACAATAAAAAAAAAAAATACAATTGTCAACGTGTCAGTCCAATTGGGACCTTTAAAGACAATAAAAACAGTTAAGAACAAAAAACCATAACGAATAAAAACAAAATGGATTTCTCCCACCAGGAAATCAACAAAAAGCTACACCAGATCCAGTGCAATACAATTTCAACAAGTGCATATCGATGCGTTCAATATGTCTAAATTATGAAATTCCCAAAGATGAAAGATTCAGAACTAAAGAAAAGGGGACACAAAATAGCACTGCCAAGAACGGGGAGGGGGGGGGCAAGTGGGCAACAGGAGACAAAAGGGGAAAGGACAGAGAAAGACAATGCACATAGGAGAGGGGGGGGCGCCACAAATAAACAAAAGGAACACAGAAATGTGCAAAGAAGAATAGCATTTGACAGCACAGGATAGACAACAAAAATATACACATATCCAAACACAATCACGAACCAAACATGCACACATTCTACCCGACAAACACAGATAACTATAAATATAAGCACATATACATACAAACATCCAGACATACACAAAAGTATATACGGATTTCACAGCACACATACATGTACATAGGTACCTGCACAAACATCAACATATATATATATATATATATATATATATACATACATACATATATATATGTGTGTGTATATATGTGTATATGTGTGTGTGTATATGTGTGTGTGTATATATGTATATATATATATGTGTGTGTGTATATATATATATATACATATACACACATATATATATACATATATAATGTACAATTTTACATGGTCTTGTGTATCCATACAGTTGCTTTGGGTCTCGCATTTGCATGTGTGCATATTCTTATGTTAGAGTAATACATGTGAATATCTTCATGTGAACGAATGGGTATAAAAATACATGTATATATCTCTATGTGTGCGAATGTTCATGTTATATGTATTCATGTGAGAAAATGTTTATGTGAATGCTTGTGTATATATTATGTTAATACTTATTTTGTGTCATTATGCACATTTGTTCTTGTTTGAGCCATTGTTCATGTTTGGATACATTTAATGCTTGTGCATGTTGTGTGGGTATCTTTATTATATCTATGTATTTATCATGTTAGATATATACTTATGTTTGTTCCTAGTATACTAGTATGTGTATGTATGTTTATATATATATATATTGTTAGTTAGTTAGTTAGTTAGTCGTCGGATCATCATCACTGCAAACTGGACACATCCATAGTTGCTCCGATCTCTCCTTGAGTGTATCCGCCATCACACTTCTGCTGACAGTACCGGTCCTATGCTGGTTGACCATCATTCTTCTGCGCCCTCCAAAATGTTCACCTCTAGCAACACCGCATCTCAATCCCTGATCTTTAATCCTAGCCATTGAAAAGGAATCATCATCCACATTCGTCTCACTCTCGCGTGTTATATCTCTTAAGGAGTTCAAAACGTCAGCGCAATCCATTGCCCCATCGCCCTTTGCCACAATCGCACACGATGCCAGTTGATCCGCTCTTTCATTGCCTCGAACGCCCACATGTCCCGGCACGAAAATAAATGTAGCCGCCTTCAAGCTCGCATTTCTCAAGGCCTCAATCCACTGTTTGCGAACGAGACCGACTTGTACCTTCTTAATCATACTCATAGAGTCACTCAAGATGCAGACCTGCATTACTTTCTGTGTGCGTAGCCACTCAAATGCCTTGGTCACCGCCATAGTCTCCATGGTCATACTACTCGTAGTGACCGCAAAGGCACCACTTTCCTCCTTGATCATTTTACCTGCGCACTGAGCTGTAAAGGCCCAAGCACTGCGAACATGCCTAATTACAGATCCATCAGTGTATGTAATCACATCCCCCTCTTTGGTATTCTCACTGATTAAAGCCTGCACTTCTTTCTCCACAGCTGTGGGACACCATTCTCTGCATTCCCTGCTAAGTGATATTACTACTCTCAAACAAGTTTCGAAATCTGTGGGTAGACCTATCCATTCCGCACCAACTGCCACATCCTGTAATCGGCACACGCTTTGTATTACATCTTCAGCACGTCCCATCCACGACCTTCCTCTCGAGTCTGCTGCCTTTAACTTTCTGTATTTCGGAATGCAACGGGTGTTCCTTATCTGCATGTATTTGAAGGTACGCCCGTGCACGGCAATACTGTAATCTATGCTCAGCTGTTGGGCAGTCAAGTAGGTATCGCATAGCTCTTGTCGATGTGTCTCTTGTGCATCCCAGAATGATACGCATTGCTGCATTCTGGACTCTATCCAGTCTTTCGATCTGAGTTTGGCTAAGAGTCAGAATTGCCAGTGCATATTCCACCACAGCCACTACCAAACCCTGGTACAAAAGAAATAACAATCTTTGCTCACATTGCGCAGCAGCCATAACCTTCATTGCTGCTAAGCCTTTGCCTGCCCTTATGATAATGTGGTCAACATGTTCCCTGAAACTCAGGCTTCTGTCAAAAAACACACCCAGATATCTCATTGTGCTAGTTCTTTCTAAACTTTTCCCGGACAACGAAACTTGTGGCATGGGTGTCTTTACCATGTGATTGTTCAAGGAAAACCACGTCACGAATGTCTTAGACGGATTAACCACTGCTCCCGTATCTCGACACCAATTTGTCAGTCTGTCCAGCTCCTTCTGTAGTTCCACGACGCACTCTTCTCGATTTCTGCCCTGTCTATACACCAGGATATCATCGGCATATGACATCGTTCTGCCAACACCTGTGATTTGATTGCCAGCGATATGTACTGTGTATACATTGAAAAGTACAGGAGATAGAGGCGATCCCTGTGGCAGGCCAGGGCTAATAACCGTTGGTGTAGATATCCAGTTACCACACTTAAGAACTACAACCCTGTGCATCAGGGCGGCGCCAACCCAACGCACGACAAAAGGATTAACTGCAAGATTTAACAGCTGGTGCATCAAGATATCCAAGGACACCCTATTGTACGCATCATCAAGGTCTATTGCGACCGCACATGTCTCCATGCGCGAATCGAACCCCTCAAAAACATCCTGCGCAAATATGGCTGCATTTTGCCATGTCTTCTTTCCTGGACGATATCCTCCTAACAATGTTGGTAAACACTTATTTCTTTCAAGATAACACGATACCTTCCGGGCCACAATTTTTTCCAAAAGCTTGCCAATCGTATTCTGCATAGTTATTATTCTGTAGCCATGTATCCTGGTGTGGTCCTTCCCAGGTTTGTGTAGTGGAACTAAATAGCTGTGCAACCAGTCTTCTTTCACTGTGCCCTTTAGAAGGCTATTATTGAACATGTCCGCCAACTCTCCCAACTCCTCATCCGTTCTTCGACTAATGTCATCGTATCTAATGCCATCTGGCCCTGGTGCTGTATTTTTTGTACTTTTCAGTGCCTTCCTGATTTCTTCAACTGTGATTAGCATATGGTTTTCCATGCTCAAGTTCTTACACGTGTCTGTGAGCGTTTTCCTGATTTCTTGATATGCCTCCACATTTCTCTGACCAATTTGTGCGGTGTAGTGTGCCAGCAATGCCGCACCTTTTGTCTCGTCCGTCTTCTGCCAGACGGTATCGTCGCTCTGGAAATCGGCAATAGTCACGCATTTTGTGAGACCATTCATGGATTTGTGTAACCGCCAGAACAATTTTAGTGACTTTTCGCGTGTTATCTCTTTGCAAAATTCGTCCCATTTTGACGCTTTTGCTGACTTTGCAATATCTTTGAATGTTTGGACTAAGATATCTTTCTTCCGTTTCCATTGTGCGACCTCCATGGGCTGAGCCGCAACACGTTTCCGTGCCCTTTGCCATAGTGATACTGCTTTCCGTTTCTCACTCCATGCCCTTTGAACCTCTTCGTTCCACCAGGAGGGCCTATCCCACACCAGATTTCCCACTACTTGAGCCTTACGTTTGTCTTGTCGAATTCTGCTCACAACATCCACTCCTCTTCGATCATATTTAAAGGATCTTACCTTTGGCCTTATCTGCTTACTTTTGTCATTTTTTAAGAGAACAACACATGGGAGGTGGTCACTGCCATGATGCCCCAGCACGTCCCATTTGCAGATAGCCACAGAAGCTGATGACACCAATGCCAGGTCGATAGCGCTATCATCATCACCATCCCTGCTTGCCATCCGTGTTATACGGCCATCGTTAAGGTACACCAGGTCCGTATCTGTCAGGGCCTCCTCAAGTTCTCTTCCCTGTTTGTTCGAAGCACTATTGCCCCATGATGTACCTTTCGCATTGAAGTCACCACAAAAGAGGATCTGCTTTTCCTGTTCCATTATCTCCCCTAGGATCTTCCAACCCTGAAGATCAATGCTCGTGTTGCAGGCATACACATTTACAATCATGATTGGGTGCTGGACCCTCTGGACCCTCACTGCCTGTAACTGGATATTGTCACTATCCCACTTGGACATATCAACCTCGAATACACTAAAACCCTTGCGTACTAAGATTGCCTGTCCAAGATGTCGCCTGTTGTAGAAACACTGAAATCCGGCTATCCTGATATTACCACTTTCACCTAGCTGTGTTTCTTGCAATGCAATGACGTCAGCCTCATAACACATCTTTTCTAGCTCTGTTCTACGCTTGTGTACACTGGCCACATTCCAAAACAGCACACGCACGTTTTTAATTCCTAGCCTAGCTGTTTTCGATCTCGTTCTTCTAGCACCTGCCCGGTGACTTTTCCTTTTTGAGCCACCTCATTTAGACCGCTTGATATTGGCTGCCATTTTTCAAACAGTGTGACAACGATTACACTCACGAAGACTTCAGCTCAGATGCACGCACTCCGTTAGCACCGGCGAAGATCTTAATGAGTGGACCTCCTGGTCAGAGAATAACAACACATCACCACACAATCTCCTAAATGAAAACAATGAATATATCCATTGTTCAAGTGAAACTGTTGGCGACACACAAAACACTTGTGTTGTTATCTACCATTTTGACTGGAAGTCTCAATGTTTACATTGAGGTAGCCATTTGTAGTCATGGACAACAATTGTCCATGATTATTTCCCATCATGCTCTTATAGTAAGTGTGTGCTAGAGTGATTGCCCCTTAATTTTGCAGCAATATAAATACGCAATCGTAATTTATTCGACCGTTTCATGTTTGCAAGACTTTGCAGACCTAACTTCAGTGCCGCCATTTTTCACTAATTCTTCACAGATTGATTGAAACCAAGACAATTTTTAAAGCTTTAGTGTTGCAGGTAATGTAGATCAACATATGGGGTTTGAGATGTTGATAATATTTAATAGTGATATAAATACTTTCATTTATGACAAGGAATTTGAGGAGCCATGTTTTCTACAGCCTAAGCATGACCTTGGCACATTAAGTTCTTTGTGTACATTTTGTCCACATTCTCAATGTTTGTTGTACACAACATAAAACTGACACACACAAGCAGGTAACACCTCCAAACCATATCCAGTATTCAAATTTGAAATCAATAACTCAATAAATAAAAAGGTTATGCCAAAAAAGCAAACGTGCAGAAAAACCAGATGTCATAAAAAATGGTCGAGTGCCAGAGGAAGCATGCATTATTTTTATCTGAGCTGCTACAGTTTAAATGATGTGATATTACTATTGTGAGTCCTCAACTGATGAGGGGCAATCAAGGTCTTAGCTATTGTGAGTCCTTAACTGATGTGAGAAACAATGTCTTTGCTATTGTGAGTTCTTAACTGATGTGAGAAACAATGTCTTTGCTATTGTGAGTCCTTAACTGATGTGAGAAGCAATATCTTTGCTATTGTGAGTTCTTAACTGATGTGAGAAGCAATGTCTTGGCTATTGTGAGTCCTTAACTGATGTGAGAAGCAATGTCTTGGCTATTGTGAGTTCTTAACTGATGTGAGAAGCAATGTCTTGGCTATTGTGAGTTCTTAACTGATGTGAGAAACAATGTCTTTGCTATTGTGAGTTCTTAACTGATGTGAGAAACAATGTCTTTGCTATTGTGAGTCCTTAACTGATGTGAGAAGCAATATCTTTGCTATTGTGAGTCCTTAACTGATGTGAGAAGCAATATCTTTGCTATTGTGAGTTCTTAACTGATGCGAGAAACAATGTCTTTGCTATTGTGAGTTCTTAACTGATGTGAGAAACAAGGTCTTAGCTATTGTGAGTCCTTAACTGATGTGAGAAGCAATATCTTTGCTATTGTGAGTCCTTAACTGATGTGAGAAGCAATATCTTTGCTATTGTGAGTTCTTAACTGATGCGAGAAACAATGTCTTTGCTATTGTGAGTTCTTAACTGATGTGAGAAACAAGGTCTTAGCTATTGTGAGTCCTTAACTGATGTGAGAAGCAATGTCTTGGCTATTGTGAGTCCTTAACTGATGTGAGAAGCAATGTCTTGGCTATTGTGAGTCCTTAACTGATGTGAGAAGCAATGTCTTGGCTATTGTGAGTTCTTAACTGATGTGAGAAGCAATGTCTTGGCTATTGTGAGTTCTTAACTGATGTGAGAAACAATGTCTTTGCTATTGTGAGTTCTTAACTGATGTGAGAAACAATGTCTTTGCTATTGTGAGTCCTTAACTGATGTGAGAAGCAATATCTTTGCTATTGTGAGTCCTTAACTGATGTGAGAAGCAATATCTTTGCTATTGTGAGTTCTTAACTGATGCGAGAAACAATGTCTTTGCTATTGTGAGTTCTTAACTGATGTGAGAAACAAGGTCTTAGCTATTGTGAGTCCTTAACTGATGTGAGAAGCAATATCTTTGCTATTGTGAGTCCTTAACTGATGTGAGAAGCAATATCTTTGCTATTGTGAGTTCTTAACTGATGCGAGAAACAATGTCTTTGCTATTGTGAGTTCTTAACTGATGTGAGAAACAATGTCTTTGCTATTGTGAGTCCTTAACTGATGTGAGAAACAATGTCTTTGCTATTGTGAGTCCTTAACTGATGTGAGAAGCAATATCTTGGCTATTGTGAGTCCTTAACTGATGTGAGAAACAATGTCTTTGCTATTGTGAGTCCTTAACTGATGTGAGAAGCAATATCTTGGCTATTGTGAGTCCTTAACTGATGTGAGAAACAATGTCTTTGCTATTGTGAGTCCTTAACTGATGTGAGAAGCAATATCTTTGCTATTGTGAGTCCTTAACTGATGTGAGAAGCAATATCTTGGCTATTGTGAGTCCTTAACTGATGTGAGAAACAATGTCTTTGCTATTGTGAGTCCTTAACTGATGTGAGAAGCAATATCTTGGCTATTGTGAGTCCTTAACTGATGTGAGAAACAATGTCTTTGCTATTGTGAGTCCTTAACTGATGTGAGAAGCAATATCTTGGCTATTGTGAGTCCTTAACTGATGTGAGAAACAATGTCTTTGCTATTGTGAGTCCTTAACTGATGTGAGAAGCAATATCTTGGCTATTGTGAGTTCTTAACTGATGTGAGAAGCAAGGGAGCACAACAAGAACAACCATGCACACAGTTAAAATGATGTTTAAATCTGCGAACAAAGAAAATTGGATGAACAGATGGGCCATGGGAAACACTGGGAGGAAAATCTATAAATATATGACCAGCCCAAATCCTAAAGACAACATCAAACTCCTGGGAAGGAAAGATCTGAGTATCATCTTCTGACTGTGCACACAACAAGTACAGCTTAACTTTGGTTTACTGAACTTTTAATGCATTGAAATTCCATCGAAGTAGTTGTATTTTCTAAGACAATTGACCATAATTAAAAATATTAGTAGTACATTTCTGTAAATTAGAGCCAATCAACATTTTTAAATGTCATTTTCAGTAAACCAAAAGTTCTTGCTCTCAACCAGAAAGCACCTGAACAGAATATAACCACAAAACACTCCAGGGTGCCTACTGTGCACTAATTCCTATGAAACTGTTGACCACCATCTTTTTGAATGCCCAGTGCTGGATGACATCAGGAAAATGCTTCTCCCTCCAGAGCCAGATAAATGGAACACATTATATGGTACATAACAACAGCTCACAAACACATGCATTATCACACAATGGCATTGGGTAAAAGGGCATTAACCCTTTAATCAGAAACCAACCATCCAATCAACTTTATTTGAAAATAAAACTAATCTTTTACCTCCAACAGCAGAAGAGCCAGCAATGCTTCCAGCCACTGCTGCTGCTTGTGCGGCAGCTGCTGCCTGAGCTGTGGCAGCCTGTTCCTGCATCTGGTGATGGCACTGTCTGATATCAAATACCTGAAAGGGAAACCTGAGTGATTTATTATAACCTTTCTAAACACCAGTAAATATCATCATCATGTGTCTTGCCAGGTTGAGATCACTGATATCCACAAGATTCTATCTGCAGCACCATGTATCAGCTCCAGTGCAGATACTATAATACGTTTAAGAAAGTATATCCTCTCTTCTACATCCTATCATTTTTCCTGAACTTCCTGCTGTTAACCTCCACCAAAATGTTAGCAAATAAAGTCAAAAGGCACAATGAATTTTCCGAAAAAAGACGTCCTGAACTGGATAAATTAATCTACAGCGCATATATTGTGGCTCTACAAGAATCGCATTTGGGAATGGGAAACTATTTTCTAATATATCACACATACACCAACAAAACCTACACCATTACATTCTGTAACCATTCCTTTATTTCCATTAAAAAAATTATACAAAAGCTCCAACAAACATCAAATTATTGCATTTTCCACATATATTCCATAAATAACAGTAAAAAAAGAATGCAACAGCAGGGAGAAATTACACATTTTAATGTAGCATACTAAAGGTTAAACTGCAATCCAAAACTCTTCTAGTGACCAATAAATGTGGACTACCTTTTTTTCTGATGTGGTAAGTAACTTTATTTTAGTATCAATCTTGCTGTGTGTTTTGCTGTTGCAGGCAGTGGTACTGTCTGTAATTGACTATGCAATAGGATTACTCAGAGTGACACAAATATAGGTGGGGAGACTAGAGTTGAGGCAATGAGGACAATTATAGGTTGCACCAGATACACCCATCATGATTTCTTCTACTTACCCACCATCTAATTAGAATATTGAGTAGCACAGGTGAAAATATTTTAACCAACTCAATCCACTTACTATCATTTCATTCCCAATCCACCTGTATTCCCAATAACCCAATTTTGATATATTAATTTCAGTTATTGTCTTGTCTACATAGGATCCTCGCAATATGAGATCAAATCAAAAATTAAAACATCAGAAGACTACAAAATACAATGCCAATCCTGGATTATATCAGAAGACAACAGATTAAATGATTTTCACATTAAATATCAATTATTGACAATGGGTGCTGCCAAGCCCGAAAGGGGAGCAAAGAATAGCAACACTGTTTACCTTCCACGCATGTCGTAAAAGGCGACTAAGGAGGTTATGGGATGGAGTTGGCTGTCCCATCCCATATAGGGTCAGTGACCCAAAGCCATTCTGAAGTCGGATGTGTCAGGCCGAAAGGCGCAGATATCGCAGCAATGATGTAAACCATGACACAACGCATTCCGTTCTCCAGACTACATCCTGCTAATCTGCAGGAGTTTGAGAATGAACGCAGAAGAAGAAGAATTGACAAGGGTACACAATCATGGATGAGAAATTTAACATGAGGTAACAGAGATGACTGCAAGAATGAACAAGATGTTCATATAAAACCAGAAAACCATATGAACTATTAGCATATACACTCTTTGCCGTCTGTTGAAAGATAGCAAAGCAGTCATGTGGCTTGTATATCTGAAGTGGATTGAAGTCTGTTCTGTTAACTAACAAATTGAACAGAGGAAAAGAGATGACCATGAGAAACAAAGAACTGCATATTGCATATGCCAATGTTATGACACGGTTGATACAATTTTTTAAAAAATTATTCCATTTCTCATAATTACAAAAAAAATAAACATTAAAGATGAAATTTCAGTTATTTGAAAAATCATAAAATTATACACTGTGAATTTTTTTTTCATTCTCAATACTTCCACAATACTTCCACACAATAGATTTCCAGCAGGATGTATCAGGTAATCCAAATAACAGAAATGTGTTGTGTAGGCTTTTTATTTGCAATATTGGCTTGACACATCATACTTCGGTGTACAATGGAATTACCCTGAAAACAGTTCAAATAAAGCCATTAAAAAGAAAACTATTACCTTGATATAAGCTGTTGGATAAATCTTATGGACTGCATCACCTGGTGCTCTTCCAGCCTCTCTGTCCAGATAGAAGCTCTGCACAAATACACTGTGGTCACTAACGCAACGTATCCAAACATCACCCTCTCCTCTATAGTCCAGTTGGACACCTTTACCAATGTGCAACCTGAATGAAGTGTAACTTTACCATAGACATCAATTCATGTCAGTAGTTATATTGTATAAACAAAATGGTGATCTGAAGGATCATGTTGTCCTTCTGTGGAAATTTCATCGAATGTTGTATTTTATATCTAAGATTATTGACCATAATTAAAAATACTAGTAGCACATTTCTGAAAGTTAGAGCCAATCAACATTTTTAAATGTCATTTTCATTAAACAAAAATTAGTTAAGATCAGCTATTTTCATTTCTGGTACAATTTGGTTGTTGGCTATTGTAACTGTTGAACAAACACAAGGAACAGAGTTGGATGTAGAGGAACTGAGTCTGCACCAATAAGCCTTCATGGCTTGAATTTCTAAGGTGATGATGATATTTTTTTAGAGTCTGGAATGAACTCATGTCATCTGTGGCTCAGAAATAATCCAAACGTGAACTTTTTCAATGACATACTTATCTTCGCATATGAAGGAGGAACATCATGTTCTTTATCTGCATTCTTTCTCAAACTCTTGCAGCTTAGCAGAATGCAGCCTGGAGAATGGAATGCGTTGTGTCACGGTTTACAGCTTTGTTGCGATATCTGCACCTTTAGGCCTGACACACCCAACCAATTTCAGCACATTTTCTGGGTCACTTTGATCCTTACAGGAGCTGGGACAGCCAACTCAACCCATAATCTCATTAGTTGCCTCTTACGGCATGCATGGAACATGTAAAGTGTTGCTATTCTTTGCTCCCCTTTCAGTCAAGGAACATCATCAAAATGATGATGATGATTGCTAGAATGTATATAACTACTGCAGCCTAACAAACAGCAGCAAATATATATATATATATATATATATATATATATATATATATATATATATATATATATATATATATATATATATATATATATATATATATATATATATATATATATATATATATATGATGTGTCCTTAGCAGAGCATTGTTTCACTGCCACTCTGTAAGCCTTTAAGTGCTTTGCAAACTGCACAGAATCCTTCAGAGTCATATTCAATGTCTTCGATATCCTATGTTCGTCTTGGTCTCCCTCCTGTTCTCTTTCCTGGAATCTTTCCATGATTAATATTTCTAAACCACAACAAGGAGCTGGTAGATAGATTTAATGAATTGATCTGAATATAAAAATGAATAGTAAAAACTAACCTTGCTCTCTCACTAGCTTCTGTTCTGTGGACATTTGACAGCTGGCCAAGGCAAAAACGGTCAATGCTGGAAGGATCTGTGTACCCATCTACTGTCACTGTCTTGACATTGTATGGAACTTTGAATGTTTCTCCAACTTGCTGATCTAGTTCAAAGTACGTCTGAGTACACCAGTATTCAGGAGCTGCAACGGACAATTGAGCAAGTGTGGCTCTGCTATCTGAATCAGAAACAATGGCATGCTGCACACACTTTATCAATGTTCACAAAATGCAGCACAACTTACACAACTTATTGAAATAACTCTTATTAACCTGTACCAAACTGAAGCTGACAAATTTCGACATGTAATCTAACAATAAAAACCCATTGTCAACAAATGTCTACATCGAGGTAGCCATATGTAGTCATGGACAACAATCATCCATGTTCACTTCCCATCATGCTCTATATTAAGTTTTTCTGCAGCAATATGCAATAGTCATGTATTCAACCTTTTATGTTTCAAGCAAAACTGAGTAGACATAGCTTCTGTGCTGCCATTTTTCACTATTTCTTCACGGATTATGATTCAGAAAAGGACAAATTTTACGGCTTTAGTGTTTCTGTTATTGTAGATCAACGTATGATGTTTGAGAGAGATATTTATAATATTTAATAGTGATGTAATTGATGTCATTTACGACAAGGAATTTGAGGAGCAGCATTTTCTACAATTAGGTCTATGCATGACCTTCATGTGGTAAATTCTTTGTGTGCGTTTGTCCACATCCTCGATTTTGGTTGTACACAACATAACACTCAGAGCACAGTCAAAACCGCACATCTGGACTTGGAACACAAGCTCGAGCTCCAATCACCTTTGCGCTTAATGGCAAAAGTGGATAACAACCTGGGGAAAGACAATAGACAACACAACACTGACACACACATGCCAATAATACCTCCAAATCATATCCAGCATTCATTAATCTCTATTGTCTCCGAATTTGAAATCAATAAATAAAAATGTTACACCAAAAAAGCAAAAGTGCAGAAAAACCAGAGGTCATAAAAAATGGCCGGGTGTCAGAGGAAATATGCGCTATTTTTAGCTGGACTGGTTCAGGTTAATTATTCAGTAAAATATTAGCTTATATAACTTAAAGACAATGAGTTGGATTTCATACCAAATATAGTACTCAAGTTTCCTGTATAACTCAGGGGATGATGATATACTGTTCAGATTGTTCTGCCCAACGTAGTGAGAACCTGTCTGGGGTTTTATGGCTTGCACAAATGACTGAGTAATTGCAAAGAGCATATACAGCAATTATTTCCAGTATGTGGACAAAGGTTGAAACACTAGTCCTCCAATAGCTCTGAGATGCAGTTTACTATGGAAGTTATAGTGCTCAATTCTCAGTCTATGCTTTGAAAGATTCAAAATGGAGATGATAGAATGAGTGGATGGAATCTATAGCTTGTTCCAAACTTCTGAGTATCACATGAATTTACTGCCATTGGTAAATACTGGTATTCGCAGAAATGAGAAAACAGATGCACTTATGTCAAATGAACCTATAGTCTTATGAATTAAGAATGTATAAGGAGGAAGTAACAATTAGAAATCTTTATAAATAATCTCTGTGACTTGCTTAACACCCATGAAGATTTGCAAACAACCTTGTCATGTGGACAAGTGGATCAGGCTTACACTTGGCTGCAGAGAGACTTCTTACAAACATCAACATACTGCAACTGCTGGAAACTGAAGGTAAACATCAATCAAACCACATACACTATATTTACAATTAGCAACCCAAAATAAACAGAATAAACTTGACATCACACTTGAAGGAGCTGAAATAAATCGCAAAGACCCAACGTACCTAGGTGTTCAGCTAGACTGGAGGCTAACCTTTAGCAACTATATTAATAATATTGCAGAAAAAGGCATCTAGGAGGCTAAGGCGACTTGCAAGTACATCCTAGGGAGTCAACAAGATAACTCTTAGACATGCATACATAGGATACAACAGATCCATATTAGATTACAATCTCCCCTTGCAGGCCACATCATCAAATAATCTTGCACACACTTGGACAGAGTACAAAGCAAGGCTCTCCCCTTCATTTCTGGTGGTGTGAGATCAACACCAACAATTAATGGCCTGTGAAATCAATGCAAACATAAAGCACCTAGACATTAGAAAAGGAAAGGCAACTATAGAAGCTGTGGAAAAATACAAGTAATTCCCACAAAACCATCTTAACAAAGAAACACGCAAAACAAGACTAAAAAGAAAATTCCTAGTACAGCTATCAGAAGAACTAAACATGAAATACGATCATCCTGAAGATAGAGAGGAATCTGAAAGAGTATCAAATGCATCCATCATATTTTCCAAAAGAAACACTACATTAACTGACAAGTCGGTAACCAAGGTAACAAACCAAAAGAACCTAAGTCCAGTGCACTAGAGACTTTCGACTCCTACGACAAAGACTGGCTGCAAAGCATACACAGATGGGTCAGCCATCAGAGCAAATATCAATGCAGAATATGGCTCTCATAGCCCTCCCTAAGGTGAAAGCAGTATCAGAAACACTCTTATGCATCACCACCACAAAAATGATACAACACGTCTTTTAAAAAACCTAGTAATATTACCTGTCTGATCTACAAACCCGTGAAAGCTGGAGTCCAACAAAAAAAAAAGAAAACCATAAGCATCATACTTCAAGCTACAAACATACATACTACAGCATCAATACTACACTACAGTGGATACTAGGCCACACAGGTATCAGTGGTAATTAAAGTGCAGATAAACTTGCAAAAAAGGGAGTAATTATGCTCCAATCAGGAATTGCCACCAACTTTAGAATAGCAAAACACATTATCCATATAACTGTAAACAGCAATGGATGGACCGCTGGGCTACTACCTTAAAAGGAAAAGTATTATATGCAGAGATGTCCCAAATTTATATGACATGCACCATCTGGCACAGGAAAGAAAGAGTGAAAACTCGCAATCCCGGGGATCAGATCGGTTCAATAAAGCAAGTTTAATATTTTTCACAGACACCAGAATACTTTTAAGCAATACGCAAGTAAAACACAAGGTCAATTAGCTTTACAACACAGAATAACCCATTGAGTATGGTTATGAAAAAATACAGTTAACAGTATACAAAGACAGCTTCAACGTTTCAACCATTAGGTCTTTATCAAGAAAATGACAAAGACAAACAGTAAACAAACAGTAAAATAAAGGCATTTAACAGTAGACATCTAAGAAAACAATGAAGCAAGAAACAATGATGTAGGTTTTTAATGTTTGGTTCATTGTTTGTGTTGTATTTTCTTGATAAAGTACAAATGGTTGAGACTGTCTTGTATACTGTTATCTGTATATTTTCATAACCATACCCAACAATCTGATAGTCTGTGCATTCATTATGAAGCTGATCAATCTTTTTAGTTAGTTAGACATAAATATCGCCCGTGTGTTGCCAGGGCCCGAAAGGGGAGCAAAGAATAACAACACTGTTTACCTTCCACGCATGTCGTAAAAGGCGACTAAGGAGGTTATGGGATGGAGTTGGCTGTCCCATCCCATATAGGGTCAGTGACCCAAAGACATGCTAAAGTCGGATGTGTCAGGCCGAAAGGCGCAGATATCGCAGCAATGCTGTAAACCATGCCACAATGCATTCCGTTCTCAGGACTACATCCTGCTAATCTGCAGGAGTTTGAGAACGAACGCAGAAGAAGAAGACATAAATATATTGCTTATTTTTAAAATCAACAATATTGAGTCGGTTTCGTGGCTAGGCAGCTGAGCAATGATGGGTAAAAACATGTTATCAACCTTGTGTTTTACATAAGTACTGTTAAAACAGTTTACAGCAGACTCTCATTTATTATTACTACTTTTAAACAGAAAATACAATTTACAAATAATAGAGAAATAAACATTTACACATATCATCAGGTAGTATATTCTTTTCCAAAACCTTCTCTCAACAAGATTTTTTAAAATCTCAAGCCATTTCTTTCATTTCCATTATCAGGACGAGGCTTTTTTAATATAATGATTCTCATATGATATATGAAATGCATAATTGATAAATGTATATACATACGAGACTGGTTGGTCAGAGGAGCATGGGATGCTATATCTGCCTGCATCTGAGCTCCATTATTCCCTGCAGATAAATATGATATAAAGGGATTAGTTTTAAAAAAAATTAGTAGCCACAATTTGGTTACTTGCTAACCTTCTCCGTGTCATCAGCGCAAATATAAACCCATTTCCGGGTGTATTCCGCTGAAAGTTGTAGTAGCAAAAGTGCAAGTCGCTAAGCAATTATTTAACTACAATAAAAAGTTTAAATTTGACTTTCTTTTTCTTACCAGGAAGAGTGGGCACACTGCTAGTAATTATCTAGCTCATTTTTAGTCATTCCATTCTAGGTAAAAGACTGGGAAAAGGGAACAAGGAGACAATTTCAATGTTTGAGTTAAGCCTGTTACAATCAATTGCTTATCTAGTTGAAATGGATGACATTTTTAGGGAAATTCTTGTGGATTGCATTTCTAATAATTAGGAATTGTTGGTAATTATGTTTATTTTCAAAGAAGATATTATAGATTATGTTAGTTTTGTTATGAAATGACAATGTAACATTAAGTAACAACATCATGTATTGAATTTACATCACGTTTGTGAATGGGGTGGTTTCTCCTCAAAGCTTTATTTCATACCCAGAAGACTTCAAACTCTCAGCAGTGCTTCAAGAAGCATACTCCTACTCAGATTGGACTAATTCTAGGAGTTTTGTGACTTTTCTACCTTTCTGAAACGTAGAGTTGGAGTCATGAGCTTCAGCTCCCCTGCCAAGTATCCTTTCCTGCCAGGGGTGTCCATAGCAATCAAGCTCTGTAACATGATCAGTGAGATGGGTGGAGCAGCCAGCTATGCATCCTGCTAACCACTAATTTTTATAGCAGTTTGATAACAAACACAGATGGCCCATTTCTGTAGACAACAATCTAAGAATATATTATACACATTTTAGCATATAAAACAAAGCACTTTTAGTCAACTACTTACAGTAGGTCATATTCTGAGAATAGACAGGTGTGTTACCATCGACCCATGTGGCACCTGATGCTGTGGAGAAGAAACCCTCAAAGATTAATATACAGTTAACATGTAAAAGATAATCGACTCAAATCATTCTAAAAGGAAATGCTGAAGACACACAACAGAAAGATAATGCTGCAAGTAAAAGGATAACCTTTGATTCTTGATAGATAATCAAATTTTTGCACAAGGGGCATTCAAATTAATGATATGCTTACTATTCTGTCAGCCATCTAAAGGTATATACGCTCAGTGTCCTAGTCAGTGTTAGTTGTGGGTTCTTTTGGTCTCTCGAGAAAGACCAGTAAGCATTTCAAGGATAACATGGATAAGATGAAACAAGGAGTGATTTCTCAGTGGCATGAGACATTAAGTGGATACTGTCTCACTATCAACTTTGTCTTTTAGAATCTGCCATACTGTTTTTCTTCGATAGTAGTAGGTGTGTTCCTCCTTCCTCCTTGAATCTGCATGATGATGATGATGATGGTGGTGGTGATGTTTCTCCTTTGCAAGCAAAGATGAGCATGGCATTGAAAAAGGTTATTAGGTTTGATTGTGTGCGAGAGTCGAATAACTGAAAGGTCCAATCCGGGTTCTGAGAGACCAGAGTGACCATTCCTGCAGAGTGGGCAGGGATGTAGTTTCTCATGTGATGAGGGAAATCAGTCTGATCTCTCCATTCATTTATCTCTTTCAAATCATCTGTAGTGTTTTGATCTGTTCAAAACTTTTAATATCAGTATTGATCTGGCCATTCCAGGCTGGACGGTAAAGAACTATGATTTTTCCATGTCAATCCTACAAATTCTTGACTCTGTGAGTCTGCATACCAGGACTGTAGAGATATGTTCTACTGTCATATTTCCCAGCTTGTAGTAACATAGGTCTTTTGTGCTTTCTTGAATTAATATATTAGTCTCATTTTTTTTGCAACTAGTTCAGAGATACAGTATGGCAATTTGTTCTATTCTGGGCAGTTGGTAATAGCCATTGTTTGGAAAGTTTTAATTTGGATAGCCTGTGTTGCATATGTCACTGTGATATCTTTTGCAATGGTCTTCACAATATGTGTTACATAATAGATAGTGAAATTAGCATACAGTGAAACACTTCTTGATACATGTCAAACTGTCCTAAAACTACAACTGTCTACCTAATGCAGCATGTGAAATGTCTGAAGTTTTCACTATTGGTCCATCAAACAACCATCATGTAGCAGAAAATGCTAGTAGATGCCATTTATATACTGAAATATTCCTCATGTGGAAGATCCACAACATATCACGTCTTTCATGTGAGTATTATTTTCCATTATGTTCTACTAGCAGTACCACCTTCTATTGACAACATATCATAAGAGCTATAAACAATTAATAGCATAATTTATTAAAGGATGTAGCCATCAGCCCGACATTTTTTTGTTGTAGGGATTTTCTAAGCAATGTAAATATGTTCAGTAATTTACCACTGCAATTTTAATAGTCCAGATGCACAATTGCCTGCTGCGGGACTAGAGCCCTTGGCTATCACAGACACGATCTGTACCACACCACCACAGAGCCAGACTGAGCTATACTGCCATTGATTTCTTGAGATCCAGACAAATAAAAAATCTAATAGGTTGCTCTGTGTGGTGCGACCAGAAAATGTGCCAATGACATGCGTTGCTACAACCCAAAAGGGAAGCAACAACAGCTGTTCTGTGACCTACCATGCATGTTGCTGGAGGGGGCTGAAGAGCTTTGAAGTAGACTTGGCTGTTCCATCTATAGGTCAAAGTGACCCAAAAATCATGCTTAAACCATGTATTAGGCAGAGGCACAGATAAACATGACACATGTTTCATTTTTCAACAAATCCTGCTATCTATCAGGGGTTCGAGAAAAAACACATACCGTTAAATTCTGAATATAAACCCATCCGATTGTAGGCCGATAACCTAACTATCCCTTCCCAAAAGTGGAGAAAGTCGAAAGTCCGACTATAGACCGACATCCCCAACTTAACAAAGCCGGCAATAATGAACTTCATCATCATAAGAAAGAACCGACATGCTAAATGGAAATTAACACAAACTTTTGCAACTCTAAGAAAATAGCATTCCTTTCATTTGCTTCACTCACGTAACTTGAATGAATCAAGGAATGAAACCCCGGTGGCTACTGTATTCTGGATCAATATATCCGAAAATAATGAATACCCGGTAGGCTGACTTCCCTATCCATGACTATAGATGGTTTATGAGGTGGCGAGACTTTGGGGAACAAAGTTTTTCCTGAATGAATTGTCTGTGTTGGGTGTCTGGGCGTTATGACGCGGAACAGCCCTAGTGAATAGTAATTACTACGTAACTATTATGTCACTGGCTTCTGACAGTGACGTTTAAGTGGGAAATGATGAAAGGCAAGACAGCGAGATCACGTTTGTTTTTATAAGATACAGAAGAGTTTGAACTTTGTTCCTGGTTATGTTTACCGTGTGGGGAGAATACGGTAATAAAATAAACATAACAGAGGATTGTGAAATTGATCTCGTCTTCCACTAAATGTACAGTGGTTGGGGGAGGGAATCAATTACGGCGCAATTTTACAACAAAATGCCTATGATGTGTTGTGATTTGGAACCTCGTTTCAAATCTTCTATAAAGAAAGATTGCATTTAGTCACTTATCTGAATGGCATCACATAATGTGAGGGAAACTTGGATTGGTTGAGCCGATTGAAATGGGTAGGGCCAGTAGGCCATCTGCGGCCTCAGTGGGCTGGACTAATTAATAGAATATAAGGCTGACTTAGCTAGCCAAGAATACTGCACAAGTAGTTTAGCTTCCAGTTCATACATTTTTATTGTCATTGATTTTATTCGTGTTTTATAAGAAGGATGCCTGGACAGAAACGAACATCGTATATTGCTGGTTTTAAGTTGGATGTTATCGCTTTTGCGGAGAAGTCCAACAATTCCATGGCTTCCCGCCACTTCATTGTGAATGAAAAGCAAGTGCGAGAATGGAGGAAAAAAAAGGAAGAATTGTCTTTGATGCCAAGATCAAAGAGAGCATCACGTGGCCGTACAGCTTCATTCCCTGCGCTGGAGAAGAAATTATCAGAATGGATAATGGAGTCTAGACAGAACGGATTAATTATAACCCGCACCAATATTCGAATCAGGGCGCTCTCGATATTGAAAGATCCTGCATTCCAGAATAACAAATCTGAGGACTTCGTTGCGTCAATGGGATGGTGCAATCGCTTTATGAACAGACATCACTTGTGTCTACGAACACGCACTAAGCTGGCGCAAAAGTTGCCGAAGGAGCTAGAAACAAAAATTGATTTGTTTCAACGTTTCACTATCAACCTGAGGAAGAGATTTAACTACGATCTATCTCAAATAGGAAACATGGACGAGACACCTGTCTGCTTTGATATGCCTTCTAATCGCACCGTTGAATGCAAAGGTGCGAAGACAGTTTTTGTAAAGACAACTGGGCATGAAAAAACTCGATTCACTGTTGTGTTAGCTTGCATGGCAGATGGGTCACGTTTGCCCCCCGTGATTATATTTAAACGCAAGACTCTGCCTAAGGGTATTAAATTCCCAAGTGGCGTATTTGTATGTGCTCACACGAAAGGTTGGATGGACGAAAGTGGTACTCTGGAATGGCTGGATAAAGTGTGGGGGCAGAGGAAGGGGGCCGCTTTAAAAAAACCATCCATGCTAGTCTGGGATTCATTTAGGGCGCATCTCACAGAGAAAGTGGTACAACGATGCCGTGAGATGGGGTTGTCTGTTTCCGTCATTCCTGGGGGACTTACATCCCTCTTACAGCCACTAGATGTCTGCCTGAACAAACCATTCAAGGACAGACTCCGAGCAAAATGGAATGACTGGATGGCATCATCTGATTTAGCAGTGACGAAGGGTGGTAACATTAAAAAAGTTGACATCACCACAATCGTTACGTGGGTCAAAGAATCGTGGTCTGATATTTCATCCGAAATGATCATCAGATCTTTCAAAAAGTGTTCAATAAGTAACGCAATGGATGGAAGTGAGGACGACGCTATCTTTGAGGACGATGCCGACGACGACAATGTACCAGAGACTGACGATATCCACCCTGATGTTTCCATGACAGATGATGACATTCATGAGTTATTTCAGACTTCAGACAGTGATTCGGACTTCGAAGGATTTCAATGACTGTTTCGACTGGCACCGGTAAGTTTTTCCTAAATTTTATCGATATTTGATGTTATTCTGTGTTCTGTTTTTGTGTCTACACTACAGATAATTGTGTTTAAACATTTTGCTGTACGCAAGCCAAACCTCCTATAATTTAGTCTGTTACTATCAAACACTACCCAGTAAGGCTAGACTATAAACGCCAGTTACCGTTATATAGATGTCATTTGTTATCACAGACATTATATGCACCCGGTAACTACCGGTACCTACACTTTACTGTAGTTAATAAATAACATCAGATACTGGTATACTTTTCTGACCAATTTCGATGATCAATTGAAACCTTTATGATAGAAATATATGTACTATAAACGGTAAAAAAAAAACGGTAATACCCATTGCTAAAAATAGCATTTCCGGGAAATTTTGCTAAAAAAATGGCGGCGTGTTGGAAATAACGATATAGACCTAGTGAGTTTTTATCAAGAAATATCGGAGATTTCGAAGGAAATATTGTATGATATATAGAAATTAATGTAATTAGAGGCCTAGCATTATGGTAAGTACGCTCTAGATTGCTGGTGAGCCCTAGTCATTTTATCCTGGCTTAATATATCGGGACATGTGACTGTAATTTGTTTTAAAGTGTTTTTCTCCATTTTTACTGTGATTTGGACGTAATTTTTTTTAAATTTGATCTTACTCTCGAAAATAAGCCTAGGAGTATGAAGCCATCTCTGTTTATTGTCCAAAAATTCTCGGGTTATACACGGAATTTAACGGTAAGAAACTGGTGTGCCCGTTTTGTGTTCTATATAGAACAAAAAAACACTGGAAATTACTATATGACATCTGTGCATTCGCCCCTAATGCATTCTACGGAAACCCATGCACACCAAATTCAGACACATTTTACAGACCAGTATCATTTTGTTCAACATGAAACCAATTTTGATGTAATCCTGTACAAAAGTCAACTTTCTAGCTCTTTTATACTATGCAATCATAGTACTTGTGATACTAGAAAATCTTGGGAAATAATACTATCTAATGACATGTGACATCTCTGAAACCCAACCTGATTTCTCACCGCCACCCATAATGCATACAATATATAAATTAATTGTGCTATTCACACAGGATAATACTAGGTTTTGGCAGGAACAAGTGTAAAAATAATTTGGTAAAAAATAAACATCTACCTTGAGGATAATGCCTAAGATTTGCTTGATTCTGGACAGGTCTCACATATGATTCTGCTGCCATACTGGCATGTGTATGTCCTAGTGGATGACTAGCTGCTGAAGGTACTCCCAAGGGACTGGGATGTGAACTCATAACACTTGTGCCTTTAACAAAAAATAAGATTAGAACAAAGAACAAGTAATTTCAAGATTACCATGATAAGAATCATGATACCAATCCAGATTATCTATTTTCTAATTAAAGATTGCACCAAATGAGAATCAAGTCTTGATTTAACAAATGAACCAAAGCACAATTTTACTATTTGTTCACGACAATATTTATAGCAGGGATGGACAAAATATGACCAGTGAGCCAAATTTGGCCCACCATACAATTTTTTGCAGCCCACCAGGCTGCTAAACATACTATATGCACAGGTACCAGAGCTTTGGAAACATTACTTGGAGCATAGGACTAAAGAAAAGCTTTTTTGGTCCCATACCATGTGAGAAAAGTTAGATCTGGCCCACCAAAAGAAAAGTTCATGTCATTGAATCCTGCAGAAAGATGGATTTGTTGGGTCATTGGTGCAAATAACACAGCGACACAATGCATTTCCATTCTCTGGACTACATTCTGCTGGAAATCTAGTATGGTCATTATTCTGCCACAACAGAAATCCAGCCAGAGTTTGAGAATGAACGCTGAAGAAGAAGATGATACCACTGAATGTGAAAGATATTCTGAACGCACATGAGTTTAACACCAACTTACAAATAGCAAAACAACCATCATAAACGAAAATTAAGGCAAACGAGAGTCATCATGTCGTTACCGCCATTGTTGTTGACAAATGTAACGCTTATGACTGTGGTAAAGTTAAGAACAGTGTACAACAAAGTGTTATGTTTGAGAGGACTGACTCCTTAACCTTTAGCACACCATTGGCTACAAATGTCATAAATTGATTTTCAATTGTTTACAACCGTTTGCAGCATTTGTAACCCATTGCTATACATTGATTTAGCGACTGGAAAAATAAATTTAATGTTCACATGACCGAAATTGGCAAATCCTATTCTATTATACTTTATTTTCCGCCATTGTGTCATCATGAGAGAAGACTATGAGAGGTGTGATTTTAAAATCTGAACGATCTGCCCAGATCAGAAAATCGGAGCGATCAGCTTAAATAGAGTTTTATAAACTTTAGTTTTATCAGGTTTTCAGTAAAATCACTACGGATTGTGATGATCAATTCTTGTGAATTACATTTGTTTTCAGAATAGATATACAGTCGTGACACAATGTTTCGTTATCTAAAGGCCATAGCCCTAATGTATTGCCACAATTACCAACAAGACTAGGTCTATGTCCAAAGACAGATTTTGCTGCAAGTCTACATGTTTTAATTATTTCCCCAGCGATATGTTAGCTTGGTTATGAAACAACATAAATATTATAGACTTAGGTGTGTTATCAGAGTTGCCACTTCTGAAAATAAAGGTAACATGATGATGCGCCCAGTTGTCCATGTCATACTGTGATTGGTCTACCAAGGTGACTGTGGGCATATTATTGTTTTAAAAATACAGAGAGAATCAAAGATCACATAGACCTATGTCAATATACCATAAACTTTCTATGAATTTCACAGTTTTAGTGGCTTAACACAACAAGACTCTTGATTAATCCTGAATATTGGTGGACATGGATAAATAAAATAAAAAAAAGTAGTCAAAACTTGGATTGGAATATGCTTATCATTCTTGCGAACATTAAGCTAGATTTTAAGCTCCAAGTCACAAATGTGCTGAATCAAAGGATAACGCTTAATATCTTAGTTGCTATATTGTTCTCAGTAACACCCTAGCTTGGCTAAATTATTTCCCCAATGACTTCTCCTTCGCTGATTTCTTTTATGGATTCACAAAAATAAGAGAGCTTCCAAGGCACTGGTTTTTTTGTTGTCACAAGAAAATATATACAGCAGGGATGGAATGGTTGTTAGCATGCTTGGCGCTTACAGAATGAAATCATTTTTAGCAATGAAAGGATAGAAAATATAAAGCAAATGAGTTAATTTGACCAAAAAAAAGCAGTCAGATAGAGGAAAAAGTAAACTCATGTGTAGCAGCTAAAGGGTTAAAACAATTGCTGTACATAACTGACTTTGTCTTAAACCTGTTCTATAAACATATTCTCACATTTCACAATTATAAAATATGATAAGTTTATACATAAATTTGAAGAAACCTGGCAAAATATTGCAGAAATTTATGACAATTTTTCCAGTGTTAATGAACCAAAAAGAGGAGCAAAGAATAGTTAGAATGTTGCATGCCAAGCATGTCATAAGAGACAATTAAGGAGTCTGTGTGGGTGAGATTAGGCTGCTCTATTCCATAAAACAGGTATTGAGAACCTCTGGCCTGTGGGACAATTTGTCTCGGCCAGCCGAAGGCAACCAAGGCTGGACTAAAATTTCAATTAATCTAGGTGTGCGTACCATAAATTTATATAAGTGTGTCATAATAACAATTTACATACACGCCTTACCAAAGAGAAACAGTTCCAGCCATCATATTATGGGTGAGTTACTTATATGTTTGGGCAAATATTGCAGGCTAATTTTGAAGTTGTTAATTGTGTATGGAATTCAAATGTTATAAATTTACAAATGACCCTTGGCACAAAGAAAATTCCCCACTACTACCATAAGGGGTCAAAGTGACCTAGAGGTCATATGTATCAAGCTGAAAGGCACAGTTATTACAGCCAAGTTGTAAACCATGACACAAAATATTCCAATCTCTGGACTTACATCCTGCTAATCTGCAGGAGTTTGAGAAAGAACACAGAAGAATAAACATTATTAAAATTAAATACAAAATTATTTATTACAAGTTCCCCCATCATTTGTTGTCTATGAGGGCCAATTATACATGTTAAATATCAGATTAATGCTGAATGTTTATGACACTAACTATAAGAACTATCAGCAAAAAATATCCACAAAAATCATTTTTTTAAAAAGCATTGGGAATGGGAATTAAAGAGCACAGAAATGCAGTGAAAATTTTAGTTGTTATAAGTACAACAGGCAGAAAAATGCAGTGAGAAGAAACACATGCCACACACTGGTTATAAGCACTCACAGCCACATTATAAGTGTTGTACAGAACAGGGAACAGTTGAAACAATGTATTAATAATAGAAATATATCACATGAAAGAAATAGATTACACAATGGAAGAAATATTAAATCACAAAAACTAGTGTGTTAATGATAGATACATCAAGTTTTACATGTTGATGGAGTAATCCCTTTAGCTGTGGAAAAAAGTAAAGTTAACCAACAGCATTTATTAACCTTTAGGCCTTTATAGGCGCTGATTTGCACCAATGAGTGTATACCCCATTGTGCCTATTGGCACAAATCGGCTACATACAATATGGCCCGATTCCTGAGTACGGAACTTTACAAAGTAATGATCCTGTGACGTATAAAACACGCCAAACGAAGCTAGGAATACGTCACAGATTAAAGGTCAAATTCCTTTATACATTACGATTGCAAGAAGGGAGAAAGCCGGCTGGTTTTGTCAACGAATTTCTAGAGCGACATTGGCCATTTTGTAGCCATATTTTACTATCAAATTTAGTACCGCATGGCATGGCTAAGTGATTGTGACTACATGCTCTAATTGTTGTTTTTTGTGTTTAATATGTTGTTATTTGATAAGAATGTTTGTGTATTCATTCAAAAACACAAAAATAATATTTTACAGGGGTGCCATGTGTGTGCATAGACAATAATTATGCTGTGTGTTTGCCTAGACCTAGTGTTGACCAGACGGACATTATATGAGATTTCTTCATGTTTTATTAGTTTTTTAGGCCATATTATATTAGTTTGGATATGAAACAATATATATACAATAAGTATAGGTATTTAGGAGGATTTTATCAATGTTTCCACACATTGCTCAAGTATCAGGGTCGTCAAGTAGTTGGTTATATGTGCGAATTGAAAATGGCGTTTTGCGATTTTTTTCCCGAATTTTCAACTTCACAACTTGCATATCATACATACAACAACAAAAAAAACATGACTATATTCACTATTCACTCTTTTATTTAGATATGCAAAAATTATTTTGATATCTTTTAAAACAAAAAAGTTATCGCGTTTTCAAAACACCCACCATCAATAACGAAAATTTTCTAACAAAGAATTCAGGCCCCTGGGGGAATATTGCGTAATTTTAATTCAGGGTCCTAAAGGTTAATGCTGTAGGGGGGTGTAAGATGTTAGCGATCTCACATTTCAGTGGCTCTGTTATATGAGGGTGGTAGCCATCTCCTCTTCCTCGCAGTCTTTAATCCGGTACCACTTCCGGTCAACCCGGAAGCCGTTGTGATCTGAAAAACAATTCTGCCTCAACTAGGGAATGAACCCAGGACCTGTGAGCAAGTAGCTCAACAGTGCCATTATGAAAAAAGCACAGGTCCTGCTCAGTTGAGCAACTGAGGTGACACCTGAACTCGTTGTTGTCTCAAAGGCATGGTTGTATTTGGAAGTGGAGGGGACACCACTTCAATTTCCTGCAATCTTGAAAGTGACCATGACTAACACTGCTGAACATTTGGACAAACAAGGTCCCTCAATGCATTGATTATCTTATATAACACAAGAAATACCGGCTTTCATATTTAAAGAAAACTCGCTTATATAATGTAAGAAATACATGGAAAAAGCACTATCTTGTGTAATTAAACAAGACAGCATCACTGGATTACATAATTGAAGAAATATTGCTTGCATGAAGCATTGAGTTACATAATGTAAGAAATACTGACTTATGCAATGAGAGAAACAGCAGATTGTACGGTGACAGAAAAAAAACCTTATAAAATGGAAGAAATTGCAGCTTACATAATGGAAGGAATAGCAGCTAACATAAAAGAAAAACAGCAGCTCACATAATGCAAGAAATAGCAGCTCACATAAAGGAAGAAATAGCATATCATGTTATGGAAAAAATAGCAGTTCACATAATAGAAGAAATAGCAGTTTATGTCACCGGTGTTTCTGGGGGCCCAAAAGAGAAGCAAAGAATAGTGATACTACTATCTGATAAGCATATCATAAAAGGGGTCTAATGAAATTTAGGGTTAAATTGGCTGTCTCATCCTATATATGGTCAAAGTGACCCAGGATCCATGCTGATGCCAGATGTGTCAGGGCAAACGGTGCAGATATCGCAAAAACACTGTAAACTATGACACTATGCATTCTGTTCTCTAGACTAGATTCTGCTGATGAGCTGGAGGTTTTGAACGAATACAGAAGAAGTAGTTCATGTAATGGAAGAAATAGCAGCTGACATAATGCAAGAAATACCAGCTCACATAATGACATAGCTTATATAATTAAAATAATGCATAAAGGTGTACATTCAAGCTGACATATGGGTGCAACATGTCTCCTTTGTCAGTGTCCGTCAAAAAAGTCACAGATCATTAAATATGTGGTCCTGAAGGGCAAAAACAAACAATCTTTTGCTAAGTTAGTAGTAATAAATCAGAGTACACACCAGCTCTGGCACATCATCTTCATAGTAATAAATCAGAGTACACACCAGCTCTGGCACATCATCTTCATAGTAATAAATCAGAGTACACACCAGCTCTGGCACATCATCTTCATAGTAATAAATCAGAGTACACACCAGCTCTGGCACATCATCTTCATAGTAATAAATCAGAGTACACACCAGCTCTGGCACATCATCTTCATAGTAATAAATCAGAGTACACACCAGCTCTGGCACATCATCTTCATAGTAATAAATCAGAGTACACACCAGCTCTGGCACATCATCTTCATAGTAATAAATCAGAGTACACACCAGCTCTGGCACATCATCTTCATAGTAATAAATCAGAGTACACACCAGCTCTGGCACATCATCTTCATAGTAATAAATCAGAGTACACACCAGCTCTGGCACATCATCTTCATAGTAATAAATCAGAGTACACACCAGCTCTGGCACATCATCTTCATAGTAATAAATCAGAGTACACACCAGCTCTGGCACATCATCTTCATCTCTGACTGTGCTCGTCTTCAACATGTAATCTCTTACCTCTACCATTAAAAATCAACTTATGAGGTTGTTTAGTTCTCTTCTGAAGAGACAGTCAATCTATTTTCATCATATCGTTGTCACAGTCATCAGTATATCTTTTTCATCAAATCTAATTAGCAACTCCTGATTAGTGATTTTGTTCTGGCCAAAATACTCTATGGTATCTAGTTGTGTCCAAAATATTGAACTTACCCTCTTACACAAATGATATTTTCTCCCAATTTAGCACCTCTGCTTTTTTTTTAAAAATAATCCATAAAATGTATAATAGTTATGTAAAAGGCATATCTCTCAGACTTTCATATGATTGTCAATATCCATATCTTGGGAGTCACTATAATGTAGTGTAGTGTAAAGTTGCTTATCTGTCAACCAACAGACCCAGGTTATGAGTTGACATGCTATTCATGGTTTAAAATAATTACTCCCTTAGTTCATCCAGCCACAAAGATGTAGGGTACCAGGGGTCATGCTCTTGGAAGTTTGATGAATGCTGCCATCGCCACTGAGAAAGTGCAGTAGGAGATGGTAGTCAGTCAGTTTCTGGTCAGCCATGTACTAGGCAGCTGAGCACCTATGGGGAAACTGTGTTATGACATTGGTTCATAGCTCAGCTTACCTGTACTTTTTTATGCCCATAACTCCACGGCAGAGAGTAATGAAAAAATATGACATCATTCACTCTTTCCAGACCAATCGCCAGTATACTGGCTTTATACTATGCGTCTACAGGACCAATCGCCAGTATACTGGCTTTGATTTGATATTTTATTACTTCACAAGGCTAACTCTAACCTTGTGAAGTAATCACATACCATCAATGTACTTATATATTCATATTCTGTATCCATTCCCCTTTCCAATGATATATTACCATACACTATTTATCAATATTAGTATGTCAAGTGATACAATAAAAAACACATATAAGGAAATTTTATAAAATTAATTTGGTCCAAACCTAAACATAATCAAGTCCTGAAAGAGTTAAGAACTTAGGGTTAAAAGAACTAAAGCTGATGCAACTACTGTATATTTCCGTATATAAACCGATCCGTTTATAAGCCGGGGTTGTGACTTTACTGTTCAGAAAATGTCAAAAGTAAAATAATCTGTTAATAGGCTGAGGTAGAAAAAACATAATACTGGTAATAATACTGTGGAATTCCGATACTATAAGAATGAAGGGACAAGCAAAATCATGCTAAAATGAAATTAACACAAACTTTAGCAACCATAAGATTCAAGGTCATTTCTTTCATTTGTCCGACTCACATTCACTGGATGACATACACAAAAGATAACAGTATGACAGTCCCCGTAAAAGAATGACTATCTGCAATAGAAATACTGTTGAAGATCACATCCCAATGGTCATTAAACCGTAACCACCAGGTACCAGCATTGTTTCCAGCTATACTATTAATTCATTCATTCAGGACGGTTGGCCACTACAGTGGTATCACTGCATCATGTGTCTATGAACCCCTACTATGCTTACACAGGAGTTGCTGAAAAATCGTTGTTTCAACATTTCACTATTCTTATCCGTCATTACCAAGGGTGTAAATAAATTTTTTAAGACAGACATTAAATCTGTATAAAACGCAAACACCCAGGCATTCTGATGTGGAACTGCATAATTCACTTACCGGGTACTGAACAGTAATTAAAAATTATCTTACCACAGGGTTCAGACAAAATAACAGCAGACAGTACAGTCTAAACAGGAAACAATACGATGGATGAACGATGAGAAACGAGCACTGGCAGATGTCATTTGTTTTTATGGAATACAGAAGAATTAGAACTTAGTTACTGAATTTGTTTCTTTTAGGGAGTCTATGGTAATAAACATGAGAGAGGGTTTTGAAATTGACCTCGTCTGCTACTAAATGTGCAGTAGGCGGGTATCAATTACAGAAAAATGTTGCTACAAAATGTCTATGATATGTCGAAATTTGGAACTACTTTAGAAGTCTCTAAAGAGAGATAACATTTGCTCACTTATCTGAATGTCATGTTTTCATGACAGAGTTTGAAATTCATGTTTCCATGACAGGTTGAAATTGATTAATGATTTCAAACTTCAGACAATGATTCTGACTTTGAAGGATTCCAATGACTTTATTTTGGCACTTGTGTTTTCCTCTGTTACAGGTATTTGATGTTATTCTGTGTTATCGTTTCTTTTGTGTTTCAACAGCTAACTTTGTTTAAAAATTCTGTTGTATGGAAACTTTAATTTTGTCTATTATCAAAGTTGTTACCAAAACACTAGACCAAGGCAATAACGTTTGTTACTGGTAGATAAGGGTATTTCGTTTGTTTTCACATGTGGTATTTATATGAACATTTTAGTTTAGTCATGAAATAGCATCAGATATACCAGGATTATAGGTCTAGGCATTTCATTTTTTTAAGCATCATGTGGTCCTGAAGGGCAAAAACAAACTTTCCTTTGAAAGGTTAGCAGTACTAAATCAGAGTACACATTAAGGAGGCTGTCAATGTGAGGACACTTTCTGCTCTCACTCCCAAACATCATCAACCCAATCTTCTTAATCTTTCTTTTGTAGCATATGTATGACTGCCATAATTAAGTCATACTGCACAACAACATTGCTATTCTTGACGTTCCCATAAACATGCCTCCTTGTAATGATTTCTTAAATTTACACTTTTAGAGAATAACATATACTTGACCAGACATGGTTGCAAATTATAGTTTGTAACATTGTTAACATGCACTGCAAGGCAAGATCATCACCAGCATAAGAGTAAGTTAACGTTCTAATATTATATAGCTAATATGTTTAGTTTAGAAATAACAGACATTCCCTGCTTTTTCTACTGACAGGGACACAAACACTAATTCAAATTGGAAGATGATAATGAAGATGATGATAAAGGAATCCCTTTTGCTGTGATCAGGTAGCTCTTCACAGCCAATATCCTTTCTAACAAAAGTGCATGTCCACTTCAGTTAAGTAACTGAGATGAACCAAGTTTGTACAAGGTTTGTTTGTCTCAAAGGTTGCCACACAGTTTTTGAAAAAAAAAGTTTCCTTTTCCCATGCAATTGAGGTTTATTGGAGACTTTTAATATGGTATTAGACATTTTTCATTGACCAATGGCATAACTAGGGATGGTGTGATCAACATCACATCCGCCATCCAGAAGATCTAGTAGCATTTCCTTAAGCTGGGCAGTCCTAGGAGCCATTGGTGATTGAACCTTGAATCACCTGACTAGGAAGCCATCAACAACTGAAGCCCACTTAAAGGCATGGTTTTGTGTGTGTGTGTGTGTTTGTATGTGTTTATGTATATATATTTATGCGTGTGTGTGTGTATATATATATATATAGCTACCATTTATTTAGCTTGCAAAAGCAGTTTAGCAAGTTCACATATTACTGGAAAATGTCTATGAGATTTAAATAATACACACACTTAGATCCAGTGTGTTTCATTTCCTTGAGACAGACAAAGCAGTGCATTGTCGCAAAAGCAAGTGAAAGGCTGTGGAGGTATGACATAAGCTGAAAGAGTAGACAATGCACTAAATATTTGGGTTCTGATTATAAATAAAAAGGATTGAATGTGTGTATCATCAAAAGAGAGGGGACATCTGCATATAAACACAATTAAAATGGTGTAAAGACACAATAGACAGCAATTACAAAAACAACTTATTTGCAACTACCAAAAATTGTGCGCAATAAATAGTCATGGGGTCTACAAGCTGATGTTATCTTGGCTGCTAGCTTAGCTATATATAAAAACGTCTTAATGTTAAGAATTACAACAAATTGGTTAAGATCAATTAAGAATGCCAGAAGTTAATGAGCAAGTACATGGAAGGTTAATATGCAGATTAGCAACAACATGCCCACCACCAATGAAAGACCACTTCCTGTTTGTTAGTTCTAACTCACTTGGACGGGACAAATCTAGCCTGGGAAGGACGACTTGCTGTGCAGGTGACACTGGCTGAATGGTTGGGGAATTAAGAGGGTGGCGGGGACGGGACCCCCCGCTGTCTGAGCGCATTAAGGGGGTCACCATAGGGCTGCCTCCTAATATGCTAACACTGACAGCAGGCCCCTGCTGTGAGGAAGCCCCTGCTGTGGCAGTGCTGGCAGAAGAAGATGGGGATGGTTGTGATGGTGGAAGGACTGCGGCTGCCACTGACCTGGAGCCTACATATAAACCAAAAGACAGAAAAAACATCAACATTGCAAACATGATATTGTTAGAATACATTTATGTTTTAAATTGAATATATATTTCCACTGTAATAAAATATCCAACTTGTCACTATGTTCATCCAATCCTGATGTTTTCTCGCCACTCATGAACACATGATAACAACCTATAAAAAATTATTTGTTACAACCATAACCTACATACTTTCACTTTAGTATGTTATTCAAATCCAGGTCTGTGGTGATGAGATACAGCGTGTGTATGTGACGGCCAAGTTATCTAATTCAAATCCTGCAACAGACAATTGTGCATCCGGACCATTCAAAAAGCAAAAGCGCAAACTATTGAATGCTTTTATATTGCCTCGAAAATTACTAGTCAAAACATGCTGGATTGATGGTTACATCCAGAATAGAATATGCTGCCGGCGGTCTACAGCGCATTTCCATTCTCCGGACTACATCCTGCTGAAATCAAGCAGAACTTTGGTGCTGCTTCAAGAGAGATCCAGGGGGCGCTTGAGAATGAACAATGAAGAAGGAAAAGAAACAGATTACTAAGTCTATATAAAAATACTCAATACTTTTTTCCTGCACAGATCTAGATCGGAGAGCCAAAACTTTACCTCCAAGTGGTGGCCTTGATATGCTGCATCCCTACAGGCTGATCAAAAGTAAGTGAAAATAAAATAGAAAATCCAAACTGGCCTAGTTTATATAATAATTAAATAGGCACAGCTATTGATAAGTAATAATTGAAGCATATCTTGTGTGGGACATTGCTTTTCCAATATTGTTGAATTTCTAGCCACCATTTATAAATTTCAATAACCTTGCCTGAAAATGAAATGGCACAAACTAGGCTGCATTTCAAAACACTTGTATATTTCAGTAGCTTTGCCTGAACATGAAATGGCACAAACTAGGCTACATTTCAAAACACTTGTATGGTTCAGTAGCCTTGCCTGAATATTAAATGGCACAAACTAGGCTGCATTTCAAAACACTTGTATGTTTCAGTAGCCTTCTTGCCTGAACGTGAAATGGCACAAACTAGGCTGCGTTTCAAAACACTTATATGTTTCAGTAACTTTACCTGAACATGAAATGGCATGAACCAGGCTGTGTTTCAAAACTTCAAAATACTTATATGTTTCAGTAACGTTACCTCAATGTGAAATGGCACGAATCAGGCTGTGTTTCAAAACCACAACCAAGTGTGCACACATTATGATTATTTGACCATTTCACTACTCCATCTGCTGTGAAATGTGATACATTGTAACCAACTCTCCTCTGGGGCAAATGAAGAATAATATTTAATTTCTTCCTATGTATTCCTTACACTCTTCTCTTTTCTAACATTGCCACATTATGTTCTGTCGCTGTTTCTACTTCTAATTTTGCACATCATCTGAAACACTTGAATCATATCTGCTTTCAGTATTAAAAATATATCTGAAAAATCAGTTTCAATTGTTGTTTCTAAACAAATAATTCAAAGAAACATTTCTACCGGTGACGATAAAATGACTACATCACGGACATGCTGGGGAATAAATCTAGAATACAAGACAAGAATGGAAAGTTATCAACATTACATTGACAATATGAAATTTCACAGAACATCAAATGATTTGCTACATCCATTCATACACTATATCAGTGGTTCTCAACAAGACATGCAAGGAGCCATGGAGAAAAATGTCAAATTGGAGGCCACAGGAAGGTAATTATTGGAACTATAAATAACAGAACTTATATGAATAAACCTTAAACATAATTTTTTTTAAAGGCACTTGGGGGGTGTCATGGAAGACAATTTGATCCAAAATGGTGGCCACAGACACACACAAAAAAGTTGAGAAACACTGCACTATATGACAATAAAATCAAATACATGTACACATTGATCTGCTAACAGTGAAACAACAATATCATGTTTTTCAGATGTTTACCAACATTATTGTTTTTCTTCATTCTCCTGCATTTATCCATTCATAAACCCATAACCTCAAGGTCAATCCAGCAATTTCTATCCTCAGAAAAGTAGATGTGTGTGGAAAAGTCTTGACTTGTCCAGTCTTTTCAGTATTTGATATTGTCTGCCCATGATTTTTTTTTGCTTCCTCTGTTTCTTCCACCCGCAGGAATATTCTGTTATGAATTTCAATACATTTTAGTCACCAGCTTTGATGCAGAGCCATAAAGTTTATCCATTAGCAATTTTTCCAATGACTGGTTTCCTTCTTGCATGTTTTTTGCAGATTGTCCACATCTACTGGAGGTCCCTATAGTCTACCTTATGGATCCAGAAGGCAGAAGAAGAAATCAACTGGGAAACCAGACAGTATGACAACCCCTCTAAACATCATACACTGGAATCAGAGGTAGTTAACAACAACAAAAACAGAACTAGAGCACACCTAGTACCAAAAAGAGATTACTATTTGCTGCATACAGAAAACCCACCTCTATAGAAAAAAAATAATCTTTCAAGATATGTGGTTACCAATGTTTATAGAGTTGACAGGAATGATCAGAGGCAGGGTGGCATACTAACACTGGTCAAAAATAACATTAATTTCACAGAAACTAAAACACAAAATAAAGGTGCTGAATACCAGATAATTCACATAAAGAACAACGCTGTTGAACTCCACATACTAAACTTCTACTGTCCAAATGACATCACATTAAACATGACCAGCATTAACATCAACAAACACTTCCTGGCCATAGGAGGCTAATAGCCACTACAAAAGTTAAGAATTCTATAATTTAGACAAGAGAAGAGATAGAAAGTTGGCAAGATGACAATAACCCAATCCTCCTCAATAATCCAAAGGATCCAACAACTTTTTACTCAAGAAGATGATATAGTGCCTCCACAGCAGATCTGGTATTCTGCACCCCAGAACTGGCTGGAACAGTGGAACAACAGGTGAACAACAAGGTGTCAGTGATCCTCGCCCAGTCATCATCCAAGTGAACAAAACAGTAATTACAAGACCAACTAAGCCAAGATAGAACTACAAGAAACCACACTGGCACATCTATAAACACAGAGTAAACCTACTCACAAAAGAATTACAAGGAACAGGCAGAGATATCAACACAATTGCAGGAAGTTTAATAAAGGAATACTTAAGGCAGCCAAGGAGACAATATCAGGAGGAGTGAGAAAGAATAATGTACCATATTGGACCAATAAGCCCAAAACTGCAGGAAGAACTAGCTGAATCACTTAATATGGTAGAGATGCAACCATCGCAACAGAACTACATTACACTACAAAAAAGACCAAAAAAAGTTCACTAAAGAAAAGACAGTAACACAGAGAAGTAGAAAAGACGGAAGGAAAAAAAATGTACCTTTGAAAAGGAAGGAAGTAAATTGTGCAAAGTAATCAAGGAAATAAATGGTGATAATAACTCTCAATGACAAATAATTACACTGGAAGATACAGCTAAACTCTACTGTCAAGCAAGCAGAAGGAATTCTTGTAGAATCATATAGAAGAGAAAGTGCCATTGCCATCAATGCATGCGGATGAAATATTCATCAAGAAATAAACAATGGTAGGAACAACACAAACTGCTCAGTTGTCATGTCTAAACCATTCACTTTAGAAGAACTGGAAGTATATATAAGGAGACTAAAAGATAGAAAATCAGCAGAACTGGACGACATCACCAATGAAATGGTAAATAACCTAGAACATGCAGCAATGTATAAATTACTAAAGATATACAACTGCAGTCGATGTACAGGCATTGTATCACAGGCATGCAGAGAAGTGCGCATGTGTCCTATCATAAGGGCAAGGAGAAATAGAAGCCTAGCAGTTACAGACCATTAAACCTAACTAGTTGTGTCTACAAGACAATGGAAAGGATGGTCAACCAAGCTATTGGTGCCAGAAAAAGATGGATTTAGAGAGTGCAACAGCACAGAAGACCAAATAACCTTCATGTCCCAGTACACCAAATAACATTTCTTTCCCAGATTACTGAAGTTGTGTTTCAAGAAAAGAAGAAAGTTCTCACTCTATGGATAGACCTCTTAAAAAGCTTTCGATAAGGTCTGGAAAAATGGACTAATAGTAAAGCTGCTAAGAAACGGAATCAGGGGTAACATGAGAAGTGGATACGATTCTTCCTACACAATCATAAAGCAAGAGTCAATATGAAAGGTCAAAACAGCAAAAAAGTTCTAGATCATGGAGTTCCTTGCGGGTCAGCACTGTCTCCAACTCTGATTCTTGTGTTAAATGATCTAATCTGCGAACTGCCACATAGTGTAAGAGCTGCTGTGTATGCTGATGACTTGTGGTGTGGTGCGTAGAATATCTAAAGATTGCTAACAAGAAAATACAAAAGGCAGCATACAACATAACAAGATGTGCAGAGAAATGGATGGTAAAGATCAATGCTGAAAAATTTTCAACAACACTCATCGTACTCTCAAAAAAAGGACAAAGCAGGAGAGATAAAAATTGGAAATGCATGTATTCAAACAGAAGAAGAGAGGGTGTCCCTGGGCACCACACTAGATAAGAGATTGACATGGAGGTCTCACATTGAGAAACTTGCCATCCTGAGAAAATTGGTAGGAACAAGCTGGAGGACCAGTGAGACAACTTTATAAATGAGTACAATTTGACTAGTACTAGAATACTGATGAACAGCATGGACTTCAGCAGCCAATTCCCATCTACAAGCTCTGGATAAGGTACAAAATCAAGAACTTGATCTTACCACAGATGCCATGAAGACCTCTCCCATAAATTAAATGAAAAAAATTACAGGCATCTTCCCCTTTCCAATACAGGCAGGACACTAAGATAGGAAGGAAAAAAACGAGCCTTTTAAAGGCTATTAGGTTTTATATTTGCTGTCAGTGATGACAATCCTTTGAACATAGCAATGATTTTGATATTATTTAATTCTGCCTCTGCAAACTTGTGTATTCACTATTATTACTCACGGGCACTTTGCTAAGCTCTCACATCATCATGGGAACAAAGTTTGGTAATAATACATTAATTTTAACAAGCTTGTAAAATACTACTGGTAAAAACAGACAACAGTTTTCCAGAACATAAAATTCTACAAGGCACCCATGTTATATATCCCAACTCCATTAACATTTAATCAGTATTGCCTCTGTTTATAATTATATTACACTTGAGCAAGAGGATATTAGGTGATACATTATTTCAGAAAGTAATAAAATGGTATTTTCAACCACCTTCCAGAAGCTAATATAATATCAGCAGAAATAAAAATTACACATAACTATATTTTGCAGATTGATGATGTATTTTACCTGGCAAGTGTAAAAATGAATCGGATGGTGGATGCTGAACGGTTTGTGTCTCGCTGGCCAACTGAGCATGGTCTGTGATGGACATGGATGCACTACTGCCATATTCATCTTTCACAAGCCGACCAGGTGGACCTGCACATAAAATATAAATCAATTTAGAACAAGACTATATATTACTAGCATAAATCGTCAGTGTTAGGGAACAACCTATGGTACTGAAGATGTGAGGGCTGGTGCAACACAGAGTGATGAGGGAATAAAAAACCAGATACAGACGGAGTGTTGCAGTAAAATACAAAACAAACTAACAATATCAACAGAAATAAACAAAATTTTGAATAAAAAGTTTTCATCAGGACAAAAACAAACCGTTCCCCTATTTACTACTACTATGACGATGTTGCAGCCAACCTTCATTGCAGAGATGACACTTGATGATGACGACATTTCTCCTTTGCAAGTGAAGATCAGCATGGCATTGAAAAGGGTCATGTTGGGTTTGATTTTTGGGAGCCCTCAGATGTCTGATCTGAGCTTTGAAAAGTCTTTTATGGTGTGAGCAAGAATATAGTAGGTCTTGAGATGAAGGAAAACAGAGTCTAATCTCTCTTATACTTTTTGTCTCTTTTGAATCACCTGTAGTGTTCTATTCTGTTCAAAACTTGTATTACCCACACTGATTTGATAATTCTAGGCTGGATGGTCAAGAATTATGGTTTCCCAAGAGCTTGCCTCAATCCTGTAGTGTTGAGAGATGTCTTCAAGAAGTACTTGAAATGTTTTTCTTCTAACCTCTACATTAAAGCTTACCTACGCACAGTTCACAATGGAAGTGTCTGTGGAAGATGCTCATCTGGCATGTGTCAGGGATGAGATAATGATAAACATGTACCATTATATAACAATTAACACAGGCCACTGCAGATTGTTGGGTCACCTCTACCGATTGAGGATCTCATACAATGAATGTCCATGTGGATCCGGAACCCAGGCCCCGGAACACATACTTCAGGACTGCCCAACATACAAAGAGCAGAGACAGCAGACCTGGCCAGAGGATACAGACTTGAGGCAAACGCTATGGGGCAGCCGCTCTGACCTGGAGAAGACAGTGGACTTCGGCTTGACGACAGGACTGACAATATAGCATGACCACAGATGCTGAACGCAGAAGAAGAAGAATAACAATTAAAAGAGTATATATTTATAAATATTATATATAAGTCTTGGTCTAGGATTAGCAACATACCAGCCGCATGCAGCCACTCATTTGGACAGTTCTGAACATATTGCCTAGATAATTTCATAGTTTTCATTAACTCGAAGATTAAAAAGTCGCAATGTCTGCTGCCAATGAATCGCTCTGCACACAATGCACTGAAAGCCCCCCCTCCCCAAGGATCGGGGGCTCTCAGTGCTTCATAGCGATTGTTTGATGCAGTGGTTTATGCTCTTTTTATATAATTTTTTTCCTTTAAATAATGTATGGTTTGTTTCGTTAAAATGTAGGCAATGATTCCTATAAATGAACCAAATAATCTACTTACCAGCATGGTGGAGAGAGAGTCCTGACAAATCTAAAAGAAAAAAAATTGCAATTATAATTAGTAACTAATTAAATTTCTCTCATTTTTAACATTATATCACACAAACAATTGTTTATAGCAGATGCATGCAACCTTTGTGGGTTGGTAGACCACATGCAGGATTATTCGTCTTGGACTGGATCTTCTTCTTTGATTCACTTGAAACATGTCTGTATCTGTTGAAATTGAATCAAAAATGCTACTTGAACGAGAAACAATATGTTTATGTGCTTTGAAATTCCAAAAGGCTAGCATAGCTTTTGTTTTCTAACAGAAAAATCCCTTTTTTTATCAACAGAATTTGCTACATTTATGTCAAAATATGTCACCTTCAAAAGTTAGCTGTGGGCATTGTCACCAGAAATCCATTTCATTCTGAAGTATTTGGTCATCGAATCGCATTTGTCCCACTCCTGGTTTATATACTGCTATATAATCCTGCTACTATAAAGCTGATGCAATGTACAATGGCAGTATGCACAAGCAACAACCATACATTCTATTCTATTGTCATTTCCACTTCGTTAAGTGCCATGGGGAGAATTCAGAGGTCTTTGGCTATTTGAGTTGCACTGCCCATGGTAAGCCTTAAGTCTATTTTATGTTTCTTTGATTGTCTGTCTGTCTAGTTCTTGGTCTTTCTCGTGCCTTGTAGCCCGGTATTCTGCTGATGTATGTACGAAGAGCTGGTTGCACAGGTTCCATTCTCATGACGTGACCAAATCATCTGGTTTGCTGCCTTTCAATGTAAGTCTTGACTTGAGATAATCTTTACTTCTTTCCTGATATTTTCATTGTTCCAGAGATCTCTTCTCATTACATTTATAGCTTTTATCAAACATCTCATTCCGCAAACTGTGATATTTTTTGGTAGTGTCTTTGTCAAGAGCTATGTTTGACATTGGTAATACAGATTTGGTATAAAAATACTGTTTATCAATTGCCAATTTGTAGCCATGCAGATTGATGAGTGTTTAAGTATTGGTGACAGCTGATAAGTCACAGCATTGGCTTTTTAGCACCTTGTTTCAATCTCTCTGTTGAGTTTGCCATCCTCCGTAAATATGCTTCCTAGGTATTTAAACTCTGGGACTTGCTTTAGTTTTGTACCATTGACAGATACATTTAACTGGCCTGGTGTTCTACTTATCTTCATAGTCTCTGTTTTAGATGTGTTCAATTTCATGTGTTGTTCACAGGTTGTATGGAGCAAGTGTGTGTGCCGCTGTAATTCATTTTCAGGTTAACCAAATATTATAGAAATGAAAATTTCTGAAATGACTTTCATCAAAAAAAATTTTAAATTCAAAATAAGCATAATTATCTTTCTCTCAGTTCCGGTGAATCTTTTTTCTGGCCAATCCTACTCAATGATTGATTCCACACTCCCTAAGTATTATATTTACTCATCCAAGCAGCAGCATTATGTCCCTCTTCTATAGATACTTTTCAATCAAGTCTGTCTACTCTCTCACTATCACAAACATCCACATAAGGATGGTCTGCGGATCTTACCAGACCTAACACTATGTAATAATATACTTCTAGTAGCTGCTAACAATACACAGTGAGGCCTCCCAGAAAACGACATTCAAACATAAAAAATAAACATATATGAAGCACACAAAAATGTCATTTCCAGAGAACTCTTTTACACCTGACGCAGCAAGGCATAAAGGGGTATATGGCGAAAAGAAAGAAAGAAGCGAAGCCTTTTGTCCATTGAAACTCCCTCCAACATTCAATTTTAGTTATAAATTTCTCATGTTGTATGTTCTGTTGATTCCAACTCATATATTTTCAGATGTACCATCATTGCACTTCACTGCAAATGAATCAATAAAGCTGACAGAAGAATGATG
The DNA here is from genome assembly GCA_034231615.1 of Meghimatium bilineatum. Classification (NCBI taxonomy): domain Eukaryota; kingdom Metazoa; phylum Mollusca; class Gastropoda; order Stylommatophora; family Philomycidae; genus Meghimatium; species Meghimatium bilineatum. The sequence goes on from CM067304.1 coordinate 34,614,516, forward strand.
AATTAGCCCAGAAGTATATGCTACACTCCATCATGAAGATGTGAGCATCCCTGGATAAAACTGCACAGGAATATCTCCCTTCGGGGATAAAACATGCACCCATAAATCCCCTAACAACCATGTCTTTGAGACACAAATTCTATATGAGCTCGGGTATCTCCTTGGTTACTCAACCTATGCTTTTGTCAGAAAGGCTTTGCCATATGTATACAAAATTTAAAATTGGCACAACAGCAAAGTGTAATTGTGGACAAGTCAACCAGACTTCAGAACATATCCTTCAAGAATGTGCAAACTATGACACATTAAGATGCACATACTGGCCTTCTGATACACCAATGAATGTTAAACTTTATGGTACAAAACAAGAAATGGAAAACACTGTCCAATTTATACAAGAAACAACACTGCAGATATAGACATTATTAGCGAACGAAAGAAGAAGAAGAAGTCAGAAAGGCTATCGACTGTCAAGAACTACCTGCTCACAGCTTAAGGAATCACTTCATCATGACCACAAGCATTTCCATACTCAGTAAACTAAATCCATTTAAAACTCTGTACTTTCTATCTCAATACCATATCAACTGGTCAGATTATGCATTTAAGTTATTAACCACATACATCATCAGATACATCATGTGATCATCAGGAAATCTGACTCTATGATACCTAATGATGACAGAAAACATACACAGAAGTCTTACCTATTCCAGGTGAAACAACTCTTTCGTAATGATATGGATTAATACAGACACTGTCTTGTTTCAGGTCAAAAGCAAACTGACAAAACTTGACATGCTTTAGCTCATTCTTATGAAGGTCTGGCCATCTCCAAATCCTAGCATATATTACATGTGGAAAACCTTTCCTTCCTGCAACCTAGAAAAATTCAATATGGAAGCGTTTTATTTTTTGTGCAATAAATGCACACAATATACAACAATAATCACATAAAACAGTACTGAATATGAGTACTATGTGCACTGATAGTGACATAAATGTCCATGCGAAAATATTCATGTCACTGACTATATTTAGAATATGTACACTCGCAATCAAAACATGAGGGAGATCTGTGGTAAACAGAGCACATCAAACCGAGATATATATATATATACAGTATGATGTGCTCTGATTACCACACATCTCCCTCATGTTTTGATTGCGAGCGTACATATTCTAAATATAGTCAGTATATATATGATATGAGATATATATATATATATATATATATATCAAATGTTGGTTCAAATGAATCTCCAACATTTAATGTCTTTCACCAAGATGGTATTCTATAATAGAATTAAGGATATAGCCATGAACTCCTCCTGGTGAAAAGGAAGTCAGAAAGTAACCTCTACCAAAAAAAAAAAAAGGGAAGCATCGGAGAACCTGATTATCATAACAGCTCCAACTACAAAGAATGAAAACCTCACATAAACAGAAAAGTTATATTTTCAAACAGAATCCACTCTGAAAACACAACTCTGATCATGCACTAAGAGCACGGATACCACAGGCTGGTAACTCTTGTAAGAAACTCATTTCAGAGTATTTCATATACTGTCATTTTAACAAAGGCATCATTTTAAAAAAAAGAGCTCAAAGGCTAAAATTCCTGTGATGAATGGAAGAGTACTGAAGAATGGAAAAGATAATCATTGAATTTCTACAAAATGAAGAAGTAAGGGGTTAGCTGTGATATAGCAATCTGAGAATAATACAAATGGGAGTGATCATGGATGAGAGAAGAAAGTGCTTAATTTCTGAAAAGATCCAAACATCATACAATCAACATTTAACTGGGACTTTTGAGTCTGTGATGCAATGGACAACTGAGTACTTATCCAGCAATATCTTGTCTGTACTATTTCTTCTTCTTTCGTTCACTTGAAACATGTTTATATCTGTAATTCTGTCTCCTTAATAAAACTCACTGTCTTTTGTAGTTCATACAGTGTCCCATAGAGCTTTGATTCCAGTGTTGTTTCCTCTGGCCAATATGTCTGCCTCAGCGTTTCCTGCTCAGAACACTCTTGAAGTATATGTTTGGCACTCTGTGCTGCCTGTCCACATGTACACATGGGTCTGTACTATGATACTGGTAAGAATAAAATATGCCAAAGCAATGCATACTAAATATGAACAAATAAGACTGAAAGGCAAAGCACATTGAACATTTGAACAATCATCATATGAAGTGAAACTTAGAAATAAGATATTACCTGTAAACGACCATCCAATGTTCGTTGTATTGTTACACACTTTGATGGGTGAGCCCCATTGGTTGTAATTGCAGTGATCAAGCTGTCGAGTTCATCCCTTTTCTCTTTCAATTTCTTCACCAAACTCTCAATCGCTCGCTTAGCAAAGCTTTCACTCTCACCTCCCTACATAAAGGATAAAAGATCAATTAACCATAAATCACATAAATTTCACCATGATTGTTAATCTTCAAATGCAGAAATTCTTTTGTATATTAAACTTGTTCAGAAAGCAATGGCAACCCATTGAAGATATTTATGTTACCTAGAAAATCAATACAGCCCAAAAAAAATACTTATTTCATTCATCTAGCTCAAATTTAAAAAATACTTCGTTACTCGATACGTTCTGAATAGGATATGCTACCAACATAACTAAACTGTGCTGGTAATGATAATCTTCAATGCAAAAATCCATTTTCTTACTGTTCATTCATCTCACGAACAATGTGGGCTTGAAATTTTTTTCATACTTGCTAAGAAGAAAAGTATTTTCTTTTGTACGTACTACTTCTATAAGTTGATAGTGAGCTTGCTTGCTATCACTGGGTTACAGCGTGCCCGGTAAAAAATCTGAGTTATGATTTCTCACTTGACATGACCACTCTGCCAGTCGACTCAGCTGTAAATGAGTCGCCTGATGCATGAGTTAGTGGAGGTAAAGATAGCAAGGAAGGGAACTGGCCACCACCTCCCCCCACCAATAGTTGCTGTGGCTTAGTACATGAAGATTTATCTTCATCCCTGAATGCAGATTGCTGCCATGGGACCTACCTTACCTACTTCTATAAGAGACAGCATAGAGGCACAAATCAAAAGTGTTTAGTCAAACCAAACTCAAATATCTAAACAACAATATCAATTGAAGGATGATTTAACAAAGAAGTAGAGGCAGTGTGACAACCAACTGGGGCAATGAGTGAATAAATGACTGTTGAGCAGAGCACATATGGGAATTTCCACTGGATTTCAAATCAAGAATGAAACAGGAATTTAAATATCTTGGGAGTATTTTTACAGACGAAGGGAAGAAAGGACAGAGAGATTGAGGAAAGAATTCAAAAAGCCAACTATGTAAATTATGAACTTACAGCAATCTTGAAATGCACATCTATCCCAATGACAACCAAAAGGCAAATCACAACTTTAATCTTTGTACCAACTTTCTCTGCCTTTCTTTCTCTTTGTCAGACATGGACAATAACCTTTTAAAATAGTTGTAATCTATTCATTCTTCACATGGTCTCTTCTTGTTTTGTTTGCTGCATTTCTTAGACATCTTGTTTCAGACATCTTAAGCACTTTCTCTCTTGTTCTTTAATAATAATAAGAACCATAACACGTCAGGGTCATATGGGTGCCACACTGGATACATAAAATGCCCTCCAAACAGCTCTGTCCTCAGTCATTCGGAGAAGTGTAGAAAAATCACGCCCAGACCATTTTTTGATTTCATCAATACAGAATTTTCTGTCCTCCTCTTCTTCTTCTAGTCTCGACAGTTAGAAATAATTTTAGAGAGAGTTGTTTCTCGTAACATGTCCAAACCAAACAAGTTTATGCCATTTCAGCACTGTCAATGGTGGTTATTGATAACCTGCAAGTTTATTCATTTGTTGCTGGACAAATATATTTGTCTTGTGATCTATACAACTAATTCTCAACAGGCGTCTGTTGCACTTGTTTTCAAAAGCCTAAATCCTTCTTTCTGTGTCTGCATTGAGTGTCCAACTTTCACACTTGTACAAAAAAAATACTCAGCACTAGCTGAGCCAATCTGAATAAATTGATCTTTACTCTAATACTGATCTTTGTTCTCCAAATCATATTCAACCTTGCCATGGCAGCTATTTGAATGTCTGAGGTTAAATATATTGAAAAACATGCACTGAAATGATTCAGCTACTTAATGAGAATCAATATTGGCCAGCAGTAAGTGTACATGAGAATGGAAACATCAAGAGGCAGAGAAAGACCATAAAGAAGGTGGATTGAAGGAATTACCAATGTTCTGAGACATCTGGGTTACTGCATATGACTGAGACATATGATTACTGCATATCAAGTGACTAAATATGCCATTGCCTGAAAACTGATAAGCATTCAATTCTACCACGCCTTACAGCAAAAGCAGAGAAAAAACATGATAGATCAAGGAGTCAAGTAAAGACACTGATATGTAAGTTATTACTATGTGACACAAGTTGTCATTACTTTTTACAGGCAACTGTCAAACTCCTGTAATTGTTATGTCAACCAAACGAGTGTAAGAAAAGGCCTTTGGCCTGGAGTAAACATAATACTCCTCTGCTCAAGCATGTGTGGCCTGGATGTGCTGACAGATTCTATTAAAGGAAAAAAAGTTGTATTATTTTATATAGAGTAGAAGGCTTGTGACACTGGCCCCTCAACCATATTGAATAAAATAGTCATGTGTGGCTTGCCAAAACCCTGGAAAACCTTGTCAGAGAAACACCAGTCTGGAGCTGAATGTAAAACTCCATCATTCTTTCATTACCAGTCCATGGTGTTCTCAATATTCTTCTATAAAACCATACATCTAGTACCACTCCACAATTTCTTATCATTCTGCTGACTGTATGATATGCCAGTTTCATACATCAGAATTTTCCTTACCTCAATTGACAAAGATATTTTGGATAAGTTGGTCTATATCTTGATCGATAAATATTCTCTGACATTTTGGCTATTTATCTTCATCTTGAGAAATGTTGCTTTTGCTTGTACTATTCTACATTTGACTTTTTTAATACATCTATCTGCTGTCAGTGTGGCACATGGCTGAGGTTAAGAGTGTTGGTCCTACATCTCTGATGTCCAGGTTTCAACTAATAGTATGGACTGGCTTTTTTTGTGACAGGGAAAATTAAAGAACTCACCCTATACATAACATGGTGATAGAAGTGTCATGTGGCCTTTATCACATTACCACATGCACCACTTCCATGAAACTCCCTTACAGGAAACATTCAATATTGACAATTTTTTTTCACTACATCTTCCATCTGCTGTTATCAAGATTACCCAAATATTTTAACATGTTGACTTGCTTCCAACTGGGACCCAACTTTGATTCTGCATGCTGGAGGACATTTGTTTATTTTATTTCAATATGAAAATGGTACCAATGCGAAAATGTGTTTGTTCTTTTACTTATTAATTTTTTTACCTTTTTGACCTGTAGTGGTCACGGGTATTTGTTTTGACTTTCTACAGCAATTATATTTTTCATTTCTTATAACTATGTCCCATTTTTCAGCTATCTTCTTCTTCTTCAGCGTTCGCTCTCAAATAACCACAATGAATATTTCGTGTGATTTCCGCCAGGGAGCGAGAAGTACGTTGTGCTGCAAGTTCCACAGTAAATCTGTGATTATTTGCACCCCGCTTGGCCACTTGTGGTCATGACGTCTGAGGTACAGCACATCCGTTTTCGTCATTCCTTTATTTCGGGTTTGGTCCCTAGTCTGCGACAGCCTGTCTGTCGCCGGGCAAGCTGATGTGTAGTGCCTCTTAGCCAAGACGCTTGTCGAGCGCGTCTATCTGGTACGAGGTGTTCCACCACCTATGAACTCATCTCATGCATTTGGACAAACTGTGCCTGTGCCCATCAGGTACTGAACCGTTTCTCATTCGCGAGGTTGGTTCCGTATGAGGAAGAACTCGCCAGAAGAGTTGGACCCTGGCTCGTTCGCCCTCCTACCCAAGGCATCGTTCACGGACATCGTGGTTCCCTTGTCCAAGTTTGAGTCTCACACCACGCGTTTGAGAGCAATGCGTTCTCGAGCTGAACAACCTTGTCCCAATAGCGCATGAGCCCATCAGGTACTGAACCCTTTCTCTCTGCAAGTGTGTTTCCGGTATAGGAAGCTTGACAGTAGAGTTGGGCCAGGGCTAAACCGTTGTCCTTTTTGTGCCTGAGCCTATCAGGTACTGAACCCTTTCTCTCTGCAAGTGTATATCCGGTAAAGGAAATCTTGACAGTAGAGTTGTACCAGGACTGCCATCGTTGTCCCTTTTTTGCCTAAGCCCATCGGGTATGACACCCTTTCTCTTCGCGAGCATATATCTGGTTTAGGAAGGCTCTACATTAGAGTTGGGTTAGGTCTTCTTGCTTTTCCGAACGCTCGTGATAGGGTCTGGGTCTCTGCCTATGAGGAGTACAGGTAACTAGAAACTCGACTTGAGCTAACAAAGCTTGTATTTCCCCTTCCTATGAACCTTTCACTTTCTATTTGCAGTTCGCACTGCCCTCTGGCGCTGTTCTGCCCGTTCATTGTGTCATTGTACTCATTATGACATTATTTATTTCTCACCATGCATCCACCTTTACGTGCTTTTTACATTGGCCGCCCCTCCAATGTATTTACTGGACTAACTGGCGTCACTGTATATCGCTGTATGTGGTGATGCAAATAGTGTCTGAGATATCGCCTGTCTCTATTGCAGTCAAATCTCTTTCCATCTGCTTCCTCCACATTCCCGGACACGATCCCCAAATGATTTGGCCAGAATCAGCTCGAGCTGCTGTTTTCTGTTACCAGGGTGCACCGCGAGGAGTTACATTTGGGATCTTGGTTATCTGCTAACCCTGGGTCCGCCTAGAGCAATGCGTTCCCTTTCAGCTATCTAAGCTGTAACATCAACATATCACTGGTTATGAAAACCAACACTGGTGTACACATCTAACATACTGTCACTACTGATCTATGCAAACTACCCTCTCTGAATTTAGTCTACTATTATTCTACCCTCCATTACTGAATGAATGAAAACTATTTAAGAAATGTCCAGAATCAGTGAAAACATAAACAATGCAAAGTACATATCAAAACAGATTGTGTAGTGGGATATTTATAAGTATTAGTTTTCTCCTGTTTTTTTTCCTTCTGATAACGGCTTTTTGCTCAAATATTTAATTTTGTTTTTTCCCATACGTTTTGTGATTTTTAAAACTTCATTACCTCATGTTTTCACATCACCTATCGAAATATAGTTTCACTGCAGTCCCACATGTTAAACAATACCTGACGATGGCACATGAGACTGTGAACAATGCTTAAACAAGCATCAGCTGATGTAGGTGCTTGCACTGCCATGGCAAAAACAGTTGCAGACCAGAATCTGTTCTCTGTCTTTTCTTGAACACAATTAGAAAAACTGTCGTCTGTAATGTGTTGGAATATGTTATTTGTCAATTTATGCTATATTTTTCAATTTGAACGTAATAAGGTGTGTAAAAACTTGAATAAATTTACAATAACAAAACATCCATCTAGTTTACTGCACTAAAGTAATGTTTCTTCTTGATTCTTATTAGAAACTAGTATCACAGCACGTGGGATACTCCCATAAGTACTCTGCTCTCTGTTTAGCAGGCATCTCAGAGTCCCGGTCAAGTGTTAATTGTGCGACCGTTGGACTTTAAAAAAAAAAAAAATTCCTTCCCTCCCCTCTAGACACTCCCATTTCTGACATTCTCTGTATGTGTACGTTCTCAGCCTCATTGACATCATCTTCATCTTGGAATGAATTTAATACTGCCTTGATCAATTCTGCTGTATCTCTTCTCAGCATTGTGCCGTCTATCGCTGCATTGCCTGCCAATAAATCGGCTCTCTCGTTTCCTCTGACCCCAGCATGACAAGGGCAGTATATCCATGTCATGCTCTGGACACTTCAGTTATTCAATAAATCACACCATTCCTTTCTGAGCATGCTTTTTTTCTATCTTGTGCAGCATGCTTTGAAAGTCTGTGAGTATTACTGAGTGTGTTGAAGTATCAGTTATAAACCAATTAAGTGCACTAAAGTAATGTTCGCTAGGTTAGTCACACATTCATTTTAGCATTAATTCTCAAATTCCTGCAAGATCTCTCAAGTAGCAGGACAATGGTATACTAAAATTTCAACAGAATGTAGTCCAGAGAATGAAAATCCATTTTGTATCTGTTTTATTTATACCAATGGTCCAACACATCTGACTTCTGCAGTAATCACATACAATAATATAAGAGGATCTCAATGCTTTATGCATTAGAAGTCAGAAGTGAGGTAGTCGGTCGCCCTCCTCATTTGTTTATTAGTATTAGTCTTCTTCTCGCTCCCAGTTTAACATGTCTACACATCAAGTCAATTTTTCTTAATAAATTATGTTGTATTTGAAAGCTCCTAAGTGCTCTCATACAGCTTTCTGTGGATATCCATCTCTGTGGGCCAGTGTTCCTCTCTTAACTGGTTTAGTGTATTGCAGTCTTGCAGTATATGTTCAGCGATCTCTGTTGTCTGCCCACATGGACATAGAGGTGATGACAACAGTCTTAGTCTATTTAAGTGGCTATTTAGCCTGTTGTGTCCTGTTCTGAGGCAGAAGATAATAACCTGCTCAGATCTGTTGAGATAGTGATAGTTGACTTTTGGGTAGTCGACTTTCCTTATAACTTTGATGAGGGCCCTCTTTTCTTGGTAGATGATTTCTTGGTCTGTTTGCTCCTTTGTTGCTCCATCCTTTGCCAGCCTATCTGTCTCTTTATTTCCAGGTATGCCACAGTGGGACGGTATCCACTATTGTACTGCCCCTTCTTTGGATGCTCATTTCTCATATGGCTTCCTTCTATCTGGAAGTTGTCGCTGTCAAGGGCTTGTAGGAGACACTGCATCAGTAAGAAACACCACCTGATGACATTGGCTTGTTGTGTTTTTAATTATTTCTGCAGCAATGCTTAGAGTCTATACTTCTGCTGAGTAGTTGGAGCAGAAAATTCCAGTTTGTGAACATGTGTATTCATTTTCTTTTTCTGGATATTTTATGTACACTCCAGCACCTTCATTCTTCACTGTTATGGTTGCTGATCCATCGGTAAATACGAGTATCCAAATTTTTTTTCTTTGCTCTAATTTCTAACCCTGAAATCGAAGTCATTTTGATGTGGTACACCATAATTGTCATTACGATGTAGTCTGATGCATCATGATGTGTAGTCAGTATGGTATGATTCTTCTTATATATTCTTCTTCTGCTATCAGTTTCCTATGCTCAGAAATTTTATACAGGCAGGAGGGCCACCTCCATGAATTCAATCATCAGCAGTTTCGCTTCCAGATCTGTCTCTTGGGGCCATATTTTAGTCCTCTGTTATCAAAAAGTAGACACTGCAAAATGTATTCAGGAGTCTGATGATTTTTTTGGCATGGGCATTTGTCAGTTTGGACAACTTTTATTTTCTGGAGATGTGCTTGTAGTCTACAGTCCTGTGCAATCTAAAAATGGTAGTTTACTGTGATCTGTTTAGATGGGGTCTTGTGGAACATTTTTACTCAATCTCTGACCCCATGTTTAATTGTATTTTATATTGATGAGAATTTTTGCTTCAGTCAGTGATGGAACTGTTCCTTTTTTGCACCTGCTTTTGCCAGTCTGTCAGCTACCTCATTTCCTGCCATTCTGTTGTGTGTAGGGAACCACTTCAGCTCAACTTTGTGGTTAGTAGAGTTGATTTAAAAGTTATAAATTTTTTAGGAAATCTTTAGGTTCATTTTGGATGGTATGGAAAACTGACACAGTCACACAAGAAGATTACATTTGCTCCCTGTTCCTCTAGTTCCTTTCATGCTTGAAAGATTGTGTGTAGCTATGCCCTGTAGTTTGTTGATAATTTGCCAGTAGCAATTTAGAGTTCTATTTTGGGGTGTTTGATATGTGAAGACATGAATCCACCATGAGCTGGGATATTGGGTATATATGTGATCAAGTATTGTTTTGCCTTGAGAGCAGTAGGAGTTTCATAGTTCTGTTCTCAATCCATGGGATCATTTTGCAGTAGATGTGGGTGAGATATATGCGATGTAATATGTTTCTAGCTGTTCCCATCCCTTCGGGTTGTTGCTGGTTACTTCTTCATTGACAATAATAAGCTTTTTGATAGGTTTGGACTTTTCAGTCAATTGTTTGTTAGTTCATTTTTCTCATGCATAGGGTGATGTTTTAGGCATCTAAATTTTTCTGTCATTATTGCGATTTTCTCATCCCTGAGGTCTGTTAGATTTTGTAATCCTGTTGTTTTTTCCATTGCCATTATAGGTGTGCTCCTTGGTCATCCTGTGTAGCATTCTGAATTTCGTCCAGCTTCTGGAGATTCTATAAGCTTTTTTTTTTAGTCCTTTGGTGCTCCAAGCAGTGTTCTCTAAGCTCTGTGGCCAGAGGATTAGTCCTATAGATTATAAAGGGCCTAGTACTTTTAGATCAATCTGGCCAGAAAGGAAAAAAATGTGCATGTGGTCTTATTTTCTCATCAATGATCTAGGCCTTAGGGGCCTATAATAATTTGAAATTTTTTAGACCAAAAGGATTAGATACCGCAGCTAAGCTGTCTGCCTGCCTCATATAATAAATCTGTGTATACCATTGTGAATTTCAACGTATTTCTGGACTACAGTCTACATCCTGCAAATCTGAAGGAGTTTTGAGGAACACAGAAGAAATTATGGGTATTATTACTGGAATAAGGTGACTACATACACTAGTATCAATTATCTGATCAATCATTAGGCCTATGTTACAGAACAGCCTTAACTCTGAGTCAAGTATTTGCAGGCCTATGACTATGCCGCAGCCTCAACTCCGAGTAAGTGTGATGTGAAGGCAGCCCAGTCCCAGGACCCTACTGAGATTTTGTTTTCTTCGCAATGATAATTTAAATCAAGCATGTAATAAGGGGCAATGGTAAAAGTTATTTTACTAAGCATAATTAAACAACAACTAGTATTATAATTAATTATTAAGCCTATACATAACTTCCACGTCAATAACTGGCGTGAAAGAGCGGACTTTAAAAAATTAAAAGTCTGCAGACAACAAGACGCCACACATGATGAGGCGCCGGGAAAACAAAGCAGGGTATGAACTATTAATGTAAATTATACAGTACTATATATGTGTACAATCGCCAATTGTTTTCACAATATTGCAGAGCTTTTTCTTTCCTTCTGATCAGAGAAGTAGGGGGTTTTACCTTAAAAATATATCATCCTGAATAATTAAATCGTTCACATTTCATCTAGAAACCATAATAGACATCTGCGCATACTCTTGGATCAAAACCATGTTTTCCGTTTCCGTTTGTGTGGTCGAAGTTAAGGCGTCAAAGTTAATTAATCTCTGTGTAAACGTTTGAATTGTTTGAATTGTATAGAAATATTGATTGTGGTCAAATGTGAAATCAAAGCAGTCTTTTGCAATATAACCTTTATGTCCGAGATACAATTAATCAAAACAATAAAATAAGACAAAATGCGTAAGCGGAAACTTTGTTTATGTAACATCTACGTTCACACTCAAACGCCTGCAGATTAGAAGGATGTAGTCAGAGAACGGAATGCATTGGCAGGCTATAGCTTGGCTGCAGTACACGCCCGTAGATTGGGGTGGGGGGGTGTAATCCTGCAAACCCCTCATTTAACGTTTTCAGAAAACTGTCATCACATCTCTCTGGCATTCTTTTTTAGGTAGTCCCCCTCCTTACTGAAAAAGTATTTGCAGTTCTGCTGCGATGTATGCGCCTTTCAGCATGACACATCCGACTGCAGTATCTTTTCGATTCACTTTGACCCTCTATGGCATCATCTCTAAATATTTTTTACCTATCGGAACCCATTAAAATAATACGCATGTCTCGCGGAACCCCTACATATATAGGACATTATATGTAGTATATCCCTAGAAATTGTGATCGATTATCTCTTACTTCCTAAATGCAATGGTGTGCTTTCTCCAGAGCTTTATTTCACTCCCAGAAAACTAACTCTCATGTGTGTACACTGCTTTGAGAAGAAGTCTCCTAGTCAGGGGGTGTTGTTGTTGTTGTCGATATACAAATGCTGATGAGTATGCTACTCTTGTCAGCACAATGACATTCTTTTTTTTTTTTAAATGCGGGTCTTCTGAAGTTGACTTAGTGATCCATACAGTAAGTTAGTGACTGTTAAGGGTGTCTGTAGAAGTCTTTTTTCTGCCAGTTGAAAGGTAAGAGCAGTCAATAAGGAAGTGTTCTACGTTTTCATGGAATGAGAGCAGTGTCTACAAGTGGGTAATTGTTGGTGTTAGATAAGTGACTAACTTATTAAGTTAGTCATTATACTAAATTACTTTAAGTAATTGCCGGTTTAAGTGACTATTGATCTTTTCATGTCCTGTTCGAAACTGAAAGATAAAGGATTGGTACCTCCTGCAGAGTTTTTTTTATGTTGTCATTGTCCTTTGACTGTGTCATTTCACTAAATGCATTTCGACCAATCAGCCCATTTGCCCATCTGTTCAGCCACATTTCCCTTGTGTTGTTTCTGATAATCGTTTTGACCGTTCCTATACTACAATGTCTTTGCTTTTATCAGAGGAGGGTAAATTATGTGAGTTTCTTAGCTTTTCTACCTTTTCGTAACATACAGTTGAAGTCATGGACTTTAGCTCCCCTGCCAAGCATCAATTCCTATCAGGTGACCATAGCTCTGAAGCATGGTCACTAGTATGGGTGGAGCACCCAGCCGACGTCCAAAGGAGCTCTCCAATTATCAAGTGCTAACACGTTCGCATGATTCCGGGCTCTCCCATGGAATTGTCACATCCTGCAGAGAGTTGTTTTTAACACATCCACGTGCCATTTCATTCTGGACAGCATGTAGACATTGGCAGCTAAGACCATGTTCAGGATCGGAGCTCATTTTACTCCACCAGCGTGACTTGTAATACTGGATCTCATTTGACTCCACCAGCATGACTTGTAATACTGGATCTCATTTGACTCCACCAGCATGACTTGTAATACTGGATCTCATTTTACTCCACCAGTGTGACTTGTAATACTGGATCTCATTTGACTCCACCAGTGTGACTTGTAATACTGGATCTCATTTTACTCCACCAGTGTGACTTGTAATACTGGATCTCATTTGACTCCACCAGCGTGACTTGTAATACTGGATCTCATTTGACTCCACCAGTGTGACTTGTAATACTGGATCTCATTTGACTCCACCAGTGTGACTTGTAATACTGGATCTCATTTGACTCCACCAGTGTGACTTGTAATACTGGATCTCATTTGACTCCACCAGTGTGACTTGTAATACTGGATCTCATTTGACTCCACCAGTGTGACTTGTAATACTGGATCTCATTTTACTCCACCAGTGTGACTTGTAATACTGGATCTCATTTGACTCCACCAGTGTGACTTGCAATACTGGATCTCATTTGACTCCACCAGTGTGACTTGTAATACTGGATCTCATTTGACTCCACCAGTGTGACTTGTAATACTGGATCTCATTTGACTCCACCAGCGTGACTTGAAATACTGAATCTCATTTTACTCCACCAGTGTGACTTGTAATACTGAATCTCATTTGACTCCACCAGTGTGACTTGAAATGCTGGGCTCTCTAAATAGATACACACACACACACAATGTATGTGCTTTTGCCCCGTGCTTTTTTTTCTTGGTACACGGCGTATACTTACCTTTTATTATATGTTTCTTACTCTGTGTCTAATTTGGTTCAACCTAAAGAAATTTTCAGGCATGACCAAAACATAAAATTGTACCGTGTTCTATTTTTATTTGATCAGAATAGTAAACGGTCGACACTGACCCGTCTCCCTGGTGATAAAACTAGTGTCGGAAAATAGCCTGAAACTGAAGATAGATATCGGTTTGAATTTATAGTGGATCCGGCCATTCTTCGCTGGCACTAACTTTTAGCACAAAAGCTCCGTTTCGAAATATCTGATTTCACCTTTTCTAAAACCTGGAAAATTTCACCTTGTCTTTCGTCATTTATAGTCTTACTGGTTGATCGGGATTCATCCATCAAGAGACACATTCGACTTTTCCCGTCATTTTCATTGGCCATTTTGTGTCGTCAGCCAAAGAAATTCACCATTATAGTCAAAACATCACGATAGAAGGATGGATCCCAAGATAGCCCACAGGTCTTGTGATGTCCATTGTGACGAACAAATACTGCGTCCCGGCAGAAAACAAGCGTGACGATCTCTGGCAGAGTCTTGCAACAATTGATTTTCACATATTTAAAAAAAAAACAACCAGTACAGTATCTAACTTCCGCGTGACCATTTGAACGTCATTTTAAAGAATACCCGTTTGTGCGGAGTCCAAACGTCATTTATCTGTGCTAAGCAAACTTTTCCCATGATTTCCATTGGCTGGTGAACCACAGTATATGCAAAACGGCCATTGATCAGAGGCAACAATGGTAATTGATCAGAGGTAGCTGACGCTGTGTTGATCAGCGCAAATGGTTAATTAGGAGAAGGGCTTGCATCTCGTAGATCGTTTTTTCAAGGTAGAGTATGGTTACTTATAGTATTGCCGAGTTAGCTGTTTGAGACGTGGATTAAAGGGTTCAGAATTCATATGCTAGATAATACAATTCTTCTTCTTCTTTTGCGTTCATTCTCAAACTCCCACTGGATCTAACAGGACAATGGTCCTACTATATTTCCAGCAGGATGTAGTCCAGAGAATGGAAATGCGTTGTGACGCCGTTTTATTTGCGCCAATGGCCCGACACATCCGTCTTCGGCGGGATAATACAATTCAGAAACACACACATGAGTTAGGGGAAGAAAGAATGATTGTCAGGCACATATCGAACTTTTAAAGGTAAGTTTAATATCATCAAGTGCGTTCTCCACAACGAAGGTTGGTTGTAACAGACCTCCAACATCCCCCGTCTCTTGTTTTGGTGGTACACTCTGCTAGACTATAACCTGTCCATCTTGTGATGTTACTCTCCCACTTGTATCTCTGCCTACCTCTTGCTCGCTTCCCTTTGACTTTACCCTCAAGTAAGGTCTTCAATAAGGTGTTATGTCTTTTAATGTGTCCAAAATATTTTATTTGTCTCATCTTTATTTCTCTTAGTAATTTTTTCGTCATATTAAGTGTTTTAGAACCTCTTTGTTTGTTTTAATATCAATCAATCAATAAACCCGTAACCCTTCAGGGTCATAGGGGTACCACATTGGATGCTTCAGCACATAGAGTTCTCCGGGGATCATTGTTTTAATATATCAACATTTTAATAAATATTTTGATGTCATAAATTGCGTTTGTGTGTTATATGTTATATGAGATTATATGTTATAGGAGATTCCATATGCTGCTATACGCTAGTGAAACATGGACTGTGTATAGACGTCATGTGAAAAAGTCTATCATTTTCATACAAATTGTCTCACAAAAGTTATGAACATCAGATGGCAAGACAAGATTCCAGATACCACTGTCCTTGATAGAACTGGTATCCCAAGCATTGACACGATCCTGATGCAGACACAGATTCGTTGGGCAGGTCATTTGGTGCGTATGCCAGACCATCGTCTGCCAAAGATACTTCTCTATGGTGAGCTAGAGAAGGGTATACGATCTCAAGGTGGCCAAAGGAAGCGCTACAAGGACTCGTTAAAGGACTCACTGAAAGCCTTTGAAATAGACCACGATACATGGGAAGAACTTGCACAAAATAGATCTACATGGCGTTCTAAAATTAAAAAAGAGCGCATCAACTTGTGAAAAGAAGAGAAATGCAGCAGCTCAACAGCGGAGAGCAGCTAGAAAGTCACGGATAGACCAAGATCCATCTACAGTCGTTATTTCATGTCCAACTGTCCAAGGACATTTACAGCTCGAATAGGGCTCATTAGCCATCTACGAACTCATAATCAAGGACATAACTAAAACTGAATTTTCAAAAGTGGATGTAACAAAGGGTCATCATCACTTGTGATGGACGAACAACAACAACACATATGAGATTAATATATCTTTATATATATTATTTATATTAATCTCATATGTGTTGTGTTGTTCGTCCATCACAAGTGATGATGACCATTTGTTACATCCACTTTTGAAAATTCATATATATATATATATATATATATATAAAGATATTCGTAGCTCTGTGTTTTCATGTACAGCATAGGTTTTGCGAATTTAGCACGTAGACGAACCATATTTGGCCCCTTTATAGTTTAACATATTTGTCAGCCCGTGGCGCTCGCAGAAAATCTTAAAAGTCCTCCTGTGGTCCATAAACGTTCAACATTGATATGATTGGATGACCATTTTATCTCTGACCTATGGAAGGATAACTGTGATTCCTAGAATCGTTTCTGCTTTTTGTTTGGCAATTAGTTCAATATAAGTAAATATTTCGCATCAAGGAAACAGTTATTTACGTTTAAATTACACAACTTTCATAGCTATGCAATTTCAATTCCTTATATATGGAATATTCGATATATAGAGTACGCATAGAATGTCACACTCGGGTACCTGCGTTTGTAGTTCGTTTTCCGCGGCCGTTTTTTTTTATTTTTTAATTTGTAATTTATTTAGGCAATCTTTAGTCACATGATAATGTTTTCTGTTAGGCGTATTAATTATATATTTTTAATTCAAGTAGGAAGCATGAGGGTAAATGAAAATAATTATTACAGTTGACGGGAATTGAAACAGGTCTGTTCTAGCAGCACCGAATGAATCGCTTTACAACACAAGTAAACAGGTCTTCCATACTTGACCAACCACATCCCCAAAACATGATGTGATCTCATCAAGACTTTCAGCCTGTGTGCTCAAGTCACTGAGAACAGACCAATCGAAACAAGATTACATCAACGAACATCCCGTACAACTAGTATCCTCAGGAACACAAACACAGAACATGCATATTTATACACAAGGACCTAAAGGCCTTCTTGTAAACATAAATAACATAGAAACAGAACAATGTTGCTTCAAATAATATCTTATACAAGTATACTCACGTAGGAAGCATGAGGATAAATGAAAATAATTCTTACAGCTAACGGGAATTGAACCAGGTCTGTTACAGCAGCACCGTATCGCTTTGCAACACAAGTAAACAGGTTTTCTGTACTTGATCAACCACACCCCCAAAACAAGATGTGATCTCGTCAAGATTTAATTATATATTGGTTTGTTTTTGTTTTTTTGGTTTGATTTCATTCGAAAGGGGAGAAATATTGTTCTCAAATGTGTTCCAAAATGTATCTATGCTAATTTCTGTTTTATTTTATTTTGTTATATTATATAAATATAATATAATTAATAATATAATCTTCCAACAGATGGAAGATTCTGAAAGTATGCCTTGTGAATGAAACGTTGGTAAAGTCTCTTTTCGATACCAGATGGGAAGCATATGCTGTTGCAACTGAAGCTATTCTAAAGTCCCATCCTCAGATTATAGAGGCGTTAGAATGTTTACAAGAAGACCAGTTACAGAAAGGGGACACCCGAAGAGAAGCAGAAAACACTGCAAAGAAGATGCAAGAATTATAATTCGCTCTCATGCTTGTCTTTTGGGAAGAAGTGTTACAACATTTTCACAGGGTCAGTCGAGCTCTACAAAATGAGCACGTGAACTTGAAAACGTGTGCGGATATGTATTCTTCACTAGCAGATCACTTGCATGAATCTATGAGTGAATTTGAACTACAACAGTTCCACTCATATATTCGCCACGAGTTTCGTGCATCAAAATCTGAAAACAACACTTTCAGTCATGCAGAATTATACAAAGTAATAGTTATAGAGACAACATCGAGTGTGCTTTTCCAAAGGTAGAAACCGCCTTGCGCATATTTTTAATATTAATGGTTACAAACTGTTCAACTGAGCGCTCTTTTTCTCAGTTTAAACGTACACAAAATCCAAGTAGAACGACAATGAAACAAGAAAGGCTTGATTCCTTATCTCTGCTGATGGTTGAGGCATACTTGTTGCGTAGAATTAACTTTGATGGTGTACTCAAAAACTTTGCCAGATGTAAATCTAGAAATATTAACTTTAAAATGTAAATGTGTGCTGTCTCTGACTTTCACATCTATTAAAAAAGTTACAGTATTTTTGTCTATTATTATTATAAAATTAATTAACTATTCATTTTAATACAGAAATACCTTATTGTAGGTTTTATATGAATGATAGTAGTACAAACATATGTAATAAAAACTGTTTTTCTTTGTTAGTTTTTTGCATAATATTGAACATACCAGCTGTCAGTGGAGGATCGGGGACCCGGGGCAGAAGGGGGCACCCATGTTGAAAAAAAAGTCACGTAACTATTGTTTTACCGCTGCCAGACCATGTTTAGTTTTATGAATAATATTATCTACATGATATTTGTAGAACAGGTTCCGGTGAAACGTGACTAATAGACATTTAATTATGTCCTTCTGTTTGAAAATCTACTTATTTAAGGAACACTACACGATTAACCCGAAAGCCCTAGTATTAACGCTGTCGTGAAATTGTTTATGTGTCGTGAAAGAAGTATCATCCTTTACTATTTCCAACCTATCTTTTCTGATCCTGTATATAAGGATGTCATGTGAAAATGTTAACGTTCTTCTGTGTCCAGCCGGTTGAATATATTGGTGAATCTTGGATAATCAACGTGATAGATGTATTTAAGTATGTAGAGACAGAGGTGACGTAGTCACATAGAAGAATGTTGAGAACACTATGGGCTAGTATGAACAGATACACACACACAAAGAAGAATGTTGAGAACACTATGGACTAGTATGAACAGATACACACACACAAAGGTGGTATCTTGAAAGTTGTTAATTGAGAGCTGCCAACTCTGAAGACAGCAGCCCAATATTTTGTGACACATAAGAAGAGGGAAAATGGAGCACATCGTGACAACGGGCAATTTGAAGGACAAAAGAAGGTACGAGTAATCAAGGAGAGAAGATACTGAACAATTTGGCATTGTGACGTGGGGGAACATCGATATCGGAAATGTTTTTTGGAATAAAAATCTGAAATAACAACTTCGATAACAAATGATATCGGAAACAGCACACGAAACAGAAGGTTGTGGACAGACATGTGGAGATAACTACTGACACACGTCAGGGACTATAAGAAGAAGACGAGGCCAACATTTTCGGTATAGAGAGTGTATATTATCTACTTATTAATGGTTACTGTTTATAAATCTGACGCATAGTGCTCTGGTCAGATCCGCAGGTGTTCTCCCAACAGCTGTCATAGAATATGCATATTGATATGTCAAAAATCCAGTAAGTTAAAAGAATGCCTGTATGTGATACATAAATATTTTTTATTAACACCCAACTTGTCTTTCTTATATATATATATATATATATATATATATATATATATATATATATATATATATATTATATATATATAGATATATAATATATATATATATATATATATATAGGCCTATGTGTGCGCGTGTTATAAACATATATAGGCCCAATGTTTGTGTGTATGTATATATACGTTTCTTATTTTCATTCCTAAATTTTGCCTTCTCTCAATCAACGTGTGACAAAATGTGTAGAGCGCCGGTCTCACGATATGATACTAGTTCATGGGCAAGTAATTGTAAAAAAAATCGTTACGGAAGCAGGGGTATATATACGAAATACGTGATAGGATGAAGGGATAATATTTGTTCTTCTCAAAGAGTGAATGAGAATGCGTTCCACAACAAATGTGATTATGACAAGATACATTATGTAAAAGTTCACACAATCTGTGTAATCTATGCGGTTACACGCCCACAGCTCAAATATATTATCGATTACTTTGTCCGAGATATCTCAAAAGCGAACCTCATCACTTCACATGAGATAACAGAACTAAGGTGCAATGGTTGTAAGTCAGAATGTAGTTTTTGTAATGTCTATAAAGTATAAACTAATGAAAATATATATTGCTGACGACATACATCCCCGCAACTACACTCAGATGAAAGGAAAATAGGAGTATTCTAGATGACAAGTCATAACAGATAGATGTAAATATAGGGTCTTTACTCAGAAAAGATTATAATAAATGCAGCTTAATGGAAATTAGGTACTCCATTGAAATCAAGAACAGGATATCACAGACCAGATCAACATTAAAAAATAAGAAACATTCTATGCGATGGAGGTAATAGAAATGCATACACGAGGTAGAGTGCTAGGATGTTATATTGGAGTCAATCCTTCTTTATGGAAGTGAAGCATGTACAGTAAGCAAAAGTGCACAAGATAATCTGGAGACAACTGAGATGTGGTTTTTTACGAAAATTGATGGAAATTCCATGGAAGTCAAAGAAAACTAATGTAGAAAGTTCTCAGAGATGCTGGGTTAAAACTACAAATTATAGCGACAATTAGAAACAGACAATAAAGTTTTTCGAGGGCATGTGATAAAACAAGTAAAACTTGAACATTCAGTAACCACCGGAAAGAGGAGAAGCGACAGAGGAAGACAATGAGATACATTTTGAATGATTGTCACTGTGACACAAAAAGAAGTCACCAACGGAACTTATTAACAACACACGAAACAGAGAGATGTGAGAGAACATGGTCCGTCTACGCCACTCGACATTGCACTTGATTAATTGAATGAAATAAGATAAGGAAAACGGCCCTGCACGATATAGAATCATACAATACCTTGGAAACATCATAGACAGAGAAAAAAAGAGGGCAGATGTTGACGTCAGAATAAGAGCACACAAAATTAGAGGAAATTTTAATTAATTCGAAAATACACGATAATCAAAACGAAATTAAATCACATGATCTCTAACCCGGAGAAGACAGGGACTTCACCTTGACGACAGGCATGACAAAATAACATGACCGCAGGGACTGAACTCAGAAGAAGAAAATGCACGGAAAGAAGACAATTCTTTGCAAGTTAAATTAAAGTCCATACCCTAGTTGTCTACGACTGATCAAAGACATCAGGTTAAACTAAAGTCCATACCCCGGTTAGTCACGGACGGCTCAAAGAAAAAGGTTAAACTAAAGCCAATGCCTCGGTTTGTCCACGGACGGATCAAAGCTGTCAGGTTAAACTAAAGTCCATGCCTCGGTTGTCTACGACGGATCAAAGGACATCAGGTTAAACTATAGTCCATACCCCGATTGGTCTAAGACGGATCATGGACATCAGGTTAAACTAAAGTTCATACCTCGATTGTCTACAAACGGATCAAAGATATCAGGTTAAACTATAGTCCATACCCCGATTGGTCTATGGACGGATCAAAGACATCAGGTTAAACTATAGTCCATACCCCGATTGGTCTAAGACGGATCATGGACATCAGGTTAAACTAAAGTTCATACCTCGATTGTCTACAACGGATCAAAGATATCAGGTTAAACTATAGTCCATACCCCGATTGGTCTCCGACGGATCAAAGACACCAGGTTAAACTATAGTCCATACCCCGGTTAGTCCACGGACGGCTCAAAGAAAAAGGTAAACTAAAGCCAATGCCTCGGTTTGTCCACGGACGTAGTCCATACCCCGATTGGTCTAACGACGGATCAAAGACACCAGGTTAAACTAAAGTCCATACTCCGATTGGTCTACGACGGATCAAAGACATCAGGTCTATCGTTATGTTTATCGCATGCGTACTAAATATTCATTCTCCGAAAATTTAGATAAGCACATTTAACAATAAGCAATTGTTCTTTGAGTTTTTGAAACACTCGCGTCAAAGTAATCTCATGTAAATTAGCCCAAAATACTTTATTAGTTTGTGATGCAAAACATGCATAGATATATATGTAACTAATGAAACAAAAGCTGTGTTGGCATATCGTCGTAGTTCACTAACTCACGAGGGAATAATGTTCGTGTAAGGTATGTAATGTGTTACATTCAGGGTCGTAGATATGATTACCTTAAGGTGGGGTACGGTTACCTTTTAAAAAAATATCATTCGTCCGTTTTCGTGTAAATTTCATTAGTATACGAGAAATTGGGAGACCTTTTCGTAAAAAAATCGCAAACGGAGAGGTTTTTAACCGGCCTATTGGCTAAGTTCCTAGTACTAAAAGTCATGTTCAGATTTGCTAAAAGGGAGTGGGGTGATTTACAGGCACTACAGACAACAGTGGCGACACATCCATGTGTACATGTGGTGTACAGGCACCACAGACAACAGTGGCGACACATCCATGTGTACATGTGGTGTACAGGCACCACAGACAACAGTGGCGACACATCCATGTGTACATGTGGTAGATAGGCACCACAGACAACAGTGGCGACACATCCATGTGTACATGTGGTAGATAGGCACCACAGACAACAGTGGCGACACATCCATGTGTACATGTGGTAGATAGGCACCACAGACAACAGTGGCGGCACATCCATGTGTACATGTGGTAGATAGGCACCACAGACAACAGTGGCGACACATCCATGTGTACATGTGGTAGATAGGCACCACAGACAACAGTGGCGACACATCCATGTGTACATGTGGTGTACAGGCACCACAGACAACAGTGGCGACACATCCATGTGTACATGTGGTAGATAGGCACCACAGACAACAGTGGCGACACATCCATGTGTACATGTGGTAGATAGGCACCACAGACAACAGTGGCGACACATCCATGTGTACATGTGGTGTACAGGCACCACAGACAACAGTGGCGACACATCCATGTGTACATGGGGTGGACAGGCACCACAGTCAGCAGAACATATAATTCTAGAATGTTCTGAGTATGAGATGATGGGAAAAAAACATACTGGTCCATAGAAACAACACTGGAATGAAAACTATATAGACCTCTGTAGGGGGCCGTAGTTTTAGGGTGTTCAATTCATCCTCCCACCCTCAGTAAATCGGAACGTGAATTTTTGTACTACGAACTTGGCCAGAAGGCCCCCTTGATAAAACTCACCCCGCCCCTTTAGCGATTTTTCACACCATGCGAATTTGCTACAAGAAAACACAGGCATTACCAATTTTTTCGCATTGAAGTCATCATGTCATCACCGACCTGCCTTTGTATGAGTTACAGAAGACCGTGAAGCTTAATGAGGAGTCAAAACTAGAATTAATAGACATATTTTAGTTTATTGAGGAGACAAAATTAGATATAGACATATTTTTATTTATTGAAGAGACAATATTAGATATAGACATATTTTAGTTTATTGAGGAGACAAAATTAGATATAGACATATTTTAGTTTATTGAGGAGACAAAATTAGATATAGACATATTTTAGTTTATTGAGGAGACAAAATTAGATGTAGACATATTTTTTGTTTATTGAGAAAACAAAATTAGATATAGACATATTTTTTGTTTATTGAGATTTCTTCTTCTTCAGCGTTCGTTCTCAAACTCCCGCTGGATCTCCCTTGTAGCAAGACCATGGTCCTAGTAATTTTCCAGCAGGATGTAGTCCAGAGAATGTGAATGTGTTGTGTCGCCGTTTTATTTTCGACAATGGCCCGACACATCTGTCTTCGGCGGTACCGATGTGACAAAATTACAGATATAGACATACTTTACGCGAAAGGAAAAAATCAAGAAGAAGAACGTGGCGATATAGGAAAAGAAACGAAGAGATATGAATTAAAACTGGGCTGAACTATGTTTTCCTCTCGTCATCATCATCAAGTGTCGTATTTGCAATGAATGTTAGCTGCAACAGACCTCTGTCTATTGCCTTGGTGGTATATCCTGCTAGACTGTACCATCTTCATCTCGTGATGTTTCCCTCCCACTTTGCCACCTCTTGCTCGCATCTCCTCAACTGTACATTTAAGTACAGTCTTCGATAAAGAGTATTGTCTTTTAGAATGTTCAAATATTATATTATAATGTTTAAGATTTCAATTGAAACGGTTTTTTTTTCCATAAGAAGTGTTGTCATGACGTTTTTTTTATTGTTTGCGCTTCTCTGTAGGACAGTGGGTGTTTGTATTGTTCCTTTCACTTGCTCTTCTGTTTTCGTGTAAATCATTACTAATAAATCGAAGGAGATTGGACATACTAAAAGTACAATTTTAGCTTAAGACATGCATTAACATGGATGGAATTCGACATACTTTAACCACGAACTGATACATACTACATGAAGTACAAAAGTTACTATTAAAGCCTAACTATTTAATGTAAGCAATAAATAAATAGCAATAAGCAAAAGAACAAGGGCTTCTTTCTACGTTCCGGTCCAACAGTGACTTTTCTCCAGAAACACAAAAACATAAGCATTGAACAAGAAACAAAGTTTATATTGGTGTTACGTGTTGAGTGAAACTCTCGGCAGGTAGCGTGAGGGTTCGTTCGGAGTGATATATATATATATATATATATATATATATATATATATATATATATATGCAGGGCCATAGATAGGTTTCCCTTAGGGGGGAACAAAATTAAGGACAATAAAAAGATAATTTGTGAGATTTCGTGTCAAGCTTTTCTTTCGATAAAAATATTTGATGACCTTTTCGGAAAAACCAATATAGGGGGGAGTTGACGTTTGACCGACCATTTGGTTAAGTCCCCAGTACTAAATGTCATGTTCTGATTTTCTAAGAAAATTGGAAAATTTTAACCGCAAACCCTCCCCCACCCTTACCTTCCCTACGAAAGTGTACATCTGTCGAAACTACAGATGTAGGCATTGTTCTACGGAAGTCTTTTATAACGTGTGGTGCCCTACTCAAAGATATGAGTGAGGGGTAATTTGTGTTTTTTAAAGGGAGGATGAGAGTTTAAAAATAAATTATATTGCATTTCCTTTTTTTTTTTAAAATTCCTAACAAAAGTGATGGGGTAAATAATATGACCCGCAGGTCACATCCTACACGCCAATCCTTTTTTATGCCCGCTAGACTGATCTATCAGTTCACTCTTCTTCTTCTTGAGCGTTCATTCTCAAACTCCCGCTGGATCTCCCTTACAGTAGGATCACGATCCTACTAGATTTCCAGCAGGATGTATTCCATTGAATGGAAATTGCGTTGTGTCGCCGTTTTATTTACGCCAATGGTCCGACACATCCGTCTTCGGCGAACTTAGAGTTCCATTATAAGTGTTTTTTGGGGACCATGTCACACGATAAAATCTGAAACAAGCCAGCTGACCCAAATGATTACCGAGCATAGCCTAAAGGTAAAGAGCAGCAGGGTTCTTAAAGGTTACAGAGTAGCAGAATCAGCGTCACAGCTTACGGTTTTTCCATAAGTGCTCAGCTGTCTGTCTAGTCAGTGGTTAGCCATGCACTTTCTCAGTAATGATTTTACCTTTCAAATATAGAATTGAAGCAAGAGACTGACGTATGCAGAATGACCGTGTATTATCTCATCTAATTAATCTGATTAAAATGATAAATCAGACGACTACTAAGCTTGGCTAAATAAAACATCTAACCATCAATTTTTCATTAGGCTTCTTTCAGTTGTGACAAGTGGTTCTCACATTTCAGACACCGAATTACACATTAATTGAAGTTATTGGCTCTGTAATCTGATAACTGATTGAAGAACGATGAAGAGGAGCACTTGGCACAGAAAAAATATACGTATAGTGTACGTATAGTGTATAGCGATAAAAATAATTGAAGTCACAATGCAGGTAATCGTTATAACACTAAAGATTTTCCTGTACACATAATTACTTCATTAAATCGGTGTATAAAGACCGACAAGCAAATTTAAGGTTAGACGGGGAAACATTTGATTTGTTCAATGTAGGAAAAGGAGTCAAACAAGGATGTCTCATATCACCGTATTTTTGCATTGTTTATGCAAAGAACATCATGTGGAATAGAGGAATTGACCAGCATGTAATCTCCAACAATATTTATGGACAGAAGATAATTGATATTTTGGTCTAACAAGCAATAACACTTTATTAAAATAATGATGCAGTTAATAACAGCGAATCTTATTCTCTCCACAGATGAAAGAAATTGATTTTAATTCTAACTGAACACATTTGTGTAATACGTATAGAAGAGACGACGAAAATGGCGACGGTAGACGAAGGTAAGTGGATTACACACCTAACATATTCGTGTCTAAAATAATTGACCATTCTTTTAAGAAAACTTTAGCCCTGTGCCTAGAGACTGTCTATAAATTACGTCAACAAAATCGTTGACTATTTTATAGCCCCCCCCCCTCCAAAGCTTCTTAGCAATTGTTATTAATAAAAGCAGTACTTTTAATATCAACTTTTTCAACTTCCCACTTGTTAACAACTGTCAAACATTTCAACATTCCTCTTGTTAACAACTGTCAAACTTTTCAGCTTCCCCCCTGTTAACAACTATCAAACTTTTCACACTTCCCCCTTGTTAACAAATATCAAACTTTTCACACTCCCCCCTGTTAACAACTATCAAACTTTTCACACTTCCCCCTTGTTAACAAATATCAAACTTTTCACACTTCCCCCCTGTTAACAAATATCAAACTTTTCACACTTCCCCCTTGTTAACAAATATCAAACTTTTCACACTTCACATTTGTTAACAACTATCAAACTTTTCAACTTCCCCCTTGTTAACAACTGTCAAACTTTTCAACTTCCTCCTTTTTAACAACTGTCAAACTTTTCAACGTCCCCCTTGTTAACAACTGTTAAACTCCACGGTCCTCTCCCTCATGCCACCCCTAATTGTCGACGTAATTTAAGGACAGCTTAAATTTCATTGAACAAGGGAGAGAATTAGCGTATTGGCACTCAGTGAACCGTGGCTAACGACAAAGGCCTTCTAACAGAATTAATTAGGACCTAGTTGGTTACGTTTTTAATTATTGTTGGGATTTTGATTAGTCGCTATTTGCATACTTGGAGTCGCATGTCAAAAATAGCCAAGGCCAACCAATAGATTGCACTGAAATTGACCTCCTAGGTCATGTTTACGTTGTAATTGGAAGGCCTGTAATATCGGCAATAGCCACGAGTCAACTCATTTACTAGTACACACCTCTTTCGTTTATAGTTCTCTTTTCAACCCCCTTGACACGTATTTGAGGAAAACTGTGTTAGACTAAAATTGTCATTGACCAACAGTATAACGGAGGACGGTGTGATCGGAAACACGCCCGATTTATTTACTCTCCTATGCGACCAATGAACTATTTCTATAGGTTGGGTTGACCTAGGAGCCGTTGTTGATTTAAAAAAAAATAATATTTTCAGCCCTTAGTTTGAGACCTCACTGAAAATAAAGAGCATTTCGAAGTGACTTCAAACCGTCAGTAAATTATGGTCAAGTGTCTCCACCTATAGGAGATGTGCAATAAGGAAGGAGTTCCCAAGTGAAAGGGAGAAGTTGAGGAACCTCTAGAAATTCAGGAATTTAAAATATTAGTTTATGATTTGAAGAGACAATGAAACAAAGAACTATCTAAAGAACTATCTAAACTTCGTCCAGAAATACACGTGTCTAGCCACAACCGATTGGTGAAGACCTATTCTCTGAATTAATTAGGCCTTCATTCGATCCTTTTTTTGTTGTTGTTGATTATTCCAGTTTTTTCCTTAGTCAATATTTATATACTTAGAATCGCATGCCAAAAGTAGCCAAGGCTACTCCAAGTATATATATAGTAGCCAATGGAAAACTTGACAGTAATCAAAAACGCACTGATAGAAGGACTATTTACTTGTTTGCAGTTGTGTCTTATAGTACTGTGTATGGTCACGGCGTGGGGTAGATTTTTATAAAAATTCATAAGATTTTTTTTAAATGTGGTTTTCTTCTTCTTTAAATAGATTTATGTGTGTGGGGCAGTTTTCGCATTTTAGAAGGTCATTAAGTCTTTTTTAAAAAAAAAGGGGGGGGGGTTAATGGAGTAGTATCTCTCATGAATGAACCTACTATAAGATCGTCACATCCACAGAACATTTGTGTTTGTGTCTTTCTCTTTTGCCCTCCATATTTGTTACCATATCTTTTTTGAACACCTTTGCCCATTGTGAGTAGAGTTTGTTGTGATCATTGACCGGTACATAGTCGAAGCATAAATCTTTCAGTGAGGTTTTACGGATAACTCTCTGCCTCAGAATTAGTATTTTTGATAATTAGTTGCTTAACTAAATTACAATAATATAGAGAGACACAAATATAAGAGAAGATGAGCTTAGTGTTTCAGGACCCACGCTTATGAAGACTTGTTTCATCTATTTGACTCAATCCCAGATAAACTCATTAATATACTTAAACCAATACCATCGTGATTACTCACTCATCAACCATCACTGATAAATCTAAATCAAGGCTTTGATAATTTTGTTCATAAAACTAAATCAATACTTCCGTGATTACCCATTCCTGGAAAACTGATCAATCAGAACAAAGAGCTTAGGGGCTACACACTTGCTAACTTATAATGTATGGATGTTTGCCTTCATCCAAAGGAATTATGGGCAACAAAGTTTTTTTCATCCTTTTTTTTAAGCAATGGGGAAATCTGACTAGAACTTTATTTCATACCAGACAATTTTAACTCTCAGTGGTATTACCGTAAATCATTTGTTAGCTGGATAAAAGATTTCCTCTGCTACCGCACTGCAAGAGTAAAAGTAGATGGTAAACTAAGCAAACGTGTTACTCTCCAACAAGGAGTACCTCAAGGAGGAGCGATCTCTCCTACCCTCTTCCTAGTATTCATCAATGATATGGGAGAGAAACTGTCACATCATATTTCAAAGGCTCTTCATGCAGATGACTTTGCTGCCTTGAGTGCGGCAGGAAACCTATCCACTGCAAAAAACAGAATGCAGACGACACTTGATACCTTAAGTGAATGGGCATCTGACTGGGGAGTCCAGATCAACCTCTCTAAAACGATGACAACCATCTTCTCACTTTCAAACCACCAAGAAAAAGCAAATCTTAAAATAAATGGAAGTGAGCTAGAACATGTGGAGAACCCTACATATCTAGGGGTCACACTAGACAAGCGACTCACCTGGAAACCACACCTAATAACCACCGAGAAAAAATCAACCAGGAGGCTATCCTTGATGAAGAAACTTGCAGGAACAAGCTGGGGAGCAAATGGAAATATTCTCCGAAAAGTCTACATGGGTACAGTCAGACCTGTAGTAGAATATGGAATGACAGCCTGAGCATCAGCACCAAAAACAAATACTGATCGCCTATCTAAAGTACAAAATGCAGGACTTCGACTTATCTCTGGAGGGATGTAAACCACTCCAATCCATGCAATGGAAAAACATGTAAACATCCGCCCACTGGATGACAGAAGAGAAGAAAGAGTGCTTGTTCAAAGGGAAAAATTAAGCGCATGCCAAATCATCCGATGTATGCGCAAATTTCTAGATCAACCACAAGCAGGCTGAAGAGAACCAGCTTCTGACATCTCTAAAGATATCCATGAACAACATAAAGAAATCCTCACAAACCTCCCAAATGAAATTGAAACACTAACGGACTTTGAAGAGCCAGGCAATAGTCTCCAGAATGTCTCCATAATAACACAGGTTCCTGGAATAATTAATAAGGAAAACCAAACGCCACCTCAACTAAAAGCATTGACACAGGAGATGATAGAAATAAAATACAATCCCAAGGATTGGACACATGTCTACACAGATGGATCGGCAGAAGGAGCAGTAAGGAATGGAGGAGGTGGAATTTTTATAAGACTCAAAGATGGGAAGACAATATCAAAAGCTTTTCCAACCGGGAAATACTCCTCTAATTTTAGAGCAGAAGCAGTTGCACTCCATCAAGCACTGAAAGCCTTCACTCAACTAGGACTGCCAAGACCAAAGAAGATAGCCATATTCACAGATTGCAGATCCCTACTGGAATCAATCCAGAGCAACAGAAACGAAAGCCTTCTGTACAACATCAGACATGAGCTAAGACAGATCCAAAAATCAACAGCTATTGCCCTTCAGTGGGTACCATCACAATGTGGAATCATGGGAAATGAGAAAGCGGATGCTCTGTCAAAGGCAGGAAGCGAAATGGAGCAACATAGACACCCACTGTCTTACGGAGAAGTAAAAACAATAATCCGCAACACATACACAGCAAAGTGGAAGAAAGAAATGGAAGGGGAATACGAACATGATGCAATACATCTCCTCCAAAGATATCAACAGACCACAAAATTTCCCCTTAGAACAGGCCACTGCAGAATGTTGGGTCACCTTTATCGATTAAGGATCTCATACACAGATGAATGTCCATGTGGATCCGGAACCCAAACTCCAGAACACATACTTCAGGACTGCCCAACATACAAAGAGCAGAGACAGCAGACCTGGCCAGAGGATACAGACTTAAGACAAAAGCTATGGGACAGCCGCTCTGACCTGGAGAAAACAGTGGACTTCGTCTTGACGACAGGTCTGACAGTATAGCATGACCACATGCTGAACGCAGAAGAAGAAGAAGAAATCATTTGTGAAGTTTCCTTTGAGATGATCGGAAAGGG
Organism: Meghimatium bilineatum; assembly: GCA_034231615.1. Lineage (NCBI taxonomy): Eukaryota > Metazoa > Mollusca > Gastropoda > Stylommatophora > Philomycidae > Meghimatium > Meghimatium bilineatum. The sequence continues at coordinate 34,645,162 of CM067304.1, forward strand.
TTAAGAAGTAGGGGTTCTCTTTGTGCTATAGAGACCGCGGCTTCGAATCCCGCTCGCGATGTTATGTTTATATCGTGTATTTTTTTTCGGGGGAGGGAGGGAAGAGATTTCTGGAGATTATGGCTTGGAGTCACGGAATTGCGTGCTGTGAGTGGTACTCTCAGCAGATGGAATGCATCTTCAATAAAAGCCATCAAGTGACATTATTTCCAGAGACCCTGATGTCTCCAGTGTAACATCCCTACGATCCTGATGTCTCCAGTATGGCATCCCTACGACCCTGATGTCTCCAGTGTGTCATCCCTACTACCCTGATGTCTCCAGTGTGTCATCCCTACTACCCTGATGTCTCCAGTGTGTCATCCCTACTACCCTGATGTCTCCAGTATGTCATCCCTACGACCCTGATGTCTCCAGTATGTCATCCCTACGACCCTGATGTCTCCAGTGTGTCATCTCTACGACCCTGATGTCTCCAGTGTGTCATCCCTACTACCCTGATGTCTCCAGTATGTCATCCCTACTACCCTGATGTCTCCAGTATGTCATCCCTACTACCCTGATGTCTCCAGTATGTCATCCCTACTACCCTGATGTCTCCAGTGTGTTATCCCTACTACCCTGATGTCTCCAGTGTGTCATCCCTACTACCCTGATGTCTCCAGTGTGTCATCCCTACTACCCTGATGTCTCCAGTGTGTCATCCCTACTACCCTGATGTCTCCAGTGTGTCATCCCTACTACCCTGATCATGTGTGGCATCACTATGACGATCCTGACGTCTTATTATTAGTATTTCATATATATATATGACCATACCTGTAAACGCATGTGGTTGCGTCTGTGGGTCTCACCAATGGCCCACTAGACATACCATCCATGCAACAGAAAACCTTAGTAGATGACATGCCGTTATATTGAGGTTATCTTCTTAGAGAAGCTTTGTGGCACGTCATCTATACAATTATACTTTTATTTTGTTTTTGAATTTTGTTTCATGTTTACTTGAATATATGTATGCACCCTCTGTGGTTGGGAGGGAGCCAGAGATGTACCGTGCAGCACTGGGGAGGAGGAAACTGACAGCACTGTTTTTTCCTATGGCTGAGACCCATCATAGAGGCACAGTGACTCAGGACATGACAATCCTTTTGACTTGAACATTTGGTTGCATGCCTGGAGCAATAAAGAAGTTCGGCATAACCAGTAGTCAATTGGTGGCGGGGAATGAGCACAGTGAACTCTATCTTGGCTACAGGGACTAGGAGCAGTGCATAAGTTGAAACCTACCTTCCTGGAGGTGTGAGAGTTATTCTCTGGCTCTGTCCCGTGGTGGGCCGAAAATCCACAGACTTTCCAGCAATATAATGCCATTTAATGGCATTGGGTCAAATGGCATGAGCCCATGGACCGCTGGATCAGCAACCAACCAACCAACCAATCATAAACTCTAGTTTACACTTGAAAATAAACTGAAACAGCTAATCTACCGATATAATCCATATGTGTGTACATGTAATCCATATGTGTGTATATGTAATTCATATGTGTGTATATGTAATTCAAACTATCTTATCTTCTATTGTTATCAATTCCTAAGGTGCACTGTCATTCACTACTCCTTACTTTCGATAAACCGATTGTGTTATGACATACGCAAACGAAAGCCGGCCTCGATTGTAAGCGGGAGCAAAAGGTCAAGGTGTGTGTTATATTGGGCCCAGCACGCAACGTAGGAGTGATGTCAAGTCGCGTCATGTCAATAAATAGTGTATCTTAAATTTGGCCGCCTTGTTTTGTCTCTTCCTTATTACTAAGACAATTTGGGTCAACATAGTGTTTGTAATTCAATTTTAATTTTAATTAAAGTTATCAATCTAATATAGGCAAATAAAAAAATATAATTAATAGTTTATAAATAGTATCAAATGTAAAAAAAATTATTACAAAAAAATACAATAACAAATTTAACTCCCGTTTTCTTGAATAGAAGTTCAAAATTTCTGCCACCAATTTTTTGACCCATTGTCAACAAAATGTCAAGAATTCAGGCATTTCCCCTGCCCCATTTCCCCCCTCGCCTGCCTAATTTTACCCATGTTTCCGTTTCCGTTTTTTGTTTTCGCAAACAATTTAATTGGTATATAAAAACAACATTGTCAACTCCCTCCTCCCCCTTTTCCATTGTCAACAACTGTCAAACTTTTCCATACCTCCTCCCTTATTTGCTGACATAATTTATGGACAATCTCACATAATCAGAAGCTCTACTCTAAATATATACTTCACGGAATTTTATATTCTGTCTCATACATTTCATTATTTAGTGGACATATACATTAGAAATAGTTATTCTTCTTCAGCGTTCATTTTCAAACTGCCACTGGATCTCTCTTTTAGCTGGACAATGTTCCAACTATATTTCCAACATTATGTAGTCCAGAAAATGGAAATGCGTTGTGTCGTTGTTTTATTTGCTCAAATGGCCCGACACATCCGTCTTCTGCGGTTAGAAATAGTTGCCGAAAAGAATGCATATATTTTATTGGATCCAGACGCTATTGTTCTGTAATAAATATTACATCAATCAAAACATAATGTACCTCAACCCACAGCCATAGCGATCATAAGCAAACCATGTATGTGCATATAGTGCTATTTACATCACTTTGCTTTACAGCGATCATAAACAAACCATGTATGTGCATATAGTGCTATTTACATCACTTTTCTTTACAGCGATCATAAGCAAACCATGTATGTGCATATAGTGCCATTTACATCACTTTGCTTTATAGCTATCATAAATAGACCATGTATGCATATAGTGCTATTTACATCATTTTGTTTCATAGCGATCATAAATAGACCATGTATGCATATAGTGCTATTTACATCATTATTCTTTCTGAAATGGCATGACAAGGTTACCGATGAGTAACTGATTAAGAAACAAAAACATCCTTTGTAATGAGAGATTAGGCAAAGTTGTTAGTGAGGTTAATGTATCTGGATAAACATGGGTAACCATAAAAATGAAAACACATTATAAAGGATGCATTTGAAGACCTTTGTGAATTAATGTTTATCTTTGATGTACATTAGCTTTTTAAATTCCTTTTCAAAGCTGATGCCAATTTAGCTTTTAGCTCTGTATAGCACATGTATAAGAAATGCATTGTTATTGAGCCAACCGGGCAAGAGAAACAGAAATGAGGAAGAGAAAGAACAACATGGAAGATGTTTATTGAGGTACATTCCTGGTAAATGTTTTGAGGTTTACGGTTGTGAATAGGTAGGTTACATCACGCTGTTGAGTTGCCGGGTTCGAAAGGGGATCAAAATAGTAGCAACACTGTTTACCTTCTATGCATGTTGTAAGAGGCGACTAAGAAGATTATGGGATGAAGTTGGCTGTCCCATCGCATAGGGTGACTGACCCAGAAGATGTGCTGAAGTTGGATGTGTCACGTCGAAAGGCGCAGATATCACAACAAAAATGTAAACCATGACACAAAGCATTTCGTTCGTCAAACTACATCCTGCTTATTTGCAAGAGTGTGAGAACGAAGGCAGAAAAAATAAGAAATACACTCTCCCTCGTGGTATACCGGGACCCGAAACACACTCTTCCGCATGGTATACCGGGACCCGAAACACACTCTCCCGCGTGTTATGTATGGACCCGAAACACACTCTCCCGCGTGGTATGTATGGACTTGAAACACACTCTCCCGCGTGGTATGTATGGACTTGAAACACACTCTCCCGCGTGGTATGTATGGACCCGAAACACACTCTCCCGCGTGGTATGTATGGACCCGAAACACACTCTCCCGCGTGGTATGTATGGACCCGAAACACACTCGCCCGCGTGGTATGTATGGACCCGAAACACACTCGCCCGCGTGGTATGTATGTACCCGAAAAGGAAGCAAAGTACAGCAATATTGTTATCTGCCACACATATCGTAGTTGGCGACTAATTAGGATTTAGGGGTTGTTTTGGGTGCCCCATCCCATAGAGGGTAAAAGTGGCCCAGAAGTCGCAATTAAAACGCACGCGTAAGCTGTAAATAATGACACATGGCATCCTCAACACTAACAGCACAGTGCAAGACAGAGACTGACAAGGATAAACAGGTTGCCATGTCATATAGCACACTAAAACGTTACTATTGATCACGTTCACGGAGAAGTGTGTCTATTGAGTATACTGTGAAGGCAACATGCACCCCCTTATTAACTGCCCTTATCTTTCAACTGCCAGGATAAAGATTCTACAGACACCCTTAACAGTCACTAACATACTGTATGGATCACTAAGTCAACTTCAGAACACCTGTACTTTTTTAGGAATTGCATTGTGCTGACAAGAGTAGCATTACTCATCATTATTTGGATATCGACAGCAACAGCAATGCAACACAGTGCTGTGCATCGCCAAGTGAAATTAATTGTACAGTCGAAAAATCGAAGTATCTATCTATTCGCTAAACCCTTTATTGCCTTTCAGCGTCAGGGGCAGAAGAGTTCTCCGGAGATGGTCCTCGTGTGTGCTGAGTATATTGTGGAACTTGTCGCCTCTTTTAATCTGTTTACATACTTACATCTAAGTATGTAAACCATAATTAAAGCGGTGTTCATTCTCAAGAACACGCTTATAATTGTATTCCGAAAGCACTTTACGCGGTAAATCAAAAGGCAGTAGTCATATAGTCATAGTCCGCAGAAATAGATGTTGAGGCTCAGATCTAGACAAGGTGTTTACGATGTTGGTGAGCAAAACATCAACTATGTGGACTTACTAACCGGTCCAGCTCTTACTGTAGAGTGTTTTCTGTAGCAGAATCAAGCTTTCAAAACATAACGGCTTATGTATCAAAGGGCACAAGGAGGCAGTTAACTGTTTAATTGCACAAGATATTCTTGCTATCAGAAGACCACCTCGTACGAGAATGGCGTAGTCGACCCATGTCCAACTTCATTACCACTTTTTCCACACTGGAAACTCCTCCAGCGAAACATATTAGCCCACAAAGTCCAAAGGCACAATGGTTCATAGACTGTCACGGCGAAGAGATTCTACAAACTGGTTACCTTGTGACGGATGGAAAAAAATGTAACATGCTAGGGAAGCCAAACTAAAATCACACCTATAACGGATGTGCTAATCGTACAAGGCGCAAATCAAACAGTATCACAACGTACTTCACCCTTCATTGTCGGAGAACACGCAGAAATTTGAGTTGGTTACATTCTTGTTCTGTGTTTGTTCTCAAGCTCATGCAGCGTAGCAGAATGTATCGTTGTGACATAGTTTACAACTTTCCTAAGGTATTTACGCCCTTCGACCTGAACATCCTTCAACATTGGCTTATGAGTAACTTTACCCTAAATTGGATGGGACAACCAACTCCACACCATAACCTCCACAGTCGCCTCTTACTACACGCATGAAATATTAACAATGATACTATTCTTTGCTCCCGTTTAGGCCCTTGAAAAACATGGGCGTATTTGAAAGCGAAATCAAACACACAAACTTCACACGAAAGATGGACGTTAATCATCTTCTTCTGCTTCTTGTTCTACGATCAATTGTTAAACATTCAGTCCAATATTGATCACGTATAGAGTAGCGTGTGTTAGGTCATCTTGAGTTCCACACAACTTGTTTTGTAGAGAAACTCCTGTGGATGAGAACGTCGTTTTGTGAACAGTGAAACTAGAATAATTATATAGTATGTATTTTGGGGGTCTGTGCTGCTAGTCTGTAGATGCAGGCTGCAGTGCATTGTTGCTGATACCGATTCAGTGTAAATGTACTTTTAGACAGATGTGCACCGATCTCATTCGAAATATAGTGACCCGTTCATTTAAAAAAAAAATAGTTAATGTTGTCTTGTTTGGGGCTATAGTTTCCGTTTAGTTCTCTCCACTGAAGTCGCATGAATTGTTTTAGCAGAGATGAGATTTGTAAAGAAATAGTGAAATCTCGCAACCCTGAGGATCGGAGAGCAGATATTTTACGTCCATGAAGTGGGTCTGGAGGAAGTTGTTTCCTGTTTCTGCAAGTCGTTTACTTTGTTGTTGCCAGTGATGCCACAATGAGCTAGTATCCATTGTAGTACTATTGTAGCTTTTCTAAATAATTCGAAGAAATTTTGTCTGATGTGAATGGGTTTGTCTTGTTTGGTATTTGCGATGACTTGCAAAATTGATTTTTGAATCACTAAAGATTGCGATTTTTTGAAGTATGGACCTCAAATTAAACCATTTTCCAACGAATGTTCACCAAAAAAAAAAGATCTCATAGAAACAAAGATATTAGGCCTACACATGAAAATGAGCGAATGGCCGTTTTTAGTTCAGTGCACCAGAAGCTATCTACGGCCTCGATGTGAGAATCGTATATCAATCGATTGTTTTGAGTCTCATTATTAACATATTTTAATGCCATTATATAGTTCTTTTTACTACAAGGCCATATCACACATACACGCACGCACGGACGGACGCACGCCACACACACACACACACACACACCACCCAATAAACTTTATATTCAAAAAGTTTTTTTTTTCAAATATGGGCATGTAATTCTGAACGTTTAATATTTTGCGTGATTGTCTCCCTGCTTCAGATCTGTTCTCGATGATGAATAGTGTTGAGTTGTACGAGAAATGTACGTGTAATAAATACTGCATCTATTTTTGGTGCTCTTTTTCACAGCGGCTCTTAACGGTACAGGCGATCTAGCTGTATTAATTAGGACCCAGTTCGTTACGTGTTGTGATTATTGTTTGTATTTTAGTTGGTACTATTTATATAGGCCTACTTGGAATCGCATGCCAAAAATACACAAGGTGATGGTGTGTTCCAACCATCTTAGTCTATGCAGACTGAATATAGACAAATACTGTAGTATTGCCTATTCTTTATAATAAACCAGTGTTAGGACTTTATCCTGTCATTTAATTCTAAGAATTCTACGTAGGCACAGCATATGAAAATTGTTGAGTCGTCTCTCCTGGTGCATATAAGTTCCCCATGTTTTACTGTCGTAGATCAGGGCCCTGCGGGCACAGGCCTGGTAAACCAGTTTAGTATTTATTGTTAATTCTCTGTTTCCCTAGACCCGTTGTGTTAGTCTGTTCATTGTTGTAGATGACTTGTCAATCCTGATGTTTATTTCATGATTCAGTGATAGTTTATTGTTAATTGAGAATCTAAGATATATAAAGTGGTTAACAACTTTTAACTTATCGCCATCAATGATGTGTGGTTACTTCATGGCAAGCATGTGTAAAACCATAATACAATTTTAAAAAGGCATAATAAAAGCAGCTAGTAGGTTTTGCAGTTCCTCCCCTGAGTGTGTCGTAACCGCAGCATCATCTGCAAAAAGCAACTCTCTTATAATAACGGGTTGTTAAAAATATACTGTCAATACTGCAGGAGTTCAATTCCGTTAAGGAGTTGCAGGGAGGGGATTGAATAGCTGTGTGATAAAGGTCGCATGCCCTTGCTGTTGCCATGTCATGTACAGGGCTAGTTGTTTTCTCCGACAGAAAAAAAACCACTCGTTTCCGAGGATCGAACTCTAGACCTCCCTAGTGTGAGACAAACGTTCTAAAATCTCGGCCATTCGCCACACACGAGTTGTAAATATTGATCTCAAATTGACTTTTGGAGCAATTAATGAGTGAAATATGGTAGTTCACTCGGACACGCTTGTTGTAGTGTATTCATTTCTACTTGTAGTATTTTTATGTTTGTATGTTATGTGTGTATCTTGAAAAAGGCCTATTGGTCAGAAACGTCGATTATGTCCTGTGTATTGTCATTTGTATGATTATATTCTGTGTTTCGTTGTGTATACAATTTTGTTAATGCAGGCGTTTCAAATATGCGATCATCTCTGGACAACATCGCTGCCACAGAAGGGTGTCATACGAATAATAACTGGCATGGATTGGAAAGTCAACTCTACTGCATGACAGAAAATTATTAGTGATACACCGGTAATCCCGCAGAATTCCTTTTATTCACATCATGCATTCGTTTCCAAACTCCTGACTAGTAGCAGGACGTAGAATTTAAAATGAAATACGTGTACCTCCGGTGTGTTGTCGGGGCCTGAAAGGGGAGCAAAGAATAGCAACACTGTTTACCTTCCATGCGTGTCGTACGAGGCGACTAAGGAGATTATGGGATGGGGTTGGCTGTCCCATCCCATATAGGGTCAGTGACTCACAGCCATGCTGAAGTCGGATGTGTCAGGCCAAAGGTGCAGATATCGCAGCAATGCTGTAAACCATGACACAACGCATTCCGTTCTCCGGACTACATCCTGCTAATCTGCAGGAGTTTGAGAACGAACGTAGAAGAAGAAGAATTTTCCAGGCAGAGGCAACATTTCACAAAATTAAGAACACCCTATGTAATACGCTCGTATATCTTTGTCTATTGAGTTGAGAAAGAGAGTTCTTAGAGGTTATATAGATCCAAATCTAATGTATGGAAACGAATCGTGGGCACTCAGCAGAACAGTTAGAATATTGAGGCAGAAGAGATGTGATTTTGTTAAAGAGTGTTAAGAAAACCATGGAGTGTCATTAAGAGATAGAATTAGAAATGATAACATCAGAGAGATAAACAAAACAGTACCTGTATTAAAATACACTAAGAGACACCAGATTAAGCGGTTTTTACACACGTCCAGACTACCAACATATATTATGCCACAAATAGCCATGAGACATAGACACATTGCTATAAAGCCAGAGAAAGACCATGCAAAAGATGGACCACAGAAATCAAAGAGGCTACGGGAACAACCCTACAAACAGCCCACAAGGAATGACATCTTCAGAGAACTCTTTTATCCCTTACACTGCGAGGCACGAAATGGTCACAGCGTATGTATATTCATTCATTTATTCATTGGTACCATGCCTTCCGGCGTAGGCGATCATGTCTCTCCACAGTCTTCGGTTTGTTATACATTTAAATACAGTTTTTGATGATTCTGCATCATGCCAGGCTTTCAAGCCATCCAACATTTTCTCTCGTTGTCTTCCTCTGTCACTCCTACCCTCGATCTTTCCAGTTGTTACGATGTTTTTCAGCCCACATCCTCTCATGACATAATCCAGAAACTGTGATTGTTGTCTTCTAATACAGTTAATAAGTTCTCTATTTGAGTTGACCAGCTGTAGAATTATAACATAACTCTTTTTAGCTGTCCATGATATTTTCAACATTCTTCTATAAAACAACATCTTTGTGGCCTCCAAATGTTTTCTTGGAATATTGTCAATTGTCCATGCTTCACTACCACATAACAGAATGGACTCTATGTAACATTTCAGTATGTTCTTTCTTACTTTATTGATAATGAATGATGTTCCTCATCTTCTGGAATGCTGCTTTTGCATGTGCTGTTCGACTTTATTGTGTAAGATATGTGTATATATACATATATATATGTATATATATATATATATATGTGTGTGTGTGTGTGAAACTGCATATGTGTATATATTTAAAACTCTTAGTTATCTCTTACGGGTTGTGTGACAGGTCGTAATATATATATATATATATATATATATATATATATATTATTTGCTCTACTTTCGGAGTTTGGGGATCAATTGTTTATCGAAATTGATTCCACGTTGATAGCACATGATAAAATGGAACATGACCAAGCAGTTTTCTTGTTACACAATCTCGGTCGGGATACATCAGGACTGAAAGGGTTAATGTTCTACAGGTGTAAACACCAGATATGATAATGAGATGTGCAGACGTACGATAAAGTAAATCATTTCCCTTCTACTTAGATCTAAACCTCTCGCTGATTAGTGGACGTAGTCCGGAGAACTTGAATGCGTTGAATGGTGGTTTACAGCATAGCTGCGACTTGTCACACTTCAAATAAAGTTTGTGTGAAGTTTGTTTGAGTATCCTCAGGATTGAGAATCCAACATCCAGTCCTTCCGTCCATTTTCACCTTCACAAGCATAACATGACATCATGTTGTTAATGTTAGATTCCCATTATGTCCCTCTCCATTGAAGGGGGGGATGAGAGAAGATTATCATACAGGATTCAGAATGTTTGTCTTGTACAGTAAATATTCGGATTCACCTCTACTCGGTCTACCCAGTTGCTAAAATGGTGATAAACTCAAAGAAATCACGAAATTCCAAACAAACCAGCCGTCTTCTTTTTCTTCTTCCTTATTGGTCCGCTTGGAATGTATTTATATATGAAGTTGTGTCTCTTCAATAAAAAGACAGTGTTGTGTTACTGATGCAGACATCTGTAGAGTTTTTCATCTGGTGTTGTGTTACTGATGCAGACATTTGTAGAGTTTTTCATCTGGTGTTGTGTTACTGATGCAGACATTTGTAGAGTTTTTCATCTGGTGTTGTGTTACTGATGCAGACATTTGTAGAGTTTTTCATCTGGTGTTGTGTTACTGATGCAGACATTTGTAGAGTTTTTCATCTGGTGTTGTGTTACTGATGCAGACGTCTGTAGAGTTTTTCATTTGGTGTTGTGTTACTGATGTAGACGTCTGTAGAGTTTTTCATCTGGTGTTGTGTTACTGATGCAGACGTCTGTAGAGTCTGTATCAGTCTGGTGTTATAATTTGGGCCAGTGTGTTTGCATCAACATCTCAAATTCAAGACATTCTTGAAGTATGTGCTCTGCTTCTTCTTCGTTTGCGTTCATTCTCGAACTCCTACAGTTTAGCAGAATAGTCCGGAGAATGGAATGTGTTGTATCAGGGTATACAGTTTGGCTATGATATCTGCGATTATTGGCCTGACAAATCCGGCTTCAGTATGGTTTCTATGTCACTTGACAATATATGCAATGAGACAGCCAACCCCACCCCAAACGATTTTTAGTCGCCTTATACGACATGAATGATAGGTCACGATGTTTCTACTCTTTCTCCCTTTTCAGGCCCTGTCAACACACAGATAATTTGCTCTGCTGTCTGATGTGCCTGTCTTTCTTATTTCTGTATAGTCAATTTTGAACTTTGTATACATGTAGCTGCGGAGTAAGTTGTGTCCAGTTCTGAGGAGCAGAATGACATCTTGCTCTGGTCAAAAACAGCCAATGGTAATAAGTGTTTAAGTTATTCCCTGTTTACTTGTGTGGAGAGGGTTCCCAGGAGTTCGTACACATTGGTCAATACAAAGTATGTCATATGGATTTTATGATAATTAGTTACATGACCTATTTTTATGAACTTTGAACTAGCGTAATGACCTTCTGCAAACTAATGAGATATCCGATTATGATTAACAGTATAGTCCTCTAGTTATGTGTCATTCGTACAACTCAGCAATAGACCAGTTTATTTATGTAAATATATATATGTATGGTTATCAATTTGAACCGAACCAGTACTGATCATGATGTTAGTAGATGACTGTATCGTGCGGGTTGGACTGAAGACGATGATACTTCATACAAATTAATGATTGTCTAGTAGGAAATCATATTTATTTGGTAGCCCATTTCACAAATCGAGAGAAAGGCAGAAATTCATTCATTCATTTTCCTTTTGCGCTGAAGTTAGCGCATAGGGCAGAGGTCAGATCTCTCCAATTCTGTCTGTTCAAAGCTATTCTGTGCAGTTCTTGAATAGTATGGATATTGGTTGTTTTACTTTCTCTAAGTATTGTTCTTCTGAGTGTTTCTTTTGGTCTACCCCTTGCTCTTTTGCCTGTAGGTATCCATTCAAGTGATTGGTGGTGTATTCTGTTGGTGTCTGCGCGTAGGACATGCCCGATGTAGGACCATCGGTGTTTTCTGATAACATCTGTGATGAAATTTTGATGTGTCTCCTCTCTGATTTTATCATTCGATTTGAATTCACTCCAATGGGTGTTAGTTATCCTACGAAGACATTTGTTCTCGAAACTCATTAATTTCTTTTCTGAAGATAAAGAACTTTTCCAGCTCTCACATCAATATGATAGCACCGGAATAATGCAGGAATTAAATAAGCGCATTTTCGTGCGTGTACTGATTGACTTTGACTTCCAGATATTAGACAGTCTGTTAAATGCACTTAAAGACAGAAATAGTTAGAGACAAAGTGACAAATAGACAGAATGATACAAAGAGACTGAGATACAAAGAGACCAAGATACAAAGAAACCGAGATACAAAGTGGCGAGACATAAAGTGACCGAGATACACAGTGACTGATAAAATGTAAACAACCATCTGTAGCACGACTCAAGATTTCTAAGAAAGCCATGACACCGTCACCGTTCGAAGTGGAAGCATTTCTAGCTCGTGGCATGGCATTCTGCAGCCACATTGAGTGAAATTAATTTTTGAGTATTTGGTTAACGGCCTACCATAAAAATAATGCGAAAGAAACACTAATATGGAGTTGAAAGTCAAACATAACATGTCATAAGAAGCAAGTGTGACAGACAAATAGTTCCTAGGGTTTCTACTACTACCACCACCACTATCATCATAATCATCATCATCATCATCATAACCTAACAGAAGACGTTCAGCAGTGTTTGTTTTCTTTTTACGGAGACATGAGCAAATAAATAATTAGGAACACCGAGGATTTATTAATAAATGAGAAATCATGCAGAAAACGGGATTTGAACAAGTTTTGCTCAGATGGCACCCATTCGCCTCGCAACTTGAATCAAAACGTCTTCCGTCTTCGACCACATCGCATTACCAAAAGGGATAACCTCCATCAGCCCTCACTTCCAGCTTTCTACAAATATTATTTGAGACGAATAAATATCCATACTGTGCTCACAGTAACCATCAATATTAGTAGAGCTTCCACTTCTTCTATTCGTTCGCAGTTTAACATTTCTACACAGCAAGTAAATTTTGTTGTGACGACATGGTATCTAGTCGTGTTGTGATACCATGGTTGCTGATGCGCCTCTCGACCTGGTATCTCCGACTTCAGTATCAGTGCTTGCTTGGACAGGACTAGGGTCCTTCCTGATGGCCCGATTAATCTTAGTTTCTAGCCTATGTTGGCTGGACTAAGCCCCCCACGTCAAGCAGTTGCCTCGATGGAGCACTAATTTTAAAACATAGGAATGAATAGTCTTATTTAATATGGCATGGCAAAGCCACATAACTGTACATGTTACTCAACTTCCAAGATTTCTTTACAGGAAAATTAGTTCTTAGATGTAGATGCTGGCCGTCTCCCTGACGTAGTGATTCAACCGTACGTTTTATGCTCAAGAGATCGCGGATTAGAATCCGGCTAGGGTTGTTGTGTTTATAAAGTGGAATTATTTCTGATATCCATGAGTATTATCACTTGAAGCTATAGAAGTATGTGCTGTAAGGGGTAATCACGTCAAGCGATGTGCCGATCTTACACACCGCATATGAGTGTATGCCTTCAATACAGTCAAACACATATACATACACACAAAAATAGGTCATTAAAATAATAATTATCAACACTGCACATACAGACGATTTTCTTGGGTGAAAATATTCCACATATTCAATAATAATCCCCTACTTCAGGTTTGTCTAGATACAGACCTACAAAACCTAAAACCACTAAATACCTTTATCACATACCCAACATGGGACAGGAAAAACGTCCCAAGAATTATGGACAATATACCAAGCATTATTTCAAAAACAGAAACTTCTATACAAGTACTAAAGGAGACAACTAAAAATCACATACAGAAAGCATACCCAAAGGATATATGGACACATGTATATACAGATGGATCAGCGAAAGAGGCAGTATTAGATGGAGGATCAGGAATATATATACTAACACCAAATGGAAAAGAAATAGAGAAATCCATACCCACAGGCAAACATTCCACAAATTTCAAATCAGAAATGGAAGCCATAATAGAGGCAGACAAAATGCTCATGAATTGCTTGCCGAGTCACAACAGACATGTAGTATTTCTAACGGATGCAAAGTCAGTATTGCAGGCATTGAAAGATCCAAAGAACACGAGCATGAATGAACTTACGGCCTGTTTACTACACCTCAGCAGTACCACCAAAGAAACAGTACTGCAGTGGATCCTAGGTCACTGTGGCATACCTGGAAATGAAAAAGCTGATCTCCTGGCAAGGAAAGGGGGATCACTGGAACAAATAGAAAATGATAATACGTACTATGAAAGTAAGACCATGTTAAAAGCAGAATATAAGAAAAAGTGGAAGCAAATGCACCCAACTGCAGAACCAAATGACCCCTACCACCAAATGTCACGCAAGGAACAAACCATCATTTTCAGACTACGAACTGGTCACAACAGGCTGAGAAGTCACATGTTCCGAAAGCTGAAGATTGGTGAGACAGACCTGTGCAACTGTGGACTGAGCCCAGAGACTGCAGAACACATTCTTCATGCCTGTCAACTCTACCAAGAAGAGAGGGAGAAAATATGGCCTTACTGAGACGGCACTGCTTCCAGACTTGAGGGGTTCCATGGATGACCTGAAGCGAATCACACAATTCATTGAAGCTATTGGTGATGTAACCTGATATCTGACTGAAGCTATTGGTGCTGTAACCTGATATCTGACTGAAGCTATTGGTGATGTAACCTGATATCTGACTGAAGCTATTGGTGCTGTAACCTGATATCTGACTGAAGCTATTGGTGCTGTAACCTGATATCTGACTGACGCTATTGGTGCTGTAACCTGATATCTGACTGAAGCTATTGGTGCTGTAACCTGATATCTGACTGAAGCTATTGGTGCTGTAACCTGATATCTGACTGAAGCTATTGGTGCTGTAACCTGATATCTGACTGAAGCTATTGGTGCTGTAACCTGATATCTGACTGAAGAACGATGAAGAAGAAGAAGAAGGGTTTGTCTGGGACTGTCGAAGATAGAATCTAAAAAACACAACAAATTGTGGTAATACATTTTAGTAAAAAAGTGTTGACAATTAGCAGTAAAACAAAACAAAATTTGAATTAAATCAATGACCAACCCATCCCTTTGTGTTCAACACGTGATTACTATAATTTAGATGAAAATAGAGAACTACGTACTAGTCATGGTACCCACTGAAGTTTACTTTCTGCCTAACTAAGAATCTAGGGAGGTCGAAGTGAACAAAGAATCTGTTACAACAACATCCGAGTTCAGTTGACATACTATTCTTTTTTCTTCTCATTCTTATCCTCCTTCTTCGTATTCTTCTTCTCCTCCTCATTCCTCATCTGATCCTCCTTCTTCGTCTTCTCATTCTTCCTCTTTTGATACTCTTCCTTCTTCTATTTCTGATCCTCCTATTTTTCTTCGTCTTCTCCTTCTCATTCTTCTGATGCTTCACCTCATTCTTCTTCTGATCTTCCTATGCTTTCTTTTTCTTCTTCTTATACTCCTCCTTCATCTATTCTCCTCCTCGTACTTCTCCTTCTCTTTTTGTTTCTGCTTCTTCTTCTACTACATCTTTTTCTTCTCCTCCTCCTTCTCCTTTTTTCTTCTGATCCCCCTCCTTCTCCTACTTTATCTCCTTCTTCTCCCCCTTCTTCTTCTCGACATCCTCCTTCTCGTTCAAACTTGCTTCTTGTTCTCTTCATCTTTCATGTTCTCCTTCACTTTCTTCTTGTTCTCCTTCTTCTTGTTCTCTTTCTTCTTGTTCTCCTTCTTCTTGTTCTCTTTCTTCTTCTCTTCCTTCTTCTTGTTCCCTTTCTTCTTCTTGTTCTCCTTATTCTTTTTGTTCTTTTTCTTGTTATTCTTATTCTCATTGTTGTCCTTATTCCTTTTGTGCTCCTCCTCCTTCTTCTTGTTCTCCCCTCTTCTTCTCCTTCTTTTTCTTGTTTTCTTTCTTGTTGTTCTACTTTTTCTTGTTCTCCTGTTTTTTATCCTCTTCTTCTTGTTCTCATGTTCATACTTTTTATTCGTATTCTTTTTATTATTCATTTGCATTCGTTTTCAAACTCATATTTATAATCATGGTGTAAAACGGAGAACAGAATGCGCTGTTTCATGATTTAAAACTTAGCCACGATATTTTCGCCCTTTTCCTTTCACATACGCTTTCAGCACGTTGATAAAGTAAAGTAATCCCGTATTACATAATACAGTAGAGATGTAAAGTACTGAAGGCCTCAAAACACTTGATTTATTCATACAGCTTAGCAAGTTGGTTATGTTTATATTAGCTACAGCAATTTCCATTTCTATAAAGCGGCTTATCAACTGAGAGAGACAAACATACGTGACAATACATAAGAATTCGCATCATAAAAAATTGTTTCTTCCAAGGACTGCACATCTAGGAACCGTTATGAAGTGTTACTTAATATGTGCAAATGTGAAGCACCTTGGAGTTTCACACACAGCTATATCAATAGAATAGTAATATGTATTTTTTACTGTATTTTTTATTGGATATAATGGCTATAATGGCTGTCTACAATGCAACGCAGGTATAAAGAGAATTAGAAGTGAATTATTGCTTGACGATATAGCGTTACGAGATATGTGTGGTATTCTCTGTAGACAGTGTGACACTTCATTGAGGGGGTGTCATGTGATGTATTCTTTCCAGAACGTTGTCTTTCCAATGAACTCAGTGAACCACTTTCTGTCTTGGGCTTGCATTTTCCAACGATGTATTCATGTTATCTTTAATGTCGTCAGTCCATCGTCTTCATGGTCTGCCCTTTCTCCTCTCCCAGGTACTCTACCCTCCATTATTTGTCTTTCTAAACAGCTGTGTATCTTTATTTGACCAAACAGGTGTAGTTTTCTGTTTGCTATTGTGTTTAGTAATCAACACTCTGGAATCTTCAATATGTTTATAATATCTGAGTTTTTCTTTCTGTAGCATTTCATCTCAAAGGCGTAGATCTTTTTTTGAAGCTGCTTTACTTAGGGTTAATGTTTCACAGCCGAATGTTACAACAGGAAAAAAAATTTCGTAGCATTATCAATTTCGTTTTTATTTTGTTATTTTCCATATGTTTTTCAACTGTGTTATTTTACAGTGTGCCATTGCCAATATTTTCCTTATTTCTGCCATGCAGTCTCCTGCACCATTGGTGTTTGATCCTAAGTATTCGAATTTATCCACACATTCTATCTCGGTATTGACTATTTTAATTTTTGGTTGTTGTGTTGTTATATCTGTTGAATTGTTTGTTTTTTTTGTTTTTTTTTTGGGGGGGGGGGGGGGGGTTGCATGTTTAAATATACGTTTTGTGATACGCTATAATCATTTGTGTTCTTGATTAGTTGTTTCAATCCCTTTATATCATATGAAAGAAGCACAGTGTCGTCTGCGTAGCGTAGTTCAGGGATTTCAAAACCACCGATGTTTAAAGCGTGGTAGTCAGTGTTGTGTATGTTTTCTCTCACATTCATCATTATACTTTCAGCTTAGATGTTGAACAAGTATGAAGAGAGTGAATAACATCTATGAAGCACATGTTCAGATCAGTTGAGAATTCCCTACACTTTGCTATGATCAGTGTCGTTGAGGGGGACGGATTACATATAGAGCAATCCGTGTACAAAGAAGTTAATCATCTACGTCTTTTAAACCATCCAGTGTGAATAATTATCCCCCCTCTCACTGACCATAGCCTGGACATCTAAATCTTCATGTATAGGAACATCATTGACACGTTTACATGCAAGACCAGTGCACTTGGAAATTGTAATCTCGATAGATTTACTTTTTCACTCTTCTCCACGCTCTGTGTCTTCTAATATGCACATTTTATGCGCATACACGTTTTATAACATCATCTGTCCTGCCCAGCCGTGACTTTCCACTGTTAGGTCTGTTTACTATTATTCTCCCACTATCAATATGTAGTGAATGATTCTTGTCCAGACTTATGTATATATGGGTATCTCGCTAGCGTAGTAGTTAAGTTGTTCGTCTTGTGTTACAGAGGTCATGGGTTCGAATTTCTCTCTCGTCGTCTTGTGTACAATGTGGATTTTTTGGAGATCGATGTCGATTATCGCTTGAAGCTACGGAGGTACGTGCTATGAGTGGCACTCTCGACAGGCAGTGTGCCGCTTCGCTGGGAGTGACGGAGTAAATATGGGAAACCGAGTATAGTGAAGTCAATCCTTTACGTTTTTTAAACCCTCTTTTTAATCTAATGTACATATATGAAGGAGCACGACATCATCGCACCATGCAGCATAGTAGGGGAGTCGTACAAGAAGCGCATCTATTCTTGTATATAGGAGCATCCAAGGATGGTACGCATAGTTGGATTTGGTATCTTCTCTAGTCTTTCAATCTAAATTTTGTTTAATAGTCAAAATGGCTGTGACATTCTCTACTGACAAGACAAACCTTTTATATAGCAATATAATGAGTTATTCACACAAAAATAGTAGCCATCACCCTCATTACTTTAAATCCCTTTTGAGTTGTAACGAGCATCTGTCGCAAGCCTCTGTTATGTGTTGTGCTGTTTTGTTTCGATTTAAAGGAATTACGAGTTTTTGAATGGAGGTTCGCCCGTGTGTTGTCGGGACCCGAAAGGGGAGCAAAGAATAGCAACACTGTTTACCTTCCATGCATGTTGTACGAGACAACTAAGGAGGTTATGGGATGGAGTTGGCTGTTCCATCCCATATAGGGTCAGTGACCCAAAGCCATGCTGAAGTCGGATGTGTCAGGTCGAAAGACGCAGATATCGCAGCAATGCTGTAAATCATGACACACAGCATTCTGTTCTCCTGACTACATCCTGATGATCTGCAGGAGTTTGAGAACGAACTCAGAAGAAGAAGAATGGAGGTTTTGCTAAAACACTATTCATATTGTGCAGCTATTTCTGTTATGATGAAGACTTTTCGATCGAAACGTTGTCTTTTTTATGGATGTTATTAGTGTGTAATCTTCTTTGATATTGGCAACATTCCTTATATATTTCATTTGTTTTCCTTATTGCCATGTGTTGCATCAGCCCCTAATCTCCAGTACTTTCAATTATTCCCAGGCACAGATGTAAATTTAATATCATTTTAAAGTTATTGAATCATTTGTGCAATGGCGTGGTTTCGCGTAGAACTTTATTTCATACATGCGGAGGATGATTATGAAATTCTTCTTCAGCGTTCATTCTCAAACTCCCGCTGGATCTAGCAGGGTCATGGTCCTACTAGATTTCCAGCAGGATGTAGTCCAGAGAATGGAAATGCGTTGTGTCTCCGTTTTATTTGCGCCAATGTCTCGACACATCCGTCTTCGGTGGATTATGAAATAATCCCTTTAACTGTGAGCATGTAACTATTAACAGAGAATAACCTTTCTGACAAACGCATATGCCCTCCTCATTTGAATAACCGAGGTGACACCCAAACTCATACGATGTACTGTCTCAAAGGTATGGTTATGTTAAGTAGATTTATGGATGCATGTTTAATCATCGAAGGGAGGCATTCCAGTACGGAAAGGGGGATCACTGGAACAAATAGAAAATGATAACACGTACTGTGAATGTAAGACCATGTTAAAAGCAGAATATAAGAAAATGTGGAAAAAGATGCACCCAACTGCAAAACCAAATGACCTCCTACCACCAAATGTCACGCAAGGAACAAACCATCATCTTCAGACTACGAACTGACCACAACAGACTGAGAAGTCACATGTTCCGAAAACTGAAGATTGGCGAGACAGACCTGTGCAACTGTGGACTGAGCCCAGAGACTGCAGAACACATTCTTCATGCCTGTCAACTCTACTAAGAAGAGAGGGAGAAAATATGGCCTACTGAGACGGCACTGCTTCCAGACTTGAGGGGTTCCATGGATGACCTAAAGCGAATCACACAATTCATTGAAGCTATTGGTGCTGTAACCTAATATCTGACTGAAGAACGATGAAGAAGAAGAAGAAGAAGGCATTCCAGTGCAACAGTATCCAGGATCATCAGGTTCTGCCAGGAATGCAGCATAAGTCTGGAACAACTGGTTCATCAATCTTCCGTCAGATATCAGAACAGGCTGTTGACCCATCTGAAGCGATGGCACACCTAGCATTTCCCACAAGCTTGGAATCCGCCACAAAAGACAAAAGTGCAATGTTCACTAGAAAGAAGACGCATGCGGTTGCTTCTGTGGGTCTCACCAATGGTCCACTAGACAAACCACCCATGCAACAGAAAACCTTAGTGGATGCCATGCCGTTATATTGAAGTTATCTTCTTATAGAAGCTTCATGGCACGTCATCTATACAATTATGCTCCTTGTGCTGTTATTTTGTTGTTGAAATGTGTTTCATGTTTACCTGAATATATATGTATGCAACCTCTGTGGTTGGGAGGGAGCCAGAGATGTACTGTGCAGCACTGGGGAGGAGGAAACTGACAGCATTGTATTTTCCTATGGCTGAGACCCATCATAGAGGCACAGTGACTTAGGACGTGACAATCGTTTTGACTTGAACATTTGGTTGCATGCTTAGAGTAATAGAGAAGTTCGTCATAACCAGTAGTCATTTGGTGGCGGGGAATGAGCACAGTGAACCCTATCTTGACTACAGTGGCTCGGAGCAGTGCATAGCTTGAAACCTACCTTCCTGGAGGTGTGATAGTTATTCTCTGGTTCTGTCCCGGGGTGGGCCGAAAATCCACAGACTTCCCAGCAATATAATACCATTTAATAGCATTGTGTCAAAGGGAATGAGCACATAGACCACTGGATCAGCAACCAACCAACAAACCAACTAGAAAGAAGACAATGACATATTCTTTATACCCTGAACTAGAGTCCACAACCGGTTGCTGCTCGCACTGGATTCACACAATGCGACTCAGTTCTCTGGATCAATATAAAGAACACACTATAGAAGAGATTATATGCACCGTCTTCGTTTATTCTATACCGAGTTATTGATATGTTTCAAGAGAACTGAAACACTTTGTTCAGTGGTGTAATGAATTCAGAGACATGAAGTACCTTGAATAACCGTATCGTCCATATATACCAACAACCAATTTATTTAAAAATATTTAATGAAACAAACGTTTACTTTAATATACCTGACCCACACGCTGATGGTTGATGAGACCTGCTAGAGATACACTTGTCTCCTGGGAATAAATCAGCCTTGTCATCTTCTGTTTCCCTTCAAGATTATAAAATAGTCACCTTGGTGCTCTATTATAGTCAGATTGTTGGGTTAATAGTACTGCAACTACTGTTACATCGTATAGTTAATAGTGCTGCAACTACTGTTACATCATCGAGTTAATAGTACTGCAACTACTGTTACATCATCGAGTTAGTAGTACTGCAACTACTGTTAGTTACATCATCGAGTTAATAGTACTGCAACTACTGTTACATCATCGAGTTAATAGTGCTGCAACTACTGTTACATCATCGAGTTAATAGTACTGCAACTACTGTTACATCATCGAGTTAATAGTACTGCAACTACTGTTACATCGTATAGTTAATAGTGCTACAACTACTGTTACATCATCGAGTTAATAGTACTGCAACTACTGTTACATCATCGAGTTAATAGTACTGCAACTACTGTTACATCATCGAGTTAATAGTACTGCAACTACTGTTACATCATCGAGTTAGTAGTACTGCAACTACTGTTAGTTACATCATCGAGTTAATAGTACTGCAACTACTGTTACATCATCGAGTTAATAGTGCTGCAACTACTGTTACATCATCGAGTTAATAGTACTGCAACTACTGTTACATCATCGAGTTAATAGTACTGCAACTACTGTTACATCGTATAGTTAATAGTGCTACAACTACTGTTACATCATCGAGTTAATAGTACTGCAACTACTGTTACATCATCGAGTTAATAGTACTGCAACTACTGTTACATCATCGAGTTAATAGTACTGCAACTACTGTTACATCATCGAGTTAATAGTGCTGCAACTACTGTTACATCATCGAGTTAATAGTACTGCAACTACTGTTACATCATCGAGTTAATAGTACTGCAACTACTGTTACATCATCGAGTTAATAGTACTGCAACTACTGTTACATCATCGAGTTAATAGTACTGCAACTACTATTACATCGTATAGTTAATAGTGCTGCAACTACTGTTACATCATCGAGTTAATAGTACTGCAACTACTGTTACATCATCGAGTTAATAGTACTGCAACTACTGTTACATCGTATAGTTAATAGTGCTGCAACTACTGTTACATCATCGAGTTAATAGTACTGCAACTACTGTTACATCATCGAGTTAATAGTACTGCAACTACTGTTACATCATCGAGTTAATAGTGCTGCAACTACTGTTACATCATCGAGTTAATAGAGCTGCAACTACTGTTACATCATCGAGTTAATAGAGCTGCAACTATTGTTACATCAAGTCACGATATTCTGACTCAGAATGAACAATTTATATGCTATTGTTGTATTTTGATAAATAATGATGTCTTCTTATGTGTTCCCTCTCAAATTCCTGCAGATTAACAGGGCGTAGTTAAGAGAATTGAATGTGTTGTGTCATAATTTACAGCTTTGCTGCGATATCTGTGCCTTTCGGCCTGATACATCCGACTTCAGCAAGAATTCTGGTTTGGATCATTTTGACCGTAAATGAAATGGGGCAGGCAACTCCACTCCATAACCTCCTTAACCGCCTCCTATGACATATAAGGAAGTCATATATATATATATATATATATATATATATATATATATATATATATATATATATATATATATATATATATATATATATATATAACAGCAGTGTTTCTATTCTTTACTGTCCTCTTGGTCCCGGCAATACACAGGCGAAATGATGTCTCCGTGTGTTTGCATAAAATAGTTTCCAGTTTGTGAATTATACGTGTTGCTTTTATGGTGCATATCTGCATACTTTATTGCTAAGTCCTGTATTGATTACTATAAAATGTATGTAGACTGATTATATATAAATAAAATTTTAATGAAATTATCAACCACTTAATCACAAAAAATGTTTATGTGTGAATTATATAGCCCTTTTGGTATTGTCGACGGTTTAACCAGTAAATTCGCCTGTAGAGTTTTTTGTGTGAAATTAATCAGTCACTGCAATTTGCGTACACTGTGTGTGTGTGCGCGCGTGCGTGCGTGTGTATGCATGCGTGTGTGTGTGCGCGTGCGTGTGTGTTTGTGTTCTAGTATGTCTCTCAGAAGTGGTTCAAAAGTTTCTGAATCTTTGCGTAATGTCGACTTCCAATGCACCTCGGTCTTCAACCACATCTTGAAAGCTATTGTGGTCAGTAGATTTAAGTAGGAAGCCAGAGGACAATTTTTTTAAATTCTTGAGACTAACGGGAATTGAACCAGTCCGTTCAACGGCAATTCTTAAGACTAACGGGAATTGAACCAGTCCGTTCAACGGCAACGGCAAATACCGTTGAACGGACTGGTTCAATTCCCGTTAGTCTCAAGAATATTTGTGGTCAGTAGAGAAGTCATTCATTGAGGTCTTGCATACATCTTTATATCTTGTAATCATCATCACCTCTAGCTCTTTTTTTCTTCATTGAAAGTGTCTGTATTTCGAACACAAGCCCTGCATAAAGGTAAATAGTGTAGCACTGAAAGTTGTGAATAGATTCACATACCTAGGAAGTATGTTATCACAAGATGCCAACGTTGATGATGAAGTGTATACAAGGATCGCAAAGGCAAGCAGCACTTTCCGCAGATTGTATACAAATGTGTAGCGTAGAAATTACATTAACCTACATACTAAGCTGAAAGTTTACAGAGCAGTGGTACTTCCAGTGCTGTTATACGCTAGCGAAACATGGGCTATGTATAGACATCATGTGAGGAAACTCAATCACTTTCACACAACTTGTCTCAGAAAAGTCATGAACATCAGATGGCAAGACAAGATTCCAGATACCACTCTCATTGACAGATTTGGTATCCCCAGCATTGACGCTATCCTGATGCAGACACAGATTCGTTGGGCAGGTCATTTGGTACGTATGCCAGGCTATCGTCTGCCAAAGATACTTCTCTATGGCGAGCTGGAGAAGGGTAAACGATCTCAATGTGGCCAAAAGAAGCGCTATAAGAACTCGTTAAAGACCTCACTGAAAGCGTTTGAAATAGATCACGACACATGGGAAGAATTTGCACAAAATAGATCTACATGGCGCTCTACAGTAAAAAAGAGCACATCATCTTATGAAAATAGAAGAAATGCAGCAGCCCAAAAGCGGAGAGTAGCTAAAAAGCCACGGATAGACCAAAGTCCGCCTACAGTGTTCATTCCATGTCCGAGCTGTTCAGGAACATTTACAGCTCGAATAGGGCTCATTAGCCATCTACGAACTATTAGACATGGTCAACTAAATTCAACTAAATTTCAAAAGTGGATGTAGAAATGGTCATCATCATCACTTGTGATGGACGAACACACATATTGAACACATTAATGTAATCACAATAATACAAAATCAGACATGCATTCTAGACTGATGATGGTAATAGCTTGACTAAACGAAATATCTTCCTTTTTTCGGTTATTTATTATTCACTTGAATCCATTGTGAGAACGACATCTTACTTATTTTTCACTTGAATCTATTGTGCATCCTACTTCTATTCAATGCATACATTGTTCTCCTTTGGACCAAAATTCTTTGAGAAAAAAAAAAGATCTTTCAGCATCTTTACAGAAATAGATTCTTTACAATTGATTTGTTGTTTTTTAGTTGGTTTAAAAAAAAATAAAAAAAATCTCTTTCAGCGTTCTCTCTATGATATATCGGATAATGGAAATTAGAGGCACCGATTTGTGATTCTGTAAATGAACGATCAGAGCACAATTGACAGATAATATCACGAAGATTCGTGAGATTTCCACTGAAAATGGTGAAGTACATTATGCTGCATTGAAGCACATTGAAGTACTGTTTCATAGCAGAGCTGCTTTTTTCCCCCACAATGATCATGTGTACATTGGCATTCAAATTGTCAACAATGTTTACTTAACCCAAAGTACTGTTAATCGAAGATAACCGTTTTGGTTGGTAGCATATCCTATTCAGGACGTAACTATCAACCCAGCATTATTTGGATGTAGTGATTTTCTAGGCCAGGTATGTCAAGCGTGCTACCCGCGGGCCGCATGCGGCCCTTTGCAATCACGTGTGCGGCCCGCACAAAGGATACTGTAATTGTCTCATTTAATGACAAACATTGCAGTTTTAATACTTTACACTGGGTGTATAAAATAGAAATATGGCACGGTGCCACGTGTAAGAAAACAATGCGGCTATTTTAAGCTAGTACGGGTTTTCTATATATGAAAATTGGCAACATTGACCTGAAGTAGCAGACAGGTTGAGAATCAAATGCAATGCTCTCAACCATCGTCAATTAAGTCAGCTGTTAGAAGACATGGATAGTCAGTTCGCCGATGTTCCATTCTACACAACAGTCCGTTGGTTGTCGTGTCACAAAGTGCTGAAAAGATTTTATTTGCTGAGACCAGAAGTTACTTTATTTTTGGAGATGAAAGGTAACATACTGATGAAATAAAAGATGAAAGTTGGATCCAGGATCTAGCGTTTGCTGTGGACATTACTGCACATTTAAGTGATCTTAATTTGAAATTACAAGGCAAAAATAAACTCATCACTCAGTTGTACGACGGCATCTAGTGTTTCATTACAAAACTAAGCTGATGGTTGACACAGTTGTCACGTGATAATTTTGTTCATTTTCCTAACTGCAAAGAACTCAAAAACCAGGCCAATGCTGAATCTGTACTTACCGTTGCTGAATATGAGTCACCTAGAGCTATTGTCAAAAGAGTTCCAGGAAAGATTTAGCGATTTATCATATTTTGAATACCATTTTGCATTATTCTCGGCACCATTCAACTTTGATGACAAAGCAGAGGAAAAAATGGTTACACAGACTTTTCAATGTAATGTGGAAGAAACAAGAAACACCAGAAGTCTGGAGGAACGCTACAATCATTCCCATATGGAAGAAAATGGCAGTAAGAGAGACTGCACAAAATACAGAGGGATATCTTTACTAAGCCATACAGGAAAAATTTTTAACACAATATTAGAGCAACCACTACGATCATACCACAACTTCAAAACACCCAAATTTGCTTCCGTACGAACAAAAGCTGTACGGATGCTATCTTTACACTTAGACAGCTAACAGAAAGAGCCACAGAAAACAACTAAGAATTATATATCGCATTCGTAGACCAAGAAAAGGTTATTCGACAGAGTAGACAGACAAAAGCTATGGAAAACACTATCAATATACGGAGTACCATAACATTTAATCAACATATGCAAGGGCATTTATGTTAATAGCCAAAGTGCAGTAAAAACAAATGCAGGTGTGTCTGATAAGTTCCAAATTCAATCAGGAGTTCGCCAAGGGTGTGTCCTATCCCCTCTACTTTTTATAACATATATCGACCACATCTGTAAACTAACAAGTACCAACGAAGAAGATAATGTGAAAGACAAATTTAACGAACTACTCTTTGCAGACGACAAAGTACTAATAGCGACATCAGAAGAACAATTGCAAGACCATATGAAAAGACTCCACACAACATGTCAAAAATTCAACATGAAGATCAAGACCGAAATAATGGCAATAGCAAAGAAAGAAAGAAATATCACTATTTCCATCGATAATAAACACCTTAAACAGGTAAATGAGTTCACTTACTTAGGAAGCATTATATCGAGTGAAGGGAAAACCAGTAAAGAAATACAAAATAGATGCAACAAAACATACCAGATCCTAGGACAGATGACACGTATTTTCAAGAACAAAAATGTAAACATAGACACTAAAGTTGCATTATACAAGACTATTATTATTCCATCACTATGCTACCAGTGCCAAACATGGACAATGACAGCTCAAGACAAAAGCAGAAATGACATGTCTATGAAGAATAAGAGTGTCATTAAGAGATAGAATTAGAAACGATAACATCAGACAGATAACCAAAACAATACCAGTATTGGAACACATAAAAATACAACAGATCAAGTGGTTTTCACATGCTTCCAGACTACCAACAGACAGCATGCCACAAATGGCCACGGCACATAGACATAACGGCTATAAAGCCAGAGGCAGACCATGTAAAAGATGGATCACCGAAATCAAAGAAGCCACAGAAACAAGTTTACAAACAGCACACAAGAAGGCCATCTCCAGAGAACTTTTCCACCCCTGACACCGCAAGGCAAACAAGGGACACATCGTATAGATAATATAGATAGATAGCAGAGGAAAATTTGCAGATGAAGCTATTAGAAATGCAGTCTGATTCTACACTCAAAGCAAAGTATCTAGAAGTCGGGATACCTGGCTTCTATTCATAACTTCTTGAAAAGTTTACAAACTTCAGAAAGTTTTCAATTAGGATTATAGCAATGTTCGGTTCCACCTATGCATGTGAACAGTTAGTTTCCTTCATGAAATTATCAAAAACTTCTCAGGGAACAAGGCTGACCAATGAACACTGTCATCCCTGATTAAGTACGGAACTGCAAATACTGCTCGTACAATTCAGCCAGATATACGAAAGATTGTCATGAAAAAGAGGCATCAAACCTTAGGACAAAACACTGATTAAAGATGGCTAAAGATGAGTGAGACTAATGTGGATGATGATTCCTTTTTAATGGCTAGGATTAAAGATCAGGGACTGAGATGCGGTGTTGCTAGAGGTGAACATTTTGGAGGGCGCAGAAGAATGATGGTCAACCAGCATAGGACCGGTACTGTCAGCAGAAGTGTGATGGCGGATACACTCAAGGAGAGATCGGAGCAACTCTGGATGTGTCCAGTTTGCAGTGATGATGATCCGACGACTAACTAACTAACTGATTAAAGAGTAAAAATGATTGAATGTTCTTAAATAAATGTTGGATTACAATTGTTATATTTGGCGTTGTTGGGCGTTAGCTTAATAAAGTCGTTGTAGTGGCGTGCAATCTAATTAGAAATTCAATAAGATTACAGTGTTTCTCAGATTTGTTGGTGTGGCACGCCGATATACTCAAAGTATCTTATTCGGCCCTTGGTGCTTTTTTAGTTTAACACGCCTGTTCTAGGCAATATAAATACGTTCAGTAGTTTGCCAGTGCTTTCTGAACGGTCCGGATGCACAATTTCACGTGGCGGGATCGAATTCGATACCATGGCCGTCACAGACAGGCCCTGTACCACTCCGTCACAGAGCCGGACAACCGTATATAAATGTTATAATATTCATTTTTATCCGCTAACGTTTATATAGTCTAACAATTCACATTTAACGCTTTTATAATGTTTTTACGTCTATTTCATATGTAGATGTTCAAAATAAGTACAATAGTTTTTGAGCTATAATTGGTTTCATTGGTCACGAATTCTATTTTAACGCACTATATTACATATTTAAACACATGTAACACGGCACTAGGCCAACATAATTCGGTATAATTAAAAAATAAAATGAAAGATGCTAAACACGGCGACATTATGATAATAGAGCCTTATCTGGAGCATTGGAGTGTAGAATTAATGAAAACAGACTGCCGCAACAGGCATTAAAATGGGTACCAAAAGGCACAAATATATAAAGTCCAATAGAGACCTTTCGCAGAATAACCATCAAAGAGTCTATGTGTCTCAACAACATGCAAGAATTACACACGGTAACATAACAAGGCTCGAACTGGAGAGCTCTGGTTTATGCTATGCACCGTATTCGGTGCTGAAAGAACATAGATATACAGACGTATAGACAGACAGGCAGGCAGACAGACAGACAGATAGATAGATAGATAGATAGATAGATCTGGAGCATCAACACAGTGTACCAGAACCACACTCTCCCTACCAAAAAAAACCCAATCATACTTGACTATTGATGATGTTAAACCCCTTGAAAGAAGTATCTGAAGTGTCCATAGCAGTACCACTCTTTGCACAATTCAGAACATCTAATCCACAACTAACTTCTTTGTTCAATGTGTTACAGAATTGACAATTGTAGCATATGTGCCACTTAGATCAGACTTCAAAGAAGATGAAGATTAATGTATGGCTCAGAAACATGGACACTAAATAAACAATTAGAAGACAAAATTGATGCCTTTGAGATGTGGGTATATAGAAGAATAGGGAGAACATCATGGAAAGAGAAGAAAACAAATAAAGAGGTACTAAAGACACTTAATATGAAGAAAGAACTACTAAGAGAAATAAAGATCAGGCAAATAAAATACTTTGGACACATTAAAAGACATGACACCCTATTGAAGACCTTACTTGAGGGTAAAGTCAAAGGGAAGCGAGCAAGAGGTAGGCAGAGATACAAGTGGGAGAGTAACATTATACGATGGACAGGTTACAGTCTAGCAGAGTGCACCACCAAGACAAGAGACAGGAGATGTTGGAGATACGTTGCAGCCAACCTTCGTTGCGGAGACGGCACTGGATGATGATGATGAAGATCTTTTCAATAACTTCCTCAGTGTACATGGAAATATCACGAAGTGGACTTTTCACAATATTCGTATCCCTCACTGATGTATTTGAGAGTGAGCAGAAATGGAATGTGGAAAATGATGGCTAAATTTGGTTTCTCCACCCTAGAAATATGCTAATATTCCGTGCGACACTTCCATAATAGCATGATAACCGCTATTAGTAATAACTGCATTTACCTGACTTCCCTGTCACAAATGGGGTCAAACAAGAATACGTTCTTGCTACAAGCATGTACAGATTAATGTTTTTGTTATGCTGACAGATTTATCTCGATTGTGATATACTCGGCATACAATTAAAATACATAACATACGCAGGATTCTTCAACATTTCGTTGCTTGCAGATTAAAACTAAGGTAAGACTCACGATAGAAAGATCATTTCTCCTTGTGTAATATGCCCATGTTCTTTGAGATTAGAAATAGAGGGTTTCCTAGCTATATAACACTGACACATAGATGCCAGTCTTCAACAATAAATAAACATGATGAATAATGGAAATTAGAGGCACCAGATTTGTGATGCTGTAGAAGAACGATGAGAGTACCATGGACAGTTAAAAATAATGGAAGTTAGAGGCACCAGATTTGTGGTTCTGTAGAAGAACGATGAGAGTACCATGGACAGCTAAAAATAATGGAAGTTAGAGGCACCAGATTTGTGGTTCTGTAGAAGAACGATGAGAGTACCATGGACAGCTAAAAATAATAACGAGCTTGTGTTAAAAGATTATAATACGAGGGAGCGGTTACTCAATAATATGAGAAAAGGGCAATGTTGTGCGTGGAAAGATGATGAGATACGGAGGTCTAGAGAACATGGTTATATCAAGCATGTTAGAATGCACGAGAGATAGAGCACGACAGCGTGAGAAAATTGTCTGACATCGTGGCATGGCAAAGAGTCAAAAACAATCACGATAATATATACTGCAATAGAGAGTTGTGGACATCCATGATCGCCTACGACAGTAGAAACGAACGGCACATGACGATTGCTGATGATGATCTAGGCAGCACCCTCACATGCTGTAAACATTGGTAAACAGCTACGGCTAGTTTCAGATTTGGACAACTACCCCAAAACGTAAGAGGCAGAAGAGGAACACCAACAACCAATTTCATAGTTCACCAAGCAGTAGCAATACTATCACTTCTATATGCCAATGAAACATGGACAGTATATGCCAGGCATGCTAGAAGACAATCATTTTCACATAAGTTGCCTTTGTAAGATAGTCAAAATTATTTGGTGGAATAAAAATGGTGAGGTATTTATGAAATCTAAATATTTGTCCTCTCTAAGAAGATTCAAAAATCTCATAACCAACATCTAATTAGGCCTTTGAGTTTGCATACTCTTAGATGGCTGCTGGAGCGGAGAGCAGAGCACTTATGGGAATATCGCTTGTGTCGTGATGCTGATTTATAATCAAGATTCTAAATCTGTAATAATATAGGCTTACGCAATACTGATAAAGGTACAAACACGCGAGGTAGATCATCTGGTCTGCTTGAAAAATGTCCGTCTGCCAAAACAACTGTTATGAGAGCCAACGCAAGGACGGAAGACAGAAAAGTGTTTTTTAAAAAAAAAAACATTTTTAAGATATCACTTATTCACTATAATATAGACAAAAACTCATGGAAAAGTCTGTCACAAGACAGACTCGACTAACATTACAGATTCAGGATTGGTGCAGCTACTGAAGATAACGTCATACAAGCTGCCACTCAATACAAACGTGCTAGAATAGTGGTTCCCAAACCTATATCGCATCGACAATGGTTTTAAAAAAAAGGGTTTTCAGCATAATATAAATCAATATATTAGATTTATGATATTTTTAGACACAGTTATTGCGACAGCCAAGTACTCTATTGAAATTCTGTCATCAGTATGCATATTAATTAATTCATTCATTCATTTTCCTTTTGCGCTGAAATTATCGCATAGGGATGAGGTCAGATCTCTCCAATTCTGTCTGTTCAAAGCTATTCTGTGCAGTTCTTGAATAGTATGAATATTGGTTGTGTTACTTTCTCTAAGTGTTGTTCTTCTGAGTGTTTCTTTTGGTCTTGCTCTTTTGCCTGTAGGTATCCATTCAAGAGATTGGTGGTGTATTCTGTTGGTGTCTGCGCGTAGGACATGCCCGATGTAGGACCAACGGTGTTTTCTGATAACATTTGTAATGAAATTTTGATGTGTCTCTTCTCTGATTTTATCATTCGATTTGAATTCACTCCAATGGGTGTTAGTTATCCTACGAAGTATGCATATAAGCCTATATATATATTATTGTAGTCCTTTTTTTCTTTTAGTCTGATGGTTTAACGTGGTCATGTGGCCCCCTTGGAGCCACCCAGACATGCAGTGGGCCATTGAAAAAATTGTTCTTTTTATTGTGCGTTCTTTCTCACACTCATTGTATGTTTGCAGGATGTAGTCCAGAGAATGAATTGAGTTTGTGTCATGGTTTACTACTTGCCTGTGATATTTGCGCCTTTCGGAGAAAATTGTTGAAATTGTTGAAAAATAGAGGGGGCATAGACTAGACTCGTCAAAGGAAGGCCACAAGAAAGTATTTATTTGAACGTTAAATAACCCGAATTATAGTCATAAATCATAAAAACCTTCAGTTTTTACCTTCATAGAATGTTAATGACTTTTCTTTTAAACCTGCAATAATGTAATGGGAAATTAACAATGTAATTGAGCATATAGTCCCATTCATTCAATATCCTGTTTTCCGACCCTGAAATAAAGTTCATTGATGCAGTACGTCATAATGGCGTCACGTGGTTGTTCTTGAGGATGTATCATGTTGTTCGTCCAATACAAGTGATGATACCTGTTTATTACATTCACTTTAGAAATGCAATTAGAGGTATGTCATTGACTATGAGTTCGTAGATGGCTAGTAAGCAATATTCTGGCTGTAAATGTCATGTTAGAGGTATGTCATTGACTATGAGTTCGTAGATGGCTAGTAAGCAATATTCTGGCTGTAAATGGCATGCACAGTTCGAGCATGAGATGACCAATGTAGATGGTTTTAGTCATGGTTCTACCCGTGACTTTCTAACTATTCTCCGCTGTTTATCCTGTGCATTTCTCCTCTTTTCACAAGATCATGACCTTTTTTTTTTTTTTTTTACTGTAGAGCACCTTGTAACTCTATTTTGTGCAAGTTTCTCCCATCTATCTTGGTTTATTTCAAAGTCTTTCAGTGAGGTCTTTAACGTGTCCGTGTAGCTCTTATTTTGCATGCCTTGAGAACGTTTGACCTTCTGCAACTCACCATAGAGAAGTATCTTAGGTAGGCGGTGATCTGGCATTCATACAACATGGTCGCCCAACAAATCTGTGACTGCATCAGAATATTGTTAATGCAAAAGATACCAGATCTGTCAAGTACAGTGGTATCTGGAATCTTGTCTTGCCATCTAATGTTCATAATTTATCTGAGATAGGTTGTGTGAAAATGATTAAGCTTCCTCACGTCTTCTGTACACAGTCCATGTATCATCAGCGTAAACAGCACTAGAAGTACTACTGCTCTGTAAACTTTCAGCTTAATTCGTAGAATAATGTGATTTCTGTGTCACACATTTGCTTGCAATCTGCCGAAGATACTGCTTGCCTCGGAGATCCAACATTTAACACTTTTTCAGTTGGATTTAACACTTTTGCCGTTGCTATTGAAATTTGTATTATGAATGAAGAAGTAACATTTGATGATATCACTGCAATGAATCTGTTCTGGAGGTTCAACTTTGGATTCACCGCCATTGAAGACAGAAATACCGATGATAATACCCTGCGTTCAACTGTCGAAGACATGCTTAGTACCATCCTATCAGCGCTTGTCTGGGACACATGATTGTTTCATCATAATCATCATTAAGTGCCGTCTCCGCAACGAAAATTGGCTGCAACGGATCTCCAACATCCCCTGTCTCTTGTCTTGATGGTGCACTCTACTAGATTGTAACCTGTCCATCGTGTGATGTCATTCTCCCACTTGTATCTCTGCCTACTTCTTGCTCGCTTTCCTTTGACTTTACCCTCAAGTAAGGTATTCAATAAGGTGTCATGTCTTTTAATTTGTCCAAAATATTTTATTTGCTTGATCTTTATTTCTCTTAGTAGTTCTTTCTTCATATTAAGTGTTTTTATCACCTTTTTATTTGTTTTATTCTCTTTTCATGATGTTCTCCCTATTCTTCTATATACCCACATCTCAAAGGCATCAATTATGTCTTCTAATTGTTATTTAGTGTCCATGTTTCTGAGCCATACATTAATAAAGAATAGATGTAGCATTTTATAATTCTCATTTTTAACTTGTTTGTAATTTGTTTAGATGTTAATATTTTCCTCATGTAATTAAATGTACATTTAGCCATTCCTATTCTCCTTTTATCTTCTGTTTCACATCTGCCATCATTTGTGACTATGTGCATGATTGTTTCACAGCCCCTTTAAGCAGACGTAAGCCGCTTTCAACCTAGTGTCGAAGTTCTTCGTGGTTTTATCAGGGCATTTTTGCTTCTTATCTAATTGTGATATTATGGTCTGGGATCAGTACTAACCATTATTGTATGTATAAATGTTGTGCCATTTGTAATATCTGCCGAGCTGAGAGTCCATCCGTTATTGTATCTGTTCTGCTGTGGTTTTTATGTTGTCAGTGTTTAGTCATAAAAAGGTATAGTCTTATTCTTAAATTCTTCTTCTTTTTTTCTTCTTCTTTCTGTCCTCATGTACCTTTCGGTGTTGAGGGGAGAGTGAGTGTACGGTCTTTTGCCCTTCTATTTGCCTCCTCTGCTGTTATATTTCCGAGTGTCTCTAAGACACTATCTATCCACCTTTTACGAAGGCGTCCAATAGGTCGACTGTTTTCGTATCGTTTGTTAAGTGTTTTTAAAAAATAATACTTTGCTCTTTCTGTCTGGTTATGTGGCCGAACCATTTAACTTGTTGTTTTTGGATGTATTCTATTGCTGACTTGATCTCTAATTGTTTCCTTAGTGTTTCATTTCTGAATTTGTCTCTCAAGCTAACTCCAATCATACGTCTCACACATTTCATTTCAGTGGTGTTACTCTTATGAATTGTTCTAGAATCTAATGTCCAAGTTTGACACTGATAACACAACGTTGGTTTTAAAAAAATGGTGTTAAATAGCGTTTTCCAATTCTTAAATTGGAACTGTAATATCGTTGAAAAAGAATTATGCTTGACTTGTATATAAAGTCTTCGCGGACTCTGCGAGATGACTCTACAGGCCCACAGTTTAAGAATCCCTCACTAAGCAATAATCTTCTCACTGGTCTGTAATATTACTTTCTTTGGTTTCCACAGAAAAGGTGCCATTTGTAAAAATGAGTAGGAAGCAAAGAAATCAAGCGAGAGAGATATCCAGGTCCTTCAAAATATTTCTGACATGTTGGGCTTTCGTAGAAAATGGCTTGTTTTCTGGCTTACGTGCAGGATGGTCAGCTTTGGTTTACATTCTCAAGCAGGAACGTATTTACGCGTATCTGTGCAGTGACGATAGCACGGGCAACTTCAGTACTATATCAACAACAGGTATGAATAGAATCAGTTTATGTATGGTACGATATAGCCACGCCAAGAAAATTGATATCATAGATATAGCCATGTCAAGAAAGGTGATGTCATAGATATAGCCATGTTAAGAAAGTTGATGTCATAGATATAGCCATGTCAAGAAAATTGATATCATAGTTATAGCCATGTCAAGAAAGTTGATGTCATAGATATAGCCACGCCAAGAAAATTGATGTCATAGATATAGCCACGCCAAGAAAATTGATATCATAGATATAGCCATGTCAAGAAAGTTGATGTCATAGATATAGCCATGTCAAGAAAGTTGATGTCATAGATATAGCCATGTCAAGAAAGTTGAAGTTATAGATATAGCCATGTTAAGAAAGGTGATGTTATAGATATAGCCATGTCAAGAAAGTTGAAGTTATAGATATAGCCATGTCAAGAAAGTTGATGTCATAGATATAGCCATGTCAAGAAAGTTGAAGTTATAGATATAGCCATGTTAAGAAAGGTGATGTTATAGATATAGCCATGTCAAGAAAGGTGATGTTATAGATAGAGTCATGCCAAGAAAGGTGATGTTATAGATATAGCCATGTCAAGAAAGGCGATGTTATAGAGTCATGCCAAGAAAGGTGATGTTATAGATATAGCCATGTCAAGAAAGGTGATGTTATAGATATAGCCATGTCAAGAAAGGTGATGTTATAGATATAGCCATGCCAAGAAAGGTGGTGTTATAGATAGAGTCATGCCAAGAAAGGTGGTGTTACAGAGTGTGTTCCTGTATAATTCAAGTAGAACGCAAGAGGACAAATTAAACATTCTTGAGACCAACGGGAATTGAATCAGTCCGTTCTAACGGCACCGAATCGCCTGGCAACTATAGTAAACTAGTTTTTCCGTACTTAACTAAACGCATCACTAAAAAAAGATTCGCATTGTCAAGACATTCAAACTGTGTATTCGGGTCACTGAGAACGGACAAACAGAGACAATGACTATTACAACAACGACGAATATCCCGTACAATTACTGAAGTATCCTCAGTAACACAAACATAAAACATCAGTATTCTTTCTACAAGGGCCAATAGGTCTATTTGTAAACATAAATAATATATAGACAGTACAATACGCTACCTTTAAAATGTACGGTATAACTACTTAAATTTCTCGGCCCCCCTCCCCCTTCCAACTGTGTCTAAATTTATCTGTGCATAGAAATCATTTTAAAAAAAATTAACTTCCTAGAGTAATTTAGTATAATTGTAAAATCTCAAATAATAAACTCACATTCATTTTGTATATGACAATATCACCACTATAAACCTTACATCCATTGTCAAAGTGTGAAGTGGTATGCGGTTGTAAATAAATCAAATAGGTCTGTTAGAGCGCGCTAGTTGATGGTGAGTTTGCTTGTTATCACCGGGTTACATACAGCGTTCCAGGGTTCGAAACCACGTCCGGATACAAAAAATAAACGAAAATCCGGGTTGTGATTTATGGCTTAACACGACCACTCATCCAGTCGACTCAGCTGTAAATTAGTACCTGACGCTTGAGTTAGGGGTGGTTAAAACATAAGAAAGGGAATTGGCGACCCACCTAATAGTTGCTGCAGCTTAGTACATGAAGAGTTATCTTCATCCCCGATGGCAGATGCCATGGGACCTACTTTTAGCTTTACCTTTTTAAGACGGGCACATTTTCCATTTTAGTTCCGTTAACTATATAATAGATTGTGTTATTATTTTGGAGAAAAGCTGTTTCAAGAAAAACTGTAGATATGGAGAGAGTGGTGTTGCCGGTTCGGGGTTCAAACCCCTCAAACAGCCCCCAATCCAACTTTTAGTAAATAAAACATCATAACTAACACTAATAAGAAGCAGAATAGGACATGCAAAAACAACATTCAGAAAAATGAAAAATATATTCTGTAATATGGCCTTGTCATTAGAGGTGAGAGAGTTCTGCAGTGCTATATAACCCCTATACTAACATATGGGTGCGAGTCTTGGACAATAAACAAACTCTAAAGTGGGAAATTAGAGGCAACAGAGATGTGGTTCTATAGAAGAATGCTGAGAATACCATGGACAGCCAGAAAAACTAATGTAGAGGCGTTGAAAGAGTCAATTGCGAAACGGACCTTAATCAATAATATAAGAAAAAGGCAATTTTTTTTTTGGCCACTCCGTGAGACGGGCAGGTTTGGAGAACATAGTCACAACAGGCAAATTTGAAGGCACAAACTGTTGTAAAGAGCATTATAGTCAAGGGAAACAGTCAGTAGAATTATAAAATGTTAATATATTTATTAATTCCCTTTAATGCAATGTCTAACAGTTTGTACTAGAGAACCAGACAATCTAAAGGGCTTACGACAGAATAGACAGACAACGGGGTGCAAGGGGAACGCAATGCTCTAGGCGGACCCAGGGTTAGCAGATAACCAAGATCCCAAATTGTCCTCCTCCGGTGCACCCTGGTAACAGAAAACAGCAGCTCGAGCTGATTCTGGCCAAATAATTTGGGGATCGTGTCCGAGAATGTG
This sequence comes from Meghimatium bilineatum, assembly GCA_034231615.1. Taxonomy (NCBI): domain Eukaryota; kingdom Metazoa; phylum Mollusca; class Gastropoda; order Stylommatophora; family Philomycidae; genus Meghimatium; species Meghimatium bilineatum. Next base: position 34,682,879 of record CM067304.1, read on the forward strand.
GAGGAAGCAGATGGAAATAGATTTGACTGCAATAGAGACAGACAATATCTCCGACACCATTTGCATCGCCCAATACAGCGACACTGTCAACATACAGTGACGCCTGTTAGTCCAGTCAGAACATTGGAGGGGCGGCCAATGTAAAAGGCACGTAAAGGTGATTGCATGGAGAGAAACAAATATATATCATAATGAGTACAATGACACAATGAAAGAGCAGAACAGCGCCAGAGGGCAGTGCGAACTGCAAATGAAAAGTGAAAAGTTCCTAGGAAAGGGGAAATATAAGCTCTTTTAGCTCGAGACGAGCTTTTAGTTACCTGCGATCCTCATACACAGAGACCCAGACCCAATCGCGGGCGCTCGGAAAAGCAAGAAGGCTTAAACCAACTCTAATGTCGAGCCTTCCTATACCGGAAACATGCTCGCGAAGAGAAAGGGTTCCGAACGCGATGGGCTTAGGCAAGAAGGGGATAACGATGGCAGTCCTGGCCCAACTCTACTGTCAAGATTTCCTATATCGGAAATACACTTGCAGAGAGAAAGGGTTCAGTACCTGATGGGCTCAGGCGCTATTGCGACAAGGTCGCTCAGCTCGAGAACGCCTTGCTCTCAAACGCGTGATGTGAGACTCAAACTTGTGAGAGGGGTTCACGATGTCAGTGAACGATGCCTCGGGTACAAACGAGCCATGGTCAAACTCTTCTGGCGAGTTCTTCCTCATAAGGAACCAGGCTCGCGGATGAGAAAAGGTTCAGTACCCGATGGACACAGGCAGAGTTCGTCCAATTGCACGAGATGGGTTTATAGACGGTGGAGCACCTCGTGCCAGATAGACGCGCTCGACAAGCGTTTTGGCGAAGAGGCACTACACACCAGCGTGCCCGGCAACAGATACACAGGATGTCACGGACTAGGGACCAAACCCGAAATAAAGGAATGGCGAAAACGGAATTGCTGGATCTCGGACGTCCTGACCACAAGTGGCCAACCGGGGTGCAAATAATCACATTTTTACTTTGGAACTAGCAGCACAACGTACTTCACGCTCCCGGGCGGAAATCACACGAAATATTCGTTGTGGTTATTTGAGAGCGAAAGCTGAAGAAGAAGAAGAAGACAGACAACAACTATGAAAAACACTATCAATATACGGAGTACCAGAACATCTAGGATTGTCCAATAAGTTTTAAATTCAATCATGAGTTCGCCAGGATGTGTCCTATCCTCTCTACTTTTTATAACATATATCCACCACATCTGTAAACTAACAGGTACCAACGAATAAGATAACATAAAAGACAAATTTAACGAACTACTCTTTGCAGACGACCAAGTACTAATAGCGACATCAGAAGAATAACTGCAAGAACATATAAATAGACTCCACACAACATGTCAAAATTTGAACATGAAGATTAATATTGAAAAGACCGAAATAATGGCAATAGCAAAGAAAAGAAGAAATATCACTATCTCCATCGATAATAAACACCTCAAACAGGTAAATGAGTTCACTTATTTTAAGTTCATGAGTTCACGCATTATATCGAGTGAAGGAAAAAACAGGCCAACTAGGTACCAGATATACCAATCACCTACCATCAGAAAAAACAGATGATCAAGTCAATAAGAAAGCCACAAACACCAACACAAGATGACTATCACAATATGAACAGATCAGAACAAGTTATAATTCTACGTCTCAGAACAGGACACAACCGACTCCGCAGTCACATGTATACAAAGTTCAAGATTGGCAACACGGCCATGTGTACATGTGGACAGGCAGCACAGAGTGCCAAACATATACTTCAAGAGTGTTCTGAGCATGAAACGCTGAGGCAGACATATTGGCCAGAGAAAACAACACTGGAATCAAAGCTCTATGGGACACTGTATGAACTACAAAAGACAGTGAGTTTTATTAAGGAGACAGAATTACAGATATAGACATGTTTCAAGTGAACGAAAGAAGAAGAAGAAGAAGGTAAATGAGTTCACTTATTTTAAGTTCATGAGTTCACGCATTATATCGAGTGAAGGAAAAAACAGTACAGAGATACAAAATAGATGCAACAAAACATACCAGATCCCAGGACAGATGACACGTATTTTCAAGTACAAAAATATAAACCTAGACAATAACGTTGCATTATACAAGACTATTATTATTCCGTCACTGTGCTATGAGTGGCAAACCAGGACAATTTAAAATAAATAGTTTTACGTTGAACAAATACACGTAATCAACGTTTCGACCAAATAATCTTTATCAAGATAGGGACAAACACAGAGTGTAAAATGCTAATTTGCCCATTGTAGATTTGTTTCTTATATTTATTTACCACATACACACAGTTTTACTGCAGTCTGCCATTCATTTAATAAATAAAACTAAAAGGGATGGTATCGAGAATCAAATCATTGGCGCTATGTAGGAATAGTTTATGAAACTCAAACAAAACCATGAAATAGTTTGGTCAGATATGGACATAACCCTCCCTATATTACATACACGGTGTACCATTAGTTGTTTTTTTTTACAACCCAATTCGACTCATATCTTGATCACGTTTGTGCACAATTTTCACGGCTATTTCCCTTTGAATCAGATAAGTGGGTTTTTTTTCTTAGTTGATCCATGAGACTTTCAAGAGGATACATGATGTGTACGCCTATGCTATTCTGGCTGTATTGAAATTTGTAGAAACAACTTTTGCTAAAAAAGATTGTGTAAATATTAATGTTGTTTGCAGTTTTCATTTTTACTATGTATAATTTCGCTTTAGTTTTCTAAAAATGAAATATTCAGTGTTGATACCACTTTAGTTTATTTATGCATTTAGTTTTTGTAAAATTAAAACTCCTTTCCCTACAACAAACACATTAGAGATCAGTGTATTCCAACTTTGTTTCTTTTTTTCTTTTAACCCTACACCACTACGTCTTTCTAAAATGTTGGTGTTCCTTATATCCTTATATATATCCACATGTATGAAAATCCTTATATATATCCACATGTATGAAAATCCTTATATATATCCACATGTATGAAAATCCTTATATATATCCACATGTATAAAAATCCTTATATATATCCACATGTATAAAAATCCTTATATATATCCACATGTATAAAAATCCTTATATATATCTACATGTATGAAAATCCTTATATATATCCACATGTATGAAAATCCTTATATATATCCACATGTATGAAACTCCTTATATATATCCACATGTATGAAAATCCTTATATATATCCACATGTATGAAAATCCTTATATATATCCACATGTATGAAAATCCTTATATATATCCACATGTATGAAAATCCTTATATATATCCACATGTATGAAAATCCTTATATATATCCACATGTATGAAACTCCTTATATATATCCACATGTATGAAAATCCTTATATATATCCACATGTATGAATATCCTTATATATATCCACATGTATGAAAATCCTTATATATATCCACATGTATGAAAATCCTTATATATATCCACATGTATGAAAATCCTTATATATATCCACATGTATAAAAATCCTTATATATATCCACATGTATAAAAATCCTTATATATATCCACATGTATGAAAATCCTTATATATATCCACATGTATGAAAATCCTTATATATATCCACATGTATGAAAATCCTTATATATATCCACATGTATGAAAATCCTTATATATATCCACATGTATGAAAATCCTTATATATATCCACATGTATGAAAATCCTTATATATATCCACATGTATGAAAATCCTTATATATATCCACATGTATGAAAATCCTTATATATATCCACATGTATGAAAATCCTTATATATATCCACATGTATGAAAATCCTTATATATATCCACATGTATGAAAATCCTTATATATATCCACATGTATAAAAATCCTTATATATATCCACATGTATAAAAATCCTTATATATATACACATGTATGAAAATCCTTATATATATCCACATGTATGAAAATCCTTATATATATCCACATGTATGAAAATCCTTATATATATCCACATGTATGAAAATCCTTATATATATCCACATGTATGAAAATCCTTATATATATCCACATGTATGAAAATCCTTATATATATCCACATGTATGAAAATCCTTATATATATCCACATGTATGAAACTCCTTATATATATCCACATGTATGAAAATCCTTATATATATCCACATGTATGAATATCCTTATATATATCCACATGTATGAAAATCCTTATATATATCCACATGTATGAAAATCCTTATATATATCCACATGTATGAAAATCCTTATATATATCCACATGTATAAAAATCCTTATATATATCCACATGTATAAAAATCCTTATATATATCCACATGTATGAAAATCCTTATATATATCCACATGTATGAAAATCCTTATATATATCCACATGTATGAAAATCCTTATATATATCCACATGTATGAAAATCCTTATATATATCCACATGTATGAAAATCCTTATATATATCCACATGTATGAAAATCCTTATATATATCCACATGTATGAAAATCCTTATATATATCCACATGTATGAAAATCCTTATATATATCCACATGTATGAAAATCCTTATATATATCCACATGTATGAAAATCCTTATATATATCCACATGTATGAAAATCCTTATATATATCCACATGTATAAAAATCCTTATATATATCCACATGTATAAAAATCCTTATATATATCCACATGTATGAAAATCCTTATATATATCCACATGTATGAAAATCCTTATATATATCCACATGTATGAAAATCCTTATATATATCCACATGTATGAAAATCCTTATATATATCCACATGTATGAAAATCCTTATATATATCCACATGTATGAAAATCCTTATATATATCCACATGTATGAAAATCCTTATATATATCCACATGTATGAAAATCCTTATATATATCCACATGTATGAAAATCCTTATATATATCCACATGTATGAAAATCCTTATATATATCCACATGTATGAAAATCCTTATATATATCCACATGTATGAAAATCTTTATATATATCCACATGTATGAAAATCCTTATATATATCCACATGTATGAAAATCCTTATATATATCCACATGTATGAAAATCCTTATATATATCCACATGTATGAAAATCCTTATATATATCCACATGTATGAAAATCCTTATATATATCCACATGTATGAAAATCCTTATATATATCCACATGTATGAAAATCCTTATATATATCCACATGTATGAAAATCCTTATATATATCCACATGTATGAAAATCCTTATATATATCCACATGTATGAAAATCCTTATATATATCCACATGTATAAAAATCCTTATATATATCCACATGTATGAAAATCCTTATATATATCCACATGTATGAAAATCCTTATATATATCCACATGTATGAAAATCCTTATATATATCCACATGTATGAAAATCCTTATATATATCCACATGTATGAAAATCCTTATATATATCCACATGTATGAAAATCCTTATATATATCCACATGTATGAAAATCCTTATATATATCCACATGTATGAAAATCCTTATATATATCCACATGTATGAAAATCCTTATATATATCCACATGTATGAAAATCCTTATATATATCCACATGTATGAAAATCCTTATATATATCCACATGTATGAAAATCCTTATATATATCCACATGTATAAAAATCCTTATATATATCCACATGTATGAAAATCCTTATATATATCCACATGTATGAAAATCCTTATATATATCCACATGTATGAATATCCTTATATATATCCACATGTATGAAAATCCTTATATAACATTTACATATATTTTTTAATATAAAAAAATTGAATTATTCCCTAAATTAAGCCTAATTGCAACTTATTCTGAAACAAGACTCATGTTTTAGGAAGAAATCACTAGAGAATTATTAAGAAAAAAATACACTAAGTATATTTTCAAAACATATAATAGACAACTAAAACTCAAATAAAAATAAATGTTTTTTTAAATCAATCAATTGAATCATGAACAATCAAATTATTCCCCTCCCCCCTTTGTGGGGCGTGGGCCCCACGTTGGGAAACATCGTTATAGAGGAATTGGTCTCACGCCCATAGAAACTTAAGTATACAACTTTTATAAAAAAATTTCTGGCATATTATGCATACCTGAACCTAATACACTTGAAATATTCACTCAATATATTTGTACCATGGAAAACCTTAAACAGTATATTACAAGAAATTACAAGAAAAATACAAATTTGAAGAAACATGAGGAATGGTCAAATGGATTAAGGAAATGGCCGACATGCTCTGTTTTTATAGACTACCTCCTATCAATCGGCGCAATCAAAACTTACTTTAGATATTAGGGTCTGCGGACTAGACTACTCTTTCCTGATCCGACCTTTTCAGTGATCACTTCGTTGTTACTGCGTATACATTGTGTCGCCGGATACTGTAACGGATCGATCAAAAGTGAGCCAACTTGTGTGATTAGTCGGAAGAATCTAGCAGGTTCGATCTTAAAGTATACTGTGGCACAACCTGCCATGTTCTGAGCATCAATCATCAGTCAAGTTTAAGATCATGTAATAGTAGCTCCTGATTGAAGACAATTTGAGAAAACAAGTATTCCATTTTCGTATTAATATTCTTCATCAGCGTTTATTCTCAAACTCCAGCAGATTAGCAGGATGTAATACGGAGAACGCAATGCGATGTGTAATGTGTTATAGCTTGACTGTGATATCTGCGCCTTTCGTCCCGTCTCAACCGACTTCAGCATTGTTTCTGAATTATTTGACTATATACGGGATGGGACAGTCACCTTCACCTCCAAAGAAATCTCCTTAGTCGCCTCTTGCGACGTGCATTACAGGTAACAGTTCCACTATTCTTTGCTTCTTTTCATACCCCCGGCAACACACGGGCGCTCTCTTGTATGTATCTCTCGTTATAATGAACTCGTAGATACGGGAAAGTAAAGGTGGGATAGTAATTTACAACTCTCCTCTCCCTTTAGCAAAATAGATCACGACTTTTGGTACTAGGAAACAATTTAAAACTAAGAGTGGCCGACCTTCACCACGCCCCCTCCCTCCCATAACGTTTTTTTCAAAATAAATATGATAAAAGTATGAAAAAAACGAGTTATTTGTGGGGGGGGGGGTGTTAAATCGATTTAACCCTCACTCTTACCTTATATCTGCGACCTGTGTCATAATAAACTCAGAAATCGTTTCTGTCTTTTTTCAAAGTTCAGGTTGTCAACTATGAAACTGTCGTAAGTACAGTCAACTACAATTCTTCCAATCATAGTATACCGATAGAAATGAATGGATGCGACGAACAGGATGCAGTTTTCAATCAGTGTTTTACAGTGGCTTCGGCAACTATGGCGCTGAGCGCGTTACTGTACGGACATTTGAACTACAAGTATGGTATTCGAGCACCAAGGATACTATCTGTGTAAGTATATATGTGTGTCTACAACAGTGTTTCCCACGCCTCCTCACAGGGGGCAATTTGATTGTTCAGGGGGCAGTTCAAACAAGTTGTAATTATGTGTCATTTATGGAATAATTCAATTTTTTATTATAAAAAATATCAAAATGTTACATAGGGAGCATCAGAATGTTAGAAAGACTTAGGTGAGGCATGGTAAAAAAAAAGTTGGGAAACACTGGTATACACAGTCTTCGTCTGTACGAGTAACGTATATATGTATGTGTGTGTGTGCGTGTGTGCGTGTGTGTGTGTGTGTGTGCGTGTGTGTGTGTGTGTGTGTGTATGTAGGAATAGTTTATGAAACTCAAACAAAACCTTGTCTTTCAATATATCGTATATCCATCATCATCAGGTGCCCTACCTACTAGCGTAGGCGATCATAGATCTCAACCTCTCATTTTCCGGAATATTTGATCAGTATCGTACGCTCCGCTCTGTGTCGTAGTCGTACAGAGCGCGTCTGTGACGCCATGGTAGTGGGTTCGAATCCTGCTGTAGGAAAATGTGCATTCGGTCCAATAAAATGCAATGGCAACGTATTTATATTGTCTAGAAAATCACTTGCAACTAAAATAAAATTGCTACATCTTGATTGGGATATGCTACCAATTGTTTTCAGGAACGTTGTTGACCTTTGTCATGTAATAATGCCAGACTATCTAATATTTTCTCTCGCTTTCACCATTGTTCACTTTGTGTATACTTTCAACAGCCAATCAAAATTACAGGAAAAATCAAATTGCTTGACTTTAAAGTGAGTATTCCCAGTGAGTCTAGGGAGTTGTATTGTCGAGAGACTCCATCTAGATCAACGGGTTTTAACTTTTATGATGCCGTGAACTTTTTTTTTTTTTTGCAGCGGAGCGGACACAAAAATATTCAAAGTTTTAAAAACATTCATAAATGAATTCTCTGTGTGTGGAAGCTAGTAAACACAATGCCAGAAATTAAAAATATAATTTCTTGCTAATAAACAATAAAACATATTTTTTTATAAGCGGTTTCTTACCAATCAATTTAGTCAGCTTCGTAGAAGTGTTGATAATGAGCACTCCTCGTAAACCAAACTCGTCGCATTAGGTTGTGGTTCGAACGCTGACCATCTACATTCTACTGTCGATTCGATTGGCTGTTAGCGGCACCTAAAAATTAGTTGAGTAGAAATGTCGTTTACATGATATGCTTCAAATGTTTATACACTGTCTAATTTGAAATTATTTCTAAGCGTTTGATTGATCTGAAACCAACGTACTTGCTATCTACTGACAGACAATTCTTAGATATTAAAATATCAACAGGCTTTCCAAATAGGTTTTCTGCCAAATTTATCTTAAAAATTGAAAATGGCTAACGGAACCAGAAGTTCTGATGGCTAATGTTAATACTGAGTTAAATATAGCTGGCGCGCGTGTTTATTTCACTATTCATAATAGATTAAAGTATATAGCACAGAAAAGTAAGTAAGAAAGTATCGACGGGCGGATGGTCGGGGATAGAGAAAAACAGGACAAAAGCCATTTTTCTGGAAAGCCGCCCGACGTCCAGACAGGGGCATAAAAAGAGGACGTGTCCGGGAAAACCCGGACGTATGGTAACCCTATTCGGAGTTAAGTGCAAATAACTTGAGTCCAAAGGTCCAAATTTATCGATTTTCTTCAAGGGCGTACCTAGATCTGTCAACCTTGTGCAAGATCTGAGGGCAGTGACATGAATATTGAGGTCACCATGATGACCATCACCATTGAAATGAAAGGCGACAGGGGTAGATTATCTGTGTTTTATGGCAATAAGATGTATTTAACGATAGTATAATATGACGAATAACATATCTAGGTACGTTCTTAAAAATCGATTTATTTTTTAGTTTGTTACAAACCAAATCTTTTTGGACTTAAACTCCAAAATACATTTGCTTAAATTAAATATCCCGTCCTCTTTTCAACTAAACCTGCTTCCGTGACTACATGTTTACATGTACGTCATTGTCACCTTGAACTTCGTATTGTTTACACGTCAATATTGGCTCTAGTGCCTCCGTTTGGTAACAATTTTTTGCTATTTATTTATTGTTTTTCACTGTTTGTTATATATATTTTTGAAAAAGACCAAACGGTTCGAAACGTTGAAAATGTCTTGAGTATTGTCATTTGTGTTTTTTCGTGTTGACACAACATATCCCCTTAGTGATAATCTATCAGTTATGTTCAAGTGAAACTTCAAGACCGTAAGTACTATTAAAGTTAAACTATTATTACGTTTAACATATTACCTTTTATTCAAACTTCAAAAGCGGATAACTGTCAATGTGTTTACAGCAAATAACTATACATTTGTGTGCGCTATTTAGTTGTTTAATCGTGGGAATATAAAAAAGAAAACATATTTACAACAAGCAACAAAGTCATTAATGCCGACCTTCCAATGCTTGTTTAAAAAAAATATTGAACAATGTTGCCAAGTTGTCAGTTCAATAAAGACAAGGGAAAAGTCAGCAAAGTCGAAAGGGGAAAAAGCGATAAACATTAGCAATATTGCGCTCACTCACTTACAAATGTCTGTATTGGTACAGTTTTTGTAAAATCATCTATAGTCAACTATAGCATGGTATCATGGGCGAAATATGCCCCGAAGAGACAACAGCATATTGCTTAGGCCACGAAAAAATAATTTTAAAAAGGGGGCCCATCGACTTGCCTGATGGAATCCCGGAGAGGTAATCTGGAAATATTTGGATAATTTGTAATAAGTTAAATAGCTAAATGAAAAAAAAATATATATATATATATATATAAAAGCCGAGGAAAGCTCTTATATGTGGTCCTTGATGGACCACAAAAAACATTTTTTTTAAAAAGCATTCTCATAAAATTGGGCGATGGTCATAAGGGGTTGAGAACAAGTGTTTTAGACGAGTGAGACGTGTCAACTTCTGTTAATGAATTACCCCCCCCCCCATGTTAATGTTTTCTGAATATCTCACATGTTTTCATTGTTTTCCAGGATAATATTTGTTGGTGGTGCATGCTGCTTTGCATTCGTTAATGAAGGTGAACTATGTTTTATACACTAAAATTACTTTAGGTGTTATCATGACTTTACTAGTTAGTTAATTAGTTAGTAGACAGTTCGCTACGTAGTTATACATTTAGTTGATTGGCTATTTGGTAGCTAGCTTGGTTGGTTAGTTGATTTTTTTCGTTAATTAGTTACTTGATAAGTTTATTGGTTACTTCTTTGACTTGTAAGTATATTAGTTGGTTGCATAGATAAGTGGTTGGTTTGTGGATTCGCTCGATAAATAGTTCGTTGAGTGGCTAGTTTGTACATTTGTGGATTTTTTCAGTTGTAAGCTATTTAGATGGTTTGTTGGTTGATTAATTGATTGGTTGATTAATTAATAGATTGGTTTTGCTATTTAGCTGGATAGCTAGTTAGCTTTTGGTATATTTGTTTGTTGGTTGGTGGATGGTTGACTGGCTGGTTAGTTTATTAATTGTTAGTGTGTTGATTTTTGTGTGTGAATTAGTTGGATGATTAGTTAGTTGGTTAGTGGATGGATTGTGTGATTGATTGGTTGATTAGTTTGCTAGTTAATTGGCAAAATAGCTAGTTCTGCCAATTAACTATCTAACTACTCACCCAACTAATCAAATAATCCACCAACCATGTCTAGCAAGCTAGTTATTTGTTTATATATTGGTTTGTTTGTCAGCTGGATAGTTAGTTGATTGGCTTATTCGGTTAATTCGAAAGTCAGATTTTACAGATCTACAGTCAAAACATGAGAAACATTTTAACAGACAGTCCAGCTTTTTATGGCTTGTGATGAATAAAGTAAAACTTGAACATTTAATCACCACCGGAAATGTCGATGAGAGAAGAGACAGAGACACAAAAAGAAGTCACCAACTGAATTTATTAACAACACAAGAGACATAGAGTTGTAGAGAAGCATGATCGCCACTCGGCATGGCACTTGATTGATTGATTACAATTAAATGTGAAGAATTACAGGTTCTTCCAGTGCAATACAGTACAAGCGCATAGCTCATGGAGGGGGGGGCGAGGATGTTCAGGCGGTCTAAGGGCCGGTGACTTCTTAAAGAAGAAATTAATAATGTATATTTTAACATTATTTATTTTCACGATTTTGCGATATATTTTGTAATATATTTCATGGTGTTTTATTTTATTACCATAAGATTCTTACTAATGTAATACAATCTCTTAATATGTATTCCGACATTTCATATTTAAACCATTGTATGAAACTGTATATAATGTTATTCGAGCATATACTTTACAATATTTACATATGGGCTATGTTTCAACAAAATTGGTATATCAATAACTGTGTTCAAGATGAAGCACATATTGGTCACTATTTTTTCAATAATTTCTTCTTCTTCTTCTTCTTCAGCGTTCATTCTCAAACTCCCACTGGATCTCTCTTTTAGCAGGACAATGGTCCAACTAGATTTCCAGCAGGATGTAGTCCAGAAAATGGAAGTTCGTTGTGTTGCCGTTTTATTTGCGCCAATGGCCCGACACATACGTCTTCGGCGGATATCAATAATCTAACGGCATAAACAGTAATGTATTATTAATTGTTATTTACTTTAAAAATATCAAACGTTTTCAACGCAGCAAACTGTTATAATTGGGGGGGGGGGGGGGGCGTTGCAACATTTACGTCTTGTAAGGTGGGCGGTGGTCCGAAAAAGTTTGGGAACTATGATATAATGTTAAGTCACTCGTCCGCCGTTCAGCTGACATGGATTTCTAGTTTATTTGTTATTCGCAGTTTGAAATACAAATTACCCCCATGGTTTCATCAGACCACACGGATGTAGAGTGTCATGGTTAGCGCTATGCGAAGGTCTAGAAATAACGTTATCACTGCTGAGCAAGTATAATATGCGACTCTAGTCAGGTTGTTTCTGGTCAACCACGGACTAGGCAGCTTAGCAATTAAAAGAGCATACCAGTCATAACTGCGTAGTATGGCGCTGCTTCATATCTTAGTTTGATGATACGAGCTATGATGTAGCTTCTGAGACTAATATGGCTTAAAACTTTATTTTCGTAACTGTTTTCCTACCGTGCCGTAATGTGGATACGTTACTATATGTAAAATTCGAGGTTTTAATTGCTTACCGACAGAAGGTGTCCGCCTAACTGGCTATTTTAGTGGCTTTGCGTAATAAGGAGTTTAATATATATGATTTTAAATATATATATATATATATATAAAACGAGTCAGGCAACATCTGCAGTTTGTCCTTTATGACTATTTTCTTTTATAAACCAAAATAGATCTACCATGGCTTGTGTATCCAGGGCTATTGCTGATTAGTTCAGGAGGAATGGCTTTGTACATTACCAATAACCAGGTCAGTTGTGTTAGAGTATGTGTGTTCTTCTTCGTTCGTCCTCAAACTCCTGCAGATTAACAGGGTGTAGTTCTGAGATAGAAATGCGTACTGTCATGGTTTACAGCTTCTCTGTAATAACTGCGTCTTTCAGCCTAACACACATAAATTCAGCATGTCTTCTATGCCTTTTCTAATTATCTATGGGAAATATACAGCAAACTCCATCCTTAAACCTCTTATGACATATATGGCAGATAATAACAGTGTTTTTAACCTTTGCTACTCATTCTTATCCTGTCAATTCGGTGATGTTATATGAACAATATATCAATATTCATATAGAGATGTTATGTGAACAACATATCAATATTCATGCACAGACGTTATGTGAACAATATATCAATATTCATACAGAGACGTTATGTGAACAATATTATCAATATTCATACAGAGACGTTATGTGAACAATATATCAATATTCATAGACACACGTTATGTGAACAATATATCAATATTCATACAGAAACGTTATGTGAACAATATATCAATATTCATACAGAGACGTTATGTGAACAATATATCAATATTCATACAGAGACGTTATGTGAACAACATATCAATATTCATGCACAGACGTTATGTGATCAATATATCAATATTCATACAGAGACGTTATATGAACAATATTATCAATATTCATACACAGACGTTATGTGAACAATATATCAATATTCATACAGAGACGTTATGTGAACAATATATCAATATTCATACAACTCCCTATTCTTGACTATAACCATATCATTGAGGAGGCGTCCATACATGCATTGCTTGAACATCTATATTTAATTATATATCTTATAAAGTAACATAATGTAGTATATGATTATATCAGTCTGCGGTCATTTCAAAAGCGTAGACATCTTGTCAATATTTATATTTCATAAATAACTCGAAAACGCGTAGCAGGAAAAAGAATAATATGTAAATTACGTTTTTTTCAATGACAGAGTATCGTATCTCGTAAGCAACTCTTCGATAACTTACAACCTACATGTATATACCATGAATACTTTTACGGTTTCTTCATGCATGAGAGCTTAGGCCTATACACTGAATTATACAATTCTTTATAAGCAATGTTCATTTTGCTCATTATATTCTCTACGTAACATCACACACTCTACGTAACATCACACACTCTACGTAACATTGCATACTCTACACAACATCACACTCTACATAACAGTACATACGCTATGTAACATCTCACACTCTACGTAACATTATATTCTCTATGTAATATCACACTGTGTAACATCACACACTCTAAGTAAGATTACAAACTCTGCATATCATCACACACTCTACGTAACATTATATACTCTATGTAACATCACACACTCTACGTAATACATGCAATTGTCTCTGTATCACTATCTGAGGAAGTGGTTTATGTTTTTTTCCTGCAATAATATTTGATATGATATTTGTGCGCTCTGGGTCGATGTATACATTCTTTCTAAAAATCAGCCTTACGAGTAAGTAGAAATGGATGAATGGGCAGGATACAACATACATGACTTATTCTCCTTGTCACCGAGCAATGTCAATTTAAGTACTTGCGGTAATGTCAACTACATAACGTCAGTGATAATGACAACTATTGACATTTCGAATATTGACCAATACAGATTGTATGCAGCAATATGTAGGCCTATTCAACTATTTTTCTTCTACTATGTTCGTTCTAATACTAGTGTCAGTTAACCAAATTTAGTTTGGAGAACAGAAAGTGTTGTATCTTTTACAGCGTGAATGCACTTTTTGACCGGTCACATCCGACTTCGGCATGATTTTTAAGTCACTTTTACCTATGAGATAGGACAATCAACCGACCCTTAAACCTCATTAGACTATTCTTCCAGAACACATGGTAGGTCATATTGTTATCAATCTTTGCTCCCCTTTCGAGCCTCAATATCATAGAGGTGATTTTACAATATTATTCACATGTATATAAGCCGTGTAAAGTCGATTATTCACATTTATATAAGCCGTGTAAAGTCGATTATTCACATTTATGTAAGCCGTGTAAAAATCAGTTATTAACATATATATAGGTTGTATAAAATCATTTCCATTTTCTCCTCTTTCTTGAAAAATATGATTTTAATTGTTTGCGAACATGTCATTGTCTATCCCCAGGTGGAAGGTGGTAGACAGATGTGATGCCTGAGTCGTGCTGAGTCCCTGTTTATGGAGGGTGGTTGTGATGATATCGACCTATCTCTTTCTGTCTTCCCTTGGCTCTGTATCCAGATGATCGTTTGTTATAAGTTCTCTTGCCACTGAACTCATTAATATTGAAGTGTCTATTGTTATTATACCATATTTAATAATTTATCAAACTCTGGGCTTGCATATGTCCCTAAAACTCCAGTTAATATAAAACTTTACTCAGCCCCGTGTGTTGTTGAGGTCTGCAAGAAGAGCAAAGAATAGCAACATTGCGACCTGCAATGATTCTCATAATAGACGACTATGGAAGTTTTAGGGCGGTGATGGCTATCCCAATGTATAGAACGTCAAAGTGACCCACAATCCATGCTGAAGTCGGATGTGTCATGCAGAAATGCGCATATATTGCAGTCGAGATGTAAACCATGACAACCATTCCGTTCTCTGAACTACACCCTGTTAACCTGCAGGAGTTCGAGAGCGAACGCAAAAGAAGATCCTATCATTTATATATTTGCACTCTATAAGACATATTTTACTTACCCACAGATCTCGTACATGTTTACCACTGGAAGTGCTGCAGTGGTTGGATTGCTATGTGGTGCGTTAGAAGCTTCGGCTATCGTTCAGACCATTATTAAGGTATGATCAACTTAGTATTAGAACATTTAATGCATGAAGAGTAATACATACAGCCAGCCTTTTGGTGTTATACAAGCATTTTCGTCAAGTTATCAACAAAAGTTGTAACCTTCTGTGGAACTTAAACAGAAATGGAAAACAACGTGATAAACTTTAGAACCAGTAATACAGTGGCAGCTAAAAACTAATAAAAATACTAATAAAAATAAAAAGTATAAATAATAAATGTAAATGATATGAAATAACACATAAAACGTATATTAATAAATGTAAATTGCTCTTCTTCATCGTTCTTCAGTCCGATATCAGGTTACAACGCCAATATCTTCAATGAATTGTGTGATTCGTTTCAAGTCATCTATGGAACCTCATAGGTCTGAAAAAAGTGCCGTCTCATTAGGTCATATTTTCTCCCTTTCTTCTTGGTAGAGTTGACAGGCATAAACAATGTGTTCTGAAATCTCTGGGCTCAGTCCACAGTTGCACAGGTCTGTCTCGCCAATCTTCAGCTTTCGGAACATGTGGTTTCTCAGTTTGTTGTAGTCAGTTCGTAATCTGAAGATGATAGTTTGTTCCTTGTGAAATTTGTTATTGTAGAACTCTCCTCTAAATCAGATATCCTCTGGCTTTTTGGTTATTGTATACTAAATTCGAAATGTTTTTCTACAAAATTTTAACTGGCAGGATTTACTCCGTATCTGACGAACTATCCTGAATTTGACAAAACGATAAAAAAAAGATATTGTTCACATGTGATCTAAATGTTCATGGTTATGTAGTATGCCACGAATAACTACAAAGAAAATAAAGTATATGTGACATGAGATCTACTTCTTTTTTCATTCACTTGAAACATGGGCGTTTTACGATTGTGCTTATTATGCCACAAAATGCAAATAGTGCTGTCTTGTCACACAATACAATTGGAGAGTTCTTCAAAACAACTGTGGGAGTTCGACAGGGATGCATAATGTCCCCAGTACTTTTTAACATATACTTAGAGCACATCATACAAGAGACATTACATGACTAGAACACGTCTATATCGATCGGAGGTCGCCCTATTTGCAACTTGCGTTTCGCTGATGATGTTGATCTTATAGCTGGGTCAGAACAATCATTGCAAGAATTAACATCAAAGTTGGAAAAAGTTACCAGCAAGTACTGAATGGAAATCAATACAGATAAGAGCAAAATCTTGGAAAACAGCAGAGACACAGAAAACCAGACTAATATCATGGTGAATGTACATAAGCTTGAGGAGGTGAATACCTTCAAATACCTCGGATCCAGTATATGCAGCGATGGTAAATGCAAAGCAGAACTAAAAATAAGGCTGGAGATGGCTTTAGCGTCCTTGTCAAGGCTAACTGTGATTTGGAAAAG
Source organism: Meghimatium bilineatum (assembly GCA_034231615.1). Taxonomy (NCBI): domain Eukaryota; kingdom Metazoa; phylum Mollusca; class Gastropoda; order Stylommatophora; family Philomycidae; genus Meghimatium; species Meghimatium bilineatum. The sequence goes on from CM067304.1 coordinate 34,700,092, forward strand.
CAACATCAGTGTTGGAGTGAAAATCAAACTGTATAAGTCGCTGGTGCTTTCTGTTGTGTTGTATGGCTGTGAGAGTTGGACACTCACTGCGGACATGGAGAGAAGATTATAGGCTTTCGAGAACAAATGCTACAGACGAATTCTACGAACTTTTTATAGGGAGCATAAGACCAATGTGTACGTAAGAAATAAAGTAGAGATGTGTGCAGGTATTCAGGAGCCATTGCTTTCAATAGTGAGACGAAAACTAGCATGGTTCGGACATGTATGCAGGCACGATTCCTTGTCAAAAACAATACTGCAGGGAACTGTCGAGGGTGGAAGAAGCAGAGGAGGACAAATAAAGACATGGACAGACAACATCAAGGAATGGACAGGGCAAGATATTTCCACGCTCATCCGCATCGCTGAGGATAGAATTCGCTGGAGGTCTTTGTGTGCTGAAGCATCCAATGTGGTACCCCTACGACCCTGAAGGGGTATGGGTTTATTGATTGATTGATTGATTGATTATGCCACAGGTCAACCGACCATAGCATGTACGAAGAACACAACTATTTCCATCTTGAACCGGAGCGGAACCGAGTTTAGACGTCATCTAGAGTTAGAATAATTGATTACTGCTGCTTCAGTCTTTGATCAAGGAAAATTAATAACAGATGACTCATCACTTCATTGTGATTACCTCCAGTTCTTTATCAATATGAAATATATATAATATCACATTTAACATGCTGTGACGATTGCTATAATATAGTTTCCATTCTTATTGCCGTCTTTGCTAAAGATATCACATATGACGGTAGTAGTTTCTTTCTATGTTGAGCACCGTGTTGCAAATTGCTGTCATGGAAAATTACTGTATTAATATAATTAAAATCATCCTTGCACGCAGTTATTGGAGCTAGGACTTTCAATTGTATTTCACTGAATTCAGATTTGTTATAGTATATTCTCATGAAGTTATTCTCATGAAGTTACATTAGATAGAACCTGACTATATTTTACCAGAAATTCAGCGATAAACAAGTCTAACTATCTGGCAACCATTTATTCACACTTATGATTCCAATGATTTTACTCAAAACTGAAATTATCTCAATTGTACTTATTAATTTCTATACGATATTGTTTTATACGTCTGTTTTGATATACGATATACAATATTGTTTAAGATAAACATTATTCGAATATTCGATATTGCTTTATAATTTATATACGATATTATTAATTTCTATACGATATTGATTTCACAGATACTGTATGGGAACGGAATTAGTATCTTCATTTCCTACCTCACGTTAGCCGGACTATATACTCTCACCCTCATCAGCACATTCTGTTTCCTGCCCAAAGACTATGTCAGTACACAGCGAGTCACTGATATTTCAAATAATTCAGTCACAGCAGAAGATGAAGAGTCTGGTGAACATGAAGAGAAGTTACCAATAGCCGAAAATGATGCGTTAATCATTGAAACAAAGTATGGCAGCGCTGATATCGGCAACTCAATTAAACGAAGTGGAACAATAATAACAGAGCCAGGAAATATCACTGATTTGGGTGCTACTAACAATAAAGTAGACACTGGAACTAATTTAAGTACTAGTGCAGACACTAATGAACTATTCTCACAAACAAACGATGAGAAGGATCAAGAAATTTCTACGAAAGATACAGGCTCATCGGGTGAGGAAACTACACCAGATCATCAAAGTTTTCATAACGTAATAGACTCTCAAAATATTGATAAAGACATATCTGACCGATATGATATCACGCCAAGCGAGGAATCAGACGAAACTATACAGAAACAGAACGCAGAAGTAAACAGTATACCTTCTTTACAAAGTAAAGTTGAGATAAATGGAGAGATCAAGAACGTGAAAACTATTGAAACAAAAAAGTCACCTGCCCATAAAAATGAAAAAGTTATTGAGAAAACATTGCTAAAGTGTCTACTAACAAAAACGTTTTTGCTGTACCTGTTTTGGGCAGCAGCAGTACAGATAATTCTTTCCATGACTTTAGGGACCTTCAATCCTTGGCTGGAATATGTGACAAACAACGATCAATCTCAAGGTCAGTATACTGTCTTCGGAAAATAAGATATATATAAATATATATATATATATATAAAAACTAAGTTCAATCATTCAATGTGTAAAAGACGAATGAAATGAAGGTCATATATATATAACCTTCATTTCATTCGTCTGTTACACATTGAATTATTGAACTTAGTTTTTAAGACCTTTTCAACCCTAGCCTGAAGGATCTATGTTATATCATGTTGTATCAGGTCGTTATTCTATTTTATAATTTTATATATATTCTTTTTTTTTAAAGTTTCTAATAACTGTATTTGTTTCATTTTCTACATTAGACCTCAATATGTTTACTAAATTGACTTTAATCTGCTAGTTCTTAAAATGGTTTATAATCTCACCCCTTTGTTGTTGTGTTACACTTATATTAACGCGTGTTTTCCTGATTAAATTGTGTTTTCCTGATTAAACTTGACACAATGGTTCATGCCATGTAAATTTGGCTATCCCTAATCTAAGCAAATTATATTTTCTAAAAACAGTGTGGTCGCTAGAAAAGCGGAAAGTTTGAAGGTCAGATGAGATCATGAATAAAATGCATGATTTTAATATCATAAAATGCGTGCTTACTTATTTCTATTTTGATTTGTTGTAGGTTCTATTTGTAAAAGTGTTGTTTTTTAAAAAAAATTAATAGCTGTTTGACAAATTTTCCGCTTTCTAGCGACCACGCTGTCGTAGGATCTTAAAATCGTGTTTTGTTTGATTACGTCTGCTTGGATTGTCAAAGAGCTTATAAGCGTATCTACCATTTGTGCTTTTATCATATATATATATATATATATATATATATATATATATATATATATATATATATATATATATATATATATATATATTAATCCACTCTATTAATATTGCCTTTTATTAGTTATTCTTTTTTGTATGTTCAGCTGTACAAAGGTACCCCATTATTTCTTCTTTCTTTAGTTTTTTTTAACAATTCTCTTCGAATTCTATATGTGCAGATACATACATTTTTTCCCAAGCCCTTCTATATTTGCAGTGAGATAATCTGTTTCCCCAACATTTTTGTCCTCCACCTTCAAGTATCCGTGGCTTCGATATGGGCTATATGGCCCATGTTGAGAACCACTGTTTTAGACAGCTAGCACTTTTATGATTTCAGTGTCACTTCATATGGTTTTTTTTAATTTTTGTAAGACGAATCACATATTTCTGTTGTTATGTCAGGCATGGTTCATTATGCGTTACAAGAGAGAGACAGGGCCTGAACATCTGTATACTACATATTTTGTTGTCAGCTCGGTTCTATAGACTACATTATAGTGCAGTCAGTACGGTTCTATAGACTACATTATAGTGCAGTCAGTACGGTTCTATAGACTACATTATAGTGCAGTCAGTACGGTTCTATAGACTACATTATAGTGCAGTCAGTACGGTTCTATAGACTACATTATAGTGCAGTCAGTACGGTTCTATAGACTACATTATAGTGCAGTCAGTACGGTTCTATAGACTACATTATAGTGCAGTCAGTACGGTTCTGTAGACTACATTATAGTGCAGTCAGCTCGGTTCTGTAGACTACATTATAGTGCAGTCAGCTCGGTTCTGTAGACTACATTATAGTGCAGTCAGCTCGGTTCTGTAGACTACATTATAGTGCAGTCAGTACGGTTCTATAGACTACATTATAGTGCAGTCAGTACGGTTCTATAGACTACATTATAGTGCAGTCAGTACGGTTCTATAGACTACATTATAGTGCAGTCAGTACGGTTCTATAGACTACATTATAGTGCAGTCAGTACGGTTCTATAGACTACATTATAGTGCAGTCAGTACGGTTCTATAGACTACATTATAGTGCAGTCAGTACGGTTCTATAGACTACATTATAGTGCAGTCAGTACGGTTCTATAGACTACATTATAGTGCAGTCAGTACGGTTCTGTAGACTACATTATAGTGCAGTCAGCTCGGTTCTGTAGACTACATTATAGTGCAGTCAGCTCGGTTCTGTAGACTACATTATAGTGCAGTCAGCTCGGTTCTGTAGACTACATTATAGTGCAGTCAGTACGGTTCTATAGACTACATTATAGTGCAGTCAGTACGGTTCTATAGACTACATTATAGTGCAGTCAGTACGGTTCTGTAGACTACATTATAGTGCAGTCAGCTCGGTTCTGTAGACTACATTATAGTGCAGTCAGCTCGGTTCTGTAGACTACATTATAGTGCAGTCAGCTCGGTTCTGTAGACTACATTATAGTGCAGTCAGCTCGGTTCTGTAGACTACATTATAGTGCAGTCTGCTCGGTTCTGTAGACTACATTATAGTGCAGTCATTACGGTTCTGTAGACTACATTATAGTGCAGTCAGCTCGGTTCTGTAGACTACATTATAATGCAGTCAGCTCGGTTCTATAGACTACATTATAGTGCAGTCAGTTCGGTTCTGTAGACTACATTATAGTGCAGTCAGCTCGGTTCTGTAGACTACATTATAGTGCAGTCAGTTCGGTTCTGTAGACTACATTATAGTGCAGTCAGCTCGGTTCTGTAGACTACATTATAGTGCAGTCAGCTCTGTTCTGTAGACTACATTATAGTGCAGTCAGCTCGGTTCTGGAGACTACATTATAGTGCAGTCAGCTCGGTTCTGTAGACTACATTATAGTGCAGTCAGTACGGTTCTATAGACTACATTATAGTGCAGTCAGCACGGTTCTATAGATTACATTATAGTGCAGTCAGCACGGTTCTGTAGACTACATTATAGTGCAGTCAGTTCGGTTCTGTAGACTACATTATAGTGCAGTCAGTTCGGTTCTGTAGACTACATTATAGTGCAGTTTGTTGATTCTGTAGACTACATTATAGTGCAGTTTGTTGATTCTGTAGACTACATTATAGTGCAGTCAGCTTGGTTCTGTAGACTACATTATAATTCAGTCAGCTCGGTTCTGTAGACTACATTATAGTGCAGTCAGCTCGGTTCTGTAGACTACATTATAGTGCAGTCAGTTCGGTTCTGTTGACTATATTATAGTGCAGTCAGTTCATACATATTTGTGATTATGATCGTAATTTATGTGATAAAGTCAATTCTGAGAATGTGATCAATATATGATAACGAAGGCTGCCACGACAAGGCTGGATGTAATTTATAAAATTATGATCAGCACTGCAGCATATTATCGATCTATTAGGCTATAGATCGATAGTGATTATTATCTTTATTGTAGAAATGCGAAAACAGATACTAAATGCAGAAACAGATAAAATATTCTGATTATTGAGAAAATAAAACCAATGTATTCATTCCGGAACACATAGACAAACTAGCAGGCTGTTAAGAACAACTATGGACGCAATGAAATGGAACTAGCTTGGTTGGTTTGGACATGTAATGAGGCACTGTTGATTTTTGTAATACTATATATTTGCCGGAAACAGTTCAGTATGGATGTATTTGAGATGATTAAAAAAATATTATACGATAACAAAAAGGAAAGGTTCGGGCATTATATTATACAATCATCCGAATGGATGGGGACAGAGATTGTTGGACTGCTTTTTGTGCGCTGTCTTCTGTAATGTGATACTTTATGACACTGGCGTGTTAAATCTTATTATTATTATAAAATAATACATGATATTCTTATTAGTTTCGTCCAGAAATGATGTTAAGCTGAATTTGGTTATGACCATTTGATTAATGAATATAAGAAAAATATGTAAAATTGGATTATCAGTTTTACGTGGAACAAATACACGAAATCGACATCTCGACTAGATAGGTCTTTATCAAGATATAGGCAAACAAACACAGAATTGAACAATACATTGGACAGATGTAGCTATAGGATAGAAACTTTGTGGTTCCATTATGTGTTTGATTATTCCTCTCTTGATAAAGGCATATCTAGCCGAAACGTCTATGCTGTACGTATTCCACGTAAAACCGATATTCGACCCATTTTATATGATTCTATTATATTTTTTTGGCCATATAGTACAGTTTTACAGCAGTAATTCAATTTATGTCTGTATCCACAGTGAGTGAATTGACCGATATTCTATTCTATTCGATGTTGGGAAGTCCAATACTTGCTCTTGGATTTGGTGTTGCCATGGATGCACTAAAAAGGCCCAAACCTAATGGTGAGACTTGGTATGGTGTGTTATTATCATATAATTTGCAGCTTGTGTTCTCTTGAGAAACATTATAGTGCTAAATTATCACAATTATGCTGTTTTTGACTTATGTGATACACTATTCTCAGTTTGCCTGGTTTTTTTTAATTTCCTATGTTTGGGTAATAAAATAGTGTATAGTTTCTACAATGTGTGGGTTGTTTTCTAGTTTCATTATCCTGTATTGTCTAAGAACGTATACAAATTCATTCCAAGCAAACCCGTTTGTGCTCAGTCTTCCGTAGCATGCTCCGAAATCAATGCAAGTCGATGGAGTGGCTGCTCTTGGTTAAACACTCTTCATTCTACCCCTCGGTGACCGGACACTCCGAGTCTAAAACAAGGAGCTGGGCAGTAGGGGCTGGGCAGTAGGGCTGGGCAGTGGGTTATGGATGAGACTGGGCAGTAATAGCTGGACAGCAGGGGCTGTCTTACCACCTTTTTTAGTATACCAGCTATGCTCATGAAACTACCACCTATTTGTATTTGAATATTTACCCATTCTCTGTCATCAAATTGGTGAAAAATAATTTAAAACATAACTCAAAGACTGTAGATATTTTACTTCACTGCACTAAAGTATATCCAATGTACCCACAACCTTTTTAACAGAGTAGTCCTCTACCCGCAGGGCATTTCCTGGGATTCCCAGTACATTTCTCTTGTAAACAAGATATCGCGGCCAGTTTAAAATATTACACAGTGTCCGTGATGCATGTATCCAAATTATGTTCTTCTTGATTCTTGATTAGAAACAAGCCTACCAGCACGTGGGGCATTCCCATAAGTGCTCCGCCCTCCGTTCCAGCAGCCATCCCAGTGTATGTAGACTCAGAGTCCCGGTCAGGTGTTGATTGCGTGATCTTCGGGGCCTTTAAAAAATACTTTTCTTTCCCTCCCCTCTAGATAATCCCATTTCTGACATTCTCAGTATGTGTACGTTCTCAGCCTCATAGACATCATCTTCATCTTGATATGAATTTATTACTGCCTTGATAAAGTCTGCTTTATCTATTCTCAGTATTGTGCTATTTAACGCCGCATTGCCTGCTACTAGGTCGGCTCTCTCGTTTACTCTGACCCCAGCATGACCAGGGCAGTGTATCCATGCATTTTAATTTAAATCCAAATTACGTTGTAGTCGAAGAGTGAGAATTTAACCACAAATTTATAGCTAGACAGTGACCGAGCCGCAGCATAGAAGACCTGTTTGCTAAATTAAGTTGGACCCCATTCGTTACGTGTATTGATTATTGTTGTTTGGCTTTCAGTTGGCTACTATTTATATACTTAAGTTACCAGCATGTATGAAATGAAAATCAACACAGGAAAGAGCAAAATCTTGCTTTACAGCAGAGACACAGAAAAACAGACCAACATCATGATGAATGGATATAACCTTCAGGAGGTGAATACTTTCAAATACCTCGGATCTAGCATATGCAGCAATGGAAAATGCAAATAATTTTTAATTATGTTTATTTTTAAAATTGTGTTTTATTTTTAATTCTAGGGCTAAAGATGGCTTTAGCGTCTTCACCATCATTTTTGGAGTGAAAGTCAAACTGTATAAGTCACTGGTGCCTTTTGTTGTGCTGTATAGTTGTGAGATTCGATACTCATTGTGGACATCAAGAAACGATTACAGGCCTTCGAGTACAAATACTACAAACCAATTCTAGGCTTCTCCAATAGAGAGCATAAGATACATTTTTACGTAAGAAATAAAATAGATATGTATGCATGTGTACAAGTACCATTGTTTTCAATAGTGAAACGACGAAAGCTTGCATGGTTTGGATATGTATGCAGACATGATTCCTTGTCAAAAACAATACTGTAGAAATCTGTCGAAGGGAGAAGAAACAGAGGAGGGCAAATAAAGACATGGACAGACAACATAAAGGAATAGACAGGAAAAGATTTTTCCTCACTCATCCGCATCGTTGAAGATATAAATCGCTGGAAAACTCTGTGTGCTAAAGCATCCAATGTTGTACCCTATGACCCTCACCGGTTACGGGTTTATACATTGATATATACTTGGAATCGCATGTCAAAAATAGCCAAGGCAATTTCAAGTATATAAATTGTAACCAACTGAAAGTCAAACAATAATCAAAACACGTAACGAACAGGGTCCAACTTAATTTAGCGAACTGCCGACGGTCTCGGTTAGACCAACTTCTTTCTGTCCACTGTATTCCCTTGTGTCTTGCACCGTCATGTGTATAAGATCTCTAGAGACGGGACTTTTTGTTTAGAGTTGACGACACCAAAGTATGCCCCAGTGGACAATCTCCAGAAAAAAAACATAACATATTTTGCAGGACTGCCACTGTACAAGAAGAAAACTATGGCCATCTGAAAAGGCTCTGTCGAACGAGCTTCACGGCCCTTTCTCGGAGCTAGTGACCACAGTACAGTTCATTCATGAAATCTATATCAGCACCTGACATTACTGGGTTACGAGAAAGACAAAGAAGACCTTTATGTGAGCTTTCATATGTTTTTTCCGCAGCTTCTATTATTTCTGAAAACTATCTTCAGCATGGAGGACCTGTTTTGGAATTCACTGTGTCTGTAATAACGTTGCTGTATATGGAATGCTACCCGTGGTAGGTTGGTGGCCTGTGCGAACCATTTAATATGTTGTCTTCTAATGTAAGTAATGCGGAACTGACACTGTGTTATTATCCAGATGTATTAGGTTTTGTCTCGTTACACAGAGAATTTTGCATAAATAGACCAACTTAGAGTTTACATGTTACATTGAAAGTGAGCATGGGATAAAAAGCATAACTTGGAGGGGGTGAGAACCACAATGGTATAGTGTCTAAATAACACATCCATCAACCAGATGGCTCAGGTTTCAAGATTATTGGATATTCATAATGTACAACACTAACTCCCCTTGTCCACCCAGTTACCAGGAACTGGGTACCAGTGATTATATTCTGGACATATCCAGGAATGTCGTCATCGTTACTAAGTGCTAGATGCGACACTAGTCTGGAGGTTTATGGTTAACCACTGGCTAGGTTGATGAGCATTTATGGGTAAACAATGAGCTATGAATCTGAACCCCCAAGAAGTTGACATAATGTGGTAATGGCTTTCTTCTTGTGGAAGCATCACATCACTTCATCACTAGTTTCATTTTTATGACCTCTAGGCTGGAGGCTTCTTCTCATTGTATACCGTTAAAGATTTGAAGTTTTCAAGGTATGAAATACAGCTCTAGAGATACCCTTTATTGTACAAAAGGATACAGAAACACTTATTACTTGTAATTCCTAGAGATTGAAACAAACTAACATAACTATATCTTTATCAAATAAAATTCCACCGAAATCGGATGAATCAGGCGCAAATAAAACGGTTGAACAACGGGTATCCGTTCTCTGAACTTCATTCTGCTGAAAATCTAGTAGTGCTAATGTCCTGCTACAGGAGATCCAGTGGGAGTTTGAGACTGAGCGCCCAAAAAGATAATAATGAACGCAAGATTAATACAGTTTACGTTAATATAGCTTCATTTCCTGTCTTTGATACTTCACAGATAACAAATTACCACAAGAACGAATACTGCACACTGCCACTATATCCTTGGCGATAACTAGTGTCTTGGGGGTTGTACTATGTGGCCTTATCATGACATGCAATGATGAAGCAGTTATTGCAACCTGCGTCGCCTTGGTTATTTTTAGAACAGGTCTTTACAGTTGTGGCACGGCATTTCTACGAATAATGTGAGTATAGTCTTTACAGTTGTGACATGGCATTTCTACGAATAATGTGAGTATAGTCTTTACAGTTGTGACATGGCATTTCTACGAATAATGTGAGTATAGTCTTTACAGTTGTGACATGGCATTTCTACGAATAATGTGAGTATAGTCTTTACAGCTGTGGCACGGCATTTCTACGAATAATGTGAGTATAGTCTTTACAGTTGTGACATGGCATTTCTACGAATAATGTGAGTATAGTCTTTACAGTTGTGACATGGCATTTCTACGAATAATGTGAGTATAGTCTTTACAGCTGTGGCACGGCATTTCTACGAATAATGTGAGTATAGTCTTTACAGCTGTGACATGGCATTTCTACGAATAATGTGAGTATAGTCTTTATGTGATTATTATAGGAAGAGAAATTGTTTATGTTATTTGAATTATCAGCGAACTTTTGACAAATATTTATTCATGTGTGCATGTGTGCATGTCTTACTCCTAAACGTAGGTTGACCATAAGGGGATGTCTATATACAACGCCATCAATTGCTTTAAGCAAGTTTGACAGTTCGGGGGATGGGGGGGGAAGGGGTTGACAAAAGTTGATTTCAGTTAAACAAAATTATATTATACCACTTAAATTGTTTGAATTTGAAACAGTTTTCGAAAATCTTAATAAAATTCGATCTATCTCTTTATGTTTCTCTGCTTGTATTTGTGTCTATCTTTTGATGTTTTCGCTTGTATATGTGAATATCTCTTGATATTCCCGCTTTTATCTGTGTCATCATCATCAGGTAGCACATCCTGAACAGGATGTAGCAGTCATATCAGCCTTTCGAAAGTTCTGTTTATCTTGAGCCAGTCTTCCTACGTCTGTTACAGTCATGTTCCGGTGGTCTTTGATGTTTTGCGTACATCTTCTTCTTGGTCTGCTTCTTGCTCGTTTCTTTGGTATCATCCCCTCCACTATTGCCTTCTCTAAACCGTCATGGAGTTTGATATGGCCAAAATATTTTAGTTTTCTGGATATAGGCTGTCATGATTTCTTGGCAGTTACATTCAGTAGTTACCATTGCTTTCTGAATGGTTCTAACTGCTTACCAATTTGTCCCGGTGCGCCCTTGGACCGATACCGTGCCTTTCGGGGCCCTGCCTTTGAAGCCGTTGTCGAACAATTCGATCCTCTGCCTTCTCCACCGGCGATCCTGTGTACTGATGAAGGGCAGCAACCCCCCCCCCCACCCCCTCATGTGTCAATTTCTTGTATATATATCCTGCAACATTCCTCTCGATAATGTCGTAAGATAATTTCTGAGGAAAATAGAGCATGGTATTTAGCACTGTAAGCGATGTAAAATAGAGCATGGTATTTAGCACTGTAAGCGATGTAAAATAGAGCATGGTATTTAGCACTGTAAGCGATGTAAAATAGTGCATGGTATTTAGCACTGTAAGCGATGTAAAATAGAGCATGGTATTTAGCACTGTAAGCGATGTAAAATAGGGCATGGTATTTAGCACTGTAAGCGATGTAAAATAGAGCATGTTATTTAGCACTGTAAGCGATGTAAAATAGGGCATTGTATTTAGCACTGTAAGCGATGTAAAATAAGGCATGGTATTTAGCACTGTAAGCGATGTAAAATAGAGCATGGTATTTAGCACTGTAAGCGATGTAAAATAGAGCATGGTATTTAGCACTGTAAGCGATGTAAAATAGATCATGGTATTTAGCACTGTAAGCGATGTAAAATAGAGCATGGTATTTAGCACTGTAAGCGATGTAAAATAGAGCATGGTATTCAGCACTGTAAGCGATGTAAAATAGAGCATGGTATTAAGCACTGTAAGCGATGTAAAATAGGGCATGGTATTCAGCACTGTAAGCGATGTAAAATAGGGCATGGTATTCAGCACTGTAAGCGATGTAAAATAGGGCATGGTATTCAGCACTGTAAGTGATGTAAAATAGGGCATGGTATTCAGCACTGTAAGCGATGTAAAATAGGGCATGGTATTCAGCACTGTAAGCGATGTAAAATAGGGCATGGTATTCAGCACTGTAAGCGATGTAAAATAGGGCATGGTATTCAGCACTGTAAGCGATGTAAAATAGGGCATGGTATTCAGCACTGTAAGCGATGTAAAATAGGGCATGGTATTCAGCACTGTAAGCGATGTAAAATAGAGCATGGTATTCAGCACAGTAAGCGATGTAAAATAGGGCATGGTATTCAGCACTGTAAGCGATGTAAAATAGGGCATGGTATTCAGCACTGTAAGCGATGTAAAATAGGGCATGGTATTCAGCACTGTAAGCGATGTAAAATAGGGCATGGTATTCAGCACTGTAAGCGATGTAAAATAGGGCATGGTATTCAGCACTGTAAGCGATGTAAAATAGGGCATGGTATTCAGCACTGTAAGCGATGTAAAATAGGGCATGGTATTCAGCACTGTAAGCGATGTAAAATAGGGCATGGTATTCAGCACTGTAAGCGATGTAAAATAGGGCATGGTATTCAGCACTGTAAGCGATGTAAAATAGAGCATGGTATTCAGCACAGTAAGCGATGTAAAATAGAGCATGGTATTTAGCACTGTAAGCGATGTAAAATAGAGCATGGTATTTAGCACTGTAAGCGATGTAAAATAGAGCATGGTATTTAGCACTGTAAGCGATGTAAAATAGAGCATGGTATTTAGCACTGTAAGCGATGTAAAATAGAGCATGGTATTTAGCACTGTAAGCGATGTAAAATAGAGCATGGTATTTAGCACTGTAAGCGATGTAAAATAGAGCATGGTATTTAGCACTGTAAGCGATGTAAAATAGAGCAAGGTATTTAGCACTGTAAGCGATGTAAAATAGAGCATGGTATTTAGCACTGTAAGCGATGTAAAATAGAGCATGGTATTTAGCACTGTAAGCGATGTAAAATAGAGCATGGTATTTAGCACTGTAAGCGATGTAAAATAGAGCATGGTATTTAGCACTGTAAGCGATGTAAAATAGAGCATTGTATTTAGCACTGTAAGCGATGTAAAATAGAGCATGGTATTTAGCACTGTAAGCGATGTAAAATAGAGCATGGTATTTAGCACTGTAAGCGATGTAAAATAGAGCATGGTATTTAGCACTGTAAGCGATGTAAAATAGGGCATGGTATTCAGCACTGTAAGCGATGTAAAATAGGGCATGGTATTCAGCACTGTAAGCGATGTAAAATAGGGCATGGTATTCAGTACTGTAAGCGATGTAAAATAGGGCATGGTATTCAGCACTGTAAGCGATGTAAAATAGGGCATGGTATTCAGCACTGTAAGCGATGTAAAATAGAGCATGGTATTCAGCACTGTAAGCGATGTAAAATAGAGCATGGTATTCAGCACTGTAAGCGATGTAAAATAGAGCATGGTATTTAGCACTGTAAGCGATGTAAAATAGAGCATGGTATTTAGCACTGTAAGCGATGTAAAATAGAGCATGGTATTTAGCACTGTAAGCGATGTAAAATAGAGCATGGTATTTAGCACTGTAAGCGATGTAAAATAGAGCATGGTATTTAGCACTGTAAGCGATGTAAAATAGAGCATGGTATTTAGCACTGTAAGCGATGTAAAATAGAGCATGGTATTTAGCACTGTAAGCGATGTAAAATAGAGCATGGTATTTAGCACTGTAAGCGATGTAAAATAGAGCATGGTATTTAGCACTGTAAGCGATGTAAATTAGAGCATGGTATTTAGCACTGTAAGCGATGTAAAATAGAGCATGGTATTTAGCACTGTAAGCGATGTAAAATAGAGCATGGTATTTAGCACTGTAAGCGATGTAAAATAGAGCATGGTATTTAGCACTGTAAGCGATGTAAAATAGAGCATGGTATTTAGCACTGTAAGCGATGTAAAATAGAGCATGGTATTTAGCACTGTAAGCGATGTAAAATAGAGCATGGTATTTAGCACTGTAAGCGATGTAAAATAGAGCATGGTATTTAGCACTGTAAGCGATGTAAAATAGAGCATGGTATTTAGCACTGTAAGCGATGTAAAATAGAGCATGGTATTTAGCACTGTAAGCGATGTAAAATAGAGCATGGTATTTAGCACTGTAAGCGATGTAAAATAGAGCATGGTATTTAGCACTGTAAGCGATGTAAAATAGAGCATGGTATTTAGCACTGTAAGCGATGTAAAATAGAGCATTGTATTTAGCACTGTAAGCGATGTAAAATAGAGCATGGTATTTAGCACTGTAAGCGATGTAAAATAGAGCATGGTATTTAGCACTGTAAGCGATGTAAAATAGAGCATGGTATTTAGCACTGTAAGCGATGTGAAATAGAGCATGGTATTTAGCACTGTACGCGATTTAAAATAGAGCATGGTATTTAGCACTGTAAGCGATGTAAAATGATGGTACCCTTTCACTATTGAGGTTTTCCCAAAAAACATATCCAGAAAACTATTGCTGTCGGAACTACCTGGTAGAGTGGAAATTTCAGAGACATTTCTTAAATGTTTCTTGTCTATTTTCGTATCAGGTGGCCCTTTCTTCGGTTTCCAGAAACGTTATCTTTCGTTACTAGTTTTTTTCGTGTTATGTCTCTTTTATTATATGTCCCCAAAATCTCAGCTTTCTTATTATAATATTGTTTAGAGGCAAAACATCAAGAAACAAAAAGTATATATTGAGATTGTTTATAGAAATAATGTACAAAGACATGAATAACGAATATTTATTTTCTTGATTCTCTCAATTACCAGGTATCCTACACAATATTTTGGAATTCTGTGTGGAATTATGTCTGTTCTCTCCGGTGGCATTAGTTATGTGCAGTATCCTTTATTCTTGTGGGTACAAGACAGAAACCAGGCATGGATCGAGGTAACACATATTGCTTATTGCTACGGATACAATTGATGAATTACTATTTTTATTTTTACTAAACTCAAATGTTGCAGTTTTCATCGAAATATAAGTCAAGTTTGCCCTTATTCACGCCATTGAAGCGTACCTGGGAATAGTGTTAGCACCATGTTTTCATAGATATATATAGTTACGTCAAAGGCACAAGATATTATGTGAAATAGCATTTTCAAAGGGCAATACGTCGACCTTGATCTACCGGTAAATTGTGAGAATATAGTATTTATAAAATATAGATTACAAAGTAGATCCCCATCGTTATTTAGAAGGATTTTTTACAACTGTAATCACTAACCATAATCTCTTAAAATTTGCTGCACTATAGTAGTGACAGTGGGTCAATTCAGTGTGAAATGATGATGATCCAACCACTAACCTAACTAATGAAACTAACCCAACCTATCCCTAGACCTAACCCCTATCCTTACCCAACCAACTAAACTTACCTGGACGAGTCTTCATTTTCGAATATGAACTCAATTATTTAAAACATGCAGAACTAGAAGGTACAGTACAAGTAGACACCACGACATCTTTAATTATTTCCCTTGTCTAAGTTTGTAAATTTCATGTTCATCATTTAATAGTTGATATATTTTTTTAGGGTTGTGGCTATGATTATTTATGTAAAACAGAACTATCCTAACGCAAACCCTAAAATAAATAAACATTTAAATTATTTAATGTTGAACATGAAATTTACAAACATACACAAGGGAAATAACTCCACTATGTTGTGGCGTCTACTTGTACTGTACCAACTAGACTATCTGATGAACATTTGGAATCGTGGATTCAACTAAGTGTGACCATTTATTCATTAAACATCAACGCTATTACTAATGAAAGTTCGTAACAAGTGAGTAACGTCTCTCGACTGATTGGAGAGCTTATTCATGGCTGTATTTTTGCAAATTTTAATGTATCATCAAAAAATATACATGTTTATTTGTACACGTTTATTTTCATTATACTTATTGCATTATATAATCTTAAAATGTATTTACTGTTGTCAGGTGTATAAATATATCATGATTGTGATTATTGGAAAATGGTAGGTCATTTCACAATTTGAACACTTCCCAGTAGATCATCAAAATGTCCAGGTTGCCGATCCCTGTTCTAAGATCATGTAGTAAGGGAGGCTGTCCATAAATTGCGCAAAAAAATCAGGGAAAGTGGGTCTGAAAAAAGGTTGACAGTTGTCGACAAGGGGGTTGACAAAAGTTGACGTCAACGAGAGTGTTTTTATAAACCAATTAAATTGTTTGAATTTGAAAAATATCCTTAAAATTTGGAAGATCGTACATTTTAATAATTTTTTACTAAATGAATTATTGAGAGTGTGGGGGGGGGGGGGGGGGGTTGACATAAAAAAGCAAATCCGAGGGTGGCTGGATTCTTGGCAGGTTTTGATATGTCGGTGAGGGAGGTACCAAAAAATGCACAACATTGCTGGCATAATTTATGGTCAACCCAAAGTAGACGTTTATCGCAGACGCTGATAACAATAGTCTCACGCTCTGTGTTATTTCATCTATCTGGTGTGTGCTGAGATTATTTAAAAATTCAGTTCTGGCATAGAATACAATGTCAAAATGTGTAAACTTATAGTCAGTTTCAAGTCTAGTTCTGGCATATCATGCTATGTCGAAGTTTGGAGAAGTATAGTCAGTTTGGACATTTGTGTTTGCTTCTCTGTTCTAAAACACATGAAAGAGAAACAAAACAAAACATAGTAATCACAGTTTAAATAACCCTGTCATTACAACCATATGGGACAACTCTGCAAATAAAATGAATAAATTACGTTTCCTGGAAGACGAAAATGGCTGATAAATGAAGAAGTAAAAACATTAAGCAGGTGTGGAATGCAATAGAAACCAGTTTTAATCATAAACCAGTTATAATCATAAACCAGTTATAATCATAAAACGGTTATAATCATAATAGAATATTTGATGATAGCCGAAGAATAATAGAATATTTAAAATAACAATTGATGACCATGCCGGTGTCCATCTCATTCGACGATGACCTATCAGCTGAACTGAGATAATGATGACGATGATGTCTGCAGTTTGTCCGACTGTGGCTAATGAGTCATATGCGTGTATTTTTTTTAACAACACTCTGAGCATGTGTGGGAGGAGTCTGTGGTACATTTTGCGTAGCACTTGCCTTCCTTATAGCACGTTGTGTTGCTAGATCAGATCGTATCGAACAGGCGAAACTGGAAACATGGTACTAAAGTTTTGCTAATCACTGGAAACACACACACACACACAAATCAACGTTTCTACCAAAATGCCTTTATCAAGACTACATTCACACACAAACGACTAGCACGACAGAATAGCATGATATCAACCATGCGACTGGCTGGAATTTATCTCAAAAGTGTTAAATCGTGCCAAATTTATATATATATATATATATATAACGGTTCTCAGGCGCGTGAAGAGTATGATCATTTCATGACTTAATGACCGTAACCTGAATACCAAGGGCACCCCGATAGCCCGTGCCAACAGGCAACAACGGGATTAAAGCTGGAGAATTGAGACTTCTGAAAATGAAAGAAAGTTCTAGAGGAACATTCATCCCTTCTTTTTCCTCTAATTACACTTAGAAATCAAGAGCTTTATAGTTCGTAACTACTATGGATAAAAATGAACATACATACAACAGAATTTCTTGAAAACACTAGAAAATAAAGATCTGGAGAACTATCTGGAGACCAAAACCATTGGGAATCTAGAAATCACAGCAATTTGGGTTCTGGGGATCAACACAACTGGTGGTCTAGGGTTCAAAACAACAGGGAATTTATACATCAAATTAACTGGCATTCTGAAGGGTTACAACAATTAGGGATCTGGGGATCTATAGATTTTAAAAAACTTGGGGTCCAAGGTTAAATACAACTGGGGATCAATAGATCAAAATAACTGGAGTTCTGGATATTAAAACAATTGGGAATCTAGGAATCTATATATCAAAACAATTGGGGGCCAGGATTGAATATAACTAGGGATCTATAGATCAAAATAACTGGGGCTCAGAGGATTAAAGCAACGGGAATCTAGGGATCTAGGCCTATAGATCACAACAAATGAGGAGTTAGGGGTTAAAAATAACTGGGTATCTATACATTATGGTAAAAAAATGAATTAAACTAGTTACTAAAAACACTTACCGTACCTATGAATTAAAATATATTTAAAAAGTATATTAAAAACATACAATAAAACGACACAGGACAAATCTCAACGTGTCGGTCCAAATGGGACCTTTTCAAGAGACAAATAATTTATTTCTCTTTTACTAGATGCGTTTCCATTTCTGCGTCATAGAAACATGGCGTGATAAAATTTCAGTCATCTATTTTGTGTATTATTGTTTAGTTTATTAGTTATTTGTATCTTGAAAAAGGTCCCATTTGGACCGACATGTTGAGATTTGTCCTGTGTAGTTTTATTGTATGTTTTTACATATACCTTTTTATATATTTTAATTCATAGGTACGGTAAGTGTTTTTAGTAACCAGTTTAATTCATTTTGCTTTACCATTTGTTCGTTCGGTTGCTGCGGCGCCCTCCACTTTGTCGGACACCCTCCGACCATTTGGTTATTTATATCTATACATTACAACACCTGGGAGGTTGGGGGAGGGGGGTATTAGGCTCAAAACAACTGGGTCTCTCGCTGACGTAGCGGGTTGTGCTCATAGGGTCGTGGATTCGAATGTGACTCTTGATGTATTGTTTAGAAATTGAATATCTGGGAATTATCGTAAATACGTATTATGAGTTATACTTTCTGCAGGTGGCGTGTTAGTTTGTCAAGATGGACGGAGCATAAATGGGGAAACACAAGTACAATAAGGTCAATCCTTTACTTCTCGGGAACAATTTTTGCAACTATAACAATATTAAAATAAAGTAAAATATGATCGTTCAATTGCGAAAACGTCAATAAAAAACACGATTTTCTTAATTTAAAAAAAAAAAGCCTAACACGCTTCTTTGTTTTTCATTTTCAGGTTTTTGGGTTTATTGGCATAATAGGAATAATCTCATTGGTTCAGCCAGCTTACCTCTACTGGAAGAGTAGAGTCTTCAGACAAGAGAATTATCGAAACAAGAGAAATGAATCAATATTAGATGGTGTGAACGTGCAGAATTCGGGTGTTCAAGAAAAAGAGTAACAAAGATGGAACGGAAACGATAGACAATATAACTAGATACTAAAAGTAGTCTAGTTTTTAAAAAAAACAACAGTGGAGAAAGTGGTGACCAATAGGTTAAATTCTGGCACGACAATATGTCATAAGAGAGAGAGAGAGAAAGATAAGAGAACGCGTGTGAAAAAGGTGTATAATCAGTGAGTCACTGGAACTAGCATGACATATTTCGCTGTGTGTTGAAAAATAAAATGTCGAAGAGCTTGTCCCGACAATCATAGAGCAATCCACCATGGTTATGGTAGTTAATGAGTTTACCTCTCTTTTGGAGAGGCGTGCCTCTTTCAACCAGCAGGCAACAAAGTCCAATTAGGTTATATCAGGACACACTACCATAAAATATTAGAGGTAACAAAGACCCCAGTTGAGTTTGCAGCTTATCGTGGTTATTTCTGTGAGCGTTGCTAATGGCCATTGATAAATATAGAGGTCAAAGTTCAGGTTCACAATGACCTCGTAAGTTATTTGATAGGGTTTACATATTATAGTAGAAGCCTATTATAACAACTTGGTCCATACCAACAAAATATGCAATAACTTATGTACATTTAATAACATAATGTAATAACAGAAATTTGCTATATACAGTATAAACACAGAATAAATATATTTGTCGATTTTGAAAAGTGTTGTTAAATAGGGAAATATGTTATAAAATAATGCCCAATATTCTACTGTATTTTTTACCGTTTTGACCAAGAATTTACTTCACTTAACTAACATAACTAACACTAACTATTACATAACTAACACTAACTTTTACATAACTAACACTAACCCTAACCAATATAAATATCAATTATTAAATGATGAACATGAAATTTACAAACATAGGCAAGGGAAATAATTAAACATGTAGTGGCGTCTACTTGTACTGTATCTAATGGAACAACGGCATTCCCTGCAATACATGAGTCTGTTACAGAAGGGCAAAGGTGCAATGTCCGCTGGCCTGCATCTCTGAATCACGCATTGGGATCATAGCAGACAACACCAAAAATTGAGACAAGACAATAATTTAATCCATGAGTGGGGGGCCCACCGCACAAGCAAAGGGCATACATTAAACATTTATAATTGTGAAGATATGTTTGAGGGATTTTCATTACTATAAAAACTTCACTGTATATTCATATTATCTACTAGGCGTATGCTGTTGCATTGTGGTAGGTCTGGTAGTTTTAGTTAGTTCGTTCGTTGTGTTGGTTGGGTTACTTAGTCGAGAGACCATCATCACTGCACACAGGACACATCGAGAGGTGCTCCAATCTCCCACTGAGTATATCCGCAATTACACAATGACTGACAGTTTTGGGTCACTGTTGGTCAACATTCTATGCCGACAATAATAATGTTCATTCTTGCTTCGCCATGGTAATCACTCCATATATATCATCACTTCATTTAAACAGACACACCTGTTGCTAGGTTACCACTGTCCATCATGATAAGGTGAAACAAGAAATGTGCATGTTAACTCCTAGGATCTGGTGAGTCTACATACGTCTCACAGGGACATCATTAATAACATCTTTATGGCGCTTCTTCTTCTACATCATTCTAAACTCCTTTTAATTACAAGGATATACTCCAGAAAATGTGATGTATTGCATTGGGGTTTTCAGCTTAGATGCAATATCTGCACGTCAGGTCAACACATCCTGATGAGGTAGCACAAAGCATGTCATACCTTCATTTGCCACTTATGAAATGTTTTGGGAAGAATTCTACCCAGAAGGGGTCTTACTAGAAGGTATATTCCCCTATTGTGTATGCAGGCACTCAATTACATGATAGCCTACAACTACTTGGAGGTATTCAATGTTAGCCTAGGTATCCAATTATATGATAGCCTACAACTACTTGGAGGTATTCAATGTTAGCCTAGTTATTCAATTATATGATAGCCTACAATTACTTGGAGGTATTCAATGTTAGCCTAGTTATTCAATTATATGATAGCCTACAACTACTTGGAGGTATTCAATGTTAGCCTAGTTATTCAATTATATGATAGCCTACAATTACTTGGAGGTATTCAATGTTAGCCTAGGTATCCAATTATATGATAGCCTACAATTACTTGGAGGTATTCAATGTTAGCCTAGTTATTCAATTATATGATAGCCTACAACTACTTGGAGGTATTCAATGTTAGCCTAGTTATTCAATTATATGATAGCCTACAATTACTTGGAGGTATTCAATGTTAGCCTAGGTATCCAATTATATGATAGCCTACAACTACTTGGAGGTATTCAATGTTAGCCTAGGTATCCAATTATATGATAGCCTACAACTACTTGTAGGTATTCAATGTTAGCCTAGGTATCCAATTATATGATAGCCTACAATTACTTGTAGGTATTCAATGTTAGCCTAGGTATCCAATTATATGATAGCCTACAACTACTTGGAGGTATTCAATGTTAGCCTAGGTATCCAATTATATGATAGCCTACTTGGGAGGTATTCAATGTTAGCCTGTTAAAATTTAAAAGTTAAAATTTCATGCACCTTACTCTTTTGCCACATTTTCAAAGTCCGTTGTGTCTAAGTGGGACATTCTAAAAACCTGTTTTTTACGTAACCCACATTTTCTCAGAAATTGTAGTCTTTAGAAAAGTCTTTCATTGAGGTCTTGCACACATCTATGTATCTCAGGAGTGGTGTGCCTCTAACTCTTTTCTCTTCCCAAAGTTCACACAATACAAGTACCCTTAACTATATTCAATTATTGCACAGAGGAGAGGAACTAATTTCAGTTAGTTCATTGAATGAGAGGTAATTATATTCTAATATGTTATATGTGACTCAAAAACAAGTATGTTATATGTGACAATACAAAAGTGACAACCAGAAATTACCACCAGAAAGATCCATCAATGAATGCCTATGTGGAATAGGTTTTAAATCTTATATAAGACCAATAATGAGGAAATCATGGATAGAATTCTTCTTCTTCTTCTGCAATCATTACTCAGCAGGTTGAGACACCGGATTCTGTGATATAATCTGTTGTCTGTTTCCACTTTGCAATACAGTCTCTCTTTGATACTGATTGTTGTGGGCCAAGTCTTCCTCCTCAGGTCTGTATACTGGGGACAGTCTTGAAAATATATGTTCTGCTGTCATATATTCGCTAGATTGCAATGGCAAAGGCCAGCTATACTTATTTTGAATTTGGTGTATTGGTCATGTCTCATTTTGGTGTGACCAAATCTGAGGCACAACAAGATAACCTGGTCTCTTCTGGATAGTTGTTAATATCAATCATCTATAGATAGAATTAAACAGACACTAATAAAGATATAACTCAAGAATAATAATAAAGATATAACTCAAGAATAATAATAAATATATAACTCAAGAATAATAATAAAGATATAACTCAAGAATAATAATAAAGATATAACTCAAGAATAATAATAAAGATATAACTCAAGACCTGGTGATGGAGATGGTTAGGATATACTCTAAGAAACCAACAGAAAACATTATAAGACATGCATTGTTCTGGAACTCACAGGGTAAGATGAAAAGAAGAAGACCATGATACACCGGAAGTAAAGATTTAAATGAACAAAGATGTAATACACAAAAAGAGCTGGAAGCAATAACTAAAGATAAGTACTCAACAAATGCCTTCCATCATATCCTATCTTCAGCAGTGATTGAAAAGTGGATAGATTTCATATGTCAGGCAAATATTTTCTATTATTTCACGCATGAGGCAACTATTTTCAATAATTTCATAAAATCATAAGAGGTAACTATTCCTTTATTCCACAAAATTAATAGTAAACATTGTCAACTACTTCAAAACATGAGAAGCAACAATATTCGCTTATTCCCCATGAGAAGTAATGATATTGGCTTATCCCCCATGAGAAGCAACGATATTGGCTTATTCCCTATAAGAAGTACAAATCTTATTATACCACAACAAAAGCGGTCACTGTTTTCTATTATTCCACAACATGAGAGATAATGATTCAATTATATGATTCAATATGAAAGGCAAATATTTTCAATTATTTTATAACATAGGAGGTAATTATATTTGTTTATTCCACAACATGAGAGGTAATTATATTCAGTTATTTCATTACATGGTAGGTAATTATATTTGTTTATTAAAAAAATTCAGAGACTTTTTCTTGAGTAGACTTCAATAAAGCACGCAATAAAAAAAAAACAAGGATGTGACTGATAGATTTATTATTGTCATCCGTAAACCTGGAATCAATGGTCACTTTTTTTCCCCAGCAAAATTCAACCCTGTTCACAAAAATATTTGTTCAAAGCTAATGTGTAGTGTCACAGAAACCAGATCTGGAATTCAATAATAGTAAAACCCATAATTGACTAGGATCATAGATGTGTGTGTATGTGCCACATTGGAGCATTCAACATAAAATCCAGCTAAACATCACTATCCTTAGCCAAACAGACGAGTGTGAAAAAAATCATGCTATGATCATTCCTTGATATTAGCAAATCTAGATTTTTCTTTAATGACCTCTTCTCATTCCACCCGTAACTGTTCCCTATAGGATAATTTTTTTCAGGGTATGGTTGCCGATTGTTTTCAAGGACTGACAGGGGACTAAAGAATAAGAACACTGCTTATCTTCCATGTAAGAGGAGACTAAGGAGGTTGTGGATGGAGTCGTATCCCAGTTAGGGTCACAGTGACCCAGAAAGGAGCAGAAATCACAACTTAGCTATAAATCATGACACAACGCATTCCATTCTTCAAACTACACCCCGTTATTGTGTTGGAGTTTGAGAATGAGAGCAGAAGAAGAAAGTGAATGGTGTCTCAATACATGTCCAAACTGTGCAAGCTTATGACATTTTACCACAATTAAAAAAAAAAAAAATTTTGAGCCCACAAGTTCTGTTATGTCTCTGATAACACATATAAGTTTTATACTCTTTTTAAAAAATGAATAACACACATATATATGTGCGTTATAAGAGAAAGATGACAATAAAAACTAACAGGCAAAGCTTGGAACAGGGTAATGAATTAAAACTAAGCTACACGTGAAAAAAATAAACAGGTATAAAAGGAATAGACAAGACATGGAAAGAACTGGAATTAAATAGTTAAGAACATGAAAAAATAGAAGAGGTTTACTGAAGTCCTGTGCTATGCAGGAATATGAAAAGTAAACATATCAATGAAGTAATTTTAATCCTACTTCTTCTTCTGCATTCGCTCTCTTATAACCACAACGAATTAAATCGTGATTTCCGTCGGGGAGCATGAAGTATGTTGTACTGCTAGCTCCACAGTTGAACTGTGTTATTTGTATCTCGGTTGGTTCACTTTGTGGCACGGACATCCGAGGCCCAGCACATCAGTTTTCATCATGCCTTTAACTCAAGTAGTGGGCTTCCCTAATCTATGACAGCCTGCCTATCTGTCGACGGAAACACGGGTGTGTAATAACTCTTCGCTTAGACCATTGTCATTCATATCTATCTAACACGAGGTGTTCCACAGTCGGTGAACTTGCCTCGTTAATTAGTCTCACCACGAATTTGGGAGTAAGGCATGTTCTCGAGTTGAACAACCGTGTCCTATTTGAGTCCATCGGGTACTGAACCCTTTTTCTCTATGAGAATGCTTCCGGTATAGGAAAGCTTGACAGTAGAGTTGGGCCAGGGCTGCCTTCATTGTCCCGTTTGCGCCTGAGCCATTTGGGTACGGAACCCTTTCTCTCTGCGAGCATGTTTCCGGTATAGGAAAGCTCAACATTAGAGTTGGGCCAGGGCAGCTTTCTTTGCCATGTACTCACAACTGGGTCTTGGTCTCTCCCCATAAGAAGCACCGGTAACTAGAAGCTTGTCTTGAGCTAACAGAGCTTGCATTTCCAATTTCCTTGGAACGTTTTCCCTTTCTATTTGCACTTGGCACTGCTCTCTGGCACTGTACTGCCCTTTCATTGTACTCAGTATGTTGTCTTTTCATCTCTCGCCATGCATATATCTTTACATGTTGTTTTCATTGGTCGCCCCTCCAATGCTCAGACCGAACTAGCTAGCATCACTGTGTGTCGACAATGCCACTGCATGTGTTGGTACAGCGGTGTCGGAGATATTGCCTGTCTCTTTTGCAGTCAATCTCTCTTTCCATCTGCTGCTTCCACATTCACGGACACGATCCCCAAAAGGTTTAGCCAGAATCAGCACGAGCAGCTGTATTTCTGTTTCCAGGGTGCACCATGAGGAAGTACTTTTAGGATCTTGGTTATCTGCTAACCCTGGGTCCGCCAAGCGCAGTGTGGTACTCTTTGCAACCCAATTTTAATCCTGCTCTGTGGTAGAGAAGTACAGTGCATGTCTCAAGTGACCAAGGTACCTGGTTCAATTCAGGTTATTATACATCCGGAACATTCAGAAAGCAATAGAAACTTACTGAATGTATTTATATTGCCTAGAAAATCACTACAGCCATTTATACAGAGTTGTTCGATAAGCCATAAGTGGATGCTACCAATAATATTCCTACATGTTGAAATATGTAGAATACACATAATTACATGCATAAAATAAAAAAAAATTAATAGCATTTTATAATAAGTAGCATTTTATAAAAGTATGCAATAATATTGTTTTTCACTCAAAGTAAAAGTCTGGACTAATGATATTCACAAAGTAATAGAAGAAGTAAAGCACATTTCATAAAATTTCTATGAAGAAAACAGTAACAGATAATCATAATTAAAACATTGTGATAAACATCTTATTAAACCTAATCCATGATGTTAGAATAAGCTCCAGTAGGCATAACTGTCCACATATTTTTTTTCATAATTCTTATTTTTTACAATTTATATGTGTATTTTCTTCTTCTGTGTTCATTCTCAAACTCCTGCAGATTAGCATGATGTAGTCAGGAGAACGGAATGTGTTGTGTCATGGTTTACAGCATTGCTGTGATATCTGCGCCTTTCGGCCTGACACATCCGACTTCAGCATGGCTTTGGGTCACTGGCCCTATATGGGATGGGACAGCCAACTCCATCCCTAAGGAGGTTGTATTTTAATTTTGTTTAAACATCTGTATTTAGCATCATTGGATCTTTTTTTTACCATAAACATATTCAATTTGTGTGTGTGAGATATAAACATCCACATTAGTAACTATTACAGAAATTTAACATCAAATGATCTTTTTAAAAAAAAAAATTTTGGCCCGAAATTCATATCAATACTAGTTGACACATATGAGCAGGCAAAATTGTCAGTACAAGTTTTGGTACATGTGATCAATGTGTGTTAAAAACATAAATGGTGTTTTTATAAATGATGAAGTGGAGATTTTCCCTTCTCCTAGACAAGGTAACTGCAATAGAAATATGTGCCTGCTGTATTCTTTAATATGTAAATCATTCAATGTGAACACTATAATATGAGCACATACAAAAACAGAGTTTCAGTTAGGATTTGGTAAGAAACAAGACATGGAACATCCATTACGTTCCCTTTTTCATGGCTAAATAATAACGAATATTTATTGACAAGCAAGAAGCCTTGAAAAATATTAGTTGCAATGATTATTTTTACAAAATCAAGTGACCTATGGAAACCTAGTTGGAACACTTTTTCTGTTTTGAGCACACATTGATCATATGTACCAAAGTTTTACTTTTGGTTAATATATTCTGAAATAATTTATTTCATTCAGATATAGTGTATCTATCTATATAAGAGCAAAACAACAGTTGATTAATAAAATTATTTGTAACAATATGCTGCTATCATGTAAAACATGGACAATTTTTAAATTAAAAGAAACAAGAACAGCAGTGTACAAGTAGAATTTGTTTATAGTCATTAATAAGAAGAAATTACAGGTGACAACAACTAGAACATTTTGATGACAACTAGAACATTTTGATGACAACAACTAGAACATTTTGGAAAAACGTCTTGCATTGAATGTGCCAAGAGACAAACGTTGAATGGACATGTCATGAGAACACAGTCCAATCAGTTTTCTCCCTGTTCATATGATATTAGATTACATTTATCATTAATTATCCACAGCAAACACATTACAACACCTTTCTTATTCTTTCGTTCACTTGAAACATGTCTATATCTGTAATTCTGTCTCCTTAATAAAACTCACTGTCTTTTGTAGTTCATACAGTGTCCCATAGAGTTTTGATTCCAGTGTTGTTTCCTCTGGCCAATATGTCTGCCTCAGCTTTTCATACTCAGAACACTCTTGAAGTATATGCTTGGCACTCTGTGCTGCCTGTCCACATGTACACATGGCTGTGTTGCCAATCTTGAATTTTGTATACATGTGACTGCAGATTTGGGTGTGTCCAGTTCTGAGGCATAGAATTATAACTTGCTCTGATCTGTTCATAATGTGATAGTAATCTTGTGTTGGTGTTTGTGGTTTTCTTATTGAGTTGATCATGTTTTTTCTGATGGTAGGTGATTGATATACCTAGTTGGCCTTCGGCAGCACCTTCCTTAGCCAGTTGGTCTGCTTTTTCATTTCCTGGTAATCCACAGTGAGAGGGTATCCACAGCATAGTTACCCTATACTGGTAAGAAATCTAGAAACTACATCTAGCGCTGGAAACTAAGCCTGGTCGGGCAGTGCCACTCAAGCAGGACCACAGTCCTGCCCGAGTAAGCAGGGTACTGAATACAGAGGAAACCAGCCAAAAGGCACACAATTAATCAGGATGCCAAGTACAAAACACAAAGGGAACATGTCTATTACAACACCCTAATCGTATGCCTGAAACCGCAGACAACACCTGTACACTGGTTTTTTTTCATATTCACACATACATTTCTACATTCACCTTCATGTAGAAAATATCAATATCTTCTGTGCTCATTCTCAAACTCCTGCATTAACAGGATGTATTCCAGAAAATGGAATGTGTGTGTCCTGGTTTAAAGCTTACCTGCAATAATCTGGTCCACCACTTCCAACCAGCATGGATTCTGGTTCACTTTGATTCTCTATAGTATCGAACATCCAGCTCCAATCCCAAAAACATCCTTGGTCACCTCTTGAGCCACTTATGGCAGGTAGCAGTGTTGATATTCTTTGCTTCCCTCTTGGGCTCAGGTAAAACATAGGCAGTTTAGAATATATTAATTAACATTACACTGCCTGAACGTCCAGTAAAATGGCACAACTTGAGTTAACAGCTGTCGTTTTCTGTGCCATTTCATTGTGGGAGTTTCTGACAGATTTGAGCACATCATATTTAAAACAGGCCCACTGAATTGTCATTTTGAGGCGATATTTATCTTTCGAGAAATTATAGGGAAACATGATTAATGTTTCTACATTACTCTGCATGTTTACGCATACAACATTAGGATTATATACGACATCATCAAAATGGCAGTTGCCATAAATTTTTGTTGTGTCTAAACATGGAATATTAATTTTTCAGTGAAGATGTATCTATCTGCCATGTAGAGTAGTCAGAATTGTGAGTTGTTCCGTTCAGTGTTTGATAAATGTCTTTGTGGTATTCTGCCAACCTATTCGGTTGGATGGAGTGAAAATGTGTAACTTCTCCATTTACATTATTCATAAATGGCAGTAACTATGGATGATTTACAATGTATGTGGTGTTTACAAAGTGAGTAGGGTGTAGACCAGAACGAATATTTTTAAGTAAGTTCAAACAAGGAGACTTACAATACAACGATTCAAACAAGGAGACTTACAATACAACAACTCAAACAAGGAGACTTACAATACAACAACTCAAACAAGGAGACTTACAATACAACAACTCAAACAAGGAGACTTACAATACAACAACTCAAACAAGGAGACTTACAATACAACGACTCAAACAAGGAGACTTACAATACAACGATTCAAACAAGGAGACTTACAATACAACGACTCAAACAAGGAGACTTACAATACAACGATTCAAACAAGGAGACTTACACTACAAAGACTCAAACAAGGAGACTTACAATACGACTCAAACAAGGACACTTACAATACAACAACTCAAACAAGGAGATTTACAATACAACTCAAACAAGGAGACTTACAATACAACAACTCAAACAAGGAGACTTACAATACAACAACTCAAACAAGGAGACTTACAATACAATGACTCAAACAAGGAGACTTACAATATGACTCAAACAAGGAAACTTACAATACGACTCAAACAAGGAGACTTACAATACGACTCAAACAAGGAGACTTACAATACAACAACTCAAACAAGGAGACTTACAATACAACTCAAACAAGGAGACTTACAATACGACTCAAACAAGGAGACTTACAATACGACTCAAACAAGGAAACTTACAATACGACTCAAACAAGGAGACTTACAATACGACTCAAACAAGGAGACTTACAATACAACAACTCAAACAAGGAGACTTACAATACGACTCAAACAAGGAGACTTACAATACAACGACTCAAACAAGGAAACTTACAATAGAAATATAATGTAAAGTCAGCATGACATAATTGATTCTTGGCTGTGCTACGGAGTTTCCTGCACTGGCCAAGATCTGTATAGGTAACTTCTCACATAGTATCTCTGCTGATATGATGGTTGATATAGATTTTTTTTAAACAGTGAACCAACATAGAACCGGAACCATCAGCCGTTATACACGAAGAGATTTATTGAAGCGGAGATCTGAGAACCTATGGACATGTCTGGTGTGCAAGGAGGATAATCAACATACTAATACGTAATTAATTGTGCACAAACAGCAAAATATGCAAGGTAAACTACAGCATCAACTACTACACTTGCTCATTAGCGTTGGTGCCAAACCTCAACCTTCCATAAACATGAGCCCTGGTAACCTACTTCCTGGTGAACCACCAGAGAATTCTGTATTTCAAACCACAAATAACAAGTGGATTTTAAATCTGTGTTTGCTGGTTAGTGAGAGAATGATTTAACAAGATACTAGCACACCTCCCATACAAAGTGTGATTGCAGTATAATTATGCACAATGTAGAATTGCAGAAAATGATGAACCTGACAGACTGGCAAAAGCAGAAACAAAAATGGAAATATTCCACCACAGAGCATCCCTAAAGGAAACAAAAACATCATCAAATGAAAATACACATATAAATGGAGTTACAGAACAGGCAGTAATTTTCCAAAAGATTCCATTCTAAAGCTGGACACATCACAGCAGACTACTATCTTCAGGTTCTGCAATGGACACTATAGATTACCAGTACATCTTCACAAAACAATTGTTGTCCAAACTGACTAAATGTTCATGTCAAAATGGTCCCCAGATTCCAGAACACATCCTGCAGACATTTCCACTCTTTGGTGACCTTAGGAATAAAATCTGGCCCCAAAAGACAAAACTGGAAATGAATCTGTATGGCACCCACAATAACTTCCTGTTGATAACTGAATTTATGAAGACTATCTACCTACCCATACAGACTGTGGAGCATAGGATTGCAGAAGCTGAAGAAATATTAAGATACCTATTTTAACTAACAACAGTGAGCAACTGTCTTCTGGTCTATTAAGAGACAAGATCAATGACCACAAATTTCTACTGGAGTGTGTAAATCTTTGATTATCAAGAAATATTAAATTGAATATACCAGCATCTTGTGAGTTGAGGTACTATAGTTTAAACAAGTACATTAATTTACGGAAAGTGTTGCCATCCAGTTGAAACAGCATACCTTATTTTATCTATGATCAATTGTATAAGCTGTAGCGACTTC
Organism: Meghimatium bilineatum; assembly: GCA_034231615.1. Classification (NCBI taxonomy): domain Eukaryota; kingdom Metazoa; phylum Mollusca; class Gastropoda; order Stylommatophora; family Philomycidae; genus Meghimatium; species Meghimatium bilineatum. Next base: position 34,731,054 of record CM067304.1, read on the forward strand.
TTCTAATCTCAGAAATAAAATGATAGTTAATAATGTTGGTCAGTGTTTGTTGTAGACCAGGAATAACTATATTTACATGTATTTGTTGCAGGAACCAACATCATTTCATTTAGCCAAATACAGCTCGGATGCCTAGGGTAGCAACACAAATATCTTGTTCTACAAGCTTCTATCTTTTATTATGTGACTAACAAGTCCTTGCAGCTCTTTTTAACCTATTTATTCTATACCCCTTCCTATTTTCTTGCTCACTGAAGTTTTTTTTCTTGTAGTTGTTCGTAAATATTTTTGTATATTTCAACTTAGAAAGGGATGTTGCATGCTAATTCTCCTTAGTTACATCTTACAACATGCATGGCATGTCACAGTTTCGCTATTCTCTGCTTCTCTTTCCGGTTTCATCAACACATGGGTTTATTCAGGATCTACATTACAACTTTTATAACGTTTGATAGAAGGATATAATGTGATGACTTCAACAGTGATGACTTTAAGAGTGATGTTTTTATAGAAAAAGATAGTGATGACTTCAATCAGACGACTTATAGAAAAGCACACAGTATAGTTTTCTTATAGAAAATGATAGAGTTTACTTCTATAGAATCTTAAAAAACATTCAAGACAACAATTCTTAAGAAAAATTGACTTACTATATTTAATTATTTTTTTGTGAGTCACATATTGAATGATCATAATCTATAACTAAATGTATTCTCTCTGTTGTGACCTTTCATCTGTTAACAGGCCTGAATGTCACCCCATTGCATGTCACTGCGAGAAGCTAATATGTTTTCATACTTTTCACTAGTCACTATCTGTATTATTTATATCACCAGTCAATAAAAAGTACAAGAAAAGTCAGATTATCCTTTCCAAGTGACGTAAAATGGGGTAGCTTCTGGTCTGTTTACTGACAAAAGGCCACAGTTCTGTACATAGTTTTTCATTTTTGTATTGTCTTATTTTACTTTGTTGGTCTTTATATATATTCTTCTATCAACAAGTTGACAGGTATAAACACAAACAGAATATGCAGAATATATAAACAAAGTTGTATTAACACTTTCACTGCTGCGAATGCTAAAAGTTGTCACAGCACAAAAATCCTTTTGCTACCATGGATGACTTTTGTTATCTGTGAATATAACATTTTGGAGGGGAATTTTGCAGACCAAGAATAATTTTATTAAAATCAGTACTTCACATCTATTAAAAATGTCATTTTTGAATAGTCATATCCATCTAATAGTGGCATCCATAAGTGGATAGATTTAGTGGCACCGATAAGTGGATAGATTTAGCTGAGATAATCCAAGATTTATGATTTTTTGATTGCATTTTTCAAATAACATTTCAGAATGGATGATGTAGCTGATGGCAAAGGTAAAAGTAAACTGAGTTATGAACCAGCATCATAGACACAGTTTTCTCAAAAGTGATCAACTGCTTAGTCAGTGGCTGACAAAGTACACAGTTTTCTCATATGTGCTCAACTACCTAGTCATTGAGTTGACAAAGCACAAAGTTTTCTCATAAGTGCTCAACTACCTAGTCATTGAGTTGACAAAAGCATACAATTTTCCCATAAGTGCTCAACTACCTAGTCAGTGGTTGACAAAGCACACAGTTTTCCCATAAGTGCTCAACTGTCTAGTCAATGGTTGACAAAGCACAAAGTTTTCTCATAAGTGCTCAACTGCCAAGTCAGTGGTTGACTAGAAACAACCTGACTAGCATTGCTTATTGTACTTGTTCACATCTCGTACTTGTTCAATAGCAACGGTGCCAATCCTCGACCTCCCAGAGCATGAGCTTTGTACCATACTTTCTGGTGGCTGGGTGAACCACTGAAGTCATTTTTATTTCAAACTATGAACAATGAATGGATAAGAAACCTGAGTTTTCTGGTCAGCGGATGAATGACTTAACATTACACTAGTGTGAATCCCAGCTGACGACAACCATCGTAGACTTAGACTATGATTCAAGTAATAACAGTCATAGATAAATAGTTATGTGGATCCAGGAGCAAGTGATGGACACACATCTCATAAACAGGAAGAGCATTGTACTGCCATTACTAGACAAAATCATTCAAAAAAATGTGAAACATTTGTTATATATTTTTTTAGAAAATGTATTCATGTCTGAACATCTACAAGTTTTAGTCTTAACTTTATTGGTTGAATTTTAATGATTTTTTAATCATGAACCACATATCATCTCCCAAACAAACAAAAAATTGTGTGGCAGTGGGAAAAACTTGGCTGAAAAAGGTGTGGCAGCAAAAATCTTAATTATCAACGTGCTTAACCAAACAAAGTATGCAACTACTATAAGTGGTAGACATGGATAAAACAAGGAATAGACAATAGCTGGTGAAGTGATCAATTTTAATGCTGCTGCTCATGATGATGATGCTGATGAATGTGATGTTCCATATCATTTGGCACTCTGTGGTATTTGTGGTAGTCCAAACTCATCTACAGGAATATCACTCTGTAGAATAGATGGAACAGATATGAGAAACTGTAGATAATATGGAAATCTACATATGAAGAGCTATAAACAAGATAGAAATGTAAACTTTTTTTTAGGGTTCGATTTCAAACTCCATCAGCATCTCTTTTGCAGTAAGACAATGGTCCTACTAGATTTCCAGCAGGATGTAGTCCAGAGAATGGAAATGTGTTCTGCCACGATTTTATTTGTGTCAACAACCTGGCACATCCAACTTTGGCAGTGGTATTATACATTTAATGTTTTACCAATTCCACTGAAAGATGAACATTCACCTTCTGCAACACAACCTGTTTAGCAGCATTGCTGGCACAGCATGCTGTCCTTTCGGTCACTCGCTCATTTACATTTTTATATGAGGAACTGTAAAGAAATTGGGGAAAATGTAATAACTTCTTTACTGATCCTGCTGTGCTTGACAGCATCAGGTTATACACATTTTCAGGCATGCTCTACTGTGTGCTTTTACATATGGTGGAAAATTGAAAATATGTACACACTGCGCAAAACTTAAATCCAACAGGTAAAACGTGAATCAGGGTAATGAACTTTTTTTGACAATAACATGAAACACACATAGGTACACACACACAAATCAATGTTTCGAACCCCGTTTCACGCTTTTACATATGGTGGTATTCAATGCTTGTGTTAACTCTGTGGACTCTTAATTTATGTGGCTAACAACTGGCCATGTGTGGACTGTATCAAAATAGTATTACAATTTTTGTGTTTTTTGGAGTTCTCTCTAGTCTGACAAAATAGACTGATCTTTGTGATTTGTGCCATTAGAGTTGCAATTTGAAGAACACTAAACCACCTTCTTCTTCACCAGTCTCTTCTGCATTCATTCTCAAACTCTTGGCAGCTAGAAGATGTAGCTGTGAGAGAAGAGAATGTGTTATGCCATCAGTTATAGCTTTGATGCTGTTATCTGCACCATTTAACCTGACACATTCCACTTCAGCATGGCATATTCAGGTTACTTTCACCATTTATGGGACAGGGTCGCAAATGCCACCTTAAACTCTAATTAACCACCTCTGACAACATGCATGGTATGCCATAGAGTTACTATTCTTTGTTCTTCTCTCAAGACACCAACAACACACTGGTGGGTTTACAGCAAAGATGTGATGTCTGCCCTTTTTAGTCCAGTTATATATTTTTCAGCATTTTATGGATTTTATTTTCTATGAGATGGGATAGCAAACACCATGCCAAACTCTCCTTAGTGGGCTCTTATGACATCAATTACAGGTCATGGTGTTACTATTGTTTTCTTCCCATTTGGACCCTGGCAAAACACAGATGATTTCACCAACATTCAGTCAACCAAGTGCCATGCCAAGTGATGTACTCTATCATGTTTCTCCACAACTCCTTGATTTATGTTGATTTATTAATAGTTACATAACATAACAATCTTGACTGTTTGCTTATAATTTATGCTATAATTTATCTTTTTACTCCACCATCTATGAGGACTTATATTAGTTTTCCAGGCAGTTCATGGAATTTGCATAATTTTTCTCAAAAAGCACATCTCAGTTCACCTTGAGCTCATTTTTTTACATTCCAGGCTTCACATCCATAAAGAATTGGTTTGATATAACATTCTAGCACTCAAATTTGCATATACATTGATAGTATTCCATTGCATAGAATGTTTCACCTCTTTTATGAAATGCTGATATGGCTGTGTTATTCTGCTCTTTATATCATTGTAGCACCAGCCACTGGTTTTTCAAATGGTGCCAAAATTATCATCATTATCAAAATGTAATCAATGATTTCTGGACTAAACTTTTTTGGTAGCGTATTCTATTCAAGACATAGCCATCAATCCAGCATTTTTTGGCTGTAGTGATTTTCTAGGCAATTTAAATAGATCAGTAGTTTGCCACTGCTTTCTGAATGGTCTGGATGCACAAATGTCTGTGGTGGGATTCAAACCCAGCACCTTAGCCATCACAGATGTGCTCTGTACCACGCCGCAACAGAGCTCGATTAGACTAAAGACAGGAAATAGAATCAGCATCACTACACTCAAGATGTCCCTCATCTGCCTACAATACTGGGTGCTAAATTTCATCAGCAAAGTCACACTGCACAATATCTACTTTATCCCCTAAATTCAGGATGAAGTGATCAACATCAGTAAAGTCCAGCATCAAATAGCGACCCTGATAACTTGTCAAATGCCTGCAGTCTGGCTAAATGAGTAAGGATTGCAGATAGAAAACTAAGCGCAGTCACAGTCCCCTGCAACACAACCAAAGCGTTATTTTATGACAAACGTAGAAGAAAATGTCCCTTTTGCTGATCTGGACATATCAGCTGTAGATCACTTACATTTTAGCTGGAACAGCAATACAGGATTTTTACCAACATACTGTTAAATTCCGTGTATAACCCGAGAATTTTTGGACAATAAACAGAGATGACTTCATACTCTTCGTCTTATAATCGAGTAACATCAAATTTAAAAAAAAAATTACGTCCAAATCACAGTAAAAAAGGAGAAAAACACTTTAAAAAAATGCCAGTGACAACTCACATGTCCCGATATATTAAGCCAGGATAAAATGACTAGGGCTCTCCAACAATCTAGAGCGTACTACCATACTGCTAAGCCTCTAATTACATTAATTTCTATATATCATACAATATTTCCTTCGAAACCTCCGATATTTCTTGATAAAACTCACTTACTAGGTCTATATCGTTATTTCCGACATGCCATGCCTGCCATTTTTACTGAGCTTAATTTCCCCGGAAATGCTATTTTTAGCAATGGGTATTACCGTTTTTTATATATTGACCAAAATACGGTAATGGTCTGTGAAAAAACGAAATATGGTAGCCTAAGCTGATCTACCAGTAACACATGTTTATCATCAAGGCCCAGTCTTGTTTGTGTAGGGAAACACCGACTACCAGTAGTCTAAACACTGTCACACACTTTCATTTTGGGTAAAGCAAATGTTACAACAGTTACTGACCGTCTACTAGGCTATAAGACCTGTGTACAGAAAATGTAAAAACACATCAAAGGCAGATTTTGAGTATTTCCGTGCATGTGCTGGTCGGCCTTGCCAATTTTTAACATGCGACTCCAAGTATATAAATAGGGACCAAGACAATAATCAGAAACATAAAGAATGAAGTCCTAATTAATTCTGTACAGAGGTCTTTTTCTACATTCAACGGTCTTGCACAAACAAGGTCTTGCACAAACATGTAACTGACATCCAAAACTTTGCTACTTAGGCAGTGTTGGGGGGATGGCGGAGAGAAATAAATACCGGTAGTGAAACTCGGTAGAGAAACTCGTCTGAGCTGTGCCTCATGTTTATATTACTGTATAAGGTAAACATACAGGTCACACAAAGTTCAAACTCGTTGTTAAGTTCAAACTGTTGATTCTGTATCTTTTAAAAACAAAGCCGGGGAATGACTGTCTGCAATATTTTTGTGAGAACTCTGGCAAATACTGGTAGTTACATACTGGTACTCTGTATATTCTGTTAATTAGTCCAGCCCACTGAGGCTGAAGATGGACTACTGGCCCTACCCATTTCAATCAGCTCAACCAATCCACGTTTCCCTCACATTATGTGATGCCATTCAGATAAGTGACTAAAATGTAATCTTTCTTTATAGAAGATTTGAAACGGGTTCCAAATCACAACACATCATAGGCATGTTGTAGTAAAATTGCACCGTAATTGATTCCCTCCCCCAACCACTGTACATTTAGTGGAAGAAGAGATCAATTTCACAATCCTCTGTTATGTTTATTTTATTACCGTATTCTCCCCACATGGTAAACATAACCAGGAACAAAGTTCAAACTCTTCTGTATCTTATAAAAACAAACGTGATCTTGCTGTCTTGCCTTTCATCATTTCCCACTTAAACGTCACTGTCAGAAGCCAGTGACATAATAGTTACTTAGTAATTACTATTCACTAGCCAGACACCCAACACAGACAATTCATTCAGGAAAAACTTTGTTCCCCAAAGTCTTGCCACCTCATAAACCGTCTATAGTCATGGATAGGGAAGTCAGCCTACCGGGTATTCATTATTTTCGGATATATTGATCCAGAATACAGTAGCCACCGGGGTTTCATTCCTTGATTCATTCAAGTTACATGAGTGAAGCAAATGAAAGGAATGCTATTTTCTTAGAGTTGCAAAAGTTTGTGTTAATTTCCATTTAGCATGTCGGTTCTTTCTTATGATGATGAAGTTCATTATTGCCGGCTTTGTTAAGTTGGGGGATGTCGGTCTATAGTCGGACTTTCGACTTTCTCCACTTTTGGGAAGGGATAGTTAGGTTATCGGCCTACAATCGGATGGGTTTATATTCAGAATTTAACGGTACATATATTCCAATGAAGGCTAAAAGGAAAACCTTAAACTCAATCTTCATACCACCATTGTGCTACAAGTGTCACACTTTAACCAAAAGAAATCAAGAGAGATAATTTACTATGTACGTAATGAGATGTTTAAGAAAAGCAGCTAACAAAACAAGTAGGAACAATGTGAAGAAAGAATAGATTACAAAAATGTTGAAACAACGGTCGGTGTTAAATATATTAAAAAACAGAGACCGGAATGGTTTGACCGATTAATCTTCTTCTTCAGCATTCATTCTCAAACTCTTGCTGGATCTCCCTTGTAGCATGACCATGGTCCTACTAGATTTCCAGCAGGATGTAGTCCAGAGAATGGAAACGTTGTGTCGCTGTTTTATTTGCGCCAATGGCCTAACACATCTGTCTTCGGCTGGGCAGGAAACTTAATGAAAATGAATCCTAAATGGCCAGAAGCAAGATCATAAAACATGCGAATAGAATACCAAGAGGCAGGAAAGACCAAGAAGATGGATTGCAGGAGTCACAGACACCCTAATATTATATAACATCACTGTATATCAATAAGCGACCGGATATATAATCATCATCAAGTGCTGTTTTCGCAACGAAGGTTGGCTGCAACGAACTTCCAACATCCCTTATCTCTTACCTTGGTGGTGTACTCTGCTAGACTGTAAGCTGTCCATCTCGTTATTTTACTCTCCCACTTGTATCTCTGCCTACCTCTTGCTCACCTCCTCTTGACTCTAGCCCTTAAGGTCTTCAGCAAAGTGTCATGTCTTTTATTTCTTTATAATTTTTAAGTGTTGCTGGTCCATTGCTTGGCTTTGGCATGTACATGGTAAGGTCCCATTCTTTTCCATGGTGGCTAGTCTACATTCATTATTATACCCTCAATTTGCCTTGTGTGCCACACACTTTGCTATTTCACCGTTTAGGCCGTTGATCCATTTTGATTTCCCCGCCTCATGTGCCATCACAGACTTTTTTGTATCAGGATGGATATTCCTTGCTGTTGACTATGGTTGTCTCTTTGTGATGACATACTATTTGATAAATTAGCCGTTAGAGCATATTGAAAATCAATCTTCATCTAAGCTTGCAATGCCTGACAGCAAAAGCTGAGACAGAAAGCAGAAAGAAAAGCAGAAAGAAAGAAACATGACTTGATTCCCATCAGATCAACTATGAAAAATCATACCAGATTTTGAACCTTGCACTTAGAGAATTTACAGCACACCATCACTGTGCAACTCTATTCCCCTATAAGAGCAAAAGATAAACTAAATTTGAATGGTTATAATATTTGACTTACCCTTGTACTGTCAACACCAGGTTCACTTGTTGGTGCTGACGGAGCAGCAACAGCATCATCAAGGTATGAGGTGTCTTCATCTAACTGCAGCTCATCACCAAGTGCTGCAAGCTCCGCTTCCAATTCATCATCATCCAACTCTGGCATACCATAGCTCCGGCCCATGACTTCTTGAATTTCATTGGTCTGTTCCATTAAGTCTTCCAGGTCATCTTGCATATTCTGGAGAGTAAAAGTTTACACTAATTAAGATTCTCTTAAGCACTTACTCTGTGGCTGCATGGTACAGATTGTGCCTGTGACAGCCAGGGTACCGGATTCAAATCCGGCTGCAGGCAATTGTGCATCCTGACCATTCAAAAAACAGTAGCAAATTACTAAATGTATTTATGTTAACTAGAAAGTCGTTACAACCAAAAAATGTTGGGTTTATGGCTACATCCTGAACAGAATATACTACCAAAAAATAAGTACTTAGTAAACTAGTGACACAGAGAAATGCTTACTTTGAAATAAATGCTACAGGACATTGAGAATAGCATGAGCTGTGAAAAATGTGAATCAAGAACATGAAATGTGGAAAAGGATTGGTTGCCAAACCTGATGACAAGAAAACTAAGACTTTTTGACATATAAAAAGAAATATTAAAATATTGGTATATATCTTATTCAGGATAAAGTGATAAACAGAGCAATTTTTTTACTGCAATGATTTCCTATGAAATATTTACGTTCCCTTTGTTTTCTGAATGGTCCGGATAAACAACTGCCAATGAAAACAATTTTTACCTGGTACCTTGGTCATCTGAGATGATCTGCCACAGAGCTGGACAAAGTGACATAATAGAATGGTAAAGCAGTAATGGTTCCTGGTAATAGGGAAAAGGGACATTCTCTACCTTCATTCTGTAACAAAATACTGTATGTTTTGCAAACACCCACCCCTAAAATAACACAAATTATAAAAAAATAATTGAGAGGCAGGGGAAAAATTTCTTAATTTTAACCTTTAGCACTCTGTGTTTACAATTCGAGCGACACATTTAGCCCAAATTGTGTCATATCTTGATTTCAGACAGCGAAATCAGTCGCCCAGTGCGTTAAACTGCGATACAACCAAATTTTTAAAAAGCCAGATTTGCAATTTTTTTTAGTGGTATCTCAAGTAGATATTTTATTTAACTTCCTGTTTCTGTTCATAAAATGGCATTAGGAGACATGTGATTATGCAATTGAAATCCGAGCAATTTCTGCCATCCGCATAGAGGCGAAGCGGCATGATAGTGAATTGAATTTTATATACTTTTATTTCATCGTATATTCAGTGAAATCATTATTTATTCTGAATTTAAAGTGGAAATCTTGAGAGGTAAGTACTTTAAATAGATTCATTAAAACAGACCAAAAGGTTCCACAAGGTTTACATTATGAAAAATATATAATATTCAACAGCTTTCGATCGATCAAAACTACAATAGGCCTAGATCTAGATAGGTCTAAATCTGTCTTTATCACTTTCTCACACATCTCGTATCACACATGCACAAACATAACTTACACCAATATATGCAGAATTTAATTCTTTATTTATATGTGCAAATATTATTTAAATATCTGTAACAACAAAAACGTTATAGTGATTTCAAAACAGCCACCAATGATTGCGTAATATTTTCAAAAACTAATTCTGCTGCAGTCAGCAGCAGGAGTGAAATTGCGTTATTGTAAACCCAGCGTGCTAAAGGTTAATTCAGTGTGCTAAAGGTTAAATTTTAGATGGATTAACATATATAAAGATGAGCTGACAGATAATAAAGGACTAACTATACCTACTTCAATGTTATCTATGTTGACATGCTTGTATGCTTTCTTGAAGTCTTTCACACCAATCTTCATTGCATCCACCTAAAATAGTTACAAGGAACATGTTAGCTTTGCATACTAATTATTATTTGTAAAAAACATTTACAAGACTACTGAAAACTGAAATAGAAATACTGGCACAATTAGAAGAAATACATGTGTGTGTCAGTATTAACACATAAGTGCAGCACTACACTCTTTACCCTCTCACCAAAACAAAAAGCAGGCGTTATCAAGATGGAGAACTTTTAAAAGAAGACAACCCACATACCTCTGAGTTACTTTTGATGATAAGATGACATGGAAGTAACATATAAACAAAGCAACAACAAAAGCCAGGAGGAAGTTAGCTATCCTGAGAAAACTAAATGGAACCACATGGGGAGCCAGTGGGAATACACTCCATAAGGTTTACCAGCAAGGCATAGGCCTAAGACCACACCTGGAACATGGTTCAGCTGTGTGGTGTCCTGCATCAAACACCACATTACAGGATCCAAAAGGGTGCAAAACCAGGTGCTTATGATAATGTTGGGAGCAATGAAATCAATACCCATAGTAGCAACATCCATAGATGCAGAAAATGGGGAGAATGCAAACACTTAGCGAACGTAGAGACACAAAAGTACTAATTCAAGCAGAAAAGTTTCAGTGTAAGCCACATTCTCCAATGAAGGAAAGATTCCAAAATCTAGCAATGGGGTGACTGAAAAGAAGCAGCTTTATCCACCAAGCTAAATGACTCCCTAGACAACTTACAGACCTACCTGAAGTTGCCAGCCCCATAAAGTTTGTACCAAAACAAATCCGTTGGAGTGAAAATAATGGAATACTAATATATATTCAGACCCACGTGAAAGGAATACTAAGTGAGGACGAACAGAACAGTGTGCAGTGAAGGAGTCACCCTAAGTTTCTGGATGAGGAATATCCACAAAACATATAGATCAGAATGCAGAAATCCAGGCAATTAGGGTGGCCACAAAAAAATTGCTGAACTCCCATTCTGGCCTACAGCTCGTGGTATTCCTGAAAGAAGCAAGTTCAGTGCTTCAAGCTCTCCAGTCTAGAAAACTAACAAACTTACAAAAACTACTTAATGAACTGTCTTACCAGTATAGGGTAACCATGCAGTGGATACCCTCTCACTGTGGAATACCAGGAAATAAAAAAAAAAGACCAACTGGCTAAGGAAGGTGCTGCCGAAGACCAACCAGATATACCAATCACCTACCATCAGAAAAACAAATGATCAAGTCAATAAGAAAGCCGAAAGCCACAAACACCAATACAAGATGGCTATCATATTATGAACAAATCAGAACAAGTTGTAATTCTACACCTCAGAACGGGACACAACCGACTCTGCAGTCACATGCACACAAAGTTCAAGATTAGCAACACTGCCATGTGTACATATGGACAGGCAGCGCAGAGTGCCACACATATACTTCAAGAGTATTCTGAGTATGATACACTGCGGCAGACATTTTGGCCAGAGGAAACAACACTGGAATCAAAGCTCTATGGGCCACTGTATGTATGAACTACAAAATAAAGTTTTATTCAGGAGACAGAATTACAGATATAGACATGTTTCAAGTGAAAGAAAGAAGAAGAAGAAGGTAGGGCATCAAAGAGAAACATATTCGAGATCCATTGTAAAAAATTACTATCATTACTTCATGAGAGTTGCAGGGAGAAAGTTGTGGCTGTGTGATAAATAGCTATTAGATCAATATCATCAGCACAGAACAAATTGCAGATAGAGCGACCTCTAGTTGATAGAAATGTGTTATAATTCTGAAGGGTCTCCTTTATTATGTGCTCTAGGTATATTTTATTTACAGTACTGGAGACATTATGCATCCCTGTTGGACTCTCACATCTGTCCTTAATAAAAAACTCTCCAATGGTATTATTTGATAAGACACCACTACATGCATTACTGTATAGTGATTCAACAATGTCTATGATAGATGTGTCAAAATTAAATTGCCTCAGTATATACCACTGACCATCATTCAAGTCATGGTCAAAGTTCTTGATAAAGTTGATGAAATTGTGGTATAGCTTATGTTGATGTTGAATATGTTTTTCATATAAATATGTTGAAGATTGGTTGTACAGGTTCCAGACTAATTTGAAAATAAAATTTAAAACTTGGAGTTTAATCTCATAGAACATCATCCCTGAATGACAAAGTACTGGGACTGTACTTGTTCAGGAATAACGATCAGCACAATGGAAAAATGGATGACTGTTCATGAGACCAGCAACCTGACAAAAATAAATGAAAATTAAATAGATGTGACACACAATCAAAATTAAGGGTAAAACGACAACTAAAATTAAGGGGGATGTGACACAGACAACCAAAATTAAGAGAGATTGTGACACAGACAACTAAAATTAAGAGAGATTGTGACACAGACAACTAAAATTAAGAGAGATTGTGACACAGACAACCAAAATTAAGGAAGATGTTACACAGACAACTAAAATTACGGGAGATGTGACAGACAACTACAAATAAGGGTGATGTATCACAGGCAACTAAAATTACTGAGGGAGATGTTACACAGACAACTAAAATTAAGGGAGATGTGACACAGACAAATAAAAGTAATCAGACATACCGTTGTTTTTGTATCCTTCAAGCTTTGTATTGCAAAGTTCTGTTGTTCCAAATTGAATGACTGTTGACTCAACTGATCCCGCTGGTTTTCATACCTGTACCAAACAACCAAATCAGCCTGAGAAATTTGATTTTCTTTTACACAAGCAAAAGAAAAAGAATTCTTATAAACTATGGTAAAGGTTGGTCTTATGGTAGAAACCTTACGTTGGGGATGAAGATAACTCTTCATGTACTAAGCCGCAGCAACCATTAGGTGGGGTGGCCAGTTTTCGTCCCCTAACTCATACGTGAGGTACTCATTTATAGCTGAGCCAACTGGAGGAGTGGTCGTGTCAAGCAAGAAATCACAACCCAAATTTTTTTCTTTCCCAGATGTGATTTCGAACATGGTATACTGTAACCCAGTGATAGCAAGTAAGCTCACTATCCACTAGGCTACTGTGCTCCTCCTCCTTACAAAGTTTTCTCAAACTTGATTATAAAAATATGCACTCTGTAACTGCTGGCATAAGTATATTACAATATTATAGTAGTAAAACTTGGTATGGTCATAGGGTTGTAACAATGGAGTTGTCAAGAAGGCTCAAAAGGAAGAGGATTAACTTCATTCTACTCAGACTACCCCCATTATGTAACGTCTCAACAAAATGACAAGTAGCATGTCAAGAGTACCACTCATAGAACAATGACGTAGTTTCAAGCAACAATCCACAGGGATCTCTGAAATAAATCCACTTTACAAGATGTAATGAGTGGGGTTCAAACCCTAGACCTCTTGAGCACAAAGTGAAAGGCTTAACGACTACACTAGAGAGATCCCTGGATCTACAAGCACAAAAAGTCCACCCAAATATCCTTAGCCATATGGATAAGAGTGAAAAAATCATACACTGATCATTCCTTGATGTCATCAGGCCAAGATATTATTTTCCCATCTCTTCTTTCACTTTCAACTTTTCTTGCCGAAGAATAATCGTTGAGAGTGAATGATGTGTTGTTACATGTCAAAAAAAAGTAAGCCTTCATCATATATAAACAGTAATAAACTTCATAAACAGCAATGTTTCATTACTGTCAAAAGTGCATCCTGTCAACCTGCAAGTTTGTTATTCAACAATATCAAGAAAAGTGTTACCATAAATCAATACATGCACTCATTTTCTGTGCTGGAGAAATATTTTCATAATCATTGTTGCTGATTATTGTGCTAACCCTATAGCTGATATTAACTTGTTTACTTGTTCCTCTGTCTTACTGCTATTGATGAATTAACGTTTCTTTTGTTTTCTATTCCCTCATTACTAAAAACTATTTCACTTGGAAATTGCTAAGTACCATTATGCATCAACCATCCCATCCATGCAGTATATATGACAGTAAAAAGCCAGTATCATGGAAACTCTTATTTTTATAGCTCCTGAAAAGAAATTGGCATTGGGGGAAAGAATTTAGCACAGCTGGAATCAGTTACTAAGAACAATGTAGTAGCTAAAGGGTTGGTTATGAACAAACATTATTAAACTCATGACAGATATATAGTCCCTTCAGCCTCCACAAAATGTCTCAATCCATGCTGATAGTTACCATGGTGGATCACTGATTAAACACATTTATCATTCTGTCTCATAGGTGCCCCAGTCACTGATGCCACATTTCTTCTTCTTCAGCGTTCATTCTCAAACTCCTGCTGGATCTCTCTTATAGCAGGAGAATGGCCCTACTAGATTCCAACACGATTTAGTCCAGAGAACAGAAATGAATTGTGTCTCCATTTTATTTGTGCCAATGGCCCGACATATCCGTCTTCGATGGAATGCCACATTTAATACATAATATCCACAATTAATCTAGATATCATCACTGCCCACCACGGTTAACATCCAGTCTGTGCTCGCTAATAAATATGATAACCAATAATCTCTGATACTGTTATTAGTGCTATGCCACCATATATTTTAGTTCATTTCAATCAATCTGAAAGGTACATCTCCTATTTGAGCACCTTGAATGCATAAAAAAGGTCATATTAGGTTTATTTGTTTGTGTGTCCTCCAAAGGCTGAGGGGTCTAATTCGGGATCTGAGAAATCTGTTGTAGTAGGTCTTGTGATGAGGGAAAACACACTGACCTCTCCTTTGATTTGTGTTTGTTTTTTAATCTCCTGCAGTGTTCTACTCTGTTAAAGTTCTTTCAATACCTCTTATGATCTGACATGCCAGGCTGGACAGTCAAGACCTGTGGTTTCCAAAGATGTTAGGTCAATTCTATTGTGCTTGAGAAAGTGCTTGAGAAATATCCTCAGGTAGTTCTTGAAACATTTGATATGGCCTCCATTTGAATACTTACATACACGCAGTTGACCATAGAACAGTCTCTTTGGAAAAAACTTGTCTGGCATGTAGATGATGTGACTGGCCAAATAAAGTTGAGACTGATCAACAAGCACAGATGCCTTTTATGTTAGATTTTTTGAGGACCTCTGTGTCATAGATATGATCCTGCCATTGTACACGAAGAAACTTTCTCCAGAACTGAAAGAAATAATCTGTATTGCACACCTAGCATAGATAATCCAGGATTCAACTGCATATAGCAACAAAGGCAGAATAACTGACAGCAAACTTCAGTTTGTTTTCCAGGCTCAGACCACACTGAAACCAACCATTAACACAGAGGCCATCAAAAGCTTCAGTAGAGCAAGCAATGTGCAGGATGACATACTCCTCAATTGTTGTGGTATTTGACAGAGTGCTATCAATGTAACACTTGTTTGCATTGCTAAGTTTTTTTGCCTTGAACTGTAATGGACGTTTAAGCATAAAAAGGAGATAGATATGGCATTCATCGTTCTAGAACCAACAGAATAAAAGAGAAAGACCAAGATATACCTGGAGGAAGGAGACACAGATACACGAAGGATGTATAATACATGAAGAGAAATAGAAGAAATTGCTAAACATAGTATATGGCAGAAGAGATTAGTTGTGAACATATGCTCCCCATGGAGTGAAAGGAAATGGAACTTATTTAACTAAAAACACCAACAAAAAATTACATACATCCGTTTCTGTTTCAGTACCCTCATTGCCTTCTGTTTAACTTGGTTCTGTGAAATAAATGTTTCAAATTATAATAAAATTGTTATCTTTTTGAATTGCATGTTCTTCTTCTGTGTTTGTTCTCAAACTCCTGCAGATTTACACGACGTAGTCTGGAGAATGAAATGCATTGTCCTTTATAAAGAGTTCATATTGAATCTGTGGCAAAGTGGTTAGTCTCACACAAACAACTCTTCCAAACTCGCACATAATTCAAAACCTGATCCACATTCATATAATCTACATTGTACTGGTAATGTAATTAGATGTATTAGTGGTGTCTAAAATTCACCAATAGTAATGCTATTTTGGACATACTTTTAACAAAACTACTTACGTTAATGCTATATAATTACTAACCCTTAAAATAAATAAGTTGAACCTACCTTGGCTGGCCCATCTCTCATTTTCTTCATCTGATCTTTGTACTTCACTAGCTCTGCATCTAGACGGCCAATTTTTTTGTCAATTGATTCTCCCCTGCTATCAATCTGTGAAAAACAGCATTTTTCCAAATTTACAGGGAAATATTACGCAACAGTTATGTGCATGCATTACTATTTCCATTTTCCACATATAAATTAACTCTTAGTATAAAAATCACATGTTTACATGCAGTTTTATAAAAAATTATTTAAAACCACTTTAAGTCGCTTCTAGTAAAAATGTGATAACTGAAAGCCACTTAAAGTGGTATCTCGTATTTAGGAATAATGTTTTGCTGCAACTATTAAATCTTCTCTTGTCCTCCCTGTCATTGAATATGCAGGCACCACTATCACCCTCAGTCACACACAGATTGAGAGGCTGGAGAGAATTCAAAACGAAGCAATTAGGATCATTCATGGTTGCACAAGGGACACACCTTGTATTGCTATGAGATTTCTCCTTGATTTTTCCAAGCATATCTCATAGAATTGATATGTGGCGTGCCAGTGCATACATCAGAGTGAGTTCTGACATAGACCACCCACTACAGAGCGAGCTCCCTCATGTGAAAGGAAGCAGGAAAATCATGGATGGGTCAGGCTGAGGATACTGTTAAATATATCTGCACCCCAGAAGACATAACTCCTGGCGAGGAATGGATACCTAGTCTTACGGTCTTTCAAGACCGTCATTACACTCAACAGTGAGTGCAAGAAACACAGCCATGTAAGCGTGGATGCTGAGGTCAAGGCACTAATCTGCGAGAATACTGATGACACAGATGTTGTGATTTACACGGACAAGTCGGTAATCCGTCACCACCGATGCACATGGGCCTTCACTTCCTGATCAAAAGGAAGAACAGTACAACAACAAGCAGTCTAACAATGGAAGTATTTGCCGTAACGCAGGCACTTAATTGGCTGGAATCACAAGCCAATTCCCATGCATGCATACTAAGTGACTACTGAATATGATTCAGAAAGTCAAAACAGGTGATGTACATAGGGAATGGGCAGAGTCATTAGAGAGAGCTAAAATGCTGGAATCACTATGAAAATTCACGCTTTTTTGTCCACGGACACGCTGGCATGGAGGGAAACGAACAGGCCAACCAATTAGCTAGTATCGCCACCACAACAGATGGTGACGACATGGTCATGAAATGGAGGTTTATGGATGCATGTTTAGTCCCTGAAGTGAGGCATTCCAGTGTACCAGTATCCCAGGATTACCACATTCTGCCAGGAGCACAGCACACACTTCTGGACCCATAATATTCTTCTGTCAGATTTGTTGACCTATCCACAGTGATCGAACATCTAGTATTCTATCATCTTGGAGTTTGCTACAAAATAACAAAGGTGCAATGACCACTGACCTGTATCTCTTCATTATCCATGGGGATTATTTGATAGAAAACAAAAGTAAGAAATTGAGACACGGTGGAACAATAATTTGTTCACAGGTTACAGGCCTATCCCCCTGCTTTACTAAGTCACCTTATAACACCATGCCTGGAATGAAGACAGTGGCCTTATTATTTGCACCCTGAACTACAAGTCTAGCCCATGATTGTCACATGGACGTTGCTATTAAATATCCAGCTGTATTGGTTTCTGTTGTTGTTTTTTTTCATAGTATATTGGTTGTCATAACAGGTCACTAAGAACATCTACTGTCAGCTGTGAAATGTTGCAAACTTGTGGATTTGACCATGTGATGAGGAATGATTCCCTTTCCAAAACTATCCTGCAGGGAACAGTTAAGGGTGGAAGAATAGGACAAAAGAAAGTATGGATTGATAATATTAAATACTGGACAGGATTAAGATTCTCCACACTTAAATGAGGAACTGAGAAGCATGACAGTATTTTTGTTTTGATGTTCCCAGAGTAGCACCACTACGTCCCTGAAGGATCATGGGTTTATGATGATAATCAGAAACTAATTGGGTTGTTACTGCTTCTAATTCTTTCTTCTACAAGTTAGGGGAAGGGGAGAATGAAATTAATTCTTAATTATTAATTAGCAAGATAACTGAGAGCCAGGTATGTTCATTAACAAATCAACACTATGGGACCGTCAATAATACTACATTGATAGTATTTTATGAGTAGGTCTACACAGTATAGATTATTAAGAACATTCACTTATTAATGACTGATTAGTAATCCAAAATTAGAAAATTAAGTTAATTTCTAAACTTCAATCTTCATAGACTAATTAGACCTAATTCATTATACTATTTGAGGACTAGTAAATAATATATTATAGCATATGTTGATAATGATACTACTGTTTATTGATACTTAGACCTAGAGCCTAGAATTATTAAAAAATAGTAACCAATTTAGTCTTTAAAATATAAATACTATATTTTAATTTTAACTTTATCCAGGTGTAAAACCGATATATTGTGGATAACACGGTCCGGGATGGATGTAAAAACAATATATTATTGTTACAGATAGACCCTCTAATTTTGATTTGTTTCTATCGTAAATGAATTTAGATTAACTAATTCAGCTGCTTAAAATGTAGAAGTTTGGCAAATAAAATGATGCTATTATGATACAATGTGATTAGATGCCGGTAACATTTGAATTTGAATTAAAATTTGCTCGATCAAGGTAGGTTTAGCTTTTGATAAATAAGCAAAATGGCTTTGTCTTACACTGATAAGAGAGCTCAAAGATTTAACAAACATCAGATTTTATTAGACATTTTTATAGCTGAAAATATTATTTCAAGTGATGAGTTGGAAAGTAGTGTTTTTGACTTTGACAGTGGTAAATAATACCAACCAGTTATGAATCAGAAAGAAATAGACCTACGGTAATATTGTAACAGAAAAATAACTTAAAAATTCTAGAACTGTTCCCACTGCTGCTGTTTCTGAAGAATCAGATGACAGCAATAATACTTTTGCACTATATTATACAGACCTAATGATAATATTGAATGGAATAAAGATGAACAGAATGTGTCTATCGGATAATCTCTGTATAGATCGACTGCATCTGGTATCCAAGTACCTCTGAATGAAAATTCATCACCACTAGACTGTTTACACTGCTGACAACTGATATAACTGAGTCTGGTAGCTATGAAGAGGAGATCATAAATGCTTATGAAGAGGAGAAAATAAAAATCCATCAGAACTCTCAAAGGATAAAATGTTTGTACTGAAGGGGGCCTACATTTAGTTGAATATGACGGTGCAGACAGGTAGTGTAACCATCCCCAAAAAAGACAGGTTTGTCTTTGGACTGTGTAAAATTAATTTTCGTATTTTTTTTTTTAGTTACAACTCGAATCACGAATGCATTCCACGTTCAGTTCCCTTACTTTTTTTTAAAATATAACCTTTCACAGCTACTACTTTGTCTTCATTAACCTTTTAATTAAATCATGCTGCGGTCCAAAAAGTAGGGGGGGGAAAGAATTCAATTCCCTCCTACCGGAATGAATTATTATTTATCGTCGTGAAAGAGTAAAGACTCAACTTTGAAAGACTAACTAAATAGCTAACAATCTAGTAATCTTGACAACTTACATTTGCGACACAGTCTGTTAAGTTAGGTGGTGGTTGTTGTGGTTTCCCTCGTCCAAAAAGACGATTCATTTTCTGATAAATATGATATTATTATGTCGTTAGATAAATCAGAACACCAAAATTATTTCTCCAAATGTTGAGGAATAATTCAATCACCAATATTTACACAATTTTGTTTCCGGACGTTAGGTAATTATTATGTTTATCTGTATTTAAAATTATAATAGATAACGCTATGAAATTGTACAATATTTTAATTTATATAAATTTCTTAAATAATATAATATCCATCAAATAGTTATAAATAGAGGAAATAGCATCCTTTTATGTGAAATTACATTTTAGTTTGAAATATCTTACTTAGATAATTGATGATCCCTTTATGTGTCATTTTAGGTCACGTGATTGAAGGGGAACGCAAACTATATGCGCTATTTTTAGATTTCGTCTGTCATGAAAGACATTAACACATTATAATACACTAATACACACATGACTATGAAATACCTAACATAATAACTATCATTTCACTCCCATATTTCAGTTGCTTTCTGTATACAGTACCCTCTACACCCATTCGACCAACTTTCTTATAGTTGAATCAAGTATTTTATAAATTATTAAGACGAAATAGAGCATAACTAAGGGCCCTAAGTTGATTTTCGGAACCGATGACAGTGCACTACTCGGGTATCTCCATTATAGGAGTTCCATCTGATAGAAGGCGGCGAATGGTAAATGCTGATGGTTCTCATAGCCCGTTGATTGTAACTTTATTATGTTGCGCATATAGGGAATTCAAACTCAAAAGACAAATCTCCAGTGTCGGGAAATAATCATGAGCACGGGAAATGAGAGGACTGTGATATCACATGGCAAATATGGAAATAACATAAATGAGTGTTACCACTACACAAAATAGTGTAAAATTCTTGTTATATGAAAACGCAAATGGAAATACATGGAACGGGTTCTACGACTAGATGCAAACAGACTGAACCAGCAAGTCCTTATGTGGACACCTGAGGTTGAAGAAAAAAGAGGAAGATGCAAAATTACCATAAAAATTACCATACTTAAAGAAGGAGAAAAAATAGGTTGCACGTCTATACAAGACAAGAACTACAAGTACAGGCAGCAGACCGCAACGCATGGAGAATCAAGATATCTGTCCTATTTGCCGCATGTGGCACGAAAGGAACAAATTAGCTAAAAGATAAAGTGAGGAACGAAGACGACAAAAAAACAGACACCACCTCAATCTTGGAATATATTAAGAGACAACAGATCAAATGGCTTGCACACATCAGCAGACAGCATACCACAGCAAGCTATGCTACACAGATACAGTGAAGGCAGACCTAAGGCCGACCACTGAAATAAAAGAGGCGACAAATTCCACAATATACTCATCACACGAGAACTCTCCAAAAAACTCTTCAACCACTGACGCTGAAAGGCAATAAAGGGTTTAGCTAACAGACAGACAGAAAGACATATAGATAGATAGATAGATAGATAGATAGATAGATAGATAGATAGATAGATAGATAGATAGATAGATAGATAGATAGATAGATAGAAACACACTACGTTTTGGCTAGAAATCCGTTGTCTTTCGTGCTGATGAAAGGGATGGGCCCGGGATAGATAAGGACACCGCAGGTAGCCGATGCAGCGGTGCCACACCGGCGTCATCCGCAATTCAAGTCAACACAGAACTGGTACGGACCAGGGGAATCCGACTGCCTGGTTAAAACATAGCATTTCGACTACCGTGTTAACGCAATGTGATTTATGCCCTTTGCTCTGAATGTCAAATTGAAGAAATTCAACCAAGCGCGGGTAAACGACTGGAGTAATTATGCCTCTCTTGTAGCCAAATGCCTCGCCATCTTCTTCTTCGTTCGTAAACTCCTGCAGATTAGCAGGATGTAGTCCGGAGAACGGAATCCGTTGTGTGATGGTTTACAGCATTGCTGCGATATCTGCGCCTTTCGACCTGACACATGCGACTTCAGCATGGCTTTGGGTCACTGATCCTATATGGGATGGGGCAGCCAACTTCATCCCATAACCTCCTTAGACGCCTTTTACAACATGCATAGAAGGTAAACAGTGTTTCTATTCTTTGCTCCCCTTTCGGGCCCCGGCAACACACGGGCGCCTCGCCATCTAATTAGTGACGCGAATGAATGGATTGATCTGTACCTATTGTCTCACTGTTCCTATCTACTATCTAGCAAAAACACAGTCGATGAAATGGGATTAGTCAAATCAGCGGAGAAAGAAGACCTTGTTGAGCGTATCTCTAGTCCGACTTTGTGAAGGCTGTAGCATAGGTGAGAGCGAAAGCGCAATTGAAATACGAATACCTTTACTTTTATCGTTTGTTTACCTGTTCAGTCAAGCGGAGATCGGGGCGCAAGCCCCTCGTTTCTGGAAATAAGGGGCTCGTCGTGGGCCGCGATCTGCTCTGAAGACAACTTCGGGCGGGAGTTTGTCAAGATAAACAACAATAGGTAGATGTGTTACCAAGGTAAAACATAAAACAATCTAACAACGAGATACAGGGTGAAAGATAATACATATTTCCTAAGGCGCGGAATGAAACCTTACGCAGAGCAAAAGGCAAAAGCTCGCGTGATTTTGGTTTTCAGTACGAATACAAACCGTGAAAGCGTGGACTATCGATCTTTTTGACTATTATAAGTTACCACAAGCGTAACTGGCATGTGGCAACCAAGTGTTCATAATGACGTTGCATTTTGATCCTCCGATATCGACTCTTCCTATCATAGCGAATCATATTTGCCAAGCATTGTATTATTTATCCACTCATTGGAAACGTGAGCTGATATCTGGCCATGGTTTCCCAACTTTTTTTTACCATGTCCCACCTAAGTCTTTCTAAAACTACGGATGCCCCCTATAAACATTTATATATTTTTGTATATTAAAAAATTGAATGATTCCATACAATTTATGGAATAATCCCCCCCCCCCCCCCCCCCATGAACAATCAAATTGCTCCCTTGTGGGGCGTGGGCCCCACTTTGAAAAATGCTGCTTTAGACCATCGTGAGATGGGTTAGTTTTGCCCAATAGCGTTGGCAATTATAGAAACCTGTTCGCTAAATTACGTTGGACCCCATTCGCTACGTGTTTTGATTATTGTTTGACTTTCAGTTGATTACTATTTATTTATTTGGTATCGTCGACTATTTTTGTCATGCGTTCCAAGTATATAAATAGTAACCAATTGAAATCGAAACAATAATCAAAACATGTAATAATGGGGTCCAACTTAATTTAGCGAACATATCTTCTATACTGCCAAAGGGTCGCGGTTTTACCCTACTGGTGACAAGTTGGTGCTACAGTAATTCTGCTCAGCACGAGAGGAACAGTTGGTTCAGAAATTTGGTTCACGTACTTGGCATATATTCCAATGTGAGAGGCTAGCATCGGGCAGATTATAGATTAACATCTCTAAGTCAGAATCACACGGATATGCAGCACTATTCTTAGCAGCACTGATCCGAGAGGCAGCAATGTGGTCGGGATGTGTGGTGCCTGCTCCAACGCGGCTTACTTGTGTCGCAGAAAGATGTCCCCGCCGATCAAAGCGTATGTGGACCTGTCCTATATTCACACCCTACAGTGTGAAGGAGTGAGATCATTTGAAGACTTAGTACTCGGTCGGAGTGTCGTAATCAGTAGAGCTGCTGAGATTCGTCTTGGACCAGGAGATCTGTTAGTACACTAAAGCAAACAACATCCCTACGAGCGCCAGCGTCCAACAATGTCGGCAAAACTGTCCTGTCTGCTCCATCCATCAGTAACCGAGTTGGATCTACCCCTTCTTGATTAGAAACTAGCTTCACAACATGTGGGGCATCCCCATAAGTGCTCCGCTCTCCGTTGCAACAGCCATCTCATTGTATGTAGACTCAGAGTCCCAGTCAGGTGTTGATTGTGTGATCTTCAGGGCCTTCCAAAAGATTTACTTTTCCTACCCTCCCCTCTAGATATTCCAATTTCGAACATTCACTGTATGTGTACGTTCTCAGACTCATTGATATCATCTTCATCTTGAAATGAATTTATTAATGCCTTGATAAAGTCTGCTTTATCTTTTCTCAGCATTGTGCCGTCTATCACCGCATTGTCTGCCTGAAATTAAGTTAGAATTATGTGATTAATTGTGAGTTCGCAGATTGCTAATAAAGCCCTATTCTGTCGGCAAATGTCCTTAGACAGTTCGGGCTTGGGTTTGATCACTGTATATGGTTTTTAGTATACCGGTGAAATTTTAGCTCTGCTGTTGAGCTACTGTACTTGTCCTCTTTTCACAAGATGTTGCGCCTTTTTGTTAAAACGGAAGTGCACAATATAATTCAAAGCTTTAAAAGTGAAGTCATTAAAGAGCTCTTATATAGCGCTTCTTTTGGCCATCTTGAGATCGTATGTCCTTCTGCAAATCACCATAGAGAAGTATCTTTGGCAGGCGATAATCTGGCATATGCACCAGATGACCTGCCCAGCGAATCTACGCCTGCTCAGAATAGTGTCAATGCTCATTGGGAAAACTTTTTTGCCTTCGAGTGAATTTTCGTGGATATGAAAGTAACTTGCACTGGGAATTTTGAATTAAGTGAGGAAGAGTTGTGCAAAGCTTCGACTTCACTTTTTTGTCTGACCTCATTTGAAACCAGTGGCAAGACGAATCGAGACGACTGGAACTGAAAGTTCGATGAAACTGATATCCATAGTTTTCTACGTGTTTCACTATGCACGATGCGGTCCACGATGCGTTGTTGTAATTCTCCTACATAGTGCCTATACGGTGAGCCGATACTTTATTGTGTCTCATACTGGTAAATTCGCCGAAAATCAGACTACGTGTAATGGTTGACAAGACCGACATAAACGTGAAAACAATCTCAGCACGACGTCACCAACTTTATGACATCCTAACAATTTAGCACTCGAGCGTGGAGCCTGAACACGCCTCATGCCTATATTGGTGAGTTTTCTTCTTCTTCTTCTTGTTCGCAGTTTGACATGTCTACACAGCAAGTCCTGTTTTCTTTATTAATGCTGCTGTATTTGAAAGCTCTTCAGTGCTCCCATACATCTTTCTGTGGATATCCATCTCTGTGGGCCAGTGTTCTTCCCTTAACTGGTTTAGTGTATTGCAGTCTTGCAGAATATGTTCAGCTGTTTGTGCTGCCTGCCCACAGGGGCATAGTGGTGATGGGACCAATCTTGGTCTATTTAAATGGCTGTTTAATCGATTGTGTCCTGTTCTGAGGCGGAAGATAATAGCTTGCTCTGCTCTGTCGAGATAGTGGTAATTGTCTTTTGGGTGGTCGACTTTCCTGATGGCTTTGATGAGGGTCTTCTTTTCTTGGTAGGTGATTTCTTGATCTTTTTGTTCCTGTGTTGCTCCATCCTTTGTCAGTCTGTCTGCCTCTTCATTTCCTGATATGCCATAGTGGGATGGTATCTACTGTAGTACTACCCTTCTTGGGATACTCACTTCTTGCATGGCTATCTTCAGGTCTGGCAGCTTATCGATATCAAGGGCTTGTAGGACAGACATAGCATCGGTAAGAAATACCACCTGCTGGCATTGACTTGTTGTGTTTTTAATTATTTCTGCAGCAATGTTTAAAGTCTGTATTTCTGCATAGTAGTTGGAGCAGAATATTCTAGTTGGTGAACATGTGGATTCATTTTCTTTTTCTGGATATTTTATGTACATGCCAGCACCTCCATTCTTCACTGCTCTGGTTGCTGATCCTATAATTGTATCCATCCTTCTCTGGGGTACATATCTTCAATCATGTTGCATATTAATGTTTTCTTTTGGGGGATTATTCAGTTCTATCATAGTGTTGTAGTTGTTTATGGTGGTTCTGATAGTGAAATTTGGGTATTGCTCCCACGGAACTGGAAAAAGTGTTGGTGATATCTCTTTTGTTATGTCTGGTAGTTCTTCCTTATATTTTCTGTTTAGTTTTTTTGGATTGGTGTATAAAACTGCTCCTCTTCAGTCTTCCACTGGCTAGGTCACTGAATCTGGCCCTCATATGATGTGCTGGCATGCTCTTGTACTTTTCTGCATTTACCATGGTCTTCGTGTCTCGCCTGTATGGTAAGGGGGTGATGCCTATAATTTTTTCCATTTCATTTATGGGAGAGGTCTTCATGGCACCTGTGATAAAGCGAAGTGATTGATTTTGTACCTTGTTCAGGGCTTGTAGATGGGAGTTGGCTGCTGAAGTCCATGCTTTTGATTCATATTCTAGTACTGGTCTAATTGCACCAGTATATACCTTCTTTAAAGTTGCCTCAAGTTGACACAACTCGTTAGACTTATTGGTCTATAACTGTCGGGTTTCTGTTTGTCCTTACCTTTTTTAATAATAGGACACATAAACTCTTCTCTCCACGACTGTGGTACATTGCCTGTTTCCCAACTATAGTTGTATATCTGTAATAATTTGTAAATTGCTGCATGTCCTAGTTTTTCCTAAGCATTTTATTGGTGACACCGTCCGGTCCTGGTGATTTTCTATCCTTTAATTTCCCTATAGACGCCTTGTCTATTGTAAATAGTTTGGACATGACGTCTGGGCAGTTTGTGTTGTTCTTATCATTCTTCATTTCTTGACGAATACTTCGTTGTCTACATGTATTGATGGTAATTGTGCTTTCTTTTCTGTAAGATTCCGCAAGCTTGTCTGCTGCTTGTTTGTCACAGTAGAGTGTGCCTGAATCCTCCAATTTTTTGTCCCTGGGTATTGTTATCATCATTTATATGCTTGGTTAGTTTCCACAGCTTTCTCCCATCCTTTTCAAAATTTAATTTTTGAGTTTTTTCCCTCCAGCTTTTTCTCTGTGTTTCTATCTTTTCTTTAGTTAACTTTGCTTTGGTTTTTTTGTAGCGCGATGTGGTTCTGTTGTGATGGTTGCGTCTCTGCCATAATACGTGTTTCAGTCAGTTCTTCCTGTAGTTTTTGAAGTGTATTGGTCCAATATGGTACATAATTCTTCCTTGCTCCTCTTGTTATTGTCTCCTTAGCTGCCTGAAGTATTCCTTTATTAAACTCCATGATAATAGTGTTGATGTCTGACTGCTAATTTTATGTCTTTTGTAAGTAGGTTTGCTCTATGTTTATATAGGTACCCGTTTGTTTTCTTGTAGTTCCATCTTGGCTTAGCTGGTCTTGTAATTGTTGATTTGTTCACTTGGATGATAACTGGACGGTGATCACTGCCACCAAGTTGTTAGTCTATTGCTCTTTCCATTGTTCCAGCCAGTTCTGAGGTGCAGAATGCCATGTCTTGGGTTGAGGTGCTATGCCATCTTCTTGAGTAGAAAGTTGGTGGATCCTGTGGATTGTTCAGGAGGATTAGGTTGTTATCATCTTGCCAACTTTCTATCTTTTCTCCCCTTCTGTCTAAATTGTTATATCCCCAGCTTTGGGAGTGGCTGTTAAAGTCTCCCACTGCCAGAAAGTGTTTGTTCGGGATGTTAATACTGGTCATGTTTAGTGGGATGTCATTTGGGCAGTAGAAGTTTAGTATGCCCAGTTCAAGGGAGTTGTCTGTTATGTGAATCATCTGGTATTCGGCACATTCCTCTTGTGTTTTCGTTTCTATGGCGTTGATGCTATCCTTGACCAGAATTAGTATGATGCCTTTCCTCCGTTCTTTCATGTCTACTCTAAAGCATTGGTACCCTTGTATTTTGAATGTTATTTTTCTTTGAGATGGGTTTCCTGTATGAGCAAATACTAATTTCTTTCTGGTGCAAGGTGTTTTCTATTTCGTTTTTTTTTAAATTTCTAACTCCCTCTGCATTCCAGTGCATAATATTCAGAGGGGTTCTCGTCCTGTCTGGTTGGCCAGTCGCTTTCCTCTTCTGCCTCCTGGCTCCACGAGGTAGACTAGAGGGACCTCCAGTAGCTGGGGGTGGATTCTGTCGAGGTTCAGAATCCGGCATTGCTCCTGCCTGGGGGAACTTCACAGGGCGTGCACCATGACGATATTTATAATTTTGTCGTTCAGACATGGTTTGCATGATGCCATAGTTGCTGGTGCGCCTCTCGGCCTGGCATCTCTGACTTCAGCACCTGTGCTTGCTTGGGCAGGATTGTGACCCTGCTCGATATTGGGTTGGCCCGACCAATCTTAGTTTCCAGCCTCTGTTGGCTGGACCAAGCCCCATCTCCACGTCAAGGAGTTGGCTTTGATGGGAGGGGGGGGGGTGAGTCTATTCATACGATATTTTCAAAAAATAACGGTCCGGTGTTGTTATTGATTTTAAAGTAAATTGGATAAACACATAAATTTCACATTATTAAATATAATCGCTCTTTATAATAGGAAAATGCATCCAGTTGACAGTTTAATCTTATCTGATCTATAAAATATTCTTGATATTATCCAAAGATTATGACAATAACACACAATTTTGACAACTCAGTAGCGCTGTCAAAACAACGGTAAACTAACAGGCAAAAAAAAAAAAAAAAAAAAAGGGCCATAGTGTTGTGACGTAGTGCATCTAAGTAGAGTGCAGTAATATCAGATGCTATTGCCCCATATTTAAACAAAGCATATTTGTATCTGGTATTGGAAACAAGTCCAGCGTATTCTTCTTCTTTTTTTGCGTTCAGCATGTGGTCATGCTATACCGTCATACCTGTCATGATGACGAAGTCCACTGTCTTCTCCAGGTCAGAGCAACTGCCCCATAGCTTTTGCCTCAAGTCTGTATCCTCTGGCCAGGTCTGCTGTCTTTGCTCTTTGTATGTTGGGCAGTCCTGAAGTATGTGTTCTGGAGTCTGGGTTCCGGATCCACATGGACATTCATCTGTGTATGAGATCCTTAATCGATAAAGGTGACCCAACAGTCTGCAGTAGTCTGTTCTAAGGCGAAATATTGTGGTCTGTTGATATCTTTGGAGGAGATGTATTGCATCATGTTCGTATTCCTCTTCCATTTCTTTCTTCCACTTTGCTGAGTATGTGTTGCGGATTATTGTTTTTACTTCTCCGTAAGACAGTGGGTGTCTGTGTTGCTCCATTTCACTTCCTGCCTTTGACAGAGCATCCGCTTTCTCATTTTCCATGATTCCACAGTGTGATGGTATCCACTGAAGGGCAATAGCTGTTGATTTTTTAATCTGTCTTAGCTCATGTCTGATGTTGTACAGAAGGCTTTCGTTTCTGTTGCTCTGGATTGATTCCAGTAGGGATCTGCAATCTATGAATATGGCTATCTTCTTTGGTCTTGGCAGTCCTGGTTCAGTGAAGGCTTTCAGTGCTTGATGGAGTGCAACTGCTTCTGCTCTAAAATTAGAGCAGTATTTCCCGGTTGGAAAAGCTTTTGATATTGTCTTCCCATCTTTGAGTCTTATAAAAATTCCACCTCCTCCATTCCTTACTGCTCCTTCTGCGGATCCATCTGTGTAGACATGTGTCCAATCCTTGGGATTGTATTTTATTTCTATCATCTCCAGTGTCAATGCTTTTAGTTGAGGTGGAGTTTGGTATTCCTTATTAATTATTCCAGGAAGCTGTGTTATTATGGAGACATTCTGGAGACTATTGCCTGGCTCTTCAAAGTCCGTTAGTGTATCAATTTCATTTGGGAGGTTTGTGAGGATTTCTTTATGTTGTTCATGGATATCTTTAGAGATGTGACAGAAGCTGGTTCTCTTCAGCCTGCTTGTGGTTGATTTAGAAATTTGCGCATACATCGGATGGTTTGGCATGCGCTTAATTTTTTCCCTTTGAACAAGCACTCTTTCTTCTCTTCTGTCATCCAGTGGGCGGATGTTTGCAAGTTTTTCCATTGCATGGATTGGAGTGGTTTTCATCCCTCCAGAGATAAGTCGAAGTCCTGCATTTTGTACTTTAGATAGGCGATTAGTGTTTGTTTTTGATGCTGATGCCCACGCTGTCCTTCCATATTCTACTACAGGTCTGACTGTACCCATGTAGACTTTTCGGAGAATATTTCCATTTGCTCCCCAGCTTGTTCCTGCAAGTTTCTTCATCAAGGATAGCCTCCTGGTTGCTTTTTGCTCGGTGGTTATTAGGTGTGGTTTCCAGGTGAGTCGCTTGTCTAGTGTGACCCCTAGATATGTAGCGTTCTCCACATGTGCTAGCTCACTTCCATTTATTTTAAGATTTGCTTTTTCTTGGTGGTTTGAAAGTGAGATGATGGTTATCACCGTTTTGGAGAGGTTGATCTGGACTCCCCAGTCAGATGCCCATTCACTTAAGGTGTCAAGTGTCGTCTGCATTCTGTTTTTTGCAGTGGATAGGTTTCCTGCCGCACTCCAGGCAGCAAAGTCATCTGCATGAAGAGCCTTTGAAATATGATGTGACAGTTTCTCTCCCATATTATTGATGAATACTAGGAAGAGGGTAGGAGAGATCACTCCTCCTTGAGGTACTTCTTGTTGCAGAGTAACACGTTTGCTTAGTTTACCATCTACTTTCACTCTTGCAGTGCGGTAGCAGAGGAAATCTTTTATCCAGCTAAACATTCTGCCTTCAATTTTGTTTTGGAGAAGCTTGAAGAGGACTCCCTCTTTCCACACCTTATCGAAGGCCTTACTTAAGTCCATAAAAGTAGCCAGCACTTTTTCCTTCTTTTGGAAAGCATTTTCGATTTCCTGTGCTAGGTATGTAAGCTGGTCTTCAGTGCTTCGATTTTTCCTATAGGCCGACTGTGTCTTGGTGAGCTTTTGGTTTTCTTCTAGGTATTTTATCAGTCTAGAGTTGACCATTCTCTCCATTGTTTTCCCTATGCAACTGAAGAGGCTGACTGGTCGGTAGCTTGACTTGCTTGTTTTTCCCTTTTGTTTTTTCCCAATTGGGATGATGACAGCTTCACGCCACAAGTCTGGAATTTTACCAGTTTTCCATGATTGGTTGAAGATGGTAAGGAGCTTGTTTCTGCTGATTGGCCCTAGGTTCCTGATCATATCATTGGTTATGCCGTATTTTCCTGGGGCCTTTTTGGTTTTTAGTTTTCCTATGGCACCATTTAGTTTTGCGATAGTGAAACTTCATGCAGGGCTCTGGATTTTGATTCTTCAGTTTTCTTTTAATTTCTTTTTTGACTTCTTTGATACGTGTATGAGAGAGTGTTGTTGTGCTTTCTTCCTTGTAGAAGTCAGCTAAAATGTTTGCTGCCATTTTCCCTCTTCTTCGATGACAGTCTTGTAGTGTGAATTCTTTGTTTCTTCATTTAGAGTTCTTGTAAGGTTCCATAGTTTACTTGTGTCTTTTGTCATGTTTAGACTGCTGGTCTTTTCATGCCAGCTCTTTTGTATCTCTGTTCTTTTCTGCTCACTGAACGTGTGTTGGATTACATTGTGTTTCTTTGTGTTTTCTGCTGTAGGGTTTTGCTCCATTGTATGTCTTGCATCATTCAGCTCGTTATGCAATTTTTCTAGAGTCTCACTCCAATAAGACTTGTATTCTCTTCGTCTGCCCCTTGGGATTGCCTTCTGTGCGGATTGTAGTATCACTTTGTTTATTTGTGTGATGTTGTGGTTTATGTTGTTAGTGAGGGTGATATTCTGGCAAAGCTGGTCTGTTTGTTCACTGAAGAGGGTCCAATTTGCTTTTTTGAAGTTCCAGCTTGGGGACATGCTGTGATGTCCTGTACTTCCTGACTTGGCGATTTGCAGGATGACTGGTACATGGTCACTTCCTCCCAGTTGACTTTCTACTGTTCTTGTAATGTGTCTATCTATGTCGTCTGTTGCCATGGTAAGGTCTGGTGAGCTAGTTTTTATCCAGACTCTGGAGTAGAATGTTGGTGTATCATCTGACTGGTTTATTAGAATTAGTTTATTTTCCATCATCCAGTCTTCAATCCCCTTTGATCCATATCCTCGTAGCCCCAGCTTGGTGAATGGCCATTGAAGTCACCCACTATTATGTGACTCGATTCCTCTATCTTTAGTTTACAAAGTTCCATTTTGGTGGCAGGAGGGCTGTAGCAGTTTGTTATTGATATTTCTCCACCAGGTAGCAACAATTTTACTGTTATATGTTCCAGTTCTCCTTCTCCGGATCTTTTAACTTCTGCTGCTGGTATTGATGTTTTTACTAACGTCAGTATACGTCATTTGACTCTTTTGAGTCGATCTTGGCGGAAGGACTCATAACCTCTAACAAAGAATCTATGTGTGTCCTTTAGGTGCGTCTCTTGAATGCATATTATGTCAATCTGGTTTTTCCTCAGGAATTCCTGTAGCTCAGGCTTTTTGTTTCGCACTCCTTCTGCATTCCATTGAGCAACTCTGAGGCATTTGGTTTGGTTTGGTCAGTAGCACTACTCTGCTTTCCCCTGACCTCCAGGTTAGCAGAGGCACCGGTCGCTTGGGTGGGCCCTTTCGAGGCAAGGGACCCGGCTCCGCTCCTCCCCGGTTTTCGCTGATAGGAGCGACGCCATGATGACAGGGTTGATTGTCGCATGACCACATTTCTGTAAAAGCGTGTGTGTCCTAATTTATCCCAGTATCTGCGCCACCGCTGGCTAACACACTCCGTCTTCGGCAGGCTGGGTTGTGATTTTTCTGTATGGGTTGTCTCTCCTAGCCTTTCCATCTCCCGATGGTGATTGCAAGGCAGCAATTAAAAGAAAAAATCCCCCCTCCCCTAGCACGCTCCTGACTTGGAGTTAATAACTCCATGCCAGCAGCTTGAGCTTATAGCGGCTCATACTCGCTTGAAGCTGCCCGTCACTGGACACTTGGGGTATTTCAGTGGGGATATCAGCACTGACTGATATCCCACCCCGTCCTGTTGGGCAGCAACACCAGTTTGGTCCGCGGCTGCATAATTGCAGCAAGCACTCCATATATAGACATATATGGAGTGCCCTCCACCATCCGCCACCTGTGGACGCGCCTGGTAGGGGTCGGTAGCCCCCCCCCCTCCATGGTCCAGCGTATTAATTGGCGAGAGCGAGGACACTTCTGCAACGAAACTACTTGAAATAGCAATGAGATATTATTCCGAGAAAAGAACACAGTTTAGTGTTGTTGTTTTTTTAAAGACTTAGTGAACTAAATGACTGTAACGTTGAAGCAATATACATTGCTATAAAAGAATGTTGCGAAAAATCAAGAAGTATTAAGATCAATAAACGTCGAAGAGGGCTGGCTCCTTAACAAGAATTTTGTTGGTCATATAAAGAGACAAAACAGCAGCATGGACAGATTAATAGCTGAAGACAGAGTTAACGACAATAGGGGAAGAGGGTGTCCAAGACGACTATCGCGCAGGGATATATCAGATTGCTTAAACATGTCTCTAGCTGCGGCAGGTCAACTCGCCCACAGTGTTTAGATAATCCATAAGGAAAACCACGTTCTGGAAGGAATATGTGACGTGATGATGAAAAGACTGAAAAAAGAATGAATTCGGATTGCAAAGACCATTTGCACTAGGCACCATTTATCTGCCATTATAAATTATTAACGATGTTTTTTTAAAAAAAAAGATTGATATCAGAAAGCTTATGAAAGTTTATTTCAACTATCAACATCACCATTGTTTAATAACATGTACATATTATAGGTAGAGCCGAAAAATACGACTTTTCTGACTCCGGTTTGACCGATCTGGAATAAGTATATTTCTAATATTAACTAATAGTGATAAAATAATAATGGAAAATTTTTAACATTTTTATGAATATCTTTATTATCTTTTTTAACAATTCACAGATGTTGTTTCAACAGTTCTTGTAATCTTTTCATTTCTCATATCTTTTTGTTCTGTTTGCTGCTTTTCTTAGGCATTTCATTTAACATGAAGTAAGCTTTCTCTTTTGTTCTTTCGTTAGTGTTTCATAAATTATACGGTAGTATTACTAATACTATTAGTATATTGTTACATTTTAATGAAAAAACGGTTATTACATTTTATTGTGCTTTTTACAACAACCAAAATTTTCTTTTTTAAGCAAGAGATGTGCTTTTTTGACAAAATATCTTGGCAACACTCCATAGCGCAGACAGTAAATTCAAAATTTGCTTCTATTGCTACGAGACTTACTCTCATGTAAGGCACGAATTGTTTACATTTCAGAGTTAAATGTAAAGTAAGTGTATTTACTAGTTTTACGGAGAATTATTCAGAAGTTAAGAGAATACAGATTAGACCTACCCTACATATGTATTTCATAGACTACACCTGATCAGATCAAGGCAATGTTGATTTTGTTAATGCAAAATGATGTAAAAAGGTTACTAAAACACTTACCTAGCCTATTAATAAAAATATATTTTTAAGAAAAAAAACAAAAAACATACAATAAAACTAAACAGGACAATTCTCAACGTATCGGCTCAAATTGAACCTTTTTCAAGAGACAAACAACAGAAAACGACAAAATAAAAAAATAAATAGATGTCTATATTTCATCAAGCCCTCGTCTCCATAATAGCGCAGGGATGGCAACGCATCTAGTCAAAGTGAAAATGCGTGCATTCATTATAAACAAACCGAAAGTGGGAAATTAGAGACACTATAGATGAGTGCAAGAATAATAAAAGAAAAAGATAAGAAAAATACCCCTTTTGTCACTCTATCAGACAGGCAGGTTTTAAGAACATAGTCACAACAGGCACGACTAAAGGGAACAGAGACAGATGGGGACGTGAGAAAATATTCATGTGACAACCTAGCAAGGCTTGGAAACAACGATCCTGATAACAATACTGTGAACAGAGAACCATGGTCACCTACGCCAACAAGAATGGCATATGACAATGATAGATGAGTAATGATGAGGTTGTGTGGTGGTGGGGTGAGTGGGTTTGGGGAAGGAAGGATAGAAGAAGAATCAACATTTGAAAACGCATGGAATGAATGTGAAACCAAATATAGACATAAACATATATATAAAACCAAACCTAAACATACATAGAAATGTAAACACACACCAAGAGTCAAGAAATAAACACATAACAAGATGGACACAGATGTGTGAAGGATACCCACACAAAATGCACAGGCATGTAAATGTATCCACACACAGGAAAGGGCTCACACCAGAATAGGTATACACATTGACACAGAATGGAGATACGTGCATTAACATAAAAAAGCGCTCACATAAATATACATATATATATGTATACACAAATATGAACATTCATGCACATAAACACTTTCTCGTATAAATAATAACATGAACATTCATACACATAGAAACATACACATATATTAATGTAAATATAAACGTTCGTTCACATAAAGATAATGCTATAACAACTGCATATGTATACATACAAATGTGTGGCCCAAAGTAATTGTGTGGATACATAGAACCATGTAAAACGAAATGCATATACAAATAACTATATATGTGTGGGCACCCATCGAAGAGACAACTGCAATAAAAACGAGGAAATCAAAATCTAAATATGTAAATGATTTAACAATAACAAAATGGCAGAGTACAAAATAATCACATATTGACATACACAAACGAAAGAAGACATAAAGGAATTATATAGAAGAACGGCAAACACAAAAATAATAATTATTCACGAAAGTGTACAAAGACAAATAATTACAAGAATCAGTGCAATACGGGAGTAGAGGGTATAAAGAAAAGGTGGGTAACTCAAACAAAACGGTGATTAATGTTCATTCCGTTTGGTTGCAAGACTCCCATATGACAAATGAGACGATATTCCAAGGACTGACGTTGCCGGTCACCGGTATAACAACGTAACAAACCGGTTACAGAGACATCAGAGCTACCATGATGTGACGGGCTGTTAAAATGATTAGCCACTGGGGAGTCACGATGATTCGTGATATCTCTCAAATGTTCGGCGAATCTATCAGCTAAACGTCTACCAGTCTCACCAATATACTTCATATCACAACGCTTACATATGATAGAGTATATTAAGTTACGGGACACACATGAAAAAGAATCAGAATCATGAATATCAAAGTGTGATTTAGATTCAAAGGATATCAAAACGCATATACCAAATGCGTTTGAGATGCGTTGCCATCCCTGCGCTATTATGGAGACAGGGGCTTGATGAAATATAGACATCTATTTTGTTTTTTATTTTGTCGTTTTCTGTTGTTTGTCTCTTGAAAAAGGTTCAATTTGAGCCGATACGTTGAGAATTGTCCTGTTTAGTTTTATTGTATGTTGTTTTTTTTAAAAATATATTTTTATTAATAGGCTAGGGAAGTGTTTTAGTAACCTGTTTACCTCATTTTGCGTTACTTCTCTGTTCAAAGTGGAGTGAGACAGAAGTACACTCCACTCTATCGGATCCCCTTAACTTTTTAACATAAAATGATTAACAAAACATCTATGCAGCGAATATAATGAGAAATGTAAGAGAAGAACTAGAGGAAAATGAGTTACCAATGAGTTTTATCCATTAAAAATTGGAGGGTAAAGAATTCCAGAAATAAGATATGCAGACTACACAGTCATCTTACTGCACATCCTGAGGGACTGAAACAGCTGAAATGCTTTTGTTATTTTCCAACTTTTGCAACCATAATGACCATATGCGATATGATGATACGGATATTACATTATATAGAAACTACAGTCGTAGTTTGGTATATTTATCTATAATTTTTTTAATTTCCAGATGTTTGTTAGGTTGTTGAACTCACTTGATGTCAATGCATTTATTTCGTTTTATTCATGCCATGCTCATCTTTGCTTACGAAGGAGGAGCATCATCACATTTATTATAAAATGTATGAAACTAAAGAAGGTTTCACATAATAGCTAAAAATTGTTTTTTTTCTTCTCTAAATAGACATGCTTACTTTTGGAAAAGTGGCTCAGGTAGCTATAGCATTTGCCCTACCAACAAGTATAATTCTGGTGTACTGGTGGTACAAGAATAAATCAGGTGACTTGCTTGACATAAAATTATGGCAATGACATTCTTTTTATAGTCCTTGCTATATGGCATTGGTTTTCATGTCTACCCACAACCTTCTATCTTGTGTACTGTCAATCCTTGTGGATACCAGTGTTCTCCCATGACACAATGCCAGACTGTCCAGCATTTTCTCTCATGGTCTTCCACTACCCCTCTTGCTCTTCAACTTGCCTCCTGTTGTTACAATGTGTTCCATCTTTTCTCTTCTCATGTGTCCAAATATGTAGACTGACTTCTGATATGTGTGAGCAGCTCTCTTTTTTAAATTAATTTGTTCAAAATATCTTATTATGCTTTTTTTTATCTATTCATGGTGTTCTCAATATTCTTCTATAAAATGTTATCAAGACACTCAATGCTTTAGACTGGTCCCATGTACTTAGTATTGTGTGCTGGAGGACATTTGTTCTTTGATATTATCATTGCTTCAGTTTTTCTGCTATTCAGACTAAGCACTTTGTTTTGACTTTCTTTTGTGCCCGTGTGTTGTCGGAGCCCTAGAGGAGAGCAAAGAATAACAACAATGTTTACCTTCCATGCATGTTGTAAGAAGCGACTAAGGAGGTTATATGATGGAGATGGCTGTTCCATCTCATATAGGTTCAGTGACCCAAAGCCATGCTGAAGACGGATGCCTCAGACCGAAAGGTGCAGATATCGCAGCATTGCTGTAAACCATGACACAACTCATTCTGTTCTCCGGAATACATCCTGCTAATCTGCAGGAGTTTGAGAATGAACGCAGAAAAAGAAGACTTTCTTTTGCAATGGTACTGTTAACAAGCACAAAGAACATGTATCAGTGTGTCCATGACTAAGTTGTCAACTCATCTGGCTTGTGATTAGGAGTTTGCAGAAATCCAGTTTACAAGTGTATTCTTTAGCATCTTTGCAGTAACATAAAAAGTAAAAGTATACTGTAAGACTTAAGTCAACTGTCAAATACTGCATCGTTCCTATTAGGGTGTTTCAGGGAGGAATTTTGTAGACCAAAGCATAATTCAACAGAGATGTGGTTCAACAGAAGAATGCTGAGAATACTATGGACTACCAGAAAAACTAATGTAGAGGTGTTGAAAGAGTCAAATGTGAAACGGATCTTAATCAACAATATAAGAAAAAGGCAATCTTCTTTTTTTGGCCACTTCATGAGACAGGCAGGTTTAAAGAACATAGTCACAACAGGCAAAATTGAAGGCAACAGAGACAGAGGGTGACAACATGAGAAAATATTAGTTTGACAACCTGGCACGGCAAGGAAACAACGACTTTGATACTTAATACTGTGGACAGAAGGTGTAGAGAGCCATGACCGCCTACGCCAGCAGGCATGGCACCTGATAATGATGATAGCATAATTAGATAAATCAAAATGTGTACTTGTTGTATGTTTGTTTTGCGTTCACTCCGTGATTTCCGCTGGGAGTGTAGTTATGTTGTGTCATCATTATGCGCCTTGTAGGCCCAGCACAGCCAATTTCGGCATGCCTTGACATTTCGGGTG
Organism: Meghimatium bilineatum; assembly: GCA_034231615.1. NCBI lineage: Eukaryota > Metazoa > Mollusca > Gastropoda > Stylommatophora > Philomycidae > Meghimatium > Meghimatium bilineatum. The sequence continues at coordinate 34,769,365 of CM067304.1, forward strand.
GGCTACCCTAGCCTGTGACAACCAGTGATTGTGTACTGACTCTGTGCCAAGACTGTTTGTCCTTCACGTCTATCTTGCACAAGGTGTTCCGCAGCCAGTGAACTTGTCTCGTGTAATTAGACGTATTGTGCCCATCGAGAAATGAACATTTTCTCATCCTTGAGCCTGGTTCCGGTTTAGGAAGAACTTGACAGAAGAGTTGGGCTCGAACTTGTTTGACCTCTTAGCCAGAGTGTTGTTCACCAACATCATGAACCCCTCGTCCGAGTCTATACATATATTTAGGAGCTTCAGGGATTAGCATTTTGTTCTCGAGCTGAACAGAGCCGTTCTTTCTGCTGTTGTATGCCTGGATGGCTGTTTGTGTTGGTTCCATTCATATAAGGTGGCAGAACCAGTTGATCTGTTGTCTCTATATATTGTTTGCATGATTTGTCTTTACTATCTTTCTGATGTCATCATCTCTCATTCAGTCTCTTTTGGTGATGTTTATAGCCTTCCTCAGACATTTCATCTCACATGTTGTAATCTTTCTCATTAGTGTTTTTGTCTTTCACTGGTAATATAACATTGGAATAAAGATGGTGTTTATTATATGATTGTTTTGTCAAGAAGTTAATAAAAAGATTAACTGAGAGATTTATTGATTTATCCTATTAAATTTTTGAAGAAATTAATTCATATTTTAAACAAGTTTAATAAAATGTTGTACCTACCGAGGTAAGTATTAATTTTTAAAGAAAGTTCATTCAAAATTGGCTTACGTCCATCAGTTTTTTTCCCAGAAGTTAACTCAAAATTGAATGTCTAAACTTATAAAAAAGCTAATTACAAATTGATTCATATCCACCTCAAAAATTAAATTCATAATTTAGAGTTCAATAATTTTTCCATACAGTTACTTCACAATCAATTGATTGTATTAATTTTTCCAAGAAGTTAATAAAAATTGTCTATGTTTTGATTACCTTAAAATTTCTAACAGATGATGATGTTTATGGAAAAAAGAGATTCCTTACATCCAGGAAAACAGTGATTGATGTAAAAGTGCCACAGGAAGCTATCGGGGCAGTCATAGGTCGACAAGGGTCAAATATTAAGCAGGTAACTGTCAATTATTAGCTAATGGATGATATTGGTAAGCCAATACAGAGGGCAAACAAACATGAAATACTGTATGTCTTCAATTACTAACTGATCAGTTTATAAGCTCACCCTGTGACTTTACTCAAACATATTTGATTAAAGTCATAAATAACCCCGTGTATTAGTCGAGATGAAAAAAGGGACAATTATTTGGGGTTGGCAAGGAGCAAACAGAAAACAAAGTTACTGCTAATAAGTAGCTATATTTTTCCAGTGGCAACATATAGTTGGGAGACATGGACAAGGATATCCGCCATCTTCTTCTTCTTTCTGTCCTCATGTACCTTTCGGTGTTGAGGGGAGAGTGAGTGTACGGTCTTTTGCCCTTCTATTTGCCTCCTCTGCTGTTATATTTCCTAGTGTCTCTAATACACTATCTATCCACCTTTTACGAGGGCGTCCAATAGGTCTCCTGTTTTCGTATCGTTTGTTAAGTGTTTTTTTGATAATACTTTGCTCTTTCTGTCTGGTTATGTGGCCGTACCATTTAACTTGTTGTTTCTGTATGTATTCTATTGTTGGCTTGATCCCTAATTGTTTCCTTAGTGCTTCATTCCTGATTTTGTCTCTCAAGCTAACTCCAATCATACGTCTCACACATTTCATTTCAGTGGTGTTAATCTTATGTATTGTTCTAGAATCTAATGTCCAAGTTTGACACTGATAACACAATGTTGGTAAGAAAATGGTGTTGAAAAGCGCTTTCATATTTCATATTTTCATATATCCACCATGGAAATAAAAATATCTGCATATGAAATGTTATAGAAAGGTCCTAAGATTATCGAGGACAGAAAGACAAATTAACTCAGACTTGTGGAAAGTAAACATAGAAGACGACTAGCTCCTCAAAACAATAAAAAAAAACGCAAGCTGACATTTTGGACATATAAAAAGACACAATGGTTTGGAAATATTAATCATGGAGATAAAAGTTCCAGGAAAGAACAAAATGCAGACCAAGACTACAATGGACATAGAATATAAATATATACTTCTAAAAATGACACTGGAAGAGGCTGTTCAGCTTGCACAGAAGTGAGAGGCTTACGGAGTAGCAGTATGGACAACATTTTGTTAAGGACATGTCACATAGGTAGAAAATAGTAGAGGGTTGTGTTTGACACAAGAAAAGATTAAATGTAACCATTGCAGAAGAGACATGCATTTCTATTGACTTTCAGTTCTACTTTACTGTCCAGTTTCTAAATGGAATAAATGGCCAAGTGGGTCTCCGAAAGTTAAGTACTGTGGTGTATACTACCCCACAGAAATGGAAACATGCACAGGTTTCCATAAGTGAAAGGAAGCACCAGATGGAAAATAAATAGAAAAATCCTTACCCACAGGCAAACATTTGACAAATTTCAAAGCAGAAATGGAAGCCATAATAGAGGCAGCCAAAATTTTCATAAATTTGCTTGCAGAGTCACAACAGACATGTAGTCTTTCTAATTAATGCAAAATCAGTATTGTAGGCAGCGAAAGATCCAAAGAACATGAGCATGAATGAGCTTACTGCACCTCAGCAGTGTACTGCAGTGGATCCCTGGTCACTGTAGCATACTTGGACATGAAAAAGCTGATTTCCTAACAAGGAAAGACGGATCACTAGAACAAATGGAAAGTGATAATACATACTATGATTGTAAGACTATGATAAAAGCATACTATAAGAAAAGGTGAAAGCAGATGCACCCAACTGCAGAACCAAATGACCCCCACCATCAAATGTCACAAGAAACAAACCATCTTCAGACTAAGAACTCCCGCCAAAAACGGATGTGTCGGGCCATTGGTGCAAATAAAACGGTGGCACAACGCATTTCCATTCTCTGGACTACATCCTGCTGGATATCTAGTAGGACTATGGTCCTGCTACAAAGGAGATCCAGCGAGAGTTTGAGAATGAACGCTGAAGAAGAAGACTAAGATCTGGCCACGACAGACTGAGAAGTCACATGTTCCGAAAGCTGAAGCTTGGCGAGGCAGACCTGTGGACTGAGCCCAGAGACTCCAGAACACATTCTTCATGCCTGTCAACTCTACCAAGAAGAGAGGGAGAAATATGGCCTACTAAGACGGCACTATTTCCAGAACTGAGGGGTTCAATGGATGACCTGAAGCAAATCACACAATTCATTGAAGCTGTTGGTGCTGTAATCTGACTGAAGAATAATGAAGAAGAAATAGATAATCAAGATTTTAGGGCTGATGAGAAAAGCAAAACTTGAACATTTAGTAACTACAGGAAAGATCAAGGGGAGAAAAGACAGAGGAAGACAAAGAGAAAAATTTCTGGATGGGATGTTACTGTGACACAAAAAGAAGTCGCCAACTAAACTTATTAACAACATAAGAGACAGAGAGTTGTGGAGAAGCATGATCGCCTACGCCATTCAGCATGGCACTTAAAAAATTGATGATTACAATACTTAAAGATATATCAAAATGTTGTGCACCGACATAATATTCTATGTAACAACACGCACCATAATAATAGTGTTTCTGTTTAAAGAAATATGAATATCACGTCACTGCACGTGTGCGATCTCAGCTTATATTTTATATGGAGCTCAGTTTGGAACATGTTCAAACTTTTGAGAATGGATTGTAATTAAGTACCAGAATTTCAATTGTGGCCGTATTTCTTATCCCATTTGATTTCCAAATTATGAAAATATAAGAATATGAATCAGTATCACAAGTAGTGTAACTAACCTACAGCTGCAACATCTACATTGTTTGACATTTTACTGTCACAACCATCTCATCATTAGTACCACTATTAATATAATTATCATATTCAACAGATTCAAAAAGAGACTGGTGCTTCAGTTCATTTCCAGAGCAAGGAAAGTTGTGAAAATGGTGATGGAGATAATGCATGTAAAACACACCGCAATCTGGTTATTCGGGGAACCCCAGAGTCTGCCCATCAAGCTGAGTTGATGGTTTATCAGGTATAGTCCTAATAATGAAGGTTAGAATGTTATATAGTTAGCAGAAACAATATCACTGTGCTCCAGGCAGACCTGTACAGGTTGAATTTTTTTTTCAGCAGGTAAAATAATATGTATTCTGCTATTTCTTATGAGTAGGTGTGCTGATAGTTTCTGTACCCCGTTGGTTTTATATCTTCCACTTTTCTTCGTGGAGGAAGAGGTGATGGGCTGGGCTTAAGGAAACACTGGCCACAACATATTGCATACACAAAATAAATTGGAAGTACTTGTTACTTTTTATGTACAATAATTAAGTGAAATTCTGCTGATATTAATTGAGAAAACACAAAAGCAGCATGATAGTAATGTGAAACCTGGCCCAACTATGATTATTAAAACTAGTGATAACCCCCCAGTTGAAAACTGGAAGATTTTAAACTGTATTAAAATGAAAATAATGTAAAACATTTCAACAGTAAAATTGGCTTACAGGCTCAGTGAAACATGAAAATTCACTTTGTAAACTCGATGTAGCAACAGGAGAAAGTATTTTAGCTTTCACTGTATGTTTGTTATTGTTAAATTTCTGGTGGGGAAAAAATTATATTTGAGTGCTGTTTTTCTAGCGAATCTAGCAGGGAATGTTCGTAAATCGTACTATTTTTAAATCGTACTATTTTTTAGGATACAATATAAATAACTTGAGATATGCTGATGACACAGTACTGATCGCAGGAAGCGAACAAGAACTGCAAGCCCTATTAGATAAAGTAGTGAAGGAAAGTGAAAACAAAGGCCTCAGTTTAAACAAGAAGAAAACAGAAATAATGGTTGTATCAAAGAGACATACACAACCAAGATGCAACATAATAATTAGTAACACAAAATTGGCACAAGTTGAAAAAGTAAAATATCTTGGCACCCTGTTAACATAAGAAGGTAGATGCTCAAGTGAGATAAAGAGTCAAACAGCACAAGCCAAATCAGCATTCCAAAAAATAAGAACAATTTTTTGCAATGGAAGTCTATCAATGCAGACCCGAATTCGGGTGCTGAGATGTTATATCGAACCGATTCTTTTTTATGGATGTGAAGCATAGACTATAAACAAGAAAATTCAAAGTGAATTGGAGGCTACAGAAATGTGGTTTCGGAGAAGAATGATGAAAATACCATGGACAGCCAAGAAAACTAATGCAGAGGTTCTCATTGATGCTGGCATAAAAAGATCAATCATATCAAACATTAGAGGCAGACAGTCAAGGTTTCTAGGGCATGTGCTGAGAACACAGCTTGAACACTTAATAGCCACTGGAAAGATCAAAGGGAGAAGAGATAGAGGTCGACAAAGAGAAAAGTTACTAGATGGGCTTGTATCGTGGCACGGTAGAAGCTCACAAACCGAGCTTATTGACAACACAAGAGACAGAGAGTCGTGGAGAAACATGATCGCCTACGCCAGTTGGCATGGCGCTTGATTGATTGATTGTACTATTTTTGTTATAATTTCTATCCTCCAACATGACAAAAGAAACTCCCAAAAAATAAGTGTATTCGGTACAGTTTTTAAAATATGTAAAATATCTATTGCTTTTCTTCATTCCAACATGACAAAAGAAACTCCCCAAAAATTTCAACATGACAAAAATTCCAACATGACAAAATTCCAACATGACAAAAGAAACTCCCCAAAAATTCCAACATGACAAAATTCCAACATGACAAAAGAAACTCCCCAAAAATTCCAACATGACAAAAGAAACTCCCCAAAAATTCCAACATGACAAAATTCCAACATGACAAAAGAAACTCCCCAAAAATTCCAACATGACAAAAGAAACTCCCCAAAAATTCCAACATGACAAAAGAAACTCCCCAAAAATTCCAACATGACAAAAGAAACTCCCCAAAAATAAGTGTATTCTGTACAGTTTTTAAAATATGTAAAATATCTATTGCTTTTCTTCATAAAACAGTGATTGATATTGTGCTTGATGTGTGAAAATTGTTTCTCAATGAGCTTATCATGCTATTGAAACTAAATGACCATTTGTGAAAAGAATGTCCCTAAAAAAATGCCACAAAAATGAAGAAATTACCTTTTTTTTTAAAGTTATCCCCTTTTTTCCTTATAGAAGTCTTATCTATGACCATTATTGTCACATGCTAGTCAATAATGTTTATACAGGAGGGGATGGTGGCAGGCAAGAGTCTGAGACTAACTAACAATGAATGATTAAACAAAGAAATTGTGAATACATAAATAACAGTCAAGTATTAAATGGGATAAAACAGTCTGCTTTTAAATGTGTTTGCAGCTAATAAGAGGCTGTATTTTTCAAATGGCAACATATGGCTGTGAGACATGGGCAATGACATCCATAATGGAAATGAAAATATCTGCATTTGAAATGAAATTTTATAGGAATGTCATAAGAATATCAAGGCCAGGAATCTGGTATCTCCATAGAAATGATGCATATGATTTTTGTCTAAAAGCTATTATTGCTGTATATTTTCCTGTTAGGGAGTTGTATGGAGGAAAACATATGGCTGGGTGATAACCTTGCTGTTGCCATGGCATGTACATGGTGGGTTTTTAGTTTGCCTTCCGATAGAACAAAAAAAAATCACAAAAAAATTTCATGATATATGAGTTATTAACCAGTATCAAGATAATATGAGTTATGAACCAACTTCAAGGTAATATGAGTTATAAACCAGCTACAATATAATATGAGTTATGAACCTGCTTCAAGATAATATGAGTTATTAATCTGCTTCAAGATAATATGAGTTATGAACCTGCTTCAAGATAATATGAGTTATGAATCTGCTTCAAGATGAGTTATGAACTTGCTTCAAGATAATATGAGTTATGAATCTGCTTCAAGATAATATGAGTTATGAATCTGCTTCAAGATAATATGAGTTATGAATCTGCTTCAAGATAATATGAGTTATGAACCTGCTTCAAGGTAATATGAGTTATGAATCAGCTTCAAGGTAATATGAGCTATGGACCAGCTTCAAGGTAATATGAGTTATGAACCAGCTTCAAGGTAATATGAGCTATGAACCATCTTCATAAACACACATTTTATAGTAAAAACTCTACTGTCTAGTCAGTGGTTATCAGACGCAGCCTGACTAGTGTTGCCTACATCACTTGCTCAGTAGCTTTGACACCATTTCTTGACCGTACCAGAGTATGAACCCTGGTACTCTACTGTTGGTGAACCACGAAGTAATTTTTATTTAAAACCACAAATAGCAAGTGGAATCAATCCCCAGGTTCTATGGACAGTGGGCGAATTACTTAACATTACACTACCACACTGTAAAGTACAATACGTAAGTACAATTGTTACTGTTTCAGGCAGTTTCCTTATGTTAATTGTCGCACTGTAAAGTGAATGTCTACAGTGTGTCAATTTAATTATGTTATCAAATCCAGTTTGCTAAGAAAGCAGATTATTATCAGGTATTAACTGTATTATTACTATTTGCATTCATTTCGTAATGTAAACATGCATTTTTGTAGATTATAAAAAACTACAACTAATTTTGAAATTTGACTGTCATATTTATGCTCAACACTTCAAAATTGATAAGAAATGACTACATTTCAGTAACATAACTTTTGTAAAAATTTGTTGACCAGTGTTATTTATACCATTTGTTTTTTTCATTTATTATGCATCAGTGCTACTTTAATTTAAATCTTGAGTATATTTTTATATTGCATTAATGCGTCCATTCATTGTTCAGATCATCTCAGATGTGGCCAATATTCTTACAGAAGACATTGAGGTTCCCTCAAATACCATTGGCCGAATCATTGGTAAGTACATAAATACATTTATTGGGTTCGCAGTTTGTGCAAATTACCAGAAACAGAGAGTAAAAGAAAAAAGTTAAATATTCCCTTTTCAATGTTTTTGAGTCATGGATGAGAATGCAGTGTTAGGCCCATATTTTTCATTGGTCAATGACACACCTGGGAATGTTAGCATCTCACCTGCCATCTTTTTTTTCACAGGAGACTTGGTACCCATTTAATTGGGTTAGATTGACATAGGAGCTATTAGTCATATTAGGGAGCCGCTTAGTGCACTGGCTTCGCATATGAGTGGTCCTGAGTTAATTTCCCAGTTGAGGCGGAAATGTTTTTCAGATCGCAACGGCTCCCAGGTCGACCCAGCCTTAAATGGGTACCGGATTAATCCGGGAAGTAAAGACTGTGAAGGAGAGGAGATGGCTACCGCCCTCATTTGCAGAGCCACTGAAATGTGAGATCGCTAACATCTCACACCCCTATGGCATTAATAAATGCTATGGGTTACTTTACTTACTTTACTATTAGTGATTTTACCAAATATTTCCAGTGAAACTAGAAATTGAACATGATATCACTGGACTTGAAAGTCAGAACAAGAAACAGATAGTAATATTTTATACATTTTTGTCGGCAGTGTTTTCATAAAGTGAATCTGATTTCATTGCTGTATCCATGGAAATGAGTGGGAGAAATAGACAGGCTTGTTAATGAAGATGGACAAATTATAGCAACCTGGTATAATATATAATAGTCAAAAAGTCCATACAGTAAACTGTATTTTTGTGTCTGGTAGTCTCTTTTGTTTAAAATTACAAAATTACAAAAACTATCAATACTGCATTTTTTTCCAGTTAGAAGTTGCAACAAGGTTGTGAGTGGCTTGTGGTTTGTGATAAAGGCTACATGCCCTTGCTGCCACCACACATCCGTCTATTTTGTAAAGTGTAAATATTATTACTTAGTTTTCCATTAATATCAATAATGTATGAAGAAGCTAAGACATTTGTTGAGAACATTTGCGTAACAGCATGGAGAGATTAATAGCTTAATGTCAGAGTTAACGGGAATAGGGTGCCCAAGACAATTATGATGCAAAGATTATCAGATTGCTTGAACGTCTCTAGTTGCGACAAGTCAACTCGACCAGAATTGGGAAGTGTTCAGAGAATCCTTAAGGAAAACCATGTTCTGAAAAGAATATGTCGCATGATGATGATAAACTTGCTCAGATGGGAAATGTGAGTTGAGCAGAAAAGTTTGGAGACTTTGCAGTGACTGTTATAATTCAGCCAATAAAATTGTGTGGTTATCTGCCTATATGTTGCAGAGCTACTAAGGGGAGCAAAGAATAGCAACACTTTTACTTGCCATACTTGTGAGAGGTGACTGCGGCTTTTTTAGGTGGAGTTAGCTGTCTCATCCCATAGGTAGTCAAAGTAATCCAAACCCATGCAGAAATCAGATGTGTCAAGCCGAAACGTGCAGATGAAGCCAAGCTGTAAAACATGACACAATACAATCCATTCTCTGGATCATATACTGCTAATCTGCAGGAGTTTGAGAATGAATGCAGCAGAAGAAAGAGGAGTAGTATGGTCACTGCTTCAAAGAGTCTGGAATTAATGTGCTTAGGTGTAGTTATTACACATTTGTGTACCTTTATTTTAAATCTGCTCTACTATTTAAGGATGGCAGAAAACTGAGACTTTACCTGCAGCAAGTTTTGCATTTAACTTGTTATCTTTTACAGAGACCATCCACATTATTTCTCAGCTTGTGGTGAACACAGTGCTAAAATATTTTTTGCTAGTCTGGCATAAAGTACATTTATTCTGGTTGTACCCTTAAGGATTGTTATTGACGCTCACAATCAGGGCAATTGCACTTGTTGGTGAACATTCTTTATGTCGAGGATGAACGAGAGCCAGTGAGAGACAACAACCATTCAGGGTGATCAATTCTCAGCAATTAAAAAACAATAATGAACACATCTACAAGGACCTCAGATTAAAAAATTCAGGAACTCTATCAAGAGAACCACTCACAATGCATAATTATGTAGTGTCAAGACCAGGGATCTCTATCAAGAGAACCACTCACAGTGCATAATTATGTAGTGTCAAGATCAGGGATCTCTATCAAGAGAACCACTCACAGTGCATAATTATGTAGTGTCAAGACCAGGGATCTCTATCAAGAGAACTAATGACAGCACGTAACTCTGTATTGTCAAGACCAGAGATCTCTGAAAAAAATATGCTATTGTAAATAGGACATTGTGGCTCTATATCAATGTTTAAAACTATTTCCTAGAAACGCATCTGCCAAGATAAGTTGCTACTCTGCCTGGGCTATAGTCTTCCATACTCAAGTTTACCTGAAAAAGATAAAGGATACTGCAAAATTCACAGAATATTACTTACGCAATCTTTTCTATCTTTCTTCATTGGCTTTCATCAGAAAATTCCTCTATGATATCACTTGCCCTCCTCATTGATTCTTCTCTACATACATTTATGATTGTTTATAGTTTTCATATTTATGCTGTTTTTAATATCCAGTCCATGATTTCAGGTAAAGGGGGAGCAACTATAAGAGAGATATCCTCTGTCAGTGGAGCAAAGATCTACATTGATAGAAATAATAGTCACAGTGACCTAGATCATCTCAAAACTATTTCAATCCAGGGATCCAGACAACAGATTGATACAGCTCTGGTACTGTCTCAGATTTAATTAGCTATTGTTTGTTGTGTGCTGTCAACTCTTCTTTGTTGTCCTTGCTCTAGTGATTTTGTAATGCTTGTCTTTGCTGTTTGTGTTTCACAACCATGGGACACAATAATATATACAGATGACTCAGTCAACATAGAAATAAATAAGATAAGTGTGGATGGGATTTTGTTGCCTACAGGAATGGCAGATGTTTGAGAAATCATATGTCTACTCCACTACAACATCAAGCTTGAAAATGTGAGCAGAAGTTGTGACGGCAGCACTGGGTTGGTGACAAATATCAACTCACACTAATGCTCTCAATTTCCCTGAGAATCCTGCGTAAGAGAGAACTTACTTAACCGATCCCCGGGGTTGCAAGCTTTCACTCTTTCTTCCCTGTGGTGGCAAGTACATGTCTTCTTCAGCTGTGTTGTGTCTGTATAAAGGGTGTTAGTGATGGAGAGGTGTGGTGGTAAAAGTTCTTTTCATAGAACTTGTAAAAAGTGCAGGGCATTCAATATGATGGTGTTTTACTGTTTCGCGTAAGAGAGAAAGATGTATGTTCAGAAAAGAATGTTACTGAACAACTCAGTAGTCCAAAGTATTGCATGGTTTTACTGCTTTGGTCATGCAAGGATCAGAGCAATGAAAGAGCAGACTCATTGATGGACAATGCTGCAGTTGATGCCAAGTATATAGCAAAGAGATAGTGCTGACTTAACCTTTGGCACTCTGCATTAAAATTATTCAATTATTCCACCGCCGCCACTAGATTATTTTTTTACAGTGTGCATTATTTTTGTGGGTGTTTGGAAAATGCAATAACTTTGTTGTTCTTCGAGATTTTAAAATAATTTTTTTAAAATGCAAATAAAGAATTGAATATTGCATATATTGGTGTGCGTTTTGTTTGTGTATGTCACACAAAAGGTGTGAAAAAGTAGTGAAGATAAAAAAAAAATTATTTTTAATGGACAAAACATTACTGAACTATACTTGTCTGATGTGTGATAAAACTTCTATTTACTAGACATATTGTATTTTTATGTTATTTCATAACCAAACTAACACACTTTAGGACAGATTCCTAGAAATAAATTTAACAAATTCAATATTTTTCCTCTTTCAAACAAAATAAAGGAAAAGGAAGTAGAATATTTTTTTTATCTAGGTGTCCCTGATTCTGATCACATAAACATTAAACATAATGTAATTCCTCGTTGCTAAATGAGTACATAGCAGCGGGTGATGCACGTCCCCGCTGCTGGTTGTTTACAAATGGAAAAACATTGGTGATGCGGTACTACAGGAAGGTACTAAAGGTTAAAATGGTATTCATTGATTTACTACAGAGTGAAGACATGGTGAGATACGTAGAAAACCATAGTCATCCACTACATATTACTTCACTTCCAGTCATCTTGATTAGTCTTGCGACTGGTTTCAAAATGAGGTTCTACAAGAGAGTGAGGTCGACACTTTGCACAACTCCTCACTTTAATTTTTTTAAATCCCCAGTGCAAGTCATTTTCACAACCACAAAAATTCAATCCGCCTTCAGAGGTCATTCCATATCCGAACTGTCTGAGAACATTTACATCTCGAATAGGGCTCATTAGCCATCTACGAACTATTAAGAATGGTCATAATTCTAAATGAATTTTCAAAAGTGGATGTAAAAAAATGGTCATCATCACTTGTGACGGAAGAACATACATAAATACACAGAGTGTAGTTTGAATGCTGCAGATAAAAATAACATGAAAATTACAGAAGTTGTGATGACCAGAGGTGAGGAGAGAATGTATCCTCCCTGGAAAGTTCCAAATATCCCATAATCTAACATATGACTGGGACTTGAATCTGCACACTCTTGGATAGCTGCTGGTATGGAGAGCAGAGCACTTATGGGAATGTCTTGTGTGCCATGATGCAGGTTTCTTCTAATCAGGAATCAAGAACATTTTCAGTATTCTATATTTGATCTGTTTAGTAAATAATCATACAATCCTATTTTTCACTTATGTTTTAAGTGTTGAGAGGTTGTTGAGTATAGGAACAGATACCATTGTGTACACTATTCAGTGTCTAGGTATTTGCTAAATACTCTAAATTGAGTAGAATTATAATGAATTGTGATTCATATGTCATTCTGTTATATAATAGAAATGATGAGTAATTACATATTTCTTAATCATTTGCTTTATCTACACTTCTGTCCAACAAAAGTGTTTTATTTGTGAGTGGTGTGCAAAGAATGACTATAAGTGTTTTCTTTTAAGAAACTGATACAGATCAAACTTGAAGAAGAAGAACAGTTTCAGTCCAAATTGTCTACAGCAACGAATAAAGATCATAGGAACACAAATAATGAAACAAAGCAGAGTACTGGTATCAAAATAACAGCAGGTAAAAGTCATCTTATAGTTATGGATTTATAGTTGGTTGCTGATCCAGCTGTCCATGGGCTCATGTCCTTTGACTAAGTTATGGATTTATTTGTGAGCTGCTGTTTTGTTTCTCACAATCTTCAGGGTGTCACATGATTCCTAATTTTTTTTTTACATAGCACCATGAGCAGATTTTTTATTATAGTATTTTTCATATATGTATTTTTTGCATCTAAGTATAATTTTTTTTAAAACTTCTTAATTCATTCACCTGGAATGTGTCTAAAAATACAGTTTTGTCTCTCCTTTAAACTAAACCTTGTCTTGTAATTCAAAAATGAACTGAAAGCAACTGTATCTCAATAAAGATTTTTCCATAAGTGCCCAGTTGATTAACCAGACCAGAAACTGCCTGACTACTATAAGCAACATCAGTAGCGTCATTCCTTGACCTTCCTGGTGCATGAGACCTGGTACCTACTTCCTTGTGGCTGGATAAACCACAGGAGTAATTTTTATTTTAAACTATGAGTAACGAGTGAACTGGAAACCTGTAAATGTTGGTTGATAGGCAAGTGATTTAACACTACACTGTTGCATAGAAAGTGGTAAGCTTCCCAGCATATCATTTGAGGACATAGTTCTTAATTTTGCTTTTCTGAAATCAAAACAGAAAATGTTTTCTTATGCAAACAGTTTAATTATTGGTAGCATATCCTATTCTGGTTATAGCCAGAATTTTGTTAACCCAGCATTTTATTTACTGTAGTTATTTTTTTGGCAGTATTTATGTAAAGTAGCGTGACATTGTTTTCTGAATGTTTTGATGCATAATTTCTTGAGGCGGGATTTGAATCCAGTACCTCATGTTACAGACCATCAAAATTAATTATAACTAATATTGTTGTTCATCCATCACACATGAACATGACCATTTGTTATATCCACTTTTGTAATTCAGTTAGAGATATGTCCATGCCTATGAGTTCATAGAGGGCTAATAAGTCTTATTCGAGATGCAAATGTCGTTGGACAGTCCAGATGCAGCATAAGTCTGGAACAACTGGTTCATCAATCTTCTGTCAGATATCAGAACAGGCTGTTGACCCATCTGAAGCGATGGCACACCTAGCATTTCCCACAAGCTTGGAATCTGCCACAAAAGACAAAAGTGCAATGTTCACTAGAAAGAAGACGCATGTGGTTGCATCTGTGGGTCTCACCAATGGTCCACTAGACAAACCACCCATGCAACAGAAAACCTTAGTGGATGCCATGCCGTTATATTGAAGTTATCTTCTTATAGAAGCTTCATGGCACGTCATCTATACAATTATGCTCCTTGTGCTGTTATTTTGTTGTTGAAATGTGTTTCATGTTTACCTGAATATATATGTATGCAACCTCTGTGGTTGGGAGGGAGCCAGAGATGTACTGTGCAGCACTGGGGAGGAGGAAACTCACAGCACTATTTTTCCTATGGCTGAGACCCATCATAGAGGCACAATGACTCAGGACGTCACAATCCTTTTGACTTGAACATTTGGTTGCATGCCTAGACCAATAGAGAAGTTCGGCATAACCAGTAGTCATTTGGTGGCAGGGAATGAGCACAGTGAACCCTATCTTGGCTACAATGGCTCGGAGCAGTGCATAGATTGAAACCTACCTTCCTGGAGGTGTCATAGTTATTCTCTGGCTCTGTCCCAGGGTGGGCCGAAAATCCACAGACTTCCCAGTAATATAATGGCATTGGGTCAAAGGACATGAGCCCATGGACCGCTGGATCAGCAACCAACCAACCATGAAAAATTTGAATTTCAAGTTCGTGAGAAGTACTGAAGTAATATATATGGTTCTTTTCCTGAATGCGTGCCTACCAGCACACACAGCGCTCATAGTTTTTAAATAATTGTCAGATTGTAATTTTTTATTAGTTTATGATGTCATTCTGCCAATTCATTTTCTATAAATGAAATGGCTGCTATATCGATACCTTCAAATGATAAGGAAGTAACACAGCTTCTTTCTCCCTTGAGATACAGATGTGGGGGTGGGGGATGGTGCTAGAGTTAGAATTAGATCTAACCCTATACCTAAAACAAAAACCCTGCTAAATTCAAGGACACTCCCTTCTCCATTGCGCATTCTTGGCATTAAATCATGACATAAGCACAGTTTCTTTATCCCTTTTAAATACAGGTGTATAGCATTAAGCATCGTGGTGGGAGTTTCATATGTCATTCCAAGGCCAGAAGTGTCAAATTGGTTGCATTAAGTCCATGTTTGTTCAAGGTTATCTTGATGTTTTATATATACCATTTTCTTGGTCTACTTTTGGCTTTATGTCCGGATATTCTTGTTATATGCTCTTATCTTATTGGTATTTGGGTTGCGTTCATTCTCATAAGATGACCGAACCATTTTACTTGCTGTCTTTTGATATGTTCGATATGCTCTTTTCCTACTTTCTTTTTAAAAATTTTATCTAGTTTAGTAACCATTGCAGTTTTTCTCAGATACATCATTTCACATGTAGCAATTTTCCTCTGCTGCGAGACTGAGACCCTGTTTGACCTTAGTTGGAGAGTGTTGGTATAAAAATTGTAGATATTATCTGTCTATTGATTTCTATTTTGATCTTTGGGTGAGGAAGTAATGTTGAAAGTTAGAATATCACTGTGTTGTCTATCTGACACCTTTCTGTTATTTCTCTATCTTTAATTGTTAGAGCATGGTAAATAACATGTGACTGGAGATGGAAAATAAATCCTTATAAATATTGAAGACAGGTTACTCTGGAGACTGAAAGATGAAGTTAGTAAGATAAGAAAAATTAATAGAATAGAAATGAAAGTAATAAATATACATATCTGAGGCTGGAAGAAGACGGAAGATAATGTAACCTTTATAACGTGCAGACTTAACGTGACTTCACATGTTTCTCCTGTATAAAAACTTGTTTTATTCTTGCATGTAGTACATCGAAGTAATGAATCATGGGATGATGTGGAAAATGATCTCCCTGTGCCCAATCAAGAAAAGCTCCTAAACGTATGTATTGATATTACAATTTATATATTATTGTAATCACTCTGTGACATCGAAATTTAACTCAAAGCCTATATATAATGAACTCCAAAAAAAAGAGAAGATCCAACAATCAGGTACGGGTGATAGTTGCACAAATGCCAAAGTGATAATAGTGAATAAGCATATATGTGCTTATGAGGAAAATATTAATATCTAAACAAATTACAAAGTTAAAAATGAGAATTATAAAATGCTACATCTATTCCATATTAATATATGACTCAGAAACATGGACACTAAATAAACAATTAGAAGACAAAATTGATGCCTTTGAGATGTGGGTATATAGAATAATAGGGAGAACATCATGGAAAGAGAAGAAAACAAATAAAGAGGTGCTAAAGACACTTAATATGAAGAAAGAACTACTAAGAGAAATAAAGATCAGGCAAATAAAATACTTTGGACACATTAAAAGACATGACACTATATTGAAGACCTTACTTGAGGGTAAAGTCAAAGGGAAGCGAGCAAGAAGTAGGCAGAGATACAAGTGGGAGAGTAACATTACACGATGGACATGTTACAGTCTAGCAGGCATATATGTGCTACAAATATCTACCACTATTAATAACAAGATGATAAAAACAATGATAATAATTTCATTTCTACAATGGGTCCTCAATATCTTTATTGTTCCTGAACAATACTACATAAATTATATATTTCCCTCGGCTCTTCACAAGGCGGTTACATGGACTGTTTAATTTTTATTTTTTTTTAAAGTTGTAAAATTAATATTTTTTCTGCATTCACTTTTCTTATTATATGTTCAATTAGAGGCAAAGATCTTTGATTGAAAGGCAACAGTTCTTGTCCTTATTTATTTTATTATAATTGTTTTTTATCATCCATGGTGAAGTCTGTTGTGTCAAGTCGAAAGGTGCAGATATCACAGCTAAGTTGTAAAGCATGTCACAACGCATTCTATTTTCCATACTACACATCCTGCTAATTTGCAGGAGTTTAGTGAGAATGAATGCAGATTTAACGTTAAAACTTTTTTTTGGAGATGTTATTCTTTTTTCTGAAATGCTAGCAAATCTGCTTTCCTGTACAACTTCAATAGCTCATGTGTTACTTGTTGGCCTTGTAATATATGAATAAATATGCCTGTTTCTAGAATACCTCTCATGGATGTATATTCTTTCTTTCTGTATTCTGCGCTTACAAGGTTAAAATAAGCACCTGATTTCTCCATGCCATAAAGACTGATGCCAATCCGACTTCAGCGGATCTGAACTGCTTTATGTTAGGGTGCCGTACCCATAAATAGATTACCTTAGTGGTCAATGAATAACATAATTAAGAAGCATCAAGGAGTTACAGAAAAATTATCAGAAGTCCGTAGATGGAATTTGAACCTGGTCTGTTCACCTTGCAACTTGAGTCAACATGTTTTCCCAGCCACCAGGAAGTTGGGTACCAGGGCTCATGTTCTGAGAGGTTTTAGGAATGGTGACATTGCTACTAAGTATGTGTGGCAGGGGACGCTAGTCAGGTGGTATCTCATCAACCACAGAGTAGGCAGCCGCCGAATATTTAGTCATTTTAGTCCCGAGAACAGAATGCGATTTGTCATCATGGTTTACTGCAAAATCTGCACCTTTCGGCCTGACGCATTTAGCATAGCTTCTAGATCACTTTGACTCCATACGGGATGGGACAGCCAACTTCACCCCATAACCTCCTTAGTTGACTTATTACATTCATGGATCAAAACAGTGTTGCTATTCTTTGCTCCTCTTTTGGGCCAGCAACATTCAGGCAAATGAATATTTAATTTGTGTGGTTGTTTCCTCGTTCAGAATGATTTTGTTGAAGACAGGGTGTGTGTGCATGCACGCATGTATGTGTGTTATGTTTTACAAACTGTGAAACTGAAATTCTTTTTTTTTATCTATCTATATATTGTCATTTCCACTTGTGCCATTAAGTGTGTGTGGGGGGGGGGGATTGGAGTTGTCTGTCTTTGGCCATTTGGATCGCATTGGCCATGGTCAGCCATGTCTCTTTAAGGTTGTTTGAATTGTCTCCACCAATCTAGTTCTTTGTCTTCCTTGTGCCTTGTAGCCAGATTTTCTACTTTTTAATATATGTTTATATAAAAGTGTATGTCTCAACTATTACATTATGATTGAAATGTTTCTTTGCCCAGAATTCATGTATTCAAGTTTATGTGTCAGCTGTTGAACATCCTGGACATTTTTGGGTGCAGATGATAGGAGCCAATGCTTTACAGTTGGAACAGTTACATGATGAGATCAAATCCTTTGTTTGCTCTGAGGATGCTAAATTGGTAACTAATATTGTTTTCTTGTTATGAAGTGACAGCTCTAAGCCTCAAAATAGCTGAGACATTGTATTACCTCTCTCAAATTCTAGAACGTGAAAGAAAGACAATAGCACAATGAACACTAGATCAAAGCACATTTTACTTTTGTTATTTGCAGATTTCGAAACTGAATAAATAATCGAACATATATCCATAATTTAGTGTTTGCTGTAAAATCTATATTTGTATACGTCACACGCACATAAGCTCATGCGTAAATGTTGTCTGCTGTGATGTCTCACTAGTATGCTTAATGAAATGTACAAATAAGAATTACAATAAATTACAACTGCTTATTTAA
Source organism: Meghimatium bilineatum (assembly GCA_034231615.1). Taxonomy (NCBI): domain Eukaryota; kingdom Metazoa; phylum Mollusca; class Gastropoda; order Stylommatophora; family Philomycidae; genus Meghimatium; species Meghimatium bilineatum. The sequence continues at coordinate 34,788,133 of CM067304.1, forward strand.
TACAATATTGGAAGATAAAGCATAATTTTGGGCACCAACATGACATCTAATAAGAACTTGCAACATAATAATGGTGCTTCTGTTGAAAGAAATGTGAATGTCAGCACACATATGTAATCACACCAGCTGTTTTAATGAAGATCTGTTTGAACACATCTGTTCTTTATAAATGTCTTGAAAAAAAAGTATCAACACATATTTAACAAAAACCCATTGGACCACATGAGAGAGGGGCTAGTGAGATAATCAATTATCCTCGACTACACACACTTGTTCGAGGTTTCATTGCCTGGCATAGTTAAGTCATTTCATTTATCAGTAGCTCTAACAAATTTATTTAAACTTATTATTGTAGCCTAGAAATTTAACAGTTAAAAAGCAATGTCCTATACTGGATAAGCTTTAGTAATCATTATTATTATTACATAAGCCCCACAGAGAACAAGATATCCCTGTAATTATTGCACTGAAAGCAGAAGGCATTTACATATAGATTTTAACAAGTGCGCCCATATAAAATCAGTTTCAATATTTCAGGTTACCAGACATTCATGTTTTATAAATATAAGGAAGAGTTGCAGATACTGGTTAGAAATAGCATTGTTTTTTAAATTAGAATGAATGAAATACTTCATTTTTGTGATGTGTCCTTTTCAAAACATTGTCCTCATTGCCACCCTCCTAGCCTCCTGGTTCTGTGCAAGCTTCCCTGTTTATTCCAGTGTCATATTCAGGTCATCGATATACTGTGTCCATTAATATCCAATACTGCCTTCTTAACTCATTGTCTTTTTATATGTCCAAAATATGTTAGCTTGCATATTTTGATAGTTTTGAGAAGCCAATCTTTTTCTATGTTCAGGTCTTTATGGACGTCTGTGTTTGATCGTTTTTCTGTCCATTGTATTCTTAGAACCTTTCTATAACATTTGATTTCAGATGCGGATATTTTCTTTTCCATTGTGAATATCATTTTTCAAGTTTCACAATTATATACATCCACTGAAAAAATATGGCTTCTTAATAGTTTTTTTCCGTTCGCCTCATACCATTGATTTCTCATGTGTGATGTTTTTGTAGGGCCAATGCTAGTCTTGATCTTTGTTGAACAGAGGTTTTCCTGGATCATTTACTTAATAGATGCACTTTTTATAGAAATCTTAGTTTACTTTGGTGTTGTAAATTATATCCTCCAGACTTTAAAGGGTTGAAAAGACACGGAGAATTGATTTCATTGTATTCAGGTTTCCCCATATTTACTATATTCCTCTTAACAAAATAGCATGCTGTCTGCTGAATGTATACTCATAGCATGTAACACTGTAACTTCAAGTGATATTCTTCATAGACCTCTGACAAAATTTACTTTGAAAATGAAATCACAAGCTGGATTTGAACCCTCAACCCCTTTGCACAAGGTAAATGGCGTAATAACTATGCCACAGAGTCCCTCCAGAGTACATTTTATTAAATGTGTGTGTGTTTGAGAAAGTAACACCTAAGAATTTATCGTTCTGAGTACAAATTCATAGAGAGGTGCTATAGTGCAGTGGTTAGCACACTGACTTCCTAGCTATGTGATTCATTGTTTGATTCCTAGTTAACCTAGAATTTTTTTGTTGGATAGACAAAAAGCTCCCAAATCCAAGAAATGGTTACATAAACCTGGAAATTCAAGGCAACTAACATCACCCGCAACATGCAGTCATTCATCAAAACATAAATACCTAACATATTTCTGATGATGAAATAATCCCTTTATCTGTTAGTAGGCAGATCTTGACAAATGATGATGATAATGAAAGCATATTTTTAGCAGGTAGCTCTTTACAAGCCCATAGTCTTTCTGACACAAGCACCAATTCTTCTTGGTTTATGTAACTACGGCAACACCCAGACTCATATGAAGCATGGTTGTGTAAGGGGGGTTTATGTATGCATGCTTAGTCCCAGAATGATGGCATTCCAGTTCGCCAGTATCCTAGGATTACCATGTACTGCCAGGAACACAGCATACACGTCTGGGCCAACCAACTTATCATTCTTATGTTAGATTTGTTGACACACCTGCAGTTATAACATATCTAGCATTCTCCATCACCTAGAAGTCTGTCACAACAAAGGTGCAATGTTCTGCATCTCTCCATCACCTAGAAGTCTGTCACAACAAAGGTGCAATGTTCTGCATTTCTCAATCACCTAGAAGTCTGTCACAACAAAGGTGCAATGTTCTGCATTTCTTCATCCTTGAGAATTATTTGATAGAAGACAAAGAAATTGAAACAAGATATAAGTGATGATTGTTTTCACAGGTGACAGGTTGTCAACCTATCTCCCAACTTTCCTTAGTCACTTCCTATGATATGCCTGGAAAGAAGACAGTGGCCCTATTCTTTGCACCCTGAACTAAAAGTCCAGTCCCGGTTGCTACATGGGCAGAATAAAACTTCAAAATATGAAAAAGAAATTTTACATAAACATTTCACGGCATGAACTTAAATTTTCTGGTTTGTTTTTTTTTCTCTGCAGAATTATACAGTTACAGAAGTGAAACCAGGAGACATGGTAGCTGCTAAGTTTGAAACAGGTGATGACACATACTATCGTGCAAAGATTCTTGGACAAACTGATGATGGGAAGGTTGATCTGTACTTTGTTGACTTTGGAGACAGTACATATGCTGAAAAGATTGATATATTTAGGCTGAGGTGCGTGAATTTCATTTGAAATTAAATGAATTTAGATTGTGTGCTTTGTGAAAGTCATCTGGTTATATTCAGTGTGATAATCATAGACAAATTAGTTCAGATGATTCCACACTGGCAATGCTGCTGAACATATGTGCAGTGCCTAAATATATTCAACAATGGTTTTAAAGTAATGTCATTTTACAGGATTCTGCAGAAGACGGATGTGTCTGGCCATTGACACAAATAAAACGGCAACACAACACATTTCTTATCTCTGGACTACATCCTTCTGGAAATCTAATAGGATCATGGTCCTGCTATAAAAGATATCCAGTGGGGAGTTTGAGAATGAACGAAGAAGATGAATTATACAGGATATTTTTTGATTATTCTAAAATATCTGTTAAAAATTAGTTATGTGGAACATAAGACAAATATATTTGTTCTGCAGCTCATAAACAAACTTGCAGGTTAACAAGAACAACTTTTAGTGGTAGTGAAATGAAATAAACTTGTTTGTTTTAGACATGTAACAGGATATGGCTCACTTTCTAAAACTATTTTGCAAGGAACATTTAAGGGTGGTAAGAGAAACTGTTAGTTAGTCATTGGATCATCGTCACTGCACTCCTGACAAGTCCATAGGTGCTCAGATCTCTCCTTGAGTGTAGCCGCCATTACACATTGACATGGTCCCAGAACGCAGTTGATTGACCATCATTCTTTCTTACCCATGAAACCGCTCCGTTCTAGCGACACCACATTTCAAACCTATTCCTTTATTCCAGTCATGGAACAAGAGTCATCGTCACTTATACAGTATTTTGCTCATGCATTTTCCCGTAGGGCGTTTAAAATGTCTGCTCGATCCATCGCTCCACCAACAGCCGTAGTAGCAGCGTGTGTGGCCAACCTATCTGCTCTCTCATTACCCCTGACTCCGGTGTCTCCCGGCACAAAAATGAAAGTCACTTTACGCATACAGGAATTCTTCACTGCATCCAGCCACTGTTCCCAAATGTATCCCGCCTGAACTTTCACAATCATGCTCGAGTCACTGAGTATACAGGCATGCTCGCAGATAGTCTGCGAGCAGATCCATTGCAAAACTTTGGTTACTGCCAAAATATCCATTGTCGTGCTGCTTGTCATCTGAGCGAATGCATCACTTTCCTTTCTGATGGTTCCCCCCACCTTTGAGCCGTGAAGGCCCAGGCACTTCTGATGTGTCTCTCAACCGACCCATCTGTATATACAATCATGTTACCTTCCCTGGAATTTGTATAGATTAAAGCAAGTACCTCCGACTCCACCACTGTCGGACACATTCCCTGCATTCTTTACTGAGTGTTATTATTACTGTGAAGGCTGTCGGACAATCTAAGGGCACACGACTCCATTCCACACCAGGTAGCACATCCTCCAATCTGCACACACTCTGTATAATCCATCCATGACTTTCCTCTCTTAAGCCTTTCACTTTGAGAATTTCAGGGTGTAGAGGATGTTCTTTATCAGTGGTGATTTGTAGGTAGTTCCGCGCCCTGCACATTTGTATTCTTTGCTCTGCAGTTGGGCAGTTAAGTAAGTATCACATAGCCCGTGCCGACGTATCTCTCGTACACCCCAAAATGATTCACATTGCCTTATTCTGGATTCTATCCAATCTTTCTGTTTGAGTCTGACTCAGTGTTAGAATCGCCAGTGCGAACTCTACCACCAACCTGATACAGCAGAAATAGCAGCCTCTGGAGAAACTGTGGAGAAAGGAAATCATGGAGTGGTCTAGTGATGATTTATCTATACTCAACCAAATGGTTGAAAGATAGAGGTGTTTTGAAGGCTTTTTATGCTGATGTATCTAATTTCACATCCCTATTATCCTGGCAGGTCATAATATTTGTTATTTTGTCTAGTAATTATTATTCTAATTTGTCACACATTGCTTGGACCTGATAATGGAGCAAAGAAAAGCAACACTGCCATGCATGTGTTTAAACTAAGGAGGTTAAGCATGGGTTGACTATACCATGTGGGTCAAAGGGCATGGACCGCTGGATCAGCAACTGACTATCCCATTACACAATTTCTGCTGAAACTGGGGCCAGGGACATCTGGTTCAGGGAGTAAAGTATAGGAAATAAGAATGATACATTTGTACTCTCTTAGAGTACTATCATCATTAGTATTATTATTATCAGGTCAAGTCACAGATAAGGCTATTTGGACCAGGTACATCTAATTCAGGGTGTAAAGAATAGGGCCACTGTCTTTTTTCCCAGGCATATCATGGGAGACAACTAAGAAAGGTTGGGGGATATGTTGATATCCTGTCAAAATTATAATGTTCATTGCATATTTTGTGTCAATTATTTACTTTTGTCTTCTGTCACATGGTCCCCATGAATGATGATAATATGCTGGCCAGTGGACATTGCATACTTGTCCTTTTGTCACAGACTCCAAGATAATGGGGAATGTTAGATGTACCATCACTGGCAATGGGTCAAAAGATCTGATAGAGGAATGATGAGCTAGTTGGCCCCCAGAAGTGTGTGCATCATTACTGGCAGGACATGTGATCCTGAAATACTGCTCCCTGGAGTGCCTTCCTTCAGGGACTAAACATGTATCCATGAACCTCCGAAACACAACAGTGCCATTAAGAAAACAAACCATATACAAGTTCGGGTGTCACCTCAGTTACTTAACTGAGGAGGGCTGTGCTATTGTCAGAAAGGCCATCAAGTGGTACCTGCTCACAGTTAAAGGGATTATTTCATCATAATCATCATCACAGTAACCACATTCAGGATGTTCTCATTGAGCAACTGCATAAAATATGAGCTTCTTTATTAATTTAACATGTATTACCGCTGAAGTCTGATGTATTGGGCTTATTGCAAGCCCACAGTTATTGTATTGGTCTTAATAAAATGGCAAGACAACACATGTTCATTCTCTGGAATACATCCTGCTAGAAATCTAGTGAAACCACTTTCTTGCTACAAGAGAGATCTAGCTGGAGTTTGAGAGTGAAGGAAACACAATACATTCTAGCTGCTATATATTCTTAGATTAGTGTCTTCCAAAGAGACTGTTCTATGGTGAACTATGTGTAGGTAAGCATTCAAATGGAGGCCAGAAAAAAATGTTTCAAGGACTACATTAAGGCATCTAAGCGCTGCAGGGTTGACGCAAGCGCCTGGAAAACTACAATTCTTGACTGTCCAGCCTGGAATGGTCAGTTCAATGCTGGTATTAAAAGTTTTAATTTGGGCTTAAAGGTACAAATAGTTCGGCTCTGCTGTAAATCTAACAACACAGTGTACTTTATGCTTATTGACTCAAGCTCATCTTCGCTGCCTACTTGTTATTTGTAGTCTCATGTTGTGTGCTCTTGCTGCTGGTCAATATGGGCTCATTCTCATTACGTGGCCGAACCATTTTAGTAGTCTCAGTTTTTCAATATATTTGACCACAGATGTTGTTTCAACAGGTTTATAACATACTCTGTGAAATTATTGAATTTTTGGTAATGCAAAAACAGTAAATTCTAGTGTTTTATGAACAGCAAATTTTAAAACAGTTAGATGTACCTATTTTGTGACATGGATTGATAAAATTATCACCTTGCCCTAGTAGTTGGCCTATACTGGTCAAGTTCATGAGTTGTGTTCTATAAAAAATTAATTTCTCAGAAAAGTTTTGAGATTCGGACAGTCATGATAATACATCTGCCTTCCTCAGATCAGATTTTACAAGTTTTCCATTCCAAGCCAAAGAGTGCATTTTAGCAAATGTGGAACCTGTAGGTGAGTGAGGAATCTTCTTAGGTTTTGAAATATGTAGCCAATAACACTATTCAGTTGTGCCTGAGTTGTTTTGTTCTTGTTGGTGTGATTCTTCCTGTTGTCTTGTAAGGTGTTCTTGACTGATCAGAATTGTGAATTATAGCAAATCTTAGTTACCATGAGTGACTATGGCAACACAAATATCAGCAAAAAGATCAAGTGAGTTTGATTATGGTTAGTTTTGAGGTTGGTGACTAATGTATAATGCGAGAATTAGTTCTCTCGTATGACTGGCCTACTAGTGATATTGTTATAGACGTCCACCACATAGTGCGAGAATTAGTTCTCTCGTATGGATGGCCTACTAGGGATATGGTTATGTTGTATAGATGTCCACCACATAGTGTGAGAATTAGTGCTCTCATAGGGCTGACCTGCTAGTGATATGGTTATAGACGTCCACTGCATAGTGCGAGTATTGGTTCTCTTGTATGGCTGGCCTACTAGTGATATGGTTATAGATGTCCACCGCTGTTAAAAACATTTACCACTGCCAAAGTGGAATATGTCAAGCTATTGGCGGAAATAAAACTGACACAACACACTTCCGTTCTCTGAATTCCATCCTGTTGGAAATCTAGTAGGAACATTGTCCTATGTGGTTTTCTTTAATAAGTGAATCTTAGAAGAAACAAGTTTTTTAGCAGACATTTTAAACCTGCTAAATTAAGAATTGTATTCTGAAACAATCATTATTTGGCAAACTTTTATAAGGAAAAGGTGTTAAAGCAGACCACATCTAGATATAAAGATATCACCAGTTTTCCCTTGGGTAGGTCAGAAAGGGCCACATCTTTTCATGAAAATGAGTCTTGGATGCACATGTTCTACTGTCTTCTTGTCTTCCCACATGGGTTGTCTCACAAAGTTTCAGCATATTGTATATTTGGAAATTGAGGCCATAATGAAAGCCTCTCTTCTTTCTCTTCACACAAACACCCCCCCCCCCCCCACTTTCATAACTAGGAAATGAATGTGCATATAAATATGTATATGTGTGTGTGTGTGTATATATATATATATACATTGGTATGTGGAATTCAATAATCCTTGATATCAACACATAGTTTAACCAGATTCTTAATTTGGTACTGATCTAATATCTTCATCACAGATGGCAAGTGGAGTGAAGAAGCTATAATATATTTTGAAGATCTGGCACATTGTGCCAAGTGGAAACCTTTATTGGCACGTGTGGTAACTTACAAAAGTCTGAATGGGGATCACAAAATGCCTATGGTGCAATTATTTGATGCAAGGGGTCCTCAGGTGAGTAGTGCAGTAGCTTTGTGAGATCAATGCAGGTGATTAGGCTGATATTGCTTTCTGGTCCAGTAAAATGTGTATTTCATTTATTGTTAATATAAAGATTATTTTTTAGCATAATAAATAATAGTCAGCTTTGTGGCTAAGCTCTGGGGATAGATGGATCACCTCGTTGGGACTGGGCTACATGAATTCAAGTGATCCTCTAGATATGATAGTGATAGGAGCAATACAGGAGCAAAAAGAATGCGCAAATAGTTATCGAGAAGATAATTCTCATCAAAATCATCAGGAAAATCGATCGCTCAAAAGATAACTACTGGTATCACTATCTCAATAGAGTAGAACGTGATTGTGTTAGTACAGGACACAGCAAACTAAGCAGTCACAAAGTTTTATCCTGTCATCTCTTTGGTCATGTGGCTTAGCAGCATGGACAGAATGCTTCACTAAGAATATCTTTGTACTGTACCTCAGTGGTGGTCTACCACAAATCCGTTGACCTTCAGAAAATTCACCAAAATATAATTTCTTGGAATCAATGTGTCTTTTGACATCAGACGCATGTGATGCAGCTATCATAGTCATTTTTGTAAAGTGTTTCTATAGTAGATGGTAACTAAACACAATTTAGCACTTCAGTATTCTTGAATTTGTCTTGCTATTTAATGTTCGTGCTATATAATCATCATAGAGATATAGATGAAAGGTCTGCTCATATTTGTTCAACACATTGAAACCTGTCGCAAGGGTCAGAGTTGTGCTCTGATGTCGACGTCTGTTTCGGCAGCATTAGACTCAGAACATGATCAAGCACACTGGGATGGCTGCTGAAACAGAGGGTGGAGCACTTATGGAAATGCCCCACGTGCTGTGAAGTCAGTTTCTAATCAAGAATTGAAAGTCATTTATAATTGATGACCAGTATTATAATCAGCAAGATTCTGGCTTTAAGAATAAATCTTGGAATTCAAAATTCTTTCTGGCAATGGAAAATTTTGATACATTTAAAATTTCAAATAATCTTGTACCAGCAGTGATTTTCTCTTTTATACAATTTTCAGAACAGAGCTATCAGTTTTTATAAAATTTGAAACCACATTTGGTCATTGAAGATAAGTATTATATGGATTTCTGATCATCAAAGTGCAATTGAAATGTTAAACTCTGATTTCAGTTACTATACATTTGTTAAATTGTCTCAAATTAAAAAAAATTTAATATGATTTTTAATCTTTCTCACAGGATATTGACATCGGAGCAGAGTTAGTTAAACATGGCTATGCTTTGTCAGTTGATTCTATTGCCAGAAGTACTCATTGATTGACGACCAATGTTCAAGTACTTAAAACAGCACATCTGAATCTTCTCAAAGTATAGTCTAATTTAGTTTTCTGGAACAACATTGTGCATTCTGGATGAACCAATAGGTACCAGGTCTCTTCCAGTACATGATGAAGAGTTTACGTGCATATGGTTCCTGCAGTTTGCTGGTTACATGCACTCCTTAATTGCCATCCAAAGCACCCTATTCTGCTCATCCCTAGGGTAATTCCAAATACAATTTTTCGTAATATCTAATATTGCTAATTTTAATGCAAGCTATGAGAAGAAAAAATATGTGCCCGGAAGAGATTAAAGGAAATAAACTGTTAATAAAAGGTATCAGCAGAAAATATGCAATCTCAGGAACAAAATTTGAGGATCTGGCATTTAATTGTCTCAGTGCTAACAATTATTGTAGAATCATAATTTAACTGAATCTTCTCAAGTTACTGACTGTAGAATTCTAACTTCCAACTTTTAAAACTATTTTTGTTTGTTTATTGTTAATCATATGTCAAACTTATATATTTGTATACTTTATGGGGTGCTGTGGTAACAGGACTACCAGAACCATGACATCTCTGTTATTTTGTATGGTCACAACTCTGGTGTAACCAAATTTCACTATCATCATCGTCAATATACTCGTAACCCTTCAGGGTCGTAGAGGTACCACAATGGATGCCTCAGCACACAGAGTCCTCCAGCGAATTCTAACCTCAGCGATGCAGATGAGTGTGGAAATATCTTGCCCTGTTCATTCCTTGATGTTGTCTGCTTCTTCCACCCTCGACAGTTCCCTACATTATTGTTTTTGAAAAGGAATCGTGCCTGCATACATGTCCGAACCCTGCTAGTTTCACTATGTTTGCTGTTAAAGGGAGCATACCACACTGTAAAAGATACTTTTTATATTTGAAAGAAAATACTTGTACAGTTTTATTACCGGTCAAGCTTGAATGGAATCTTCTTAACCTCTCCCTTGGCTGCTCCCTTGTAGCAACCAAGATTAAAAATAGCCTACTTCCCCTGGCACTCTGCCATTTTTTATGACATCTATTTTTTCTGCACGTGTGTGCTTTTTTTTTTTTGGCATAACTATTTTATTTATTGAGTGTTGATTTCAAATTTGGAGACAATAGAGATAAGTGGATGCTGGATATGGTGGTGTTGTTTGTGTGTGTCAGTGGGACTACAAGCACAGACAATAACAAAAATACATATATTCACTTACAGTTTCCTGATAGGCCTAGTCTAGACCTAGTCCACTCACAAAGCCAAGAATGATGATAGCCAGAATATTGGACTACTGACATAGCCAGAAAACCTGGACTACTGGCATAATTTACATTACTATTATTATTAAATGTTATCAACATTTCCATTATTTTAGCTTAATCTACAGTAACTAACACACTGAAGCCATCAAAATCTCCTTCGATCGAATCAGTATCCAAGAAGAATAGGTCTAAGTAAAAAGCGAAGTAAACAATGTGGCCTATCTTCCTAACGATAATAGACCAAATATAATGTACGGGTCTTTCAAATACTGCTGCAAAATCCAAGGACAATAGCTCTACTAGTAAAGAGTTATTACAAAATCATGAGCCTGTTTACACCGTCCTTGGGTTTCTATCGAGAAAGGAAATATGTGACATGCTGCCAGCGGATGGCTACATGTTAAGGGTACGATGAAAGTTATCTCCATTTTGAGAACAACTATAAGGAGTGATGGGTCAAGTATTTGTATAATTTATCCCTGAAAGCACCTCAATGTTATCAAATACTCTGATTGGCTAGTTAAAGACTTTTTAATAAGGCCCGGCAACACACGGGCGTTATTGACCCTAAGAGTCACTGGGCGTTGCTTCTATTGGTAGAACACTAGAGTCACAGGGAGTTGGTTTTTACTTTTTTTGCTAAGATCCATATTCTATTTTGAGTTTGCCCAGGGTTAACTGTGACCTTTGCGTAGTTCAGAGTTCACACTTTCTCTTCGTGTTTACATCATAAGTATATCATGTCAGACTGACTTTTTATGAAATTTTCAAAATTTGCGGAGTTGTCACATAATTTGTTTGCAATGGAAGATATTGTTAGTATGTACACTATTGACACAAGCCATAGTTGCAATGAAATTATGCACGATGTATGGTAATTTTTGTACCACATATAATGTGGAAAGTGATGCTGAAGTTCTTTTGTTAGATAGACCTAGTTTTTCTGACAGTGAGGAAGGAATTCATGGTACTAATTATGACATCATGAATTTTGCTGATGTCAATTTTCCAGTAGAAGTTGAGAATTTTGTAGAAAATGTTGGACTTGTATATAATATCGATGTGATTGCCACACATTATGAGTACTTTAGCCTCATTGTCAACAATGAGTTTTATCAATTTTCAGCCAATCAGACAAATTGTATGTAAAATAATGCCAAGAACAAGCAAGGAAAGAAGACATCAGTAAAATAAAAATTTTTATATCTTTTTTAAATTTATATTTTAAAAATCTTTTTTATATTTATATTATGATGAGTCTGCATATTCTCCCTGAGTATGACATGTATTGGAGTACAGATGACGAATTCAATGTTTCAGGAATTTCAACCTGTTTGTGAAAAAGGAGATTTGACAAAATATCTGAATATTTCTTCTCAATGTGACTTCACTAAGCAGCACCGCCAAGGAACAAACATTTTGTTTCCCATATTGTGTTGCGTTTGACAGTTTATTTTTTTTAAATGTATGAGTATTAAATTATTTTTGATATAATTTCATGCGAAACTGTTCATTTTTCTTTTGATCTGCCAAGTCTGAGATGGCAGTTTTAAAGAAAATGCATTTTTAAAATCATTGTATCGACAATTTGGAGTTGTTGTTCCCCTTGTCTTAGTGATGGAGGAGTGACAATAGGGAAATCTTGTAGTAGTGAAAGGTTACGGTCTGCTTCCATAGCCTATAACAATCTCTATCCTGTCAGTAAGAAACCGCCTGTATATTGACTTTATATTGTTTGTCCATTACAAGTGATGATGACCATTTGTTATATCCCCTTTATGAAATCCAGTAAGAGGTATGTCCTTTTTTATGAGTTCATAGTTGGTTGATAAGCCTTATAATGTCCCATAGATGCTTGCACAGTTTGAAATGGGATAATCACTTTCAGTGGGTGTTTGATTTGCCCGTAACTTTCTAACTTTAGTGTTGATGTAAATTGATGACCTATTATCTTTCTGATGTTCTCACTATGTATTTTATAGAGTCTGGTGACTCCTATAGCCTTCCTTAGACTTTTTTCACAAGTCTCGATCTTTCTATTATGTGTAGATGTCAGTTGCCAAATCTCACATTGGTAGCATTGGTATAAAGATGCTCTTAATTATTTATTTCTTTGCTTCCATGTTGATTTTTGGGTGCAATAGCACAGGTGACAGCTATTTGAAATGTCCAGATGCACAATTGCCTGCAGTGAGGATTGAACCTGGTACATTGACATATACTGTACCTGTTCACGACGTAGCTAGAACCATTTACAAAGTATATTTCAAAGTGGAGAAAGAATTGAAGGTATCCATCAGATATTGTCAATTGTGCTGAACTTTTTATCTCTGGGAGATGATCATATAAGGAAGTTTCACTAAGTAGATTTGTACGTGGATTGTTTAAGTCTTAGTAAGATTTGTACATGGATTGTTTAAGTCTTAGTAAGATTTGTACATGGATTGTTTAAGTCTTAGTAAGATTTGTACATGGATTGTTTACGTCTTAGTAAGATTTGTACATGGGTTGTTTAAGTCTTAGTAAGATTTGTACATGGATTGTTTGAGTCTTAGTAAGATTTGTACATGGATTGTTTGAGTCTTAGTAAGATTTGTACATGGATTGTTTGAGTCTTAGTAAGATTTGTACATGGATTGTTTGAGTCTTGGTAAGATTTGTACATGTATTGTTTGAGTATTGGTAAGATTTGTACATGGATTGTTTGAGTCTTGGTATAATTTGTACATGGATTGTTTGAGTCTTATTAAGATTTGTACATGGATTGTTTGAGTCTTAGTAAGATTTATACATGGATTGTTTGAGTCTTAGTAAGATTTGTACATGTATTGTTTGAGTCTTGGTAAGATTTTTACATGGATTGTTTGAGTATTGGTAAGATTTGTACATGGATTGTTTGAGTCTTAGGAAGATTTGTACATGGATTGTTTGAGTCTTAGTAAGATTTGTGCATGGATTGTTTGAGTCTTGGTGATGAAACTATTACTTATTCTTCTGCGTTTGTTCTCAAACTCCTGCAGATTGACAGGATGTAGAACAATCAGAGAACAATGTATTGTATCTTGGTTTAAAGCTCGATATGTGCACATTTATGTCTGCCGCATCTGATTTCAGTAAGGCTGGGTTACTTTTATTCTAACTGGGATGGGGCAGCCAACCCCCACCCCAATACCTCCTTAATCTCTTATGACATGCATTGCAGGCCACAGTTTTTTTGTGTGACACATTGGTGATTACACTACTGATTGGCAGTTTTCTTTCATACTGAGAATGCTCCAGCTGTGCATAATATTGAGGGGTGAGGTGGAAATTAGTTGTGTAATTAGCTCAATGAGATAACATCCTGCTCTTTAAACTGAAAACAGAAAATATTATCCTGTTAGGTTTTATGTGTCTATGTTGTTGAATTACTTCCAAGTGCTGAGATGTTTAATGGGATTTGGGGGTTATGTACACATATTGCTTTGAAATAGAGCCTGTGCGTTGAAATGAAGTATGTTTAGTGAAGTGAGTTCTCTATGGTGAAGTGTGCTATATGTGGTGAAGTTTGTTCTATATGGTGAAATTTGTTCTATGGGCTAAAGTGTTGCGTGTATGAGGACTCAAGTATAGTTTGTATGGTGAAGTCTGCTACAGTGATGCCTGTATGTTAAAGTGTTGCCTGTTTGGTGAAGTATGGTCTGTGTGCTAAGTGTTTCCTGTATGTTGAAGTGTGCTAAAATGTTACCTGTATGATGAACTGTGTTAAAGTGTTGCCTCTATGGTGAAGTATTGTCTGTGTGCCAAAGTATTGTTGTATGGTTAAGTGTGCTCATTTGTTGAAGTTTTTGGTGTGCCTATATAGGGGGTCTGTATGATAAGTTTTGCCTATAAGGTGACGTGTTGTCTGTATGATAAAGTGTTGCCTGTGTGGTGAAGTATGCTTAAGTATTCTCTGTATTATGAAGTGTGGTCTGTATCGTAGAGTGCTAAAGGGTAACGTCCATGTTAAACTGGAGCCTATGTGTTTTCCGTAAAGACATCCGCTGTAACACCATACCTCTAATAGAGGCAACATGTACGTATTATTATATATATTTTTTTAATAGTACAATATTTACAGAGTTCAGTTCAATTAATGTATTGTTAATTGTGCTCCATGTTATAGATTGTAATAAACAAAAGTGTTGATTATTTTAGCTTTCATTACTGTATATCAGAGTCAATTCTTGGTGCACCAATATGTGTTCAATCTCTTCTTTCATTTGTAGCCAGTTGTACAATGCAGCAGCGGAGGGCATACTCAGTAACTGTCGCAATAATATCCAATTTTCAGCAAATCACACAATTTTTATACTTATCTTCAACTGGGTGACTGTGGCTATGTCATTAGTGATGCAAGACAAGATAGGCACATAAAAAAATCTTCACCAAATCACCACAATTAACTATACAACACAGACACAACTGGGTGACTGTGGCTTTGTCAATAGTGATGCAAGACAACGGGGAGAAAAGATCAAGTATGCGTGATCGCGATTAACTTTAACTCAACCACAAGATGACTACCAAGTTATGAACATAGAACAAGTACTCTTTCTGTGACTCAGAACAGGACATAACTGACTCCGCTGCCACTAGTATACAAACTTCAAAATTGGCAGCACAGCTATGTGAACTGGCATTTCAGACAGAGGATATTCTTCAAAAATATGAAATATGAGGCAAATACACTGGTACAGAGAAACAACATTGGAAGAAAAACTCTATGGACCTTTGTATGAGTTACAGAATACAGTCAAGTTTATAGGAGAGACAAAACTTCAGATATAAGCAGATTCTAAGTAAACGAACGAAGTCAACAATAGATAAATATCCCTATATCAAGAAATAAGTATCAGGATTAGCAATGCATCAACAACAAACAATGAACAGACTAACAAAAAATGACTGGTGAAACAGAAAATTAACTATAAACGCTAAACTCCTGGTTTACCAGGCTTGTGTCCTCAACACCCTCTTTTTCTTCTGCGTTCGTTCTCAAACTCCTGCAGATTAGCAGGATGTAGTCCGGAGAATGGAATGTGTTGTGTCATGGTTTACAGCATTGTTGCGATATCTGCACCTTTCGGCCAGACACATCCGACTTCAGCATGGCTTTGGGTCACTGACACTATATGGGATGGGGCAGCCAACTCCATCCCATAACCTCCTTAGTCGCCTTTTACGACATGCGTGGAAAGTAAACAGTGTTGCTATTCTTTGCTCCTCTTTCAGGCCCCGGCAACACACAGACGTCAAACACCCTCTTATACAGCAGTAAATATGAACAACATATATGCACCAATAGATATAACTAAACAACTTTCACATGCAGTGCCTTCGTAGAATTCTTGGAGTTTGGTGGCACAACAAAGTCACTAACACTCATGTATTGGAATTAACAGGCAATACCACAGTATTTTATATGTTCAGTCTGCACAGACTAAGATGGCTGGGACAGATTAAGCAGAATACCAAAGGAGCTACTTATGAAGAATTACTATCTGGAAAAAGTATATTACAATCAGGAATGGTATAAAGTCAAAGGATGGCAGATAGTTCACGGGCAGTACATCTAAGAAGACACATAATGGTACAAATGAGCCTGTTATTGCCAGCTCAGGTTGGTCTTGTGTCATATTCATCATTGCCACAGATCGTATATTATATTTCTTAAAGTACAACATCGTCTAGGAAGAAGGAAAGGTAATTACTACATTTGTAGTTCATAGATAGATCATTAGAGCTTTACTTCCAGTGTTGATTCTCTGTTCTAGTGTGTTTGTCTCATTAGTTAATTTTTTAATAATTAGCTAATTAGTGCATTAATCATCTTCTCATTCGCAATTTGACATGTCTACATATCAAGTCCGGTTTACTTAATAAATGCTGCTGTATTTGAAAGCTCCTCTGTGCTCCCATACAACTTTCTGTGAATACTCACCTGACAGTGCACTGATTAAGCATGTAGTCTGCTCTGCAGTCTGATATTTTATAAGCAAATACCTGTACCAAACTTGCATTTCTTTTTGGTACAAATAGTGTCATTTTCTGAGAAGCAGAATGACAGCTTGTTCTGGTCTGTTCATAATTTACCGGTAGTCATTGTCTTCATCACAAATAGTGATCTAAGAGACAAAACACACCAAGAGTATGTTTCAAGCATCATAAGAAAACGAAGATGGAAATAACCTTGGTCACGTTTTACGACTAGATGTAAACAGAATAAACCAACAAGTCCTTATGTGGTCATCTGAGGGTAAAAGAAAAAGAGGGAGATCAAAAACAACCCTTAAAAACACCATTCTTAAAGAAAGGGAATTAATAGGCTGCAAGACCATCCAGGAACTAAAGCTGCAGGCAGCGGACCGCATCATATGGAGAACCAAAACCTCTGCCCTATGTGTCACTTGCGGCACGAAAGAAACTAACTAACTAACATTGTCTTGTGTTGATGTAAATGACCTTTTGATTTATTCATCATTTCTTTTTGATGGTAATCATCTGGTACATCCTATAATATATCAGTATTATATAATATTTAATATATCAGTATTTTTCTCCTTAGCTACTTGATCTTTCCTGTGACTATCGGTATATAAGACTTCTTTGGAAATGATTGCACACAAATATGATTCTTCAGCGTTCATTCTCAAACTCCTGTTGGATCTCTCTTGTAGCAGGATCATGATCCGTCTAGATTTCCAGCAGGATGTAGTCCAGAGAATGGAAATGCGTTGTGTCGCTGTTTTATTTGCGCCAATGGCCAGACACATCCTTCTGCGGCAGGAAATATGATTTTTTTGAAATATAGACACATGTACACTTATGGATCGGCAGGAGGAGCTTTATAAAATATAACAACGGAAAGAGCCCCAGTAAAGCATTCCCAACAGGAAAGACATGTTAAAACTTCAGAGCAGAAGCTGAGGCACTCCTGCAGGCACTGAGAGCTCTCGCTTCCACAGATCATTCAACACCATGTAGTAACATTCACAGACTGCAGATCCTTATTGGAAGCGTTGCAAAGCAACAAAAATGAAAACACAATGCACAAAATTAGACTAGGACTTGCAAACATAAAAAAAGCTCAAACATCACACTTCAATGGCTATCCGCCCATTAATTGTGATATTACTGGAAATGAGAGAGATGATGCCTTGGCAAAAGCAGGAGGTAAAATTGAACAATTCAGCCATCTTCTACACATCACAGTAGAAGAAAGATATGGGTATTGACCAGAAACCAGACCACCATATACCTTCATAGGCAACAACAGACCATCTTGGAACTGACCACTTCACGCTATAGAGCCACTTGTACCGGATCAGGGTGGCCCATGCAAATGAATGTCCACGCGGAACAGGCATATAGACCGTTGAACACACAGGACAAGACATGGTCACAATGGACTGAACTGAAGCATAAACTTTAGGGCAGCCGCTCTGACCTGGAGAAGTCTGGGAGCTTTGTTCTGGTGACTGGCCTGAAGATCTAGCAAGACCAAAAGAGTCCTGAACTCAGAAGACCTCATGATTAATTGGAAACAACAGCCTTCTAAAATCCCATTTGACTTTTTTCCTGTGATTTTTATTGTTCACTTTGTTTATAATTTATCTTGACGACTACTAAAAATCACTAGAGTAGTCAGTCATTTTAGTAGGCTGTTTTCCAATTAGCCATGTCTTATATTTCCGATGATCACGCCTCACCTTGCTCGGTCAGCGACCAACGAAAAAAATGGCGGTGAACCAACATAGAGCTGGAAGCATCAGCCGTTATATCCTAAGAGATTTACTGAAGCAGATATCTGAGCACATATGGACATATCCGGAGTGCAAAAGAGGATAATCAACATATCTAATATAAAAAAGACATTTAAAAAGTAAATGTTAGTTGCAATCGCCCAAACTGGGAGCAAAGAATTGCAACAGTGACCTGCATGTCGTAAAATCCGAATAAAGGACGTCTTGCGTGTTTTCAGTAGTACTTTTGGCAAATATAAATAACCAAATGGTCAGAGGGTGTCCGACAAAGTGGATGGTGCCGCAGTAACCTAATGAACAAATAGTAACGCAAAGTGAGGTAAACAGGTTACTAAAACACTTACCTAGCCTATTAATAAAAATATATTTTAAAAAAAACATACAATAAAACTAAACAGGACAATTCTCAACGTATCGGCTCAAATTGAACCTTTTTCAAGAGACAAACAACAGATAACGACAAAATAAAAAACAAAATAGATGTCTATATTTCATCAAGCCCCGTCTCCATAATAGCGTAGGGATGGCAACGCATCTAGTAAAAGTGAAAACGCGTGCATTCATTATAAACAAATATAGACATCTATTTTGTTTTTTATTTTGTCGTTATCTGTTGTTTGTCTCTTGAAAAAGGTTCAATTTGAGCCGATACGTTGAGAATTGTCCTGTTTAGTTTTATTGTATGTTTTTTTAAAATATATTTTTATTAATAGGCTAGGTAAGTGTTTTAGTAACCTGTTTACCTTTTTTTTGCGGTACTTTTGGCAGTAGGCGTTCCTGTTCGTGAAATGGACGAAGAACATATGGGGTAAGCAGTGTATAATGAAATCAATCCTCTACGCCATTGCAGTCTTTCCGAGTGGTTCCCTCCCATAGAAAACGCCATTGTAACAACCGGGAACACATACTTCTAGTTCAGAGTGCAAAATATAGGGCCACTATGTTCTTCCCATGCATGTCGTTGTAGGCAACAACTTGTCACCTGTGAAAAAGTAATTGTATTTGCGTCTTGCTTCGATTTCTTACTTTTGTCTTCTGTCAAAAGTCCCAATGGATGACGGAGACGTTCAGGCCAGTGAACATTACCTGTGTCCTTTAGTGGCCAGTCTATGTAGTGTAGAATGCTAGATGTGTGTCATCATTGCAGATTGGTCAATCAATCAATCAATATCAATAATAAACCCATAACCCTTCAGGGTCGTAGGGGTACCACATTGGAAGCTTCAGCACACAGAGTCCTCCAGCGAATTCTATCCTCAGCGATGCGGATGAGTGTGGAAATATCTAGCCCTGTCCATTCCTTGATGTTGTCTGTCCATGTCTTTATTTGTCCTCCTCTGCTTCTTTGGTCAATAAATCTGACGGAATAATGATAAAATAATTGACTCGTATATGCCGCACGCTCGGCAAAGCGTGATGGTCCTGGGATACTGCATACTAAAATGCCTTCCTATCCGAACTAAACATGCCTTTGAAACAGCAAACCGTATGTGTGTGTGCCCTTATTATGTACTCAACTGAAAAGGACAAATGCTTTTGTCAGAAAGACCACGGGCCTATGGGAACTACCTGCTCACAGCTAAAGGGAGCATTTCCTCATCCCATAGACAGTAGAAGTGACCAAGAAGCATGCTGAAAGATATTTCTGGCTGAAAGTCGAAGAAAGGTTTAATCACGTCATCACATTCCGTTCTCCTAACTACATCCTGCTGATCTTCAGAAGTTTGAGATAAAGGTAATATTACGAGATGGAAATACATTACAGCAGGGGTGGGCAAACTACGGGCCGCATGTGGCCCGCCATTGGATATTTTGAGGCCCTCAAACACATTTTTAAATACACGAACATTGTTAAAATATTTGCAAAACCTTTGATCCATATTAGAAAATATACTGTTATGGTGTAAGTCTGTTAGAAATGTAATTTATTTCAGAAGTTATCTACATTATGTAAAATTACCTTTCTTTACAATAAAAATATTTAATTGATTACTTACCGAGAATTTTAAACAAAAACATACATAATATTATATGCGGCCCTCCAATATCTTTAGAATTTTCAATGCGGCCCTCTGCACAAAAAGTTTGCCCACCCCTGCATTACAGTATCGCGCAGTGTAACACAAAGACAATTGAGCGAATGTGTACTGACTCTAGGCCGAGACGGTTTGTCCTTCACATGTATCTTGCACGAGGTGTCCCGCAGCCAGTGAACTTGTCTCGTATAATTAGAGGTATTGTTCCTGTGCCCATCGGGTACTGAATCTTTTCTCATTATCGAACCTGGTTCCGATTTAGGAAGAACTTGACAGAAGAGTTGGGTTCGGGCTGGTACGCCCTCTTAGCAGAAGTATCATTCACCACAACATTGTATATAGTCCAAGTCTGAGTCTATATACATATTTAGGGGCGTCTGGGACCAGCGTTTTGTTATCAAGCTGAACAGAGCTTGTCTTCCTTGGACGGTTGTGACTGTACCCACCGGGTACTGAAACTTATCTCTCCTCGAACACGATTCCTGTATAGGACTCTACAGTAGGGTTGGGCCTGGGCTGGGATCACATGTAACTAGAAGGTTGTTTCGAGCTAACAATACTTTAGTTTCGATTTCCTTAAAGCATTTTCCCGGTCCTTTTTGCACATGACGTTGCCATCTAGAGCTGTGCTGCCATCTCAGTGTACTTATAGTCCGTTCAGAATCGTTTGCCGAGATGTTAAATTATTTTTATCAAAAACGTATTGTTCATTTGGATTGATCATTTGAAGTTAGGTTTAGAATAATAATGTCGCTATAGAAATATTTTTTTATCAAAGAAATGTGATCCAGTATCAAAGATACCTTATTTAACCTATATTAAAAAAAAGTTAATCTAAATTATAAACAACCGCTGGATTATGTAGATGCTTACATCTCACAGCTGATTATTAAATATAAAGGCATGACCCTCACGGTAGAATGTGCACCGTTCTAAAAGTAGTTGTTTCCACTGTACATTTGTATAAAGCAATGTTACATATGGAAATTCCCGTTTAGCACCAAATATTATTTTTCCTGAACTTAGAATTATGTGAAATCAAAAACGGATATTGACTCGATTTCAAGTCACAAGTCAGAGGCACGTCTCAATATTTACAGAAAGTAGGCGGCACTAAGCATATTACCTTCTGCAAGTCTATGTGAGAATGAATCTGAAAGCGAAATATTTTACTGAGCATAACATTGCTATAAGGATTTATCAATACTTCTGCAGAGAGCGTAAAAAGGGACATCTTTATTGTTCTTTATCAAATCCTGAGAAGAGAACAATGCATATTTTAGGTTTGTGTAAACGTTCATTTGATCGAATAGTGGAAGCAAGTGGATATTTATTGCCAACAAATTCACGAAAGCAAGGAAGGAAAGAAAAGATAGACAGTTTCGATAAGGACCTAGTAAAAAGAGAAATATGTAGAATGTTTGATAAAAACGAAGAAGTGAAACTTAGAAAGTTGAAGATTTGGCTGAAAACTAATAACGACATTGAAATATCAAAAACATTATTATGGAAAACTATAAGAAATGCAGGCTTCACCTTTAGAAAGTATGCTGGTGGAAAAAACATTATTTGTGAAAAGCCACATCTGGTAGCTCTTAGAAGCAAGTATTTACGTGAAGGGAATGCGCGAGAATGGTTATGATATTGTGTATTTAGATGAAACTTGGATCAACGCTCATCATACAAATGAAAAGGAATGGCAGTTAGCAGATGGAAGTATTAAAAGATCAGTACCAAGTAGTAAAGGGCAACGTTTGATAGTTGCACATGCAGGTAGCAGACATAATGGGTTGTTGCAGAATGCTCATCTAATTTTCATTTCAAAATCCATTGACAATAGAGACTACCACTCCGAAATGAATGGGCACATATTCGAAGACTGGATCGAAAAAAGTATTCTTCCAATATTAGATAGACCTTCTTGTCTGATAATGGACAATGCTTCATACCATAACGTAGTGAACGTAGAAGATAGAATCCCAACATCATCAAGTACAAAAGATGCAATCAAAACGTGGCTCATAAAAGAACACATACCATTTACCGACAGGTACTTGAAACCCGAATTGCTTAACCTTGTAAAACAGACACAACGAACAAAGATATTTAAAATAGACAAGTTAATTGAAGAACATGGTCATAGATGTTTGAGACTACCTCCATATCATGCACACTTAAATCCTATAGAGCTAATTTGGGCAAAAGTTAAAGGACACGTAGCATCTACAAATACAACTTTCAAATTATGTGATATTGAGACTCTTACAAATCAGGCTCTATCAAATATACATAAAGACTACTGTGTGAAATGTGAGGATCATGTGTTACGCCAAGAAGAGGAATATTGGAAAAAGGAAGGTTTGTTGTTTGTTCAGCCGAAAACAGTAATCGACCTATTTGACTCGTCTGATTATGAATGATCATTACTCTGATTAAGTCTACACTAAAAAAAGTTTGATTTGCAAAATTTACAAGTTGATTTGTAAAACATTTCATTGCTCAATACCACCCAAGCAATTCAAAAAAATGTTATAAGCAAACCATCAACCATTACTTATAAAAATTAGCCCGCTTGATTCAATACAGAAGTTCAGATATCTTGGATCAACTATTACAGACAAAATTTCCTTACATGAAGAAATATATGTACTTATTTCAAAGGCAGCGACAACATTTGTGAAACTCACACCAAGAGCATGGAACAATATCAAATTGACTCTACGAACAAAAGATATATTTTAAATTTTTTTACACCTGCCACCATGTAAAATTTTGTGGACACGCCTATGGGTCATCATTGCACTAGATTACTTTTGTTTATGGTCGAAATAATATTTACATGGGCAAACATCAAAAGAATTCGCCGCTTTCAAATAACCGTTACAGCTAGACATCAAGTAACACATATGTTTTCGCGACATGGACATTTTAACAACGTATGCCAAAATTCATGTGAAATCATCAAGAACTTTTTGAATTATAAATCATAACATCTCGGCAAACGATTCTGAACGGACTATAGTATGCTACTCTAGTGGTGACTGACAGCACCGATTCTTAATATTTTTCATAACATCTTCCCACTTCGTATCATCTGCATTGATCACTCCTCCAATGCTTCTGCCGTACTGACTAGCTTCACTGTGTGTCGACAATGCTGATGAATGTGTTGGTGCAGATGTGTCAGAGATATTGCCGGTCTCTTTTGCAGTCAAATCTCTTTCATCTGCTACCTCCACATTCACGGACACGATCCTTAAATGTTTTAATCAGAATCAGCATGAGCAGCTGTATTTCTGTTTCCAGGGTGCACCACGAGGAGGTACTTTTGGGATCTTGGCTATTTGCAAACCCTGGGTCCGCCGAGAGCAATGCGGTACCTTTTGCACCCCATAGTGTTTTACTGCTGGCAAGATTAATTCCTCACCAATAGTGTGTGGTTTTTCAGTTTTTGCGACTATATAAGAAGCTTGTAATCTGTCAGTATGTTGTTTGGTTGACGGCGCAAAATGTTTTGATATAGTTGTTGGACGCTCTAAATACTTTTCTTCTAGTACTTGAAAACAAGACACATTTTTATCCTTTTTGTCAGAATGCATTTCAGTCATATGCTCTTGTAGCATAGAAAGCTTCATTACTTCATTTGAAAATATTTTTTGACAAATTAAGCACATAGGTAATAATTGGTCCGTAAAAGATTGAATGAATCTATTTTTCAAATATTCATTATTGTACTTTCGACATTTCTTCTTGGATTCAGACATAGTGAAGTAATATAATTTGCAGCAATATTCACAAAATAAAAGATTTAATGTACACTTTGTATGACTCCACTTATGTATTACACTTTCGATGGTTGTTGGAAAAAAATTAATATTATTCCTAAGCAATTGGTATTTATAGAGTTGAAATCCAACCCGAATCGTCTTACATGCATTGACTTGTTTGCGAGACCATTGTACATTGTTTAGTGTATAAAAAATTGCAGTTATCTCTTTAAGACCAACCACCGATATATCGACAATTTAAATATATTTTTATATCTCGCTGATATATATTTTTATGTCAACCAAATACTTTACTGTTAGATGCAAGATTCCGCCGAAGACGGATGTGTTAGGCCATTGGCACAAATAAAACGGCAACACAATGCATTTCCATTCTCTGGACTATATTCAACTGGAAATCTTGTAGGAGCATTGTCCTGTTACAAGAGAAATCCAGCGGGAGTTTGAGAATGAACGCTGAAGAAGAAGAAGATGCAAGATTACTTTCAATTCTATTTTCACAAAAACAAGTCTTTTGTCTTTAAAACCTAATTATTTTTACTCTAACATTTGTTTATTTCTGAGAAATAATGACATCCATCTGGACACGGCGTGAACCATCTGTTCTTATTTGTGCAGTGGAATTGATGTTCGTCCGTCGTGATCGACGATGACCAAAAACTCAACCATAATAATAATAACAATAAATAATAAAATAATAAAGTTAATAGTGCGTTTTTAAATGACTAGCAAGTCCAATGCGCGCACAAAATGTTCTTTTACAGAATTGACAACAATAGAAGGTATCTGTGTGAGGTTGAGATGTTTTTTCTTTTCTACGTGTCCGCTTCTGTCTTGCAGTTTCTTGTCTGAATTCTTCTGCCGCTAGTGCTCCCGTTCTAATGCTGTAACGCCAAGCCGTTCTATCCTGAGCGAGGCTCTCCCAAGCGCCTACGTCAATGTTAAGATGTTTCAAGGATGACTTGAGCGTGTCTTTGAAACGCTTTTTCTGTCCACCAGCTTTTCGAAATCCTGCCTTGAGTTCTCCATAATATATTTGTTTTGGCAATCGCGAGTTCTCCATGCGCACAAGATGGCCTGCCCAGCGTGCCTGCGCCTTCATAAGTATTGTGTGGATGCTTATTGAGGTTGATTTTTCCAAGACCTCGTAGTCTGGTACTTTGTCCCACCAATGGATGTTTAGTAATTTACGTAGGCAGGTAAGATGGAAATGATTTAACTTTCTTGCATGTCTAGCATACACTGTCCACGTTTCGCAGGCGTATAGTAAGGTTGGTATAACAGCAGCATGATATACTTGTAGTTTGGTGGTTGTTCTTATACCTCTTCTGTCCCATACATTTTTGCGTAATCGACCAAATACAGCACTAGCTTTTGCCAGTCTCTTGTTAATTTCCACATCAATGTTGACATCGCGAGAGAGAGTGCTTCCAAGGTAAGTAAAATTGTCGACTACCTGCAGTTTTTCCTTATTGACGATGATGGAAGTAGCAGTATGTTGGCTATTTGATGTTGCTTGGTGCATGACTTCTGTTTTTTTGGTGTTAATAGTGAGACCAAAGTTGTTGCAGGCCTTTGAGAAGCGGTCTATGGTGCTCTGCATGTTTACGACAGAGTCAGCATACAATGCACAGTCGTCAGCATAAAGTAATTCTCTAACAGTACTAGATTTAGTTTTCGTGTTTGCTTTTAGACGACGTAAATTGAAAAGACCACCATCCGTTCTGTAATTGATCTACAATAGGTCTACTGCATCCTTTTATAGCAAATTTTCCTATATAGGCCTAACACTCGTCAAAATCCCTAATTATATTTATTCTTTATACTGTATATAGCGAATTTCTGTTATTATATAGGTCTACATATTTTGTCGGCGCGGGCCAAGGTGTTATAAAGGGATTCCATTGAAACTCATTCAAGCATACTTATGGTTGTAATCAGCTCAATTTAAAAAAAAAATAAGATGATTTTTCGCTTATACAGGAGCTGTCAACACATTTGAAACACCAAAGAGCAGTGATGACATAACTAATTCAGATGATATAATGCCTAGTTCATTTCAAAATAGTGGAAGTGATACATCTGTATGAGAGGGTATTTTACGAGGCCCCCCCCCCCTCATTTTCTTCTGAACCCACTATCGTCGCCCCCCTCCCGATGGCTTCAGCGCCCACCGGGGGGTGGGGGTTGTACCACCCACTTTGGGAACCTATACTCTATAGGCCTACTCTATGGGATAGGATAGCCAACTACACTCCAGCGCCTCCGTAGTCGCTTCTTACAACATGCTTGGCAGTTAATAATATTGCTATACAAGGATCAACACACAGGAAGGTTAAAATAATATTTAGTTACTTCAGTTTTTACGAAACAAAAAACGTCTATTTTTAGAACTAAATGCACTATTTGCAAATATGTCCTGTGTAAACTATTCTTGTCGTTGTATCGCACTGTGGATAAATCTATAATTAAAAGTAGTAAAATTTAATTCCCAGTTTTGTATTAGGTTATAATTGTGTTTCAAAGGTTTGTATTGAAACAACAATTTTGCGGAACTATATTTACACTTCACAATAAGGTTCGAGTGTTGTTTTTGTGCTATCCAAAATGGAGGATGTTACTTCAAATGTTTTGGTGATATTAAAATGAAGTGTTAGATTGAAAAATCCCCCATTAATTAAAATAGACTGTTATAATATAAATATATAGGAAGTTTTCGAACATGATGTCATCACCGTTATCACCATTCATGTCTCCTGTTGTCAAAAAACTCCTTGCATGGAAAAAAGGAGATCACGAGAAGGATGACAAATGGGCTGAAAAAGCTGTGAAAAGCTTAGTAAAAAAGTTGAAGAAAACGGGTGGTCTGGATGAACTTACTAAGGTTCTTTCAACGCAAGATCCATGCACTAAATGTATAACAATTCCAAGGTAAGTTCTTAATTAAATGTCAGTTATGTTATCATAACGAATTAAAACCTTTTAAAATTAGGAACTGAAGCCTAATCAGCGGCCAGTGAGTTTATTGACATTTAATATTTAATTTTATGTCTTAAGTTATATTAAGTAAGTTAAGACTAATACGAGTTTTATGAAATTTATGTCCGAATTTACAGCTATCATGACTCTGACTATTTACATATATAGGGTAAAAGTTGTTTTTGATTCTTCACTGTGCTATAAATAGCACACTGTTTACATTTTTAACTAGCTGACGTCACGGATTTCCGTGTAACACCAATGAAATTAATGGCTGCTGTAACATCACATCCCGACAATCACTGAGTTCAACTCTAGACACAGACAAACTTATGCATAATCTGTTTCTTTTCCAATTTACATATAAAAAAAAAATTCCTTTGATTTGTAGTGAGCGATCATTATTTCTGTGCGCTACACACAGAGCGAGGTGTGCGCACATATTAGAAATATTATTTTTAATCCTAACCGTACTCTAAGTACTTAACCATAAAGCTTGCCAAATCACACAACAAAAGTTAGGTAATACCTCAAAACTAGAGCAAAGGTCACAATGAAGAATTAAAAGCAACTTGCGCACATACATAGTATATACAAGATGGGCAGATTATGTTACAGACTTGTTTGATGATCAACGGAACAATAAAACCTACAATACACAATGATTGATGGACCAGTGAAAGCAGAAATAGAATAAAATCAATAAAATGTGGAAAGGCAACAGACTTCAATAACATAGCAGCAGAGATAATAAAAACTCTGCATTAATTTGGTGTGGAAACTATCACAAAACTTGCAATGACATGATATATGAAACAGGCCATATATGAAATAAGTTTGATGAGCCACATAATCAAAATACTACTTAACCTTTAGCAAGCCAGATTAAAAAATACGAAACGTATCCCTGCCACCGGATTCTTTTTTGAAAATTTGCGTTATTGATGGTGACTGTTTTGAAAATGTGATAATTTTTTGGTTGTTAGAGATATTTAAATAATATTTGCACATATAAATAAAGAATTGAATTATGCATATATTGGTGTAATTTATGTACGTGTGTGTGTGATACCAGACGTATGAGAAAGTGGTAAAGACGTTTTTCACAAAAAACATATATTTTATAACAAATAAAGAGGAAAAAATAAGAAAAAAAAATAACTTACCTTACATATCGAATTCCTTGGCAACACTGTCAACTAAATCACGTAAATCTGTTGTATTTATGTTCTTTCACTATGAAATTATCAAAATATAGCCGGGGGAACTGTATAAAACATGTAGATTTGCAGTAAAATCGTTCTTTGAGCTTAGGCCTAGAGTTATTTTTTCTGCCACTTAAAAATATTCGATATCAAACGTACAAGTCCCCAAACCAGCACGGCATTCTGTATATTCACTGCTGTGAAACTAAATAACCTAATAATCCATGATTCAATCCACGATTCAATGTTATTTTATTCGAAATACGATGAAATAAAGGTCTGTAAAACCGATCCATCATCATGGCATCGTACCGGTGTACAGATGTGGTCAGATTAATTGCTCTTAAACTTTTACGAATAGCCAGCCATTCTCAAAAACGATCATGTCGGAAGTGGGGGATGTACCGGCTTCGATTGCGCATGTCCCCAGCTATGTTCACGAACTGTGGTACGTGTAAATCTCACGATAATCTCGCTGGGAGGGACGGCCCGCCATCAGCGCGCGCGGCCATTTTGTTTTTCGGCGGCTGGATATCATATCGGCTCGGTGAAGGTTAAGATAATACATGAAAGAATTAAAAACGAGGTAGACATTGAGGTCCATGAAGAGCAATCAAGTTTTAGAAAAATCAAAGGAACCAGAAAAGCTGTACTTAGTATCCGACTATTCATGAATAAATATATAAACATATTAAAAAAAACTATGTATAGTTTCATAATAAATTATTTTCTGCTGAAGACGGATGTGTCGGGCCGTAGGCACAAATAAAACGGCAACACAACGCATTTCCATTCTCTGGACTACATCCTGCTGGAAATCTAGTAGGACCATGGTCATGCTATAAGGGAGATCCAACAGGAGTTTGAGAATGAACGCTGAAGAAGAAGAAGATAATAAATTATTTTGTAGTATTTATAATAAAATTATGCTAAACATAAAAATACATGAAGAGAAATCGAACATTATCAATATCTCGGACACATGATTGCAGATGTGAAACTAAAAGTACTGTCAATGACATGAAGAAAATATTAACAACTAAACACATCACAAAGTCTAAAAGTGAGAATTATAAAATACTACATCTATTCTATATTAATGATATAGAAATATGGACAATAAACAATTAGAAGACAATTGATTCCTTTGAGATGTGGATAAGAAGAATAGGGAGAACATCATGTAAAGAGAAGAAAACAAACAAAGAGGTTCTAACACTTCATATGAAGAAAGAACTATTAAAGGAAATAAAAATCAAGCAAATACAATATTTTGGATATATTAAAAGACATGGCGCCTTGTTGAAGATTTTATTTTACTTGAGGGTAAAGTCTTCAAACATCAAAGTAAACAAACAAAGTAGTTCTAACACTTCGTATGAAGAAAGAACTATTAAAGGAAATAAAGATCAAGAAAATAAAATATTTTGGACATATTAAAAGACAAGACACCTTGTTGAAGACCTTACTTGAGGGTAAAGTCGAGTGGAGGTGAGCAAGAGGTAGGCAGAAATACAAGTGAGAGAGTAATATCATGAGATGGACAGGTTACAGTCTAGCAGAGTGCACCACCAAGACAAGTAGGATATCTTTTGCATGAAAAACCTTTGTTGTGGAGACTCCACTTAATGATGAGTACCGTTTTATGCATGTGTATAATATGTTACTGTTAGTTAAGTACTGTACAGTGCATTGTAATTTACACATATATATATATGTATATCTTTCACGTTAACCATTCATCCTGTGTCTGCCTCTATAATTCTTCCTCATATGTTTTATAGTCTGCTTACTCTTCTTGAAGGGATATTTCCTGCCCCATGACTGATTACATGATGACACTTGGTCAGGACAAAGCCTGTAAGGGGGGGGGGGGGTGTGAAGATAAGGGTTATTATGGTGTTCAAGGCCCAACCCCAAAAATCATAATGTGATTTCAGTTCTAGGAATATATCCAAATAATGGGTAATAATCACACATTCACCCCAAAGAATTTTTCACAAAAAGTAAAAAGGTCATAAAATATCTCATGAAAAAAAGAGGGTATAGCACACACACAGAGATCGGCAAATAACTTTTGTTAGGCCATACACACATGCGCACACACAAAAATAGGCGAATGATTTTCTATAGGTAATACACACACGCGCACACACAAAGATAGATGACTTTCTTTAGGTAACACACACATACCCCAATTGAAGAGATATTTACAGCTCTGGTCATGACCTTCAGAAAATGTAATTCATTACTGAATCTGCCTTAGAATTTTCTGCTATACCTGAATATGTCCTGTTCTTCTTTTCATAAGCAGACATTTGTAAGTTTGCTAAGTCTCTTCAGACCAATGATTTCATGTGGACATTTTTTTTATGAAA
The DNA here is from genome assembly GCA_034231615.1 of Meghimatium bilineatum. Taxonomy (NCBI): domain Eukaryota; kingdom Metazoa; phylum Mollusca; class Gastropoda; order Stylommatophora; family Philomycidae; genus Meghimatium; species Meghimatium bilineatum. The sequence continues at coordinate 34,818,722 of CM067304.1, forward strand.
ACCTGCAACCTGTTAATGTCTTGCATGGTCACCAGCCAAGTCTTCAGACCAAGCAGAAGGACTGCATTCAACTTAGAATTAAAGATGACAAAATATACAAATTACAGAACAGTACAAAATACTAATCGTCTTGAGAAGCGTTTCAGTTCGAGTTCACAGATTAAATCCACAATTTGGCAAAGTACTGTAACTTTTTATTATAAGCATGAGTCTACTTTGATTACATCAGGATTTATTTGTAGGGACATGCTGAAGTCGGATGTGGCAGGCCGAAAGGCGCGGATATCGCAGCAATGCTGTAAACCATGACACAACGCATTCCGTTCTCCGGACTACATCCTGTTAATCTGGAGTTTGAGAATGAATGCAGAAGAAGAAGATTTGTAGGGAGAAATATAGTTGGGGTTTATAGAAAAAATCATAAGGCAGCAAATGGGATATGAACCAGGTCCGTTTAGCTGGCACCTATTTGCCTCACAACTTGTTTTCCGTGTTCTATCACATAGTGCAAACAGTAAAATTATTGTTAAGCGCAATGAAACATATAGAACTACTTCCAGTATGAGGATGTAGGTTGAGGCTGTTATTGCAACTCTCCAACATCTCTCTGAGATTAATTTTAATAGAGCAGTTAAAGTGTCTGATTCTCAGTCCATGCTGCAAAAGATTAAACTGGATCAGTATTGACATGAGTGGATGGACTCTATAGCCTATTCCAACCTTCTGGGTGTGGCATGGATTTACTATCCAGGACATATTGGTATTTGTGAAAATGAGAGAGCAGATAGGCTTACCTTGAATGCACTTAAAGTTAGTGAATTGAGAATGGGTAAGGGAAACATTATGTGGTTCCTTGGTGAGCGTCTCTTGAATGTAAACACTACTTTATATGATGCATTCATCTGTGTTTTGCTTGGGCCTGAAAGGGGAGCAAAGAATAGCATCACTTTTAACTTCAATGCATATCGTAAGAGGTGATGACAGAGGTTATGGTGTATAGTTGGCTGTCACATTCCATATTGGGGTCAAAGTGACCCAGAAGCCATGCTGAAGGCACAGATATCACAGAAAAGTTGTAAACCATGATACAATGCGCTCTGTTCTCCGAACTACATCCAGGTAATCTGCTGGAGTTTGAAAATGAACGCAGAAGAAGAAGATGCTGACACATCTAGGATACAATTGATAGAATTAGTTATTTAGTGTGGCACATGAAGAACTGGGCATCTGAGGGACAGAATAAGGAATGTGTTCAACCAGCCAAGGGAACCATCAGTATGTTTACACTTTAATATTTTCTTGGGAAGATTCAGCATATATAAGGTTTGTCCAGAGTGCAGTGATGTTTCGTAATCAATAATCAATTGATATTTACATATCATTGGCTATTAACAGAATGTTAATCGTAGACGGTCTTGTTAGTTTAGATAGACAAATATGTTAATGGTAGGAACATGGAAAAGATAGCAAAAGACAGCTTCCCGGGTGTGTTTGTTGATAACCTGTGATCCGGAAGGGACTTCACAGATTGTTTATTATTCTCGTCCACATTCGTTCACAAACTCATATAGATAACATGCAATCTGGAGAACAGGTTGTGTTGTGTCACGGTTTACAGCTTAGCTGCTATATTTGCACGTTTTGTCCTGACACACCTGTCTCTAGCATGGCTTCTGGGTAAGTTTAACTCTCTTTGGGATGTGATTGCAAACTCCATCTTAAAACCTTCTCATTGTCTCTTTCAACGCGTATATTTTGTTAGCAGTATCGCTATTTACTGCTACCCTTTATGGACCACTGCAACACTGGGTGAAGCATTTTCTAAAAATATTTTATAATAGGTATTAGTTTATTGATTATCCTCCTCGAAAACCGGACATGTCCATATGTGCTCAGATCTCCGCTTCCGTAAATCTCTCAGGTTATAACGGCTGATGGTTCCTGTTCTATGTTGGTTCACTGCTCTTTTTGAAATCTTTTGTATGTGTTCTCTACGGGCCACGCCCATCTTCTCATTAGCATATTCTCGATATTGAGTCTTGCTCATTCATCTCAAAATCCTCTGATCTTGCGGACACATGAAGAGCAATTAGTATCTGTTATGGTGTCCGTAGTCGTAACCTTCGATAACAGTTGCCATGTTGTTCCGATAGACCGACGTTGTGCTTGAACTAGTTATGGGCACGGCGTGGGTGGGCGGAACAACAAAGAAACCTGTCTCAAGGGCCAGAGTTGTTCCCTGATGTCGACGTCTGTTTCGGCGGCATTGGACTCGAAACACCATCGCGTCGAATGGCTGCTGGAACAGAGGGCGGAGCACTTATGGGAATGCCCTACATGCTGTGAGGACAGTTTTCTAATCAAGAATCTGTTATGGTGGTAAGGCTAGCTAATTTGTTGGCCTTTTCGTTTCCCTCCACGTATGTCCTGGGACAAAACTAAGGATTAGTTTCCGTAGTGATGCCCGCATTTTAGTTCTCTCGAATGACTCCACCCATCCCCTATGTACATACCCTGTTTTGACTTTCTGAATCATGTTCATTGAGTCAGTGTGCACACATGGGAATAGGCTTTAGATCCCAGCCAGTTTAAGTGCCTGCGTTACGACAAATACTTTCATTGTGAGACTGCTTGTTGCGGTAAAGGCTCAACTGGCTTCGTGTACTGTTCATCCGTGTGATCTGGCAGTAAAGGCCCATGCGCATCGGTGGTGACGGATGACCGACCCGCCCGTGTAAATCACAACATCTGCGTCATCGGCATCTTTGGTGTTTTTCCCATTTGATGATATGATGCTTCCAAGATAAGTGCATTCTTTCACCCATTTAGAAAGCGCTGAAATACCGTTCGTGACTTTCCTTTAGGCAAGCAGGGATAACAAACCGTCATCCCGCGCCATAACCGGAAGCAATGGCAAACCTTACATTATGTAATAGAGGATTAAGGATTTCATGTTCTTTTATCTATCTATTCGCTAAACCATTTGTTGCCTATCAGAGTCAGGGGTAGAGTAGTATTCTGGAGACGGCCCCCTTGTGTGCTGAGTATATTATTGAGTTTTTCGCCTCTTTTATTTCGGTGGTCCATCGTTTTCGTAGTCGGCCTCTAGGTCTGCCTTCACTGTATCTGTGTAGCATAGCTTGCTGTGGTATGCTGTCTGATGGTAGTCTGCTGATGTATGCAAACCATTTTATCTGTTGTCTCTTAATATATTCCAAGATTGGAGTGTTACCGGTTCTTTGTCTAATATCTTCATTTCTCACTCTGTCTCTTAGCGATATTCCTAGGATTCTGCGAAAGCATGCCATTTCAGATGTCACAAGATTACGTTTATCTTGTGCTGTCGTTGTCCATGTTTGGCATTGGTAACACAGCGTTGGTATAATAATTGTTTTGAATAGTGTTATTTTGGTGTTTAAATTTACATTTGTGTTTCTGAAGATTGGCGTCATTTGTCCTAGGGCTTAGTATGTTTTACTAAAATTCTGAACAATTCACATCATAAATTATTTCTAATCCTATGATTTGCTTGAAGCCAGCGTCTAATAGAACCATCAAATCGCTATAATAGATCGAAGGTCAGGTCTTCTGCAGTGAATGAAAATTGCAGCTCTTAATGGAAACATTCTATACTGCAGATGGTCATGCATACGCGATTATTTTTGGGCGTCAAGGACAAATAAGTTCCTTCAAGAAAAGAATAAACATGTCATTATCTTTTTGTAATGGTAATGATTTTTCCTCCTTCCTTTCGCTTTATACCCCTGTATACCTTGCAGCGTCATTTCTTATTACTTTTTTTAAAAAATCGGCGACATCTTTATTTTATATTTACATATTTACTAATGAAGTAATTAGCTACATTTCTGTGCGCTATTTAAGTTGTTTAATAATGGAAAACAGGCTCTGATAACATACAAACAGAACTTATCAAAGCAGCAGCAGAGGGCGGGAAAAAATGGTTACACAGACTTCGCGATGTAATATGGAAGAAACAAGAAACACCAGAAGACTGGAGAAAAGCGACAACATTCCCATATAGAAGAAAAAAAGGCAGTAAGAGAGACTGCACGAAATACAGAGGGATATCTTTACTAAGCCACACAGGAACATTTTTTAGCAAAATATTAGAACAACGATTACGATCATACATTGAACTACAACTTAAAAACACCCAAATAGGCTTTCGTAAGAACAAAAGATGTACAGATGCTATGTTTACACTTAGACAGCTAACATAAAGAGCCACAGAAAATTATACATCGCATTCGTCGAACAAGGAAAGGCTTTCGACAGAGTAGACAGATAACAACTATGGAAAACACTATCAATATGCGGAGTACCATAACATTTAATCAATATATGCAAGGGCATTTATGCTAATAGCCAATGTGAATTAAGAACAAATGCAGGAGTGTCCATTAAAATACAAATTCAATCAGGAGTTCGCCAGGGGTATGTCTTATCCCCTCTACTTTTTATAACATATATCGATCATCATCAAGTGACATATTCTTTCCAGAACGTAGTCTTTCCTATGGATCTCTTGAATTCTCCGCGGTCTTGAGCAAATTGCCCTGCATCTTCCAGTGACATGCGCAGGCATTCTTGAATGTCATTTGTCCAACGGCGTCTTGGTCGGCCTTTGCCCCTGTTGCCTTCTATCATCCCATTAACACTCTCTCCATGCCGTCGTGTCTCTTAATATGACCGAAAAAAGCTAGCTTTTTCTTTAATATAGTGTTCAGAAGCCAGCCTTCACGTTAATTGTTCGTAACACCTCCTGGTTTGTTGTCTTCGCTGTCCATGGTATTCTCAAAACTCTTCTATAACACTTTAATTCAAATGATGTTATTCTCTTGGCCACTGTTTTATTTAGTGTCCATGCTTCACATCCATATGTCGGAAATACACATGTTCGTAGTAAAAACTATTTGGTTCTTATGTTAGTACCTTGCCATAGTTTCTTTATCTGTTTTAATTTTGCCAGCGCCATTGCCGTTCTTCTCTTGATCTCAACTGCGCAGTCCCCCGCATTGTTTATATTAGTTCCTAAATAATCAAAATGTGTCACTTCTTCCAAATTGCAGTTCTCAATATTAATTTTGGGTCTTGATTTAGTTTTGTCAGTTGCCATTATTTTTGTCTTTTTCATATTTAAGAACAAGTTTTGCTGTTCGCTAAACTTTTGGGCTGACTTAATTATGTTCAGTAGGTCGTGTTCGTTTGTTGTTAATAGCACTGTGTCGTCTGCATATCTAATTTCTGGTATCTGCAGCCTTCCTATATTTATGGGTTTGAAATTAGGCTTCATTGATTCTTGTCTCACGTTTCTCTTTATATTTTCCGCATAGATGTTGAACAAGTATGGAGACAAGGTACAGCCTTGTCTTACTCCTTTCTGTACATTGAACCACTCCGATCTTGCACCTTCAACTTTTACCGCTGTATGTTGGTCTTCATTACAGCTCTGCTATTAGTCGTGTAATGTGTTTTGGGAAATCCGTATCGTTCATTATTTCCCATAATGGATGGTGATTGACACAGTCGAATGCTTTAGTGTAGTCTATGAAGCATGCATGTGATTCGATGTTATACTCTCTACATTTCTCTATGATCATCCTCATGTTAAATATATGATCTCTCGTGCCTCTGCCAGTTCTGAAACTTGCTTGCGCTTCGTGGATCTCATCCTCCATCTTTTTATGCATTCTTTTCATTATAATGTGCAGAAGTATTTACTGCCTTGGCTTATTTACATATTTGCATATCACCGCTTTTGGGTATTGGTATGTATACTGAACGTTTCCAGTCCCTTGGCCAAGTTTCTGTTCTCCAGATCTTATTGAATAGCTGATAAAATATGTTTACGCTGCTTTCGCCCCCAGCTTGAATCATTTCAGCTGTTATGTCGTCACAACCTGCTGCTTTCTCTCTCTTCAAACTGTGAATTGCTGATCTAATTTCTTCTATTGTAAGCTCTGGTTCTTGTGTATTTATGTCCGTGTTTATTTGGCTCCCTGGGTCATTTTGGGGTGACTCTGAGTACATTTCTTTACAGTATTCTTTCCACCTTTCTAAAATATCGCATTGCTCTGTAAGGGTGTTTCCTATTTTGTCTTTGATGACTCGCATAGATGTTTTATGTTTTGCTCTTTATGGTATCTGCTGCGAGAAACATGTCTTTCATTTTTCCTCCTTTTTATATCAATCACATCTGTAAAATAAGTACCAACGAAGAAGATAACATAAAAGACAAATAGAACGAATTACTCTTTGCAGACGACCAAGTACTAATAGCGACATCAGAAGAACAATTGCAAGAACATATGAATAGATTCGACACAACATGTCAAAAATTCAACTTGAAGATTAATGTTGAAAAGATCGAAATAATGGCAATAGCACAGAAATAAAAAAAAATTTCACTATCTCCATCGATAATAAACACCTTAAACAGGTAAATGTGTTCACTTAGGAAGCATTATATCGAGGAAAAACAGCAAAGAGATACAAAATAGATGCAACAAAACATACCAGATCATAGGACAGATCACACGTATTTTCAAGAACAAAATGTAAACATAGACACTAAAGTTGCATTATACAAGCCTATTATTATTCCATAACTATCCTACCAGTGCCAAAGATGGACAATGACAGCACAAAACAAAAGAAAAATAGTGACTGTAGAAATTACATATCTACGAAGAATGCTCGAAGTGTATTGGAACACATGAAAAGACAACATATCAAGTGGTTTTCACACGCTTCCAGACTATAAAGCCAGAGGCAGACCATGTAAAAGATGGATCACAGAAATGAAAGAAATCACAGGAACAAGCTTACAAACAGCACACAAGAATGCCATCCCCAGAGAACTCTTCCACCTCAGACGCCGCAAGGCAAACAAGGGACACAGCGTATATATATATATATATATATATATATATATATATATATATATATATATATATATATATATATATATAATCTAATATATATATATTAGATTAGAGAGAGATAGATATAATAATTGGAAGGAACATCGCGCATTTTGGCGCCTATGGATGTTACAGCACTGCATAGCAGTCACCGCGACGTATGCAGGATGTATATTCATTGTACTTCCTAAAGATAACATAATGCTAAAAGTTGTTTGCATCTGACACATCAGCACACAATTAATTTATAGTAGTAGGGTTTATGTAAAACATGCTTGTTTTCAATGTTCGTAAATTGCGTTGTACCAAAGAGCAATAACCAACATTTAGTGTGCACAGTGTGACCATACAACTTGTGTCTACGGACATGTTTTATCTGAAGCCTGATTGCCTTAGAACAGTGTTTCCCAACCTTTTTTTTAACCATGCCCCACCTAAGTCTGTCTAAAATTCCCATGCCCCCGGCCCTATGTAACACATACATATTTTGTTTATATTAAAAAACTGAATTATTCCCCAAATGAAAATGTGGGCCCCACGTTGGGAAACACTGCATTAGAGCGTTTAAAGGTCCTGTCGCGTCTACTTTGACGACCGTGTGCAAGTAAACAATGTGACGTCATATTTGTAAACGTTACTACGTTTGTTCTTGAATTCATTCATTCATTTTCCTTTTGCGCTGAAAAGTTAGCGCAGAGGTCCGATCTCTCCAATTCTGTCTGTTCACAGCTATTCTGTGCAGTTCTTGAATAGTATGAATATTGGTTGTGTTACTTTCTCTAATTATTGTTCTTCTGAGTATTTCTTTTGGTCTACCCCTTGCTCTTTTGCCCGTAGGTATCCATTCAAGTGAATTCTTGAATTACGTCAGCAATATTTTTTATATATATTTGTCACTCCCCCTCCTCCCGCCTGCAAACTGTCAAGACTTCAGAGACTCCCCTGCTTAATTATGCACAAAACAAATATGTGTTCCTTCAAAGTATATCAATTTAATTGTTGTTTAAAAGTAGCTGTTTTCACCAACTCCTTTTGTCATCAATTCTCCAAATTTTTCAGCCTTCTCATTCCTAAGCCACATATTATACGTAATTCAGGACAACCACAAAAGCCACATCTCTGTTTTCTGTATAGCGATTGATGTTTTAAAAAAAAAATTGTTTAATTGTCCTTGACTGGATACCATACATCTATCTAAATGGGGATCTATGTAATAGAAAACTCCCACAATGGCTGCATGCCTAATAATCTCCATTTTCTGGGACGCTGGTTGTGCCATAGGAGAATAACATCGGAACAAAACCATTAGAGAAGGGGGACGGGATAGGGGAAGAGTCTGGTTTTTGTGTAGGAAAATAACAATATAAAACCATTCACGGGGTAGGGGTAGAGAGAAGAAGAGATAAATTGGGGATCAAACAAGCTGGCCGTGGAAGTTCTGCGCATCCAGGCCAAAATTAGAAATCAGGTCACACTTGAAATAGTACAGCTGTGCAGGAATATAGGTCAACACGTCTGGGTCTCGGTGCATAATAAAGAGACGAAAAATGTGATGCACGCTGGCTGTTCCTGAAGCTGCAGAGGAGATGTATTAATGTGAGTTAGCCAACGATGAGTTGCGTTTCTGCAGCTGTATAGTGGAAAATGGGGATATCATTGATTGATGGGGAGAAACTTTGTACACAAATCAAGGCAGTGATATAGTACCCGAAAAACTTTGTACTCAAATCAAGGCAGTGATATAGTACCAGAGAAACGCTGTACATAGATTGATGCATTGATACAGTACCAGAAAAACGCTGTACATAGATTGATGCATTGATACAGTACCAGAAAAACGATGTACATAGATTGATGCATTGATACAGTACCAGAGAAACGCTGTACATAGATTGATGCATTGATACAGTACCAGAGAAACGCTGTACATAGATTGATGCATTGATACAGTACCAGAAAAACGATGTACACAGATCCATGCAATGATAAGTCCAGAGAGAAACTATGTACACAGATCGATGCAATGATAAGTATCAGGGGTACGCTGTACACAAATCAATACAGTGATTTAGTACCAGAGGTACGATGTACATATATCGATGCTGCGATACAGTACCAGAAATACTGTGTACACAAATTGATGCTACGATACAGTACCAGAGATAGACCGTAGAGAAATCGATGCATTGATATAGTACCAGAGAAACGCTGTACATAGATTAATGCAGTGATACAGTACCAGAGATATATTGTACACAGATTACACCAGTCAGCATCAAAATTGTTCCAGTAATGAAAAAAGTTGATCTGAACTAATTATGGCGTGCTGAAAACGAAAACGATTTGAAAATGTTCATTGACTCCTCATATCACTTAATTGATTTTGTAATAACAAGTTTTATAATGCTAAAGTGTAAAGAATAACTTCACCAAAGAGATTAAACAAGTATATATTCTTCTTCTTCTTTCGTTCACTTGAAACATGTCTATATCTGTAATTCTGTCTCCTTAATAAAACTCACTGTCTTTTGTAGTTCATACAGTGTCCCATAGAGCTTTGATTCCAGTGTTGTTTCCTCTGGCCAATATGTATGCCTCAGCGTTTCATGCTCAGAACACTCTTGAAGTATCCCTTGCCTCCTGGCTCCTCGAGGCAATTGAGAAGTACTTCCAGTAGCTGAGGTTGGGCCCTTTCGAGGTATAGGGCCCGGCACCGTCCCTGCCTGAACGTCCGCCACGGGGCAGTCACCATAACTATTTATAGATGTAGACATGTTTCAATTGTGTTTTGTGCGTGGCATCCTGATTATCTGTGCGCTTTTTCGCTGGATGCCTCCGTCTTCAGAACTCTGCTTACTTGGGCAGGATTATGGTCCTGCTCGAGTGGGACTGCCCAACCAGTCTTAGTTTCCAGCCCCTGATGGCTGGACTACGCCCCATCACCTCTGCACGGTGCTGGTCTCGGTGGGGACAAGTATATATAAAATTTGTATTGCTGAAATTTAAATTCATCATTAAAAAAAACCAGAACAAATTGGGGAATTCCATTATGATATTTGAAATCAGCATGCCAAAATCAATAAGAAATATGTATTTAAAGTTTGGTTCAAATTATTTTTTTGAAATTTTTTGACTAGTGTTACTGCAGTGATACAGTACCAGAGAAACTGTACACAGATCAGTACAGTGATACAACACGAGATATACATTGTACACATATTACTGCAGTGATACAGTACCAGAGAAACTGTACACAGATTACTGCAGTGATACAGTACCAGAGAAACTGTACATAGGTAGAGGTAGTGATATGGTACCAGAGAAACACTGTACACATATTATTGCAGTTTCAACTGTACATAGATTACTTCAGTGATACAGTACCAGATAAACTGTACACAGATTACTGCAGTGACACATTACCAGAGATATTGTACATAGATTACTGCAGTGATACAGTATCAGGGATATTGTACACATATTATTGCAGTTTCAACTGTACATAGATTACTTCAATGATACAGTACCAGATAAACTGTACACAGATTACTGCAGTGATACATTACCAGAGATATTGTACTCATATTACTGCAGTGATACAGTACCAGAGATATTGTACATAGATTACTGCAGTGATACAGTACCAGAGATATTGTACACAGATTACTGCAGTGATACAGTACCAGAGATATTGTACATAGATTACTGCAGTGATACAGTACCAGGGATATTGTACACATATTATTGCAGTGTCAACTGTACATAGATTACTGCAGTGATACAGTACCAGAGAAACTGTACATAGATTACTGCAGTGATACAGTACCAGAGAAACTGTACATAGATTACTGCAGTGATACAGTACCAGAGAAACTGTACATAGATTACTGCAGTGATACTTCTTCTGCGTTCATTCACAAACTCCCACTGGATCTATCAGGACCAATGCAGTGATACAGTACATAGATTACTGCAGTGATACTTCTTCTTCTGCGTCATTCTCAAACTCCCACTGGATCTATCAGGACCAATGCAGTGATACAGTACCAGAGATATTGTACACAGATTACTGCAGTGATACAGTACCAGAGATATTGTACATAGATTACTGCAGTGATACAGTACCAGAGATATTGTACACAGATTACTGCAGTGATACAGTACCAGAGATATTGTACACAGATTACTGCAGTGATACAGTACCAGAGATATTGTACATATATTACTGCAGTGATACAGTACCAGAGATATTGTACATAGATTACTGCAGTGATACAGTACCAGAGAAACTGTACATAGATTACTGCAGTGATACAGTACCAGAGATATTGTACACATATTACTGCAGTGATACAGTACCAGAGGAACTGTGCACAGGTAGTCACATGGCAACTTTGTACACAGAGCAATGAAGTGTTGTTGCACATGGTACATTTTGTACACAAAGCTTGATGCAGCAGTGTCGTATGACATAAAGTAAAGTTAACCAATAGCCTTTACTAACTCCGTAGGGGTGTGAGATTTTAGCGATCTCACATTTCAGTGGCTGTGCTATATGGGGGCGGATATGATCTGCTATATATCATCGCCTCTCCCTCGCAGGCTTTACTTCCCGGATTAAAGCGGTACCCAATTACGGCTGGGTCGACCTAGGAGCCGTTGCCATCTGAAAAATAGTTCATTTCCTCAACTGGGAAATGAACCCAAGACCAATCATATGCGAAACCAGTGCACTAACCACTGTGCTACGCGACCCCCAGTATAACATAAATTTGTATCCAAGATTGGTAAATCTTTCTTTCTGGCGTTCACTGCGTATTATTTCATTTATAACTGATCCTAACCCTTACCCCATCCCTAATGTAAATACTAATACATACGAAATGAATATGCATTTTCAATTAATATACCTTAGTTATAAATACAAATTCTACTAATCACGCTGCAAAGGTTAGGAAATACCACGAAATTAGGTACTACTTTTCACAGTGAATGCCAGTAAGAAAGATGTAATGATAGCATTCATGATGATGATGTTAGAATTCCAAGTAAGTACATGTGTGCCACTTCTGTTCTTTATGCTAGGCAGGGGGAGTTTTACTTTCAGTTCAAGATTGGGTGTTTATCTGGCATTCTTTCTCATGTATTCCAGAGCGTTTAAAAGTTTCAAATGATTGTTTTCTATAACTGTATGGCGTTGTGTCATGATTGTTTCATGTAAATGTATGGTATAATGTCATGATTGTTTTATGTAGTTGTATGTTGTAGTTGAATGACACGAGCTGGATAGTCTTCTACTCTAGATGTGAACACACAGTCGAATGCAGCTATAACATATAACGTACATGTGAACACACAGTCGAATGCAGCTATAACATATAACGTACATGTGAACACACAGTCGAATGCAGCTATAACATATAACGTACATGTGAACACACAGTCGAATGCAGCTATAACATATAACGTACATGTGAACACACAGTCGAATGCAGCTATAACATATAACGTACATGTGAACACAACATCGGATGTAGTCACATTATATATGAAACATTTGTACACGAAGTCACACGAGTCGCATTATATAAGGGAAATCTGTACACGATGTTGAATATAGGCACATTTCATAAGGAGCATTTGAACACGATATCGGATATATTCACACTATATAAGGGACATTTGTACACGAAGTTGCACGAGTCACATTATGTAAGGGACATGTGTACACAAGTTGCAGGAGTCCCATTATGTAAGGGACATGTGTGCACAAGTTGCATGAGTCACATTATGTAAGGGACATATGTGCACAAGTTGCATGAGTCACATTATGTAAGGGACATATGTGCACAAGTTGCATGAGTCACATTATGTAAGGGACATATGTGCACAAGTTGCATGAGTCACATTATGTAAGAGACATGTGTGCACACGTTCCATGAGTCACATTATGTAAGAGACATGTGTGCACACGTTCCATGAGTCACATTATGTAAGGGACATATGTGCACAAGTTGCATGAGTCACATTATGTAAGGAACTTTTGTACATGAAGTTGCATGAGTCACATATGAACTATTTAAACACAAAGTTGTATAGTGAAATCCCGCCGAAGACGGATGTGTCGGACCACCGGCACAAATAAAGATTTGAGATTTTGCAAATTGAGATAAACGCCGAAGAAGAAGTATAGTCAATTTTATAAGGGTCATGCAGCAGCCTGTCGTCGAGGATGAAGATACCTCTTCGTGTACTAAGCCGCAGCAACTATAAGGTGGGGGTGGCCAGTTCCCTTCCTTGTTTTTACCTCCCCTATCTCAGGTACTCATTTACAGCTGAGATGACTGGAGGAGTGGCCGTGTCAAGCGATAAATCACATATTTCTACTTATACACAAGTTGATTAGTTGTTGCCCGCCGAAGACGGATGTGTCGGGCCATTGACGCAAATAAAACGGCGACACAACTAATTTCCATTCTCTGGACTACATCCTGCTGGAAATCTAGTAGGACAATGGTCCTGCTACAAGGAAGATCCAGCGGGAGTTTGAGAATGAACGCTGAAGAAGAAGAAGAAGATTAGTTGTTGTAGTATCCCATATTTTGATAGTATTTTCCAAAGTTGTTTCTGTCTAGTCTGTCGAAAGCTTTTTCTTGATGGACAAATGCGATATAAAATTCTTTGTTGTTTCAGTTTATTTTTGCTGCCAGTTGTCAGAGTGTAAAAAAAAATGACATATGTAAAGCTCTTGTTCTTACTCAAATCCCATTTGAGTGTTGTTAAACTGTGGTTCTATGAATGCTCGTAATCTTCTCTCTAGAATTATATAGAAAATATTTCCAGGATAGCTTAGAAATAAAATGTATCTGTACTTTGTACAATCTCTTTTGCTGCGATTTTTCTTTGAGATAGGTATTATTACGTTTTTCCTGTCTTCTGAAGTTTCGTGTGTGTTCCATATTATATTAAACAACATATGTAACCATTTTATTCATATATCTGCCTTAGATAAAGGGTATAGAGGGTTGACTTCATTGTGCTTGATTTACCACATATGTACTCCATATATATTATCTCAGCGAAGGCGCACGCCGCGAGAGAGTATCATTCGTAGCACGTACTCTGTAGCTTCAAGCGATAATCCTCAGGAATCTCCGGTAAAAATGATCGATTTTTGTAAACAATATTCATGGAGGCGGCCCACCTTCCTGTATAGACTTATGAGCATAGGAAACTGATCGCAGAAGAAAAAGAAGAGCACAAAGCAAACCACTACACTAGGGGAAACCCCTAACTCTTACCTACTTTTATTCGTCTTTTTCTCCGTTCATTCTCAACCATCACTGGATTCTCTTGTAACACGACTATGGTCCTACTAGATTTCCAGCAGGATATATTCCAGAGAAAGGAAATGCGTTGTGTCGCCGTTTTATTTGCGTCAATGGACTGACACATCCGTACCTTCCTTTATAAACGGCGTATTCTGCGTAAAACCTTCCCGGGCCTGCAATAATGTGTGAAACGCACTATGCAGTCTTGTGGACTCATCACGTATCATTCTTCTAAAGCCGATGTTATCAACCTACAGCTCGCGATACATGCTCACCTATGAGAGTTAAAAGTGCTCATGAGCACTGGCGATTCCTTGTGGTCGGTGCTCGCCGCCTGAAAAGGTTGATATCCACTGTTCTAAATTTACGCTATTTGACTTTTCCCTTGATTTCCATTGGTCGTTTTGTGTATACTGTGTGGTGAAAGCCAATAAAATTCACGGGAAAAGTCAAATAGTGTCGTCTTAGAAGGTTGATTTCCGATAAGTCAAAGGGACTGTATTGTCACTCTGATTATACTTTGTGTGACAAGTTCTGAAAATCAAAGAATATTCATATGAGTTGGTTATAAAGGCTGTAGTTCCTCAAGAATGACCCAAAGATACGCTGCCTGCTGAAAGTACTACTCATAGCACGTAACTTCGTAGTTTCAAGCGATAATCCCCAGGAATTTTCCAAAAAATAATCTGCTTGTAAACATGACGCCACAAGCCGGCTTCGAAATCGCGACCTTTTGAGGACAAGACAAAAAGCATAATTTTCACGCTAGAACGTGGATTTCCCCATTAACCCATACAATCCTGGATCACCCGTTGGCGCCCGCTATATATTCAATCATGTATAATCCGTTGGCGCCCGCTATATATTCAATCATGTATAATCCGTTGGCGCCCACTTGATACACGGTCACTTCGATTGATGCCCGTTACCGGTTCCATGCGAATCATCATCATCATTTTCCTTTTGGTCTGAAGTTAACGCATATGCCAGATCTATCAAATTCTGTCTGTTCAAAGCTATTCCGTGCAGTTCTTGAATAGTATGGATATTGATTGTTTTACTTTCTCTAAGTATTGTTCTTCTGAGTGCTTCTTTTGATCTACCCCTGGCTCTTTTGATTGTAGGTATCCATTCAAAAGATTGGTGGTGTAT
The DNA here is from genome assembly GCA_034231615.1 of Meghimatium bilineatum. Classification (NCBI taxonomy): domain Eukaryota; kingdom Metazoa; phylum Mollusca; class Gastropoda; order Stylommatophora; family Philomycidae; genus Meghimatium; species Meghimatium bilineatum. Next base: position 34,834,149 of record CM067304.1, read on the forward strand.
TCTGTTGATGTCATGCCCGATGTCCATGCGAATAGACATGCTAAATTTAGCACTGACGTTGTAACCGGTAATGAGTTACAACTAATAATAGGCTATTATATTAACTAATACGGATATTAAATGTTATATGTTTGTTGTTACTGAGGATATTTCAATACCTGTACGGGATGTTTGTTGTTGTTGTAATAGTCCTTGTCTCGATTGGTCCTTTCGGGTGATGTTTTAGTGCACGCTTTGAATGTCTTCACAAAATCGCATCTTTTTTGGAGATGCGGTTAGTGAAGTACGGTAGAACGCGTGTGCAATAGTTGCTAGGCGATTTGGTACCATTGAACGTACTAGTTCAATTCCCGCTAGTCTCAAGAATTTTTAAAAATTGTCCTCTGGCTTCCTACTTAAATTTACTTGTATAACCGGTAGTGACGGCTTCCAGTGTATTTTTCCGTACGTTTTCACCAAAACCTAGCAAGAATGAACCTACATATGATGTTGATAGTCAATATTTTAAATGGAATCTTAAGAACGTGAATGAATCAGACGTAAAAGGGAATTTGTTGTTTATAGTCGTGAAAGTCACAACCATCGTCGATCTTCAGTGAAGGCGTATTGATGACGTGCTCACCGCACACCATAGACCCGGTAATGATTGACAAAAATCAACACAGCTAGTCTATGTCAATATTGATCAATTTCACGCAAAATCTTGTCATGCAACCGCTTCATCCAGATTACTCTGATTATGACTATACTATTCTTTCACTATTTCCCCGTGAGTCGATCTTTGAAATAGACGCAAAACAAACCAATGTGTGTGTACTAGTATACAAATTTACGGAAAAACAAGATTTTTTGGGGGAAACCTGTTTGACTAGATATATAGGGATATCTTTTTGTGAAATAGTTTATATGTTAGAAGTAGTTAAGTTACAGAATGATGCTGTTTACTAGTGAACTGCTTTTCATTTGATCATTTATCAGCAAATATTTGGACACAAGTAAATGAACACAAGAAACTGATACTAATGTTTTTTTCCTCTCGCATTTTACATGACAAAAACTTGTCTTACATGGCATTCACAAAAAATCTGTTCACAGATCAGTACCTCTTCCATTTATCTGTTAATTGGAATTGGAATCATAAAAATTTGATTGTGAATTGTATTTGTTATTAATTTTCTTGCACAATCACCTCTTATGTTTGCGAAGTTGTTCACCTTGCCTTGGGTACTAAGCCAGGAGTATCTACTGATCGGCAGGATTGAAAGGGTTACTCAGTAAGTATTACACTGGAGGTCCAAACATGGATTTCTAGATGCAAGTTTACACTAGGTGATTTTCCTCGTCACAAAAACTGTTGTAAATGAAAGTGTTTCTGGGAGTTGAAAACCATAATCCATAACACATACACGACAAAGTGGAAGAAACAAATGGGAGTGGAAGACAAACCCAATGCAATGCACTACCTCTAAAAATATAAACAGATCGCACTATTTCGCCATAAAACAGGCCACTGCATACTATCGGGCCACCTTTAACGACTTGTCCCCGGCCGGACATAACGGGTGTGGAGGGAAACGAACGGGTCGATAAAATTAGCTTGCCTATCACCATAACAGGTGGTAAGCATATGGACCTAGCAGACTTCGTTACTTTTTTAGGATTTTGAGAAAAATGAGCACGACTCAATATCGATAATGCGCAAATTGGTAATGGGGGTAGGCATGGTCCGTAGTGAACACCTAACAAAATTTCAAAAAGAGCAGCGAACTAACACAGAACTATCAGCCGTTATTTCCTAAGAGATTTACTGAAGCGGAGATCTGAGCACCTATGGATATGTCCGGTGTGCGAAGAGGATAATAAACATACCTAATACTGACTGAGGATCTCATACACAGATGAATGTTCATGTGGATCTGGAATCCAAATCCCCGAACACATACTTCAATACTGCACAAGATACAAATAACATAGACGGCAGTTCTGACCAGAGGATACAGATTTGAGACAGCCGTTCTGACCTGGAAAAGACAGCGGATTTCGCCATGACTACATGCCCAATAATCTAACATGGCCAGATGCTGAACGCAGAAGACTGGCGACAATTGTCTGAAAGAAGTTATAACCATTTTGAGAAGTTTTCAACAGTATAGCTAAAAAATAATGTACAGAAAATTATTAATGATGTAAAGTAACTCCCAACAGTATTTGTTGACATCCTTTACCGAGATGTTGTAGGGCACCGATATGTTGTAGGGCGTAAAAGGCGTAGAGCATCGACTTAATTTTACTCGGGTTTCCCATATGTACTCCACCACTCTCAGCGAAGCGGCATGTCGCCTGGCAAGAGTACCACTTATTGCACATAATTCCCCAGTTTCAAGCGATAACCTCTAAGGATCTCCGAAACAATGCATGTCTAAACAAGACGATACAGCACAGGATCGAACCCTCTGACCGTTTGAGAACAAGCAAATTGTTTGATTATTATACCACGGAGATCACATCTTGTTGTATGTTACTGTATCTAGATATCCATATTGAGCCTATCATTTCTTTAATGGAGATTGTTAGTTGAGGAGGCTAGAAGAAATCAAAAGACACGTTTTCCTTTGTGCTAGACATTGTAACTAAATTGTGACTCTTTCAGGTCTTTAATGTGCAATCAATACCAGTATTGGAACACATCAAAAGACAACGGATCAAGTGGTTTTCACACGCTTCCAGATTACCAACAGATAGCATGCCACAAATGGTCATGACATAAAGGCATAACGGCTATAAAACCAGAGGCAGACCATGTAAAAGATGGATCACCGAAATAAAAAAAGCCACATGAACAAGCTAACAAACAGCACACAAGAAGGCCATCTCCAGAGAACTATTCCACCGCTGATGCCGTAGGGCAGACAAAGGCCACAACGTATTGATGGATAGATAGAGAATGTGCTATTTCATGCGAACGAGTCATTTTCTGGATCTTTCCTTCAATTCGAGGTCTATTTGATTAATTTAGTGTTGTGTGCTGAACAGAGCTGAGTAGTCTATCTACTCCGTAAGTTACAGTTGCTCTCTTGCAGCCATAGAGTTAGTTAGTTATTCCTCTAAGGCCAAGGACGGCACATCGGGCGGATGTCATAGATTTCCATATCTCACGTTTTATTGCCATTTGTCTTAGGTCTTCATTGTTTATGATAACCGATGGTGAAGCGTTGTCTCGTAATAGTTCTACGTAAGGTTTCTCTTGGTCTTCCTCGTTTTCTCTTGCCCCTTGGTGACCACATCAAAGCTTGATAGAGGAGTCTTTTGGTATTTCGCAGCGCGTGTCCAATGTAATTTCAGCGACGCCTTCTAATATAGGTGAATATATTTCTTGTTTTGCTTCTTGCGTGATGACTGTGTTGGATTTAAAGTCTGACCAATGGATGTTCAGTAATCGTCTAAGAAATTTATTTTCAAAGGTGTTTAGTCTTTGTTCTAAGTTTGATGTTGCTTTCCAACTTTCAGAGTAGATCTGAGAATAAATGGGCTGATTTCCTTTTAGTAACCAGGCAAAGGTCTTCTACAAAACGTCACCGTAGTTATAATCATGTTGATACTAGTTTCTTTAGTCTGATAGGTCTGCTGCAAGAAATCCCCCGTGTGGAGGCGAGGAAATAAGGGACTGACTAATGTCCAGATCTTGTATGAATAACCTCTTCTTCTTTCCTTTCAGTTCTATGTTGAACATAAGGCTGTAGCTGTTGCTCTCCAATAGTTTCTCTGCTACTGTGCCCACGAAGTCCCAATGGATTTGCTCTCTTTATCCACTATTCTTCTCCAGTCTTTATTTCTCGTCTTCCAACTCTTCTCTTTCCGTGTTCCAGTCCAGCGCGTGTCTGGTTATGTTATCATTCTTCTTTCTGAGGGTGTGTCCTTTCTATCCCTATTATATATATATATTTAAAATCATTATCTTCACAGAGCGCATTTGTGTTCTACAGTTCATCATTGTATATCAACTCTGGCCATTTTATTTAAATGAGACTACGGAGATATGAATGGTTACCGATCCATCAGTCCATATGGGCTCGTGACTTTTGACCCATGGAGACATTAATACATATCTGCAGTTTTGATGTGATAACCCTAACCCTAAATAAATTTAAGATTAATAAAGGGTAAACATAAACTGACAAACATTGCCATGGGCGAAATAATCACATCGGAAGAGAGGGTGGGGGGGGGGGAAGAGACACGAATTACAGACAAAAATGCCGTGTGTTATTGATTGAAAAATGATCTGTCAGATTTTCTGTTCCTCCGTCTGGTGACCACAATGTAGCTGTGTGTATATTTTGTGTGCACAGATGGTCTCTCCAAACTTGCTATTGTTAAAATGACAGATGTTGACAAAATCCCCGCCCCCTCACTTTTTGTTTGTTGTTTTGATTTCCTAGACTATTTATTCTCATAGCTAGTTCACGCTAGACTATTTATTCACATAGCTAGTTCACGCTAGACTATTTATTCACATAGCTAGTTCACGCTAGACTATTTATTCACATAGCTAGTTCACGCTAGACTATTTATTCACATAGCTAGTTCACGCTAGACTATTTATTCACATAGCTAGTTCACGCTAGACTATTTATTCACATAGCTAGTTCACGATATACCATTTATTCTCATAGAAGTAAATTCAAGTAGGAAGCATGAGGATATATTTTCCCATAGCTAGTTCATGATTATGATATGTCCCAAATAACAATTTTTATATCGCGTCTTGACGTTTTGTTTAATTCGTATACGATCAATTTTTAAACATTCTATCGGATATTGATCATGTATTGATCGATTTGTTTTAGATCATATTAGATTTCCTGCAACTTGTGCAGAGAAACTGAAATGTTTTGCAGAGAAGTAGCTGCTGGAAAAATTATTGTTCTATGAGCAGCGAAGCTGGGACATTTCTGTAGTAGTGTTCTGGTGTCTGTGTTGCTGCTCCGTAGTTGCACAGTCGCAGATACCGATTCAAGGTACCTGGTAAGTGTGGTTTCGGACGGCAGAGTTCTATTCTCAGTCGAAATATCGTGATTTATTCATTTCTGTTGAATTTGTTATGTTGTCTTGCTCAGGGCTATAGTTTTCGTTTATTTCTTTCCACTGAAAACGCATATATTGTTTTAGCGGATATTTTACTTCTCTGAAGCTGTGAGTTACGCAGGTTTGAGAGAGTTTTCCTTCCGTTTTTTGCCACATTGTCTGCTTTTCCGTGAACAAGGGTGCTACAAAGAGCTGACATCCATTGTAGTACTAATTTTGTTTAAAAAAAATAATTCGAAGATTTTTTGTCTAATGTAGATGTAAACCATGATACAACGCATTCCATTTTCTGGACTACATCCTGTTAATCTACAGGAGTTAGAGAATACATGCAGAAAAAGTGTATACAATTTCTTCGTTATGCCCTGAATAGATTGTTTCCCCATGTATGGTCTGGGATGCAAATGACTTTGCACTGGTCTCGTGCAAATCCTATGGCTAGCAGGTAACCAAGTACCGAAAATATCCCCTTGTGTGGCTTTCTGAAAACGGTAGTTCGATGGTCTTGCGAAACAGCGATCAACTCTTTGGAGATATCCGGCCTGGGTCTCCATAACCAAAAAAATGTCGCAGCAATGATAGTGGCTGATCTGTACTGCTGAGTCGTGTCTTTTTTCAATTATACAGTACTGCTGGCTCATTGTAAATCATACTTCTAAAGTGACGCTTTTAACCATTTTCCTGATTTTTAATGATTATATTGTGTCGACCACCAATGAAAATCGTGGGAAAAGTAAACTGCGTCAAGTTAGAAGAGTGATTCCCAATTCAGCAAACGTCTTATATTGTAGATGGTCACGGCAAAGCTGTCATTTCCCAAAACTAATGAAAGCGAAAATAGTGAGCAAGTCACTGGAGAAGTAAGACTATTCTTTTGAGTACAATGTGAAGGTAACACATCGCTAGAGGGCAGCACCGAGGGCAAGTGATAAACAGTCGAGAAAACAAAATATAGAAACACAGCTCAAGCGTTGTTTATGCTCGAAAACAAGATTCTAGTTTCTTCGAGAAGCACATAGTGTGGAAACGAAAAAAGGCAGGTAGACATGTAGCCCTATTTCAGAGAAAATGTGTGCAGTGGCTCAGACATAAGTAAAGTTATCACAATGCCGGTGAACAAACCTCGGTTAAGAGAACAAACCAACTGTAGTCCAAATTTATCGTAGAGAATTTGCTATACCGGAACCAGGTTCACAGCAGAGAAGGATTGAATACTGATCGAAGGGTAAAAGGGACCAGTGGGTTGTCAGATGTCGCTAAACATGGCAACAGAACACATCATACGAGATAAGACGTAGTCGATCCAAGTCACAATCCCGGTTTGCCGGTTCTCACACGGGAAACTGTCACACATAGACATGTTTTAACCTGCAAAGCTCACGAGCACAGTGGTTTATTTAGTGAAAGTACCCACGGGCACAGTAGTTTATTAAAGTTTATTTAGTGAAAGTACTCACTGGCACAGTAGTTTATTTAGTGAAAGTACTCACGGGCACAGTAGTTTATTTAGTGAAAGTACTCACGGACACAGTAGTTTATTTAGTGAAAGTGCTCACATGTACAGTAGTGCAGCGATGCCTCTCTTTACTCTCTCACCAAAGTAAAAAGCTGATAAATGGAAAGCTCCTGAAAGAAGAGAGGTTATATCTTGGAAAGGTCTGTAGTCACATTTGACAACAAGCTGACTTGGAAGGAACACACCAACAGAACAACAACAAAGATCAGGAGAAAGTTAACCATCCTAGGTGAAAACTAGGTGGAATCACATGGGGAGCAAATAGGAAAATAAAAGAGCGAACATTGGGGTTTGGTCACAAATGGAATGATTATCGTGTTTCATACAAAGCAACCAATATACAGTTGGAATCCCGGCCTTCTCTAGATACAGGTAATATTAACTGGTCATTCCAGGAAAAACAAATGACCGCCTTGCAACGATTGCTTATTTCTTCTTCTTCATCGTTCATTCTCAAACTCCCGCTGGATCTCCTTTGTAGCAGGACCATGGTCCCACTAGATTTCGAGCAGGATGTAGTGCAGAGAATGGAAATACGTTGTGTCGCCGTTTTATTTGCGCCAATGGCCCGACACACCCGTCTTCGGCGGGATTGCTGATTTTACTTAATTATTCCTCATATCAACTTCTTTTTAATGAGTCTATTAGTGGTGATCCAATCATACCATAACAAAATACACCACCAATCTCTTTAATGGATACCTACAGGCAAAAGAGCAAGGGGTAGACCAAAAGAAACACTCAGAAGAACAATACTTAGAGAAAGTAAAACAACCAATATTCATACTATTCAAGAACTGCACAGAATAGCTTTGAACAGACAGAATTGGAGAGATCTGACCTCTGCCCTATGCGCTAACTTCAGCGCAAAAGGAAAATGAATGAATGAATCATACCATATGAAGAATGCTCTGCACAGACATCCAGTTATAAGGCTTTTTTAATCCATACTTTCGTTCTTCATTACGTTTCTAATCACTGACTTAACGTTTCGGTTAAATTGTGTTGTTGTATTTTTAATTTCTTTTGATTTTCATATATCAAGTATACACTTTTAACCTATTACGTATTCCACGATTATTGCCTATCAAACAATGTATGGATGTTCCGGTGTAGCAGAGTCACATTGCATTCACTACTGATGTGGAGCTATTCACCAGTCATTCGATGCTAGTGTGTGCTACTTGTTGCTTGTCGATGTTTCTGTGCTAGAACTTATCTTCTGTCGCAGCAAACTAAGTACAAAAAGTTCGGACGTGCGCCTCTTTCTAATAATTTGTTACAATAATTCAAGAATTATAATTCAACAAAAACGTGTATTTAGTGAAAATGTGCTGATGCGAAACTGTCGGACACTGGCTTGCCCTCCTGTTTGTAGAAAACCGGACGTGTCCAGGGACATACATAACTAAGGACACTTTTTTATTTTATATAAGTACTATTTATTTGAACCATATACCAGACATATGATACGAGTCTGTATCAAGATACTAGATACTGGCACACGACACATTCTGACTTGTGAGTGACAAGGTAAGGTCGCAATCACAAAGCTGACATTTTATTATTATATTTTATTATATTATTATTTATTTTTATGGAATTTTTGTGTGACCACAACAGGCACCCATATTGATTGACCCAGCTTTTCAGTTAACGGAAACGTCTACCAGGACAGTATCAATATCACAATAATAACAAAATTTAGGTTAACAGTAATTTGAGTAATAATAATTGAAACGTGTATGATTTGTTGTAGCTTGATTTTACATTTCCTATTCATAATGTTGTGTTACATTCTTGATCGTTGTTTTTTAAAAAAAAATGTAGATTGTGGTGGTTGTTTATACTCACGATCATACACGCTCGTGTTTTAAATATATACAAAACTATGACAGATCATAAAGTAGCTGTGTAAAAGTACAACGAGCTACGTTTCGATCAAATATACTTTGTTAAGTAAAGAATACATGATCTATATAACTTGATGGTTGCAAAGGGTAACGCATTGCTCTTGTGGGCTCCCAGGGTTAGCAGATAACCAAGATCCTGAAAGTACCCTCTAGCAGTGGACTATGGAAACAGAAATACAGCTGCTCGTGCTGTGTTTCCGGTCTTGATTTTTAGGGTTCGTGTCAATGGATGTGAAGGGTGTAAATCGAATAAGAATTGGCTGAAAGAAAGACGAGCAATTTCTCCGATACTTCTGCGCCAACGCATACAGCGGCACTGTCGGCAGTCGACACGTAATGACGCAAGGCTTTCCGGTTCGATCAACTGAAATGCAGATGCATTGAAGGGGCGGACAATGTCGATTTCCCGACATGAGTAGATGTCACGAAACACCGACTATCATACTCAAGTCTCCGGAAGTGTAAGGTTAACATATTGAGTGTTAAGAGAGATTAACACATCGCTAGAGGGCAGCGTCATTGCTATTAGAATGAAGAAAATTCGATATGATAATCGTAACTAAAGTGTTGTTCAGCTCGAGAACAGGTTTCTAGTTACTTCCATAAAGAATGTTTCGTGGAACAGAAGCAGCAAATGTCACCCGGAGCTCCTAGATATATGTAGAGACTAAGACTTGGAGGTGTTAGCAATATCGGTGAATGAACCTCAGCAAAGAGGACTAATCAACCATGGCACAATTATACCTCAGCTAAGAGGACTAATCAACCATGGCACAATTATACTTTAGAGTGCTTCCTATACAGGAGTCATGCTCATAGGCGAGGAAAGGGTCAGTACCTCACAAGCACAGGGACAATGCGTCTAATTACGCAAGACAAGTTCACATGCAGCGGAATGCCTCGTTCGAGATAGACGTAGTCGATCCAAACTGCGAGATAGACGTAGTCGATTCAAGTCTAAATCCCTGATTACCTTTTCCTCGGAGAGTGCCACTCAGGTACATGTTTTGACCTGTAATGTCAAGGGCTCAGTGGTTTTAAACCTTTGTTGTTGTTGTTTGTTAGTTGCGGGATTCGACCAGGCACTCGCTATGCCTGGTCACGTCGCTTTCCACCTAGTTCTAAATAGGACTGTTTTGGCGATATCACGACGCTGGAGTGACCGGGGGACTGGCGAAGCGTACTTGAAAAGTCTGACGAAAGTTTTGCTGAGGCTTGCCTGAAATCCCTGGACGAACTGTAGATGAAAGAGTTGATTCTCTCTTGGAAGTTTCCATGTCCACAGCAGGTTCCCACGTCAGCTGGAGATGATTCGATCCTTGCTAGCTTAGCCAAATTGCTCTGTTGCCCGGGGTGCTCCGCGAGGAGGAGGAGTAGTAGCAAGGTCTGGACCAGTAAGAGTCCTGATCCTGGCGAGCGAAGCGAGCCCATGTGATCGCTTCTTCATCTCTGCACCCCGGTTTTAAACCGTCACGGCGTAGAGTCGATATGCATTCGATGCTTGTTGACAGATAGGGCGTCACAGGCTAGGCTCACCCGAATTAAAAGCACGTCTAAATCGGATGTACTCGACCTATATGGCGCAGATTGAACGGCAGCACACATTTCAAGCTGCCCGTCGGAAATCACATGAAATTCGTGATGATTTAACGAAAGCAAACAACAACTGTTGTTCGTCCATCACATGATGATGACAGTTTGTCACATTCAATTTTGAAAGTTCAGTTAAAATTATGTCTTTGATTATGTGTTTGTAGATTGATAATAAGCCATATTCGTGCCGCAAATATCCTTGGACAGTTTGGGCATGGATTGACCACTGTATACGTTTTTTTGTCTACCCGTAATTTAGCAATTCTCCACTGTTGAGCTGCTGCACTTGTCCTCTTTTCACAAGATTCGGCGTCTTTTTGGACAGTAGATCGCCATATAGCTCTACTTTGTGCAAGTTCTTCCTATGTATTTTGGTCTGTTTCAAAGGCTTTCAGTGAGTTCTTTATATCGTCCTTTTATCGCTTCTTTTGGCCACCTTTAGATCGTATGCCCTTCTGCAACTCACCATATCGAAGTATCTTTGGCAGGCGATTATCTGGCATACCCGCCCAGCGAATCTGTGTCTGCATTAGAATAATGTCAATGCTAGGGATACAGTATCTGTCAGACTGTTATCAAGAATCTTGTCTTGCCATCTTATGTTCATAATATTTCTGAGACAAGTTGTGTGAAAGTGATTGAGTTTCCTCACATGATGTCTATACACAGTCCATGTTTCACAAGCGTATAACAGCACCGGAAGTACAACTATTCTGTAAACTTTCAGCGTAGTTTGTAGGTTAATTTATTTTCTATGCCACCCAGTTGCGTACAATCTGCCGAAAGTTCTGCTCGCCTTCGCGATCGATGTATATATTTCATCATAAACGTTGGCATTTTGTGATAGTGTGCTACCTAAAACAACAACTATATAACTAGAACATATAAGAAATTACCACTCGACACAAGCTCGTAGATTAGGTGAGGGGATTGTTTCAAAACCACTATTCCTTAGGAAAAAAATAAGAATATTACATTTATCACTATCACTGTAATATTAGGGTACACAAAAGATATATCATTCTTTATCCGCCCCCACCACCACACCAATAATTATAAGTTAAAACATCTCTACCAAAAAAGGAAATGGGAAACATTTTATGTTAAATAGAAAATCCTGTCTGACTCTGTGGCGGAGAGGTTTAGAGCATTTCTCGAGCGGCCAAGGCACCAAGTTCAAACTCTGTAGCCAATTGTACATCCGGGTGGTTCAGAAAGCAATGGCTACTTACTGAGCGTATTTATATCGCCAAGAAATTTGTTACGGCACAAAAAAAAATATTTGCTGGGTTGATCGTTACGCCCTGAACAAAATATTTTACCTACAGTCCTTATCCAATAGCCGGGGGGGGGGGGGGCGGGGAAGGAATGGTCTTCTCATTCGTAGTTGGAACTATTTCTAGTTCGCTTTTTAAATATAAATGTTACTGTATGTACTCGAGACTCTCATGCTGTTTTCTGTAGATGTGTGAGTGTTCAGGTGGTATCTGAACATGTGATGTGAGTGCTAAAACATGCATCCATCCATCTGTATTTGTATGTCTCTCCAAGTTTGCTCTAGTCTCACACATTTAAACTGTGCCTTGAAAAAAATTATATTTCTAATTTCATTAATGAATATCTTAGATTGAAACAGTAGAAGTATGGTGTACTTCGTACAGTTATTTTCCTGTTCCAGTTTTTAGTGTACGGATAAACACCAGATTTCACTGTATTCAAATACCCCCTCACTTTCCATTTACTCATTGTATCTTTTAGCAGTTGAAGATTTTTCGTACATAGAACGTTTTTAAAAAAAAAAATATTTTCACCGAGAGAGGAGCACACAGTAGCAACATTGATTATCTTCTTTGCATGCCTTAAGAGGGAACTAAGGAGATTATGGAGTGGAGTTGGCTGTCTTCACCATTTAGGGTTCAAAGTGACACAGAAGCCATTGCTTTATTCCTAGTTGGAAATAAACATTACTCCCGTTGCTCACTCAGCCGAGTCTGTCGGCAGTTATAGACCTGTTCGCTACATTAAATTGGGCCCCATTCATTACGTGTTTTGATTATTGTTTGGCTTTCAATTGGTTACTATTTATATATACTTGGTATCGCCTCGTCTATTTTTGGCATGCTGTTCTAGGTATATAAATAGTAACCAACTGAAATCCAAACAATAACCAAAACACGTAACGAATTGGGTCCAACTCAATTTAGCGAACATGTATTCTATACTGTTGATCGGTCACGACCCAGCTACCAAGAAGTCGGGTACTAAGGCTAAGGTACTCTGGGAAGGTCAATGATTTGCTGCTGAGCAAGTGCGATATGCGATGCTAGTCGTGCGGTTTATGGTCAATCGCTGATTAGGCAGCTGTGTACATAATGAAAAACGTGTGCTGTGACGCTGGTACATAATCATATTATATTTACCTTACCTTTACTTCTTAGGTAATCGGTTTAGTGAAATATCAGTGAACTGAATAGAAGAGTTACGCTCTTTGAAGAACTCTTCACAGTTCAGAAATCAATAAGTATCGTTCCATTTTTTTGGGTACCCCGGTGATGCGCATTGAAATACCATCATCAGTTGCACGGCAATCAACAGCTGTACGCATCTCTGCAAATCCAAAGAACGTATCTTGTCATTCAAGTATACGCACCTACATGCGAATGTGAGGAAGATGCAATTGATGAATTCTTTGCTAAATTAGTAGAGACAATTCAAAACATTCCTCAAAAACACAATATAGTAAAGTGAACAAAAATATGAGATGCAAAATAAAATAAGCAAAAGAGAAATGGATTAATTACCAATGTGAGATCATCACCACAACTATACGACATGACAACAGCAAGGGGGCATATGTCGTACAAAAAAACCACTGACACATCCACAGATACCTACGATATCCATTATAGAAGACAAAAATGGCAAAACGTTAAATGAAAAACCTCCGCCGAAGACGGATGTGTCGGGCCATTGGCGCAAATAAAACGGCGACACAACGCATTTCCATTTTCTGGACTACATCCTGCTGGAAATCTAGCAGGACCATGATCCAGCTAGATCCAGTTGGAGTTTGAGAATGAACGCAGAAGAAGAAGAAGAAATGAAAAATCATAAATAGTTAATAGATAGACTAAATATTGTCAAGAATTATATAACTGTACAACTAAAGACCTTGAATAGACTAAATAGTGTCACGAATTATATAACTGTACAACTAAAGACCTTGAATAGACTTAATATTGTCAAGAATTATATAACTGTACAACTAAAGACCTTGGAATACGTAACAACTTATATGATTCAAGAGTATTATGTGATCCTGAAATCTTGAGAGAAGAAGTTATACGATTATTAAAAATTGGAAAGACAAATATTATTTGTTCCTAATATATATTTCTAATCAGTCTGATGTCTTTTCCATCTATACCTATTTCTTGAAGACATTCAATTAATTTTTCAAGTTGGATTATGTCAAAGGCCGTGATGTAGTTTATGAAGCAAATACATATACTTTTTTAAAATTTCTATGTATTTGTCCATCAAAAATCAGATACTAAGTATAGCTTCCCTGGTTCCTTTGTTTTTCCTAAAACCCAGTTGCTCTTCAACAACCTCAATGTCTATCTTGTTTTTAATTCTTTACACGTATTATCTTGAGTAGTAATTTGGTTATGTGGCTCATCATACGTATTGTTCTGTATTCTTTACAATCCACATCCTTGGGCTTCTTATGTAGTAGTATGAATATTGATGATTTTAGATTGTTATGTATGTGGTCTGTTTCATATGTGTCATTACAAAGTTCTGTGATAGCTTTCACACCAAATTCATCTTGAGTTTTTATTATATCTGCTGTTATATTGTCGGAGCCTGCTGCCGTTCCACATTTTATTGAGTTTTCTACTTCTGCTTTCAGTATTTTTAGTCCATCATTCTTGTGTATTGGAAAGACACCAGGAATAGATAATTTCTCTGCGGAAATCCTCAGACTTGGGAGAGAGCAAGAATAAATGTTATGAGAATACTTTCTCAACAGATATGAGAAACAAAAAGTGGCCTGCAGAATGGACACAATCGCTGTTATACCACTACCAAAGAAATGGAATTTAAAATTGTGCAAAATTATAGAACTATTAGTTGTAACACTCATCCAAGTAAAGTGATGTAAAGGATATTGTTAAAAATTGAAAAGAACTGAAGAACAAGCAGGCTTTCATTAAAAAAAAACAGAAGTTCTATAGTTAAATTTTCAACATCAGAATAATCATTGATTACAACATCAGCATGAAATATATCACAAATTGATCGATTTCGCTAAGGCATTCGATCGAGTATGGCAAGAAGGATTATTGAAGATTATGAGAAATTTTAATTTCGACATAAATATTACAGAAATCATTGAAGCACTATACAAAGTAGCAACTAGTGCTGTTATAATTAATGGTGATATTGGAATATTTTTTTCAAAACATCTGCAGGAGTTTGACAAGGTTGTATGTTATCACAAGTGTAATTGTATATATTCTTGGAAAACATCTTACAAGAGACACCACAGAACCATCAAACAACAATTTCAATTGGTGGCCGCCCTCTGTGCAACATGCGGTTTGCAGATTTCATTGACCTTATGGCTGCCGGTGAGAAGGAACTCCAAGAACTGACTACTAAACTTGGCAAAACTTATGATATCGAAATAAACATCGAGAAAAACAATATAATGGCAAATAAAGATGACAGCACGACTTCTGTTAACATCTGGGTAAATGGACAGAAACTTGAACAGTTCCCACCGAAGACGGATGTGTCGGGCCATTGGCGCAAATAAAACGGCGGCACAACGCATTTCCATTCTCTGGACTATATCCTGCTGGAAATCTAATAGGGCCATTGTCCTACTGCAATAGAGATCCAGCAGGAGTTTGAGAATGAACGCTGAAGAAGAAGAAGAACGGTTGATACCTTTAAATATTTAGGATCTTATATGAGTGGTGATGTAAGCAGTAACAAAGAAATATACTAGATTTGAAACAGGCTCGGCAGCAATGTACAGATTAAATACCATATTGAAGAGCAGAATGAGTACAGCAGTGAAGATAAACCTATATAAATCTCTAAAACATATTCTTTTATACGGATGTAAGAGTTGAACAATTACAGCAGAGATGCAGATGAGAATATAGTCTTTTGAAAACAAATGTTACAGACGAATACCGCGCATCATAATGCAGAATATACAAACACAGAAAAGTATTTCGTTCTCTGATATATAAATAAATATGAGAATAAACGCATTTAAAAAGAAAAATTATAAATGTAGAAGTTCATTACATTTATTTTAAATTTATCGGACTCGTCCCGTGAGAGGACATTGCAAACCCCAGATTTAGAACCACTGATCTCAGTACTAAATTTATCCTGAGCATAATCCTAATAATGACACCATCAAATGTGTTATTGGTAATGACAACTAATCTCCTTCATAACCGTTAACAACCTTAAATGTGCACATCACCCACATGCAGGGAATGACACAAACAAATATGAATGGAGGTGCATTAGCTAAACTAATATTCTGGAAATAACCATAATAGCTATAGAAATATTCATTTTTATGTGTGTATTTTAATGTTATGACCAGCTATAATGCTCTTCTGCAAATAGGCATTTGCGTTTTGATTTCCTTTCTGCACTGCGTCAAGATATCAGCGAAAGCGTATGGATAATGTATTATCAGCGTGATACCAGTTAACTGACCAGTTTTTTTAATACCCACTGTAGTGTCCATTTAAAAAAAAATTGTCTGACGTGTTTTTTTGTTGAAAAAGTTCGTCAGTAAATATTTGGCATGTTCATCTGTTTTACAGTCTTACTCTTATTGTTTGTAGTTAATAGCTTGTATTGGAGGTCGGGTGGGGGTTCCGGTAGCTCATGCTCAGTGCACTAGCATCCTGCTCCAGTGATCCAGGTTAAATTTCCAGTTCAGCTGAAAATATTTTATTTAATCAATCCAGCCTAAACGGGTACCATATCTGGATAAGTAAAGGCGGCGTGCGTGGTGCTGACCACATCGTCTAGGTATACCGTTAGTCATTAAAAAGTACATACCTAACTAGCACTGTATTCCCCATTGTGAACCATCATCGTCATCATCATCATCATCAAACCTATAACCCTTTAGGGTCGTAGGAAAAACTACGGAAACATCAACACAAAGTTTTCGCCACGTCTCTCTGTTATCATCTCTTTGTTTGAGTGTGGACAATCTTAATCCTGTCCATTCTTTAATAATATCAATCCATGCTTACTTCTTATTTTCTGCTTCCACCATCGTCTGTTCTACCCGAGAATCGTGTCTCATCATGTGACCAAACCACACAAGTTTGTGACGCCTCACCACCTGCCATGAGATATTCTTGTTGGCCTGCAAGAGTATTTATTTTGCTTCTCACGTATGTTGATTGATGTTGCTTTTATGGGTAACCAACTCCATCAATATAACTCTGAATGTGAACATCTAACAGACATCTGTCAAAACCTCGAGAATTTTTCCGTTAAAGCGGTACCCGTTTAAGCTGGGTTGATCTCGGTTCAATACCCGGGACCTCAAGGGTCTGAGGACGGCGTTAACCACACGGCCATGCGCTACACTAACAGAGTATATTTCCTAACAATCCTAACATAACAGAGTATATTTACATTCCAACAAACCAAGACATCACAGAACCTGACATACTAAATCAAGAAATAGAAGTAGTCGTATTGAATAATACAGAAAAAATATATGCCAAAATATTAGAAACACGCATAGGATACATCACATAACCACAAATGAGCTCCTCCCAGTTTGGATTGAGGAGAAGAGGAAGTTGTACAGATGCTCTATTTTCTTTTACTTTTAAAAAAAATAGAATACGATCAAGAACTAAAGGAAAATTCATTTGATAAATTCAGTAGAAATGCTTTATGTGTCACTAGAAAACTGGGGTGCAAAGGGAACGCATTGCTCTCGGCGAACCCAGGGTTAGCAGATAACCCAAGATCCCAAATGTACCTCCTCGCGGTGCACCCTGGAAACAGAAATACAGCAGCTCGAGCTGATTCTAGCCAAATCATTTGGGGATCGTGTCCGTGAATGTGGAGGTAGCAGATGGAAAGAGATGTGACTGCACAAGAGACAGACAATATCTCCGACACTACCAGTATCACCACATACAGCGACACTATCGACATACAATGAAGCTAGTTAGTCCAGTCCGAACATTGGAGGGGCGGCCAATGAAAAAAAAGCATGAAAATGTGGATGCATGGCGAAAGACAGATTGATTTCATACTGAGTACTATGGAAAAATGAAAGGGCAGAACAGCGTTAGAGGGCAGCGTGAACTGCAAATAGAAAGTGAAAAAGTTTACGGAAATGGAAACTACAATCTCTGTTAGCTCGTGACGAGCTTCTAGCTACTTAATTTCTTTATAGGCAGAGATCCATACCCAATAATGGACGTCTAGCAAAGTAAAAAGACCTGGCCTAACTCTAATGTCGAGTCTTCCTATACCGGAAAAATGCTTGCAAAGAGAAAGAGTGCCGTAACCGATAGGATCAGGCAAAAAAAGGGACAAATATGGCAGTCCTGGTCCAACTCTACTGTCATGCTTTCCTATACCGGAAATACACTTGCAGAGAGAAAGGATTCCGTACCCGATGGCCTCAGGCACAAAAGAGACAATTTTAGCCCTGCCCCAACTCTACTGTCAGGCTCTCCTATACCGGAAATACACTTGCAGAGAGAAAGGGTTCAGTACCTGATGGGGATGGGCTCAGGTGCTATTGGGACAAGGTCGCTTAGCTCAAGAACGCCTTGCTCTCAATCGCGTGGTGTGAGACTCGAACTTGGGCGAGGGGTTCACGATGTCGGTGAACGACACCTCGGCTAAGAGGGCGAAAGAGCCAGGGTCCAACTCTTTTGTTGAGTTTTTCCTATTAAGGAACCAGGCTCACGGATGAGAAAAGGTTTAGTACCCGATGGGCACGGGCACAGTACGTCCAATTACACTAGGCAAGTTCAGAGACAGTGGAACACCTCGTGCGAGACAGACGTGAGAAAAAAATCGTCTGGGCGAAGAGTCACCACACACGCGTGCCTGGCGACAGATAGGGAGGCTGTCACAGGTTAGGGTAGCCCACCCGAATTGTCAAGGCATGCCGAAATCGGATGTGCTAGGCCTACAAGGCGCATAACGGTAGTACAACGTAAACACGCTCCCGACGGAAATCGCACGGATATCCATGCTGATTACAATGGAGCGAACGCAAAACAAAAACAAACTAGAAAACTATGGAATCAAAGGTCAGTTACTAGGAAATACAAAAGCCCTTTACCAGAACTGCCTAAGCTCAGTAAGAACAAAAATGACTTCATCTTTCGAAACAAAATCAGTGGTAAGACAAGGACATGTGCTCTCAATACTTGTTAACATTTACATGGACAGAGTAACAAAAGAATCCCAAATCAAGAAAGTAAACAGTACAGAAATCAGAGAAGAATCTGAAGAAGAATTAAATAACACAACGAACTGGTATTTGCTGATGATCAAGGTATTATTTAGGAAGATGAACATCAGTTACAAAATTATATGAACACACTCACAACAAATAGTCAAAGAAGCCAAAGAGAATTCCTGGCGCAAATATGGAGAACACATAACAGGCCTTTGTAAGAATAACCCTAGAGATTTCTTCAAAGGTATCACCGCATTGAGAATGAGAAATGTACGCTACAAACCACTTACAATAATAAACAGCAGAGACGGAATACCTCTACTTAATGGAAATGTTAGAAAGAATAGGTGGAAACTGTATAATCCTAACATTCTGACGCAACATACTTATAAAGGAAAAGACCAAGCCAGAAAAATTAAGCCAAGAAATAGAAATGGCTATCAAGAACAGCTCAAACAAGAAATCACCTGACACAGATGAAATACCCAACGAATCCATTAAAGCATGTAAAGATATTGGGGTAAAATGACTGCTAAGAATATTCACAATAGCGTGGAAAAAAGGGGAAGTCCCAGAGGACTGGCAAAAGTCAATAATCGTGCCATTGTGGAAAAACAAGAGCAACAAAAGAGAGTGTGAAACATACCGAGGAATCTCGCTATTAAGCTACACCGGAAAAATCTATGCAAAGATAATAGAACAACGGGCAAAATATATCGTCGAACCACAATTGAGCCCCTCTCAATTTGGCTTCAGTTAGCTGCGCAGACGCCTGTTCACACTGAGACAAATGAGTGAGAGAACAATAGAATACAACAACGAACTAAACACAATATTTATAGATCAAGATAAGGCGTTTGATAGAGTCAACAGAGACGTACTATGGGAAACTCTAGAAATATGTTGTATCAAAGGACAGTTGTTAGAAAGTATAGGACCTAAGGGCGTTGTATAATAACTGCTGTGTTGTAAGAACATCCGGTGGTATTACAGACGCATTTGAGACAAAAACGGAAGTGCGTCTGGGTTGCGTGCTCTCACACTTGCTTTTCAATATATACATAGACAGAATAATAAAAGAGGCAAAACGTGCAGAGGGCAACATCACCGACTCAGAACAAGGTAACTCAGAGCAACTAAACAATGAACTAAATGAACTGCTTCTCGCAGACGACCATAGCCTTATATACGAAAACGAAGAACAGCTACACAATCATGTTAACTCACTATCTGCAACATGAAGATTAATACACAAAAGACGGAAACTATGAAAATATGCAGAACACAGAGTCCACTAAACATACAGATAGACAACATAGGAGTAAAACAAGAGTTCAAATATCTCGGTAATATTGTTTACAGAAAATGAAAGCCTCGACAGACAGATAGAGACGAGATGTCAAAAGGCAAATGCAGTAACATACCAACTGTCACCACTACTTCTTCATCCCAAGATCGAAATGGAAGTTAAAAGACAAATAATCTACAGTATATTCCTACCAACACTGTGCTACCAGTGCCAAACATGGTCTCTCTCATCTTCACATTACAGAAAGATAGTGAGTGACATGTGAGATGAAATGCTTGAGGAAAGTCGCAGGGGTCACCAGGCTCGATATATTACGAAATGAAGACATCAGGAAAAGAATATGTATACTACCTTGCACAGAATACATAGAAAGGCAGCAGAACAAGTGGTTTGGCCACATTATGAGGATTCATCACGATAAGTTGCCCATACAGGCGTATAACCAAATGAGATCAGGGTACAAAAACAGGACGACCACGGAAAAGATGGATAGAAAACGTCAGGGACATCCTGAACAAACACGGTCATAGCACAGCCGAGGCCACACATCAGGCTTTAGAACGCAAGCTCGAGCTCCAATCACCCCTACGCGGGAAAGGACAATAGACAACTTGCACAGATATTCAAAATTGTTTACCAATTTTAGTTATATATTGTCTTATAACATAATATGGCATAGCGGAAGAAACTAAAATACTATTGGGTTTCCAGGGAAATGAAAATGATATGAAACTAGGGACTGAAATCTCTTACGTTCAGTACTCTCGTCAGTTTGTACTGACCTCAACTGCTAGTTCTGTGTTAGTTTAACAAACAAATTGTGATACTCACGTCTAGAATTCTAAATCTACTTTTATGTGTGTTGACTTTATGCGGTGTTATGACAACTGACAATAGGAGAGAGACGTCTATTTGTGTTAGATATGGTCGACCTCAGGGACGGTTTATTTAGGCCATGTGAACTAGATGCGCTAATCTATGTTAGTACAGGGTTATAAGCGATGTATTGTAAATGTTGAGTTCATTGACAGACTCCAGTTAAGTTAGCAGAATGTAGTTAGACGTCCATAATGCATTGTATCGTGGTTCCGTGGTTCACAGTTTAATTGTTTATACTATATATTTTTTTCTTCCCCCCCCCCCGCTTTTTCTTTTTAATACTTGTTCTGTCAGTCATTGCATGTGCTGGATCAAACTGGAAAAGTCTAAAAGGTTTCCAGTAAACTTTGATTCGAACTTGGACAACACTAACCATTGCGTGACTTCAAAACTAGCCAAAAGCACTATGAAGACTCAGAAGTAGATAATCTAAACTAGAACCTTGTCCGATAACGACAATGATGACGATGATGAACTTGGAGAGAGTACCAGTTTTCCCATTCATATATTCGGCTCAGGTTGTGGAGGTAAATTCCATCACAACAGTCCAGGACACGTGTCTCCAACAGGCTTCATCACAGCGGGCATCATCGCTGAGGTAGCTAACTCCAACAGCAACCTCCTTCCCTAAATCACTTCTTACAGCATGCATGACAAACGACATTTACTATTATTCGCTACCCTTTCGCTTCCCGGTAATACATGGATGTGAGCCATATCTATATCTTCAAAACTCTTTGCTATTAGTACCGTGCCACGATGCCCATGCTATTTCCTACCAATTATCTTTCTTTGCTTCTTTTTCATCATATTTTACGTTGTCACAATATCTAAGACAATGGGGTTCCTTACAAACTCACTTTACCCTCTCTGCTGGCTCGGTTGTTGGAACTTATCTTTGACAATTTTCATGTCGGCGTGATTTAACCCAGCTTGTATCAAAGGAAGTATTACCAAGGTGTAGCAGTTGGACATATGAGTGTGTTAGTAATCAGTCCAGTCCTTCAGCTGGGTTCACCTTTGTCTCTTGTGCTTATTAAACTATTAAGACTTTGAAGGTTACTAGTGTTATTATTATGATTTATTGTTACTGGTGAGCAACGTATTGGAAATGCATAACCCTCACATATTAAATGTTAGTGTAGTATACGTAAGGGATTAGAAGGGAAACATGTTTACCAAGAATTATAAAGAGAATTAAATCGATTTATTTGGTGGTTTATTGCGTTTGTAGGCTTGATGAACAAGATTTATATAATTTACATGATCATTGAAACACAGACATTTTGTCGAACAGGACTAGAACAGGGAAAATTTGTATGAAATGCTATATATCAAGTGACATATTTTTTTCCAAAACGTTGTTTTTTTCGTGGAGATTCTAACGCCTCTCTGTCCCGGACAGGCAGGACTGCATTGGCCAGAGACATGTGCATACATTATTCGAAGATCTTAAAAGGGTTACTTAGTGTTGTTATTACTACTTTGCACAGCTTTCTCTTTTTGTGTGTGTTGCAATTGAGAGTCTTCTTCTTTCGCTAACTTAAAACATGTCTATATCTGTAATTGCTTCTCCTGATTAAAATTGTATTTTGTAGTTCATACATATAGTTGCCCATAGAGCTTTGATTCCAGTGTTGTTTCCTCTGGCCAATATGTCTGCCTTAGCGTTTCATACTCAGAGCACTCTTGAAGTATATGTTTGTCACTCTGTGCTGCCTGTCCACATGTACACATGACCGTGTTGCTAATATTGAACTGTGTGTACATGTGACTGTTAAGTCGATTGTTCCCGTTCTGAAGCGTAGAATTACAACTTGTTCTGATCTGTTCATAATGTGATAGCCATCTTGTGTTGGTGTTTGTGGCTTTCTTATTGACTTGATCATCTTTTTTTCTGATGGTAGGTGATTGTTACATCTGGCTGGTCTTCAGCAACACCTTCCTTAATGTGTTGTAGGGCGTGTGTAGATATTAACTAAATTCTAAACACTGTCTATTCTACCCATACTAGAAATGTAGCAATAGTGAAAGAGAAACAGACATTCGACGAAATCCTTTTCTCAAGATGTCTCGTGGAAGCTTTGTTATGATTGTTAGGGAATCCTATCAGGACGTAGTCATCAACCCATCATTTTTGTGTATGACTGTAGTGATTTTCTAGGCAATATAAATACGTTCAGTCGTTTGTCATTGCTTTCTGAACGATCCAGATGCACAATTACCTGTGGCGGGATTCAAACCCGGTATCTTGACATCACATACGCGCTCTGTACCACACTACCACATAGAACGACTTTGTTATAATAGTGAAGCATGATAGAGCAATAGGTGGGAGCATGAGTTTTCATGGTAGCAAAAAAGCACCAAATAATAGGACAATAATTTATCTGTAATATCAGTGGAAGGACATAACATAAATAATTTGAGATATGCGGATGACACTGTTCTGATTGCAAAAAATAAGGAAGACCTTCAAGATTTAATTAATGTAGTAGTCACAGAAAGTAAAGAGCAAGGCCTCTTCCTAAATATCAAGAAAACTGAAGTAATGGTTATTTCAAAGAAACAAAATAACACAACTTGCAAGATCAAAGTGAATGATATAGTATTAAAACAGGTCCACCAATTCAAATAATTAGGTACAACGAATTACAGCAGATGGAAGAAGTTCAACAGAAATAAGAAGCAGAATAAGACAGACAAAAACAACATTCAGAAAAATGAAAAATATGAAAATGAATGAATATTTCAATGAAAAATAAACAGAGATGTGGTTCTACAGAATAATGCTGAGAATACCATGGACTGCCAGAAAAAAAACAAATGTAGAGGTGTTGAATGAGTCAAATGCGAACGGGCCTTAATCAACAATATAAGAAAAAGTCAATTTTTTTGTTTTTGCAACTTCATGAGACAGGCAGGTTTGGAGAACATAGTCACAACAGGCAAAATTGAAGGCAACAGAGACAGATGGCGACAACGTGAGAAAATATTAGACAGTTTGGCAACCAGGCACGGCAAGGAAACAACAACGACCTTGATACATAATACTGTGGACAGAGAGCTGTGGAGAACCATGACCGCCTACGCCAGCCGGCATGGCACCTGATGATGATGATGATAATTTTACTGTGCACACAAATTCTAAGTATCCTCATAGTTGCCATGTCGAGAGATCTCAATATAACATAGGAAGAATTAAATAAAGCAGTAACATATATTTGTTATTGTGCAATGGATGAAAATTGATTATTCAAGCGAAGTAATATACGTGTAGAGAAAAGGTCAACATTTTGTAAATATAAAACTGCACCGGGGCCACAAAAGAACTCTTGACAATTACGAAGGAGGACAATGCAAGATTTAGGGATATATTAGAAAGAAGATATTAATTGCAAGAAATGTATGTTACTCATTGAGGATAATATTGTCATGTGACGTATTCCTTCCAGAACGTTGTCTTCCCAATGAACTCTCTGAACCTCTCTCTGTCTTGGGCGATGTGGCTTGCATTTTCTAGCGATGTATTCATGTTATCTTTAATGTCGTCAGTCCATCGTCTTCTTGGTCTGCCCCTTCTCCTCTTCCCAGGTACTCTTCACTCCATTATTTGTCTTTCTAAACAGTTATGTCTCTTTATATGACCAAACAGGCGTAGTTTTCTTTTTGTTATTGTGTTTAGTAACCAACACTCTGGAATATTCAGTGTGTTTATAATATCTGAGTTTTTGATTTTATCCTTCCATGATATTCTAAGTATCTTTCTGTAGCATTTCGGCTCGAAGGCGTTGATCTTCTTTGCCGCTGTTTTACTTAGAGTCCATGTTTCACAGCCGTATGTTGCATCCGGAAAAATAAAAGTTCGTAACATTAGCACTTTCGTTTCTATTTTGTTGTTTTTCCATATGTTTTTCAGCCGTGTTATTTTGCAATATGCCATTGCCAATCTCTTCCTTATTTCTGCCATGCAGTCTCCTGCACCGTTGATGTTTGCTCCTAAGTATTCATATTTATCCACACATTCTATCTCGGTATTGTCTATTCTGATTTTTGGTTGTTGTGTTGTTATATCTGTTGACATGATTTTTGTTTTTTGCGTGTTTAAATACAAATTTTGTGCTTCGCTATATTTCTTTGTGTTCTTGATTAGTTGTTCCAATCCCTTTATATCGTTTGAAAGAAGTACTGTGTCGTCTGCTTAGCGTAGTTCCGGGATTAGGAATCCACCGATGTTTAAAGCGTGGTAGTCAGCGTTACGTATGTCTTCTCTCACATTCATCATTATCTCGTACTTTCTACGTAGATGTTGAACAGGTATGGGGAGAGTGTGCACCCTTGCCCTACTCCACTCTGTACCTCAAACCACTCTGAGAGATCGTCCTCTAACTTCACTGCAGCCTTTTAATCTTGGTAAAGTTCCTCTATTAGATGAATCAGATGTCTTGGGAAACCCATGCTGTTCATTATCTCCCATAGTTGCCGGTGTTGGACGCAGTCGAACGCTGGGATAATATACAACATTTAAAATACCCAATTGTTCGTGTGTGATAAAATGTTTTAATGAAAACATTGGAATAAAAGTGGATTCAACGTGTATTTTTTCTTCGAAAAATTGGTTAAATCTGGGATTTCTCTAGAAATTGCATTTTGGTTCTCAAGTAGTCGTTAAAAAAGAATACACATATCAATTATCACGTTTCATTCATAAACTGAGCTTGAAAGGATCATAAAGAACCAATGCCGTCTGTGTTTGCTTATACAGTTATATGGATTGTGAAAGTAAATTGCAGTGTCAAACATTCGCGGCTGTTAAAGCTGAAAGTTAACTGTTACAAAAATTGCGGTGGAATAGATACTGAATATACAAACTATAGCAATGTTACTTTTGGGAATTATCTGTGTTTTACATTTTCGCATATCTAATCAATTTTGCAAAAGTCCTACCTATAAGAAATATCACCTGTATTTTTGGGCTGTAATTATTTTATAGGCATACAAAGCCAGAGCGCGTTTTTCTTTTAATTACCTCACTCAATTTAAGTCTCGTTTCAACATATATTTTAGTATATAGTTTGATCAGTCAGTTCATTTGCCAAGTTTCGCACATAGGGCGGATGTCATAGTTGTCCATGCCTGTCGGTCAGTTGCTAGGGATTGCAGGACTTGTGCATTTATGCCTGTTGATTTTAGATCATTCATAAATGTTCTTCTGAGTGTTTTTTTTTGTCTTCCCTGTTTTCTTTTTCCGTCAGGTGTCCACATGAAGGCTTGTCGTGGAATTCTGTCTTCCTTCATTCTAAGTATGTGGCCGATGTATGTCCAGCTTCGTTTTCTGATGATGTTCGCCACATATTCTTGTTTTGTCTCCTCTCTTAGTATGTCGTTTGATTTGAAGTCATTCCGCCGCCGAAGACGGATGTGTTGGGCCATTGACTGAAATAAAACGGCAACACAATGCATTTCCATTCTCTGGACTACATCCAATAGGAAATCTTGTAGGACCATTGTCCTGTTACAAGAGAAATCCAGTGGGAATTTGATAATGAACGCTGAAGAAGAAGTCATTCCAGCTAGTATTTGTGATATTTCTGAGGCATCTATTCTCGAAGGCAACTAACTTCTTATCAATTATTGCGGTAGATTTCCAACTTTCACAGCCATATGTCAATGATGGAATCACACTTGCATTGAATAGTCGCAGATTTATGTGTTTACTTGCGATCTTCGATATCCAGATGTTTGAGAGTTTGTTAAAGGCGTTGGAGGCGAGAGCGATTCGAGTCTTGATTTCTGAGTTGGTATCCCCGTCTGCTGTTATCTTGCTTCCCAAATATACGAATTTTGAAATGTTGTCTAGTATATTATCATCTAATTTAATTGATTCTGTCAGGCCGGTAAAGTTCATGATTTTCGTTTTATGTGTATATAGTTTGATACATACTTTTAAATTTTGGTCATTTTTAACCAATAATTTGGCCATTCACAATTTCAACCATCTGGTAACCCTGACATAGGGCATGGGAAATCATGCCAATCAAGTTTGCAACTGCTTATTGAGCACAGAACACCCACTCCTGTGGCCACACACTTCAACGGCGATGGTAATCATGGTGCGTTGGATATTCAGGTCACCGCCATCAGATCTTGCACCACGAATGATAGATCTAGGTATGCTCTAGAAAATCGTCTCATTTTTGAATTGGGTACACTTAAGCCTTTTGGACTCAATTCCGACCACTCTTATATCTAGTACTGGGTTGGTGTGGTCTTTGTCTTTATTCTTTTTGTTCCGTCATTTACTCATCTTTTTGTTCGTTTCCACATATATTTACGTTTTTATGTACTTTCTGACCTTCCGGCAAATCATTTCCATATTTCCGTTGGACGTTGTGATAATCGTTCCATTCGTCGTCTTTCGATATTTTGTTTGTGTCTTGATAAAGACCTTTTGGTTGAAACGTTGAATGTGATATGTGTATTGTAATTTTTATGATTTTTTGTGTGCTCATCATTGCCCATCATTAGCTACTAGTTTTATATATAGTCTGTCGTGTCCCATTGAAACGAAATATAAACCTGTGTTTTACGTAAGTCTAATTGTTGTTACGTTTCACGCAGTTACTTTGTATTGATTGTCAACTGCTTATTGAAGTGGTCATCACACTTGCCAGGAAAAGGAACAATGACATTCCAGTACAGGACGCTGATCACCACATATGGATGTATTATTGCCTACACTAATCGGTGGATGGTTCAACAAATCGCAATGCATGAGCATTTACAGCTCAATGCAGAAGGAGGGAAGTGTATTAGGGAAGAAAGTGGTGCTTTCTATGCAGGTACTAGTAATATTATTGAGGTGATGGCGGTGAACAAAGCATTGATGTGGCTGGAGACGGTTACAGTTGTCTATTTTCTGATTCTATGTTTATAATTATAAAGATTCAGTCCAGGTATCTACACCGGGGATGTTGAAGTCCGTTCATAAGAGGGCTAACTTTCATTTTTGTACTTCGGCTTGCGGATATTATGGGCAGTGAAATTCAGATATACGTGCCAGATGGGCATAATGACAAGTGGAGTTCAATTACACACGCTGGTATTTGGAATGAAATCACCCACCGAAGATGGATGTGTAGGATCATTGTCCTGCTACAAGAGAAATCCAGCGGGAGTATGAGAATGAACTTAGTAGAAGAATGAAATCAAAGAGTTAGAGGCCAGTTGGAGAATTCAGCTTGTGTTTCTTCCTTTGTGTCCATGGTCAAAATTGTGGACCTGGGAGTGATGCGTTGAATGTGCAAGACACTATCGACGTGTCGGCGTACCATGATAAGGATCCAACGTCTAACTAACGTAGTTCGTTGGTTTATATTGGCATATGGCATCATGGACTAACCGTATGAGGATCAATATTGCTTTATACATATATCTTCGCAACCAATGCCTCAAAGTAAACTAAGGGCTGTCTCAGGGCCGTAGATACATGAGTAGGGGGGATGGTTTACCCTGAAAAGTTACTCACCCACTTCCCTTGTAATTCCATTTTTTTCATAAGAAATTTGATGACCTTTTTTACCCTTTTTGCTAAAAATCGTGAAAAGCCCTTATGTGGGTTGTGCTACCCATATTTTGGCTACATTTCTAGTACAAAATGTCATGTTCTGATTCAGATTTTCTAAGGGTGGGGGGGGGGGGGGGGTTGAAGACTAACAAACAGCATAGGCCGCGGCTGGAGTTGTTTGTGAAAGATACAAACCCATCTGAAAGCACGTTGGAAAACAAGACGCGTAGGCTCTTCTATATTCTTTTGTTCAGTCAGTCAACCTTGAGCCGTGACCTTGTAACAATTGTATGGCTCTGAAGGTCAAAGGGAGTGCCGAGGCTGGGAATTCAAGCTAACCGATATGTTTAACCTATCTGCACTGGAGAATTTGTGTTAGATATCGGGTCATGGTATTTTGCATTTTGTACCCATCTATCTCTGTCTTATTCCCTAACTGAACCTGCCCTCCATATGTACAGCTTCTGCAATTTCAGGATATCATGTTTTTACCCTCGAAAGTTATGCTGGAATAATTTTTGTTTTGTTTGTTTCAATCCTTAAGTATTAGCAATTATCATCATCATCATGTGCCATGCCGGTTGGCGTAGGCGGTCATGGCTCTCCACAGCTCGCTGTCCACAGTATTATGTATCAAAGTCGTTGTTGTTTACTTGACGTGCCAGGTTGTAAAACTGTCTAATATTTTCTCACGTTGTCGCCCTCTGTCTGTTCTCTAAACCTGACTGTCTCATGAAGTGGCCAAAAAAAAAGAAGATGACCTTTTTCTTATATTGTTGATTAAGGTCCGTTTCGCATTTGACTCTTTCAACACCTCTACATTAGTTCTTTTATTATTTTAGTTTGTTTGGTTTCAATCCTCAAGTATTAGCAATTATAGCTCTTTTATTATTTTGTTTGGTTTCAATCCTCAAGTATTAGCAATTATAGCTTTTTTATTATTTTGTTTGGTTTCAATCCTTAAGTATTAGCAATTATAGCTCTTTTTTTTTTTTTTTTTAAAATAGGAAAGGTTTCTCCAGATGTCATTTCATAACCAGAAACACTATAACTATCTGTTGCGTGCAGTACTTTGACTGAAGGTCTCCAATTCAAAGACTCTATATGTACGTAGAACGGAACCGTGTATGAAAACACAATCCATGGCCCATCGGGTCCAAAAAAGGCCTGACAGCTTCATGAAAATCCCCGTCCTCGGGGGCTAGTTCCTGACATTTGGATAGCAATAGGCCTCTGTGCGTCTGTGACTATCGAAAATATAAGACCTATTTACTAATTATAAATACACTTCTAACATGGCATTTGACTATTCCCTTGATTTTCATTGGCTGTCACACAAAGTATAATAATAGTGACCAATAAAAATAACGGACGTAGTCACATAAGTCATTAAGAAGGTTGATGTCCCATTAGCCGGTGTGTCTTATGTTGTAGACGGTCATTATGAGTCACTACCTGATATGAGAGTTCCCACGATCCAGTCACATCAAATCATGCAACCATTTAGACGTAACAATCCTAACTCTACCAATAGACATACGAGCAGAAAGAAAATAAAACAAGCCTTCATACGTAACGAGAGTTTGATTACTGCTGTGATTTTCGTTGATCACTATTCATACACTGTGCCCACTATGTTGATCATTATTCATACACTGTGCCCACTATGTTGATCATTATTCATACACTGTGCCCACTATGTTGATCATTATTCATACACTGTGCCCACTATGTTGATCATTATTCATACACTGTGCCCACTATGTTGATCATTATTCATACACTGTGCCCACTATGTTGATCATTATTCATACGCTGTGCCCACTATGTTGATCATTATTCATACACTGTGCCCACTATGTTGATCATTATTCATACACTGTGCTCACTATGTTGATCATTATTCATACACTGTGCCCACTATGTTATCACTTTGTGTCGACTGCCAACAGCGACCATCGAAACTCACGGAAATAATTTAAAAAATGATGTAAAAAGATTTGTTTTGATTCTGGTCGTAGGTCATCTGTTGGCGAAAGTCACGATTTAGAAATAATCATTTTGGCCTACATTGACCATACAGTTAATATGAGTTGAATAGAGAATTGAAGTTAAGCACACGTCCTGTATGCCAGCAGACATCGTCGTTGTCAGAGTACATCAAGTAGACAGATCAGCTCACTACATGGGACAAGCCAATAATACCTGGTTTTTAAAAAAAAACGCGATTTCCCGCTCATATATTAAAATAAACCGCGCAGTAATATTGCTTTACAAAGTACAGAAGCAAATTACATCTGCCTTTTTCAAGGAAAGAGTCATCGTTTTTAGGAAGGAATTCGTATGCAAAACAAAGAAATTGTTCTAGCCGTGTTCCCGTATATGGCTTATTGAAAATTCTCCTTGCTTAGATGATATCGTAAAATAATACTCACGTGGAAGACAGGTAATGAAGGCCTACTGAATGACGACTAAAACACTACACACTATCACTAACGGATGTAAATATGGTACATATAACAAAACAAAACACAGAATATAATCTACAAATGACAATACACAGGACAAAGTCGACGTTTCGGACCAATAGGCCTTTTTCAAGATACGGACATAACATACAAACATAAAAAAACCACAAGTAGAAATGAATGCGTATCCGAGTGAAATGTGGTAGTAAGATAGATACCGGAAGCATACGAACAGGAAGTACACAAAGACGATAATACAGGTGGAACGAGAGGAACAAAACGATGACGTAACAAAGACCAATACGACCGAGAACTAAGCGAAAGAGTGGTCGGAATTGAGTCCAAATGGCTTGATGGCACCCAACTCGAAAATGAGACGATTTGCGAGGGCGTACCTAGATCTATCATCGGTGGTGTAGGATCTGATGGCAGTGACCAGAATGTCAAGGACACCACGGTGGCCATCGCCGTTGAAGTGGTGTCCTTAAATAGAGACATCATCATCACCGCACCACCGATGATAGATCTAGGTACGCCCTCGAAAATCGTCTCATTTTCGAGTTGGGTACCATCAAGCCACTTGGACTCAATTCTGACCACTCTTTCGCTTAGTTCTCGGTCGTATTGGTCTTTGTTACGTCATCTTTGTGTACTTCCTGTTCGTATGCTTCCGGTATCTATCTTACTACCACATTTCACTCGGATACGCATTCATTTCTACTTGTGGTATTTTTATGTTTGTATGTTATGTCCGTATCTTGAAAAAGGCATATTGGTCCGAAACGTCGACTTTGTCCTGTGTATTGTCATTTGTAGATTATATTCTGTGTTTTGTTTTGTTATATGTACCATATTTACATCCGTTAGTGATAGTGTGTAGTGTTTTAGTCATCATTCAGTAGGACTTCATTACCTGTCTTTCACGTGAGTATTATTTTCCATTATGTTCTATTAGCAGTACCACCTTCTTCTGATGATATCGTAGGGATTTTCTAGATGTCACTTCAATTTATAAATATGTGTACTAATCAGTTCTTAATATCTAAATCATTAGATGGATTTCAAACATGTACGAAACTAAAAAATGGTGAGATAAGATTAGTTAGGATTAGCATTTCATAAACTATACTTGCACATCGACAACCTCTTTTCACGGTTAATTAATTATTACGATTCATCTTTCTAGTACAAAGATCTAGTCACAAATATTTTCACACGGTATGTTATAGATCGAGTGATCTACATTATCTTTGTTTTGCCTATCAATCCCTTCCTACGCCGGTGTGTTGCCGGGGCCCGAGGGGAGCAAAGAATAGCAACACTGTTTACCTTCCACGCATGTCGTAAAAGGCGACTAAGAAGGTTATGGGATGGATTTGGCTGTCCCATCCCATATACCCAAAGCCATGCTGAAGTAGGATGTGTCAGGCCGAAAGGCGCAGATATCGCATCAATGCCGTAAACCATGACACAACGCATTCCGTTCTCCGGACTACATCCTGCTAATCTGCAGGAGTATGAGAATGAACGCAGAAGAAGAATCCCTTCCTAGCACCAGATCATCATTTGCTGTGAAGACTGACTAGAGTGACCACTATCAGTTCGGATATTGACATCTTTCCGTGCCAGTATGCTTACTGTTCAATATGCTTGGCCTTTGTCGTCCATTGTCCCATCTACTGTTGGTTGTCTCAGATTCCATGTATTCAATGACTCCTCACATTATATGATCAGAACAAATGTTCTCTTTTCTGATGAGCTTCATCCATGTATTTGCCGCTTTCAGTACTCCAACTTGATCTTGCTAGCAGTCAGCGGTAACACTTAAACATTTTTTATGCTAGTAATAATAGACCGACAATGTAGGATGTGTCGGACCACTGGCGCAAATAAATGACGCAATACTGCATTTCCATTTCTCTGGGCTACATCCTGCTGGAAAACTAGCAGTACTATTGTCCTGGTACAAGAGAGACCCAGTGGGAGTTTGAGAATGAAAGCGGAAGAATAGAAATGCAAGAAAGTGCTTAGTATTATTTCAGGAGTTGCACTAGTAAACAAGGTTAACCGCAACGATTATAGTGGAAATTACAGCTCACAAATTGGTACATATGCCCACATCGCAGAGATAGTGTAACGATTTGTAGGGAAACTATGAAGAAAAAAAAAATTGGGGATCATACATCCAATGGAAAGGGGGGGGGGGTGTGAGTATTTGAACGATGTTTAATTAGATAATTTGGACCGTAGATGCGTCTTCTGTAAGTTAGAGATAAGGTTTACCTTAAAATAAGAATCAGCCCGTTTTTAGGGGGGGGGGTGTTTTTATGGAGGAGGGTTTATACGTATTTTTGTATTGCCTCCTAGTACAAAATGTAATGGTTTATTAATACAAATTTGTGATTGTTTCCTAGTACAAAATGTGATTGTTTCCTAGTACAAATTGTGAGTATTCTAGTATAAATTACGCCTGTGGTTGCGTCTGTGGGTTTCACCAATGGCCCACTAGACAAACCAACCTTGCAACAGAAAACCTTAGTAGATGACATGCCGTTATATTGAGGTTATCTTCGTATAGAAGCTTTAGTGGGAATATACTCAGTAAAGTTTACCAGCAAGGCATAAGACCACACCTGGAATATGGTTCAGCAGCATGGTGTCCTGCATCAAACACCACATTACAAGATCTAGATAAAGTGCAAAACCAGGCACTTAGAATAATGTTGGGAGCAATGAAATCAACACCCATAGCAGAGATGCAGAAAATGGGAAGAATGCAAACACTTGGCGAACGCAGAGACACAAAAGTACTAATTCAGGCAGAAAAGTTTCAGTGTATACCAAGTCATCCAATGAAGAAAAGATTCCAAAATCTAGCAATGGGACGACTGAAAAGAAGCAGCTTTATCCATCAAGCTAAACGACTCCGCAGACAACTTACAGACCTACCTGAAGTTGACAGCCCCTTAAGGCCTGTACCAGAACAAACCCCGTGGAGTGAAAGGCATGGAATGCCAATATACATTCAGACCCATGTGAAAGGAATACTAAGCGAGGACGAACAGAACAGTGTGCAGCGAAGGACAGTCACCCTCAGTTTCCTGGATGAGGAATATCCACAAGATATATGGGTCAGAGTATACACAGATGGGTCAGCACAGAATGCCGTGAGGAATGGAGGTGCAGGTGTATATATAGAATATCCACACACGCCTAGAGATACAATCAGAACACCGACAGGAAAATTCTGCAATAATTATGATGCAGAAATCCAGGCAATTAGTGTGGCAGCTAAAAAACTGCTGAACTCCAACTCTGACCTACAGCCTGTGGTATTCCTGACAGATGCAAGGTCAGTGCTTCAAGCTCTCCAGTCTGAAAAACTAACAGACTTGAAAAAACTACTTAGCGAATTGTCTTACCAGTATAGGGTAACCATGCAGTGGATACCCTCTCACTGTGGAATACCAGGAAATGAAAAAGCAGACCAACTGGCTAAGGAAGGTGCTGCCGAAGACCAACCAGATATACCAATCACCTACCATCAGAAAAAACAGATGATCAAGTCAATAAGAAAGCCACAAACACCAACACAAGATGACTATCATATTATGAACAGATCAGAACAAGTTATAATTCTACGTCTCAGAACAGGACACAACCGACTCCGCAGTCACATGTATACAAAGTTCAAGATTGGCAACACGGCCATGTGTACATGTGGACAGGCAGCACAGAGTGCCAAACATATACTTCAAGAGTGTTCTGAGCATGAAACGCTGAGGCAGACATATTGGCCAGAGGAAACAACACTGGAATCAAAACTTTATGGAACACTGTATGAACTACAAAAGACAGTGAGTTTTTATTAAGGAGACAGAATTACAGATATAGACATGTTTCAAGTGAACGAAAGAAGAAGAAGAAGTATAGAAGCTTCATGGCACGTCATCTATTCAATTATGCTCCTTGTGCTGTTATTTTGTTGTTGAATTGTGTTTCATGTTAACTTGAATATATGTATGCACCCTCTGTGGTTGAGAGGGAGCCAGAGATGTACTGTGCAGCACTGGGGGGGGGGGGGAACTGACAGCACTGTTTTTTTCCTATGGCTGAGACCCATCATAGAGGCTCAGGACGTGACATGACAATCCTTTTGAATTGAACATTTGGTTGCATGCCTGGAGCAATAGAGAAGTTCGGCATAACCAGTAGTCATTTGGTGGCGGGGAATGAGCACAGTGAACCCTATCTTGGCTACAGTGGCTAGGAGCAGTGCATAGGTTGAAACCTACCTTCCTGGAGGTGTGATAGTTATTCTCTGGCACTGTCCCGGGGTGGGCCGAAAATCCACAGACTTCCCAGCAATATAATACCATTTAATGACATTGGGTCAAAGGGCATGAGCCCATAGACCGCTAGATCAGCAACCAACCAACCTAGTATAAATTGTGATTGTTTCTTAGTACAAATTGTGATTGTTTCTTAGTACAAATTGTGATTGTTTTTTGTACAAATTGTGATTGTTTCTTAGTATAAATTGTGATTGTTTCTTAGTACAAATTGTGATTGTTTCTTAGTACAAATTGTGATTGTTTTTTGTACAAATTATGATTGTTTCCTAGTACAAAATGTGAGTTTTAGTTTTCTAGTATAAATTACGATTGTTTACTAATACTAATTCTCATGCTCCAATTTCAAAAAGGTGGGAGAGATTGAACAGCCCCCCCCCCCAATCCACTTTTATTTACGGGTTTGGTAAGAAGTATTGAAAACCATGGAAGAAAAATTTCCCCAAAAGCGGTCCACGGGTCAATGAAAGTTGAGAATCACTAATGTATTATTGATCAACCTGCAGCGAATAACTGCAATAAATGAACCTGACAATTTAAATTTTACAACATAATAACGAAAGTATATACAAGACTAATGTGTGTGCATTTATTTCTATTGTGTTTCACATTTTTCCAGTATTGAAAGTGTCCGCAGTCAATCAATTTCTTGTAAGATTTGACCTTTTTTGACTTTACCGGAAATAAAAGTCTCTAATTTGCGTTTTTTATTTTAAATTGGGATTTATTTCGCAACATCGTTTAGGAGTCATTTTTTAGTACGATTTTAAAATTAATTGTAGATCTTCTTCCTCGATCGTTCTCAAACTGTTGCAGATTGGCACAACTAGTCTGGAGAACAGTACTTGTTTAGTCATGGTCTGACCATTTTACTGTGATAATGTACATATACAAAGAATGACAGATATGTGAATAATCAGGTGTGAGGTTAGAAATTGTATCCTCTCTAGAAAGTTACGAAGATCATGTAATCAACATCTGACTGAGACTTGAGTCTGTATACTCTTAGATGGCTGCTGGTAGAGATAGCGGGACACTTATGGTAATGTCATGTGTACCGTGGTGCTAGTTTGTAATCTTCTTCTTCAGCGTTCGTTCGCAAACTCCCGCTGGATATCTCTTGTAGCAGGACAATGGTCCTACTAGATTTCCAGCAAGATGTAGTCGATAGAATGGAAATGTGTTGTGTTTTATTTGCGCCAATGGCCTGACACATCCGTCTTCGGCGGAAGTTTCTTATCTAAGCTAGATAACAGTTTGTCTTTGCTCTGCAGTTTCACATTTAAATGATTGGAATGGCTAGTAACATATTGATTCTTGAGTTTCTAAACCATAATCAAGATGTTACTAACCATTCCAATAATTTAAATTTGAAACTGCAGAGCAAGGGCGAACTGTTTTATAGCTTAGTAAATGCATTCAAGATTAAGTTACTACTGGTTAAATCTCAGAAAGACAGAATCAAAAACAGTTTTCACAATTAAAAGAACGAGTGAAATTGGTGCATTAACTGTACACAATATATTGAACAAGATGATATTATTACGAAAATCATTTGAAATACACGCAAATTCAAGTAGAAAGCACGATGATAAATGAAAAATTCCTGAGGCTAACGGGAATTGAACCAGATCCATTCTAGCGGCATCGAATTGCATTGCAGCTGAAGTAAAGTGTACTTTCTATTGGAGTTGCAAGGCGATTCGGTGCCGCTAGAATAGACCTGGTTCAATTCCCGTTAGTATCAAGTAATTTGAAAGTAGTTTTAGTGATTTTTCAAAAGAACACCATACAGTCGCATTTGTAAAACCATTTTCACTTATTTAAGAAAATATCATGCAGATGCCTATTAATATAGAACTTATTGATTTGAATACCAATCATTATTGAAAATGAAATTTAATGACCTTCCTTCAATCCCAAATGATTCTGACATAATTAATTTGTAGTGATCAGTAGTACCATGTGAACATTTTCCAGAACTAAGCAAATATGTTCAGATTATATTTCTTTTTTCAATAACCTACAGATGTGAACAATTTTTTTCTCTCTCTCTCTCTCCCCCATCCACCCCTCCCCGAATTGTTGACGTAGTGTTGAACATCCCTTTTGTGTAATCAATAATAAGTATTGTTGCAGGGGTCCAGATTCAATAATAAGTATTGTTGCAGGGGTCCAGATTCAATAATAAGTATTGTTGCAGGGGTCCAGATTCAATAATAAGTATTGTTGCAGGGGTCTAGATTCAATAATAAGTATTGTTGCAGGGGTCCAGATTCAATAATAAGTATTGTTGCAGGGGTCCAGATTCAATAATAAGTTTTATTGCAGAGATTATTTGCATAATGTCCCCAGTACTTTTTAACATATATTTAGAGCACATCATACAAGAGACATTACATGATTACAACACGTCTATATCGATCGGAGGTCGCCCTATTTGCAACTTGCGTTTCGCTGATGATATTGATCTTATAGCTGGGTCAGAACAATCATTGCAAGAATTAACATCAAAGTTGGAGAAAGTTACCAGCAAGTACGGAATGGAAATCAATACAGATAAGAGCAAAATCTTGGTAAACAGCAGAGACACAGAAAACCAGACTAATATCATGATGAATGGACATACGTTTGAGGAGGTGAATACCTTCAAATACCTCGGATCCAGTATATGCAGCGATGGTAAATGCAAAGCAGAACTAAAAATAAGGCTGGAGATGGCTTTAGCTTCCTTGTCAAGGCTAACTGTGATTTGGAAAAGCAACATCAGTGTTGGAGTGAAAATCAAACTGTATAAGTCGATGGTGCTTTCTGTTGTGTTGTATGGTTGTGAGAGTTGGACACTCACTGCGGACATGGAAAGAAGATTACAGGCTTTCGAGTACAAATGCTACAGACGAATTCTAGGAATTTCCTATAGGGAACATAAGACCAATGTGTACGTAAGAAATAAAGTAGAGATGTGTGCAGGTGTTCAGGAGCCATTGCTTTCAATAGTGAAACGACGAAAACTAGCATGGTTCGGACATGTATGCAGGCACGATTCCTTGTCAAAAACAATACTGCAGGGAACTGTCGAGGGTGGAAGAAACAGACAACATCAAGGAATGAACAGGGCAAGATATTTCCACACTCATCCGCATTGCTGAGGATAGAATTCGCTGGAGGACTCTGTGTGCTGAAGCATCCAATGTCGTACCCCTACGACCCTTAAGAGTTATGGGTTTATTGATTGATTGATTATTGCAGTGGTATAGATTCAATAATAAGTATTGTTGCAGTGGTATAGATTCAATAATAAGTATTGTTGCAAGGGTATTGTTTCAATAATAAGTATTATTGAAGGGGTCTATATTCAATAATAAGTATTGTTGCAAGGGTAATGTTTCAATAATAAGTATTGTTGCAGTGGTATAGATTCAATAATAAGTATTGTTGCAAGGGTATTGTTTCAATAATAAGTATTATTGAAGGGGTCTATATTCAATAATAAGTATTGTTGCATGTACTTGAGGGTAAAGTCTAAGGGAAGCGAGCAAGAGGTAGGCAGAGATACAAGTGGGAGAGTAACATTACACGATGGACAGGTTGCAGTCTAGCAGAGTGCACTACCAAGACAAGAGACAGGAGATGTTGTAGATAAGTTGCAGCCAACCTTCGTTGCGGAGACAGCACTTGATGATGATGATTACTGTTGCATGGGTATTGTTTCAATAATAAGTATTGTTGCATGGGTATTGTTTCAATAATAAGTATTGTTGCAGGGGCCTAGACTCAATAATAAGTATTGTTGCAGTATTATTGTTTAAAAAAAGAAATTATGGAAACACGATAAAATCGGAGTTACCGTTTAGTTTGATTAATTACCGGTCTTTATCGCTTTGTGTGTCGCAATCGAATGCATCCCATAATTGAGAAAAAAGTTAAACAAAATAGTTGTCGGGGTAGAATAGTAGTGTAAATCTGACATGCCCATTCATTAGAAAGTAATTTCGTTTTTTAGCATCGCGGTAATGACACGGCTGTATGTAATGTCAGCCATTATTTGAAAGTGATTAGCGTATGGAAGACCGGACTTCGCGGTCTTGATTAAATACCGTGACATTCATTAGAACCAGCCTGAGTGCTATGTCACTACGAGAGATTACTCCCGACTTTTTCCATGATTTTCATTTGTCATTTTCTGTATACTCTGTGTCGCGAGCCAATGAAGAGCACGGGATGAGTCGACTCTTCTCCTTACGCAGAGCCTGACACCTTACTCAGTGACGTGAATGGGGAAGCACCCGGCTTGTCGGCAAAAAAGTATCGCGGTAAATATCAACATGAATTCAGCGCGTGATTGGATTACTTAATAGCTATTTACTGCGTAAATACGTTACATCCGTAACGTCTGTTTGTTGTGTGATCTTGGCTGGATCTCACTTCCAGTCTTTACTGTTTAATGTGGCCAGACTTAATCATTATCCCGTCATGATGGCGTTCCTCTTTCGCCAGGGAAGATGAGCATGGGGTTAATAAAAAGTCCAGTATGTTTGGTATTTGTGCGTCCACTTGTGACTGAGGCACCTCTTTTCTAGAGCTGTTATGGGCTGAGGCACATCTAGAGCTGTTGGGTGATGAGACACAGTTTTTCTAGAACTGTTAGGTGATGAGGCACATTTTTTCTAGAGCTGTTAGCGGCTGAAGCTCAAGTTTTCTAGAGCTGTTAGGTGATGAGACACAGCGGGGTGCAAAGGGAACGCATTGCTCTAGGCGGACCTAGGGTTAGCAGATAACCAAGATCCCAAATGTACCTCCACGCGGTGCACCCTGGAAACAGAAATACAGCAGCTCGAGCTGATTCTGGCCAAATCATTTGGGGATCGTGTCCGAGAATGTGGAGGTAGCAGATGGAAAGAGATTTGACTGCACAAGAGACAGACAATATCTCCGACACCACCAGCATCACCACATATAGCGACACTGTCGACATACAGTGAAGCTAGTCAGTCCAGTCCGAACATTGGAGGGGCGGCCAATGTAAAATGCACGTAAAGGTAGATGCATGGCGAGAGACAAATAGATTTAATACCGAGTACAATGAAACAATGAAAGGGCAGAACAGCGCTAGAGGGCAGCGCGAACTGCAAATAGAAAGTGAAAAGTCCCTAGGAAAGGGGAACTACAAGCTCCGTCAGCTCCAGACGAGCTTCTAGTTACCTGTGTTCCTTACAGGCAGAGACCCAGACCCATTCATTGGCGTTTGGTAAAGCAAGAAGACCTAATCCAACTCTAATGTCGAGTCTTCCTAAACCGGAAATATGCTCGCGAAGAGAAAGGGTTCTGTACCCGATGGGCTTAGGCAAGAAAGGGACAACGATGGTAGTCCTGGCCCAACTCTACTGTCAAGGTTTCCTATACCGGAAGTACACTTGCAGAGAGAAAGGGTTCCGTACCCGATGGGCTCAGGCACAAAAGGGACAACGATTTAGCCCTGGCTCAACTCTACTATCAGGTTTTCCTACACCGGAAATACACTTAAAGAGAGAAAGGGTTCAGTACCTGATGGACTCAGGCGCTATTGGGACAATGACGCTCAGCTCGAGAACGCCTTGCTCTCAAACGCGTGGTGTGAGACTCGAACTTGGACACGGGGTACACGATGTCGGTGAATGACACCCTGGCTAAGAGGGCGAAAGAGCCAGCGTCCAACTCCTCTGTTGAGTTCTTCTCCTTAAGGAACCAGGATCACGGATGAGAAACGGTTCGGTACCCAATGGGCACAGGCACAGCACGTCCAATTACACGAGGCAAGTTCATAGACAGTGGAACACCTCGTGCGAGTCAGACGAGAGCAAAAATCGTGTGGGCGAAGAGTCGCCACTACGTGTGCCTGGAGACAGATATAGAGGCTGTCACAGGCTAAGGGTAGCCCACCCGAATTGTCAAGGCATGCCGAAATCGGATGTTCTAGGCCTACAAGGCGCATAACGGTGGCAGAACGTAATCACGCTCCCGGCGGAAATCTCACGGATATCCGTGATGGTTACAATGGAGCGAACGCAAAACAAACAAACATGAGACACAGCTTTTCTAGAGCTGTTAGGTGATGAGGTACAGCTTTTCTAGATCTGTTAGGTGATGCGGTACAGTTTTTCTAGAGCTGTTAGGTGATGCGGCACAGCTTTTCTAGAGTTGTTAGGTGATGCGGCACAACTTTTCTAGAGCTGTTAGGGGATGAAGCACAGCTTTTCTAGAGCGGTTACGCTACGTTACGTTACATAATTACATTACATACATATAGGCAGACATACATACAGATATACATACATAGTCTGTTTCTCAAAAATTACCTAGGAGAAATTCGTTGCCATTTTTTTTAAAAATAAGCATGTGTGTTGTGTGATTTAGATCAGGCCTCACTTCAGGTCTTTACTGTTTAAAGTAAAGTTGTGGTCAGACATAAGTATAAAATACCAGGAAATAAAATGTTGTTGCTTAATGTAATATTAAAGACTGGCCTTTTCGGTATTTG
Organism: Meghimatium bilineatum; assembly: GCA_034231615.1. Lineage (NCBI taxonomy): Eukaryota > Metazoa > Mollusca > Gastropoda > Stylommatophora > Philomycidae > Meghimatium > Meghimatium bilineatum. The sequence continues at coordinate 34,875,845 of CM067304.1, forward strand.
AACGCCAAGTTGATAATTGTATTTACACACTATGTCAGGTCTTTCTTTTTTTTGTGTGTGCTGATGTCTGGGTCTGGTATTCCTTACGGTGCCAGATCAGGAAGAGATCTATACATGAGACTTGTGTATGTGCTTACACACAGTGGCACTCATTGCTTCTGATATTTATGTGGTTCACTTTTTTGTGCTAACGATATTTGACATAAAAACAATTTTAGCGAAATAGCATAATGTTTGATGAGCGCTGACACTGGTGGTGATAATAATCACGTAACGTTCCTGAATCCACTGTCTGGTAATTATAATGAGGTAACATTCCTGAGTTCACTGTCTGATGATGTTTATGTCAGTCCTCAGGAATTACGTGCAATACATCTATTGTTTCTTATGTTCAATCTTTGGGGATCTCCATAGCTTTCTTTCTGAACAACCATATTGAATGCGTTGAGAAGAAACTCCCTTCTCAGATGGGGGCATATGCAGCGTAATCAATCGCCAAATAAAACCCAACTGCAGGACCAGTCTTTTTACCTGATGTTTTCTATTGCTACCGTGTTTTTCGTTGGTCACTGTGTTGCCGAACAGGATGCCGCCTGGCAATACCGACCAACGAAGTGCACATCATTAAAAATCACAACGTAAAAATGTTGATTCCGCAGTTAGGTCGTATGTGGCGATAGGTCACGGTATACATATGTTTGTAGAAGGTATGTTCCACCATATTATATACATACATCCAATCACGGTATACGTATGTTTGTAGAAGGTATGTTGGACCATATTATATGCAGACATCCAATCACATGAAATCCTGCAATATTTTGTGGTACTGTATCAGTGTTGACCACCTTTGGCCATAGATTATATATTATTTCATGGCTTCAATACAGTCAATGCTAACTCATTACATTCCCCCGGATAATTTGAAATCTTGTTTGTGTATGATGTATAAGCACAGATACGGTACCTACTTGACTCACTCTGTCCTCATTTCTGATCTGGTCTCTTATTGTTATTCCTATCATTCTGAATTCTTTCTCTAGTAATTTTATCATGTTTATTGAAATAAGACTGTTTCTATGCCTTAATTTAATATCCACGTGTTCCCCCAGTCACCCATCAGTTGCCATTTTCATAACCTAATTAGCGACAACTAACATGAGTAATGGGGATATAATACACCACTGTTAAATTCAGAATTAACCATAAATCGTGACCATCGATAATATAAGACCTTTGAGAAAAATTGAGAATCATCATTATAACGTGACACATTTCCTTGATTTTTATTGACTGTTAACACATAATACTCAAAATGACATGAAAATTACAGAATAGCCAAATGCGTCACTTTAGAAAAATAATACCCTATTTGCTAGCAGGACTGTATAATTGAAGAAAGACCCGCCTTAAATCATGTGCTGTGTCTAAAATAGTGCTGGTTAACTCCAGTGGATGCCTTGTCAACCGTTGACGATATTTTCTGTGATTGTGGCTTGATGTAAGATCTTACATAGAATAAGACTATAGACACTGCTGAAGTTCACAATGTCTGTATACAAAGATGAATTCTACGCTCAAGAATATTTATTCAATATTCAGTGTCCAGATCTTGTCAGTGCATGACTTATTTTGTCTAAGGCCAACTTGATCTGCTTTATTTTTTTTTAAAGCTTAATTCTGAAACTCCAACCGAATCCTCTCTTTTAGCAGGACAATGACCCTACTAGATTTCCAGGAGGATTTAGTACAGAGAATGGAGATGCGTTCTGTCATGATTTTCTTTTGCACCAATGGCAGGCACATCCGACTTTAGTATGTTATTTCTTACATTTTCTAGTAGCACCCAGCAGAACTGTAAAACTATTCATAAGCCCATAATCCGTCAGGGGTACCACATTGTATGCACCAACACACAGTCATCCATCTATTTTTAACGTCAGCGATGAGTTAGTAGAAAACTTGACCTATCCAGTCCTTGATGTTGTCTGTTCACATTCATACTTCTTCCACCTTCGACTGTTGTTTGCAGTATTGTTTTTGACTAGGAACCATTTCTGCATACATGTTCAAACCATGCGTGTTTTTGACAAGGTATCATGTTGGCATACATGTCCAAACCATGTAAGTTTTTGACAAGGAATCATGTTGGCATACATGTCCAAACCATGCATGTTTTCACTATTTTACTATTGAAAGCAATGATTCTTGTGGATATGTTTACAGAACTATAGAAATGACATGAGATTTATTGCACTTATATTGTCACATTCCTGGTCAAAGCATCTTTATTTTATTTGTTTGACTATGCTTACTCTTTTCCTGGGCTTTGGAACATGTTTTTTTTTTCTTGTATCTGTAGTTTAAAAAAAAACAACACACTACACTAATTTATGGATTCACTTTTATTCACTTATGCTGCCAGGACCCAAAAGCGTAGCAAAGAATAGTAACACTGTTACATGCCAAGCATGTCAAAAAATGCAACCAATGAGGTTTTGGTGGTGGAGTTGGCTGTCCCATCCTATATAGGTTCAGTGATTCAGTGCTAAAGCTAAATATGTCAGGCCAAAAAGTGCATATATTGCAGCCAAGCTGTAAATCATGAGACTGCATTACATGCTCTGGACTACATCCTGCTAATCTGCAGGAATTTGAGAATAAATGCAGAAGATTTTAAGCATGTCAACTGTTATCTATCTGCTGTATTGGTTTTAGACTATGAGATAGTTTTTTTCCATTTCTAGACATGTGATAGGTCCTCTTTCTTGACATGTGGTATGCCCTCTTGACATGTGATAGGTTCTCTTTCTTGACATGATAAGACCTCTTTCTTGTCATGTGATATATCCTCTTTCTTGACATGATAAGACCTCTTTCTTGTCATGTGATATATCCTCTTTCTTGACATGTGATAGGTCCTCTTTCTTGACATGTGGTATGCCCTCTTCTTGACATGTGATAGATTCTCTTTCTTGTCATGTGATAGATCCACTTTCTTGTCATGTGATAGGTCCTCTTTCTTGTCATGTGATATATCCTCTTTCTTGACATGATAAGACCTCTTTCTTGTCATGTGATATATCCTCTTTCTTGACATGATAAGACCTCTTACTTGACATGTGATAGGTCCTCTTTCTTGACATGTGATAGGTCCTCTTTCTTGACATGTGATAGGTCCTCTTTCTTGACATGTGATAGGTCCTCTTTCTTGTCATGTGATAGGTCCTCTTTCTTGTCATGTGATAGGTCCTCTTTCTTGTCATGTGATAGATCAACTTTCTTGTCATGTGATAGGTCCTCTTTCTTGTCATGTGATAGATCCACTTTCTTGTCATGTGATAGGTCCTCTTTCTTGTCATGTGATAGGTCCTCTTTCTTGACATGTGATAGGTCCTCTTTCTTGACATGTGATAGGTCCTCTTTCTTGTCATGTGATAGGTCCTCTTTCTTGTCATGTGATAGATCCACTTTCTTGTCATGTGATAGGTCCTCTTTCTTGTCATGTGATAGATCCACTTTCTTGTCATGTGCTAGGTCCTCTTTTCATGTCAATCTGTTGTATACACTTATCAATATCATTATGTTGGCGGTTTAAAAAAATTATTGAGTACTGCCACTGGATGTGGACATTGCAATCCGTGATGCTTCTCAGATGTGTATGGGAGAAATTGGTATTAAATGTGGCACTGAGCAACTGAGAGAAGAAAATGAGGAATGTTTTTAACCAGTGAGGAACTTGTCCTGTGGTCATTGAGTATCATTTCCTCCAGATCTTCGTCCGTACTTCTTTCTACTCTAGTCCTAGGTTCATGGGAGTAAATAAACTACATTGAGATCCCTGAATAAAAAGTGCCAGGTAGGTTAATTTGAGGATAGAAGAAGAAATTGACAGCCAAAAGAGATCAATATAAACAATCTTGGTCATATCTTGTTACTACATTTAATGAAAGACAAAATAAACCTGACACGAAAACTACATTAATACACCACCACATTAAGTGAAAAATAGAATATGATCATAAGATATTTTATCGGATAACAATCAAGTCAAGGCATTGAAGATGGGCTCCGATTGAAGCCAATCACATGATAGAACTGATCTAATTGTATTATGCAAATTTATTAGATAGCATCTACAATTAAGGCAATCTGGAAGATCATAAAAAAAGCCGGTCATGCCCTCTTGTGTTCCGCTAATTGTGTGAGTAGACATCGCCTGTGTTCTGACGGTTTTATCTCAGATTCTCTATTCACTGCTGGTTCTAGCTCTGTGCCAAACCATTCGATTAATAACTAATGTCGGGATGAAAAAAAATCAATGTGGAACCACTTGCATGCTATTGAAAACGATAAGATCAACATTTTTGATGTGATTTATTGAAGACTCAAAGGCAGGTTTTCTATATTAGCCATTTCATGGCCAAATTGCATTAACTGTCCCATAAAAAAAATGTGTGTGATAAATTTGAAAACATTCTGTTTTGTATATTTTCTTGTTAAAAGTTATGAAAATATCCAGAGTATGATCACACTATCCAGCAAGTGGTGCTGTAAAGATTTGTAAGGATCCAGCTAGATTTGGTTTCTCTAGAAACTGCTGACAAAACACAACCAAAATAAAAACCGCAACTTAATCCCCTAGATGTGGTTATTAAAATGAGACCTTTTAATTACATTTCACTGAATTCAAGTCATTTTATCATGCTTTCATGAATTTTTGTACATAATCTAGGAATTTGGCAAGTTTTGGGCAATCCTTTACCTGAAATTTGATCAAAAACATGTTTGACTATCTGGTAACCTTGTTCAGTCAGATGGAAAAATGACATTAAATGTTGCATGCTACCATGAGCCCCAGGCTAATAAATAATTTTTTTTACATTATGGTAGTGTAACTTAGGGAGAATCACAATGTGTTTTGTAGTAAAATTATTACTCGTTTTTCATAATCTGTTTCTGATTCTTCTACTTTGGTATTATCTGCACCTTAGGGATAATCACAATTTGTTTTGTAGTAAAATTACTACATGTTTTTTATAACCCATTTCTGATTCTTCTACTTTGGTATTATCTGTATGTTCTTCTTCTGTGATCAATTATTATACATTCAATCGAAAATTAGTCATGTATAAAGTAGTGTTCTTTAGGTTGTTGTGAGCATGGTTTGTTTTGCTGAGAACATGGTTTGTTTTATTTTCCTTTGGATTAGACTGTTCTGTGAACAGCAAAGTTGGGACAATACTGTAGTATGTGTTCTGGTGTCTGTGTTGCAGGCGCACGCAGCTCTGCAGAGGCAGGCTGCAGTAAATGTACTTTAAGAAAACATCCACATATCAACAAAATGATATATCTTGAATATGGTTATGTAAATACGGTAAGTAAGAAAAATTCATTCGAAAATCAGATCTCAAAATTAATTGAACACCAAAGTGTTTTTTAAAATTTGGTACTGAATAATGTATGGTATTGTGGGTTATTTATGAACCAGAGTCATAGCACACAGGTTCCTGTAGGTGTTCAGATGTCCTCCTTCCCCCTACTTTTACCACTGTACCACTAAGAAACACTGCAGGTTTCTCAAAATAGTTTAAAAAGTTATTTTTTGCTCAAAAAAATTCACAGAAAAAAGTAAGTATGCAAAAAAATATCCCCTCCTTCCTCTTTTCTTTCGTGAAGTTGTATCTAAGGCCCTGTCATGTGTGACATGCTGTGATTGTATAGCAGTTGTCATTATCATCTGCCGGTTGGTGTAGGCGATCATGGTTCTTCATTTTTCTCATTTGCAGCACTTTCTATCAGAATCGTTGACCATTTGAATGATAGGATGCTATGCTATTTAATATTTTCTCACACTGTCATGCCATGTCTGTCTTGCCTTCAGTCCTGTTTACCTGTGTTGTACTAACCTTATCTTAAAATGTTGCCTACAAAGACTATATTTCTGATATTAGTCAGTAACCCCCATTTTGTATTTTATCATTTCAGCATCTAATTATTTTCAACTATTCAAGATACTATGATTATTCTTCTATGGAACTACATTTAAAGTGGAAAATTGTAGGTAATAGAGAAGTGGTTCTACAGAAGAATGCTGATAATTCCATGGTCTGCCAGGAAAAGTAATGTGGAGGTGTTGAAAGAGTCAAATGCTAGAAAGAGCTTAATAATATAAGTAAAAGACAATCTTAATTTTTTGGCCACGTTATAAGACAAGGAGGTTTGCAGAACATAGCCACAATAGGCAAGGTTTAAGCCAAGAAAGAGACAGAGGGCGACAACATGAGAAAATAAACCTGGCATGGCATGAAAACAGTAAATGTCCTGATAATTAATACTGGAGAGAGAAGTGGAGAACCATTATTGCCTGCGCCAGTCAGCATGGCATCTGATGATGATAACTACATCTCTGTTGCCTCTAATAATTCAGTCTTCTTTTTACTTATTGTCCAAGAATCGCATTCATATGTTAGAATCATATTTATATGTAGTAATAAGAATATATATAATTCTGATTTTATAATTCTGAGTTCTGATTTTAACACATTTAATCCACTTCTAGGTCCCTGGACGGGCGTCTTCAGGTACTTCAACGCAAAGGTCTCCCTCATGTAATATATTGCCGTCTGTGGCGTTGGCCTGACCTACAGAATCACCAAGAATTGCAGCCGGGCGACCGCTGTGAGTATGCCTTTCATATGAAGAAAGATGAAGTCTGTGTGAATCCTTACCACTACACCAGAGTAGACGTCGGTGAGTTTATGAATACTTTGAGTTTATGCATATATTGAGCTATGAATACTTTGAGTTTATGCATATATTGAGCTATGAATACTTTGAGTTTATGCATATATTGAGCTATGAATACTTTGAGTTTATGCATATATTGAGCTATGAATACTTTGAGTTTATGCATATATTGAGCTATGAATACTTTGAGTTTATGCATATATTGAGCTATGAATACTTTGCATTATGATGATAATATACGAGATACATTAAAAAAGTGAATCATATCTAGTATAAGATCACCTGTGTAGCAACAATGGCCTGGACTTATAGTTCAGAGCACATAGAATAAGCCCACCCACAGTCTTCTATTCAGGCATGTCATAGGAGAAGATTAAAGATAGTTGGAAGATAGACTGATAACCTGTCATCTGTGAAAAAATCCTTTTCACTGCATGTCTTGCATTGAATCTTCTATCTATTCGCTAATCCCTTTGTTGCCTTTCAGCAGCAGGTAATTGCGTTGAATCTTTACTTCTGTAAATATATTCTGTCAAATATTTCCTGTGAACGACAAAGAGATGTAGGTCAGCAAACATTACACCTTTGTACTTTTGTGGCAAACTACTAGTTAGCGGGGAATGATAGAGCGCTCCATCACTGCAGATGGGTCAACAGATCTGACAGAAAAATGATGAACTGGTTGACCCAGGCATATATGCAGCGCTCCAGAAAGGACGTGACGATCTTGGAATACTGTTGCAGGACTTTATTGTGTCAACTGATGTATTATTCACTAGAAGAATCTAAATGTACAACTCTAATTTTAAAGTGGCGTATTTTACTTTCTCCGTGATTTTCATTGCACATTTTGTGTATATTTTACATTGACAGCCAATGAAAAAGCATCATGCCTAACGTTAGAAGTATGGTTCCCAATTTAGTTTACAGATTGTTGATTGTCACTGTACACTGTACACTCACAGGACATTACTCCATAGTTTCAAACAATAATCCCAGGGAATTTTGGCGAGTGGCTTATACACAGTACTACCCAGGCTCCCATACCATTAGCAGAGCAGTATTTTACTAAAGGGCAAGGATTGGGGATTTTCCATACCTCTCTTTAAATACTTTCATGATATAGAGAATTGATTTCATTTTACCCGGGTTTCACTATAAACACTCTATCTCAGTAGATCAGCAAGTTGCATGCTGGGAATATCGCACAGAAACATGTAAACTCAGCTCAAGCAATAACCTTACAATCAATAAATCCATAATTGGGGTGGTTTCTCAAGAACTTTCATTCCCAATCACTTCAGCTTTTGATGGTATATAATTCATTAAGAAGAAGCCTTCTACTCAGAGGAGACCACTGTCACGAGATGAGCTAGTATTTGCATGGATCACCCTCTGTGCCTCTATCTTTGGGCAATGTGTTTTGTTGCCAATGAACCATTCTTGGGTAAAAGAATTTCATTGCCCATAGTGCCCTTGTAATACATAACCCAAATTTCTTTGTGCGACCTTGTTGGGCAACTGTTGTCAGCTGAGTTGGACTTGATTGTCTATATAAATTCAGGTGTTTTTCTGCTTGTGAAAAAATTCCATTAAATAATAAATCAATTACCCCCTTTGCCATTGGGATATGCAGCAAAACTTTTCCTATATGGCCATGTGTAATAACGGAAGTCTGTCTCAAGTTTTGCATGTTCCATCACCCTAAGAGACAACGACTGTCCCTGGCAACACTGCCCCTGTGTCAGTCGAGTTCAGTCTAAGTTTGAACGATAGGTCTACTAATTTGAGCAAGTGTACTTCTTCCCCCCCCCTCCCCCTGACACATGGAGTCATTAGGAACCACTAAACAGCTGTCACACACACCATCCACAACTAGTCAGTAACTGACAGGAATTACCAGTGGGCCATAGTATGGATACGGGAATGGATGCTGCAAACCTATAATAATTTGAAAGCTGACCATTTGGATTTTAGAGGTGAAGTCTAGTTAAAACACTCTAGCCCACTAAGGCAGTCTGTCATCACAGCCTGTGTGACATGTAGGAATCAGGTGCTCAAGCATGTCCCAGTACAGAGAGGAGGACAAATAAATGAATTGGCCACTGTTGGGGCAAGAGTTCCCTGCTGAACATCAGTGTTGGGTCAACCACTAAAAGGGGACTCGATACTCAATATTCTTGACAATATATGCTTTATAGTTTTATTAAAGTCTGTTATCTGTGTCATCAACAGCATTGCCACGTGTTCTAGTGCCCAGGCACGTTGAGGTACCGGACAGTTTCCCTATTCTCGAGGATTACAGTACTACCATACCAGAAAACACGGATCTCCCTACCAGTAGTAACATCAATGATAGAGCCTTTAACATCTCAGGTGACCGATGATGATTCTCATTTTATCATGCAATCTTTCTCTGTATTTGTCTGTTATGTTTCACGCACTTTTTTCGTGCATCTTTCACTCCATCTTTATGACCTTTCCACTCACTCTGTTACTTTTCCATGACTCCTCATTTTGTTAATTTTCTCTATTAATGACTCCGTCCTTCTAATACTATTTCATTCTATTTTATATAACCACTCTCACTTCTATAATTCTTCCACTCCCTCTTCTATAACTTACACCCTATGCTATGACAATTACTTTTGCATACTTTTACAAACTCCAACTACTTTTATTTCACTAAATATGCCATATATCCCTCCTTCATCACTTTCTGCTATGCTACTATTTTCACTCATCATTCTTTTAATGACCTTTCTTTCTATTACTTCTCACTCTTTCATTCATTAAATTATCCCCTTTCTACTTTATAAATTGATACATTTTCAAATTGACCAAATAAACAATAAACAACATTCTGAATCATGGTCAGTGCATTTTTAATGTGACTAATATGGCAACCATGTTTATTAGACCAAATTTTCTGCTATATTATCATTTAACCAGTTTCTGCATCTTCCCTATTTCTCATCTTTAGTTTCACATACACCAATTTTAACTGTTGTTGCAATATTTAAAGGGTTATACTCAATAGGCTCTTATTTTTTTTTATATAAGATTTACATTAAAGGAGATTGATTGCCATATAATGATGTATGTGTATAATGTGTAAGGGACCTCACAGCAGTACAGTTGTTTGAACAGGTTCACTCACTCACTACACTTTCTCAGTACTACTTTTGTTTGAACAGTTTCACCAGCTCACTTCACTTTCTCAGTACTACAGTTGTTTGAAAGTTTCACCTGCTCACTTCACTTTCTCTGCGCTACAGTTGTTTGAAAAGTTTAACCTGCTGACTTCACTTTCTCTGCGCTACAGTTTGAAAGTTTCACCTGCTCACTTCACTTTCTCTGCGCTACAGTTGTTTGAAAAGTTTAACCTGCTCACTTCACTTTCTCAGTACTACAGTTGTTTGAAAGTTTCACCTGCTGACTTCACTTTCTCTGCGCTACAGTTTGAACAGTTTCACCTGTTCACTTCACTTTCTCCGTACTACAGTTGTTTGAAAAGGTTCACCTGGTCACCTCACTTTCTCATTACTACAGTTGTTTGAACAGTTCACCTGCTCACTTCACTTTCTCGGTACTACAGTTGTTTGAATAGGTTCACCTGTTCACTTCACTTTCTCGGTACTACAGTTGTTTGAATAGGTTCACCTGTTCACTTCACTTTCTCGGTACTACAGTTATTTGAATAGGTTCACCTGTTCACTTCACTTTCTCTGTACTACAGTTGTTTGAAAAGGTTCACCTGGTCACCTCACTTTCTCATTACTACAGTTGTTTGAACAGTTCACCTGCTCACTTCACTTTCTCAGTGCTACAGTTGTTTGAAAAGGTTCACCTGCTCACTTCACTTTCTCGGTACTACAGTTGTTTGAAAAGGTTCACCTGCTCACTCCTTTATCTCAGTACTAGTGTAAATTTTCTTCTTAGTTTGTTTTCAAACTACTGCCAGTTAGGATATAATTTGTAGACCAGAATGGTTAGTATCAGGGCTTACAGCTGGACTGCAATTATTTTGCTTCATTTAGTTTGCTTCATTCAGTTGTTATTTTTTGTGATTGTTAATAGAGTTATGTTAACATTTTGCTCTATATTTTCTGTGCAAATATATGGGTATTATCTAGTTTAGTCTTGATGACACAAGATGGTGATATAACAAAAGAGATCTAGAATTGCATTGGCATCAAGTGCGTTACACCCCCTAACAAATATCTGGAAATAAAAAAACAATAAGTAAACATACCAAACTGCGACTGTTCAACTCCAATGTGATATCCATGTTGACATATGGTTGTGAAAGTTGGAAAATTACAAATGTGCTGGAGACGAAATTGAACTCATTTGAAAATAAATGTCTTAGAAGACTTAAATGTTGATTGGGAAGAATTCAAGTCAAACATGCAAGTAAGAGAAGCCACCAAACAGAAATATGTTTCTACAACAATAAGAAGAAAATGATGGACTTAATATTGAACATATACTTGGGGTGCAAAGGGAACGCACTGCTCTTGGCGGACCCAGGGTTAGCAGATAACCAAGATCCCAAATGTACCTCCTCGCGGTGCACCCTGGAAACAGAAACAGCAGCTTGAGCTGATTCTGGCCAAATCATTTGGGGATTGTGTCCGAAAATGTGGAGGTAGCAGATGGAAAGAGATTTGACTGCATAAAGGACAGACAATATCTCAGACACCACCAGCAACACCACATACAGCGATACTGTCGACATACAGTGAAGCTAGTTAGTCCAGTCTGAACAGTGGAGGGGCGGCCAGTGAAAAAAAAAAACATGAAAAGGTGGATGCATGGTGAAAGACAGAAAGATTTCATACTGAGTACAATGAAAAAAGTGAAAGGGCAGAACAGCGCTAGAGGGCAGCGCCAACTGCAAATAGAAAGTGAAAACGATTAAGGAAATGGGAACTACAAGCACTGTTAGCTTGAGACAAGCTTCTAGTTACCTGTTTTCCTTATAGGCAGAGACCCATACCCAATAATGGGCATCTAGCAAAGCAAAAAGACCTGGCCTAACTCTATTGTCGAGTCTTCCTATACCGGAAACATGCTCGCGAAGAGAAAGGTTTGCAATACCAGATAGGCTCAGGCAAAAAGGGACAAAGATGGCACTCCTGGCCCAACTCTACTGTCAAGCTTTCCTATACCGAAAGTACACTTGCAGAGAGAAAGGGTTCCGTACCCGATGGAATCAGGCACAAAAGAGACAACGATTTAGCCCTGACCCAACTCTACTATCAGGTGTTCCTATACCGGAAACACACCTGTAGAGAGAAAAGGTTCAGTACCTGATGGGTTCAGACGCTATTGGGACATGATCGCTCAGCTCGAGAACGCCTTGCTCTCAAGCGCATTGTGTGAGACTCGAACTTGGACACAATGTCGTTCACAATGTCGATGAATGACACCTCGGTTAAGACGGCGAAAGAGCCAGGGTCCAACTCTTCTAGTGAGTTCTTCCTCCTAGAAACTAGGCTCACGGATGAGAAACGGTTCAGTACCTGATGGGCACAGGCACAGTACGTCCAATTACACAAGGCAAGTTCACAGACAGTGGAACACCTTGTGCGAGACAGACGTGAGCAAAAACGTTTGGGCGAAGAGTCACACACACGCATGCCTGGCGACAGATAGGGAGGCTGTCACAGGCCAGGGTAGCCAACTCGAATTGTCAAAGCATGCCGAAATCGGATGTGTTAGGCCTACAAGGTGCGTAACGGTAGCACAACATAAACATGCTTCCGGCGGAAACCGCATGGATATCCATGCTGGTTACAATGGAGCGAACGCAAAACAAACAAACAAACAACATATACTTAAACTAAATGAAAATATACTTCCACTACAAGCATTAAAATGGGTACCAGATGGCAAAAAGGAAGTAAAAGGGACAAGAGACTTCGTAGAATAACCATCAAAAAGGGTATGACTATGGGTCTCAACAACATACAAGAATTACAGTGGCATCACATCGTTTGAACTGAAGAGCTCTGGTTTCTGCCCTATGCACTGTGTTCGGCGCTGAAGGAACATAGATATGTGCATTATTGTTCTCTTTTATACAATATTCTTTATGTGTGTTTTTCTTTCACAGATACACCCTCCCCGGGTTATCTGAGTGAGGAAGGGGACACAACAGACAGCCAGGGCATGAGTAAGTAAGCGTTGTGGTGAAGACTTCTATACTCTCTAAACATAGCGACATAATATCAATCCTGCTAAATTTCTAGATATAATTATCCGTATGTGAATCACTTGCGTGTTGCCAGAGTCTGAAAGGGAACAATGTGATAGTAACACTGTTTTGCTGCAATGCATGTTGTAACAGGTGACTAAGGATGTTATGGGATGGAGTTGGCTGTCCCAACCTATATGTGGTCAAAGTGACACAGGATCCATGCTGAAGTCAGATGTGTCAGGCCAAATGGTGCAGCTACGCTATAAACAGTGATAACATATTCTGTTCTTTAGACTAAAAAAAATTGGTAGCATATATTATCCAGGACGTAGCTATCAACCCAGCATTTGTTGGCTGTGGTGATTTTCTAGGCAATATAAATACGTTCAGTAGGTTGCCATTGCTATCTGAAAGGTCCGGATGCACAATTGCCTGTGGTGAGGAACGAACTCGGTACCTTTGCCGTCACAGACGCGCTCTGTACCACTTCGCCACAGAGCCGGACAAAGCCGGAGTCTTTGTACTGCACCTGTTAATCTGCATTTGTTTAAGAGTGAATGCAGAAGAAGAAGAAAGGAAAGAATCCAGATATGAAGGTTACTTTAGTTTTTATATATCATAAACATAGATGTGAAGGCTACTTAATTTCTAGATATAATTATCCAGATGTAAAAATTACTTTAGTTTCTATACATAATTACATAGACATTACTCCCGTGTTGCTAGGACTAGAAAGCAGAACAAAAAAATATCAGCGCTGTGACTTGCCATGTAGGCCATAAGAGGTGACTATGAAGATTTGGGGGTGGAGTGGGCTGTCCCTCCCATCCCATAAGACTAGTGACCCAGAAGCCTTCATGAAGTTGGATGTTACAGGTCGGAAGACATAGATATTGTGTTATCATTCTGACCACATGTCCATTACTCAGATTCTCTTCTCAATGTTTGCTGCAAGTTCTAATCCTCATAGTGATTATTTAAACACACAATGGTACACTACAGGTATTCCCATAGGAGCTACATCTCTTTTAGCAGATGCTGAAATGTTTGCATGCTGATAGTGTCCATGGCACATTGATTATACATTTTCCTAGTCCTACCTGTCAATCGTCCTACACTATCCCTCCAAGCAATTTCAAAGTCATTCAATCCCATTATAATAGTCTCATCCACAATGGTGTCTTTATCCAACAGACGCATATATAAGGAATTTACAATTTCCTCCTTGTCCATTGTGATCTGCCCGTATACCTGTGAGTTATGACGTGTGACCAGGGCAAAATATCCACGTAAGTCCTTGAAGGTGTGAAACGGCTATATACTCTATACACTCATGACATAGCCATCCATTCTGTGTTGTGAATTCTTCATAGGCATACTTGTATATTGATGTTAGCAGTAATATCATTATGTCTTAGTTTGGATTGCATGAGGCATTTGTGCAGTGCAAGAGGTTAGAGTGTTTGTCTCACACTTGTGGGGGTCCAGTGTTCGACTCCCAGTAAGGACTGGATTTTTGTCAGTTGGAGGGTAAATTAAAAAATTTCACCCTGTACATGATGTGGCAACAGCAAGGGCATACAATTTTCTCATACAAGCCAAACAGTCTTCATGCAACTCCCTAATGGGGAACGTGCAGTACTGACAGTTTATTGTATTGAGCTATTTTTTAACTCTAGACATTGGACAATCTAATATTTCTGTTGCTTGGACTTTTCTAGCTACAATATCTAGTTTTAATATTTGATTACAGCAGAAGTCTGTGTCGGGACTTTAGTGCAAGTGAAACAGTGACACAATGTTCAACTATTCTCTAGACTGCATCCTGCTGAATATTTAATAAGACATTGTCCTGTTTCAAGAGAGTTCTAGTGGGAGTTTGAGAACAAACATTGAACAAATTTTAATAAGACATTGTCCTGTTTCAAGAGAGTTCTAGTGGGAGTTTGAGAACAAACATTGAACAAATTTTAATAAGACATTGTCCTGTTTCAAGAGAGTTCTAGTGGGAGTTTGAGAACAAACATTGAAAAAAAATATTTGTCACAAGAGCCTGCATATTTGAAGGAAAAGCTAATGAGATGGTCAGGTAGTCCCAACTTGATCATGATTCTGCAACCTAAAAGTGAAACCTCGCTTGAACTTTGCTGTTTAGTCTTGTTTATTGAACTTTGCTGAATAGTCTTGTTTATTGAACTTTGCTGTTTAGTCTTGTTTATTGAACTGTTTAGTCTTGTTTATTGAACTTTTTTTCTAAAATATATAATTGCTGCTTAAATATTCAACAGCAAGTGAAAACAATGTACTACATAGGATATCCGTCTATTATTCTACTGCTATTAAAGTCTTCACAAGATAAATGTAGTTACAAAATTGAATAGTGTTTTAGAACTATTACATGGTAAGTAAATTTGTTCCATATTTTTCAATTGACAGATGGCATCGACATGTCACCCAGTCCCCCATTAGGTGAGTGCATACATTGCTATTATTGAACTTTGTTATTTAGTCTTGTTTATTGTACTTTATTGTTTAGTCTTGTTTATTGTACTTTATTGTTTAGTCTTGTTTATTGAGCTAAGCTGCTTAGTCTTGTTTATTGAGCTATGCTGCTTAGTCTTGTTTATTGCACTTTGTTGTTTAGTCTTATTTATTGAACTTTTCTGTTTTTCTGTAGAAAAACCTGTACTGAGATAAAGATTTAAGAACGAAAGTAGAATAATGAAAATGTGAAAAAAACTATTGAACTTTTTTTTTGTAGTGATAATAATATTACGTTTTTCAAATCGTAAACATTTCAACTTATCAGCCATTTATGAATCATTATCTTCAGTCCCATGTAATTATCTCTTGGCATATACATCCTGACATCTCTTCAGTCCCATTATTTCTATCCATATAAATTATGTATTTCTAGTGTACATTGAATCTCATAACTACTGCTGGGTAGCAGGATGTTCACTAGTGAATCAAATGTTTTGCTTGCACTGCAGTTTACAGTTTGGCTGTGATATATTTCATGTTGGTATAACCAACTTAGACAAAGCAGTTTTGGGTGTCGGTTATAGTAATTCTTTAGTATGACACTTCAGGACCAGGCTGCACTGTTGCAACCTGTTATCCAGAATCACCACTTGAAGATGAAATAATGTTTTGGCAGCTCAGGTTTACCAGCCCTGATGGTAACATTCATCTATGAGTTTCTGACCACTTAATGGCTTCTCTGTGTATGAGAGTGTATAGATCCCAAGCTTATATATACATTTTAGAAATAATATTTGCTTCTGAATATTTTGTGCCTATTATGAACCAGAAAAACATGTCTCTTCAGACAATAACTCAGACTTGCAGCCTGTCACATATAAGGAGCCAGAGTACTGGTGCTCTATTGCTTATTATGAGCTGAACATGCGTGTGGGAGAAACATTTCATGCATCTCAACCTTCTTTAACTGTTGATGGCTTTACGGACCCAAGCAATTCTGAGAGGTTCTGTCTGGGACTGTTGTCTAATGTTAACAGAACGCAACAAGTAGAGATGACACGCAGGCACATAGGTTAGTTGTTCATATTGTTGTTGGGAGAGAGGTCAGCTATTCTTATTGTCACCGTAAGAGAGGTCAGTTGTTTATATTGTCACTTTGAGAGAGGTAAATTGTGCATATTGTCACTGTAAAATAGGTTAGTTGTTGGTATTGTCACGATGAGAAAGTCAGTTTTTCATATTGTCATTGTAAGAGAGGTTTGTATTGTCACTGTAAGAGATGTCAGCTGTTCATATTGTCATTGTAAGAGAAGTCAGTTGTTTGTACCAGACCCAATCATGGGCACCCAGCAAAGCAAGAAGACCTGGTCTAACTTTAAAGTTGAGCTTTCCTATACCAGAAGCATGCTCGCGAAGAGAAAGGGTTCCATACCCAATGGGCTCAGGCACAAATGGGACAAGGTCGTTCAGCCTGAGAACACGTTTTGCTCCCAAACGCGCGGTAACACTCAGACTTGGACGAAGGGGTTATGATGTCGGTGAACGACACCTCAGATAAGAAGGCAAAAGAGCCCGGGTCCAACTTTTCTGCAGAGTTCTTCCTTCACCGGAACCAGGCTCGGAGAGGAGAAAAGGTTCAGTACCCAATGGGTGCAGGCACAGAATGCCTAATTACACGAGGCAAGTTCACTGATGGTCGAATACCTCGTGCGAGATAGATGTGAACGATGATTGTCTCTGTGAAGAGTCATTATACACCAGTGTGCCCGCTGACAGATAGACAGGCTGTCACAGGCTAGGGAAGACTACTACCCAAATAAAAGGCATGATGAAAATGGATGTGCTGGGCCTTGGATCACAAAGTGAGCCAACCGAGGTGCAAATAACACAGTTCAACTGTGGAACATGCAGTACAATGTACTTCACACTCCCAGGCGGAAATCACACGATTTATTCAATGTGGTTATAAGAGGGTGAACGCAGAAGAAGTTGTTTGTATTGTCATTATAAGACAGGTCAGTTGTTTATATTGTTATTGTAAGTTATTTGTGAAATTGATGAATAAATTGTTAGGAGTTTTCCTGTTACAAGACAAAACCTTTACTTAACTTTATTGCATACTCATTTTATGATACCATTTGGCAGGCCGTGGAGTGAGATTGTATTACATAGGAGGTGAAGTGTTTGCAGAGTGTCTAAGTGACAGCGCAGTCTTTGTTCAGAGCCCTAATTGCAATCAGCGTTATGGTTGGCACCCCGCGACCGTCTGTAAGATTCCTCCAGGTGAGATATTACCAGCAAATTAGAGGTCTGATATTGATTCTGATTCTCAGGTTTATAATTTTTCATTACAGCTTACTTTGTGCCTGTAAATGACATCTGAAGATTGTCACCTGCACTATTACACTGTGTACGTTTTTGTACTATAATACCAATATATAAAGTTGTCACTGAGTACTTATAGTACCAATATATAAAGTCGTCACTGAGTACTTATAGTACCAATATATAAAGTCGTCACTGAGTACTTATAGTACCAATATATAATGTAGTCAATGTAGGTACCCACAGACATAACCGCATGCGTAATACTTTGATCACGTACAATGATCTTCCTACCACAGCTGCGGCTCTATACATCATTGAAAGCAGATTAGGCAGACCTTTTTTCTATATGCTGCCTAAAATTCACAAAGAATCGGTAGACCCATTGTCTGTGCTTACTCTTGATAATAATCAGATGACTAACTAAGAGCATATCTGATTTCCTTGACAGTATTTCCAAACTTTAGAGCAACTTCTTTCATTCTTAAAAGGTACTAAACATGAACTAACTATATTTTCTTCAGTTGTCTTCTGACCGTACTTATCGTCTCTTCTTACTTGATGTTTGTTCTTTATATACTTCTATACTTCATTCTGATGGTCTTAAGGCATTGGTTATTTCTTGATAATAGACCTTGTTCCTCTGTATCCAACTCCACTGTTATCCGCCTTGCTGAACTTGTGCGGATATTCAACTCCTTTGAATTCGATGGGTTTTTTTTTAATCAGACCAGTGGTGTTGCCATTGGTACTAAGATGGGAATCTAGTTATGTTTGCCTTTTCATGGGACATTTGGAACATCAAGTTTGGGAAACCTGTGAAGGCCCTTCTTCCATCTCTTTTTCATAGATACCTTGATGATAGTACATAATTACTGGTATACATGAGTTGGAATTATCTCGTTTCATCGACTTTTCCAGCAATTTTAAACCTGCTATTCAATTCACAGAAACAGAATCAAAAATGAAAACATCAGAAGTCTAACACACACAATGCCAATCCTGGATTACATCAGAAGACCACAGTGGTTCTCACATGCTTCCGGACTACCATCAGATAGTGCCCCTCAAAAAGCATTGCTATAAGAGACAAGATGGATCACAGAAATCAAAGGATCAATGAAAACACACATGAAGCACACAAAAAGGCCATCTCCAAAGAACTCTTCTACCCTGACGCTGCAAGGAATAAAGGGTTATAATGTGAAAAGAAAAGAAATATTAAATTCACATTTTAACATCTCTACTGTTTCTGTCAACTTTCTTGACATAATTGTCACAATTGATCTCTCTTATCTTAGCACATCTGTTTACTACAAACCTACTGATGCACATAGTTTTCTGCTTTACACTTCGCATCCATCTGCTTGTCGTAACGCTTGTCCATTCTCCCAGCTTCGTTGTTTATATAGTGATGGTGGCTACTTTCATGATAAATCCTATAAGATGATTTATTTATTTTGTAGATGCTTATACCCTGATAATATCCTTTTATCGGTTTGACTTCATGTCAGTAAATTTTCTCGCCTTGATACCTTGACTAATACACGTGGTGCTTCCTCTTCAGTTTGTTCACTGTCTTGTATTTTCTTGAAAAAAGACGTTAAAGTTGAAACTGTCTCGTATACTGTTATCTATCATTTTTCCATACCAACACTCACTAATCTAATTGTGCGTTCATTGTAAAGCTGATCGACCGTGTGTTTTACTTAAATATTATTGCAAAAAAATTGATGATTTTAAATGGCATGTCAGTATCATTCACACCATAGATAGTAATCATTGAAAGAACTAAATGACACCAGTAGGACCAAAACTTAAACAGCGGATCTGGAAATGAGCAAATACGCTTTAAGTAGATCAGCATAAAATATTTAAACACATGCATTACTCTGAAATCTGCACGGAAAGAGAAGATGAGGAATGAGAAATACAGAGTTTAAAATAGTAATATATTCTTGGAGTTTGTAAGCATTGGAATGAACTTTTAAAAAAATAGCTAAAGACAGAACAATACAGAAAACCTGAGCTCTGTAGAAAATTGGAAGGTGAGTAGAATGAAATTGAATTGTGAGTAATAAAGGTAAAAGATAAGCTGAGTTATGAAACAGCATCACAGCACATGGTTTTTTTTTCCATAAGTGTTCAGCTACCTAGTCAGTGGCTGACCAGAAATCTTCTGGCTTTCATTGCCTAACACACTTACTTAGTATTGATGGTACCATTCTTTTACATTCCAAGAACATAAATCCTGGTACCCAATTACCTTGTCCTGTTGACATCAACTTTTGTTATTTCCTTTCCACCTCACCTTTCCCCCTTGTCAACAGCAATCAGAACCAATTTTAGGAACCTCCCCCCCCCCCCCCCCCCATATTATTGATGTAATTAATTTATGGACAGTAACTCATGAACATATCTGCTTTGCACTGATAATGAACCTTTTGCATAACTATTGATTTGTCAACTGCATAATATTGATGATTATCCATCCTAGGTTGCAATTTAAAGATATTTAACAATCAGGAGTTTGCAGCACTTCTGGCCCAGTCTGTCAATCAAGGCTTTGAGTCTGTGTATCAGCTGACACGCATGTGCACTATCAGAATGAGCTTTGTGAAAGGTTGGGGCGCTGAATACAGGTGAGCTAAGCTAATTGCGTAAGCTCAATTCTCTTATCTTCTGAATAGTTTAGTTGGACTGGCTCTGTTGAGGAGTGTTATAACGTGCACCTTGGACAGCCAATATAATTTGTTCAAACCCTGCCTCAGGCAACTGTTCATCAGGACTGTTCAGAAGTAATGGTAACCTTAATAACATATTTATATACTCCAGAAAAATCGCAACAGCCAAAAATGCTGAGCTGATTGCTACATCCTGAATAAGATATACAATCAACGAACTATTAGTTGATCCATCCTGGCAATAAGCCTCCATAATGACTTTGACAGTTCATACAACATTGGGCTGACTCAGAAAGAAATTGAAATGCCCTCTGGTTGTAAGTGCTGTCAAAAGTACCTAATAATATAAAATAATGGATGATAAATTCACAGGTGAAATGTGCAAGTTATGCACTTCAAAGTACTCTTGGCAGTTCAAAAGTTGATAAGAGCACACTAAAAAAAGTCACTGTCCAGGCAAAGAAATGTGATCAGCTAGAAAATATTTTTTGTGTACAATTAATGCACCATTTCAGAATAAATGATCTTATGTGAACTCTGAAATGTTTCTACAGTGTTTTTACACAACTGTTGAGATTTGTCTGTATGAGATAGAGATCAGAACACAAATACAGTGGATGATGGAACCAAAAGTAAAAAAAAAATTAGAATCATTGCAATAGGTCTCCAGTAATATTAATTTCCTAGTCCTTCAGTCTGAAAACTGGCTCTCTGCTTTCCCAGTTGAAACTTCGGAACCATCTCCTGAGCTATTGTGCAAAGGCTCTGAGAACTTTCCTGGAATGCGGGTTCCACAAATTTAATTAAACTGGGATTTTTGTGAAATATAAGTCAAGGTAAGGGGAGAGAACTTGCACCAGAAATTACATGTAGCAGACAGTGGACGCTTCATTGTAATATATAATATATTACTACTGTTGGTGGAATGCGAGTAGATTATTACGTTTTAGGTGAAAGGCAGGAGTGCGTGTTTAGTTCTTGTGGGGGGTGGGGTATTTTGTTCTTTAATGAAAGTAAGTGTTTCATTCTATTTTTACTATTGTAAAATTTTATGTGCTGTGAGAAAACCAGTTGTAAGTTTCGGATATCAGAAACTCTATATTTCTAGCAATCACTGAATTTTGCTATTTTAAATATTCATTCAAGGGTGAAACTATGACAGGTCCAGCAAACTGGTAGGTGATTTGAGTGATTAGATATTGAGTGATTAGAAGCTGCTCTAGATATTATGCAAAAACTCAAGAAATTTAGAAAATATGTTCGTGATTCGAACTTACAATCAATTTTGAAACACAACTATCCCGATATAAACCAAAAGGCAAATCATAAATTCAATATTCATCCCAACATTGTGTTGTCAATGTCAGACATAGACACTAAAGAACAGAGAGAAAACTTACTACTTACAAAATGAGATGTCAAAGAAAAGCAGCACACAGAACAAGAAGAGATCATGTGAGAAATGAGGAGATTACGAGAACTGTTGGAACAACATCAGTGGTCAAATATATTGGAAAACAGATTGAAATGGTTCTACCACTTAATGATAGTGCACCCTTATTGGCCAGCTGCAAAGAGCATACAACATGAAAAAGGAAACAGTAAGATATAGAGGAAGACCAAGAAAAATGTGGATTGAAGGAGCTACCAACATTCTGACAGGACACAGTATTAATGCATATCAAGCGATGAAACGAGCCATAGTATGAAAACTGATTGTAATTCAATACTGTGATCGCCCGTGTGTTGCCAGGGCCTGAAAGGGGAGCAAAGAATAGCAACACTGTTTACCTTCAATGCATGTCATAAATTGCTACTGAAGAGGTTATAGGAAGGAGTTGGCTGTCCCATCTCATATAGGGTCAGTGACCCAAAGTCTGACGTGTCAGGCTGAAAGGCGCAGATACCGCAGCAATGCTGTAAACCATGGCACAACGCA
This sequence comes from Meghimatium bilineatum, assembly GCA_034231615.1. Classification (NCBI taxonomy): domain Eukaryota; kingdom Metazoa; phylum Mollusca; class Gastropoda; order Stylommatophora; family Philomycidae; genus Meghimatium; species Meghimatium bilineatum. The sequence continues at coordinate 34,898,232 of CM067304.1, forward strand.
TTCCGTTCTCAGGACTACATCCTGCTAATCTGCAGGAGTTTGAGAACGAACGCAGAAGAAGAAGAATACTGTGATGCCTCACAGAAAAAGCAGAGAAAAGACAATAGATAGGTAGCGACTGTTATAGTGACCGATGAACGCAACTGAAATGAATGGCAGATGCAGCCACTGAAAGAGAAATCCACAAACTAGTCTAATTCACTAGGTTCTTTACTAAAATACGCTGCATCATCATCATCAAGTGCGTACCGAATAGCGTTGACAATCATATCTCTCCATGTATATCGATCTCCCATATATGTCATCATTTTATTATTATTATTTTTATTTTCATCGCATTCATTTGTTTTTCATGCCATTCTCATTTTCGCTGGCGAAGGAGGAATATCATCATCATCATGTCATCATCTCTGTTGGTGTCGTCAATCAAAGCCATTTAGTCAAACTGTCCAATATCTTTCCTCTAGGTCTTCCCCTCGATCTTTTCCCTTCTCTCTTTCCTGTTGTCACTATATTCTCAATGTCTCCTATTCTCATTATGTGCCTAATAAATGTTGACTGTCTTTTTCTTATATTATCAGTAATGCATCTTTTCACATCAATCCTTCCATACGCTGCATATGCTACTAAAAAGCAGCATTTTGACAATGCTTTTCAGTAACAGCATATTCAAGTAGTATCAGTCAGTCATTAAAAACAAAACCAGTTTGAGAAATCAGTACCTCAGAAATAACATTTACAGTTTGATCTGTTTACATTTTATGCTCTCACAACATAGGTCTAATGTTTACATTTTGTGGCACTCGCAACATAGGTCTAATGTTTACATTTTGTTGCACTCGCGGTATTACACATTTCATATGGCTAGGGTCTAAATCTGGTTCAATTGGGCAGTAAAACTGCTGAATTGGCAACAGATAGCTGCAACTGGTGCGTTAAAAACTAGAAACCAGAAAATAAATAATTAAAAACAAGAAGTCAGTATATTTAAAAGTGTGAATTCTGTGACATGTGTCCTAGGAAAGAAACTGACTCTTAAACTGACACTTTCATAGCATATTTGGGGGATCAGTCATTTCAGAAACATAATTTCTAACTGTTTTAATACTGGTATTATGTGTTTGAAAATCATGAAATATATAGTTGAAATTGAAACCATTTTCCACAATTTTATACATTTCTGCCATGAGCTAAGTACAGTGTAATATTCTATAAATAATTATATATATATCTTTCTAAATAGACGGCAGACTGTAACGAGTACTCCAAGCTGGATAGAGATTCATCTCAATGGACCACTTCAATGGTTAGACAGAGTCTTGACACAAATGGGATCCCCTGGACTACCCTGCTCCTCTATGTCATGAGCCATGTACAAAAATCATCTGTCAATCATTATTCATTCTTCACTGTCCACTTCCTAGGATTTATCCAGAGAGAAAACACTACCTCCATCTAAACATGTTTTAGAAAAATGTTGCATGTTAAGGTAAATATTGAATATTTTACATTAGTGATGTAGATTCTTGCTTTTCTTCTATGGATGTTATTTAGTTTTGTTTGGCTGTCTTTGGAATGTCTAAGAGTAATATAATTAGGAAGCATTGAGAATAACAGAAAAAAAATCTCAAGGTAGTAGTTGGGATTTGAACCAGGTACATTCAGCTGAAACTGATTTGCATTGAGTCAATACATTTTCCAAATTTGTTGAATCAGCATCCTTAAACAAGATGCAATTTTAGTTGAGAGGTCTAATGTGTACCTTCTCTAGTTACTATGAATATGGTCAAGTCATTCAGGACACAGACAAATTTCATAGGTACATAAGTTCCTAGAGTACGACAAACATTTAAACAAATGCTTTCCATGAGGAATTTGTGCTGCATGCGATGTGAATTGGTATCAACAAGTACATACCATTAGACATTCGTACTGCATAGCAAAGTGAATCAGTGTTGACTGAAAAATTTAGTTCAAATTTCAAATTCTGCTGTAAGAAGCACAAACCCCGAATGTAAAAATGCAAGAATTGCTGCAGCAAGTATCAATGCAAGGAGTTACTGTAACCAGTAAAAATACAAGGTATTTTTAATAAGTTAATTACTAGAGCATGTAAAAATATGAGTTACTGCAAAAAGTAAAAATACAAGGAGAGTTTATACAGCAAGTAAATACAAGGAGAGTTTATACAGCAAGTAAAAATAAACATATTTGTAATTGTTTTTAATAATCTTTTAAATAGATGTCTTAGGGTAAATCATATTTTCAGGAGTTTAATTATATGCTCTGTGTATTTATTGTACTAATAGTTTTATTGGTAGAGTATCAAGGACTTAGCCATCAACCAAGCACTTTTTGTCTGTACTGGTTTTCAAGGCAATATAAATACATTAATAGTTTGCCATTGCTTTCTGAATGGTCCAGATGCACCGTCACCTGTGATGAGGATCGAACTCGGTACCTTGATCATCACATCGCGCTTGAAAATAGTTTTATATTTTCAATGGACATTTGTAAGTCTACAAAATATATCACTTTAGGATGAAAAAGAAATATTGTAATTCCATTAGACATCTAATCATACTTCTGATCAATCTACCTCAAACACAAAATGTAATTTGTTATCTCCATTTTGTGTTGTAAAGGAGTTTTAACCCTTTGAGCCTTGATCACCTAGGTGTCATCCCCTCCCCCAGATCTCCATTTCCCTAGACTCCTGAGCAGGAAACACACAAGAAAGACATTTAAGTAGAAAAAAAACTGTCAAATACTGAATGCTTTCCTGTTAGGGAGTTCAGGGAAGTGATGTTTGTAACTGTGTGTTAGACGGCGCATGTTCTTGCTGTCACTATGTCATGTATATGATGAGTTTTTTTAATTAATCCCTCAACAAAAAACCCAGACCTTACCCTGAGTTGAACCCTGGACTTCACGAATGTGAGACCACTGCTCTAACCTTTTGGTGTGTGCTACACAACATAAGTAGAACTATAGTCCGTTCAGAATCGTTTGCCGAGATGTTAAATTATTTTTATCAAAAACGTATTGTTCATTTGGATTGATCATTTGAAGTTAGGTTTAGAATAATAATGTCGCTATAGAAATATTTTTTTATCAAAGAAATGTGATCCAGTATCAAAGATACCTTATTTAACCTATATTAAAAAAAAGTTAATCTAAATTATAAACAACCGCTGGATTATGTAGATGCTTACATCTCACATCTGATTATTAAATATAAAGGCATGACCCTCACGGTAGAATGTGCACCGTTCTAAAAGTAGTTGTTTCCACTGTACATTTGTATAAAGCAATGTTACATATGGAAATTCCCGTTTAGCACCAAATATTATTTTTCCTGAACTTAGAATTATGTGAAATCAAAATCGGATATTGACTCGATTTCAAGTCACAAGTCAGAGGCACGTCTCAATATTTACAAAATGTAGGCGGCACTAAGCATATTACCTTCTGCAAGTCTATGTGAGAATGAATCTGAAAGCGAAATATTTTACTGAGCATAACATTGCTATAAAGATTTATCAATACTTCTGCAGAGAGCGTAAAAAGGGACATCTTTATTGTTCTTTATCAAATCCTGAGAAGAGAACAATGCATATTTTAGGTTTGTGTAAACGTTCATTTGATCGAATAGTGGAAGCAAGCGGATATTTATTGCCAACAAATTCACGAAAGCAAGGAAGGAAAGAAAAGATAGACAGTTTCGATAAGGACCTAGTAAAAAGAGAAATATGTAGAATGTTTGATAAAAACGAAGAAGTGACACTTAGAAAGTTGAAGATTTGGCTGAAAACTAATAACGACATTGAAATATCAAAAACTTTATTATGGAAAACTGTAAGAAATGCAGGCTTCACCTTTAGAAAGTATGCTGGTGGAAAAAACATTATTTGTGAAAAGCCACATCTGGTAGCTCTTAGAAGCAAGTATTTACGTGAAGGGAATGCGCGAGAATGGTTATGATATTGTGTATTTAGATGAAACTTGGATCAACGCTCATCATACAAATGAAAAGGAATGGCAGTTAGCAGATGGAAGTATTAAAAGATCAGTACCAAGTAGTAAAGGGCAACGTTTGATAGTTGCACATGCAGGTAGCAGACATAATGGGTTGTTGCAGAATGCTCATCTAATTTTCATTTCAAAATCCATTGACAATAGAGACTACCACTCCGAAATGAATGGGCACATATTCGAAGACTGGATCGAAAAAAGTATTCTTCCAATATTAGATAGACCTTCTTGTCTGATAATGGACAATGCTTCATACCATAATGTAGTGAACGTAGAAGATAGAATCCCAACATCATCAAGTACAAAAGATGCAATCAAAACGTGGCTCATAAAAGAACACATACCATTTACCGACAGGTACTTGAAACCCGAATTGCTTAACCTTGTAAAACAGACACAACGAACAAAGATATTTAAAATAGACAAGTTAATTGAAGAACATGGTCATAGATGTTTGAGACTACCTCCATATCATGCACACTTAAATCCTATAGAGCTAATTTGGGCAAAAGTTAAAGGACACGTAGCATCTACAAATACAACTTTCAAATTATGTGATATTGAGACTCTTACAAATCAGGCTCTATCAAATATACATAAAGACTACTGGGTGAAATGTGAGGATCATGTGTTACGCCAAGAAGAGGAATATTGGAAAAAGGAAGGTTTGTTGTTTGTTCAGCCGAAAACAGTAATCGACCTATTTGACTCGTCTGATTATGAGTGATCATTACTCTGATTAAGTCTACACTAAAAAAAGTTTGATTTGCAAAATTTACAAGTTGATTTGTAAAACATTTCATTGCTCAATACCACCCAAGCAATTCAAAAAAATGTTATAAGCAAACCATCAACCATTACTTATAAAAATTAGCCCGCTTGATTCAATACAGAAGTTCAGATATCTTGGATCAACTATTACAGACAAAATTTCCTTACATGAAGAAATATATGTACTTATTTCAAAGGCAGCGACAACATTTGTGAAACTCACACCAAGAGCATGGAACAATATCAAATTGACTCTACGAACAAAAGATATATTTTAAATTTTTTTTACACCTGCCACCATGTAAAATTTTGTGGACACGCCTATGGGTCATCATTGCACTAGATTACTGTAAAATATTTTGTTTATGGTCGAAATAATATTTACATGGGCAAACATCAAAAGAATTCGCCGCTTTCAAATAACCGTTACAGCTAGACATCAAGTAACACATATGTTTTCGCGACATGGACATTTTAACAACGTATGCCAAAATTCATGTGAAATCATCAAGAACTTTTTGAATTATAAATCATAACATCTCGGCAAACGATTCTGAACGGACTATAGTTGCTAAATGTATAACATACTCAATAATTATTGCCTACCATAGTTGTTTCTAGCATACATGTTGGTCTAAATACATTAGCAGGAGATCATTGTGAATCAAATTTACTTGATATACTTTGTAGGAAATACCAGTCTTCAGTCCCTCTGAGTAGCATGCGTCCACATCTATTGATAAACAGTCTGATTCACCAATTTCAGTACTAAAATAATTGTCCGATTTAATTTCCTGTCATTATTTAGAATATTCACCATCAAAATCTAATTCATCATTCTCTAAATCATCTATCACAAATTCAACAGTTTTTTCCTCCTTTAAGTCTACCAGAACATAAATATCTCCTTTCTCTTCTTCTCCCCCCCCCCCCCCACACACACACATCGTTTTAAGCACATCATCTCAGTTTGAAGGTAGCAACCATTAAAATATCATCAAAAAATGTACATTATGAAAACACTTTCTTACAATGCAATACATACTTTATGATGCCAGAAATATGTCTTTGGTACTTACTTAACCCACAAGTTTCGTAAGTTTCACCATGAGAGCACAGACTATGTATCTATAACATTGTATAAGATAATTGATTTTATTGTTATAGGATACTGTTTTGTGATATTGAATTCCCTTAATTTCTGTCCGTTGGTCTATTTGCTTTTGTGTAACCCAAAAATGTAAGGTTTTAAGGGCTAAAAGAGTTAATATTATGGTTGGTCCACTTACTCTATAACCCCGTACAAACCACAGTTTATGACACAAAAAGGAGATAACATTTTATTGCTTTGTGGATGGATTGAACAGAAGTACCAACATAATAATGCGCTCATTTTTGTTGATAAAAAATTCAAAAAATCTGGTAATAGGTGCAAACTGAGAGTTAAAGACCATGTCAAATGTGAAGGGGAAAAAAAACTATAATCCGATGAGAAAAATGACAAACTTGCAGGCAAATCACAACAAACTAAATGTGAGTTTTCAAATGCTACATATGTTGATATAGAATCTACATATTAAATGTAGTCATCAAATAGTAGTGACAGGATTACCTGAACTGTAACCTCTACTATGTGTGAATGTGAAAAGTTCTAATATAACCATATTGGGCTAAGAATACATGTGGTAGAAATGAAAAAACTTACATACTAAATAAATTGGAAGTTGGTAACTATGCCTCCATTATTTTTTATGGTCAAAAGCTTTAATGCAACAAAGATGAACTAACGTCTGCTGCTTAGAGGTGCATACTCACTGCAAGGGATAAAATTAAATGAGCATGTACATCAGTTTAAAAGAACATGCATTGGCCTAATAGGTGAACTCGGTATTTAATCAAGAACTTTGCATTTGTGTGAAAAAATATTAATATCCAAACAATTGGTAATTACACTAACAATGAGAAGGATTAAGTGCAGGGCCATGATATGACCTTGGTAAGGGGGAACTTTTATCTAAAGAACCAGGTAATCATCTAATTTTTTGGGGTGGAAGATTGTTCTTTGTATGATGCCTCTTGTTAAATGGCATATTCTATTTTTATAGGGTTAGGGGGTTGGTCACAAGCACATGCACCCACTCCCCCTTATCTACAGGCTTGGTTAAGTTTGTTCAATTTCATGTATGATGCTGGCGAAACATTGATGTTGCACAAATAAAGCACAAAATTGTAGAAGAAAGAGATACATGTCATTTTACAAACAAATCAGTCATGCATAGATTAGGAGTGGAAATAGAAATATTGTGTGGAAAACAAAATAAAAAGATATATTTTGGCTACATGAGTTACGTGTGAAAGTTATCAGAGCACACCAGACAAGTCCATAGGTGCTCTGATTCCTGTCTTAGTAAATCCATCAGGGTAGATACTCATAGTTCCAGCTCAGTGATTTCTTTACTGCTGTTAGAGAGGAATTTGTGACTGTCTGCTGGAAGTCTCCATAGTGAAGTGTTAAATTACTCAACCACCAACCAGTAGACACACGTTTTAAGTTCATTTGTCATTCACTGTTTGAAATAAAAAATTAATCTTGAGGTTCACCCATCCTCAAAGAATTAGGGACAATGCTCATGCTCTGGAAAGATTGAGGGATGACACATCACTACTGAGCAGGTGCGATATGTGATAGGTCAATATCTGGTCAACCACTGATTAGGCAGCTGTGCATTTGTGGGGAAAAAAAACATGTGCTGTACCCCTGGTTCATAATTCAGATTACCTGTATATTACCACTACCTAGTCAGGTTTCATTTTCAGTTAAACTGAAAATATTTTCAAATCATCAATCATGTCCTAGTTCATTCAACTATCTCTTGTCTTTCCTCTGCTTTTTTTTTGTTGCTGTAAGGCATCACAGGATTGAATAACGATCAGTTTTCAATCTATGGCACATTTGGTTGCTTTATATGCAGTAATATTGGGATGTCTCAGAATGTTGGTTAACTTCTTCAATCCACCTTCTTCTTGGTCTTCTCTGCATCTTAAAGTTTCTATTTTAATTCTGCACTCTCTTTCCGCTGGCCAATAAGGATTTATTCCCATTAAGTGGACAAACTATTTCAGTCTCTGTTTTTCAATATATTTAACCACAGATGTTGTTCCAACAGTTCTTGTAATCTCTTCATTCCTCACATGATCTCTTCTTGTTTTGTTTGCTGCTTTTCTTAGACATCTCATTGATTGATAGATTTTCTAATTTTCTTAAGTTTTTGTACAATATCTAGAACAGGTTTCTGTACAATATCTAGAACAGGTTTCTGTACACTATCTAGAACAGGTTTCTGTACAATATCTAGAACAGGTTTCTGTGAAGACTCAAATCTCCTACTGGTTTGCGGTACCTGTCGTAGTTTCATCCTTGAATGAAGACTTGGAATATCACTAAATCACAATTAATACATCCTCAAATTTATCACACTGTTTAAGCTGCCATAATTTTGTTAGCTGTGAGTACATGCTTTATTGAAATGGTATTCATGTAGAATCCTGCTTTTTTCCTAGTTTGAAATCTAAATAAATGGATACCAGTCCTTCTGGAGAGTTCAGGATGATATAATGCTGACCACATCATCCATAGGTGTGTTGTTGGTCAGTGAAAAATAAGAACTTAACTCTGTATTCCCCAGTAATGTGGAAAAGGGAAATGTACTTTTACTATTGTAGGACTTATGCATTCATTCTCAAACTCCTGTGGATTACTGTATTCTAGAGAAATGATTGCATGGTGTCATCATTTATCTGCAATATCTGCATTTTCAATCTGACTTCAGCATGGCTTCCAGTTGATTTTTATCATATATGCAATGGGACAGCCCACTCCACACAAAAACCTCTTTAGTCCCATATTACTTGACAGGTAACAATTCTACTAGTCTTTTCTCTTCTGGGTTCAGAATAAAAAAATGAACTTATTGTGTGGTTATTAATTACCTGGCATCATATTTATTACCTGAGATGTCATGGCATGTATTGGTTATCTGACATTCATCTAGGAACATGAAGTATAATTTGTTTTATTTGTTTAGATCTCATGTTTTCTTCACAGTTCTGTGTTTTTATGTACTTGGTTGTGTAGTATGTTTATCTCTGCCTTAATACTGCAAATATTTGTCAATGAAGGCATACCTATCATACATTGTAAATGTTTCCTTGTCAAACTTGTACAGTGAAACCTCAGATTGCGAGAATAATTTGTTCAGACGCTTATATATCAAGATGAATTTCTCTATAAGAGATAATTAAAACTCAGATGATTTATTCCACAAACCCAAAAAATACAAGTACATGTTTTCATATAAAAAAAGGAGTAATACAAAATACAGTATTAGCTTTTTATATTTTTATTACATATATTTAAATTTAGTATAAAGTTATCATATTGATTAATTAAATCCGGTCATGGCTGGTGGGATGGAAAGAAGCAGGGTTATTTCACTCACACTTGCAGAATCACACCTATCTGTTGGCACACTTCAATCTTTTTCCTTTTGTGCGACTTTAACAATGAACCTGTCCAATGATTGCTGTTATGCCTCATTTTCATGGAAATGTGACAAAAATCTTGCGATGTGAGCCACTCAAATACCTGGTTATACTTCTTAATGATTTCCTTCTTAGTTTTAATTTCAAGCATTTTCTTACTGCCTACCTATTCAACCTTCTTCTTCATGAGGACCATTGTTGCAATAAAGTTATTACCCTTTACTATGCTCAATACAAATTGCATAACTTCTGCACGCCGGATTGTTTTTGGACAATTGCATAATTTTATATAAAATGACTGACTCAAGTGTTTGTGTTCGATCTCCTAGGCTTATTATATTTATAAATTTATTTAATAACCAAACTAACATACTCACAATATTCTCTTTGAGAATAATTAATTTCTTATTTAATTAATAATTAATTAAATAAACACTTAGATGTCACTTACCTTCACATTCCAATTTTGACTTATACATACAAATTTTTATTTGAGACACAAGGCAATGTAATTTAAAAACATTTCCATACCTAATGTTTGCAATGTTAATGTGTTCTTAATATCTTCTTTGACAATAAATGTAATTCCCAACAATTCATAATTATTAGAAAAATAATCCACAATAATTTCACTACAATGGCGTCATTTCAACTCAGTGTGTGTTGATTGTTCAACTTTCAAAATTTCTGGCGTTTTTTGCACAGGAGCTTGTTGAAAAGGATTTCCTTGAAATGTTACCACTCTTTTTCCCCAGAAGAAAAAGCAAAATTTAAACTTTTTATCATAGTTATAAAATTTCCTAGTGGCTGTCACAAGTCTGGTACCATGGTGTTCAGGGGAGAGCGAGTGGAAGTAGGTTTTATGCGCGTCGACAGTATTGTAAAGGTTAAAGAGCACTCACTATACTTGAACAAAATATAAGAAAATGCTTTACACACACACACACACATTGTCATAAATTTAGTGAGCTTAAATAGTATATTCTCGCACAGATGTTGACTATGTAAATCATACCCATAATCCTGCAGCTAAAGAAAAAGAGAAGAACCATTGTCTCAGTTATGACCATGTGGTGCTCAGCAGACAAAAAAGTGTAATGTGAGACATTGTTCATTTATCAAGTTAACATTTAAATTTGTGGTCGTCATGTTAAACTCTTGCAAACCAAGTTACCCGCAATCAGATGTTTCACTGTGTACAATTTATTTGAACTTTTGAAAAGTATTTACTTTTTTATGGCATTGTAATTGAAAGAAAAAAAACAAAAGCAATATTTACGAAAAAAATATAGAATGAATTGATGTTAGTGTATGCCTCTCCTGTTTCATTCTATATTTTTATTCCGTACATATTGATTTTTTTCTTTCAAGTGTTTATAATTATTTTATGTTTATATTATGCCCTCCAGTATGTGGGTAATGTTTATAATTAGTTTATGTTTATACTGTGTCAGCCAATATGTGAGTTAGTTCAGTAAGTTGGTTTGTTTCATTGGTGCCAAGGGTGGCACATAGGGCAGAAGTCATGTTTGTGCATGCTGTGTGGTTTGCTGCAAGTTTTTGTAGTTCTTGGGTGATGTTACTACCCATTGTCATTGCCTCTTTCGTGATTGTTCTTCGTAGTCTTGTCCTGAGTCTTCGACATTTTAATTTTCCTGTCACAGACTATGACAGATTGGTGGATAAGTCTATTCTCATCTGATCTAAACACATGCCCTAAATGGTATGTAAGTAATGTTTATAATTAATTTATGTTTATATTGTATCCCCCAGTGTGTGGGTAATGTTTATAATTAATTTGTTTATATTGTGTCCCCCAGTGGGTAATGTTTATAATTAGTTTATGTTTATACTGTGTCCCCCAGTGGGTAATGTTTATAATTAATTTATGTTATATTGATTCCTCACAGTGTTAAGATTGTGTAATGTTTCTGCTGTATTCCAATAGGTGCTTAGAACTGCTGTTATAGTTAGCCTCATTTGAGGACTACTGTATCAGTATAGTTTATTGAGTATTTCTGATTTCTGAAGTAATTTGTTTGATATGGTCATATTACCTGCACTTTTTATTATTGATTTTGGATCATTTTTTACTTATGAAATGAGACAGCCAACTCCACTCACCATACCTTCTTAGTCTCCTCTTATGATATACATGGCATGTCACTGTTGCTATTCTTTTCCTATTTTACGGGCTCTGGTAGATATGAATATGTATGTGGGCTTGTATGGGGGTAAATATGTTTGTGGAGTATAAGAACATAACTATCTAGTTTGTTAGTTTAACTCAGTGTATGCTGTATAGTTAAACTCAAACTTATTCCTTTATATGCTATTTGTTTGTCTTGACATAGCACGTATGAAATAGATATAAAATTGGTAGAAGATATTGACAGTAAACAGAACAGGTAAGAAATTTATTATACAAATGAATATAAGAACTTTAGTATATCTATAGATACAATTTTTTGTATATAAATGAATATAAGAACATTAGTATATAGAAAGATAAGGAATTTATTATATAAAGGAATATAACAACTTCAAGTTTATTTATAGATAACAAATTTATTATTCAAATGAATATAAGAACTTTATTATATCAATACATAAGAAGTTATTTTTATAAATTGATATACAAATTTAGTGTATTCGAAGAGAAACATTTTTATAATATAAATTAATATACAAATTTAGTGTATTCGAAGAGAAACATTTTTATAATATAAATCAATATAAAAACTTTAGTATATTGATAGTTACAAATTTAATATTAATGAATATAAGAACTTTAGTATATCGATATATAAGAAATGAATTATATAAATGAACATAAGAATTTTAGTATATCGATAGATACACATTTAAAAAATAAATCAATGTAAGAACTTTAGTATATTGATTGATAAGAAATTTAGGTCCAATCACATATCATGTGCCTACCATACTCACAGTTTTAAGTAATATGCTGATAGAAATTTTGTAGTAGTTTGTTATGTCACTCTGCCGGTTCGTTTCTATTAGTGAAATGGCTACTGTATTAATGCTGAACTAATCTTTTGACTGATAAGGACCTGCCTAACCCGACAATACAACAATACAATGGAGGGTGCGTGATGCTCTCAGTGCGTAGCATGCAGATTGATTCATTGGGCAACAGTCCCTAACGTACCCCGATCATCCCTTCTCCTTTGATGTTCATTCGTGACATAATTTAATCTCCGCTAAACAGACATCTATAGAGTTTAGGAGGAGGGGTGTGGGGGTTAGGGTAGATTATCCTAAAACTTACACCCCACCTCCCAAGAAGCATCCCATCTCCTCCGATGCACATTCGTGGAAATTTAATCTCTGCTAAAATTAGCCATTTTGTTTTTCTCTCAACACGGCTTGCTAGTGATGTAATTTCATTGACTGCACAAAAAATGTGCGCACTATAACAAACTTGGAATAAACCTGTGTATAATATGTAACTTTGTCAACTTTTCGAAATTAGGTGAAATATGAGGTAGGCACATGATATGTGATTGGACCGAAATTTATTAGATAAATGAACATAATAACTTTAGTATATTAATAAATACATTTTTTAAAAATGTAAATGAATATAAACATTTTTGCATATTTATAGTTAATGGTAAAATGATAAATACCCTGTAGGGCCTGTATATGAAACCTGCTCATGCTGCATCACTAATGGCAGCACACGGGGAGCCTGATAGTGTCATTACTGATGTGATAAGTATACATCCATGAACACATGGTCATTCTCATCATATGCTTAGTCTGGTGCAGGCAATCACAACATGAAAGGTGTGATAATGAATCCTTCTAAATTTAACCAATGAGCAGTGATTCAGTTTCTTACAGCCAAAGGATGTCGATCGACCAGAGGTTATCAAAGAATTCAAGCAGTGTATGGTGAAAAACGTGTGTTGAAGACTACAGTGAAGGATTGGACAAGAGTGTATCTGGAAGGATGACAGGTATCAAATGATCTTCCACGGCAGGGTCAGGCATGTGTTGTTGCGACAGAAGAAGCCATCCCAAGATGGATGCAGCATTACAGGTTGATTGTTGCCGGAATCTGTGATTGAAAGCTAATGAATTCTCTGTTTCATTAGGGACAATTCAAATGATGGTTCAGAAGAAACTGAAGTAAATAATGGCAAACACTGTTTACCTTCCATGCATGTTGTAGGAAATGACTAAGGAGGATATAGGGTCCAGTCAATGTTATATCCCACTATATTGTCAGTGGCCCAGAAGCAATGCTGAAGTTGGATGTGCCAGACTGAAATTGCATATTTCATAGACAAGCTGTAAACCGTGATGCAATACATTTGGTTATCCAAACTACTTCCTGCTAATTTGCAGGAGTTTGAAAATGAGTACAGAAGAAGTGTTATAAAAGTTAAGCATAAAAAATGAGTAACATACAGTGAATAAAAGATGTTACCTATATCTACTTCTTCATTGTTCATTCTCAAACTCCGCTGGATTTCTCTTGTAACAGGACAATGGACATACAATATTTCCAGTTGGATGTAGTTCAGGAAATGGAAATACATTGTGTTGCCGTTTTATTTGCACCAATGGCCCAACACATCCATCTTTGGTAGAGATATGTATATGACTAGGGGTAGTTCAATGACCATGCTGATATTCTGAACGCAATCATGAAGTTGGAAGATGTGGAGTTTATTTCTTCTCCCATACCTATGGCTAGAATGCAGGACCTGGGAATGAAGCGCAGAATTGCAAGAAATGAGCGGCTTGTAGAAATCAAAAGAAGAGTTATCTACCAACAGAAAACTGAAACAGTTGGATACCACATGCTGAAGGACACACTGAAAATGAGATCCGAACACGTATATGTGCCATGATGATAATCTGACGACTAAGTTTATAAATGAGTAAATGTACCGGGGTATATGATCTATAAATGAATAAAAGATGTTAAATCTGTATATGTTGTGAAGAGATATTGAATTTCTAAAGGTATTGAAGAATATTGACTATAAATGAGTAAAATATTTAATTTATTAGTGTGTGTATTATATTTATAAATGAACTGAAGATGTTGAATGTATAAATAGATAAGAGATTGCATCTTAACTGGATATGAGATATTGAAGATAAGTTGAAGATAAGACACATTGGTCTCCAAAGCAAATGGGCGCAGTTGGTGATAAACTGTCATGGCATAGAATGGATACACTCTCCATATCTGTCAGGAGATTGGATGACTCTCACAGGCAAAACACATGCCCTTCTATTAAAGGCATGCTGAAATTGGATGTGCTCAGCCAAGATAGCACAACTTAATCTGTAGCAAAATGTATTCAAGCTCACTGGCTCAGATCACATACAAATTGAATGGCTTAATTGAAAGTGTGTGTAATTGAGTACACAGAAGGTGAATAATTTATGGAAGCAAGAAAAAATACAAATATAAATTGATTTATATACAATTATTTTTATATGAATTTATCAGAAATTAATTTTGAGGATTTTGAATATATAAATCCTACAGAACAATATTTCATACATAAAATCTGTTATATTTATTGAAATTAAATACAGAGATTTAAAATAGTGATTCTCTATTTTAAAAATATGACTACAAATTTGATATTAAATATTCAAATAGAGGCAACATGTTCAAATCCATATTTACTGAAGTGGCTGAGAAGCCATTAATAATGATTATGACGATGTTTAAGTAATCTCTTTAGCTGTAAGAAAGTAGCTCTTGACAACCTATAGTATTTCTGACAATGGTCCTCTTGAGTAGCAGAAAGTGGGACATCCAAACTCGTATACAGTTCATTGTCTCAAAGTGGTTGTGTTAGAGAGGTTTATAGATGCATGTTTATTTTCTGAAGGGAGGAATTTTCCGCAGTATATATACCAGCATCATCACGTCCTTCCAGAAGCATATACTTCTGGGCCAAATAGTTCATCATTCCTCTGTCAGATTTGTTGACCATCTCCAACGATGGTCCTCTGTCTTGCATCACTTTGTCATCCATGGAAATCATTTGACAGAAGACAAAAGTAAAAATAAGACAAGACATGCAGTGACAATGATTTTATTTCACAGGTTGACAGTCTATCTCTCAACTTTCCTTAATAATCTATGACATGCCTGGAAAGATGATGGTGGCCCTTGTATTTACACTCCGAACTAGATGTCCAGGCCCTGAATGCCACTCCGGTAGAGAGGCCATTAATAAATGTAGCTAGTTGATTAAACTGGTTTCATTAATTTATTGTATCTCTATAACTTATTATTTGAAAAAATAATTTGTTGTTTGATGAATGATCCTGAGTCATTGCAGGGAGTGAGTGGTGGGGAATTCAGAAATCCTTTGATATCTAATGAGCTGTTTACGAGAACCCAGAAAAATAGAGAAAGTTCTTAACAGTTGTCACTGTAGCGTGATGATAGCGAATCTATGTAAATGTTTGTGTTATGTTACATTTCTAGTGCCACTGAGGTGCCAACAGATGGCATGCTGGTAGTTCCTGTAACCCATTAGTTAACACATGAGAGGTCTAAATGCCATACATCAGATTTTGTTGAGTGATATCTGGGACATTTTCTCATGTTCACAATTATGGAAAGGATATCTCAGATTAACTTCCAGCCCAATGACGTGTGTATTTTTACAAATATATTTAGGACAATACTGTATGTGTGATTTTTTGTGTGCTTATATTTCTTGTTGTACATAGGACAATAGTTTGTTTGATGTTTTAGTTAAATTTCAAGATATATTTAGGACAATGACGTGTTACTTTTGATTTTCTTGATGTATTTAAGACAAATTGTATTTGTTGAAACATAATAACTGATATTTATATGAAGGGTAATCTGATGTCAATAATCTAGAATCCTGTTTCCTCAAAATTTAGTGGCAGCTGTAAAATTTAAAATGTTTTGCATGGGTATTAGCCTCTATTATCATTTCACTATTAGCCAATAGCCATTTTCTTATGTCTTCACTATTAGTTAATAGCCATTTCCTTATCTGTCTTCAGTATTAACCAATAGACATTTCCTTATCTGTCTTCAGTATTAACCAATAGCCATTTCCTTATCTGTCTTCAGTGTTAACCAATAGAATTTCTTGTCAACGTATTCAGATTTTCTGTATTTTATACAAAATATACTCAGGTCCACATGCGCTAGGTCTTAAGCTCTCACCAGTGTCCCATCAGACCAAGCAACATGAAACAGTTAACTCTCCCTAGTTGATGAGATATATCTACATAGGAGGCTTTCTTCTTGTAGAATTCAGACAACATTTTATCTGTATGATTATGTTTTTACCACCTCTGAGTAGCAGGCCTCTTCTTAAAACGTACACTTCTAAGAGCTGAAGGCCATCTGTATAAGAAATATGAGAAACTTCCCCATTACAAACAAGGATAAAAGAGCCCTATTGTTCATATGTCCTGGTGAGTAAAACAAACAGGAAACAAAAATACTCTTTTTTTTTAGTGAGCACATCTCACAGACTCAACACACTTAAATTTTTTTCATGGCTAGCAAGCCGACCAGCCATATTGTACTGACTATGTGATTGAATATATTACTAGTGCTTATAAATTCAGCAATAGTTGAACAAAAGCAATAATACTCTTCAATATTTCTACCCTAACTTCATTGGTACCAACACTGTGCTACCAATGTCAAACATGGTCTTTAACAGCTTTGCAGCAAAGAAAAATCGTCACATGTGTCTGAGAAAAGCTGTAATGGTTACCAAACTAGATAAAATAAGAAATGAAGAAATTAGGAAAAGAGTTGGTATAACATCATGTATCGAACATATTGAGAGACAGTAAGTAAAATGGTTTGGTCACCTTATGAGAATGAAGCCAAACCAAATACTAATAAGAGCATATAATACAAGAATATCCGGGCGTAAAGCCAAAGGTAGACCAAGAAAACGGTGGATGGAAAACATAATATAGCCTTGAACAAACATGGACTAAATGCAACCTCGGCAATACATCTGGCCTTGGAACAACAGCTTAAACTCCCACCCCTACGCTTAACGGCAAGGGTGAATGCGATCAACAATCATTCACCTTGGGAAAGACAATAGACAACTTATTGCATACCCCTGTATACATGCCTGGCAGGTAACAGTGTCATATTCTTTGCTCCCTCTTGGACCAGGAGCCACACAGGCAGAGGACACCTATCGAATTCTAGATAAATCATTCTCTAGTTAAAGTCTAATTAAATCTTTTATTTATTTCTATCGATAATAAATGATATATTTTTGTGTACCTATATTCTGATAGTCTGTGCATTCATTGTAAAACTGATCGACCTTGTGTTTTACGTAAGTCCATTTATTTCTGTATTTTGACAGAGAATTCTGTAATATTGAGTACCTGTTTATTGTTTGTTTTACTCCCCAGGAATTATGAACAATAAAGATCTTTTTTGTGATGGATATATTCTCGTATTTCATAACCTAATTTACAGTAGATATACAGAACTTTTGTTCAAAGTGCATAAATAATTTTAGAAGTTAATTAAACTGAATTATGGAATGTTCTTTCTAGAAGTTAATAGGATGATGTCAGTGTGCAGACAGGTTGCCAGTGGGGTGACATGTTGCTTGTGTTGACAGGTTGCAAAAGAGAGCAAAGAATAACAACACTATTATCTGTCAGGCATGTCATACGGGACGACTAAGGAGGATTAGGGGGATGGAGTTGGCTGTCCCATCCCAAAGAGAGTTAAATTGACCCATAGACCATGCTGTATTCAGATGTGTCAGACTGAAAGATGCAGATAACAGTCAAGTTGTAAACCATGACCCAACAAATTCTATTCTCTAGACTACATTCTGCTACTCTTCAGGAGTTTGAGAATGAATGCTGAAGAAGAAGACAACATGTCCTGTGGTCTCCTTTATTTATTTCAATCTAGGTGGTAATTCCAATATAGGTGGTAATTTCAATGTAGCTGGTCATCTAGGTGGTAATTCCAATGTAGGTGGTAATTCCAATATAGGTGGTAATTTCAATGTAGCTGGTCATCTAAGTGGTAATTCCAATGTAGGTGGTAATTCCAATGTAGGTGGTCATCTAGGTGGTAATTCCAATGTAGGTGGTCATATAGGTGGTAATTCCAATGTAGGTGGTCATATAGGTGATAATTCCAATGTAGGTGGTCATCTAGGTGGTAATTCCAATGTAGGTGGTGATCTAGGTGGTAATTCCAATGTAGGTGGTCATCTAGGTGTAATTCCAATGTAGGTGGTCATCTAGGTGGTAATTCCAATATAGGTGGTAATTTCAATGTAGCTGGTCATCTAGGTGGTAATTCCAATGTAGGTGGTCATCTAGGTGGTAATTCCAATGTAGGTGGTAATTCCAATATAGGTGGTCATCTAGGTGGTAATTCCAATGTAGGTGTCATATAGGTGGTAATTCCAATGTAGGTGGTCATATAGGTGGTAATTCCAATGTAGGTGGTGATCTAGGTGGTAATTCCAATGTAGGTGGTCATCTAGGTGTAATTCCAATGTAGGTGGTCATCTAGGTAGTAATTCCAATGTAGGTGGTCATCTAGGTGGTAATTCCAATATAGGTGGTAATAACAATGTAGCTGGTCATCTAGGTGGTAATTCCAATGTAGATGGTCATCTAGGTGGTAATTCCAATGTAGGTGGTCATCTAGGTGGTAATTCCAATATAGGTGGTAATTCCAATGTAGGTGGTCATCAATGAACACTGTAATGCCAATGAGGATCCCAGATTCTGTGTCTTGTGTGTGACTGCCTGGAGAGATTTAACTATTACATATTGTTTGTTTGGCTGCATATTCCAGTCTGCTCAAACTTTCAAACCCCCAAGAGTTTTTCTTGTACAGGACACAAATTTTTTTTTTAAAAGGGGTAGGGTGGCAGCTAATTGTAATGATATAATGTCCTAGGAAATTAGATCCTTGATCCTTCCTAGGAAGTAGATCCTTGAAATCCTCCCATTCACAATCCCCTTATCTATGGGCTTGCTGAAGGTGGAAATTGTTTTGATGACTGTATGTTGATGCATCCAATGTAGTACCCCTACAACCCAAACGGGGGCACCTACAGTGACGTAATTCAGTTATATACATGACTAATATTGAACAAGATGTATCATTGTTTATTACAGAAGAAGAATGGCTTATATGGAGTGTCATAGATCTAGCACAAAATGTTGCGTTTCATTTTCCACAGTTGTTATGACAAGTACTATGTCTTCTTCCTCTTGTCCTTCTGTAATTGGATGTTCATGTTGGTGAAACAAGCGTCAGGCTGTCTAGTATTACCTATTAATATGTGCTATATGTACAACATATGTCTTTGATTGACTTGTTTTGTACATTTTTTTAACACAAATGTTTTTCATCCTTCCTTAATTCAACATACATATTTGAAAATAAAATATAATGATTTGATTATGCTGTGTGTTGTATATTTATGTTGCTATGTGTTGTATATTTATTTTGCTGTATGTTGGATATTTATGTTGCTGTTGCATATTTATGTTGCTGAGTGTTGAATATTCATGTTGCTGTGTGTTGCATATTTATGTTGCTGTGTTGATGAGTTAAGTTGCCTGTGTGTTTCCTGGGCCTGAAAGGGGAGCAAAAAAAAAAAATAGTGACACTGTTACCTGCTAAGCATATAAGAGACGACTAAGGAGGTTTTGAGATGGAGTCAACTGTCCTATCCCATAGAGTCAAAGTGACCTAAGAGTCATGCTGAAGTTGGATGTGTCAAGCCATAAGGCTCAGATACCTCAGCTAAGCTGTAAACTATGACAAAATACATTCCTTTCTCTGGACTATACCTTGCTGATCTGTAGGATTTTGAGAATGAACGAAGAATATGAAATAAGTAAGAGAATTGACCAAAACATCCATAAGTGATCAGTTGAGAGTGTTCTGTAACCCAATAGTTATACATGTATCTTACCTATATGTTGCCTTGACAAAAAAGAGAGCAAAGAATAGTAACATTATGATCTACCATGCATGTTATAAGAGGCAATTAATGGGACTTCTGATCAAAGTTAGCTGTTTCATCCCATAAAGTCAAAGTGATCCAAAAGCCATGCTGATGTCAAATGTGTCAGACTAAAGAGTGTGTATATCACAGGCAAACTATACACTATCACAACACATTCCGTTCTCCAAACGACATCCTGCTAAACACCAAGTGTTTGACAACGAATGAAGAATAAGAAGAGTCATGAAAATTATGTCATTTAAACCTGTAGATCTTGATTGATTGGATCCATTAAAGTTATGAAATTTGATTATACTGTCCCATAGATGATTGGATCCATTAAAGTTATGAAATTTGATTATACTGTCCCATAGATGATTGGATAAATTAAAGTTATGAAATTTGATTATACTGTCCCATAGATGATTGGATAAATTAAAGTTATGAAATTTGATTATTCTGTCCCATAGATGATTGGATACATTAAAGTTATGAAATTTGATTATACTGTCCCATAGATGATTGGATACATTAAAGTTATGAAATTTGATTATACTGTCCCATAGATGATTGATTGGATCCATTAAAGTTATGTAGCTTGGCTCTACTCCTCCCAGATTGTAGTTGATAGATTGGATTGTAAGATAAGTCCCTTTTCACTCCATTGTTGCATATAGGGAATATGCTGTTAACTCTATACATTTTGTGATGTGCTGCGTGATAGGGATAGTCAGCTTGGTTTTTACCTTACCATATTATGGCTGGTAATTATTTGCTGAGGTTTAGACAACCTGATAACTGGTTGTAGTTTTAAATTCCGACTCAACTAAGAATTCAACCCTGTGATATGTATAGGAAGTCAGTACACTTTTCATAGCTGTCCATTACAGGCGATGATGGAAATAGTTTCAAACTTAACTTATGGTGTAGCATATCTCTGGTGTGTACATTCAGACTTATGGTGTAGCATATCTCTGGTGTGTACATTCAGACTTATGTTGCCGCATATCTCTGGTGTGTACATTCAGACTTACAGAGATGACTAAAGTGAATTTCTATCAGAGAATCGTGTACCACATTACAGGCCTGTAGTACATGGTCAGAGTTGGAGGGTTTATTATAGTGGAATCCCCTTATAACAACTTGGTCCAGACCAACAAAATATATAGGTAATAACAGAAATTTACCATGTACAGTACAAACAATAAAGGATAAATATAATTGGGGATTTTTAAATGTGTTGCTATATAGTAAAATGTGTTATAAGAGGATTCTCTATAGAGAAATTCCACTATACCAATCCTCATGATTTTTTTCTGCAATGACTTCTGGGAAGAAATCATGCCTGAACTTCTGGTAGGGAATCAACTCTTTTTACCTAACAGTTTGTCTCAAAAATGCAGGATGGTCACAGCAAAGACCTCTCTAAAGTAAACGACTTCCCAGATCCTAGCATTGCTACCTACAGTTACATTTAACCAGTCTTCTTGGACTTGCTCCCTACAGTTACATTTTATCAGTGATCTTGGACTTTGCTAAATCTATTTTAAAATTTAAATCTAGTTGTCTTTCTCCAGGTGAATTATGGTTGATATTATTCACACATGCCGTTCTTCTTTCTTTCTAGCACCAGGAATTGCAAGTGATTAGCTCTTACTTCCTATGTGCAGTGGGGTGGTTTTTATGGCGTTCTTTCATACCAGGAGACTTTGGCTTAATGCAAATGCCTAATGAAGGAGTGCTCTACTCGGATGGAGTGTTGTTGATCCAGGGAAGGATGTCACCTTGGTTGAATTGAGTCCATGTTTGTTCAAGGTTATCTTGATTTTTTTCTATCCACCGTTTTCGTGGTCTGCCTGTGGCTTTATGTCCGGATACTCTTTTGTTATATGCTCTTATTGGTATTTAGGTTCATTCTCATAAGGTGATCAAACCATTTTACTTGCTGTCTTTTGATATGTTCAATACATGATATTATACCTACCCTTTTCCTAATTGTTTTTTTTCTTATTTTATCTAGTTTAGCAACCATTGCAGCTTTTTTCATACATTTCATTTCACATGTAATGATTTTTCTTTGCTGTGAGACCATTAAAGACCATGTTTGGCATTGGTAGCATGGTGTTGTTTAAAAAGCTGTCCCACTGCACAAAAAAACATCACAAAGTGAATGTGTCTTAGGAATTCTTATTGTGTAATTTTGTTTAATTACGGGGAAACATTGCCACATTTGGAACTAAACACACCATACAGTAATTAACAAAACAAAATTTTGATAAGACGCATAAATCGCTACATACAACCATCTTCACTCTACGCACTGAGAGGACCCCAGTATGAACCTAGTAGGGATGCCCCTCAGTGCATTGCATGCAGCTCAATTTATCTGCAGCAGAAGTTGTGATTTATTAATCTCCAAGTCACAAAAGTTGTATGAAATACTAATGGTTACTGTTATAGCCTAACTATCAATGTAAAAAATAAATAAATAGTAATAAACAAAAGAACAAAGACCTTTTATCTACTTTACGGTCCAACTGGGACCTTTTTCAAGAAACCCATAAACAAACAAAAAAATTAAAACTTTTGTTACTGCATGTTTTCCTGTGAAGGAGTGCAGAGAGACTTTCTATGGGCTGTGGAAATAAAGGCTGCTTTGCCATAGCAGACGCCTCAACATATATAGGAAGGATTGTAATTGTACCTCCAAAAGATAAAATCCTGTCCCAACTGTGGATTGAACCTGGGACATCAATGGTCTGAGAACGGAGTTCTAACAACATGGCCATGCGCTCCACTAGCTCCACACATAATCAAGAAACACAAAATTATCAAAATATACATGTGATTATTTGGAGATGTCTTTCTTGCTCACAATATTAAAAAGTTGGACTATGGACACGTGATGTGGCCACATCTCCCCATAAAGCACCATAATTTTTTTTCTTACAAAGTGTTGTCATAATTTTTTTTTCATTGTGCTAGCAAGGAGACCAAAATCAATGCTGAATGAAATATCTTCTTCTGCGTTCGTTCGTAAACTCCTGCAGATTAGCACGATGTAGTCCAGAGAACGGAATGCGTTGTGTCATGGTTTACCGCATTGCTGCGATATCTGCGAATTTCGGCCTGATACATCCGACCAGCATGGCTTTGGGTCACTGACCCTATATTGAACGGGACAGCCAACTCCATCCCATAACCTCCTTAGTCGCCTTTTACGACATGCATGGAAGGTAAACAGTGTTGCTATTCTTTGCTCCCCTTTCGGGCCCGGCAACACACAGGTGGAATGAAATATGATCTTAGTTAACAGCGAAGGTACAGAAGCACAAACCAACAACATGATAAATTGGTAATAATTTGAGAACTTGAATATTTGCAAATACCTCTGATCTTGCATATGCCTATGCAGTGATGGAAAACGCAAAACATACTTAGAGATAGGTCCCTAAGGCTGGAGATGGATGTAGCGGATATGTCAAGGTTAACTTTAATGTGGAAAAGCAAAATCAGTGTTAGTGTGAAAAACTAACTTTGAAACTCACTTATGTTGTCTATTGTGTTGTGTTAGTGTGAAAGCTGAACACTCACTGCAGTCATGAAGAGAAGTAACAAACCTTCGAATACAAATGTTACAGATGAATTCTGCGCATCTCCTATAGAGAGTATGAGACAAATGTGTCAATCAATCAAGTGCCTTGCCGAATGGCATAGGCGATCATGTTTCTCCACGACTCTGCCTCTCATGTTGTCAATAAGCTCGGCTGGTGAGCTTTTACCAAGCCACAAAACTAGTCCATCTAGCGACAAATGTGTACGTTAGAAATAAAATAGATTCATACAGGTCTATAAGAATCATTACTGCCAATAGTAAAGCGACAAATATACCTACTTGCATGGTTTATAGGTCTGTTGTTAAGGGAGGTGGGTGTTCAACTCCCCCCTCCCACCCTTAGGAAATCATAACATGTTTTTTATTGCTAGGAATTTAGCCAAAAGGTGGGTGAAGCCCCTACATTAACGATTTTTCACAAAAAGGTCATCATTCTCATTAAAAAAGTCATCACCTTTCTCATCAAAAAGTCATTACCTTTCTCATCAAAAAAGTCATCAGCTTTCGCATCAAAAAGTCATCGCCTTTCTCATCAAAAAAGTCATCAGCTTTCGCATCAAAAAAGAGGGAATTACATACAAAAATGGACGAATGCCTTTTTTCACATTATTTTATAGGTAAACCCCCTTCCTCAATGAAAACTTGTCTACGGCCCTGATGGTTTTTTTTGGACGTGTGATGATATGATTATTCGTCATAAACTATACTACAGGGAACAGTCGAGGTTGGAAGAAGCCGACGAAAACTAAGAAAATCATGGACATGCAGCATCAAGGGCTGCATAGGTCAAGGTAATTTCACACTCATCTGCGTTGCTGAAGATAGAATTTGCTGGAGAACTCTGGGTGTTATTTCATTCAATGTGGTACTCCTTGAACCTGGCAGGTTATAGCAGTGTTACCCAACCTTTTCTTTAAACCCTTCCCCACCTCAATCTTTCAAAAATTCTGACCCCCCCCCACCCCCATGTAGGTCCCATAAAGGGACCCTACATTTTGTATAGGTCTATTCAAAATAGGTCTATTCCATAAATGAAACCTAATTATAACTTGTTCAGGACAAAGACGGGGTTTAGGAAGAAAGCACTAGACAATTATTAGAATTAAATTTTCAAAACATATAATAGACAAATAAATCTCAAGTACAAATATTTTTTTTTCGAAGTGTCCCCCTAAACAATGAAATTCCCACCACCCCCACCCCTTTCCACCTGTGGGACGTGTGCCACAACACCGGGTTATAAGCTTATAGTATGGTGTGATAGCAGGGAAAAGAACATGAGGTAAATGGGGACTGTTTCTGACCTTCCGTGCGAAGACGGTACCTCATCTTAAATGAATAGCCTATTGTAATGTTAAACTTCTGTCATGTTTACAGGGAAATGTCACTTTCTTTT
This sequence comes from Meghimatium bilineatum, assembly GCA_034231615.1. Lineage (NCBI taxonomy): Eukaryota > Metazoa > Mollusca > Gastropoda > Stylommatophora > Philomycidae > Meghimatium > Meghimatium bilineatum. The sequence goes on from CM067304.1 coordinate 34,923,619, forward strand.
TTTTTAAAGTAGGGGCCAACCCTGATTAAGAATCTCGAATAAATAGGTCAGACTTAGGCCTGTTCAATCGTCTAATTTTATCCTCACGGTAAACCCCCACCCCCTCCCCCCACCAACACAAAAAAACAACAACCGAGAAATACAGGAATACTCAAAAACGTGTAATAATGATGTGCACATGAGACACATTCACGTGACATTTACAGTGCATGAATAAATGCCTCCTTAGTTGATGATTGGTCGATAAGGGATTAAAACCTTTTGGTTAAGGCATGTTGATATCATGGGCTGCCAGAAAAACTAATGTGGAAGTGTTGGAAGAGTCAAATGCGAAACGGACTTTAATCAATATTATAAGAGAAAGACAGTCTTCATATTTTTGGCTACTTCATGAGACAAGGAGGTTTGGAGAACATAGCCACAACAGGCAAGATTGAAGGCAACAGAAACAGAGGGCGATAATTAGGAAAACATTAGACAGTGTGATAACCTGGCATGGCAGGTAAACAACAGCGAACTTGATACATAATACTGGAGACAGAGAGCTGTGGAGAGCCATGATCGCCTACGCCAGCCAACATGGCACCTGATGATGATATCGTCTTAGCGGAAATAGGCTTCAATTTCTAACAAGTGTACTTTCGTTACAGCAAACACACACATCGTTAGGCTGCTTGTTGTTTGGTGAAGGCCACACTGGCTTCGTGAACTGTTCTTCCACGTGATCTGGTGGTAAAAGTCCAAGCGAACCACTGATTGTGGATTATTTTTATCGTATGTGTCTCACAACATCCGTGTCATTAAAATTTTCGGAGATGAACTCCGTGAATACAGCATTCATTTGTTTATCAATGAACGCTCTAGTGATTGCAAAGATAGTCTTGAAAAGATAATCCATTCTTCACCAAGATCAATTCCTTTTGATGCACACATCTGTTCACGTTCAATGACTTCTGGTGTAAACATCTTTTCAACTTCTTGTTTCATCTTCTGTGTCCATTCTCAAGCTCCTGCAGATCAGCAGGATATAGTCCAGATAAAAGTTGTGCCATAATTGACAGCTTAACTGACAAATCGGATTTCAGCATAGCCTCTAGGTCAATTTGACACTGTGGGGTGAGACCAGTGTCATAAATATGTTATAAAGTAGGGGGAGGGGTAATTCCCTTAAAAAAGGTCATTCGTGTATCAGATCTTCTTGATGTGAAATGTGATGTTTTTTAGTGAAAATCTCGAGGGGGAGGGTCTTTTTACCCGCATTTTGGCCAAATTTCTAATACTAAAAGTCACAGGCCTATTCCAGTTTGCTAAAAGGGTGGGAAGTTTAATACCTCAACCCTTCAATATCCTTATCTACGTGCTTTTATGGGACAACAAAATCCACCTCAAATTCCTCTTAGTTGCTGCTTACGATATGCTTGACAGGTAACAGTTTAGCTATCCCATGCTCCCCTTTCAGACCCGCCAACCAAGGACGATGTCTATTGGAAATTACATTTATCTATCACTACGTTCCGATTTTTAAAAACTAGAAACAGATTATTGAAGAGATTATTTCTGTTAAATATATCAAAGAACATGTGTAAGATGTGTTGGAAATTTAATTTATTTACTGGATGATCGCGACAGAAGATCCATGGCAATCACATAATGCTGTGAATTAATACGTCCACAGAAAATACCGTATGAGCACTGTTCTATGTATAAATAAATCAAAGCCTTCACGCTCTGCCGCATTTAGTGTTACCAAGCGTGTTGATTCGAACACATAACACATTTCTTGTATTTGTAAACTGTTATAGAAATTGGGACATAGGCAAAACAGGGCGAGATATAAGTCAGTGTTATAAAACCAAGACAATCTTGGTGAGACCTGGACACATCTTTGCACTCAATACATACAATTACAATACATACGTGCCATTAACATAAACAAATGTATATTTCCGCAATTTTAGTAAGCAATGTATCAAGTCAAAATATTTTGAGTTTACATTTTTTTAAAACTCAGCTGACACAGGTGGATGTCGTTATATTGTGGAATTGTGTTATTGTTGAAAGTAAATTTTCTCTCAAAAATGAAGCGTTTTAACACTCACACATTGCAATCCCATTTTTTTTCTCGTGAATACTAAATTTATTTTCTTTCGTTAACGAAATTATAATTAGATCTTTTAAATTACGAATTAAGAACTATGGCCATAAAAACTGTAAGACTATAATTATTACTTTGTATCAAAATTGTTTATTCTTTCCAATAAATAACAGTGTCAAAAATACGTTTAAGTGTAAGTGTAAAGGGTAACCGTGTAAATACAAATAATACTAAAATTTAGATAATTTCATGACAAAAAAGTCGAGTGAAGCACTTTCTAAGCAGCTCTCCTATACCCCCGTAATCCTCTTTCGAGGCGGTATGACATAGCAGGCGCCGACATTCGAAAGCCACTCGGACGCTAAGTATAGCTCACCACTTAGCTGAGCACGTTTATGCTGTTAACATTCCGTACGACCGAAAACTTCACCCCGGTGACTTCGTCCTGTCTTAACATGTCATATGGGGAGGAACCAGCCTAGATCCCAAGCGGTACTGTGACGAGCGAGCTGACTCGACACTGGCTGAACCTTGACCCCGCGGTGGAGTCTAAGACATGTGAACGGACTACTGACACTAGTTCCCATACAAAGTCAAGAGCCAACTTTTGCATGTAAAGTTCCGCGGGGAACTTGAACCTTATACGGACATTATCCCTTAACATCCAAAAGTTTATGTGCCACACTTTTGTTCACCATGTCAACAGTTAGGGAAGAATGTCGTGCATATTGCTTTCAAAAAAACGTTTTTATAAATAGTAGAACGGGGAAGAGTTACATAAAATCACTCAAGATAAATGAGAGTTGTTTATTTAAATTATATTACCACATGATCAGATCAAAATATTTGTGTTCTTATGATTTATTAATATATTTGCACATATTAATACATTTCACATGTATTACATCCCCTTAACTGATAGTATCTGCGGGGTTATGACCCTTAATGAATAATGGAAATGTCCACTCTCTATAACCCTGCTATCCTAGACAGAGCCTCAAAATATATTTAACAAAATTATTTTTCCATACAGAGCCTCAGTTTTTATCCTATTTTTGCATTGCAATCACGTTTTTATCTTTTTAAAACGTCAAGTTCCAAAAAGAGTCATGTTTTTATGTTGTGAGTTTAATTCAAGTACAATTAGTTTTCGCAAAAACAAAACACTTGACATTTGTTTGGACAATCATTCAATCATGACTATTACATTTTTGTTTGTAAACGTTTTATGAGATTGTCTTTTGCTAGGTCATATCGACTTACTGTACCGTGTCTCTCGTCAAATACAGTCACGTGAACTCATTCTTCTAAATTACTTTACTTGACGTTGATTTGTCATTGGCTGTCGACACAATGTATACAAAAGTGACCAATTAAAATCACTGTAATGGTTAAATAATGTGACTTCAGATGGATTATTTTCAAATAGTCCACACAACTAATTGAGAGACAAGATTATACAGTGTAGTAAACAATGTGTAATGGGGAATTTTTGATACCACATCGGTATATTCCGGTCATTTCTATTTGTACTGGTGTCTTTCAGCAGACATGGGTTACATGCGATCTGTTGCATTCTTTATCTTTATAATAACTAATGAAACCAGTATTCTGTTTCTTTTCTTTTATTAATATATGATATGCAAGTTGTTTGGGGAAAATTAGCAGTATATTGCCTTGAATGATTGATGCACAAAATAACCATCTTTTAATACGTATTGTGTTTAGGCAAGTGTTACCAACTCGTTCCGTCAAAAGCACTAGACAACACAAACTGTTTTTAAAAAGTCACACACCATTAGTTTTTTTTAAAGCCTCGAGAGGGGAACAAAGAATAGCAATACTGTTTGCCTTCCATGTACATTTTAAGAAGCGACTAATGAGGTTATATGGTGGAGTTGGCTGTCCCATCCTATATAAGGTCAAAATGATCCAGTGCCATTCTAAAGTCGGATGTGTTAGGTCAAAAGCGAAGATCTCGCATCAATATTGTGAACTATGACAAAACGCATTATGACCTACATCCTGCTAATCTGCAGGAGTTTGAGAAAAAACGCAGAAACTCAATTATCCAGAGTGAGAACTAAGATGGAAAGCATCTATATCTTGTTTGCCAGATCTCAATGTCCTTTTTATCTCCTGTTACCAGGATTGATCACATCGTCCGTAATATCACTCCCTTAATACCCACTTGTGCTTCACTTCTTTCTCTCTCACTTTCATCATCCCTTGCCTCCCATTTCGTCATATGTGTGTTTCTATTCATTGTTAGTGAGTTATTGTTTGTCCTGATGATGGTTTCTTATTCAAAACGTCGTATGTCTTTGCGTTTATTCGCCAGTATGTCGTGTGTATACATATTGATAACATTTGTATCTATATCCGTTTTTTCCTTATATTGCACTGTGTTGCCCCAGCCCTCGTATTTCCAGCCAATGTGGTGTTCCCGGCACTAGAGATTAATTCCTATAGACCAGAACAAAGCTTCATCTTTCCTCAAGGATTACTACTATCGTATATCTTTTGCGTCGCATAATTAATTTCTCCTTCTTCCTCGTTTTCCAGCAGGTCAGATACTGATATGGATTCCATCAAAGAACTAAACTGTTCAAAGAGAAGCTCCAGTGCAGCAGTTAGACAGTGCAGTAGAGCTTTCTGCTAGAGCTGTTTCCGATAGCCATCGTTTCCCCCTTGTGCTGTGATGAAGTGTGCAGTTTTGTAAAAAGAATAGAAGCATTCAAAAACTTATTTTTATGTCGCAGATCTAGAAGAATCTGCGCCATAGTTTCATTTTTTGGTGCAATTATCCCCCCTCCCTTCAAACATATAGCCCCAAACGTGGACCTAATTACATTTTGAGAACCACTGATCTTTATCTGCTTATTCTTTTTATGCGTTTGTCCTCAAACTCATGTATGTTATCAGGATGTAATCCGGAGAATGGAATGTGGTATGTCATCATTTACATCGTTGTTGCGATATCTGCACCTTTCGATCTGACACACCCAACTTAAGCATGACTTCTGGATAACATGATCCTCTATTGAATAGGAGAGCCAACTCAACCCCCCCCCCCCCCTCCAAAACCTTCTTAGTCACATTTTACGATGTGCACAGTAGGCAACAATAACAGTACCACTGACTTTGCTTGATTTTTCCACACCACATTGGCACCACTGATTAAACCACATAGCACAGTCCACACCATGCATTGTTTGTGTTTTGGTTTTTCTTACTAGTCCTAATGTTGACATCTTAAGAGCAATCTTACTTTCGTGAACTGTGTTCACGAGATAGAAATAGGGCTCTGTTTACTGGAAGAAAACTTGACTAATGTGCCTTAGATAGTCACACTGACTAAACATAATGCTTCATTAATAAAATATAATTTAGTCACAGTAAACAGGGAACTTGCCACTTTATAGAAGGTGGTTTTCACTTTATAGAAGGTGGTTTTACGTTTGCAATGAAGGGGAGATAATATACACAGTTGTCAACAGATTTGTTTTAATTAATTATTGTGTCACAACAAAGTTGAGAAATCTACTCCTGATGTACTTTCACTTTAAATTTGCATTTACCAATTAGTGTATTATTTTTTTAATTGTATGCATCTGTCTAAAATATTTTTACAAATTATTGTTTCCTATAAACAAAAACGAGAAATTTGGATGAGATCCCCTTGTTCTATCAATTAAAAAAATAATCATAGGGTTACTGTTTCATTGTTACAGTTACTCTTACTGCAATTACTGTTACTTATTGAAGCACCTGCCATCTGATGATAAAATGGTGCCAAGATACTTGACTTTATCCCCATGATTTAATGTTGAATCATAGATAGTAATGCTGTATTCTGGCGGTGTGTATTTCTTGAAAAAGCCATTACTTCTGGTTTCTACAGGCAGTGTTTCACAATACAATATTTCAACCACATACAGTTTTACACATATTCAATCAGATGAAACATCACATAATATCAACATGTACAGAAATACGCAAATCATCAAGGTTTTTTATTCATCAATAATTTTTTTTGTCATCCATGTATCACTCACTTCATAAAATTGTAAAGGCCCACCATTCCACATTTCAATTCACTGGCATAGTTTCATCACATTAAATATGTCTATTGTCATTACTTCGATAAATATTTCACGTAAATTGTGTATATAAAATGATTTACTAAGGATCTCCGCGAGGAGATACAATATAAGACCAAATGTTTCAAATGAACTATTTTTCCAAACATACTTTGTAGTTTTTATTATCTCCAATGTTAGAAACTTTTGCTACTGCACGTACTATATCATGACTTTTTGCTTATACAAGTAAATTTAAGTTGGAAGCCAGAAGACAATTTAAAAAAATTTTCTCATGACTTTTTGTTAGCTTTTACTCATAATATGAACATGTACGAATATATGTAAACAATTATTCCTTTGTTGTTGTATTTTCATCAATTAATTTTGTTGTCATCCATATATCACCGATTTCATCATCATCATTAAGTACCGTCTCCGCAACGAAGGTTGGCTGCAACGTATCTCCAACATCTCCTGTCTCTTGTCTTGGTGGTGCACTCTGCTAGACTGTAACCTGTCCATCGTGTGATGTTACTCTCCCACTTGTATCTCTGCCTACCTCTTGCTCGCTTCCCTTTGACTTTACCCTCAAGTAAGGTCTTCAATAAGGTGTCTTTTAATGTGTCCAAAGTATGTTATTTGCCTGATCTTTATTTCTCTTAGTAGTTCTTTCTTGATATTAAGTGTCTTTAGCACCTCTTTATTTGTTTTCTTCTCTTTCCATGATGTTCTCCCTATTCTTCTATATATCCACATCTCAAAGGCATCAATTTTGTCTTCTAATTGTTTATTTAGTGTCCATGTTTCTGAGCCATACATTAATATGGAATAGATGTAGCATTTTATAATTCTCATTTTTAATTTGTTTGTAATTTGTTTAGATATTAATAATTTCCTCATGTCATTTCACAAAATTGTAAAGGTCCATCATTCCACATTTCAACTCGCGGGCAAAATTTCATTACATTACATATGTCTATTGTTGTTACTTTTATATTCTATACTGTAATCGTTACAAATATGTTGTATCTACATATATATGTAAATAAATATGTATAGGTATGTACAATATTATTGGGGGGAAAAAACCAACCACACGAAAGCCAGCTTCCACTATGCGCATATATGTACACGTGTGTGTATATGTATGTATGTATGTATGTATGTATGTATGTATATATATATATATATATATATATATATATATATATATATATATATATATATATATATATATATATATATATATATATATATATATATATATATATACGTATATGTGTGCACGTGTATGGGTATATATGCGATGAATGTATATATGTGTGTAAATGTATTTTTGCTTGGATAGTATGCGTGCAAGGATGAACAAACAAAAATCCATATAATAGGGCCTATTATATTTTATCATTACACTCTCATCACAAATTTTCACGAATGTTGTTCAATCATCTCATAACAAAATTCACACTGCACATTTCAAATGTATTTGGTTTTGTAAATGTTTTTTGTTGCAAATAAAGATTGAAAACAAAATATTTAAAAAAAGTTACAGTTACTTTTACTAATTCTTGAGACTAACGGGAAATTGAACCAGTCCGTTACTCTTACTCTTACTGTAATTACTGTTACTCATTGGAGCACCTGCCATCTGATGTTAAAATGCTGCCAAGATACTTGACTGTAGCCCCATGATTAAATGTTGAATCATAGATAGTAATGCTGCATTTTGGCGGTGTGCATATTCTTGAAACAACTATTACTTCTGGTTTCTTCTTGTTTAGACAGAGCTTTGTTTTCACTTTTTTTACAACCATGTCTAACAAGGTTTAAATTTCGTGTTCTCTCCCTGCAATCAGAACTGTATCGTCAGCATATGTTAGATTATTCAAATTTTGTAACCTCCAACTGCTATTCCTAGAATGTTTTCTAAGTTTCACATAATATCCCCTGTATACAGGAAGAAAATATCTGGTGACATTACACATCCTTGTCTGATGCCCATCTCTATCTTTTGAAATTCACCTACATAACCCTCGACACAGCTGTTTGTTTCCAATACATGTTTATTACTATCTTTAGATCTTTTCCATCAACATAGCTGTCATCTTATTTTTACATACAGTCATATGTAGTAGAATTTATATGAGTATTCTTATACAACTTCTGATTTATGAAACAACAGAGAATAAACAACGTAAAAATAAACTCAATGAACTGCTTTTCGCTGATGATGAAAACATCATATATGATGACGAAGAAAAACTGCAAACTCACATCAACTCACTATCAAGAATATGCAATAAATACAACAAGCGGATCAATAGACAAAAGGCAGAAACAATGCAAATAACGAAATCAACAGATCATTTAAACATCCAAATAGAGAACACAAAAATAAAACAAGTCACAGAGTTCAAGTACCTACGAAGTATCTTCACAGAAGACGGACGAGTCAATTGAGAGATAGAAACAAGATATCGAAATGCAAATATTGTGATATACCAGAAGTCACTTTTGCTATAGCACCCAAAAAACAACAACACGAAAGTACAGAAACACATGAGTAAGATCATCTTTGTGCCAACACTATGCTATCAATGCCAGACTTGGCAACTAACACCTACACATAAGTAAGATCATCTTTGTGCCAAACTATGCTACCAATGCAAGACTTGGCAACTAACACCTACACATAAGTATGAGCCTCGTCGTGCCAAACTATGCTACCAATGCAAGACTTGGCAACTAACACCTACACATAAGTAAGAGCCTCGTCGTGCCAACACTATGCTACCAATGCCAGACTTGGCAACTAACACCTACACATAAGTAAGATCATCTTTGTGCCAAACTATGCTACCAATGCAAGACTTGGCAACTAACACCTACACATAAGTAAGAGCATCGTTTAAGAGAAAGATCGAAACTTGCGAAATGTCTAAGTAAGGCTATTTGGGTCACCAGATTCGACAAGTTGCGCAATTAGAACATCGGACGGATACTAAGTATACCATAGTGCATCAACTATATATAGAGAAACAACAGATCTGTTGTTTTTATATATATTCTATGCATGGTATTATATATATTATCTTTCTCATGTTCTCATTGCGTATTTTGGTTGAGTCTGGTGATTCCAATGGCCTTCTTCAGACATTTCATTTTGCAAGTTTTGATCTTAAATAAATCAAAAATCCTGTACACCATTCAACATAACTGCAGAATGTTCACAGTGCCCACTAATTACATACTTGGGTTTTACATTGCTCACTTTCTCCACCTTGGATTCACTGAACATTTATGGATCACATTTACGGATTTAAAAGTTATTAATCTGACATTGGACTATTCAACAATCTCAAAAACATTAATCTATTGTTTCTTTTGAACCACGTGCTCGCTTTTATTGCAGCGTTCTTTGCCAGAGAAACTTCTACCGTTTATTCATTTTAACACAGGTAGAGAGTTGTAAGGAATATAATTTTAACACAGGTGGGAGAGTTGTATGGAATATAATTTTAACACAGGTGGGAGAGTTGTATGGAATATAATTTTAACACAGGTGGGAAAGTTGTAAGGAATACATTTTTAACAGTGTGTTGTCTAGTATTATTATGTATATGGATTAGTCATGGTCACTGTAATTGATTGAGTAATGGATGATCAGTTTGGGTTTTCTGTAACGTGATACACATGAGAAATCATCACTTTCATTTATTACAAAGACAGTAAGTGAGAAAATGAAGCGTGGATGTTAGAGTGTGAGGTCTATGGCACCATCTTTGTCCTTAGGCGTTATGCTAGTCATGTTAAGCACCTGCGATTCAAAGTACACAAATTGAGTAAACTGTAGCTTATACGGACACCATACATATTGTTAGTTTCTTTGCCATTCTTGCAATACGAAAGTTATGAATAAGTTAAGTTTACCGAAATAATCACCATTCTTCAGTTTTTATTTTTTTAAATAAAGAAAGCATCTTATGGCGGGGTATGCGCCTTTCAGCCACAAAAAGGGGGGGGGGGGTGGTTACTGTTACAGATAATCCAGTCACCATGATTCCAATATTAACATTGTGATGACAAAAACGTATTGAATATATAACTCGGTGGTTACGGTTCTGCACCACTCCCTTAAATACATGGGCCTACTCTCGAACTCGCGGTGGCTGGATTACCAGAACTCTATTATTATTTTATGGTTAAAAAACTATGATATAACCAAATTGGCGCCCGTGTGTTGCCAGAGGAAAGAAAGGGGGGGGGGGTAAAGAATTGCGACATTATTACCTGCCAATTATGTTGTAAGAGGCGACTAAGCAGGTCTTGGGCTCGCGTTGGTTGTTTCATCCCCAAAAAGGTCAAAGTAGTAGGATATGTCAGACCGAAAAGCGCAGATATCGCAGCTAAGATATAAGATATGACACAATATACTTCGTTCTCCGAACTACATAATGCTAATATTCAGGAGTCTGAAAACGAACGCAGAAGAAGAGGAGAAAAATTGGACCATGTCCGCGTTTGAAAAAAGCGCGCCTCACCATAAGAGTACCTTCAATAAAATTTATTATAATAATACCATAGTTTGTGATACAAACAAGAGTTAGATAATAACGAAACATGAATATGACAAAACAGAGATTTATTACATAAACATATTGTGATCAAAATTATTCCTTGAGGACACACACATAAATCTTCGTTTACACAAGAGACAGCTTTACCATCATGTAATAATTAATACATACATATATGTGTGTGTGTGTGTGTGTTCGTCCTTCATAAGTGGTGATGACCATTTTTACATCCACTTTTGAAAATTCAGTTAGAATTATGACCATGTCTCGTAGATGTCTAATGAGCCCTATTCGAGCTGTAAATGTTCTTGGGCAGTTCGGGGATGGAATGACAACTGTAGGCGGATTTTGATCTATCCGTGACTTTCTAGCTACTCTCCGTTGTTGGGCTGCAACATTTCTCCTCTTTTCACAAAATGATGCGCTCTTTTTGACTGTAGAGCGCCATATATATACATACAGTGTTTTTTTTCTAGGAAAAAGGTGGGTATACGGCGTTTACAGAAGTGGATGGTCAATACTTTAACATGAATGGTCACCACCTAGCCTCCCCCCCCCCCATATTCCCGTCATACTTTGCACATAAGGAGTTTTGAAGAAAAAAAACCAAGCTTACATATGAAACATTTTGAGTAATCAAATAATTTTCTTATAGTTCTACTGTCATATTAAAAAACGGGCGACGGTGTGATTTGTTGTGTATTCTCCGTAGCGTTAATTATGAGGTTACGTTATCTAAAGAGGGAGGGTTCAATCATTTCGTGTGTTGACAGTGTCAGAAGGAGGAGCAAAGAATATTAACGCTCTGATCTGCCATGCATGTCATAAGAGACTACTAATAGATATGAGGTTAGTGTTGAGTATGAGAACTAGCAACAAAAAGAACCACTCAAACCTCCCCATATATATATATATATATATATATATATATATATATATATGGGCCTCACAACCTCCACCCATACAGACATACATACAGACACACATACATGCATACTTACATACCGACATACATGCACTAATATAATGCTTACTTTAACCAGGTTTATAATAAAGGTCATAATTTGTCCATGCCTTTATAAGTTCAATATTTCTATTTCTTTCCTTTCTATTTTAATCTGTTGCTGCCTGGTGCCCAAAAAGCCGTTGTTGTTTTAGTGAAGCCCCCAAGCTGTCATGAAAGGAAACATGACATATTAGTTGATAATCTTTTCTATCTCTATTGTAAATAGGAATTCCTTGGAAAATTTTAGACTTGGCAACTTGTACATCTTTCTGTCAGTACTGTCCGGGTTATAATCGCCTCTCTACAAACAAATGTATATTGCGCTTAATTGCTTTACTTGCACATTTGAATTTATGTTTCGTTCTTACGATATCAGGCTCAGTTCAGAAAGCTCTTGAAGTGCATCACACATTAATTCTAAGTCTAAAATAAACTCCACAATAGTAATATTCTTCATCAATCCCTTATATGTGCACCTATCTTTTTTTTTTAATCTCTGGAATTATCATCTTAAACATTCTAAAATGACAAACTACTTTATGATCCAACCAAACTGCAGATACTGAGTTAGAGCAGGATGATACCCAACGAATGCTTAATATTCGTCTAATTTTCAACAACTGCGCTTCCAGTGAACTGGCACATACATGTAGTTCGCGATTATTCTTTGGTCGATGCATGATAAAAAACGTATAATGTCAATAAATTATTTCAATCTAATAATTTCAGAAACTTTCTTATCAGCATCGTGGACAGATAATTCCAGATTATGCTTAGCACAGTATCAAACAATTAATGATGGAAATTTATCTTTTAATAACTTTTTTTTTTACTACGAGAACCCAACATTATTGCTGCACCATCACACGCAACAAAAATGTATTCAGGCACTCCTCTGTCAATCCAATAGAATGAAGACATCTAATCAAAGCGGAGAAGATTCCGGCGGATAGTACATTTTCTAGTTCAGCTAAGTCAATAAATACATTAACAAGTCTGATCATTTCACAACCTGAAATTATTGCGCGAATATACAAAATAATGTAGATATTCTGATTTTTATCGCCTCGTCGATGAGTAATGAAAATCTTGATTTTATATTTAAAATTGTATTGATGAATTAAGTTTTCATCTCCTTGCTAATATGATGTATAATATTAATGCAATCATTTGTAGAGCGAAGTATCCGTCCCATATCAACGCCGTTAAGTTCTTGCAGATTAATTTCCATTTCAAAAGTGGATTTCACGGAATGACTGTTTTTTGTTGTTGCAATTATATAGACTTTGTGAAACACCTCTGTAGTTGTTTCTTTTTGGAGTGATTGCAGTTCTAAGGATACCGTTTGTGTCTTTTTCTTCGCGTCTTCTAATATTGTTATGAAAAGTGTGTGGTATCGTTTGCTTTATGTTTCAATATTTGTAAATATGTTGTTACCGAGTTTTGATAAAATAAGTTACTTCAATGTTTGCTCATTCTTTTGAAATCTTAGATCCCATTTTAGCCTCCGTTCAGAGTGTTTGAATTGTGTGGCAATCACTGCAGCATATTTTCCCATCCTTTGTTAGTAACCAAACATTTCTTTCCCAGAAATCATTCGTTTGCTCCATTGTCCAACAGGACGGCCAATTATATTTCACTTGTTCATTCGTCTTAGTAGAACAAGAAGATGCTGCAACTACAAGCGATTCCGACGTTTTCATTATTGGTTCCGAGCAATCGTTTCCATATTTTTGGTGCTTGTGATGGGAAAAAAGTTGTATCTTTATTAATTAAATACAGAAATTCGTGAATATTTTGCGCCGAGTATTTTTCACAAGCTGAAACAGTTCTGTAGTATGTGAAATGACCTTATATGACCTTGTATTACTTACCTTATATACGCCTAGTATACAAATAATGGCCAATGAAAATCACATCAATAATTTTTAAAAAACATAACGAATGAAGTCCTAATTAATTACTGTAGAGTGTTTTGTTTGATGTCAAGTCTTTTGATAAGGGGGCGGTGGGTGTTTCTTTCGCTTAAGAAGTCAGATCATGACACTTAGTACTATAGTACTAGGAAAAAAAATGCCAAAAAGGGTAGGACCCCCCCCCCCCCCCCCCCCCAGCGATAAAATAAAATTGATGTCTAAAAATAAAATTATAAAAGAAAACCAAAGGAAAATGAAGGAATGACTCATGAGATCGAAGATATAACCATTTTAATTCGGTACATTTTCCTCTCCCCCTTATCGAAGACGTATCTATGACCGTGGTTCTCGTTTATGCCCCTATAGGCCCCCTATGTTATTCCTGGGCAGATGCAAGTCGCAGAGTGTTGATGAGGATCGATTTGGTGTAAATGCGCATTTAGACGGCAATGTCCCGTTTACAGTCGAAAAATCTCGACTTGTTTATTGCTGCTCAATTTGTTGCTGGTGTCTTCCTGAGATCTATAGTTTCCTGTAGTTCTCTACACTGTAATTATCATTAAGTACCGTTTCCGCAACGAAGGTTGCCTGCAACGGCACTGTAGTTGCATGTTATTTTATCAAAGCTTTTACTTTCCATGAAACTTTGAAGCAGTCCTATTCGCTGTTCTCATGTATATTCTTAACATTTTCTAAATTTCATGCTAAAAAAAATCTAGACATTGAGATATGGTCCTATTGTATCTTTGGTCACAAAACACACGTTAAAATCATATTTAGTCTGATAATTTTGAATATGTGCCAGGCAGTGTCAAAGGTCATGTAAACATTTATTCGTGCAAGAAATGCAGTCAAAATATACAAGGAAGAAATATCATTCGTATCAGACTACCATTATGAGTATGAATCTTATTATTTAACCTAATTTAGACAGCATGACATAACATCATAGAAGCAATGCAATGCTGGAGATAACAGTAAGGAGAAATAGATTTGATGCACAAATAATTTGTTTAATGATTGATCGGTGTCTGTGTACAACACTAGGCATTAGACAAAACTTTTTCAAAATGGGTTTACGCTGCATTATAAATACCACAGTGAGGAAGATAGCCCTTGAAAATTGCAATCCAACGATACCTAAACTAGGTCTGTACGTCAATCCTGAGGGAAGTTATGAATTTTGTTCGCATTAATTTTTGCCTCGAGATAATTACATAGAACATAGCAGGAAATATAAAATGACAGTTTTCAAAAAGTTGTTGCCCTGCCTTAGAACCGAGCCACTAATTTTTGAATTTCAAAGTTATTTGTACTAAAAAACTTAACAAATTATACATTTCCTTGTTCGGGAAGACAAGACGCACCTGTTGGTTACATTCTGATAATTTTCCGACGCAGCCAGAGTTAATAAATATTTAATAATGGCGTATATTACAATGATGACATAATTACAATGTAATATTTAATGAACATAAATATCCTAGGAATGAGCGAAATGAGGTGGACTGGGGCAGGAGAGATACAGTCAGATAAATTTAAAGTCATATACTCGGGAGGACAAAAACACGAGAGGGGGGTAGGAGTATTAATAGACACAGAAAAAGAAAAATCGGTGAAGGGTTTTATGGCAATATCAGATCGGGTAATATTAGTTAAACTAACAGGAAAACCGTTGGATATCAACATTGTGCAGGTATATGCACCTACATCAAGCAGTTCATAGGAGGACATCAAAATTTTCTATGAAGATTTAGAAATCGCAATGAAACAGTGTAAAAATCAGGAAGTAACTATAGTAATGGGGGACTTTAACGCAAAAGTAGGTGAAACAGAAATAAAAGATGTGACAGGAAGATTTGGTTTAGGAACTAAGAATGAAAGAGGTGGTTTATTGATAGAGTGGGCACAGGCACATAATTTAATAATAGGGAATACATGGTTCAAGCAACATCCAAGAAGGCTGTGTACATGGATTAGCCCAGGTGATAATACTCGGAACCAAATTGATTACATTTTAGTCTCTAAAATACATAGAAACAGCATTAGATCTATGAAAACAAGGCCATGTGCTGACTGCAACAGTGATCATATACTACTGGTAGTGAAATTGTGTATAAGATTAAAGAAGATCAAGAGAGCACCAAGGAATATGAAATTAGATTTAGCTTTATTTAAATCAGATGCTGACATTAAAGAAAGATACAACATAATTGTACAAAATAGATACAATGCCATTGCAAAGATTCAGAGTATTGAAGATCAATGGAACATGCTAAAACAGTCGATAAACCAAACATCTAAAGAGATAATACCAAAAGTAAAACATACATCAAAACAAAAATGGATGACAGAAGAAATATTAGAATTGATGAGCACCAGAAGGAAAAATAAACACAAGATAGTGGAATATCAGAAAATACATAAGGAGATACGAGAGAAATGCAAAATAGCAAAAGAAAGCTGGCTGAACAAGAAATGCACAGAAATAGAATTGCATTACAACCAAGATATCACATTACTATATAAGAAAATTGAGATGATAGCAGGAAAGAGAACGCAAACAGTTACAGGGTGTCTAAAATCTAAGACAGGGCAGGTATTAATGGGAATAGATCACATAGTACAGAGATGGTCAGAATATATCAAAGAACTTTATGAGGACAATAGACCAGAAATAAACATACAAGATAACGGCGAGGGTCCATCAATACTCACAGCAGAAGTAAGGGAGGCACTAAGACACATGAAATATGGCAAAGCCCTTGGTCCAGACAATATCACATTAGAAGAATTAGCAGCTTTAGATGACTTTGGAGTTGAAATAATCACAAAATTGCTGAATGACATATATAACAGCGGAAACATACCCGATGACTTAATGAGATCCATATTCATAGCATTATCTAAGAAACCAGGGACCACCGAATGTGAAGAACACCGTACAATCAGCCTCATGAGACAAATAACCAAAATACTGCTCAGAATCATCATGAAGAGAGTGAGAAACAAAATAAAACCAGAAATAAGTCCAGAACAATGTGGATTTGTAGAAGGCAAAGGCACCAACAATGTGATTTATATATTGAGAACACTAATAGAGAGGCCTATAGAGGTAAAAACAGATCTGTACATCTGTTTTATAGACTACACTAAAGCTTTTGACAAAGTTAAACATAGCGAAATTATACACATGCTAGAGAATCTGAACATTGACAGCAAGGATTTAAGAATAATCAAGAACATGTACTGGCAACAAACAGCAGCAATAAGAGTAGGAAAGCAATTTGGCCCTTTTCAACAAATAAAACAAGGAGTCAGACAGGGATGCGTGCTTTCACCAGACCTGTTCTCTCTATACAGTGAAAACATATTGCGTGCAATAGTACCGTAGATATCCCAGGAATATCAGTGGGAGGACATAACATAAATAATTTGAGATATGCGGATGACACTGTTCTGATTGCAAAAAGTGAGGAAGACCTTCAAAACTTAAAAAAAGTAGTAGTCACAGAAAGCAAAGAGAAAGGCCTCTTCCTAAATATCAAGAAAACAGAAGTAATGGTTATTTCAAAAAAAGAAAATAACACACCTTGCAAGATCATAGTGAATGATATAGTATTAAAACAGGTGCACCAATTCAAATATCTAGGTACAATTATAACAGCAGATGGAAGAAGTTCAACAGAAATAAGATGCAGAATAGGACAGGCAAAAACAACATTCAGAAAAATGAAAAATATACTGTGTAATATGACCTTGTCATTAGAGGTGAGAAAGAGAGTTCTGCAGTGCTATATAACCCCTATACTAACATATGGGTGCGAGTCTTGGACAATAAACAAACTGGAAAGTGGGAGATTGGAGGCAACAGAGATGTGGTTCTACAGAAGAATGCTGAGAATACCATGGACTGCCAGAAAAACTAATGTAGAGGTGTTAAAAGAATTAAATGCGAAACAGACCTTAATCAACAATATAAGAAAAAGGCAATCTTTTTTTGGCTACTTCATGAGACAGGCAGGTTTAGAGAACATAATCACAACAGGCAAGATTGAAGGCACCAGAGACAGAGGGCGACAACGTGAGAAAATATTAGACAGTTTGACAACCTGGCATGGCAAAGAAACAACAATGACTTTGATACATAATACTGTGGACAGAGAGCTGTGGAGAGCCATGACCGCCTACGCCACCCGGCATAGCACCTGATGATGATGATGAATATTTAATATATATTTATAACATTTTTTAATTCTTTACAATAAAATATATGGCAAACTGTATGTTTTTGTGTTTGTGAAGACAAAATGCACCTGTTGATTACATTCTGTTAATTTTCTGGAGCAGCCAGAGATAATAAATAATTACTAATGGTGTCTAATTAGCATAATTACTTTGTAATATTTAACCTTTAGGGCTCTGAATTAAAAATTAAGAAACATCTCCTGGGGCCTGAATTCTTTTTTGGAAAATTTGCGTTATTGATGGTGGGTGTTTTGAAAACGTGATAACTTTTTTGTTTTAAAAGATATCAAAATAATTTTTGCATATCTAAATAAAGGAGTGAATAGTGAATATAGTCATGTTTTTTTTTTGTTGTATGTATGATATGACAGTTGTGAGCAAGTTGTGAAGTTGAAAATTTGTGGAAAAATCGCAAAACGCCATTTTCAAAATCGCAAATATAACGCCTTGACGACCCTAATACTTGAGCAATGTGTGGAAACATTGATAAAATCCTCATAAATACCTATAATTATTGTATATATATATATTGTTTTATATCAAAACTAATATAATATGAACTAAAAAAAAACTAATAAAACGTGAAGAAATCGCATATAATGTCTGTCCGGTCAACACTAGGTCTATGCCGACACACAGCGTAATTATTGTTCATGCACACATGTGGCACCCCTGATACATATTATTTTTGTGTTTTTGAATGAATACACACACATTCTTATCAAATAACAACATATTAAACACAGAAAACAACAATTAAAACATGTAGTCATGATCACTTAGCCATGCCAAGCGGTACTCAATTTGATAGTAAAATACGGCCCGAAAATGGCCAACGTCGCTCTAGAAATTCGTTGACAAAACCAGCCGGCTTTCTCTCTTCTTGCAATCGTAATGTATAAAGGAATTTGACCTTTAAACTGTGACGTATTCCTAGCTTTGTTTGGCGGGTTTTATACGTCACAGGATCATTACTGCGTGAAGTTCCGTACTCGGGAATCGGGCCATATCGTATGTAGCCGATTTGCGCCAATAGGCACAATTGGGTATACACTCATTGGTGCAAATCGGCGCCTATTGAGGCCTAAAGGTTAATATATATTTATTACATTTTTTAACTATTTAGGATAAAATATATTGCAAACTGTACATTTTTGTGTTTGTGAAGACAAGATGCATCTATTGATTACATTGTGTTAATGTTCCGACGCAACCAGAGCCAATTAATTTTTAATAATGGCGTCTAATTAGCATAATTAAAATCTCTTCTATGCTCCCCTTTATGGCAACATGCATGTGGCTGGCAATCTGTCATCTCATCCCTCTTTGTATCTGAAATATAATATTTGATTATTATTATTATTATTGGCATTTGGTATCACATGTACATAAACAATTCTATGTCATAGGTATGGGTGAAATACCAGGTAGGTATGTGCCCCAAATTTTCAAAATTGTTTGACACATTATGAATATGCTTTTTCCTATTTTAGTGATACCTAATTAGCCCTATATAATTAAATACTTTATTACATTGTTCTGTAGATAGGCTTATGTAGAAAATTGAGCAAATTGAATAATAAACAACAAGAGACAAAGATATCAAAAAGAGTGAGAATGTTTGGAAGATGCTGAAGTTGACGTTTTCTGCATTGATTTGATTTATTAGGTCTATTGAAAGGAGAAAGCATCTCTCACATAAAAGTGAATTTTACGAAATATTCATGAGAGAATTATAAGTAATTGGACTTCATAAACAATATAAATAATATATATTTAATGTGAAATGTGTTTCTTGTATAATTATGCACATGAAACAGGACGATGATCCAATAATTTCAATTATTTTACATATAAATCTTAGATTTTTTACTAGTATCATTTAAAAATGAATTCAAGAAATTAAAAGAGGCAGGAATTGTAGTTGTTAAACGTCAATTTCTTTAAATAAGAGACATTTCAGAATTATCGACGTGGCAGAAAAGAATAGCGCTAAACAATATGGCGGTTAAGGAACGCATCGACCAATCTGCAGTGCGTTTGTTTAAAATTCGATAATAATTACAGGCAACTTCCAAAAATTGTGAAATTGTGTATATAAAGAGAAAAATGGTTGTTACATTTGTTAGACATGGTTACAACATACTCTTTTATTCAAACTAATAAATATACGTGTGCAAAGAGAAAAACACTTACCTAGGCTTATTTAATTGCTTGGTGAAAAATGCTTGTCTTTTGTTTAATTGCTTGTCTTTTTTAAGAAATAAGGTTGCGTCGATTTGCCTGAAGACAATTGCTTTGGTTAGTCAATGACGTGATGAAAAAAACGATCATGGACGCTACCAAAACAAGGGTAGTAGTTTAAGCCAAATTCACTTTCACGTCCCCTTACGATTGTCTAATGCCTAGTGTTACACTAATTAATGACTTTATTAACTTAATAAAATAATAAATTAAATTTAAATGAAGTCTAAGACTAAGTCTAATCATTATTATTAGGCCATTAAACAATTGAGATAACACATGGGACATATTATATTGATGTTATCTCGCTGAGTTAAAGTAAATACTTCGCTTGTTATCATTACACTTACGGCTAAAATACATTTGTTGTGCCCAGATGGGTTTCTGTATAAAAGGAAAGGTCCCAGCAAAGTGCATGAACAAAAAAATAGCCTCTGCAAGGGAGACAGTTGTAATTTTGTCACTGTCTGCGTGGTGACTGTGTTTTATATCTAGGAATTAATCAAAATGTTTAATTACTTAAATATGTTACTCAGATGATGCCTAAGTAGATACAGCTTTTATTTCTTGGCGCAACTATGGATCAACTCTTCACTGACCTTTGCTCTAGTTTTGAGGTATTACCTGACCTTTGTTGTGTGATTTGGCAAGCTTAAGGTTAAGTACTTAGAGTACGGTTAGGAATTGAAATAATATTTCTAATGTATAGCGCGCAGAAATACTGAGCGCTCAGTACAAATCAGTGGAAAATTTTTTAAATTATGTACATTTGAAAAGAAACAGATTATACATAAGTTCGCCTGTGTCTAGATTTGAACTCAAGTGATTGTCGGGATGTGATGTCGCAGCAGCCATTAATTTCATTGGTGTTACACGGAAATTTGTGATGTCAACTTGTTAAAAATGTAAACAGTCTGCTATTTATAGCACCGTGAAGAGTTGATCCACAGTTTTACCTATTTCTTTGTTGGTGCTTCTATCTCTTCTCATATAAGACCCTATTTCATGATGCCTAACTTGCACAAATCCATGAAGGGTCTGATAAGATGCACGACTATTGCTGATTTCCAGAGTGCTGATATGGCCTGGCAGAAAATGGATGAGACAAAAGGTGCGGCATTGCTGACACACTACACCGCACAAATTTGTCACAGAAATGTTGAGCCATATCAAGAAATCAGGAAAAAGACGTGTAAGAACTTGAGCATGGAAAAACTTGATAATCACAGTTGACGAAATTTGAAGAAAAATTTGAAGACACTGAAAAGTGCAAAAAAACACAACACCAGGACCAGATGTCATTAGATACGATGACATTAGTTGGAGAATTGATGAGGAGTTGGGAGAGTTGACAGACATGTTAAATAATAGCCTTTTAAAGGGCACAGTAAAAGTAGACTGGCTGCATGGCTATTTAGTCCCACTACCCAAACATGACAAGGATCACACCATGATACAAGGATACAGAATAATAATGCAGAATGTATCAAATATATAGAGAAACAACAGATAAAATGGTCTGGACATCTTATGAGGATGAACAATCAACTTCCCGTAAGAGCTTATAACAAGATGGATTCAGGATACAGAGCCAAGAGAGGACCTAGGAAAAGATGGATAGATAACATTAAAACCATCCTGAACAAACATGACTACACCTCAACCAGAGCAACACACCTGGCTCTGGAACGCAGACTACATCTCTTTCACAAACCCATATGCTCCTTGGCAAGTGTGGAAGCTTCGACAACATCACCACCTTGGGATAGACAATAGACATAGCCTGTATAAGGAACAAATCTATGGCAAGGGACAAACAGAAATCAAAATTGTAACTATTAAGAAGCTATATTATTTCCAGTGTTAGCATATGGTTGTGAGATGTGGGTAATGACATCTGCAATGGAAATGAAAATATCTGCATTTGAATTGAAGTATTATAAAAATATCTAAGAATTATATAGGCAAAGAGAAGATTCAACACCGATGTCTTCAAAGACCTGAACAAAGTTGATGATTGGTTCCTCAAAACCATAAAAATGCAAGTTAACATATTTCGGACACATGAAAAGACAGTAGGCTAGAAAGATTAATTATGAAGAGAAAGTTTCCAGGTTGGAGAACAAGATTCCACCAAAGACGTTGATGAGTGCAGGATATTGAAGACCTTTTGAATATAACACTGGCAGAAGCAGTGCAGTTTGCACAGAAATGAGAGGCTTACTGAATGACAGTGAGAACAATGTTCTACAAAGGACATGTCACATAGATGTGCATTATTGAAAAATGTGGATATTTATTTGAAGTCATAATAGAAATAGTGTGTTCTGTTCTCTGATTACCGCGACCTAAAATGTATGTCAACTAACATAAACAAACAGGGTTAGGGTTTACTCAGGGTTAGTGTTAGAGATAGTGACATTAAATATTTATGTGAACATATCCGTATCGCTTCAACTCTATATTTAGAATATGTATGCTCACAATCAAGACATGCGGAAGATCTGCCATAATACATAATGAGTACGTAATACAAAAATAGTTTTTGTTTTATGACAATGAAAATTATCTTCTCACATTGACAGAGACACATCATTCCTTGACAGAAAATGATTTGGCTTATTCCAAGAATTCTATGCAAGGGCACTTCATATTGTGCAATGGTTAGTAATCCTTCCTGGGGACAGAATGTGGACAAATCAGCAATGTTTTGGAGACATATTTCAAGGTCATTTGCCACAAATGATTATTCTACACATTCTGGTTGGAAAAACAGTCCTGAGAATGATGCGTCTAACACTGGTACATTTTTTGTTTAGTTTGTAATTTTAAGTATTACAATTAAGATTTCTATGTCAAGGTTGAATATCATTTGGGAAAGTAAGATCAGTATTACAGTAAACATCAATTTATACAGGTCACTAGCGTTGTATTCTTGTTTACTGATGTGAAAGCCAAATACTTGATACAGAAATGTAAAGAAAGATCATGTTTGTAATGTAAGTGCTACAGACGTTTGTTAAAAATAAGTTATATAGTCATCATCATCATGTTACATATTCTTTCCAAATCATGGTCTTCCTTATGGATTCTTTGAACACTCCTCAATTCTAATACGATAATCAAAACAAGGTAACTGCGTGAAACGTAACACCAATCGTACTTATGTAAAACACAGGTTTATATAATCGCTTCAATCAGACACGACAGACTATAGCTAAAACTAGTGGGAAATGATGTGCACACAAGAAAACATACAAATTACAATACACAAATCATATTCAACGTTTCTACCAAAAGGTCTTTATCAATATACACACAAAACATCAAAAGACAATGAATGGAAAAATTATCACAACAAACAAATGTATCCAATGGAAATGAGATGCCGGAAGGTCAGGAAGTACATAAAAAATGTAAATATATGTGGAAACGAAATGAACAAACAGGTGAGTAAATGACGGAACAAAAATAATAAAGACAAAGACCACACCAACCCAGGTACTAGACATAAGAGTGGTCAGAATTGAGCCCAAAAGGATTGAGTGTACCAAATTAAAAAATGAGACGATTTTCTAGAGCGTACCTAGATCTATCATCGGTAGTGCAAGATCTGATGGATGTGACCTGAATATCACAAGCACCAAGATGACCATCGCTGTTGAAATGTGTGGTCACAGGAGTGGGTGTTCTGTGCTTGATGGCATGAAGATGGTTACAAAAGCAATCGCTCAATCTTAAGCCGGTTTCCCCGATGTACTGTTTGCTGCAGTGTTTACATATGATTACGGAACTCACATGTAAAGGCCTCATCGATGGAGAAAGTGGCTTTGGGAAATAAAATGGAGCGCATCTGAACCACATAAAGACATGTATAGCAATGGCCATGTGATAGACTAAGTGAGTTGACTTACCGCAGCTCGAGACATGTTTAAGCAATCTGAATATCACTACATCATTGTCGTCTTGGATGCCCTCTTTCCCTGTTGCTGTTAACTCTGCCGTCAGCTATTAATCTTTCCATGCTTTTATGTCTCTTTATATGACCCAAAAAAAAACACAGCTTTCTTGTTAAGATGTTTTCAAGGAGTCAGCCCTCTTCGACGTTTATTGATCTTGACACTTCTCGATTTGTCTTTTTATGTCCATGGTATATGTACAATTCTTCTGTAGCATCTCATTTCTAAAGCAGTGATTCTCTTTGCTATTGTTTTATTTATTATCCATGCCTCACAACTATATATTGCAACTGGAAATATGCATATTCTGATCATACATAGTTTGGCTATGCTGCTGGTATGATGATGATGTTCGTCCGTCGTGATCGACGATGACCAAAAACTCAACCATAATAATAATAACAATAAATAATAAAATAATAAAGTTAATAGTGCGTTTTTAAATGACTAGCAAGTCCAATGCACGCACAAAATGTTCTTTTACAGAATTGACAACAATAGAAGGTATCTGTGTGAGGTTGAGATGTTTTTTCTTTTCTACGTGTCCGCTTCTGTCTTGCAGTTTCTTGTCTGAATTCTTCCGCCGCTAGTGCTCCCGTTCTAATGCTGTAACGCCATGCTGTTCTATCCTGAGCGAGGCTCTCCCAAGAGCCTATGTCAATGTTAAGATGTTTCAAGGATGACTTGAGCGTGTCTTTGAAATACTTTTTCTGTCCACCAGCTTTTCGAAATCCTGCCTTGAGTTCTCCATAATATATTTGTTTTGGCAAACGCGAGTTCTCCATACGCACAAGATGGCCTGCCCAGCGTGCCTGCACCTTCATAAGTATTAGTAAAGATAAGTAAATAAATGGGTTGAGAAATTACTAGCGCTGAAGTTGGTTTATAGTGTGGAAGAGTTGCGCTAATCGTCAACCACACTCTCTCTCCTGAGTTTTATCTAAAAACTCTGCTGGTATATAGATTACAAGACAAATATTTTGCCCAGCACAAATAAACAAACTTGCAGGTTATCAAAAATCACTTTTGGGAGTGGTGAAACGGAGTAAACTTGTTTGGTTTCTTTATGTAATGAGACATGGAACACTTTCACAAACTATTTTGCAAGGAATTGTTGTGGGAGAAAAGGCGGACAAAGAAAATCCTGAATTGACAACACCAAGGAATAGTCTGGACATGATTTTTCAATACTTGTCCCAATGTCTGAAGACAATGGTGTTTAGAGAACATTTTGTGCTGATATCTTCATTGTTGCACTCCTACATCCTTGATGGGTTGTGTTGTTATTATTATTATTGATGTTGTTGTTGTTATTAGGTATGTTTGTTTTGCTTTCGCTTCATTGTAACCAGCACGGATATCCGTGCGATTTCCACTGGGAGCGTGATTATATTGTGCCACCGTTATGCACCTTGTAGGCCTAGCATATCCGATTTCAGCATGCCTTGACAATTCGGGTGGGCTACCCTAGCCTGTGACATCTGTCGTTACACAGCGAATGTGTACTGACACTACGCCGAGACGGTAAGTCCTTCACGCCTGTCCTGCACAAGGCGTTCCGCAGCCAGGGAATTTGCCTTGTGTAATTAGACGTATTGTGCCCATGCTCATCGGGTACTAAACCTTTTCTCGTCCTCAAGCCTGGTTCCGGTTTAGGAAGAACGCAACAGAAGAGTTGGGCTCAGGCTCGTTCTCCTTCTTAGCCGAAGCGTTGCTCACCAACTTCGTGAGCCTCTCGTCCAAGTCTGAATCTGTACACATATTTAGGAACGTTAGGGACTTGCGTTTTGTTCTGGAACTGAACAGTGCTTGTCACCTCAGACTGCTATGCCTGTGCCTATTGGGTACTGAAACTTTTCTCTCCACGAGCATGTTACCGGTATAGGAAAGACTCGACAGTAGAGTTGGGCCCAGGCTGGGATCACCGGTAACTAGAAGCTTGTCTCGAGCAAACAATGCTTTAGTTCCAATTTCATTGAATCATTTTCTGTGCTCTCTGCACATGACGCTGCCCTCTAGCGCTGTGCATCTTTCTCAGTGTACTCATTGTGCTTTTATTTTTATTGGGACATCTGCATGCTTCTTACCGACTACATTGGCTGTCCTCCAATGTTTCTACCGAACTTACTAGATTCACTGTGTGTCGACAGTGTTGCTGCATGAGTTGGCACAGAGGTGTCGGAGATATTGCCTGTCTTTTTTGCGGTCAAATCTCTTTCCATCTGTTACCTCCACATTCATGGACATGATTCCCAAAAGGTTTATCCAGAATCAGCACAAGCCATTGTATTTCTGTTACCAGGGTGCGTCACGAGGAGGCACTTTTGGGATCTTGGTTATCTGTTAACCCTGGGTCCACCAAGAGCAATGCGTTCCCTTTGCACCCCATTATTAGTTATAAATATTAATATATAGGTAAAAGGTAACAATTATAGTATGAGGATTATCAATTAAATTACAGGACATGTTTTTTTGATGTGAAAGTTTAAACTTACAGACTAGTTAGCTCCATCTCCTTCAAAGTAGTTAATTTGTGATTGTATACACTTATTCCATCACTCCTGCAACTGAAGGAAGCATCTCTGGTAAGCACAATTTGTGATTGTATACACTTATTCCATCACTCCTGCAACTGAAGGAAGCATCTCTGTTAGGCACAATTTGTGATTGTATACACTTATTCCGTCATTCCTGCCACTGAAGGAAGCATCTCTGGTAGGCACAATTTGTGATTGTATACACTTATTCCATCACTCCTGCAACTGAAGGAAGCATCTCTGGTAGGCACAATTTGTGATTGTATACACTTATTCCATCACTCCTGCAACTGAAGGAAGCATCTCTGGTAGGCACAATTTGTGATTGTATACACATTTTGGAATAACCTTCATTTGTCTCATCGGTTGAGTAAACAAGAAAAAAGTCACATGGAGAACGACCTGGTAAGTATGGAGGCTGTGGGAGCAATAAAATATTGTGTTGTGTCAAAAATTTGTTCGTTGTGATAGACTTGTGTGCGAGGGTATTATGATGGATTCAACTGCCAGTGTAATACTTCTCATGGCAATGTCTGCATGTAGCATCAAGGACACATTGCAGTTCTGTTTTTGAAACATCTATCAGAGCATAGGATTTCTTGCATATGTGCCATGATCTTGTCAGTGTGGTAGGTGGATGGTCACATCTTCAAAGGGTGTGAGTCCACTATTGAAACACCATTGTTTTTTTTATATGGACCTAGCCAGGATTTTCTGAAAACTGGTTGCAACATTTTAAAAGTTTCAGAAGTTTTGTTCTGGACGCAAGTGGAAATACATGCTTGCATACTGTTGAATATCGATGTACATTTTTGAAATGCTATGAAAATTACTAGGTCACCTCTGCTTATAGGATTATACACAGAGCATTTACGAAGTTACTGACTTCTAGCAAGGA
Source organism: Meghimatium bilineatum (assembly GCA_034231615.1). Classification (NCBI taxonomy): domain Eukaryota; kingdom Metazoa; phylum Mollusca; class Gastropoda; order Stylommatophora; family Philomycidae; genus Meghimatium; species Meghimatium bilineatum. The sequence goes on from CM067304.1 coordinate 34,951,184, forward strand.
AGAGTTGAGATGGAAGGAGAAGAGGAAGCAACAGTAAATCTTTCATTGGCAATATCAAAGAATGGCACAGACATGATTTTTCTACACTCATGCAAATAACTGAGGACAGAGGTCATTCAATGGCTATTTCTACTGAAGCCTTGAATGTGACACCCCCCCCTGACCGGTTGCAAGTCTTATTATGATTAACCATCCCATGTATCTGTATCTCGCCATCAGCTAATCTTTTATCTGTATCTCGACATCAGCTAATCTTTTATCTGTATCTTGTCATCAGTTAATCTTTTATCTGTATCTTGTCATCAGTTAATCTTTTATCTGTATCTTGTCATCAGCTAATCTTTTATCTGTATCTTGTCATCAGCTAATCTTTTATCTGTATCTTGTCATCAGCTAATCTTTTATCTGTATCTTGTCATCAGCTAATCTTTTATCTGTATCTCACCATCAGCTAATCTTTTATCTGTATCTCACCATCAGCTAATCTGTTATATGTATCTAGTCATCAGCTAATCTGTTATCTGTATCTTGTCATCAGCTAATATTTTATCTGTATCTTGTCATCAGCTAATATTTTATCTGTATCTTGTCATCAGCTAATCTTTTATATGTATCTTGTCATCAGCTAATCTTTTATCTGTATCTTGTCATCAGCTAATCTTTTATCTGTATCTCACCATCACCTAATCTTTTATCTGTATCTTGCCATCAGCTAATCTTTTATCTGTATCTTGTCATCAGCTAATCTTTTATCTGTATCTTGTCATCAGCAAATCTTTTATCTGTATCTCACCATCAGTTAATTTGTTATCTGTATCTTGTCATCAGCTAATCTTTTATCTGTATCTTATCATCAGCTAATCTTTTATCTGTATCTCACCATCAGCTAATACTTTATATGTATCTCATCATCAGCTAAATTTTTTTATTTATCCTATAAAATAGACAGGTACAAGTCACCTTGGAAGATTCAGAAAGAAAAATGTCTAGGTATTGAGGCAACAGTGTCCGAAAATGAAATACCCAAAGAAACAGATATTCTTATCATTGGGGGAGGAGTTATTGGTTCATCTGTTGCTTATTGGATGAAGCAGCAGAACCCAAAGGCATCAAGTATTACAATTATTGAACGGGATCCAGTGGTAGGAGTAATTGTCAGTCTTAATTGTGCAATAAAATAATAAAATATTGAAAATATTTTAAAAATAAAATGATAAAATATTGAAATTATTTTTAAGATAAAATTACTCGAAAGATTCATTAATTCATTAAGTTCTGTTCCCTCAATGAAGATTGGCTGCAACAGGTGTCCAACATCCCCTGTCTCTTGCCTTGGTGGTGCAATCTGTTAGACTGTAATATATCCTTCTTATGATGTTTCTTTCCCATTTGTATCTCTGCTTACCTTTTGCTCGCCTCCTAGAAAGATATACAGAGAGAAATTGACTTATGACCACAATCACTAGCCATACATGTATTAAATTTCAGATTTATTTCTGCCTCATTTATCAGTTTAACGGCATTGTCTGCAATCATAGGCGGTCGTTAACTACGGAAAAGGGGCATGATGATATGATGATGGTATGCTGCTAGTTGGCATCATAAATTTCTAAGAAATAAGACAGTCACACTCAATAACAATAGGTTCATTGACGTCCCCAAGCGTGGCTAAAGCTTGTTGATTGGAGAGCCCTTTAGAATTTCAAAATAAGAACTGTGCAAACATTACCCAGCAGTCTTACTACATGTACAGTTTATGCAGTGTTTTTCATAAACCTGGTGATGTAAAAATAAGAAACAAAATGGTGTAGAGATGATACAAATGGCAGAAAATGACCATCAAAATTTATGATTTATAACAATAATACAATAAATTTATGATATAATTTAACTTGAATATTTTCATAACATCACTTCACATAACTGTACACATAGCGTACTCAACTTACGACTAAATCATGTTACGACTAGTCTGTTGGAACAGATTGTGGTCGTAAGTTGAGTACTAGCTGTACTTACCTTAACACTTTACTGATCTTCATTCCAAAATATACTTATCTTCCAAGGACCAAGATAACCAAGGACATTTGCACATTTTTTAGATATTAACATCACCATCTTTAAAAGTATGTATAAAATCTATCACATGTCATAGAGCTTTGAAATTGTCAATGTGTTGTAATGAATGTTTGCATTTTCAAAATAAATTTGAAAGTCCCAGAGTTATTTCAAGAGTGAAATTCTACTTATTGTAATGCTGGGTGTAATTTTAGGATTCTAAGTGTGAGGATTAGTTAATAGTGTTTTCCCACATTGAATACAAGTGTAAGAGATACTGCGAAATGAAATTCTTCATATATCAAAAACAGCTCATTTTTCAGAATTTTGAATATTTCAAGAATAATATACGTAAACGTTGTCAACAGACTGTATTATGTGGGTGTAGCCATTTTAGAATAATGTGCTATTCTAGATGAGTTAGTCTTAGTAATATTATCACTATGGTTGCTATATTTCTTAAATATAGCAACAGTTTTCACGATCAATGAAGTTTGTCACTAAGGGTGTAGAGTGGAATCCTGTTATAACAATGTGGTCCGGACCGACAAAATGTGTATGTAATAACAGAAATTCTGTATATACAGTACAAACAATATAGAATAAATATAATTGGGGATCTTGAAAAGTGTTGTTATATAGGGAAATTTGTTATAATAGAATTGGTATAAAGGGATTTCCATTGTATAACTAAATATAAATCATAAAATTCAGTCAGTTAATGTTTGTAATGACAGTCTATTTTCATAAATTTATGGTTGGTTGGTTGCTGATCCAGTGGTCCATGGGCTCATGCCCTTTGACCCACTGCCATTGTGGGATATATGCATGTGTTTGTTGTTAGCTGTTGTTTTGTTCCATATAATGTGTTTCATTTATCTGGCCCTGGAGGGAGTAGCATTTTCCTGATGTCCTCCAGTGCTGGGCATTCAAAAAAGTGGTGGTCAACAGTTTTATAGGGATGAGTGCACATCCGGCACCCTGGAGTGTGTTGTGGTTGTATTCTGTTCATGTGATTGTTAAGCTGTACATGTTGTGTGCGCATTCTGAAGATGATACTCTGGTCTTTCCTTCTCAGGAGGTTTATGTTGTCTTTAGGATTTGGGCTGGTCACATATTTATAGATATCCCTCCCAGTGTTTCCCATGGCCCATCTGTTCATCCAATTTTCTTTGTTCACAGATTTAAACATCATTTTAACTGTGTGCATGGTTGTTTGTGTATATGGCTGTCTTGTTTTGCTCCCTTCTTTGCTCCCTTGTCATTGCCAGGTGTGTTTGAGTGGCCAGGAATCCACTGCATAACAACGCTGACTTCATACGATGTAAGCAGCTGGTTTTTCGTGGTGATATATTTCAACTAACTCAGTTTTACAATTTCCATCACATTCTAGTGCCTGAAGAGCAGACATAGAATCTGTAAAAATCACAATGTTTTGGACTTTTGTTGGAAAGGTATCAAATATGGTCTTCATGTGGTACAAGGCAACTTCTAGTGCTATTTCAGCTTCATAGTTAGAACATATCTCCCCACAAGCATCAAACAACTCATCAGATGTTTTGTCTGGATATTCTATATAGACACCATAACCTGCTTTGAGTGGCTTTAAAAGCAGACCCATCTGTATAGACATGGATCCATTGTTCTGGGTAGGTGTCTGTTGTTTTCTGTGTTGCTTTCATAAGACTTGCTGGGTCGGAACTTTTCTGTTGTCCGACTGTTTCATATACACTGATGGCAAGGTTGTCCAACTGTTTCATATACACTGATGGCAAGGTTGTCCGACTGTTTCATATACACTGATGGCAAGGTTGTCCAACTGTTTCATATACACTGATGGCAAGATTGTCCAACTGTTTTATATACACTGATGGCAAGGTTGTAGATATGACTGCTGAGATGGGGGGATGGGTTTCTTTAAAAACAACTTTTCCTTTATCTTAATTATAACACAGGAACAAAAAGACCAAGAAATCACATACCAAGAAAAGAAGACCCTCATCAAAGCCATCTGGAAAGTCGATCACCCAAAAGACAATTACCACTATCTTGACAGAGCAGAGCACGTTATTATCTTCCGCCTCAGAACAGGACACAACAGATTAAACAGCCACTTAAATAGACTAAGATTGGTCCCATCACCACTGTGCCTTTGTGGGCAGGCAGCACAGACAGCTGAACATATCCTGCAAGACTGCAATACACTAAACCAGTTAAGAGAAGAACACTGGCCCACAGAAATGGATATCCACAGAAAGACGTTTGGGAGCACTGAGGAGCTTTCAAATACAGCAGCATTTATTAAGAAAACAGGACTTGCTGTGTAGACATATTAAACTCCGGACGAGAAGAAGATCTTAATTATATTTGTTTATTTGTTAAAATACTTTGGGTGAGGGAGCATATACAATTTTCACATGTTTGATAGCTCTAAGTGGCAAGTTCTGTTTGCTAGAGGGGGACAAAGAATTTTGATTCATAAATTGTCTGCTTTTTCTGCTTCCATATTTGTTCACAGACGTCTGCAGATTAGCAGGATGTTGTCTGGAGAACGTAATATGTTGTGTTATGGTTTAAAATTTGTATACGATACCTTACAATCCCACATGACTGCTGGGTCACTTTGACCCTGTATTGGATAGCCAACTCTACCACATAAACTCCTTAGTCACCTCTTATGACATGCTTGGAAGAAAAAAAACAGTGTTTCCATTCTTTGCTCCACTTTCAGGCATGGACCAATACTTGGGCGTTATTTATAATTTAATTTATAATATCTGATTTAAAGTTCATCTGGCAATTTTGCAGTACGGTAAAGGTAGGTCCCATGTCAGCAACCTGCCTTTGGGGATGAAGATAGCTCTTCATATACTAAGCTGCAGCAACTATTAGATGAAGTGACCAATTCCCTTGGCTAGTCAGCTGAACTATGTGAAACAACTCTCCCAGTGGACATCCTCCCCTACCATACACACAACTGCTGGCAGAGATGGTGGAAGATGGTATTATCAATAATGGTTTCGAAGGTTGGATTTCGAAAGGCCCCGTATTGGGCTGAGGGTGCACGAAGGATGGTAACTATAAGTGACCAGTACCGGTTCAGAAAGCAATGGCAAACACTGCTGAGACATATCTGTACCAAGAAACTCATGATGGAAAGTTCCAGGGAAGAGAACAAGAGGTAGACCAAGACTACGATGGACACATGACATCGAAGATCTTCTGAAAATGACACTGGAAGAAGATGGGCAGCTTGCACAGAACCGAGAGGCTTACATAGTTGCAGTGAGGACAACGTTCTGTAAAGGACGCGTCACATAGAGAGATCAATTCCCTTCATAGTATATGAAAAATCAAGTAGGGAAATTATTAACTGTATTAGAAGATGACAATCACAGTTTCTGAGTCATGTTATAGAAGAGGTGGGCTGGAGAACATCGTGACAACTAGAAAGATTGAGGGTAAGAGAGACAGAGGAAGACAACGTGAGAAATGTTGGATGGCTTGAAATCCTGAAATGATGCAGAATCATCAGAAACTGTATTTAAATGTATAACAGAGGACTATGGAGAGACATGATCACCTACGCCGGAAGGCATGGTACCAATAAATGAAGAAACTCATAAGTCAGGTACTCATTTACAGCTGGGTTGACCGGAAGAATGGTTGTGTCATGTGATAAATCACAACCAAAATTTGTTTGTCTGGATGTGGTTTTGAACCTTGCACGCTGTAACCCGGTGATAGTAAGCAAGCTCTCTATCATCTAGACCACCGCTCTCCTCAAGTAGTAAAAGAATAAATTTAAGAGTAATTTTTATTTGATAAAATTACAGTATACAAGAGCATCAAGTATGCTGTCTGCTGGAGGCATATGGCACCAGTTTTTAGTTCCTGAGAATGTACAACTGTTGATGTGTGGATCCAAGTTTCTGACCAACATCAAACAGCACTTCATTTTTAATCCACTATTATCCATATGCATGCTAGTGCTTATTTATGATTAACCACATGTGCGTATATTTAACATTATACCTTTCATATCGTTTCAGTGGAGCAACGTTTGCCAGTTATTACGACATCCAACATTCAATGATTGCTTTCTTTGATTGTCGTATTCGGAGCATTTGAAGAACTAGGGGTGAGGCTTACATATGGACCACTTCTTCCTGTTGTCATCGGAGTGAGTTCGAAGTTTGAGCTAAGATAGTCTATATATCTATCTATTCGATAAACCCTTTGTTGCCTTTCAGGTTCAGGGGTAAAAAAGTATTCTGGAGATGGCCCTTGTGTGTGCTGAGTATATTGTGGATTTTGTCGCCTCTTATATTTCAGTGGTACATTGTTTTCGTGGTCGGCCTCTAGATTTACCATCACTGTATCTGTGTAGCATAGCTTGCTGTGGTATGATGTCTGATGGTAGTCTGCTGATGTGTGCAAACCATTTGATCGGTTGAATATATTCCAAGATTAAGGTGGTGCCAGTTTTTTGTCTACTGTCCTCATTCCTTAATCTGTCTCTTAGCGATATTCCTAGGATTCTGCGTTAGCATGCCATTTCAGCTGTCACAAGATTACGTTTGTCCTGTGCTGTCGTTGTCCATGATTGGCTTTGTGATAGCACATCGTTGCCATAGTTATCATTTTTAATAGTGTTATTTTGGTGTTTAAATCTACATTTTTGTTTCTGAAGATTGGTGTCATTTGCCCTGGGGCTTTGTATGCTTTAATACATGTAGGGTAGCCGGGGGCAATGATGCGCGTTTTTCACTTTTTTCCATATTCTGACAAATAGACTTAACTATGAGAGACCAAACTAGCAGCAGTGTGTAGCTTATCCATCCATCTAACAATCGTCAGGGTATTTACAACATACAATCACGTTTAGTCCGTAGAATGAGATTTTATGAACATGAGTATAATCCCACCTTTGCCCCAATTTCTGGGGCAAAAACGCGCAGGCAAAAACAATTACCAAATCATGGGAAAATTGACAAAACCAGCAAAATAACAACGTCACTTCCTATCTAAACATAGTCAGTCACATTGTGGGAAGATTATAGAGCACAAAGACTAGGCATATGTATCTTTATGTAACTTTAATACGAAAAAAATGAAAAAACCTAAATATGAAAAACAAAATTTAATACAGAGAATGGGTGCTTAGATCCGTTTAAAACTATAACAACTTGTTGGAGTGCTCTATAAAGCGTTTGACTATAATTTCAACTATCTATGAATAGCGGAGGTCGTGCATCTATGATCAGCGGAGATCGTGCATCTATGACTGGCGGAGATTGTGCATCTATGAATAGCGGAGATTGTGCATCTATGACTGGCGGAGATTGTGCATCTATGACTGGCGGAGAACGTGCATCTATGAATAGAGGAGATTGTGCATCTATGAATAGCGGAGATTGTGCATCTATGACTGGCGGAGATTGTGCATCTATGACTGGCGGAGATTGTGCATCTATGACTGGCGGAGATTGTGCATCTATGACTGGTGGAGAACGTGCATCTATGACTGGCAGAGATTGTGCATCTATGACTGGCGGAGATTGTGCATCTATGACTGGCGGAGATTGTGCATCTATGACTGGCGGAGATTGTGCATCTATGACTGGCGGAGATTGTGCATCTATGACTGGCGGAGATTGTGCATCTATGAATAAAAGAAATCGTGTATCTATGAAAAGCGGAGAACGTGTAACTATGACTGGCAGAGATAGTGCAGTTATGACCGGCGGAGATAGCGCAATTATGACCGGCGGAAATCGTGCATCTATGACCGGCGGAGAACGTGCATCTATGAATAGCGGAGAACGTGCATCTATGAATAGCGGATAACGTGTAACTATGACTGGCAGAGATAGTGCAGTTATGACCGGCGGAGATAGCGCAATTATGACCGGCGGAGATATTGCAATTATGTCAGGCGGAAATCGTGCATCTATGACCGGCGGAGAACGTGCATCTATGAATAGCGGAGATCGTGCATCTATAAATAGCGGAGAACGTGCATCTATGAATAGCGGAGAACGTGCATCTATGAATAGCCGGGAACGTGCATTTATGAATAGCTGAGATCGTGCATTTATGTATAGCGGGGATCGTGCATCGGCGGAGGTCGTGCATCTATTATCTGCGGAGGTCGTACAACTATGACCCGTGAAGATTGTGCAGCTATAACCGACAGGGATCGTGCAACTATGAATAGCGGAGAACGTGCATCTATTATCGGCGGAGACCGTACAACTATGACCCGTGGAGATTGTGCATCTGTGATCGGAAGGGATTGTGCATCTATAGCAGCGACTGCTTCATTTTCAGTCAGTGGCATCATTTTCTCAATTTTCCGTTTGTAATTCCTAAAAAGAAACATAACGTGACAATAAAATATTGGTTTAAATATTTGGCAACATGAGGGGAAAGTGACTGGGGTAAACATGCGCAGTCAGTCAGCAGCGCATGTTTTCCCCGTCAGTGTGCGCGGCGTTACCCCAAAATCACACTGTTCACAATTTTTATAAAATATCATGAAAACAAAAATTATCTTGACAATGTAACATGCTTAATAACTTAACAATACAATATAGTTTTCAGTTCAGACATGTAAAATAACATGACAGTAATGATAACAGAGGACAAAGAGTGAGAAGTGGAAAAAAAGTTAGATCGAGAACGTTAAAAAATGAATTTACCTCATAGCTCAAAAATGACCTGCCCGTGTGCGACAGAAACGGATGTTAGCGTCCGGCGTGGCCACGTGGTTTGCGGGAAAAACCAATAGTTCCGGAAAAAAACGACTGCGAATCTTTGCCCCCAGCGCATCTTTACCCTCGGCTACCCTATTGTGCATTTCTTTGCTGCACTTGTCGTCTGCTATGATATTGCTTTCTAGGTATGTTAATTCTGTCACTTGTTTAAGTCTTATATTTCCAATATATATATATATATTTATTTTTTTCTCTTCTTCCTATCTCATTACTTCTGTCTTTTCTATATTTATCTTAATGTTAAACGTTTGGCATGTTTGATGTAATATATCTATTTGTCTTTGTAGTCGCTCTTCTGGTGAAATGTTCAACAACATTTTACTTTCTTATATAAGAATAAGTGTTTTTAGGTCAGTTTCTAGTGCTGATTTCATATTTGTGAATTTAAATTTTTTAGGAGAACCATTATATGTTCTGTTTCATCTTTATACTATATACCTTTTTAAAAATTTATATAATGCAAAATTATTCTACTTTTTAATACTGCTAAAACATGTCTGACATATGTTGCGCTATTTTTCAACAGTTACTGTATTTTGAAATATTCTGAGCGAAATATTGCTTCTAGATGTTGAAGAATATCTGCATATTTATTCTGTTACCTGTGCGAATATTTTACTGATCGTGTTGACAAGAAAAATTTTATACCATTACTAGCATATGAACTTTATTTTGATTCGAAAGTTGATGATGCAAATAAATCTTGGAAGCCAATTACAGTTTGTTCAACTTTTGCAAATATATTTGCAGGTTGGTTACGAAAATCATCTAACTTTCAGTCGATGCCTTTTGGAGTTCCAGTTATATGGCATGAACCTAAAAATCATGCTACTGATTGTTACTTCCGCTTGACAAATATACATGGTTACACTTTTAAAACAATGAAGTCTGGGGTTTACTCAAATATTGAATCTGATTTGAAATCAGTGCCTCATGATGCTATCATGTGTCCGATACCCATCGTACCAGAAATATATCGGTCGTACTTAAGTGAACCATCAGAAAGTGATAGTTCATCTGCGCGAGAAACTAACTCTGACTCAGATTATATATCGGTGAATGATAGTGTTTGCTTAACCTTTACGACTCTGCGGTCGCAATAATGCGCCTATGAGCACAGCTCCATTGTGCCTGCAGGCGCAATCCCGCTACATAGGATATCGCCCGATTCCCGAGTACGGAACTTCACAAAGTAATGATCCCGTGACGTATAAAACACGCCAAACGAAGCTAGGAATACGTCGCAGTTTAAAGGTCAAATTCCTTTATTCATTATGACTGCAAGAAGAGAGAAAACCGGCTGGTTTTGTCAACGAATTTCTGGAACGACGTTGGCCATTTTTTAGCCATATTTTACTATCAAATTGAGTACCGCATGGCATGGCTAAGTGATCGTGAATACATGTTTTAATTGTTGTTATTTATGTTTAATATGTTGTTATTTGATAAGAATGTTTCATTTGAAAGTGTAGTCATTCAAAAACACAAAAATAATATGTATCAGGGGTGCCACGTGTGTGCTTAGACAATAATTACGCTGCGTGTCGGGCTAGACCTAGTGTTTACCGGATGGACGTTATATGCGATTTCTTATACACTACATGTTTTAATTGTTGTTTTTTGTGTTTAATATGTTGTTATTTGATAAGAATGTTTGTGTAGTCGTTCAAAAACACAAAAATAATATGTATCAGGGGTGCCACGTGTGTGCTTAGACAATAATTACGCTGCGTGTCGGGATAGACCTAGTGTTTACCGGACGGACGTTATATGCGATTTCTTCACGTTTTATTAGTTTTTTTTTAGTGCATATTATATTAGTTTTGATATAAAACAATATATATACAATAAGTATAGGTATTTATGAGGATTTTATCAATGATTCCACGCATTGCTCAAGTATTAGGGTCGTCAAGAAGGTATATGTGCGATTTGAAAATGGCGTTTTGCAATTTCCTCCGAATTTTCAACTTCACAACTTGCTCACAACTGTCATATCATACATACAACAACAAAAAAAACATGACTATATTCACTATTCACTCCTTTATTTAGATATGCAAATATTATTTTGATATCTTTTAAAACAAATAAGTTATCACGTTTTCAAAATACCCACCATCAATAACGCAAATTTTCCAAAAAAGAATTCAGGCCCAAGGGGATGTTTCTTAATTTTTAATTCAGAGCCCTAAAGGTTAACCATTCAGAACTTTCAGATCTAATACGTGATCTCTCTCTTACCAAAGAGCTATTGCAAAGATGTAAACAGTCTAATGGTGCACCTCAGTCATGAGCACATAGTCAACGAATGGCGGCATTTCATCGACTCTTCCAAAACTAGTCTAAATGCTGTGTTATTGCATAACGGAAATTTGTTTTCATCCATTCCAGTCGTCTACTTTGTTCATATGAAAGAAACGTATGACAATATGGCTATACTTTTGGAAAAAATAAAGGACAATGACTACCAATGGCGGATTTGTGGACCTAAATGTCATTGCAATCCTCACAGGTATGCAGACTTTGTATACTAAATTTTGTTGCCTCCTATGTGAATGGCACAGCCGCAATAGACAAAAACATTATGAAAGAAAGGTGTTGCATAACAGGGATCGTGTGCAGCTGGAGCATAAAAATGTAATCCACAAGCCATTAATTAACAACATAATTTTACCACCGTTACATATAAAGTTGGGACTCATTAAGAATTTTGTAAAAGCGTTTGATAAAATGAGCAAAGCTTTCATTTATCTTCGAGAAAATTTTCCTCAAGTTAGCGATGCAAAAATAAAGGAAGGTATCCTTGTAGGACCTCAGATTAGGAATATTATTGCAGACAAACAATTCGAGAAATTGTTGTGAACTTGGCACACGGATGGCGTTCAAATCTATTGTCGCTAACTTTCTGAGAAATCATAAATCTGTCGACTATGTACATATTGTAAATTAGTGTATTAATGCATACAGAATTATGGGTTGTAACATGTCTCTCAAAATCCATATGCTCGATTCACATATTGACTTTTTCCCTGACAACCTTGGTGAAGTCAGCAATGAACATGGAGAACGATTCCATCAAGATATCAACCTGATGGAGTCAAAATATCAAGCATGGTGAATATAGAAAAGACATAAATATAGAAAAGACAGAAGTAATGAGATAGGAAGAATAGAAAAACAACAATATATATACTGTAAAGAAATTCAAACCTACATAACTGTTTCTTCTGTTACAAATGATTTTGTAATACTGTAAGTATTGTTAAAAAAACTTCCATTGCGTTTTTCTAAAGATCCCGACCTGATAGAGAAAAACGGTTTGGTTTGCAGATTTAAAAACAGCGCATTAAAAGTGACAAGAAAAACATGTTAGGGAAAGTAAAAAAAAAGTTTTGGTCAGTGTGATACTACTAATGCTCGGTCGTCTGCAAATAGCAATTCATTTAAGTTATCCTTTAGATTGTTTTTTTTTTTTCCAGAAAACTCTCCTTTTTACTACCAGCTATTGTGTTCTCATGAACAGCCTAAGAATTCCCCAGCAATCACTATATTGGGTGCCACCTGGAGTAAGAAGAAGAGGGAGACCTAGAGAAACTCTACGAAGAACCATTAATAGAGAAGGCATGTCAATGAACCTAAACAACACGCAACAATTGAAAGACCTGGCAACACAAAGACAGAAATGGAAAGCTATGGTTTCTGCCCTATGCGCCGCCTATGGCCCCGGAGGAACATAACATAACATTGTGTTCTCACTGATGGTTGCTACTCCTGTCTCACTGTTTCATCAGGAAATGCACATGGCTACACCGCGATCTCTAACTTGTACAGAATGAAACCACATATTCCATGCGAATAGTCCTGAAACATTTAACTGGACTTCCATTTGTGGTCACAAGAAATAACACAACTGTAACTTCGCGCCATTTTACCTTGGAGTTGTTCTTTGTGATGAAATCTTGACTTTGATCTACATATATATGTATATTTGACACTTCTTGATATTCTTAACACTTTTTGATATTCTTAACACTTCTTGATGTTCTTAACACTTCTTGATATTCTTAACACTTCTTGATGTTCTTAACACTTCTTGATGTTCTTAACACTTTTTGATGTTCTTAACACTTCTTGATGTTCTTAACACTTCTTGATGTTCTTAACACTTCTTGATGTTCGCAACACTTCTTGATATTCTTAACACTTCTTGATATTCTTAACACTTCTTGATGTTCTTAACACTTCTTGATGTTCGTAACACTTCTTGATGTTCTTAACACTTCTTGATGTTCGCAACATTTTAAAACACAAAATTCAGGCAAAATCGCAGAAACACCGTTGCTTAAACATAAAAATACACGGAGAGATACTACAAAATGTATAACATTACCAATATCTTGAAAACATAGATACACAAATGATGGCAGATGTGAAACAGAAGTTAAAAGTAAAATATGAATGGCTAAAAGTACCTTTAAGAACATGAGTAAAATATTAACAACTACACAAATTACAAGCTAAATATGAGAATGATAAAATACTACATCTATTCTATATTAATGTATGGCTCATAAACATGGACAATAAACAAACAACTAGAAGACATAATTTTTCCCTTTGAGATGTGGATATATAGAAGAATAGAGAGAACTTCATGGAAAGAGAAGAAAACACGGCACCTTGTGAGGACCTACCTTAAGGGTAAAGTCGAGGGGAGATGAGCAAAAGGTAGGCAAAGATACGCGTGGGAGAGTAACATCACAAGAAAAACAGGTTACAGTCTAGCAGATTTCACCAGCAAAGCAAGAAACCGGGAATGTTGGATGTCTGTTGCAGCCAACTTTCGTTGCGGAGAAGGCGCTGATGATGATGACGAGTGCCGAATAGAGAGGGGGAGGTTGGTGAATAGTCCAACTTTTCATCACTTTATTCTATGAACAGCGCCGGCTACAGTTTGGACACATCTTTACAAGTCTGTTGTAGTCATCGCGTGCGATATTCGGTTATGTTATTACATACAAACCTACAGTCATATGACACATTGTAACACGCACACCTCAAGCTTACACTGCTGACATTCTTCACACATTAGCTACAGACATACATACACATTTCTTACACAACAAACATTCATACACTCCACACAATCACATACATTACACATACCAAAACAAACACACACACTATGCACATGATGTACAGATTACGTTCATGACGTGCTCACTATGCGCATGAAGTACACACATCACAACGAAATCAACACGTCATCTCATTTGACAACACCTCTGTATCACAGGCTATTACCTGTGCTTCAATTAGAATGAGAACTATAGGCAGTTCTCACAGATCTGACACATAATACTGTCTCTTGTATTCTCCAGAGTTTCTACTTCCAAATTGGTATGACACCTTGCCGTTCTCATGTAATTATCATTGTATCTCTGAAGTATCATGACGGTAGACAGAGAAAAGATAATTCGTTAGTTTAAAAAGAAAAAGATAAGCTTTCTTGCAATGATAAACTGTAAAACAATGATAAAAATAGTGTAGGTCGCTATATCTATTTGCCGCGTACTCCATCTTATTTAGATAATTACCTCCCATAGTGATTCAAGCGTACACTCGATCCAAATTTTTGTTGTATCTATTCTCTCTCTATATTTCTCTCTCTCTCTTTCTCTCTCTAAATGCACCCCACATAGATCCTAAGTAGTATTGATCGAGTGTGCAAGTGCATATATAGAAAAGTACATGAGATGATGCTGAAGTCATTCATTTAGCTCTTGACAACCCATGGCCTTTTTGATCTGATAAAAGCATAGGTCCTCCTCAGTTGTGTAACAGAGGTGATACCTGGACTCATAAAAGATTTGTCTGATGTTCATGGTTGTGTTAGCAAGGTGGGGGGGGGGGATTATGGTTATGGACATCTTTAGTCCCCAAAGGAAGGCATACCAGTGCGATAATATGTCATGGCAGGAACACAGCAAGTACTTCTGGACCAACGATAGTTTGAGTACTTCAGATATATTTATATAATTTAAAATTGATTGTGCAAAATGCAACGTCAGATTCCCATATTATGTCTATTTATTGTGATCTCCAGTAATTATGAGCAACGAAGCGTTTGTTACCTATATGCAATATGTGATTTTCTAGTTTTCTTTTATACTCAGAAGACCCCAGCTCTCGTCGCTATAAAATGATTTGAGATGATACCTCCTACTCAACAGGAGTCAATGTGTGTATATAGAAGGATGAGAAGATGCCTCTTACTCAACGAGAGTTGATGTGTGTATGTAGAAGGATTAAAAGATGCCTCCTACTCAATGGGAGTTGATGTGTGTATGTATAAGGATGAGAAGATGCCTCTTACTCAATGGGAGTCGATGTGTGTATGTATAAGGATGAGAAGATGCCTCTTACTCAACGAGAGTTGATTTATGTATGTAGAAAGATGAGAAGATGCCTCTTACTCAACAAGAGTTGATTTATGTGTGTAGAAGGATGAGAAGATGTCTCCTACTCAACGGGAGTTGATGTGTGTATGTAGAAGGATGAGAAGATGCCTCCTACTCAACGGGAGTTGATGTGTGTATGTAGAAGGATAAGATGCCTCCTACTCAATGGGAGTCGATGTGTGTATGTATAAGGATGAGAAGATGCCTCTTACTCAACGAGAGTTGATTTATGTATGTAGAAAGATGAGAAGATGCCTCTTACTCAATGGTAGTCGATGTTTGTATGTTGAAGGATTGTTCCACGCTTATGTTTTCAAGCATCCAATCACATCAAAGCCTGTAACCATTCCAAGGTATTGTGTTGCTCTCTTTTAAACACTCAGTATATCTTCAACATAACCACTCAGCATGGTCTGAACATTACCAATCAGTATGACTTCAACATAACCACTTAGCTTTGCTTCAACATAACCACTCAGCATGGCTTGAATATTACTAATCGTGTGACTTCAACATAACCACTCAGTATGGCTTCATTATAAACAGCATTGCTGGAACAGAGTCACTCAACATGTCTCCAACATTTGTCGCTCTGATGTGTGTATGTAGTAGGATGAGAAGATGCCTCCTACTCAATGGGAGTTGATGTGTGTATGTAGAAGGATGAGAAGATGCCTCCTACTCAACAGGAGTTGATGTGTGTATGTAGAAGGATTAGAAGATGCCTCCTACTCAACGAGAGTTGATGTGTATGTAGAAGGATGAGAAAATGCATTTGTCACTCTGGTGCACTAACTACAAGGCAGTCATGAATCCCACCAAGGCAAACATCGACTGGTTCTCAATGAACAACAATATAGTAATAGACATATTACCAGTAGCCACCTGCATGGGCATCAACATTGACAGGGGGCAGACTATGAAATATTTAGTCATCACTTTTGATAGAAGTCTATCTTTCGCGAAACATGTGGAAAATATCATTCAGAAAGCTGGGAAGGGTGTCAGTGCAGTCAAAATCATGGCATCTGCAGAGATTCCACAGCGAGCACTTTTTCAGATGATGCAGGCAGTGGTATTATCTGTGTTGGACTATGGTTTAGGTTTACTGACACTGTCGCAAACACAAGTAGATAAATTGGAAAGAGTTCAAAACGAGGCCGTGAGAGCTGTTTTAGGATGCACAAGAGATACACCGATTGTGATCATGAGGTTTCTCCTAGACCTACCGAGCATTAAATCGAGACATAAAATAGCTCAGGTTAAAGAATACTTCAAGGTCACCAATAATGATCACCATCTCTTACACCAATCTCTAGACAACACAAAAGGAAGTCGTATCAAGAGAGAAGGGTCCTGGATGATAGAAGCAGAAGATACCCTACTCTTGAAACCTAGAGTTTGAGCTGGAGGAAGTTGTGAGATTGTGAAGAGCTGGAGAGGTTGTGAATGGGTGAAATTTGACAAAGATAGAAAGTGATTGACAACAGTTGTGATACAGATAGGAAGAGACTGTCACGATGGCTGTAAACAGAACCGAGGGAATGATCCAAGAACTGATACTGAAGCACCCGAAGCCACATGATACAATAATTTACAAAGGTGGCTCAGTAACACAAGAAACAAACAAGTGTGGTTGGGGTTTCATGGCCTATAAAAATGGCAAGAAATTAGCTGAGAAATCCGGTGCGTACCCCACTACAAATCGAGTATGAGAATGGAAATAGAAGCGGTTATGCAACCACCAACAGACTCAGTGAATCTATCGGACTCTCAAAGTATGCTGTGTAGGATAGAAAGTGTATGATCAGAACCGAATGGGTCACTCTGCTCAACAACGCGCAGAGCATTACATCGATCTACTGTCCAGGTCATGCTGGGGTCAGGGGAAACGAAAGATCCGATTTGTTGGCTGATAAAGCCTTGATGAACAACACAGAAATTAGAAGAGACAGAATTGATTGATGAGAGCAGGCATGGATACCCTACAAGAAGATGAAGAGGAAGTCGAACGAGACAATGTACATATTCAGAGAATGGTAGATATGGGAGTGACTAGAGGTGATGGGAGAAAGTGCTCCCTCTCCGGAAAGATCAGAAGAACGCATAATCAGCTGACTGGGACGCTGAACTTATAAACTTTGAGATGGCTGATGGAACGGCGAGCAGAGTATATATGGAAATGCCCCCAGTGCTGTGATGCTTGTTCCTAATCATGAATCAAGACCTCCAATATCCCTTGTCTCTTGTTTTGGTGGTGCACTCTGCTAGACTGTAACCTGTGCATCTTGTGATATTACTCTCCCATTTGTATCTCTGCCTACCTCTTGCTTGCTTCCCTTCGACTCTAGTAAGGTCTTCAATAGAACATAGAACTATTACAAGAAAGCTCTTCACCATTAGTATCAGAAACAATGAAGACCTCAAACAAATTGTAATGAAACGAGAGACATGGAAATCTAAGACATCCGCCATATGTGCCGTTTTGGCCTTAGAGGAATAACTAACTAACTAACTAAAGGTCTTCAAAAAGGTTTCATGTCTTTTAATGTGTCTAAAATAGTTTATTTACCTGATCTTTATTTCTCTTAGTAATTCTTTCTTCATATTAAGTGTTTTTAGAACCTCTTTGTTTGTTTTCTTCTCTTTCCTTAATGTTCTCCTTAGTCTTCTATATACCCACATCTCAAAGGTGTCAATTCTGTCTTCTAATCGTTTGTTTAGTGTCCATGTTTCTGAACCATACATTACTATAGAATAGATGTAGCATTTTATAATTCTCATTTTAAACTTGTTTGTAATTTGTTTAGATGTTACTATTTTCCTCATGTCATTGAAGTACTTTTAGCCATGAAATAAGCTTGTTTAATATATTGGTCATTTATTAACATTCTTTATATGGTTTTTGTGTTATTCTTCATCGGTTGTGGGGGGGGGGGGGGAAGCATTATCTTAGTGTTTATGTTCAAGAACAGTAGAAGCAAATATTAAAATTCATGAGATAAGATGCACTTGTTAGATAAAATTCATGAGATAAGATGCACTTGTTAGATAAAATTCAAATTCATTAGTTTATCTTCTTTTATGAGATTGTTACTGATGATTTTCTGTACAAAATGTTAACAAGTTTCATGTCTTTGACGACCGGATATTATTTTGTAACAAGTTTCATATGTCTTTGACGACAGAATAGTATTGTTCCTTAAAAATCAAATATGTAATTGTTGATATCACGGACTCGAAAACAAGTATAGATATGTCATTGCTGTTTGACATCTTTCTCTCTCTCTCTCTATCTCTCTCTTTCTCTGTAATTAAAAAAAAACAATTATGATTTAGTTATAAAGATTGCTTATTTTGCTTGCTAAAATCAAATACATATTATTATACCCCCCGCTCCCTATCGTCTATGTGTTTCCAGGTACATAAACGAGTCACACGCAACCGTAATCACTCATAATTTGTTCTGGATATTTTCTCCCTTTTATGCGTGACTTGAACTTTATTGTTTTATTTTCTTTGTTTTCTACATGATGATATATTTCATTGATTTCTCCATGTTTTGGATATATTCTTGACAAACTTTCTCTATATTTTCTCTATGTTTACTATATATTTTGTCCATGTTTTCTTCATGATGTTATATGTATTGTTTTCTCCATGTTTTAAATATATTTTCTCCATGTTATCTCCATGCTAAACCCATGCTTTGTCCATGATTTTGTATTGTTCATTTCTTCTTCTTCAGCGTTCATTCTCAAACTCCCGTTGGATCTCTCTTGTAGCAGGACCATTGTCCTATTAGATTTCCAGCAGGATGTAGTCCAGAGAATGGAAAAGCATTATGTCACCGTTTTATTTGCGCCAATGGCCCGACATATCCGTCTTCGGCGGTGTATTGTTCATTTCAAACAGTGGTTCCCATACTTTTCTCACTGTCTCACCCCTTGGACTTTTTACAAAGGTCGTACACCTTTGTAAAACTTAAAGAACCATTTCATTCTATTTATAAATGCTTCTCTCTTTTCATCAGAACAAGACTTTATCAGAACATAAACAAATTAGCTGTGATTATAATAACTATTTTTAGTGAACAGCAACCATTATTTATTTAACTTTCTACTTCAATATTCTTTTCATACGTGCTTATATTTTTAACAGAAAACCAATCATTCCCTAAACTGCACTCTAAATTATGAGATTTCTCCGACCACTTTGACATCGTCTCAACACCCCCCCCCCCCGGAACAAATGAATTAGAATGTCTGAGATATATTATTAGTGTTATTGACGTCATTATCATACATTAGCCCTCTTCATCATCATACATTAACCTCCGTAATTTTTATATATTAGCCACCCGTCAATATCATACATTAGCGCAGTCATAAACATATGTTAGGCCCCCCCCCTGTGTCATTATCATGCACTTGTCCTCGTCATTTTCCTACATTAGCACTCACACTCATTATTATCATACATTAGCCCTCACCATTATCATATATTAGCCCTTGTCATTATCATATATTATCGATGCGTTTAATAGGCCTATGTCTAAATTATGAAAAACCAAATGATGAAAGATGCAAAACTAAAGAAAGGGGGACACCAAATAGCGCTGCCATGAACGGGGGTGGGGGACGACAAGTGGGCGAAGGGAGACAAAAGGGGAAAGGGCAGAGAAAGACAATGCACGCAGGAGCGGGGGGGGGCACAAATAAACATAGGGAACACAGAAATGTGCAAAGAAGAATAGCATTTGACAGCACTGGATAGACAACAAAAATATACAAACATCCAAACACAATCATGAACCAAGCAAAAATGCACACATTCTACCCAACAAACACAGATAACTATAAATATAAGCACATATACATACAAACATCCAGACATATACAAAAGTTTATACTGATATCACAGCACACATTGGAACACAGACACATGCATGCACATAGGTACACACACACGCACCCACGCACGAGAGAGAGAGAGATATATATATATATACTTTACTATATATATATACTTTACTATATATTTGTTCCTTGTTGCTTTTCGGAGAGATAGGAACCTGCGTGATCTCCTGGTTCATTCCAGTCTGCACACCACTGTAGGTCAATTGGGCACTTTTCCCTGCCCCCGAAATTGTTTGACTTGCCCTATTGTTATTCATTCTCCCATGCTTCGGTTCCCTAAGTCAACTTTCAAGATTCAAGACTCGTTCTCATGCCTGTCCCATAATTTAATATACTCATCATATGTAAGTGTTGTGGTATGAAGTATATCGGCGAAACAGGTAGACGTTTGGCGGATAGATTCGCGGAACATTTAAGAGATATCACAAATCATCGTGACTTCACGGTGGCCATTCATTTTAACGGCCCTTCACATCAATGAAGCAATGATATTTCTGTCACTACTCTGTTACGTTGCTATTCCGGCGACTGGCAACGTCAGTCTTTGGAATATCGGCTCATTTGTCATATGGGAGTATTGCAACCCCACGGTATTAACATTAATCACCGTTTGTTTGATTTACCCACTACATTTTAACAACCTCTACCCCCTATTCTTATTATATTATAGGGGCCTACTCCTATTTATTTTGTAGCCATATTCCTCTGTACCTTTAAATTGTTTCTTTATGTGCACGCTCATCATCTTTGTTTTTGTTAGATTTCAGTGTATTTGTAATTTGTCTTGTAGTTTCTGTTGTTTATATCGTATTCCAATCTGTCAATTCTATTAATGTACCATATTTTTGTGTAATCGACTTTTCTTTTTTTTTAAATTACAGATGGGTACCCATACACACAAATGTATGAATTTGTATATGCATATTATTTTACATGGTTTTGTGTATCCATACAGCTGCTTTGGGTCTCGCATTTGCATGTGTACATTTTCTTGTGTTAGAGTAATACATGTGAATATCTTCATGTGAACGAATGGGTATAAAAATACATGTATATATCTCTATGTGTGCGAATGTTCATGTTATTAGTATTCATGTGAGTAAATGTTTATGTGAATGCATGTGTATATATTATGTTGATACTTATTTTGTGTCATTATGCACACATATGCATCTTTCAGCCATTGCTCTTGTTTGGATACATTTACATGTGTGTGCATGTTGTGTGGGTATCTTTCTTATAATCTATGTATTTATCATGTTAGATATATACTTGTGTGTGTTCCTAGTATACTTGTATTTGTATGTATGTTTGTATATATATTGTTATGCTCATGCATGTGTATACATTTATATATCCACATTTGTGTGTATGTATATATATATGTATGTGTGTATAGGTGTATGTATGTATATATATATATATATATATATATATATATATATATATATATATATATATATATATATATATATATATATATATATATATATATATATATATGTATATGTATATATATGTATGTATGTGTGTATATATATGTGTGTGTGTGTGTGTATATATGTGTGTATATGTATATATATATATATATATATACGCACATGTACACACATGCACACATATATATGTGTGTATATGTATATACACATATACAAATATACACACATAAATATATATATATATACCAGTATATATATATACACATATACATATATACACATATATATACATATATATACATATACACATACATACATACACATATACATACATATATATATATATACATACATATATATATATACATACATGCATTTATATATACATATACACATTGTTTCTTATCTCAATCTTTCAATCTTGACCGCATACATAATCGTTTCTTATCTCAATCCTTCAATACTGACAGCTTGCATATTCTCTTAAATCACGACATGTCCGGGAAAGAGGAAGAACATGTTACACACAATGTTGTCGTATTTCTAGCGGAGTTTCTCATTCATTCTGCATACAATTCATTTAGTTTAATCTATATATATATATATATATTTGTTGTGTGTACATGTACCTATGTGCATGCATGTGTCTGTGTTCCAATGTGTGCTGTGATATCAGTATAAACTTTTGTATATGTCTGGATGTTTGTATGTATATGTGCTTATAGTTATCTGTGTTTGTTGGGTAGAATGTGTGCATTTTTGCTTGGTTTGTGATTGTGTTTGGATGTTTGTATATTTTTGTTGTCTATCCTGTGCTGTCAAATGCTATTCTTCTTTGCACATTTATGTGTTCCCTATGTTTATTTGTGCCCCCCCCCCGCTCCTGCGTGCATTGTCTTTCTCTGCCCTTTCCCCTTTTGTCTCCCTTCGCCCACTTGTCCCCCCCCCCCCCCCGTTCATGGCAGCACTATTTGGTGTCTCCCTTTCTTTAGTTTTGCATCTTTCATCTTTTGGTATTTCATAATTTAGACATAGGCCTATTGAACGCATCGATATGCACTTGTTGAAATTGTGTTGCACTTGATCTGTTGTTGCTATTTGTTGATTTTCTGGTGGGAGAAATCCATTTTGTTTATATTCGTTATGGTTTTGTGTTTTAACTGTTTTTGTTGTCTTGATAAAGGTCCCAATTGGACGGACACGTTGACAATTGTATTTGTTCTTTATTTTATTCTTATTTTCTATATTTTATTATTTTATATTGATAGTTTCTAGTAACCTATTTACCTTATTTGTATTTACCTCATTATCATATATTAGCCGTATGGTTAGAACGCCTTTCTTAAAACATTGGGGTCCCGCATTCAATCCACGTTTGGGACATGATTTTTTTCTTTTGGAGGTATAGGCAAAATTATTTTTATTGTATTTTGTTTCCACAGCCCATAGAAAGACTCCTTGTACTCCTCACAGGAAAACATGAATTAACAAAAGTTTTAGAAAGTAGTCATCAACATACATTAGCCCTCGTCATCATCATACATTACCCCCATCATTGTTAACAACATAAGTGTCTAGTAAGCAAATATTGATTCTGTTTCTATTCCTTTACATGCATTCATCTCGCGATTTACTTCTACATAGTTTTAACAAGAAGAGACTGCAGTAAAACTTATTACTCATGACACTCGATTCAAACAAAAAGATACACTAACAAAGTGGAACAGTTTTTAAAGCAGATGGCATGTGATAAAGATATCAACCAAGTTTTTGTCTGTAACACAGTGGTGCCACTCAACAAAAATATGTTACACCTCTTATGGTGTGTAAACAATTATAATGCTATGTAAGTACGCATGAACATGTCCCAACATTTTGTCACCGTCAGTAGTATCAGATGTTCGTCACCGTCAGTAGTATCAGATGTTCGTCACCTTATCTAATTTCAATTTAAATATCACTCTAATCATTTATCTTGGCCTGGAAATCCACAATACAAGAACTCCTTTGTTCTGTAAGCATTCTTATATACAGTCGTCCACACCTGGTTTTCTCTCTTCTTATCTCAATCTTTCAATCTTTACATCTTGCATAATCTTTTCTTATCTCAATCTTTCAATCTTGACAGCTTCTATAATCTCTTATCTCAATCTTTCAATCTTGACCGCATACATAATCGTTTCTTATCTCAATCCTTCAATATTGACAGCTTGCATATTCTCTTAAATCACGACATGTCCGGGAAAGAGGAAGAACATGTTACACACAATGTTGTTGTATTTCTTGCGGAGTTATTCATTCTGCATACAATTAATTTAGTTTAATCTGTATAATGATTCGTTTCTTTCATCTTTTTATTATATCCATAAGAATTATGCCCAATTATATTCTTGTATCCTTTTATAAAATGATGGTAATATTTTGTAAACAAAAAGACAACAAAAGTGATTATTGTTTCAAAGAAATACACACCGTCAAGATGCAGTATAAATATCAACTATGCACACTTAAATCAAGTGCATAAAGTCAAGTATCTTGGCACCATTTTAACATCAGGTGGCTGGTGCTCTAATGAGATAAAGAGCAAGATAGCACAAGCCAAATCTGCTTTTCCTAAATCGAGACAAATTCAATACATTGGAGTACACATACGAATCTTAGTACTATTATATTGAAGCAATTCTTGTGTATGGATGTAAAACATGGACTGTAAACAGAAGGGCTCAAGGTGATGGTGAGCTGGAGGTAACTGAGATGTGAATTTTGAGAAGAATGATAAAAATTCCATTGGCAGCCAATAAAATGAATGTAGATGTCCTCTGAGATGCTGGTTTTAAATAAAAAAATTAAAACACAAATTAGAATTAGACAGTCATGATTTTTAGGGAACGTGTTGAGAGTAGCAAATCTTGACCATTTAGTAGCCACTGGAAAGATCAAGGGCAGAAGAGAACAGAGGACTTCAAACAGAGAAATTTTTGAATGGGTTGTCACTGCCACACAAAAATATGTCATCAACTGAACTTATTAGCAACACAAGAGACTGGTTTGTTAGTTAGTCGTTAGATCTAAGTTGCAAATATTCACATTTTACTGTATCATCACATATATTCATCTTTCTCGTTCGCCGTTTTGTAGCAAATATTCACCTTTTACTGTATCATCACATATATTCATCTTTCACTGTCTTGTCACATTTATTCATTTATCACAGCCTTTTCATTCATCTTATATAGGTTTTAGTAGTCACAGAAAGTAAAGAGAAAGGCCTCTTCCTAAATATCAAGAAAACAGAAGTAATGGTTAGTTAGTTAGTTAGTCGTCGGATCATCATCACTGCAAACTGGACACATCCATAGTTGCTCCGATCTCTCCTTGAGTATATCCGCCATCACACTTCTGCTGACAGTACCGGTCCTATGCTGGTTGACCATCATTCTTCTGCGCTCTCCAAAATGTTCACATCTAGCAACACCGCATTTCAATCCCTGATCTTTAATCCTAGCCATTGAAAAGGAATCATCATCCACATTAGTCTCACTCTCGCGTGTTATATCTCTTAAGGAGTTCAAAACGTCAGCGCGATCCATTGCCCCATCGCCCTTTGCCACAATCGCACACGATGCCAGTTGATCCGCTCTTTCATTGCTTCGAACGCCCACATGTCCCGGCACGAAAATAAATGTAACCGCTTTCAAGCTCGCATTTCTCAAGGCATCAATCCACTGTTCGCGAACGAGACCCACTTGTACCTTCTTAATCATACTCATAGAGTCACTCAAGATGCAGACCTGCGTTACTTTCTGTGTGCGTAGCCACTCAAATGCCTTGGTCACCGCCATAGTCTCCATGGTCATACTACTCATAGTGACCGCAAAGGCACCACTTTCCTCCTTGATCGTTTTACCTGCGCACTGAGCTGTAAAGGCCCAAGCACTGCGAACATGCCTAATTACAGATCCATCAGTGTATATAATCACATCTCCCTCTTTGGTATTCTCACTGATTAAAGCCTGCACTTCTTTCTCCACAGCCGTGGGACACCATTCTCTGCATTCCCTGCTAAGTGATATTACTACTCTCAAACAAGTTTCGAAATCTGTTGGTAGACCTATCCATTCCGCACCTGCTGCCACATCCTGTAATCTGCACACGCTTTGTATTACATCCTCAGCACGTCCCATCCACGACCTTCCTCTCTTGAGTCTGCTGCCTTTAACTTTCTGTATTTCGGAATGCAACGGGTGTTCCTTATCTGCATGTATTTGAAGGTACGCCCGTGCACGACAATACTGTAATCTATGCTCAGCCGTTGGGCAGTCAAGTAGGTATCACATAGCTCTTGTCGATGTGTCTCTTGTGCATCCCAGAATGATACGCATTGCTGCATTCTGGACTCTATCCAGTCTTTCGATCTGAGCTTGGCTAAGAGTCAGAATTGCCAGTGCATATTCCACCACAGCCACAACCAAACCCTGGTACAAAAGAAATAACAATCTTTGCTCACACTGCGCAGCAGCCATAACCTTCATTGCTGCTAAGCCTTTGCCTGCCCTTATGACAATGTGGTCAACATGTTCCCTGAAACTCAGGCTTCTGTCAAAAAACACACCCAGATGTCTCATTGTGCTAGTTCTTTCTAAACTTTTCCCGGACAACGAAACTTGTGGCATGGGTGTCTTTACCATGTGATTGTTCAAGGAAAACCACGTCACGAATGCCTTAGACGGATTAAACACTGCTCCCGTATCTCAACACCAATTTGTCAGTCTGTCCAGCTCCTTCTGTAGTTCCACGACGCACTCTTCTCGATTTCTGCCCTGTCTATACACCAGGATATCATCGGCATATGACATCGTTCTGCCAACACCTGTGATTTGATTGCCAGCGATATGTACTGTGTATACATTGAAAAGTACAGGAGATAGAGGCGATCCCTGTGGCAGGCCAGGGCTAATAACCGTTGGTGTAGATATCCAGTTACCACACTTAAGAACTACAACCCTGTGCATAAGGGCGGCGCCAACACAACGCACGACAAATGGATTAACTGCAAGATTTAACAGCTGGTGCATCAAGATATTCAAGGACACCCTATTGTACGCATCCTCAAGGTCTATTGCGACCGCACGTCTCCATGCGCGAATCGAAGTAATGGTTATTTCAAAGAAACAAAATAACACCTTGCAAGATCAAAGTGAATGATATTGTATTAAAACAATTCAAATATTTAGGTACAATGATTACAGCAAATGGAAGAAGTTCAACAGAAATAAGATGCAGAATAGGACAGGCAAAAACAGCATTCAGAAAAATGAAAAATATACTGTGTAATATGACCTTGTCATTAGAGGTGAGAAAGAGAGTTCTGCAGTGCTATATAACCCCTATACTAACATATGGGTGTGAGTCTTGGACAATAAACAAACTGGAAAGTGGGAAATTAGAGGCACCAGAGATGTGGTTCTACAGAAGAATGCTGAGAACACTATGGACTGCCAGAAAAACTAATGTAGAGGTGTTGAAAGAGTCAAATGCGAAACAGACCTTAATCAACAATATAAGAAAAAGGCAATCTTCTTTTTTTTGGCCACTTCATGAGACAGGCAGGTTTAGAAAACATAGTCACAACAGACGAAATTGAAGGCAACAGAGACAGAGGGTGACAACGTGAGAAAATATTACAGCTGGCGGGAATTGAACCAGGTCTGTTCTAGCAGACCCTGCTAGACAGACCTGGTTCAATTCCCGTCAGCTGTAAGAATTAATTTCATTTATCCTCATGCTTCCTACTTGAATTTACTTGTGTGAGAAAATATTAGACAGTTTGACAACCTGGCACGGCAAGGAAACAACAACGACTTTGATACATAATACTGTGGACAGAGAACTGTGGAGAGCCATGACTGCGTACGCCAGCCGGCATGGGACCTGATGATGATGATATAGGTTGTAGTCGTCTTTTTTGTGTTTTCACATATTTCACATTACTCATTCATCTTTCACTGTCTCATGACATGTAATAATTTGTCACTTGTCTCATCGCATACAATTCTTCTAATTCTTTCCTTCCTCTCTTACCCTTTACGGGTGTCGAGGGAGATACAATGTTCTTGTTATCGCTTTTCTGGCAGCTTCAGTTGTTATTTGGTGTTCGTGTAATGTCTCTTTGATGTTGTCGATCCAGCGTACTCTAGATCTACCCCTGGCTCTTCATTCTGCTTCTCCTCTCTTCATATATGCTTTAAAAACTAATGAATCACACTGCATTCATTCCAGATGACCAAACCATTGTATCTGTTGGTTTTGTATGTATTGTAGAATTGATATGACACCCATTCTTTCTCTTATGGCATCGTTTCTAATTCTGTGTCTTCTGGTCACTCCTGTGGCTTTTCTCAGACATCTCATCACTGTTGTAACCAGTTGTCTCTTATGTTTTGTTGTTAAAGACCATGTTTGACATTGGTAGCACAGGGTTGGAATGAAGATACTTTGGATAAGATGTTTTTTTGTTGACATTGGTGGCATTTTGTGTTGCAATAAAGGGGTATACAATTTTTAATAGTTAATTTCATTTCTAGGACAAGTGCTTTAATCAATCATGTCTTCAATATAAATAGTATATTGATATAATGTCTGATATGTGCTAAAAACATGTACACAATCATTCATAATTTTACATTCAGACATGTACATTTCCCCTGATTTCAGTTCATGCATCACATCATTATATCGACTTTCCTCACTACATCCTTCATGTATCCAGGTGGCTTACACTAACAACATTTGCTGGGTTTCCAATACATATTATGTTCACTTCAACGAACACCCACCACAAAATTGGCTCTTGCCGTACCATTCTGAGATCCAGGATCTATCAATGGATTCCCATGATACTCTAGTTCCAAGTGTTACAGTTCAAGGTACCAGCTAACAGTGTAACACCATAGTGGTCTTTAGTTTGTTCAAATGTTATCTGTGAACATTGACGTTTTGTTAAATATGTTCAAAACGGGAGTTGGTGCCAGCAAATTCTATACCAACCTCTCAATAGTGTTAACAGTATACAGCATTCGCCGCATATATTGCAGTTCAACGCAAGTCTCTTGTATACACACTTTCCATATATATAGAGTTGGTATAATAACATGCATTGAACATATTGAGAGACAGCAAGTAAACTGGTTCAGTCATCTTATGAGAATGAAGCCAAACCAAATACCAATAAGAACATGCAACAAAAGAATATCCGGGTGTAAAGCCAAAGGTAGACCAAGAAAATGGTGGATATAAAACATCAAGATAGCCTAGAACAAACATGGACTAAATACAACCAAGGCTACACATCTGATCTTGGAACGACAGATTAAGCTCCCACCCTAGGTTTAACGGCAAGTGTGAAATTGATCAACCATCATTCACCTGGGGACAGGCAATAGACAATATATGACTTGTCACAACAGAAATTACTTGTCTATGTAGCATTTTTGGAGTAACAATAAGAGATAGAATCAGAAATGAAAATATCAGAAAACTAACAAACACAATACCAATCCTTGATTACATCAGAAGACAAAAGATTAAGTGGTTTTCACATGCTTCCAGACTACCATCTGATAGTCAAAGGGCATTACTATACGGACACAATAGATACAAATCCAGGGGCATATCATGCATACAATTAATTACAGAAATAAAATAGTCAATGAAAACAAACATATGAAGCTCATTAAAAAAAGCCATCTCCCGAGAACTCTTCTACACCTGATGCTTTAAAGTGTAAAGAGTGAAAAGAAAAGAAAAAATATAGGTCATATGACCGTAATATCAACCAAAATTTACCTATTATCATTCTCTTCTGATATTTTCAACCACATCTATTATGATATCGCGAACATAGTTTTTGCCCATGATGCAATGATGAATTTTTATCTCTAATTTAATCATGTTAACTTTTCCTTAATATAGAATATGTTTGTACCATACTCACGATTATTAATATGCTTGACAAGATTCAGAACGATGACATTTGCATCATCTTCAGATGTACAAAGGATGCACCAAGTGTAGAGATAAGATAGATATCTCCTTGATTCCCTTGAATGTAGCTAACAGAACCAAGGTGTGACGAGATCGAGCGAATTAAAAAAAAAAGTGATTATAAGATCTGTTCCTCAGTAAGGTGAAAGGCTTCCTTCTTAAAAGGGGCAGATCGTGGTTGTAACAGGCAGAAGATGACATCTTTTAAGTATGTTATCATAATTAAATTGATCCTGGGAAGAGTGGATATCCAGTCCGCTTGCATTACATGGTGCCTTCTCTGTAGTGATCACACTCGGACAAAGCTGCAGAGGAAAAAATTTGGTAGTGATGAATGCAGAAGACAGGGCACTCATTGAAAATAACACTGCTGAAGCCAGGACACTCATTTAAAATAACACTGCTGAAGCCAGGACACTCATTTACAATAACACTGCTGAAGCCAGTACACTCATTTACAATAACACTGCTGAAGCCAGGACACTCATTTACAATAACACTGCTGAAGCCAGGACACTCATTTACAATAACACTGCAGAAATTGTGTAATAATCTACACTGAATTACTCTGAGCGTGAGATTGCTGTAAAGATCGGACCAGCTCGTACATAACTGGAACTGTAGCCTCTACACTCTGATGGATTTGCTGAAACTGGAATTGGAGCACCTATGAACTTGTGGGATGATAATAACCAGCAATCATACCTATAATTAATTTCACCAATCAAAACACTCCTACACATCAACAGTAATATTTCTGTGGTTAGATTGAGTAAACTGTACTTCTTGTGGTGAAGTACACTTCTTTCAACCGTGGACGTTGTTGCAATTTGGTTATATCAGAGTTATTACATAGAAATAATGGAGGTCATGAATTTTTGTAATCCAGTCAGTCTTCTTTCCAAATTGTATAAGGTGCTTCAAGAAGTGACACCTGTTACCAGCTGCAACCAATATACCATTTGATGAATTATTTCCAAATTGTATAAGGTGTTTCAAGAAATGACACACATTTCATGAATCACTAGAACATTGATCAAGAAATGAACTAGCAATATGAACGTTTACCAACACATCAATATCATTACAATTGTCATCATACATCACTTACCTTCTGATCATCCTTTATCTTCCGTAGGTTGACTATACCAATAACGTCTGTTGGGTCTCCAACACACATTACGTTCCTTTTGAAGCTCATGTACCGCATGCACCCGATAAACCCCTACATGCAGAGGTCGAGTATTATCAATGGGTTCCCATGATTCTCTTGTTCCAAGCACTTCTCTTCAAGGTAATCATCTACACTTTTATGACAAGTCTGATTATAAACATTGGCACTAGATGTCGTACACGGTATCCATTCCTCGCCAAGAGCTATGTCTTCTGGGACGCAGATATGTTTAACGGTATCCTCGGCCTGACCTATCCACGATAAATAAACATGTCGCTGTTTTACTCATAACTTTTTTCAACATTGTTTTCCTCAAATAATGATACATCTAAGTTGCTTTCCTCACATAATGATGCATCTTAAGTTTCTTTCCTCAAATAATGATAGTATCTAAGTTGTTTTCCTCAAATAATAGTACATCTATATTACTTGCCTCATATAATGATATATCTAAGTTATTTTCCTAAAAATGAATGAATCTATCTATCTATCTATTCGCTAAACCATTTGTTGCCTTTCATCGTATGGGGTAGAAGTTTTCTGGAGATGGCCTTCGCGTGTGTTGAGTATATTGTGGAGTTTGTCCCCTCTTTTATTTCGGTGGTCCATCGTTTTCATGGTCGGCATCTAGGTCTGCCTTCACCGTATCTGTGTAGCATAGCTTGCTGTGGTATGCTGTCTGATGTTAATGAAGTTTATGAAGAAGTCTCGATTCTCATCGGAAAATATTTCTAGCGATAAAGGATAAACAATTTTGATCTGCTGGTCGTTATGGTCTGCTGATGTGTGCAAACCATTTTATTGGTTGTCTCTTAATATATTCCAAGATTGGAATGGTACTGGTTCTTTGTCTAATGTCCTCATTTCTTCACTCTATCTCTTAGCGATATTTCTAGGATTCTGCGTAAGCATGCCATTTCAACTGTCACAAGTTTACGCATGTCTTATGCTATCATTGTCCATGTTTGGCTTTGGTAACACATCGTTGGTAAAATAATTGTTTTGAATAGTGTTATTTTGATGTTTAAATCTACATTTTTGTTTAGAAGGTTGGTGTCATTTGTCCTAGGACTTGGTATGCTTTGCTACAACTATTGTGTATTTCTATGCTGATCATTCCGTCTGTTGTTATATTGCTTCCTAGGTGTGTGAATTCTGTCATTTGTTTAAGTTGGTTGTTTCCAATATATATGTTGATGTTTCTCATCTTCCTATCTTCATCATTTCTGTCTTCTCTATATTTATCTTCATGTTAAAGGTTTGGGATGTTTGATGTAATCTATCTATTTGTCTTTGTAGTTGCTCTTCTAATGATTCTACAAGTACTTTGTCATCTGCAAATAGCAATTCGTTTAAGCTATCCTTCAAATTGTGATTAATATTACTAGTAGTCGTCTCCAGAATACTCTTCATTTTACTATGAGCCATTGTGTTCTCACTAACGGTTTGCTAATCCTGTCTCAGTGTTGTATCAGGAAATTCCCATGTCTACACCGTGATCTCTAACTAACACATACAGAAAGAAACCACATATTCCATGCGAATAGAAACAAATGAATGATACATCTAAAAAAAATTTATTAAATAATGATACATCTACATTACTTTCCTTAAGTAATTATACATCTAAATTGCTTTCCTCAAATAATAAATCTAAATAGTTTTTCTCAAATAATAATACATCTAAATTGTTTTCATCTTACATAAAGATAGACGTAAATTGCTGTCCAAATTTCAAATTGAATTGCTTTCAGTGATATTATATTTTATCACATTTCCCATAGAAATAAATCATTTTCAAAAATAAATAAATAGTTAACATGATTGAATTTGAATATTGCTATCATGATGCCGTAATTTGAATATTGCTATCGTGATGCCGTCAAATAAAGACGTTGACTAAGACATTAAATATATGGACATGAAAATGCAGTGTTATTGTGAAAATAATAATATAATAATAAGATGGCACAGCGTATGTGACAAGAGAAAGTTATTATTTGCAAAGTTGTGGTAAAAATCACTCAAATTGTTATTGTACTGCAAATTTAAACACTAGAATTTCATGTGTATGTGTCCACATTTTATGTACACGCTTTCAATGTGTTCAGTTTAATTGTGTGCACTTAGGGAAGAGACTAGGCGTTTCATTATTATAAATAATATATAGAATATCCACACAAGCCTAGAGATACAATCAGAACACCGACAGGGAAATTCCGCAATAATTATGATGCAGAAATCCAGGCGATATGTGTGGCAACTAAACACTGCTTAACTCCAACTCTGACCTACAGCCTGTGGTATTCCTGACAGATGCAAGGTCAGTGCTTCAAGCTCTCCAGTCTGGAAAACTGACAGACTTGCAAAAACTACTTAGTGAATTGTCTTACCAGTATAGGGTAACTATGCAGTGGTAACCCTCTCACTGTAGAGTGCCAGGAAATGAAAAAGCAGACCAACTGGCTAAGGAAGGTGCCGAAGATCAACCAGATATACCAATCACCTACCATCAGAAAAAACAGATGATCAAGTCAATAAGAAAGCCACAAACACCAACACAAGATGACTATCACATTATGAACAGATCAGAACAAGTTATAATTCTACGCCTCAAAACAGGACACAACCGACTCTGCAGTCACATGTATACAAAGTTCAAGATTGGCAACACGGCCATGTGTACATGTGGACAAGCAGCACAGAGTGCCAAACATATACTTCAAGAGTGTTCTGAGCATGAAACGCTGAGGCAGACATATTGGCCAGCCAGAGGAAACAACACTGGAATCAAAGCTCTATGGGCCACTGTATGAACTGCAAAAGACAGTGAGTTTTATTCAGGAGACAGAATTACAGATATAGACATGTTTCAAGTGAACAAAAGAAGAAGAAGAAGAATTATAAATAATATATCAGAATTGACTTGCTGTTAATATAATTTCATATATTCTAAAAATACTGCTTGGATTCATACTTGTATTTCTAATATTCTAAAAGGAAAAACGTGCATTCACATTTGTATTTCACATTCATGTGACTGGTAATTTTGTATTGCTTTGTTTACACAAAGAATTTTGTTTCTGCATTTAATTTTTCATTACTTGTGACAAGTATGTATTTTGTAGTTGCTGTGGTTGTCTCTTATCCAATCTATAAAGTATAATACACCGTAAATCGTTCATCAAACTACATTGGCTAACCAGCAGTATTTTTGAGAATGAAGTTAGAATAATAAGAAACATAAGCAACAGCACAAAAAACCTAAATGGCATAAGATGCATAGAAGATATGACAAAATATCCCTGATGAAATAAAACGTTTGCATGGAAAATAAAACAAAGTTTTTGAAGAAGTCCCAAAAATCTCATAGGAAAATATTACTAGAGATAAAGGATAAACAATGTTGATTCCGATGTTGCTGTCTAGCTTGACCATGCTATTATCGACACAAGAACCCAATATCAATTAGCACAAACAGCAGTGCTTTCTAACATGATTCAGCAACTTTAGCAACATTATCGACTCACTATTCCCATATTTCTCTTCACTGACTTCAGCAACATTATCCACTCACTGTTTGTACATTTCTGTGTATTCAATCGAGAAAACCATCTAATCACTGTTCATACAATCGAGCAACATTATGGACTCACACTTCAAGCAAGTCTCTGCCCTGACTTCAGCAACATTATGGACTCATACTGCAAACAAGTCTCTGCCCTGACTTCAGCAACAAGTCTCTGCCCTGACTTCAGCAACATTATGGACTCATACTGCAAACAAGTCTCTGCCCTGACTTCAGCAACATTATGGACTCCCACTTCAAACAAGTCTCTGCCCTGACTTCTGCAACATTATGGACTCCCACTTCAAACAAGTCTCTGCCCTGACTTCAGCAACATTATGCGACTGTTGACAAATATCTCTACCCTGATACTATTATTCATAAATTTCTCTTCAGAAACACTCACTGTTGACACAATTCTCTACCACGACACCAGCAGTAATGATAACAATTCACTACATTTCATCCTCTACTTTGTTCATATGTTTGAAAAATACATAT
Source organism: Meghimatium bilineatum (assembly GCA_034231615.1). Taxonomy (NCBI): domain Eukaryota; kingdom Metazoa; phylum Mollusca; class Gastropoda; order Stylommatophora; family Philomycidae; genus Meghimatium; species Meghimatium bilineatum. The sequence continues at coordinate 34,986,129 of CM067304.1, forward strand.
ACCATTTTTATTGTGATGTGTGATCGTGGAACGTTGATCTTTTAACGTGGATAGATTTTAGCTATATCAAAGCGAACGAGACCGTGAAAGCATTGGAAGCCCTGGTTTTCATAATTCTGTAACTACGAGCTTCACGTTTGTTCTTATTATAACTGTTCTTAGAACCCTTGTAGGTCGTGCTTCATCAACACTTGTAGGTCGTACTTCACCAACTCTTGTAGGTCATGCTGGCTCATACATATCGTGCTGGCACCTAACCTATTATGTTGTTTTAATGTTTAAGACTGTTGCCATTTCATAACGTTATTTTATTGATGTTGTATGTTCCTGTTTATACTTGCTCACTTCTAATAGTGATATAAACTTTGGTGCATATTCTAGTAATTATAAGTATGTTCTATAATTATATAATTATAACCATTACTATATAATTATAAGTATGTTCTATAATTATATAATTATAATATAAGTATGTTAATTATAAATAATGTTCTAGTAATTATTTGTGTGATAATTTAACCTTAACGTTGTATTATTCTTAGCACAGGTAAATTGTTTATTGGATAATTTAACTTAGATAATTTGGGCATAATTATTATTTCAGATGGTAGATGTGTCACTGAGATAAAAAGTCGAACAACACAGGCAAAAGCAGCATTCCAGAAGAGGAGGAACATCTTGTGCAATAATTGTAATAATTGTAATCAATAGAAGTAAGAAAGAACATACTAAAATGTTATATAGAGCCCATACTACTATATGGTGGTGAAGCATGGACAATTTACAATATTGCAAGAAAACATCTGGAGACCACAGAGATGTGGTTTTATAGAAGAATGTTGAAAATATCATGGACGAAATTGCAGTTTCTGGATCATGTCATGAGAAGAGGTGGGTTTGAGAACATCGTAACAACTGCAAAGATCGAGGGTAGGAGGTATCTTCTAATACAGATAGTAAGTTCTCCATTTGAGTTGACCAGTTGTAAAATTATAGCATTACCGGTACTCTTTTTAGCTGTCCATGATATTTTTTGTTAAGTCTTGGTACATCTAACCCCATAACGTAAAGATAACGTGATTTGGATGACTTGAAAGCCTGGCATGATTCAGAATCATCAGAAAATATATTTAAATGTATAACAAACAGAGGACTGTTGTGGTGAGACATGATCACCTACGCTGGAAGACATGGTACCAAGGAATGAATGATCTTAGTTGTTCTATACTTCTAAGAAAAACAGCTTTCGATTGTGTATTTTAAGTCTGTAAACAGTATCAAACATGGGGAATGACAATGATCTGAGAATATCTCTGGTGTTACTTTACATTTATTTTACATGTTTTTAATTATTTCGTGCAATTAGCAAGTGACACCCGAGTGACATATAGCATATTACCAATGAAAAACCAGCAATAAATAAGAACATCACGTGATAATGTTGATTCTCCTTTGTTTTAATTCTCCCATTAGGTTTTATTTGGTGATTAATCGCGCTTCAGCAATAAGGAAAATTGACACCTAAACAAATTATAAACAAGCCAACAATGAGAGTTATAAATTGCTACATCTATTATATATTAATATATGGCTCATAAATGTGAACAATACACAAAAAACTAGAAGACATAATTGATGCCTTTGAGATGTGGATATATAGAAGAATATGGAGAACGTCATGGAAAGAGAAGAAAACAAACAAAGAGATTTTAACAACACTTCACATGAAGAAAGAATTATTAAATGAAATAAAGATCAAACAAATGAAGTATTTTTAACATATTAAAATACTTGGTTGAATACCCTATGTGAGTATAAAGTTTAGGGGAGGTGATCAAGAGGTAGGCAGAGATACAAGTAGGAGATCACAAGATTGCAGCCTAACAGAGTGTACCACCAAGACATGGGATGTTGGTGGTCTGATGTAGCCAATCTTCATTGCGGAGACGGTACTTAGCGATGATTATCGTTTAATCCGTCCACAGAAAACCTTCTAGATATTATCCACAATGCATTGGCTTACTCACTAATGCACTATTAGTCACTAAATATCAGTTCCCTACACCACAGGGAAAAAAAACACAGTGCCATGTTGTCATATCCACGTCACATTGTAATACATAGGGAATTTTCAGTTCTGAGAAATAATCATCATAAATTGTTTCAAAGCACATGATTAAGTTTGAAGCAAGCGTCTCAATCGTTATTAAAAGGTCAGATCCTCAGGAGTCAATGAAAGTTGCTGATGTAAATGAAATCGCATGCGGAATCGTTTCAGCATCAAGGACAGATATCTTTGAAAACAAGAATGATCCTGCAATTATCTTTCTGTAATGTTAACATTAAATAACTAAATTTGTGTGCGCTATTTAAGCTGTTTAATGATGGGAAGGGACAACGAGAATGTTTGAGTCTATTGGCGGTACACAACTGCTTCTTTTAACGAGTCACGCTTGACGTTGATTGTTCTAGACTTCAGCAGCGTAGAACAAAACAAACTGGAAGAAGATATATTCATCTATAAAACACATATTTCATACATAAATTCGACTATAAAATAGGTTTCGCGCATTAATTCATCTATAAAGCACATGATTCATGCATAAATTCAACTATAAAACATATATTTCGCCCATGTTTTGCCGGAGCCCAAAAGGGGAGCAAATAATAGCAACACTGTTTACCTTCCATGCATGTCGTAAGAGACAACTAAGGAGGTTATGGGATGGAGTTGGCTGTCCCATTCCATATAAGGTCAGTGACCCAAAGCCATGCTGAAGTCGGATGTGTCAGGCCGAAAGGCGCAGATATCACAGCAATGCTGTAAACTATGACACAACGCATTCCGTTCTCCGGACGACATCCTGCTAATCTGCAGGAGTTTGAGAACAAACGCAGAAGAAGAAACATATATTTCGTACATAAATTCAACTATAAAACACATATTTTGTGCATAAATTCAACTATAAAACACATATTTTGTGCATAAATTCAACTATAAAACACATAAGGTTCGTGCATTCCATGAACATTCTGCAAAACACAGATAATTTTCTAGGCAATAGTTTACTTGTAAATAATATTAATGTAATATAATAATATTAATTAGTCATACACATTAATGTAACATCTTCAACACTAATTTGTACACAAATTATTTGAAATGTAGTATTACGGACAATATATTGCATGTAACATCACACCAGTTCGTGGTTTCACTCCATTAAAATTATTATGCAATTATATATTTCATTATTCTTGATCATTGGTCATCTAAGACTACATACATACATTCACAGATTGATGGCACGACTTTGAAGACAGACTTTAATATAAGGGCTAGACCTAACCAGCGGAGGAGTTACTATGTTTATTTTTGTAAAACAGTCAATTCAAATAGATTCAAATAAAACTTTGCCTCATAGTAGAATATATACTGGATATTTGGTATAAATTATTGCTGGTTGAAAAGTCATGGACTATTTATTTCAAATAATGAATTATGTAATTAAGACAATTGTACATTTCCAAATATGATTGATAATGCTGGTTTTTACATTCTGAATTAATCAATTTTAAGTGTCTAGTTTCAAAATCAAGTAATTAGGTTTATATCTCCCTTATATGGATCTTGAACCTTGTAAAATATTGTATGTAGTAAGCTTTCCTCAAAAAGTATGCTGAATGTACCAAAAATGTATAGATTTCTGCAAATACATAGTGTTATTAATTGTTTTCATTAAATATTCTTCTTTATCTTCTTTCGTTTACTTGAAACATGTCTATATCTGTAAATCTGTCTCCTTAATAAAACACACTGTCTTTTGTAGTTCATACAATTGCCCATAGATTCCAGTGTTGTTTCCTCTGGCTGGCCAATATGTCTGCCTCAACATTTTTAATTAAACATAAGCACAGTAAAAATGGGTCAGGTTTCAGCTATACAACATATGAAGATTAGCAGATTAATGGAACTATCGTACAAAATCTGGAAGATATGATGTACGAAATCAAACATATCATTTTTTTGACGGAAATCGCACATGAAAAAATTAAGACTATACTAACAGTTTTCTCTACTGATACCCCAATTTGAATTTTAAGTTGCTTTAACACAAAAACCTTCGCCAATAAACACAAAATGTAAGCTGTGTAAGAAAATAATTACTATAAGATTTTTGAAAATTTATTTTGGTAAGTCTTGGTACATCTAACCCCTTTCTTAAGCGTACTTCTCTTTAGTAGAAGTTAACTTGTGTTCCTTGCGCTCACCGAGCTCACTGATCAAACTACAAAGTTGCGTGTTGTGATTGTACTCTTGGTTTGTGGTGTGCTGGTTTCTTTAGAGTGTTGGTCTCTATAAAGTCTATCTACTAAGACTTTTGAACGATTTATTTACTTGTTACTGTTTGCGTCAACGTTATTCTAAAGTAACATAGCCAATTGCTCTTAAATTTGAAATGATTTCCTAATAATCGGTATCTTTTACTTTCATTCTAGGTGCTGTGTATATTATGGCGAATCTTGACAGTGTCTGCTGGTGTGAATTTGGACAAGATAGTGACTCTACCAGCGGAAACAGCGTATGTGGCCCCAGACGATCGAGACAGAACCATCAAACACATAGTCCGGTATTTGGACAGGTAGATAGAAAACACCAGGGAGTACCGTTCTGGCTGTTTTATCTGATTATAGCAACAAGTATCCAAATATTACTGTATCGTTTGGGGAAAACGTTAGGGCAACTACCTGGTCACACTCTACATGTTCATCAAACTACGTTACCTAGCCAATGCTATTGGTCAACTTTTTATACTAAACAAATTTTTGGGCACTAAGTTTAACGTGTATGGATTTGAGGTTATGGACCATTTGGCTCGCCATGAGAGCTGGGCAGAAAGTCCCAGATTCCCAAGAATCATGCATTGTTTCTTTAAAATCCATCAAATGACCAACATGCACGACTACACTGTCCAATGTGTATTGCCAATCAATCTTTTTAACGAAAAGATATTCATTTTCATCTGGTTCTGGTTGGTCTTTGTAGCCAACCTCAGCGCCTTCAACTTCCTCATCTGGCTTCACACAATGATCTTTAGGCAGCATCGCCTCCGCTACATCCAGAAATTTCTTCGAATCAATGACTGCTACAAATCAGTTAGACAAAAAGATGGCCATGAAATTTTGCGAGCAGTACCTACGGCAGGATGGTATCTTTGTGTTCCGACTAGTTGGTAAGAACGCAAATGATGTTCTTGTTTCAGAGCTGATCCTGCAGCTGTGGAACCATTACAGAAACAAGCCACTCTTCAGGCACGCAAACCAAATTAGCGATGACAACAGTAATGTCTGACTAGCTGTTCAAAAGTGGAAGACTGTTCAATCGATGAAGAGTTGGTTAGGAATTAAATCCGTCAATCTAGCGACCCCTGAGGATAATCATGACACTCGTCACTATAATGGGCACCATAATAATAACCACCGCCATCGCGACTACAGTCACCAGGGTGTCGGAAGTAATTGTAACCATGGTGTCGAGCTGGTCGAATTTAACACTCTACCATGACAAAACATATTTTGAGATACGACGTCACATGCAATGTAGAGTCATGAGAAGAATTAGGTTTGGACACAGAAATTGTTCACCTGCAAGACAGACTGAAATAACACATTTGTAAGTTATGCCATTAATAATGTTTTGTTTGAGGCATGTCCAGGTTGTACTCCAACACTTGGCCAGGTGCATAATATTTTAGCTTACACTTGTAGAAATTTGTTTGGTAGTAGATTGGTAACATGGTTCATAAACTTAAATAGGTAGCATTATGTTATATCATTGGTTCTGTTTTTAAAAAATTAAATTATGGTGTGTGGTTGTGAGAGCTCGGAACTGGGAACTTACTATAGACGTTAAAAAACTAATATAGGCCTTCGAATACAAGTGTTATATACGAGTACATAACTTGGAATACAAGTGTTACATTTGAATAAGTAAACAAAAATGAGGGTAGAGAGGAGTGAGTACACTTGCTGCAAAGCAAATGTTATGTACGAATACAAGTATTATGTATGAGTACATGTCTTTGAATACTTGTGTTATATACGAATAGACATTGCATAGACAAAATTAGCGCAATCCCTACAGATAGTATAGGCTATGTAGGTAAGAAAAAAGTATATGTGCATATAAGAGTCAATACTTTAAATAGTTGAACGATGAATAGCTTGTATGATATAAATATGTAAGCAAGCCGACATGATTCCATGTCAGACACGATGCAGGGACTAAATAATGGGAGAAGGAAAACCAAGAAAAGCATGGACATTGAAGAGTGAACCGGCCACCATTTCCTCTAGCATCATCGCTATAAATATAAGTCGCTGGAGGACTGTTGTGTAGATGCTTCCAATGAAGTTCATTCAATTTGATCATTACTGGCTTCATACTGTGGTCTACCTGTGTTATCACCTCAATGGAGCAATGCGAGTAGATAGTTTCAATGAAGTACTTTCACTACCCGACTGGAGCAATGTGAGTAGATAGTTTCAGTGAAGTACTTCTACCACCACGATGGAGCAATGTGAGTAGATAGTTTCAATGAAGTACTTCTACCACCTTGATGGAGCAATGCGAGTAGATAGTTTCAATGAAGTACTTTCACTACCCGACTGGAGGAATGCGAGTAGATAGTTTCAATGAAGTACTTCTACCACCTCGATGGAGCAATGTGAGTAGATAGTTTCAATGAAGTACTTCTACCACCTCGATGGAGCAATGCGAGTAGATAGTTTCAATGAAGTACTTTCACTACCCGAATGGAGCAATGTGAGTAGATAGTTTCAATGAAGTACTTTCACTACCCGACTGAAGCAATGTAAGTAGATAGTTTCAATGAAGTACTTCTACCACCTCGATGGAGCAATGTGAGTAGATAGTTTCAATGAAATACTTCTACCACCTCGATGGAGCAATGTGAGTAGATAGTTTCAATGAAGTAATTCTACCACCTCGATGGAGCAATGTGAGTAGATAGTTTCAATGAAGTACTTCTACCACCTCGATGGAGCAATGTGAGTAGATAGTTTCAATGAAGTACTTCTATCACCTCGATGGAGCAATGCGAGTAGATAGTTTCAATGAAGTACTTTCACTACCCGACTGGAGCAATGTGAGTAGATAGTTTCAATGAAGTACTTTCACTACCCGACTGGAGCAATGCGAGTAGATAGTTTCAATGAAGTACTTTCACTACCCGACTGAAGCAATGTAAGTAGATAGTTTCAATGAAATACTTCTACCACCTCGATGGAGCAATGTGAGTAGATAGTTTCAATGAAGTAATTCTACCACCTCGATGGAGCAATGTGAGTAGATAGTTTCAATGAAGTACTTCTATCACCTCGATGGAGCAATGCGAGTAGATAGTTTCAATGAAGTACTTTCACTACCTGACTGGAGCAATGTGAGTAGATAGTTTCAATGAAGTACTTCTACCACCTTGATGGAGCAATGTGAGTAGATAGTTTCAATGAAGTACTTCTACCACCTCGATGGAGCAATGTGAATAGATAGTTTCAATGAAGTACTTCTATCACCTCGATGGAGCAATGCGAGTAGATAGTTTCAATGAAGTACTTTCACTACCCGACTGGAGCAATGTAAGTAGATAGTTTCAATGAAGTACTTCTACCACCTCGATGGAGCAATGTGAATAGATAGTTTCAATGAAGTACTTCTACCACCTCGATGGAGCAATGTGAATAGATAGTTTCAATGAAGTACTTCTACCACCTTGATGGAGCAATGTGAGTAGATAGTTTCAATGAAGTACTTTCACTACCCGACTGGAGCAATGTGAGTAGATAGTTTCAATGAAGTACTTCTACCACCTCGATGGAGCAATGTAAGTAGATAGTTTCAATGAAGTACTTCTACCACCTCGATGGAGCAATGTGAGTAGATAGTTTCAATGAAGTACTTCTATCACCTCGATGGAGCAATGCGAGTAGATAGTTTCAATGAAGTACTTTCACTACCCGACTGGAGCAATGTGAGTAGATAGTTTCAATGAAGTACTTTCACTACCCGACTGGAGCAATGTGAGTAGATAGTTTCAATGAAGTACTTTCACTACCCGACTGGAGCAATGTGAGTAGATAGTTTCAATGAAGTACTTTCACTACCCGACTGGAGCAATGTGAGTAGATAGTTTCAATGAAGTACTTCTAAAACCGGTTATTTTTTTAATTTGTCCTCATTTCTCACTCTGTCTCTTAGCGATATTCTTAGGATTCTGCGTAAGCATGCCATTTCAGCTGTTTACGTTTATCTTGTGTTGTCGTTCTCCATTTTTGGCATTTGTAACATGGCGTAATCATAATAATTGTTTTGAAAAGTGTTATTTTGGTGTTTAAATCTACATTTTTGTTTCTGAAGATTTGTGTAATTTGCCCTAGGAATTGGTATGTTTTACTACATCTATTGTGAGCAGTAAAGAAATACACAAAAGATGTAGTAAAGCATACCATTATGCATAGCATGTCTAACATTGTGTGTTTCCTGTTTCACAATGTGTGTTCTGTCTCACAATGTGTGTTCTCTTTCTAATAATCATTATAATGTGTGCTCCTTGTCTTACCTGTAACACAATGTTAGTTCCCTGTTTCACAATGTGTGTTCTCTTTCTCATTATGTATGTTCACAGTGTGTGTTCTCTTTCTCAAAATGTATGTTCTCAGTCTCACAATATGTGTTCTCTTTCTCAAAATGTATGTTCTCAGTCTCACAATATTTGTTCTCTTTTTCAAAATGTATGTTCTCAGTCTCACAATATGTGTTCTCTTTCTCAAAATGTATGCTCTCATTCTCACAATGTGTGTTCTCTTTCTCAAAATGTATGCTCACAGTGTGTGTTCTCTTTCTCAAAATGTATGTTCTCAGTCTCACAATATGTGTTCTCTTTATCAAAATGTATGTTCTCAGTCTCACAATATTTGTTCTCTTTATCAAAATGTATGTTCTCAGTCTCACAATATGTGTTCTCTTTCTCAAAATGTATGCTCACAATGTGTGTTCTCTTTCTCAAAATGTATGCTCACAGTGTGTATTCTCTTTCTCAAAATGTATGTTCTCAGTCTCACAATATGTGTTCTCTTTATCAAAATGTATGTTCTCAGTCTCACAATGTGTGTTCTCTTTCTCAAAATGTATGCTCACAATGTGTGTTCTCTTTCTCATTATGTATGTTCACAGTGTGTGTTCTCTTTCTCAAAATGTATGTTCTCAGTCTCACAATATGTGTGTTCTCTTTCTCAAAATGTATGTTCTCAGTCTCACAATATGTGTTCTCTTTATCAAAATGTATGTTCTAAGTCTCACAATGTGTGTTCTCTTTCTCAAAATGTATGCTCACAATGTGTGTTCTCTTTCTCATTATGTATGTTCACAGTGTGTGTTCTCTTTCTCAAAATGTATGTTCTCAGTCTCACAATATGTGTGTTCTCTTTCTCAAAATGTATGTTCGCAGTCTCACAATATGTGTTCTCTTTATCAAAATGTATGTTCTAAGTCTCACAATGTGTGTTCTCTTTCTCAAAATGTATGCTCACAATGTGTGTTCTCTTTCTCATTATGTATGTTCACAGTGTGTGTTCTCTTTCTCAAAATGTATGTTCTCAGTCTCACAATATGTGTGTTCTCTTTCTCAAAATGTATGCTCACAGTGTGTGTTCTCTTTCTCAAAATGTATGTTCTCAGTCTCACAATATGTGTTCTCTTTCTCAAAATGTATTCTCTCAGTCTCACAATGTGATTCAAAATGTATGTTCTCTATCTCAAAATGTGTGTTGTCAGCCTCACATTGTGAGTTCCCTGTCTCACCTGTAATGCAATATGAGTGTCTTACAATGTGTGTTCCCAGTCTAACAATGTGTTTTCCCTGTGGCACAATGTGTGTTCCCAGTCTAACAATGTGTTTTCCCTGTGGCACAATGTGTGTTCCCAGTCTAACAATGTGTTTTCCCTGTGGCACAATGTGTTTTCCCAGTCTAACAATGTGTTTTCCCTGTGGCACAATGTGTGTTCCCAGTCTAACAATGTGTTTCCTTGTCTCAGAATATGTATTGCCTGTCTCATAATGTTGTTCCTGCCTCAGAAGGTGTTTTTTCTAAGTAAACCCATTGTTTAAACCATCGCTTCCTTGAGTAGAATGTTTAATGTATCTCATTCTTGAGTAGAATGATTAATGTATCTCATTCTGGAGTAGAATGTTTAATGTATCTCATTCTTGAGTAGAATGTTTAATGTATCTCATTCTTGAGTAGAATGTTTAATGTATCTCATTCTTGAGTTGAGTGTTTAATGTATCTCATTCTGGAGTAGAATGTTTAATGTATCTCATTCTTGAGTTGAGTGTTTAATGTATCTCATTCTGGAGTAGAATGTTTAATGTATCTCATTCTGGAGTAGAATGTTTAATGTATCTCATTCTGGAGTAGAATGTTTAATGTATCTCATTCTTGAATAGAATGTTTAATGTATTCATTCTTGAGTAGAGTGTTTGATGCCTTTCTGTCATGATTACAGTATTTACTTGGGGGCCTAGATGCATTCCCCAGTTGAGGCGGAAATATTTTTTCAGATTGCAATGGCTCCCGGGTCGACCAAGCCTTAAATGGGTACCGTATTAATCCAAGAAGTAAAGACTGCGAAGGAGAGGAGATGACTACCACCCTCATACAGCAGAGCCACTGAAATGTAATAGCGCTAACATCTCACACCACTACGGCATTAATAAATGCTATGGGTAACTTTACTTTTTTAAACAGTATTTAATGCATCTCTATCTTGAGTAAATTGTTCTGTTCCTGCTCAGGGAGAAAGAATATTGACACACTTCTTTTCATGCATGTCATAAGAGAAGTCTGAGGAAATTTGTGGGGATATGATGACCTGTGAAAAAGCATCACCACGACTTGTCTAAATTTCTTACCCTTGTATTCTGTCAATGAAAATCCCCATGGATTACGAAGAGATAGAGACTATCGGGCATTAGTCGAAACGTCGTCTGTCCCTGTATCTCGTTTTTAAGTTGTTTTATGTTTTATTTTGGTAACACGCCTACCTATTTTTGTATATCTTGACATATGCCCATTGTTACCCGTCACCTACTTCCTGTTTAGGGTTGTTACCCTACACTGGAAGATTTATCCCAATATCTTGGCCCCCTGTTAACATCAGAAGGTGGATGCTCAAGTGAGATTAAGAGCCCAACAGCACAAGCCAAATCAGCATTCTAAAAAATGAGAACCATTTAGTGCAATGGAAGACTATCAATGCAGACCGGAATTCAAGTGATGAGATGTTATATCGAACCAATTCTTTTTTATGAATGTGAAGCATGGACTGTAAACAAAAAAATTCAAAACGAATTAGAGGCTACAGAGATTTGGTTTCTGAGTAGAATGATTAAAATATAGTGTACAGCTAAGAAAACTAATGCAGAGGTTCTAACTGATGCTGGCGTAAAAAGATCAATCATATCAACATTAGGGGCAGACAGTCAAGATTTCTAGGGCATGTGCTGAGAAGAACACAGCTTGAACACTTAATAACCACTGGAAAGATCTAGGGGAGAAGAGATAGGGGACGACAAAGAGAAAAGTTGCTAAATTGACTAGTATTGTGGCACGGTAGAAGTTCACCAGCAGAGCTTATTGACAACACAAGAGACAGAGAGTCATGGAGAAACATGATCGTCTACGCCACTCGGCATGGCACTTGAGTGATTGATTGCCTTGAGTAGATTGTTTAATGTTTTTTCTCTCTTGAGCATAGGCCTATTGTTTAATGTCTCTCTATTTTGAGTAGAGTTTTTATTGCACCGATGTGTTGAGTAGAGTGTTTAATACACCGCTGTGTTGAGTAGAGCGTTTAATGCACCGATGTGCTGAGTAGAGTGTTTCTTCTTCTTCAGCGTTCATTCTCAAACTCCTGCTGGATCTCTCCTGTAGCAGTACTACTAGATCTCCAGCAGGATGCAGTCCAGAGAATGGAAATGCGCTGTGTCACCGTTTTATTTGCGCCAATGGTCTGACACATCTGTTTTCGGCGGGAGTAGAGTGTTTAACATGTATTCTCCGTACATAGGTATCCACACAGCAGAATGTCTGAATTTCTTTGCTTTAAAAAAAGTTCTGATGAACAGCTTGTCCCATCATACTATCTTCACCCATTCACGAAATTTCACAAATAAATACAAATATGTCTTTCTGTAGTATCTGGACATTCACACAATTAAAAGCCTAAATGAACAATGCCATAAAGGGAAGCATCACTTCCAGTCTCATGAAACCGTTTGTATATTTAAGCTTATTTCCCTTGGACGGTCTGTGTGAAAACCTGTGCTTGGACTTCTAGCTCAGTGAGCAAAAATAATAGAGACTCTTCTTTATAGTCATGTCGTAGAAGACGACTGATACTTCTTCTTCTTCAGCGTTCATTCTCAAACTCCTGCTGGATATCCCTTATAGCAGGACTATGATGCTACTAGATTTCCAGCAGGATGTTGTCCAGAGAACAATTTGGGGGATCATTGTCACATCTTGTCTACATTTCTGACTTTTCTTCTCTATTAAATAATCCCAACGGATGACGAAGAGATGCGGGCCAGGGTATATTGCATCTTTATCCTTTTGTGGTTGATTTTCTATGTCATGGGGAATGTTAGATCTTCCATCACTGCGGTTGAGTCAAATCTGACTGAAGAATTATAAAGCTGTTGGCCCAGAAGTGTGTGCTATGCTCCTTGCAGGATGTGGTAATCATGGGATACTGGCGAACCGGAATACATTCCTTCGGTGACAAAACATGCTTCCTTAAACCTCACACACAAACATGCCTATGAGACAACCTTATATTTTACTTCAGTTACACACAAATATGCCTATAGAGACAAACTTACATGTTACTTCACTACACACAGACATGCCTATGAGACAACCTTGCATGTTACTTCAATTACACAACTGAATGGAACCTGTGCTTTTATTTGACACATTGATGTCAAGAGGCATTCCCCATCGAGGACAACTCCTTGACGTGGAGATGGTTTCTGAGTAGAATGATTAAAATACCGTGGACAGTTAAGAAAACTAATGCAGAGGTTCTAACTGATGCTGGCGTAAAAAGATCAATCATATCCACATTAGGGGCAGACAGTCAAGATTTCTAGGGCATGTGCTGAGAAGAACACAGCTTGAATACTTAATAACCACTGGAAAGATCTAGGGGAGAAGAGATGCTAAATGGACTAGTATTGTGGCACGGTAGAAGTTCAAAAACAGAGCTTATTGACAACACAAGAGACAGAGAGTTGTGGAGAAACATGATCGCCTACGCAACTCGGCATGGCACTTGAGTGATTGATTGCCTTGAGTAGATTGTTTAATGTTTGTTCTCCCTTGAGCATAGGCCTATTGTTTAATGTCTCTCTATTTTGAGTAGAGTTTTTATTGCACCGATGTGTTGAGTAGAGTGTTCAATACACCGATGTGTTGAGTAGAGTGTTTAATACACCGATGTGTTGAGTAGAGTGTTTAATGTACCGCTGTATTGAGAAGAGTGTTTAATGCACCGCTGTGTTGAGTAGAGCGTTTAATGCACCGATGTGCTGAGTAGAGTGTTTCTTCTTCTTCAGCGTTCATTCTCAAACTCCTGCTGGATCTCTCCTGTAGCAGTACTACTAGATCTCCAGCAGGATGCAGTCCTGAGAATGGAAATGCGCTGTGTCGCCGTTTTATTTGCGCCACTCGTCTGACACATCCGTTTTCGGCGGGAGTAGAGTGTTTAACATGTATTCTCCGTACATAAGTATCCACACAGCAGAATGTCTGAATTTCTTTGCTTTAAAAAAAGCTCTGATGAACAGCTTGTCCCATCGTACTATCTTCACCCATTCACGAAATTTCACAAATAAATACAAATATGTCTTTCTGTAGTATCTGGACATTCACACAATATCAAAGCCTAAATCAGCAATGCCATAAAGGGAAGCATCCCTTCCAGTCTCATGAAACCGTTTGTATATTTGAGCTTATTTCCCTTGTATGGTCTGTGTGAAAACCTGTGCTTGGACTTCTAGCTCAGTGAGCAAAAATAATAGAGACTCTTCCTTATAGTCATGCCGTAGAAGACGACAGATACAATTTGGGGGATCATTGTCACATCTTGTCTACATTTCTGACTTTTCTTCTCTATTAAATAATCCCTACGGATGACGACGAGATGCGGGCCAGGGTATATTGCATCTTTATCCTTTTGTGGTTGATTTTCTATGTCATGGGGAATGTTAGATCTGCCATCACTGCGGTTGAGTCCAATCTTACTGAAGAATTATAAAGCTGTTGGCCCAGAAGTGTGTGCTATGCTCCTTGCAGGATGTGGTAATCATGGGATACTGGCGAACCGGAATACATTCCTTCGGTGACAAAACATGCTTCCTTAAACCTCACACACAAACATGTCTATGAGACAACCTTACACGTTACTTCAATTACACACAGACATGCCTATAAGACAACCTTACATGTTACCTCACTTACACCCAGACATGCCTATGAGACAACATTACATGTTACTTCAATTACACAACTGAATGGAACCTGTGCTTTTATTTGACACATTGATGTCAAGAGGCATTCCCCATCGAGGACAACTCCTTGACGTGGAGATGGTTTCTGAGTAGAATGATTAAAATACCGTGGACAGCTAAGAAAACTAATGCAGAGGTTCTAACTGATGCTGACGTAAAAAGATCAATCATATCAACATTAGGGGCAGACAGTCAAGATTTCTAGGGCATGTGCTGAGAAGAACACAGCTTGAACACTTAATAACAACTGGAAAGATCTAGGGGAGAAGAGATATGGGGCGACAAAGAGAAAAGTTGCTAAATTGACTAGTATTGTGGCACGGTAGAAGTTCAGCAACAGAGCTTATTGACAACACAAGAGACAGAGAGTCGTGGAGAAACATGATCGCCTACGCCACTCGGCATGGCACTTGAGTGATTGATTGCCTTGAGTAGATTGTTTATTGTTTGTTATCCCTTGAGCATACGCCTATTGTTTAATGTCTCTCTATTTTGAGTAGAGTTTTTATTGCACTGATGTGTTGAGTAGAGTGTTTAATACACCGATGTGTTGAGTAGAGTGTTTAATGTACCGCTGTGTTGAGTAGAGTGTTTAATGTACCGCTGTGGTGAGTAGAGCGTTTAATGCACCGCTGTGTTGAGTAGAGCGTTTAATGCACCGATGTGTTGAGTAGATTGTTTAATACACCGATGTGTTGAGTAGAGTGTTTAATGTACCGCTGTGTTGAGTAGAGTGTTTAATGTACCGCTGTATTGAGTAGAGTGTTTAATGCACCGATGTGTTGAGTAGAGTGTTTAATACACCGCTGTGTTGAGTAGAGTGTTTAATGTACCGCTGTGTTGAGTAGAGCGTTTAATGCACCGATGTGTTGAGTAGAGTGTTTAATACACCGCTGTGTTGAGTAGAGTGTTTAATGTACCGCTGTATTGAGTAGAGTGTTTAATGCACCGATGTGTTGAGTAGAGTGTTTAATACACCGCTGTGTTGAGTAGAGTGTTTAATGTACCGCTGTGTTGAGTAGAGCGTTTAATGCACCGATGTGTTGAGTAGAGTGTTTAATACACCGATGTGTTGAGTAGAGTGTTTAATGTACCGCTGTGTTGCGTAGAGTGTTTAATGTACCGCTGTGTTGAGTAGAGTGTTTAATGTACCGCTGTGTTGAGTAGAGCGTTTAATGCACCGATGTGCTGAGTAGAGCGTTTAATGCACCGATGTGCTGAGTAGAGTGTTTCTTCTTCTTCAGCGTTCATTCTCAGTACTACTAGATCTCCAGCAGGATGCAGTCCAGAGAATGGAAATGCGCTGTGTCGCCGTTTTTTGCGCCAATGGTCTGACACATCCGTTTTCGGCGGGAGTAGAGTGTTTAACATGTATTCTCCGTACATAAGTATCCACACAGCAGAATGACTGAATTTCTTTGCTTTAAAAAAAGCTCTGATGAACAGCTTGTCCCATCGTACTATCTTCACCCATTCACGAAATTTCACAAATAAATACAAATATGTCTTTCTGTAGTATCTGGACATTCACACAATATCAAAGCCTAAATCAGCAATGCCATAAAGGGAAGCATCCCTTCCAGTCTCATGAAACCGTTTGTATATTTGAGCTTATTTCCCTTGTATGGTCTGTGTGAAAACCTGTGCTTGGACTTCTACCTCAGTGAGCAAAAATAATAGAGACTCTTGTTCATAGTCATGCCGTAGAAGACGACTGATACAATTTGGGGAATCATTGTCACATCTTGTCTACATTTCTTACTTTTCTTCTCTATTAAATAATCCCAACGGATGACGAAGAGATGCGGGCCAGGGTATATTGCATCTTTATCCTTTTGTGGTTGATTTTCTATGTCATGGGGAATGTTAGATCTGCCATCACTGCGGTTGAGTCAAATCTGACTGAAGAATTATAAAGCTTTTGGCCCAGAAGTGTGTGCTATGCTCCTTGCAGGATGTGGTAATCATGGGATACTGGCGAACCAGAATACATTCCTTCGGTGACAAAACATGCTTCCTTAAACCTCACACACAAACATGCCTATGAGAAACCTTACATGTTACTTCACTTACACACAAATATGCCTATGAGACAACCTTACATGATACTTCACTTACACCGAGACATGCCTATGAGACAACCTTACATGTTACTTCAATTACACAACTGAATGGAACCTATGCTTTTATTTGACACATTGATGTCAAGAGGCATTCCCCATCGAGGACAACTCCTTGACGTGGAGATGGTTTCTGAGTAGAATGATTAAAATACCGTGGACAGCTAAGAAAACTAATGCAGAGGTTCTAACTGATGCTGGCGTAAAAAGATAAATCATATCCACATTAGGGGCAGACAGTCAGGATTTCTAGAGCATGTGCTGAGAAGAACACAGCTTGGACACTTAATAACCACTGGAAAGAGATAGGGGACGACAAAGAGAAAAGTTGCTAAATTGACTAGTATTATGGCACGGTAGAAGTTCACTAACAGAGCTTATTGACAACACAAGAGACAGAGAGTCGTGGAGAAACATGATCGCCTACGCCACTCGGCATGGCACTTGAGTGATTGATTGCATTGAGTAGATTGTTTAATGTTTGTTCTCCCTTGAGCATAGGCCTATTTAATGTCTCTCTATTTTGAGTAGAGTTTTTATTGCACCGATGTGTTGAGTAGAGTGTTTAATACACTGATGTGTTGAGTAGAGTGTTTATTGTACCGCTGTGTTGAGTAGAGTGTTTAATGCATCGCTGTGTTGAGTAGAGCGTTTAATGCACCGATGTCTGAGTAGAGCGTTTAATGCACCGATGTGCTGAGTAGAGTGTTTCTTCTTCTTCAGCGTTCATTCTCAAACTCCTGCTGGATCTCTCCTGTAGCAGTACTACTAGATCTCCAGCAGGATGCAGTCCAGAGAATGGAAATGCGCTTTTTCGCCGTTTTATTTGCGCCACTCGTCTGACACATCCGTCTTCGGCGGCAGTATAGTGTTTAACATGTATTCTCCGTACATAAGTATCCACACAGCAGAATGACTGAATTTCTTTGCTTTAAAAAAAGCTCTGATGAACAGCTTGTCCCATCGTACTATCTTCACCCATTCACGAAATTTCACAAATAAATACAAATATGTCTTTCTGTAGTATCTGGACATTCACACAATATCAAAGCCTAAATCAGCAATGCCATAAAGGGAAGCATCCCTTCCAGTCTCATGAAACCGTTTGTATATTTGAGCTTATTTCCCTTGTATGGTCTGTGTGAAAACCTGTGCTTGGACTTCTACCTCAGTGAGCAAAAATAATAGAGACTCTTGTTCATAGTCATGCCGTAGAAGACGACTGATACAATTTGGGGAATCATTGTCACATCTTGTCTACATTTCTTACTTTTCTTCTCTATTAAATAATCCCAACGGATGACGAAGAGATGCGGGCCAGGGTATATTGCATCTTTATCCTTTTGTGGTTGATTTTCTATGTCATGGGGAATGTTAGATCTGCCATCACTGCGGTTGAGTCAAATCTGACTGAAGAATTATAAAGCTTTTGGCCCAGAAGTGTGTGCTATGCTCCTTGCAGGATGTGGTAATCATGGGATACTGGCGAACCAGAATACATTCCTTCGGTGACAAAACATGCTTCCTTAAACCTCACACACAAACATGCCTATGAGAAAACCTTACATGTTACTTCACTTACACACAAATATGCCTATGAGACAACCTTACATGTTACTTCACTTACACACAAATATGCCTATGAGACAACCTTACATGTTACTTCAGTTACACACAAATATGCCTATGAGACAACCTTACATGTTACTTCACTTACACACAGACATGCCTATGAGACAACCTTGCATGTTACTTCAATTACACAACCGAATGGAACCTGTGCTTTTATTTGACACATTAATGTCAAAAGGCATTCCCCATCGAGGACAACTCCTTGACGTGGAGATGGTTTCTGAGTAGAATGATTAAAATACCGTGGACAGCTAAGAAAACTAATGCAGAGGTTCTAACTGATGCTGGTGTAAAAAGATCAATCATATCCACATTAGGGGCAGACAGTCAAGATTTCTAGGGCATGTGCTGAGAAGAACACAGCTTGAACACTTAATAACCACTGGAAAGATCTAGGGGAGAAGAGATAGGGGACGACAAAGAGAAAAGTTACTAAATTGACTAGTATTGTGGCACGGTAGAAGTTCACCAACAGAGATTATTGACAACACAAGAGACAGAGAGTTGTGGAGAAACATGATCGCCTACGCCACTCGGCATGGCACTTGAGTGATTGATTGCCTTGAGTAGATTGTTTAATGTTTGTTCTCTCTTGAGCATAGGCCTATTGTTTAATGTCTCTCTATTTTGAGTAGAGTTTTCATTGCACCGATGTGTTGAGTAGAGTATTTAATACACCGATGTGTTGAGTAGAGCGTTTAATGCACCGATGTGCTGAGTAGAGCGTTTAATGCACCGATGTGCTGAGTAGAGCGTTTCTTCTTCTTCAGCGTTCATTCTCAAACTCCTGCTGGATCTCTCCTGTAGCAGTACTACTAGATCTCCAGCAGGATGCAGTCCAGAGAATGGAAATGCGCTGTGTCGCAGTTTTATTTGCGCCACTCGTCTGACACATCCGTCTTCGGCGGCAGTATAGTGTTTAACATGTATTCTCCGTACATAAGTATCCACACAGCAGAATGACTGAATTTCTTTGCTTTAAAAAAAGCTCTGATGAACAGCTTGTCCCATCGTACTATCTTCACCCATTCACGAAATTTCACAAATAAATACAAATATGTCTTTCTGTAGTATCTGGACATTCACACAATAAAAAGCCTAAAAGAGCAATGCCATAAAGGGAAGCATCCCTTCCAGTTTCATGAAACCGTTTGTATATTTGAGCTTATTTCCCTTGGACGGTCTGTGTGAAAACCTGTGCTTGGACTTCTAGCGCAGTGAGCAAAAATAATAGAGACTCTTCTTTATAGTCATGTCGTAGAAGACGACTGATACTTCTTCTTCTTCAGCGTTCATTCTCAAACTCCTGCTGGATATCCCTTATAGCAGGACTATGATGCTACTAGATTTCCAGCAGGATGTAGTCCAGAGAACAATTTAGGGGATCATTGTCACATCTTGTCTACATTTCTTACTTTTCTTCTCTATTAAATAATCCCAACGGATGACGAAGAGATGCGGGCCAGGGTATATTGCATCTTTGTCCTTTTGTGGTTGATTTTCTATGTCATGGGGAATGTTAGATCTGCCATCACTGCGGTTGAGGCAAATCTGACTGAAGAATTATAAAGCTGTTGGCCCAGAAGTGTGTGCTATGCTCCTTGCAGGATGTGGTAATCATGGGATACTGGCGAACCGGAATACATTCCTTCGGTGACATAACATGCTTCCTTAAACCTCACACACAAACATGCCTATGAGAAAACCGTATATGCTACTTCAGTTACACTCAAATATGCCTATGAGACAACCTTACATGCTACTTCACTTACACCCAGACATGCCTATGAGACAACCGTATATGCTACTTCAGTTACACACAAACATGCCTATTAGACAACCTTACACGTTACTTCAGTTACACACACATATGCATATGAGACAACCTTACATGTTACTTCACTTACACCCAGACATGCCTATGAGACAACCTTACATGTTACTTCAATTACACAATTTAATGGAACCTGTGCTTTTATTTGACACATTGATGTCAAGAGGCATTCCCCATCGAGGACAACTCCTTGACGTGGAGATGGGGCTTAGTCTAGGCAACAGTGGCTGGAAACTAAGATTGGTCGGGCCAACCCAATATCGAGCAGGGTCACAATTCTGCCCAAGCAAGCACAGGTGCTGAAGTCAGAGATGCCAGGCCGAGAGGAGCACCAGAAACCATAGTATCATGCAACCCGAATAGTTGACACTAAACCAGAAAAGGGAAGAACACTGGCTCACAGAGATGGATATCCACAGAAAGATGTATGGTAGCACTGTTGAGCTTTCAAATACAGCAGCATCTATTAAGAAAACAGGACTTGCTGTGTAGACGTGTCACACTGCGAACGAGAAGAAGAGGCATGGGTATTTTCTGTCTCACAATGTATATTCTCTCACAATGTATGTTCTCTGTCTCCCAATGTGTGTTCTATGTCTCACAATGTGTATTCTCTGTCTCACAATATGTATTCTCTGTCTCACAATGCGTGTTCTGACTCACAATGTGTATTCTATGTGTCACAATGCGTGTTCTGTCTCATAATGTGTATTCTCTGTGTCACAATGTGTATTCTCCGTCTCACAATGTGTATTCTCTGTGTCACAAAGTGTATTCTCCATCTCACAATGTGTATTCTCCGTCTCACAATGTGTATTCTCTGTTTCACAATGCGTGTTCTATGTCCCATAATGTGTATTCTCCGTCTCACAATGTATAAATTCACAGAGAAGACTTCACCAGATACAAGTATATACCGATGGATCAGCAACTAGTGCAGTGAAGAATGGAGATGCTGGAGTGTATATAAAATATCAAGATAAAGACAATAAAACCATATGTTTACCAACTGGAATCTTCTGCTCCAACTACTCTGCAAATGTAGAGTTCCTAAAAATTGCTGTGGAAAAAATGAAGAACATAACAAGCCAATGTCAACAGGTGATGTGTCTTACTGGTGCGATGTCTGTAATACAAGCCCTTGACATCAATAGGAGAAGTGTGCATTCAAAGAACATTAGTATAACAATGGATATCATCCCACTTTGACATACCATGAAATGAAAAGACAGATACGCTGGCAAAAGATGGAGCAACACGTTAACAGAAAAAAACCTACAAAAGAGGCCCTACAAAGAGATGATGACCACTTCAAAGAAATGATTAAGAGGTAGGCAGCGATACAACTGGGAGGGAAACACCACGAGGTGAAGAGGTTACAGTCCAGCAGAGCGGACCACCAAAATAAAGAGGCAGATGATGTTGCAAGTCCGTTGAAACCACCCTTCACTGCTCATACGGTTGTTCTATGTTAATACAATGTAACATAAAACCCAACCAATAGTAGCATCCAGAGAGAAATTAATGTTCATTTCAGAAAACTACAATATTATCACCATACTACACACGACATTCTAGAAAAAAACCGTAATGAAGAGGATCATGTCAGAGAAATGAGAAAAGAGGCATGAAGTCACAATGACAGAAAGATTAGCTAAAGATGGGCAGGAGTTTTTAAAGGATGTGATGTACATATTTGAAAAATATATTGTGTAATAAGACCTTGTCATTAGAGGTGAGAGAGTTCTGCAGTGCTATATAACCCCTATACTTACATATGGGTACGAGTCTTAGACAATAAACAAACTGGAAAGTAAGAAATTAGAGACAACAGAGATGTGGTTCTATAGAAGAATGCTGAGAATACCATGGACTGCTAGAAAAACTAATGTTGAGGTGTTGAAAGAGTTAAATGCGAAACGGACCTTAATCAACAATATAAGAAAAAGGCAATCTTCTTTTTTTGGCCACTTCATGAGACAGGCAGGTTTAGAGAATATAATCACAACAGGCAAGATTGAAGGCACCAGAGACACAGGGCGACAACGTGAGAAAATATTAGACAGTTTGACAACCTGGCACGGCAAGGAAACAACAACGACTTTGATAGATAATACTGTGGACTGAGAGCTGTGAAGAGCCATGATCGCCTACGCCACACTGCATGGCACCTGATGATGATGTACATTTTGACATGCTACCTCATCATGCTACCTGCTGATGTCGGCTAGAGTATAGTATGAGAGTATAGTTTGAGAATATCAATG
This sequence comes from Meghimatium bilineatum, assembly GCA_034231615.1. Classification (NCBI taxonomy): domain Eukaryota; kingdom Metazoa; phylum Mollusca; class Gastropoda; order Stylommatophora; family Philomycidae; genus Meghimatium; species Meghimatium bilineatum. The sequence continues at coordinate 35,008,633 of CM067304.1, forward strand.
ATCGTGATAGTATTCAATCAATCAAGTGTCATGATAAGTGGCGTAGGTGATGATGCTTCTCCACAACAATGTCTCTTGTATTGTTAAAAAGTTCAGTTTGTGACTTATTTTTGTGCCATAGTAGCAACCCACCCAGAAATTTCTCTCTTTATGTTCCTCAGTCTCTTCTCCCCTTGATCTTTCCGGTGGTTACTAAATGTTTAAGTTTTACTTTTCTCGTCACGGACCCTTAAAATCTTGATTGTTTCTAATTTTCGCTATAATTTGTCGTTTTACTCCAGCATCTCTGAGAACTTCTACATTTGTTTTCTTGTCTGTTCATTGAATATTCATCATTCGTCTTAAAAACCACATATCAGTTGCCTATCAAAAGTCACATATCAAAAGTCAAACAATACAATTGGAGAGTTCTTCAAAACAAATGTGGGAGTTCGACAGGGATGCATAATGTCCCCAGTACTTTTTAACATATACTTAGAGCACATCATACAAGAGACATTACATGACTACAACACGTCTATATCGATCGGAGGTCGCCCTATTTGCAACTTGCGTTTCGCTGATGATATTGATCTTATAGCTGGGTCAGAACAATCATTGCAAGAATTAACATCAAAGTTGGAAAAAGTTACCAGCAAGTACGGAATGGAAATCAATACAGATAAGAGCAAAATCTTGGTAAACAGTAGAGACACAGAAAACCAGACTAATATCATGATGAATGGACATAAGCTTGAGGAGGTGAATATGAATACTTTCAAATACCTCGGATCTAGTATATGCAGCGATGGTAAATGCAAAGCAGAACTAAAAATAAGGCTGGAGATGGATTTAGCGTCCTTGTCAAGACTAACTGTTATTTGGAAAAGCAACATCAGTGTTGGAGTGAAAATCAAACTGTATAAGTCGCTGGTGCTTTCTGTTGTGTTGTATGGTTGTGAGAGTTGGACACTCACTGCGGACATGGAGAGAAGATTACAGGCTTTCGAGTACAAATGCTACAGAAGAATTCTACGAATTTCCTATAGGGAACATAAGACCAATGTGTACGTAAGAAATAAAGTAGAGATGTGTGCAGGTGTTCAGGAGCCATTGCTTTCAATAGTGAAACGACGAAAACTAGCATGGTTCGGACATGTATGCAGGCACGATTCCTTGTCAAAAACAATACTGCAGGGAACTGTCGAGGGTGGAAGAAGCAGAGGAGGTAAAATAAAGACATGGACAGACAACATCAAGGAATGGACAGGGCAAGATATTTCCACACTCATCCGCATTGCTGAGGATAGAATTCGCTGGAGGGTTCTGTGTGCTGAAGCATCCACTGTGGCACCCCTACGACCCTGAAGGATATGGGTTTATTGATTGATTGATCAGTTGCCCGCAGCTTATCTTGGGTACGTTTGTTTACTGTCCATACTTCACTTCCATTTTGACAGCATGGGTATACTTTGTGTCAGTTTCCAGCCTGTATGTTGTATCCGCACCAAAATATACCAGCAGGTTGAAAACATATCCGGTGATGGAGTCGCAGAGTTCGTATGACTTTATATGGTATTTTTTGGCTTGCTTGCATTATATTGCTTGTGCCGAAATCTTCCCTTGTGACCTATAACCATCTCATCTATACATATGTTTTCAGAGGGATAGAATGCATTCTGAAAGCTCGCAACTAATTCATTTATGAACGGCTCTATTTTACATTTACCCTGTGCATCTGCTCCAGCCGCATGAAGCATTGATTGGTCAATCAATAAGAATTTGGTCCTGCTGAAAATTTATCCAAACCAGGGGCTACTTCTGTGTGTTATTGTGGACCGAAAATCCTTTATAGAATGTTTGGGGTCCAAACCCATGTTTATCAGGATGGCGAGAAACTTCATAAAAATATTTCGGTCGAGCGGAATCCATTTTGAACAGGTAGAATATTTCCTTCGAGGTGTATTCATTTTCAATTTCTGCTGGGCATAAGAATTTACATTGGCTATTAGATTGTCAATTATTGGTTCTGTCATAAAGGATAGAAAATACTGGAGAGGTGAGGCATTGTCAGGAAGGCCAAGTTTGCTGCCAGAATGTATCTGTCTGAAGTGAAACACTCCTATAATCTCTCCTTCTACGGCTTCACGCCACACATCATCAGTCCTAGGCCTACCTTGTTGATTTATGGAAGTTTGATGCATAGGCCTATTTGTAGCATTAGTAGGCCTAGAAGTACCAGCTAAATCCGCTGAATCAGTAGATTCATCTCTACTATTAGATGCTTCTTCAGAGGAACTAACATTCCTTGATCTGATGCAATCAGTTGCTACATTTTAAATAATGGTTTACAGCATTGCTGCGATATCTGTGCCTTTCGGCCTGACACATCAGACTTCAGCATGGCTTTGGGTCACTGACCCTATATGGGATAGGACAGCCAACTCCATCCCATAACCTCCTTATTCGCCTTTTACGACATGCGTGGAAGGTAAACAGTGTTGCTATTCTTTGCTCCCCTTTCGGGCCCCGGCAACACACGGGTGTTTAAGAATTTCAGAAAAAACAAAAACTAGGGTTACCATAATTGTCAGATGTAAAAAGAGGACGTTTCGACGTGCGCTTTAAATTAAATCCTATGCACCCTTATTGTAGGGTTACCATAATTGTCAGATGGAAAAAGAGGATACGCAAAATTTTCATCAAATATGGTCAATATTAAGCGTTGAACAAATAAAATTCAAGTTAAACTACATAAAATATTGTTCTTATTTAATTATAAACTTGTATTAACTGAGTGTTAACTAAGTTTCGGCATTTTTTAAATCTTATTTTAAAAAAAAATTTAGGTTTCAATCTTCAATTCAAAAATTTGTTAATAATTATCACTAACGAACTCGCGTTACCATCTGCTATGCGAAATGCGTTATGTTTACGAAAAATAAAAAATAGCTAACGGAACCAGCAGTTCTGATGGCTAATGTTGATATTGAGCTAAATATAGCTGGCACGCGTGTTTATTTTACTATACATAATAGATTAAAGTATATAGTAGCACAGAAAAATAAGTAAGAAAGTATCGATCGATAGGGGACGGATGGACGGTCGGGGACGGATAAAAACCCGGACAAAAGCCATTTTCTGGAAAGCCGCCCGGACTGGGGCATAAAAAGAGGACGTGTCCGGGGAAACCCGGACGTATGGTAACCCTAACAAACACAGCGTATGGCGGTCAAAGAAATTGTTTTTTTTTACAGCAACGCTAGTCGTCTAAAGGAAGTGAAGTTTCCCGGATGTTCAGAGGTTAACATAAAAACTTGAACTGGGCAAAACGAAATATAACTGATCAATATATGATCGATCTAAAATCAAAGCCATAAGTGGCGAAAGGTCCTGTAGACCTATACTATAAAGCCGTTATAGTGGCGATCGGTCCCCAATGAGTTAAATATCTTGGGATAATCTTTGATAAAAGTCTCTCATTCAACAAGCACGTCACAAATATGATTCAGAAGGCTAAAAGAGGGATCAGTGTTATCAAGGTTATGGCGACCTTCGACATGCAGCAATGGGTACTTTTTCTGCTTCTGCAAGTGATGGTGTTATATGTCATAGATTATGGCCTCGGCCTACTGACTTTGTCCTTGTGGCTAATAAATGTTACTATTCTATAGTTTGTACATAATTGAAGATGTACTTTTTTGGTAGTGTATATATATATTGATTTTTTCCCCCATTCTTTCGACCATGTTCCGCTCTTCCAAATTTTGCAGCATAACTTATGGTATAGGCATATTCTGCGCTTGACTTCCACCAGCTAGTATTATTTCTGTGGAAATACTGTCATTTTCGGGAGCTTTATGTTTCTTCAGATTTTTTATTGCGTGTTTAATAATTTCATCTATCGTTGGATATGGTTCTTTTACTTTTGTTTCTTCGTTTATGTTTACTTCAGGGATATGTTGTGTACCTTTGTACATTTCTTGGCGTATTCTTCACATGTGTATTATCTCTTTTCAATCTTTTAGTATTTTCCCTATTTTTATCTTTAATTACTTTAAGTGCTGGTTTGAAGTTATTTTGTTTTAATGCTTTCGTTAATTCATATATATTTTCGTGTTCCCTAGCTGTTTGTAATCTTCTACTTCCCTGCATGCCTTGATTATGCCTAAGTATTGTTCTTTTTCGTACCTAATTTGTTGCTTTATTAGCTTTGATATTTTTCTGTGTTCCTTATTGTTGTTTTTTAATTTCCTTCCTTTTATGATATTTTCCATAGTTTACATGATATACATTCTTGATGTTTCCTTACCGTTTTATGTATGACTTTTTTTCTGCTGTTTGAATGAAGATTTCAGTTATTTCATTCTCCACTTCGTAAGGGGTTATTTCTTCTTATGTATTTAGGAATATTTTATTTATTTTCTACATCAATATTGTATTCTGCAGCAATGTTTGATATGTCGAATCTTAATATGATGCTGTTTTTATTGTACTTATGTAAAACACAGGTTTATATAATCGATTTAATCAGACACGACAGACTATAACATAAAACTAGTGGGAAATGATGTCCACACAAGAAAACATACAAATTAAACTACAAATCATATTTACCGTTTCAACCAAAAGGTCTTTATCAAGATACACACAAAACATCAAAGACGACGAATGGAAAAATTATCACAACAAACAAACGTATCCAACGGAATTATGGAAATGAGATGCCGGAAGGTCAGGAAGTACATAAAAAACGTAAATATATGTGGAAACGAAACGAACAAAAAGATGAGTAAATGACGGAACAAAAATATTAAGGCAAAGACCACACCAACCCAGTACTAGACATAAGAGTGGTCGGAATTGAGTCCAAAAGGCTTGAGTGTATCCAAGTCAAAAATGAGACGATTTTATAGAGAGTACCTAGATCTATCATCGATGGTGCAGGATCTGATGGCAGTGACCTGAATATCACAAGCATCATGATGATAAACGCCGCTGAAGTGTGTGGCCACATGAGTGGGTGTTCTGTGCTTGATGACATGAAGATGGTTACAAAAGCGATCGCTCAATCTTAAGCCGGTTTCCCCGATGTGCTGTTTGCCGCAGCGTTTACATATGATCACGAAAATGACATTACGGGACTCACATATAAAGGCCTCATCAATGGAGAAAGTGGCCTTGTGAAATGAAATGACGAGTATCTGAACCACGTAAGGACATGTATAGCAACGGCCACGTGAGCAACGAACAGTGCCAAAATGGTCGGGAACAGTAGACTTAAGGTGGCTATGGACGAAGATGTCCTTCAGATTTCTGGCGCCTATAAGCCACCAGAGGTAAGTGGTGGATCAGACTGGAGAAGAGAATAATGTTTAAGCATGATGCGTCGAACAGAAGAGTTATGGGGATGAAAGGTAAGAACAAGTTTAACCCTATCAGAGGAGGAGGAAGAACCCTGAGAGTTAGTCAAGGTATCGAGGCGAGACAAATGGCGCACACGGAGCCAAGCGGATGAAAAAATGCTGTCAGGGAACGATCTTCTACGGAAAAAGTCACATCGCAGAGGACTTGTCAAGAAAATCTTTGTAATCGCTACATAAGCGACGTAGGCGAAAAACTGGGAGTACGGCAGAGAGTTGCGACAAGCAGGAGGATGAGAAGAAGTGTAGAGCAGAAAGCCATGTGCATCAGTAGGTAGTAAACGGATGTGCTAAGATTAGGGGGATGAATGGTGACAATGATATCAAGGAAGTTGACAGAGGTAGTGGAGATGTTAGATGTAAATTGAATAGCAGGGTTGAAACTGCCGATGAAGTTGATGAAGCGAGACAATTCCACTTCGGACATGTCGGTGATACATGTCCATGTATTTGTGGAAAAGAGATGGGAACGGACCATTATAGGTAGACCAAACTAGATGTTCAAGATGTCCCATGAACAGACTCGCATAGCTTGGTCCCATTTTGGTTCTCATGGCAACGGCACTTTTCTCCATCAAATTCAAAAATGTTGAGCTTAAGCACCAGTTCAGCAAGGCGGATAAGAGTTTTTGAGGCGAAAAAGAGCCTAATTATCATTTTTTTTAAAAATTAACCCCCCCCCCCCCAAAAAAAAACCAAGTTCACATGATAATTTAACAAATCCCAGAGCTAGTGAAAATATGTACGTAGCAGTGGCAAACTTGCTGTGCATTATTAATATGGATCTTATATATTAAAAGTTTACAAAGTAGAAACCGGACGTTCTAAAGGGAAGCAGTTTCGTTTTAAAATTCTGGTCCTATTAGAACAATACAAATATAAATAACATGTCTCAGCAACAGGTAACATCGTTTACGTTTTTTGGCGCATCTGCTGTTTCGTCCACCGTTGTGACTTTTAGGGGGGTTAAAAATATTAGAATTAGTTTATAGATATTTTAAAGAGGGGGGGGGGGGAGAAGGGTTAGAAACAGTGTTTAGAATTAATAATTAATTCTCTTTTGTCTAAGGTGTGAATCGATATGATTGGTTTTTCAAGGGAAATCCGTAACGTTATGTTATATAGTAGGCATTAGCACAAAATTTTCAAAATGGGTTTACAGCATTATAAATACCACAGTTAGATAGCCCTTGAAAATTGCAATTCAATGATACCTCAATCAAGTCTGTACGTCAAAGCTGAAAAAAGTTTTGAATTTTTAAAAATTAATTTTGCATCAAAAAAATTTACATGGAACATTTACATATAAATATAAATATAAGGAAATATAAGCTGATTAGTGCACAAAGTTGTGACCAAGAATTGTAGTTTAGCCAATAATTCATGATAATTCATGACATATGAGTTACTAATGATAAAAAATAGAACAAACTATACATTTTTGTGTTCGGGAAGAAAAGACGAATCTGGGGAGTACATTATGCTAATTTTCAAATTCAATCAAAGCTAATTAATATTCAAAAATGGCGGTTAATTTACATAATTAAAATTGAATTGAATAGCCTAATTATTAAACATTTCTATTATTTATGATAAAATATGTTGCAAACTATACATTTCTGTGTTCGGGAAGACAAGACGAATCTGCGGATCACATTGACATAATTTTCATATGCAGCCAAAGATTAATATTCAAAATGGCAGCTAATTTGCATAATTAAAATAATTATTCAATATATTTGTGAATTATGATAAAATATCCTACAGGGTTTTTGTGCTACAAATGCGATAAAACTTTCATGGATTATTCATGTACATAGTGATGTGATTTGTGTTTAGTTTTGTGAACTGCTTGTTTAGGGAAATGTTCCTAGAATGGTAAGAATAACGTAGACATTTTTATATTTTTCTTTCTCATGTCATACATGTCTTCCCCCATCTAAATCCCATTGTATATATAATTTGTATTATTATGCATAGATCATGTTCTAGCAAAGCTGCTACTTGCAGGCAATGCAATACCAATAGTCCAAAGAGTGCGCATTGCAGCACATCAGTAGTGTAGTCACAAACCAAGTCAGACAGTTGTCATGACAACACACAACCTTTTGTAAGGCTTGTAAGCAGGCAAACTAACTCCCATTCATATGCTTTGGCTTAGTTTTTTAAAGAAATTAACAATTTTGTAAATACATAAACACACAGAGCATTTCATATTTTAAATAGATGGCAATTGTATTTCTTGTTAACCAATATGTCTGAAAAACAATATGGCGGACAAGCAGCATGGACATGGTGAACATTGGATGAGACAGAGAGCTCCTCTAATGTCTTTCATACTTGGTATACAACTGTATAAATGGCTAATATAACATTTAGACAGTAAATAAAGTTGAATTTAATAGTAGATTAAAAATGGATAATGAAAATACACAATAAGTGACAATACCTAGTGTTCAAATACAAGTTACTCAAACAATATCCGCTGTTTTTGTCAGATAGATGCCCAACTGTGTACAGAAAAGACTTGATGTCACAAAAATGTCCATTTCTATATGCCAAATAGTATCAGGGACACTGGAAATCTAATTAAAACGTGGTCACTGCCTACTTGCATGGTCAGGAAATAGACTAGTGGCCATTTTCTTCAAGGGACATAATTTGATAAATTTTTTTGGACACCAAAGAGCTCCTTTGTGCTAATGCCTATTATATAGTCCAATGGTGGACGAAACAGCATTTTTACCCATAGGCCCATAATTAGATCTAGGTCCCGTATTCTCATGTGATGATTGACTGGATGGATCAGACTTGGATGAATGGATGGGCCCGCCAGCCAACGATCGTGGCGTAACAACAGTAGTAGTAAAAGTTACTAACAGTAACTCAACTTACTGAATGTTTTCGGTACATTTCACGTTCAAGTAACTGTTGTGACCTTTGGCCTGGATTCACAGGGTTTCCTAACCTTTGACGGAAGTCGGTTGTGGAATGTGATCTTGAGGTGAAGTGTTGGGCGGGTAGTTGGGTAAGATGGTGGTTAGGTGGAAAAAAAAGGAAAATAAGGGGGGGGGGCGAAACCCACTCCCTTATATTACATTCAGCAAAATAATTCATTTCCTTCACAATTAGAAAAAAATAACCCCCCAAAAAAAAAAAAAAAAAAATTCCTTCCGGAAGAGGGGGTGCTACATCACCAAAATCTACTTCCGGAAAAGGAGGAAAAGGGAGACATTTTGAAAATAGCCCGCGCGTTCATTAGAAGAATACTGTAGTGCACAACAAACGATCTGACATATTCCATAAATTTACGTACTGGTGAAATAAGTGCATATTTGGTGCCCGTTTATGCTATCATTATCAATACACATTGATAGAGACTGATAGCAGAATTGACGGATTCAATGGTTACAATGGATTTGGCAGGAGTCGGCAGATATTTTCTTGGAGTTCTTGTGTGAAATAAAGCATGGATTTATCAGCCAAGATGAATGAGGTACGTATTTAATCTAATTAACAATGTTTATATTTTGGACTAAAAGACTATGGATTTTGCCGTATTCCGCGCAAAATGAATGAAATGGTTGGCTCTACCATTCACAAAGCCACGTCGCGCGCAAAAACTCTCCTTTTTGCTTCCGCGGTGTGGCGTCACGGCATCCATTAATTTCATTGGCAGTGCGCAGAAATCCATGACGTCTGGTAGTCAGGAATATAAACATTGCGCTATTTATAGCATGGTGGTTACTTGAACGAGAAATTTACCATGTTTTCCTGTAAAGGAGTGCAGGGAGGCTTTATATGGGATATGGAAATAAAGGCCGCTTTGCCATTGCAGACGCCACAACATGTACACACAGTCATTCTCATTCATTCATTTTCCTTTTGCGCTGAAGTTAGCGCAGAGGTCAGATCTCTCCAATTCTGTCTGTTCAAAGCTATTCTGTGCAGTTCTTGAATAATATGAATATTGGTTGTTTTACTTTCTCTAAGTATTGTTCTTCTGAGTGTTTTTTGGTCTACCCCTTGCTCTTTTGCCTGTAGGTTTCCATTCAAGAGATTGGTGGTGTATTCTGTTGGTGTCTGCGCGTAGGACATGCCAAATGTAGGACCGTACACAGTACAGGAAGGATTTTGATTGTACCTCCTGAAAGAAAAAAAAATCCTGTCCCAACCGTGGATTGAACTGGGAACCTCAATGGTCTGAGGACAGCATTCTAACCACATGGCCATATGCTCTACCAGCAGCAATAAGAGTCAGTAGGAAATAAGTTTGGCCCTTTTCAACAAATAAAGCAAGGAGTTAGACTGGGTTGTGTACTTTCACCAGACCTGTTCTCTTTATAAAGTGAAATCATAATGCGTGCAATAGGTGACATCCCAGGAATATTAGTGGGAGGACATACTATAAATAATTTGATATATGCGGATGACACTGTGCTATGCTCATTGCTAAAAGTGAGGAAGACCTTCAAGATTTAATAAATGTAGTAGTCACAGACAGTAAAGAGAAAGGCCTCTTCCTACATATCAAGAAAACACAAGTAATAGTTATTTCAAATAAACAAAATAACACAACATGCAATATCAAAGTGAATGATATAGCATTAAAACGGGTCCACCAATTCAAATATTTAGGTACAATGATTAAGCAAAATATGGCAGGCAAAACAACATCTTTCACAAAAATGAAAGATATATTGAGTAATATGACCTTGTCATTAGAGGTGAATCCAGCACACCTGTTATTCTTTATCAAAATGTGAACTCTTAGTTCGGCCACACATGATGCATTTCAGCTATTGTAATCCTGAAGGGAGTTACAGACCTGACATATTTATTACCCAGCGGTGAATTAAATAATTCGCATGGAGGCTTGGATTTCGCTTCTGGTTCAAAGATACTGTTGCGAACTTGTTCTGTGTGATAGTTATCAATCGCGGTTGGATCCCCATAACCGTTCGAATAAGTTCGTTGCATGCTACACATACACAGAATAGTAATTTGCTTACTATTATAATAAGTATATGTTATGCAGAAATGGTACTAGATGATGTCTACCTGCCAAGTTTCTGGCTTGCCTCCCCTGATTTCACCAAGGGAGAATTGAAGGGTTTCTCTTATTTCCCTTGAATTTTCTAATTGCAATTGAATTGACAGTGGGCGTGAACAGTGAACACACCCACCTCTGGTTTATTGATATCTCCTAAAAACTAAAAGTTCATCCAGTTTCAGGTGTGAGCATGGCACCTAATGAATGAATGACTAGGGTTTACCTTTAGTGTTAACATGAAACATTATTCTACTAGATTTATTAAGTTCTTTAACCATTTTTCTTTTTATATGTAACCTGTAAGAGTGCAGAAAACAGCAGTTAATTTAAAAAAAACATAATTTGTTTTAATTATGCAAATTAGCCGCCATTTTGAATATGAATTAGTAGTACATACATCTGAGAATCACAGATTCATCTTGTCTTTGTGAATACAAAATATATAGTTTCTGTTGTATTTTATTATGTTTAGACTTTAGGCTAATAGATATTTAATTTATTTCATTATAATTATGCAAATTAGCCAGAGTTAGAAACTGAGTTCACAGAGTCTGAGAGACCAGAACCTGACATGTACACACTCAAAATCAAAAGAATTGATTTATCATTGTTTCTTGTATCCTTAGTTACCTCAAGCAGGGGATAAAAGAAGTGATGCAGACAAGGACAGGGAGAAGAAAAAGAAAGAAAGCATTCTTGATCTGAAAAAATATTTGGACAAACCAATCAGAGTCAAGTTTAGTGGTGGAAGAGAAGGTGATTTTTCTAATGTGGATGTACATAAATATGAATTATAAGTGAAGGTATCAACACACATTGGATAACAATATTAGAATATTTATGGATAACCACTTCATAGATTTTATAAATTAGTAGCATGACAGTATCCTTTCAGTGTCAGTCAACAAATCTCCATAACAAGAAATGTTATTTTCTGTATCATTTTTTAATCAACTACAGTAAAGCCTGCCTTAAGCAGAACTACAAGGGACTGGGACATTTTTTAGCCTGAAGCTAGGTTTCTGATTAATCATGGTATGCCAGAGAAATTTAACCTTTAACATGCATGTAATGGTGTATGGAGATAAAAGACTTGTAAAACAAGAAATTGTAAATTGTGAGATTAAAATTCATTGGAGGGTTCTTCTTCTGCATTCGTTCTCAAACTCCTGCAGATTAGCAGGATGTAGTCCGGAGAACGGAATGTGTTGTGTCATGGTTTACAGCATTGCTGCGATATCGGCGCCTTTCGGCCAGACACATCCGACTTTGGCATGTGTTTGGGTCACTGACCCTATATGGGATGGGACAGCCAACTCCATCTCATAACCTCCTTAGTCGCCTCTTACGACATGCATGGAAGGTAAACAGTGTTGCTATTCTTTGCTCCCCTTTCGGGCCCTGGCAACACACGGGTGATCTGAGGGTTGAATTGTCTGTCAATATGTATGATTGACATACAATCATTATAGAATGTGATTCTGCCAGTAGGGAATTCTTTGGAATCACCTTTGTTTTCATATTAGGTATGGTATCATGCTGCCTTCGTCGTGGTATGAACTTGAACAAGTATAGAACTAACATATTGATGAATTTACCGACAACATTAGGTTTAACTTTCAAGAACATGTTTTTTGACACAGTAAGTTAATTTTAATACTTTATGTATATCTCCAGCAATATTATGCTAGATTGGTTGCAAAAATACATAGTCACAATATACATACGTGGGTTACAGTGTGGTAAATTATATTTTCAGGGTTGCCATAATGGAAAATTAAATAAAAATAAGCAATTTCTTTTTTAAAATAAGCTTTTTCCATTCTCCCATTTGTAAAACCAACTCACACTTTTTGCTTCACATGTACACAAGCAAAACTTAGACCAATATATGCAGTATTCAATTCAATATTTAGGTTGCAAAAATTATTTTAATATCTCTAATAACAAAAAGTTACTATGTTTTCCAAACTTCCAGTTGTGGTTGTTTGTGTTTTATTTTTTGAAAAATGTTCATCACATGCTCACACCTGCGGTATGACAAACAGAATAACAAATTACACACATATTTGCAGTATATAATTCTTTATTTAAATATGCAAAAATTATTTTAATATCTCGTATAAATGTCATTAGAGGTGAGATAAATAGTTTTTCAGTGCTATATAACTCCTATAATAACATCGGTGTGAGTCTTGGATGATAAACAAAGTAGAAAGTGGGAAATTAGAGGTAATAGAGATGTAGTTCTACAGAAGAATGCTGAGAATACCATGGACTGCCAGAAAAATGAATGTTGAAGTGTTGAAAGAGTCAAATGTGAAACAGACCTTAATCAATAATATAAGAAAAAGACAATTTTCATTTTATGGCCCCTTTATGAGACAGGGAGGTTTGGAGAACATAGTCACAATAGGCAAGATTGAAGGCAACAGAGACAGGGCTACAACGGAGAAAATATTAGACTGTTTGACAACCTGGCATGGCAGGGAAACAGCAATGATCTTGATACATAATGCTGGAGATAGAAAGCTGTGGAGAGCCATGATCACCTACGCCAGTCGGCATGGCACCTGATGATGATGAACAAATAATATTTCAGAAATCTCAGGGTTATATACTTTTCTATTGTAGTATTTATACTGTAGTAATTGATACACAATGTAGTTACCTTTTAATTCCTTCTTTATGCATACCTTCAACAAATTGATACTATTGTTGTATGCTATTCTTTGTGGCTGTAAGACAAGTCATTTCACTTATTCATACCAGAGACATATCGAGGAATACAATGTTAAGTCTGTATATTTCATTGACCAATGGATGATGTGGTCAACACCATGCCCACAGTCTTTACTTTCCCAGAAGATCTAGTATCTATATCCTTAGGCTGGGTCGACCTATGTCTTCATTATATTTTTGATTTCCTTTGATTTTAACTCTTTTTTTTTCATGCGGTTTTTTATTTCCATTTACTGCTTCTTCTTGTATGATATTAGAACTCAATATTCCTTGCACAGTCATCTAGTTTTCACATTAGTTAGGAACTGGCATGATTGCTGTCAGCAAACTCTATGTGCTCAGTCTTTTCAAAGGATATTCATGCTGATTGTTCATGTGACGTGCTGTTAAACACTCATTATTCTGCTTGTCATGTGATAGGCCCTACTTTTTGCACTCATTAAAACCCAAAATAGATGCTGAAGTTGGATGTCTAGGGTCAAAAGGTGCAGATATTGCAGACAAGCTGTAAACCACAACACAATACATTATGTTCTCTGGAGCACATCCTGCTAACTAGCAGGAGTTTGAGAACCAACGTGGAAGTAGAAGTAAAATTACGCAGATGAAATACATAAAAGCAAATAATTTAAAAAATAATTCTACGCTCTTACAGTAATGATCACATTGTACTCCCATCTTGTTGTATGTCTGGTAATGATCATATTGTACTCCCATCTTGTTGTGGTATTGATCACATTGTACTCCCATATTGCTGTGTCTGGTAATGATCACATTGTACTCCCATATTGCTGTGTCTGGTAATGATCACATTGTACTCGCATATTGCTTTCTAGTAATGATCACATTGTACTACATTACTAGACAATGCTATGTGTAATGTAGGATACTGTTTTCATTAATTATCTTGTTTAAAAAACACTAGGACATCTTTCCATTGAATTGTCTCCATCTTGTATGTTTTCAGCTAGTGGAATTCTGAAAGGATTTGATCAACTTTTGAATCTTGTATTGGATGGAACAACAGAATATTTAAGGGGTAAGCTCACATATGTACTTTATTCTAGACATGATGATTCTGGGCCATGATTTTTTGTACCTGCACATTGTAGAGCTAACTTCAAGCTGTTTTAGTTAAAAAACATATAAAAACTTACATTTCAGAACCACCAAACTATAGTGATAGTTTTAAAACTAGAAGTTTTAAATTGAATAATGACCCAAGATACATTGTATCCTACTGTTTATTTAGGAATTACTGAGGGGATAGAACAGCCTACCATGTCCAGCAGGTAACCCTCATAACTGATGCAAAACCTTGCCTTAAAAGACCATAAGGAACCTCACGAATAAACTCCGTCATTTTGCTGCATTATCATCAAAGAAATAGTCTTGCAGGAGGTGACCCAAGAAAAAGTGACAGCACTGAAACCTTGGTAGCAAAAGTGGATCATTCAAACAAATTGAAATGGGCACTTCATATAATGAATGAACAACTGTAATAATAGCAGAATGTAAAAAATAGTGGAAGCCTATGTCTTTCTCTCTTCACTAACCCTCTTCTAGCTACAGACATCAAAGATAAACAAATAATGAGATAATTCGTCTTGATATATTCAACTAAAACACAAGGTTAGGTCTTAATGATAGATCTTCGCCGGTGCTAACGGAGTGTGTGCATCTGAGCTGAAGTTTTCGTGAGTGTATTCGCCGTTACACTGTATGAAAAATGGCGGTCAATATCAAGCGGCCTAAACGAGGTGGCTCAAAAAGGAAAAGTCACCGGGCAGGTGCTGGACGAAGGATATCGAAAACAGCTAGGCTAGGAATTTAAAACGTGCGTGTTCTGTTTTGGAATGTGGCCAGTGTACACAAGCGTAGACCAGAGATAGAAACGATGTGTTATGATGCTGACATCATTGCATTGCAAGAAACACAGCTAGGTGAAAGTGGTAATATCAGGATAGCCGGATTTCAGTGTTTCTGCAACAGGTGACATCTTGGACAGGCAATCTTAGTATGCGAGGGTTTTAGTGTATGCAAGGTTGATATGTCTAAGTTGGATAGCGACAATATCCAGTTACAGGCAGTGAGAGTCCAGAGGGTCCAGCACCCATTCATGATTGTAAATGTGTATGCCTGCAACACGAGCGATGATCTTCAGGGTTGGAAAATCCTAGGGGAGATAATGGAACAGAAAAAGCAGATCCTCTTCTGTGGTGACTTCAATGTGAAAGGTACATCATGGGGCAATAGTACTTCGAACAAACAGGGAAGAGAACTTGAGGAGGCCCTGACAGATACAGACCTGGTGTGCCTTAACGATGGCCTTATAACAAGGATGGCAAGCAGGGATAGTGATGATGATAGCGCTATCGACCTGTTATTGGTGTCATCAGCTTCTGTGGCTATCTGCAAATGGGACGTGCTGGGGCATCATGGCAGTGACCACCTTCCATGTGTTGTTCTCTTGAAAAATGACAAAAGTAAGCAGATACGGCCAAAGGTAAGATCCTTTAAGTATGATCGCAGAGGAGTGGATGTTGTGAGCAGAATTCGACAAGACATACGTAAGGCTCAAGTGGTGGGAAATCAGGTGTGGGATAAGCCCCCCTGGTGGAACGAAGAGGTGCAAAGTGCATGGAGCGAGAAACGGAAAGCAGTAGCACTATGGCAAAGGGCAAGGAAACATGTTGCGGCTCAACCCATGGAGGTCACACAATGGAAACGGAAGAAAGATATCTTAGTCCAAACATTCAAAGATGTTGCAAATGCGTCAAAATGGGATGAATTTTGCCAGGAGATCAGACGCGAAAAGTCACTAAAATTGTTCTGGCATTTACACAAATCCATGAATGGTCTGACAAGATGCATGACTATTGCCGATTTCCAGAAGACGGACGAGACGAAAGGTGCAGCGTTGCTGGCACACTACACTGCACAAATTGGTCAGAGAAATGTGGAGGCATATCAAGAAATCAGGAAAACGATTACAGATACATGTAAGAACTTGAGCATGGAAAACCATATGCTAATCACAATTGAAGAAATCAGGAAAGTGCTGAAACGTACAAAAAACACAGCACCAGGGCCAGATGGCATTAGATACGATGACATTAGTCGGAGAACTGATGAGGAGTTGGGAGAGTTGGTGGACATGTTCAATAATAGCCTTCTAAAGGGCACAGTTAAAGAAGACTGGTTGCACAGCTATTTAGTTCCACTACCCAAACCTGGGAAGGACCACACCAGGATACAAGGCTACAGAATAATAACAATGCAGAATACAATTGGCAAGCTTTTGGAAAAAATTGTGGCCTGGAAGGTATCATGTTATCTTGAAAGTAATAAGTGTTTACCAACATTGTTAGGAGGGTATCACCCAGGAAAGAAGACATGGCAGAATGCAGCCATATTTGCGCAGGATGTTTTTGAGGGTTCGATTGGCGCATGGAGACATGTTTGGTCGCAATAGACCTTGAGGATGCGTACAATAGGGTGTCCTTGGATATCTTGATTCACCATCTGTTAAATCTTGCAGTTAATCCTTTTGACGTGCTGTGGATTGGTGCCGCCCTTTGTCACAGGATAGTAGTTCTTAAGTGTGGTAACTGGATATCTGCACCAACAGTTATTAGCCCTGGTCTGCCACAGGGATCGCCTCTATCTCCTGTACTCTTCAATGTATACACAGTACATATCGCTGGCAATCAAATCACAGGTGTTGGCAGAATGATGTCATATGCCGATGATATCCTGGTGTATAGACAGGGCAGAAATCGAGAAGAATGTGTCGTGGAACTACAGAAGGAGCTGGACAGACTGACAAATTGGTGTCGAGATACGGGAGCAGTGGTTAATCCCTCTAAGGCATTCATGACGTGGTTTTCCTTGAATAATCACATGGTAAAGACACCCATGCCATAAATTTCGTTGTCCGGGAAAAGTTTAGAAAGAACTAGCACAATGAGATATCTGGGTGTGTTTTTTGACAGAAGCATGAGTTTCAGGGAACATGTTGACCACGTTATCATAAGGGCAGGCAAAGGCTTAGCAGCAATGAAGGTTATGGCTGCAGTGCAGTGTGAGCAGAGATTGTTATTTCTTTTGTACCAGGGTTTTGTTGTGGCTATGGTGGAATATGCACTGGCAATTCTGACTCTTAGCCAAACTCAGATCAAAAGACTGGATAGAATCCAGAATGCAGCAATGCGTATCATACTGGGATGCACAAGAGACACATCGACAAGAGCTATGCGATACCTACTTGACTGTCCAACAGCTGAGCATAGATTACAGTATTGCCGTGCATGGGCGTACCTTCAAATACATGCAGATAAGGAACACCCGTTGCATTCCGAAATACAGAAAGTTAAAGGCAGCAGACTCAATAGAGGGAGGTCGTGGATGGGACGTGCTGAGGATGTCATACAAAGCGTGTGCAGATTGCAGGATGTGGCAGCAGGTGTGGAATGGATAGGTCTACCTACAGATTTTGAAACTTGTTTGAGAGTAGTAATATCACTTAGCAGGGAATGCAGAGAATGGTGTCCCACAGCTGTGGAGAAAGAAGTGCAGGCTTTAATCAGTGAGAATACCAAAGAGGGGGATGTGATTATATACACTGATGGATCTGTAATTAGGCATGTTCTTGTGCTTGAGCCTTCACAGCTCAGTGCGCAGGTAATACGATCAGGGAGGAAAGTGGTGCCTTTGCGGTCACTACGAGTAGTATGACCATGGAAACTATGGGGGTGACCAGGGCATTTGAGTGGCTACGCACACAGAAGGTAACGCAGGTCTGCATCTTGAGTGGCTCTATGAGTATGATTAAGAAGGTACAAGTGGGTCTCGTTCGCGAACAGTGGATTGAGGCCTTGAGAAAGGCGAGCTTGAAAGTGGTTACAATTATTTTCGTGCCGGGACTTGTGGGCGTTCGAGGCAATGAAAGAGCGGATTAACTGGCATCGTGCGATTGTGGCATGGGGCAATGGATCGCGCTGATGTTTTGAACTCCTTAAGAGATAAAACACGCGAGAGTGAGACTAATGTGGATGATGATTCGTTTTCAATGGCCAGGATTAAAGATCAGGGATTGAAATACGGTGTTGCTAGAAGTGAACATTTTGGAGGGCGCAGAAGAATGATGGTCAACCAGCATAGGACCGGTACTGTCAGCAGAAGTGTAATGGCGGATACACTCAAGGAGAGATGGGAGCAACTATGGACGTGTCCAGTTTGCAGTGATGATCCGACGACTTACTAACTAACTAACTAACAAGGCTAGGTGATTGACTGCACACTTCTCTATTTTCTCAATCTTTTCTTGAAAATGTTACTAGTTACATTTACATGAACATGTTGTAACCAGTGTGTCTGATGAAGGAAAGTATCATGGATGTACTTTGATAGTGCCTCATTAGATTACAATCATCCCCTGCCTGTGCACATTTTCTCAAGTTGTAGGAACATTAGGCTGATATCGTTAGTGAGATAGATGTGTTTTGTTTGTTTTCATAGACAGTAGTGTGAACATGTTAGGTTAGTTCAGAACATCAGAAAAAGAATAAGCCTAGGCACTAAGTGTCATTATATCCTGCATTTAATTGAATTAATGATGAAATTAGGAAAGAGTAGGTATAATATTTGTTGACCATATTGAAAAACAGCAAATAAAATGGTTCTGTCACCTTATGGCAATGATCCTAAACCAAATTACAATAAGAGCATATAACAAAAGAATATCCAGTCATAAAGCCAAAGGTAGACCAAGAAAACTTAATAGACAACATCAATAAAACTGTGAACCAACAGTGATTTAAGGCGACACATCTGGCTTTGGAACGACAACTGAAGCTTTCACCACTACACTTAATGGCAAGTGTGAATACTATCAACCATCATTCACCTGGGGATAGACAATATTATTCTGTATTAAAAATATCAAAGTTGTAGGATCATTAGGCCTAGCTGATAATGTTAGTCAGATCAATGTGTTTAATTTGTTGTCACAGATGACATTATGAACATGTTAGTTTGGTTATGAAATGACATCAGAAAGAAATAATAGGCTTAGGATATAGCTTCATTATATCAGCATTGAATATATCAAACAAAAATAAGTGAGTTCCGCTGAAGATGGATGTATTGGGCCATTGCCACAAATAAAACGGTGACACAATACATTTACATTCTCTGGACTACATCTTGCTGGAAATCTTGTAGGACCGTTGTTCTGCTACAAAAGAGATCCAGCTGGAATTTGAGAATGAATGCTGAAGATGTAGAAGAATAGGTGAGTCACTTATGATATGTTTGTGATTTTTGTTTGCATTTTTCATCATTATTTTCTCACATATGACACCAACAAAACTGACATTACATTCAGTAACCATTTCTTTATTTCCATAAACAAAACTATACACAAGCCCAAAAAAAATGTTAAATGGTATTGGGTTTTCCAAATATCCTAAATAAATAATGTGTAAAGTTAAAATAGAATACAGTGGCAGGGAAAAACAACACAATTTTAAAGCAGTGTACCAAAGGTTAAAAAATATTCTCAAAAATGGCTGTAATTTCCAATGATTTTGATGCATTGCAGACAATATTCATTAAAACTACCAGGACTTTCAGTTTTACAAACACAAACTGGAAAGGAAACTAAATTTGGCCTGTTTTAATTCATGTGTTACCTGGATGAATGTTAGTTTACAATCTTGATTTCCTTGTTGAAAGAGATGCATAACAACTGGCACATCAATGCTCCAACAGTGGATAAAATACATTGAGTCTGGTGCAAAAGAATGCTAAAGATTAATGAAGCGCCATGCAGAATGGTATAGGCGATCATGCTTCTCCACAACTCTCTGTCTCTTGTGTTGTTAATAAGTTCAGTTGGTGTTTTCTTTTTGTGCCACAGTGACAACCATCCAGAAATTTCTCTCTTTGTCTTCCTCTGTCTCTTCTCCTCGGAAGGTCTCCAGTGGTTGATAAATATTCAAGTTTTACTTTTCTCATCACATAAAGGTTAAGCTTCAAGTATAAACAGTAATAGTGGAGAAATAATTGTGCACATCAGTTATTGTAAATACTAAAATAACCAGCAAGAGCATTCTGCCTTTATCACACAGCTACAAAATCCCTCCCTGCAAGTCCCTAATGGGAAACATGCAGTATTTGACAGGTGATTAAAATGACAGTTGCTAAAGTTAGTGTGATGTAATATCCAGTAGTGAAATTGGTCAAAGGTTACACTTAACGAAGGAAAGTTGGCACTGCTACAAATATGAATTGATAAGTTAAAGACATAGGGCAATGTTTCTCATACTGACAATTTGTTTAAATGGGGTATGTTTGTAAATAAATATGAAGTTTAAATGTATGCCAAGAATGCTCTGTCCATTGTTAGTGTCTATGTGTTCACACATTTCAGATCCTGATGATCCATACAAGCTAACAGAAGATACCAGATCTCTAGGGTTGGTAGTGTGCCGAGGAACATCTGTGGTGTTGATTTGTCCAGCAGATGGAATGGAAGCTATAGCTAATCCATTCATTCAGCAAGACTAACAGGCTATTTTTGAGTTGAGAATGAATGGTCAGGAATGTGACATGACAGTGCTGATATTTGTATATGAATAAATAATGTACTTGCTTATCTGCTGCAGTGTGTACTTGAAGTGTGAAACATCTTATTTGATTGCAAACATTTTTTAATTAATTACTGTTATTCATTGTACAATTCTGTCTGGAATACATTTTGTTAATCCCTTAATTTTTATGTGGTTTTTTTTTCCTGCTGTATCCAACAAATGTTTTTACATATACTTGAAATGAGAATATATTCTTTACAGAGTATGGTACAGTTTTACAAGCTGATATGACAGATGAAATAACTATATATATCTAAAAATATAAGCCTGTTTTTTTATATGCTACCCAAAATCCACAAAGAATCTAATTAGACTTACGTAAAACACAGGTTTATATTCCGTTTCAATGGGACACCACAGACTATATCTAAAACTAGTGGGCAATGATGAGCACACAAGAAATCATAAAAATTACAATACACAAATCACATTCAACATTTCTACCAAAAGGTCTTTATCAAAAAGGTCTCTACAAAACATCAAAAGACGACGAATGGAAAAATTATCACAACGTCCAACGGAAATATGGAAATGATATGCCGGAAGGTCAGAAAGTACATAAAAAAGTAAATATATGTGGAAACGAAACGAACAAAAAGATGACGTAAATGACGGAACAAAAAGAATAACGACAAAGACCACACCAACCCAGTACTAGACATAAGAGTGGTCGGAATTGAGTCCAAAAGGCTTGAGTGTATCCAATTCAAAAATGAGACGATTTTCTAGAGCATACCTAGATCTATCATCGGTGGTGCAAGATCTGATGGCGGTCACCTAAATATCCAACGCACCATGATGACCATCGCAGTTGAAGTGTGTGGTCACATGAGTGGGTGTTCTGTGCTTGATGGCATGAAGATGGTTACAAATGCGATCGCTCAATCGCAGGCCGGTTTCCCCGATGTACTGAATAATCCATCTAAAGAATCTATGTAAAGAATCTAATCCATGTAGACCTGTTGTCTCTACCTGCTCTATATTCTACATAGCCTTTATATGAATTCCGTGACATTATTTTCCAAGCCTTGGTAGTGAAACTTCCTACAAGACATTAAACATTCCCTGTCTCTATTTTTACTCTGTTCAGTTGTCTTCTGACTGCACTTATCATTTATTCTTACTTGATATATGTTCTTTAGATACCTCATTCTGGTGGTCTTGGAGCTTTGTAGTTCTTTCTTGATAGAGTTCATCTCTCTGTTATCTACCACCACTATTATCCGTCATGCTAATACCAATCATCAAATATTGGAACGGTCTCATTATAGATTGACTATTTAATATGCTTTCAGTTTAGATACTAACAGTTCAAATGAAGGACCAAATCATTGCAAACTTGTAACTCAGACTGAGTAGACAAATGTGATACACACACAGTTTTTTGGGGGGGTCACATGTTGCAGGAGAAATCTTAGCAACTATTTTTACCTGTTGGTCATATATGGGGTACTTTGCGGACATCTTCTGCGGGAATTTTATCCATTCACAGTCACACACATCAGAATTTTATTTTTAGTTTGTTCAACAGATGGTACCTCAGTATGTGCACAATTTAAAGATCTTGATTTGTTCATTTCTACAAATTTGGTTATACATTAACTTTTTGATGACCTGGTATTATGACACATCAAATTTTTGATGACCTGTTGCAGTCTATGGATACATCAAATTTTTGATGACCTGGCATACATCAACTTCTTGATGATGATGAAGTCCCTTTAGCTGTGAGCAGGTAGATCTTTCTGACAAAATAAAATGTCCTCAGTTGTGATGTAGATGTGTAGAGTGTATGGTTGGAAGTGATGGAAGCAGATGTTAGTCAGTTGTGGACACTGGAGCAGCAAATATTCAGCTGTTTCTTCGTGGTGGTTGCAGTATCTTCAGTTTGATTAATTTAGTGAATTTTGTCTGTAATCCAATGTTTATTGACTGGAGTATGTTCTCAGAATATCAGACTGGTTTATTTTCCTAGGATGCTTTAGTGAGTCCATTGGATTGACGTTTCTCTTGATGTTTATAAAAAGTGAGTGCCCTATCTTTGAGATGTCCCACTGTTATTGTTTGTAGTTATTTGTGAAGATCTGTTTGTATGTTAGCTTTGTGGTGCTTGGTGAAATCAGTGGGTAGCATCTCCTTTCATTGATAGTTTGTGAGCCGCTTCGATTTCAGCGACTCCAACATAGCCAGGCATCCATTGGAGTGACTTTGACACATAGGAGATGGAAAATTGATCAATTTATTTATTGATGTTGCAGTCTATGGGTAGCTTTCTGTTCTCTGGGGCTTGGAATGTTGATTTTGAGTCTGAGAAGATGACTATGTCCTCAGATGGGGTGATTCCACTCTTAGTCTGTGTTAATTCGATTGAAGGCTTTTTCCATTGCTATTATCTCTGCTGCACAGCTGGAGCACATATCTCCACAGGTACCAAATTTGCTTGGGTAGTCTTCTAGGTCTGTATTGGGATATTCTATTACAGCTCCACATCCTGTGTTGGAGCTAACTTTAAGTGTGGATCCATCTGTATATACATGGATAATATCTTGTTGATATAAATGGATAGTTTTTAGGACGACGGTTTTCAGGAAAGGGGTTAAGATGTTCTTATCTGCTTAAAAATCTGATCAAAGCGTTCAGTTCTTATGGTAGGAACAGTGGCCTGTCTGCAAGGTGGTTCGATATTAATATTTTCATTTTTTTTTTGTCCATTGGTAGGTGATTCTTTTCACTGGCTTCCTTTGCGCTCTTGATGAAAGATATTTTGAGTATTATGTGTTTTGGGGCCATTTTTCTGTTGTCTATTTCTTTTCTTCTGTAGTATCAATTTTTATGTATCTTTTGAAGATTTCTACTACTGTTCATTCACTTCTTAGATTAAGGGTTCTACTTTTGTGTTAATTTCACATGCATCTGTTGGAGTGGTCTTTATTGCACAGCTTATAAACTGTAGTGCATTATTTTAGACTTCAGAAGGAGGCTTTTACTTGCTAGTCTGATGAGAGTGAGTAGTCAATGGCTGAGCAAACATATCTTATATAATTGCCACAGCAAATGTAGATTATTACCTTGCAGACACCTGAGGACAGAGTCACTTCTCAGACTCAAACAGTGCACCCCATTTTCAAGAAAAGAGGTGCTTTATGTGTCTGATCCTTGTTGATGTTTTCTTAACAAGCTTTTCTAAGTGGGGCTTCATGGTAAGCCTCTGATAAAACTCAACTCTGGTGTCTTGGAATCTTTCAAATGCAAGTTTCTCACCACTTAATTTGACTTATTCCCACTTATCTTCTTTTATTTTTGTTTATGCTGAATAAGCTGTATAATTTTTTTATCTTGAAAAATGAGCCCTTTCAACTGATCCATTGTCCATTCTTTCTAAAGCCTAATTGGTTTGAGTTTATGATCTTAGTACTTTCTGGCCAAGAATACTGTCTCTCCTTTATCATTCTTTCAGCGGCCTTTCCCATATATGAAAATGGTTGGTATCTACGAGGCGTGTTCAAATGAAAACGGGACTTGTTACACCACGCGTGATAGAGCGCACTGATATTGATGACATTTTGCACTAGTAATGAGTATCCAATAATTTACATACGGTCACGTGTTCATCTTCCCAGCATGCATATGTGCTGCAGAAGACTGTTAACAATATGGCGGGTGTGATTCCGAACCCGTCCAAAGTGAATCAGCGTGCTGTGATCCAGTTTCTTTCATTTGAAGGATGTCAAGCAGTAGACATTCATCGGAGAATGAAGGCAGCATATGGTGACAAATGTTTGTCGAGGACCAGAGTGATGGAGTGGGTGCGTATGTTTAAAGACGGAGGTTTCTGCTGGGAAGGTTATGGTGACTGCATTTTTTGACCATGAAGGGCTTTTGTTGACTGATTTTAAGGAACCTGGTGTCAACATCAATGCCGCCCATTATAAAGACACTTTAGACAAGCTGCATAAGGCCATCAAGGCTAAGCGACCAGGCAGACTTTCTCAAGGTGTGATTCTTCTCCACGACAACGCTCGTCCGCACGTCGCAAAAATTGTGCAGGAAACATTGGGAAGTTCTTCATCACCCAGCCTATAGTCCCGATTTATCCCCGTGTGATTTCCATTTGTTCGGACCGTTGAAGAAAGCACTAAAGGGACAGCGATTCAACAGCGACGCAGACGTGAAGACAGCGGTGACCACATGGTTCAGAGAACAGCCACGCAACTTTTTCTCGGACGGCATTCGACGTCTACCTAAACAGTGGGATGCTTGCCTAAATGCATACGGAGATTTTTTCTGATGAACCCAGGTGCATTCTTATTCACAAGTGGTTGCTTTGTTCAATTCCGTTGAAAATATTAAATTGCGTATGATACTTTTTAAATAAATCCACAAGTCCCGTTTTCATTTGAACACGCCTCGTAGTTACTTGGGCTATATATTGATTTTAAGATTGGGACAATGTTTGCTTTTCTTGAATCTCTTGGCAGCTTTCCTTCTCTCCAGGTGTTGTTAATGAAATAAAAAATTATGGATAGTTCATAATCTGAGGGACCATTGATGATTTCATTTGCAATCTTGTGAGGCCTGCAGTTTTTCCTTTCTTACATTTTTGAGGATAACTTGAATTCAGAGAGTAAGAAGTCTCGTTCAAATACCTCACAGCTGACGGTTGGTTGTCTCTCCAATGTTTTAGTAAAGTGTCTGAGTTGTCTTCATTCTTTCTGGGTTGTTACTGGTTTACATTTGCAAAATAGTTATTGAATGTCTCTGCTTTCTGTACTTCCCTTGTTAGTTTTGCACCCTTTTCTATAATAGGCCCTGGATCTTTTATTAATTTTACTCCAGAAAAGAAGTGTCAAGCTTTTTTGGGACCAAGTTTCTAATTTTATTGTTTACTAAATAATTTTACTTTGATTGTAAGCCTATTATAATTTGCTTTGTTGGTTAGGGTTGGGCGCCTCTCTGCCATGTCTTTTTTCTCTCTTTTCCAGAGCAGTTTTCTTCGTGTGCGTTCACTCCCTGATAATCATCACGATAGTTTGTATGCTTTCCACCAGGGAGTTTTAAGCACATTCTGCTAGTTTACAGCATAGCTGCGATATTTGCACCTCGGAAGGTCTGACACATCTGTTTTCGTCATGCTTTTAATTTGGGTGGGCTTTCCTAGCTTGTGACAGCCTTCCTATCTGTTACTAAACGGCAAATGTGTATCACCCACTTGTGACCTTGTACTTTCCTGAGTGGTAGTCTCTGAGAGGAGGCAATAATCAGGGATTTAGATTTGGGTCGACGATGTCTATCTCGCATGGTGTTCCGCTGCCAGTGAATTCGTCTCACATAATTACACATTGTGTCTGTGCCCTTCATAGGTACTGAACCTTTTCTCTCTGCGAGAATGCTTCCGGTATAGGAAAGCTTTGACGGTAGAATTGGGCCTGGGTTTATTCACCTGTTTAGCTAAGTTGTCATTCACTGACATCGTAAAGTCCTCGTCCAAGTCTAAGTCTCTACACATATTTACGAGCATCAGGGACTAGAAGAGTGTTCTCAAGCTGAACAAAACTTTAGTTCCGATTTCCTTGTAACATTTTCCTGTCCTATTTGCATGTGGCGTTGTGCTGCTCTCCCATTGTACTCAATGTTATCCTCATGGAGATTAGTGTATGACTCTCAGTATTTGTCATGATATCTACCCATCGTGACATTTGCATTGGCCACCCCTCCCATGCTCCAGCCAGACTATCTTGCATCGCTGTGTGTCAAGAGTGTTGCTGTATGTATTGGTGCAGAAGTGTCAGATATATTGCTTGTCTTTTTGCAATAAATTC
This sequence comes from Meghimatium bilineatum, assembly GCA_034231615.1. Taxonomy (NCBI): domain Eukaryota; kingdom Metazoa; phylum Mollusca; class Gastropoda; order Stylommatophora; family Philomycidae; genus Meghimatium; species Meghimatium bilineatum. The sequence goes on from CM067304.1 coordinate 35,035,304, forward strand.
CGTCTGCTGCCTCCACATTCATGGACATGATCCCCAAAAGTGTTGGCCAGGAACACAGGACGAACAGTTTTATTTGGCGGTGCACTACAAAGAGGTACCTTTTAAGATCTTGGTTATCTGCTAACCCTTGGACTGCATGTGAGCAATGCAGTACCCTTTACACCCCAAGTGGTTTTAAATCCTCTATTCTAAAAGTGTTTTAATTTTTTTAAATCCTCTGATGGATTTAGTTGCATCTAAAAATATTTCTGCTGATATTTTGCTGTACACATTGTCAATATCCACTGTTACATTGATTTTCTGAAATTTCTGTCTTACTAAATCCTTGAAAGATCTCGCAGCTTCCTTTCTGTAGTTCCATGAGGACTTCTCCACAAGCATAGTCTGATCTGTTGTTACTCTTCTAGCAAGATGAAGCAGGGTTGGTGGACTGCTTGTGTTCTGAAGTGGAATCAATGTGCAATGTCAATAAGTTCCTCAATAGATATTCCTGTTTGGTGTTCTATTTGTATAGCCCCCATAGAGGTGAATGCCTGTTTAAATCACCAGCAATAGTTGTTCTTCTCAGATGTACAGATTGGACAAGTTTTTTAGTGTGAGGTGGGTCTAATGTGGGTTATAGATATTATTTATTTTTTAGTGTGAGGTGGGTCTAATGTGGGTTATAGATATTATTTATTTTTTAGTGTGAGGTGGGTCTAATGTGGGTTATAGATATTATTTATTTTTTAGTGTGAGGTGGGTCTAATGTGGGTTATAGATATTATTTATTTTTTAGTGGCTGACCATCTCCCTTCAAATGTTCACTGTCTGTAAGTCTGTTTCGTCATTTGTTTCAATTTTGGAAACCACAGCTGTGTGTTGTTCTGGATTAGTGTAATTGGTTGGCTGGTTGCTGATCTAGCTGTCCATGGGTTCATGCCCTTTGACCTAATGCCATTAAATGGCATTATATTGCTGGGAAGTTTGTGGATTTTCGGCCCACCCTGGGACAGAGCCAGAGAATAACTATTGCCCTCCAGGAAGGCAGGTTTCAACCTATGCACTGCTCCTAGCCACTGTAGCCAAGATAGGGTTCACTGTGCTCATTCCCCGTCACCAATTGACTACTGGTTGTGCCGAACTTCTCTATTGCTCCAGGCATGCAACCAAATGTTCACGTCAAAAGGATTGTCACGTCCTGAGTCACTGTGCCTCTATGATGGGTTTCAGCCATATGAAAAAACAGTGCTGTCAGTTTCCTCCTCCCCAGTGCTGTACAGTACATCTCTGGCTCCCTCTCAACAACAGAGGGTGCATACATATATATTCAGGTAAACATGAAACATATTTCAACAACAAAATAAAAGCATAATTGTATAGATGACGTGCCATGAAGGTTCTCTAAGAAGATAACCTCAATATAATGGCATGTCATCCACTAAGGTTTTCTGTTGCATGGGTGGTATGTCTAGTGGGCCATTGGTGAGACCCAAAGACGCAACCACATGTGTGATTAGTGTAATTAATTCCTGGCATTTTTTGGACTTACACGCATTATACAGTGTATAGATTAGTGTAATTAATTCCTGACATTTTTTACACTTACACGCATTATACAGTGTATAGATTAGTGTAATTAATTCCTGACATTTTTTACACTTACACACATTATACAGTGTATGTATGTGACATGGATAGGGAATCTTTTGGTAGCATTTGTCCCCTGTTATTATTGCACTTGTATGTTTAAGGTCCAGGAGTAGATTAGTAAGTTGTAGTTATTTATTTTTGATTGATTTGTGAGATGTTTATTTGTAGGATGTGCAGTGTGTCTGGGTTGCGAGGTTTAGCTGTAGCATACTGCCCTCTCCAGGTGCAGAGGAACAGTGTGAACCTTGGTAACTGAGGCATCACCTGAGCTCATATAAGGTTTGTTGTCTCAAATGCATGGTTAGGTTTGGGAGATTTATGGACTTCTGATAAAAAATGGTGTTGGAAATGAATACGTTTTCTTTGTGTACTATTCGTTAAATGAATTTCCTCCTGAAAGCAACAGCAAACAATAGGAGTCATGTTCCTAGAATAATGCTTCAAGAAAAGTGCCCAAGATGAGCTGGAGGCAACTGAGATGTGATTTTTAAGAAGAATGAATAAAACTAATATAGAAGTTCTCAGAGAAACTAAAGTAAAACAACAAATTATAGTGAAACAATCAAGATTTTTAGGGCATGTTATGAGTAAAGTAAAACTTGAACATTTAGTAACCACCGGAAAGATTAAGGGGAGAAGAGACAAAGAGAGAAATTTCTGGATGGTTTGTCACTGTGGCCCAAAAATAAGTTACCAGCTGAACTTATTAACAACATCAGTGACTGAGTTCTGGAGAAGCATTATTGCCTACTCCACTCGGCATGGCATGTGATTGATTGATTTATGAATGCATGTTTGGTCCCAAAAGGGAGACATTCCATTCAGCAGTATGTTAGGATTTTCAGGAGCATAGAGTATACATCTGGGATAACTTGGTCATCATTCTACTGTCAGCTCTGTAAATCAATCTGCAGCGATCTGATTTTTCCTGCCACCCAGGAGACAAGCACAAAGGAGCAGGTGCACCTTGATGATAGTGGCTGAAAATTCATGTCAACATTCTTGTTCTGCAGGCGGGACATTCGGCCCAGACCGTACACATTTATCCATCCCCTGATGACCTGGTGTTATAATACATCATCATACCATAAGTGCATACTAAGTAACTCAATGAATATGATTCAGAAAGTCAACACAGGTGATGTACGTAGGGGATTGGTGAAGTCATTAGAGAGAGTTAGAATGTGGGCATCACTATGAAAACCCACACTTATCTTTGTCCCTGGACAAGTGGGTGTGGAGGGAGATGAATGGGCAGACTTATTAGCTAGCATTGCCACTATAACAGATGTCAATCTATGGACCGAGCAGACATACTCATTGCTCTTCAAGAGTCTGCACGTTCAGATGATTTTGAGATGAATGAGCATGAGTCAATATCGAGAATGCATGAATTGGGAATTAGGATGGCCGTGGCTCATAGAGACCACCTGACAAAGATTTTATTTTAAAAGCAGTGGACCAACATAGAACCGGAACCAAGAGATTTACTGAAGCGTAGATCTGAGCACCTATGGATATGTCCGGTGTGTGTGAGCACCTATGGATATGTCCGGTGTGTGAAGAGGATAATCAACATATCTAATACATATGATACATCAACTTCTTGGTGACCTAGTACAGCAGAATCCCTTTATAGAACATCCCTTTATAACAAATTTCTCTATTTAATGACACTTTTCAAAATCCAAAATTATATTTATTCTTTCTGTAGTGTATATAGTGCATTTATTGATTCATGACAACCAAGGTGTTCTGTCATGTGACTCATTCTTTTCCTTAACATTCACTTTTCTTTCACAGCATTTTTTGATGTCAGAGTAATTCTTCTTCTGCGTGCGTTCTCAAACTCCTGCAGATTAGCAGGATGTAGAACGGAATGCATTGTGTCATGGTTTACAGCATTGCTGTGATATCTGCGCCTTTCGGCCTGACACATCCAACTTCAGCATGGCTTTGGGTCACTGACCCTATATGGGATGGGGCAGCCAACTCCATCCCATAACCTGCTTAGTTGCCTTTTATGATATGCGTGGAGGTAAACAGTGTTGCTATCCTTTGCTCCCCTTTCAGGCCCCAGCAACACATGGGCGTCAGAGTAATAATACTAATAATAAGACCCATAACTCATCATGATAATAGGGGTGCCACACTGGATACATCAGGGTAATAGGGGTGCCACACTGGATACATCAGGGTAATAGGGGTGCTACACTGGATACATCAGGGTAATAGGGATGCCACACTGGATACATCAGGGTAATAGGGGTGCTACACTGGATACATCAGGGTAATAGGGATGCCACACTGGATACATCAGGGTAATAGGGGTGCCACACTGGATACAACAGCACAAAAAAGCTCTCCTAACAACTCTATCCTCAGCTATATGGAGGAGTGTAGAAAAATCATGCCCAGACGATTCCTTGATGTTATCAATCCATGATTTTCTCTGTACTCCTATCTTTCGACCCTCAACTGTTCTTTGCAAAATTATTGTAGAAAGTGAGTATTGTGAATTGATATTTCGGTAGCCAACCAAGTGCCAACTGTTTATATTCATATCAGTCATCAATTATACAGGAACCCATTATTGATGAGATATGATATTGGCAGGAACCAGAACAAATCAATATCAGATGCTATTAAGGGGAAGTGGATATCTGTGGTCAGATCAATAGTGAGCCAGAATGCTACAAAAGGGTCAAGCATTGTTTACTATTACTAGCATTCAGATTAGTGAAAGCGGGATTAGTGTACAGTAGGAGAAATGCTGGCTAAATACAGTGGAATCCCATAACAACTTGTTCCAGACCAACAAAATATGTATGTAATAACAGATATTGGTTATACAATATAGACTAAATATAATTTGGGATTTGGAAAAGTGTTGTTATATAGGGAAATTGATGATAAAAGAGGAATTCCACTGTATCTATATATTGCTATGGATTTACCATTCAGTGTAATTGGTAAAACACTGAACATATATCACCACCAAAGTTGGGCTGAGACAATGCATCTCCAATCTCTGGACACACATCATCCAGCTAGAAATCTAATCCTGCTACAAGAAAGATCTGATGTAAGTTGAGAACAAGCACAAAAAATAAATGTGGAAACCAAACTTATTTTCAGTAACCACAGTTACAATCATGAGTCTGTCAACAATATTTTAAGTGAAGATCATTCAGTTTAAAACAAAACTTTATTGAAATCATATTAGAAAAATACATAGCAAAAAATCTGATGAAATAAATCAACATTGGAATCAATTTCAAATACTGAGGAACACACTGTGTTCATATTGATAATCACAATTCCATGAAGAAAAAAACCCACTATAACTGGAATATCAGGGTTTTTTTATAGGCATGATCATCATCTGGTTTCTTGCATGTTGCAGATCATTAATTCTGCTGTGGTGCAAATCTATTTTATTTAATTGTATTACAAATTTGTTTAGTAGGACAAACATCAGTAGACTTCGGCTAGTAGACATGTATGTTCAGATGCGTATTCTTCCAAATGATCTCAGCAGTAGTCAAATACACTGTAGCAGAGCCTGTCTTATTTGTATGAATCTAAACATTGACCTAAGAAAAAAATATTTTACCAAGATAGCAACTTTTCATCCTACTCTTTGATTGATTTCTGAACTGATGTGCACAAATCCTAGGTGATCATTATTGTGTAGGACTCTTTAACTCAAACTCAATACATTTAGGGTAAGAGGTCAGTGCTGAACTTAATTATCAGGGCAGTTCCCTTATAGTGAAAGGTCAAATATTTATAATTATTAAGTCAGTCTTTTTTAGATGGCAGAGGCACTAAGTGATCATAGAGTTAATGCAGGAAAATAAAACAACACCAAAGGGAATAAATATAGGTATTCTGTGACTCTTAGGCCTATGTGTACTGTCACTAGTCTATATGCTGTCACTGTTGGCCTTTGAGCTGTCACTAGCATGTGCACAGAAGTGAGTTAATTTATTATAAAATAATTTATATATTAATTTATGCATTTAACAGATATACAGAGGAATCCTTCTACAGCATATTCTGTTATAACAAATTTTCCTATATAGCAACACTTTTGAAAATACCCAATTATATTTTATATTCTTTGTACTATATATGGTGAATTGGTGTTCTTATATATACATATTTTGTCAGTCCACACCAAGTTGTTATAACAGAATTCCACTGTATCAGTCTTGAATACCCATTTTTTTTCTATTTGATCCAAATTATTGAGAAGAATAACCAATTTATATTTGTTGATACAAATATGATGTCAAAATAGGCCTATCCTGCTGCACCTTGAAATATGTCCTTTGCAACTTAATATTCTCCCTATCTACACAGCTTCAAAGATTATGTGATAGTAAGAATTATTATGTCAACATTGCCATGTTTTATGTAAGTTATTGCACATACACACATATACATTGCCATGTTTTATGTAAGTTATTGCACATACATATACATTGCCATGTTTTATGTAAGTTATTGCACATACACACATATACATTGCCATGTTTTATGTAAGTTATTGCACATACACACATATACATTGCCATGTTTTATGTAAGTTATTGCACATAACACATATACATTGCCATGTTTTATGCAAGTTATTGCACATACACACATATACTGATACAATTATGAAGTTAATTATATTAAAAAAACATTTTAAATGTGAGACAAATGCTAATGATATTGTCTGAATGAGTCATAATTCATCAAAATAATGGTATATATATATAATGATAATAATACTTGGAAATTGTTGTTTTATCAAGGAATGCATACGTTTTAATAGCATATGGTCAATTAATGCAATGACAAACATAGAGGTGACAAGGTCAACAGCTAAATCTATAAGCTACTCTACTACTTTCAAACACAAGTATGGACATTGTAAATACTAGACTACAACTAGACAAACTTCTCTCTGTATGTAGACTGTACATTAAAATGATGTTGGGGTCTATTAAGGTTAATCTTGAATGTTTGTATTTTTATCTAAATATTGAGAGTGGCAACCAATTATTTAGAAATGGGGGTTTATTTTGTTTTGACATTCCGTTTCTAGTTATTTTATTTCCTTCTCATTAATCCAGAAAAAATTCAGTCATAAAATTCAAAATAGTTGAGAATTAATGTCCAATACACTGTATTCTTCTCCTGTTATTGATGAAAGAGAGAGAAAGCACATTTGATTCAGTTAACAATTAAAGCTCATTCAAATTACAGTGGAATCCCGTTATAACAACTTGTTGTAACAACAAAAGATGTCTATAATAACAAATTCGCTATATGCAGTAAACAAAATATAGAATAAATATGGTTGGGGGTTAGATAAGTTTTTGTTATTATTAAATAACAAAGACATATACCGGGTAACTGTTGTTATATAGAGAAATTAGTTATAAAATAATGCACTATAGAGGGATTTTACTGCATCTTGTTGCTAAATTTACCAGCAGAATGGAAATATAGTTTCAGGTGATATGTTTTTGTTAAAGAGAACTTCAGTCATAACTTCCTGATGTTGAGTATATGACACCTGGGTGGAAAGGTAAGTTACAGGTGATATGTTCTTGACAAATATAATAAGTTATAACTTCCTGATTGCATCTACAACTTCTAGAAATACCCAACATTGACAATGAAGAACAAAATAATGATCTGTCAGTCTTGCATTCATTACGACATGTCTCTGCAAGATATTGAACATCAGATTCTTCTTCTTCTTTCGTTCACTTGAAACATGTCTATATCTGTAATTCTGTCTCCTTAATAAAACTCACTGTCTTTTGTAGTTCATACAGTGTCCCATAGAGTTTTGATTCCAGTGTTGTTTCCTCTGGCCAATATGTCTGCCTCAGCGTTTCATGCTCAGAACACTCTTGAAGTATATGTTTGGCACTCTGTGCTGCCTGTCCACATGTACACATGGCCGTGTTGCCAATTTTGAACTTTGTATACATGTGACTGCGGAGTCGGTTGTGTCCTGTTCTGAGACGTAGAATTATAACTTGTTCTGATCTGTTCATATTGTGATAGTCATCTTGTGTTGGTGTTTGTGGCTTTCTTATTGACTTTATCATCTGTTTTTTCTGATGGTAGGTGATTGGTATATCTGGTTGGTCTTCGGCAGCACCTTCCTTAGCCAGTTGGTCTGCTTTTTCATTTCCTGGTATTCCACAGTGAGAGGGTATCCACTGCATGGTTACCCTATACTGGTAAGACAATTCGCTAAGTAGTTTTTTTAAGTCTGTTAGTTTTCCAGATAGGAGAGCTTGAAGCACTGACCTTGCATCTGTCAGGAATACCATAGGCTGTAGGTCAGAGTTGGAGTTCAGCAGTTTTTTAGCTGCCACACTAATTGCCTGGATTTCTGCATCATAATTATTGCAGAATTTTCCTGTCGGTGTTCTGATTGTATCTCTAGGCTTGTGTGGATATTCTATATATACACCTGCACCTCCATTCCTCACAGCATTCTGTGCTGACCCATCTGTGTACACTCTGACCCATATATCTTGTGGATATTCCTCATCCAGGAAACTGAGGGTGATTGTCATTCGCTGCACACTGTTCTGTTCGTCCTCGCTTAGTATTCCTTTCACATGGGTCTGAATGTATATTGGCATTCCATGGCTTTCACTCCACGGGGTTTGCTCTGGTACAGACCTTAAGGGGCTGCCAACTTCAGGTAGGTCTGTAAGTTGTCTACGGAGTCGTTTAGCTTGATGGATAAAGCTGCTCCTTTTCAGTCGTCCCATTGCTAGATTTTGGAATCTTTCCTTCATTGGATGACTTGGCATACACTGAAACTTTTCTGCTTGAATTAGTACTTTTGTGTCTCTGCGTTCGCCAAGTGTTTGCATTCTTCCCATTTTCTGCATCTCTGCTATGGGTGTTGATTTCATTGCTCCCAACATTATTCTAAGTGCCTGGTTTTGCACTTTATCTAGATCTTGTAATGTGGTGTTTGATGCAGGACACCACGCAGCTGAACCGTATTCCAGGTGTGGTCTTATGCCTTGCTGGTAAACTTTACTGAGTATATTTCCACTGGCTCCCCATGTGGTTCCACTTAGTTTTCTCAGGATAGCTAGCTTCCTCCTGGCTTTTGTTGTTGCTTTGTTTATGTGCTGCTTCCATGTCAGCTTATCATCAAAAGTAACTCCGAGGTATGTGGGTTGTTTGTCTTCTTTCAAGAGCTCTCCATCTATCTTGATATGACCAGCTTTTTGTTTTGGTGAGAGGGTAAAGAGTGTAGTGCTGCACTTATCTGTGTTAATGCTGACGCACCATTTATTAGCCCATAAGGTTAGGGCATCGATAGCTCTTTGTATTTGTTTAGTGGCCACTGTTGCATGTTCTTCCGTGCACCAGATCACCAGGTCGTCAGCATACATTGCCACTTTGATCCCGTGAGGTAGTTCAGCAACTAGGTCATTGATGTAAACCAAGAAAAGTGTGGGTGACAGGACTCCTCCCTGGGGGACTCCATGACGCAGTAGAACTTTCTTGCTCTTGCGACCATCTAATTGTACCCTGGCTCTTCTATTATGCAGGTATGCTTTTACCCATTTGTACATTCTTGAGCTAACCCTGCAATTTCGCAATTTCTTTAGGAGCCCTTCTTTCCAGACCTTATCAAATGCTTTCCTGAGGTCTATCCATGCTGCTAGTACCAGTTTCTTTTCTTGGAAGGCATCCTCAATCTCTTGGGAGAGGTAGGTTGCCTGATCTTCAGTAGAGTAGCACTGTCTGAAACCTGCTTGCTGTGATACCAGAAGGTTTTCACTTTCAAGGTACCACTGCATCCTAAGATTGATAATGCGTTCCATTGTTTTACATAGACAGCTTGTGAGGCTGATGGGCCTGTAGTTGGAGACTGTGTTGCCATCTTTTCCTGATTTGAGGAGTGGTATCATTATTGCTTCTCTCCACGCCTGTGGTACATTACCTGTGGACCAGCTTGTGTTAAAGATCTGCAGTAGCTTTGCTCTTGCTGCACTTCCCAGGTTTCTAATCATTTCATTGGACACTCCATCAGCTCCAGGGGACTTTTTCATTTTCAATTTGGATATTGCATGCTCCAGTTCTCTCATTGTGATTGGTGCCTCCATGACTTCAGGTATAGGTTCACCTTGTCCAATGTTTTGCTGGTTCTCTCGAACCTCCTGTTGTTTGTCTGGGCTGACTTTGACGTTATTGTCTTCTGCAAAGGAATCTGCAAAGTAATCAGCTGCATGTTTACCTGTTAAAATGTTTCTATCTTTATAAAGTGTGATCTTGGTATTTCTCCCTGTACCTTCATCATTTAGTTGTTTTACAAGTTTCCATAATTTCCTAGTATCTCTTTCTAGGTTCAGCGACTCTGTTTTTTCTTTCCAGCTGCTCCGTCTGGCTTGTAACTTGGCTCTTTGAAATTTAGCCTTTGTTTGCTGATATTTGTTGTGATGTTCTTGGCTAGGTCTGTTCTCGGCCTGCTTTCTAGATGTTTCCATCTCATTTTGCAGCTTTTCCAGTTCATCATTCCAGTAGGGTTTGTAGTTTTTGCGTGCCCCCCTGGGTATGGTTTTACTAGCAGCATGTAGTATACATCTATTAAATTCACTCACTGCTCTATTGATGTCTTTGTCCAAGTTCATGTCCTTAGCTAGAACACTGGTTAAATGCTGGTACATTTTCCAGTCTGCCCTCTTATAGTTCCACCTAGTGAGCGTGCTGCTGTCCTTGGTATATTCATTGTGAATTTCCAGAAATACTGGTCTGTGGTCACTACCCCCAAGCTGCTTTCCAACGACACGTGTGATGTTCCATTCCAGGCCTGGTGAGTAGAATGCCAGGTCTGGTGTAGAGGTGGTGTGCCATGCTCTCGAGTAGAAGGTTGGTGAGTCTGCTGGCTGGTTAATAAGAATGAGATTATTTTCATCCTGCCAGCTCTCAAGTTCCTCACCTCTCTTGTCGATATGATCGTAGCCCCAGCTCTGAGAGTGGCTGTTGAAGTCACCACACACCATAAGCCTTTCTTTGTCTGGAATTGTGTCTAGTGCCAATGGTTTATCATTTGGGCAGTAGTAGTTCAGGAGATGGAATTCTGCACTGTCTGTTTTTAGGTGGAGCATCTGGTATTCTGCCCCGTCCATGTATACTTCCAGCTGACATGCGCTGATATTGTTTTTAACTAGTGTCAGAATTCCACCCTTTCGCCTGTCTTTTCGGTCAGATCGGTAGCACTGGTAGCCTCTGATTTTGAAGGCTATGTCGCTGCTGAGGTGTGTTTCTTGGATACAGCATATATTTACTTGTTCTTCACTGAGGACATTTTCAAGTTCCAATTTTTTGCTGTATCCATCTCTTTTACTGTTAACACCCTCAGCATTCCAGTGCATTATTTTTATTGGTCGTTTGTTTGTTTGGCCAGTAGCTCTATTCCCTTGCCTCCTGGCTCCTCGGGGCAATTGAGAAGGACTTCCAGTAACTGAGGTTGGGCCCTTTCGAGGTATAGGGCCCGGCACCGTCCCTGCCTGAACGTCCGCCACAGGGCAGGCACCATAACGTTTATTAGATGCAGACATGTTTCCATTGTGTTTTATGCGTGGCAACCTGATTATCTGTGCGCCTTTTGGCTGGTTGCCTCCGTCTTCAGCACTCTGCTTACTTGGGCCGGACTATGGTCCTGCTCGAGTGGGAGTGCCCGACCAGTCTTAGTTTCCAGCCTCTGATGGCTGAACTAAGCCCCATCACCACTTCAAGGTTCTGGCCTCGATGGGGGAACATCAGATGATAGGACAAAGTTTCTAACAAAGAAGTCTTGCTGCACACTAAGATACCATCCCTCTCAGACATGCATGTTTAAGATGGCGTAGCCATGTAAAACATGTCAAATGATCACATTCTGCAGAAAATTCTCTTACATGAGCTCTCATCTGGTGGACATAAAAGCAGTAAACCAAAACAGATATATCTGCAAACAGTCTTGAATGATTTTATGATAAAAACAATTTCTTGGGAAGAACTGGCTGATGATCACAGAGCACTATGTCGAGGCATCCAATCATCCAAGGGGGTCCTGGAGGAGACATCTGAAGACATGTGACAGAAATGAAAGGCATGTGCACCCAGAATCGTAAACTTGTTATGTATATATTACATTTGCTACTGATGATCAAAAATTGACAAAATCAGCCATGAGAGGCTGCAATTTGAAGGTTTTGTGGTCCATATGTAACTTTACACTTGCCTACTTCTTGACTGTCAAGAGGTGCTAAAGGCCACCATCTTCAACTTTCTGACGTTGAGTATATGACACCTGCATGGAAAAGTAAATTACAGGTGTTATATGCCTGACAAGATCTTTCTGATGACATGACACCTGGATGGACATTTTTCAGGTGTCATATTTTTTAGAACTTTCTAATGTTCAGTATATCAAAATTGAAAGATAAATTACAGGTGTTAGTTACAGGTGTTATATTCTTGATAAGAACTTTCTGATGTTTCTTAGATTGTGTATATGATACCTGGATGGAAAGTTAAGTTACAGGTGTTATGTTCTGGACAAGAACTTTCTGATGTTTCTTAGATTGTGTATATGATACCTGGATGGAAAGTTACCGGTAAGTTACAGGTGTTATGTTCTGGACAAGAAAAATTTTCTGATGTTGAGTATCATATGAAACCTTGACTGAAACAACACATAGTTAGTTGTTGGATCATTGTCACTGCACTTCGGACAAGTCCATAGGTGCTAAGATCTCTCCTTGAGTGTAGCTGCCATTACACGTTGACTGATGGTATAAGTACGCTGTTGATTGACCATTATTCTTTCTTGCCCACGAAACCGCTCCTTTCTAGTGACACCACATTTCAAACCAAATTCCTTTATTCTAGTCATGGAACAAGAGTCATCGTCACTTATACAGTAATTTGCTCATGCGTTTTCCCATAGGGCGTTCAAAATGTCCTATCTATCGCTCCACCAATAGCCGTAGTAGCAGCATGTGCAACCAACTTATCTGCTCTGTTTTTTTTTACTCTGAATTTTACAACAAATTACTCCGGACTCCCGCATGTCCAGGCACAAAAATGATAGTAACTTTACACATACAGGAATTATTCACTGCATCCAGCCACTGTTCCCGAATGTATCCCACCTGAACTTTCACAATCATGCTCATCGAGTCACTGAGTATGCAGACCCATTGCAAAGCTTTGGTTACTGCCAAAATCTCCATTCTCATGTTGCTCGAATGTACCACTTTCCTCTCTGTTGGTTTCCCCCCACCTTTGAGCTGTGAAGGCCCAAGCACTTCTGATGTGTCTCTCAACCGACCCATCTGTATATACAATCATATCACCTTCCCTGGAATTTTCACAGATTAGAGCGAGTACCTCTGGCTCCACCACTGTCGGATTTTTAATTTTCGATTTATATTAATTTTGTGTTGTTAATTACTATGTTGCATCTTGGTGGTGTATGTCTCTGTGAGACAACCATTTCTGTTTTCTTCTTGTTTGAACTGAGGCCTTTGTTTTCACATACTTTCTTTCACTACTTTATCTAACAGGGCTTGTCGTTCCTGTTTGCTTACTGCGATCAGTACTGTGTCGTCAGCATCTCAAGTTATTTATATTGCATCCTTATATTGTTATTCCTGGCATATCTTCTTTATTTCACATAATGTATTCTGTATACAGGGAGAAAAGATCCGGTGACATTACACAACCTTGCCTGACACCCATTTCTATCTTTTGAAATCTACCTATGGTGTTATTAACTATCATCACAGCCGTTTGTTTCCAATACATATTTCTTACTATATTTAGATCTCTCCCATCAACGTTAAGATTTTCTAGCAGTTTTACAATCTCTGAATTCTTCACTTTGTCAAATGCTTTGCTGTAATCTATGAAGCACAGATAAAGGTCTCGCTGTACTTCTATGGCCCTCTCCATTAATGTTCTTACTATACATAGGGATTTCTTGTGCATTTTCCTTCTACAAATCTGAATTGTTCTTCTGCTATCTCTGGTTTTATTATCTGACTATGCTACTTGACATTAACATTTGAATTAATTTCTGAAAATACTCTGATGTTCTCAGACACTTGGAACAGTTACAAATCAACATGTATGATAGAATTGCAACAAAACTAAAGAATCAAAGAAGTTTCAAAAGTTTGGTTTTCTTGGATGACAAAAATCACACATCTATATCAGCCTATCAAATACACACACGCATGCACACACACATAAAAACAGATAATAGGGTCCTTTCCCAGTTTTTAGGCCTACATTTTAAATGAAACGTGAAACAAACTAAATGTTCCCAAAAAAGGGAGACAACACAGTTCATCTTATTCATATTTATGATTATTTCTCTGGCATTGAAAACTAAACAATAACCCAGTGTTTATCCTTAACTCACCAGGCACAATGCTTTTTCATACCTCTTCGAACTAAAATATAGCGAGTGTAAACAAATTTTATGTTATTCACCCGGTTAATTAATGGAGGAAATGAAAGTAGACCTAATTACTAAATTTTGCACCCGTTTCCGCTAGTGTTCACAACTAAATAGAATGCGTTAGAAATTAGTTATGACTGTACAACCCCGATACAATTCGTCAATATTTTTCTAAATTACAACCATTTCCGATGACTTTTTTTCTAAATTAATATTTCTTTTGCGTAGCCGCCAGTATTAAGCAGCAGAGTAATCTATGCCTAATAAGCGGCATTCTATCCCGGATTGAGTGTATCAAAGGTTTTCACAGAAATTCTAAGTCTAGTTGATAATGTTAGTTCACAATTTATCTCACATACAAATTACATCATTACATTCAGTGGCCATTCCTTTATTTTCACACACAAAAGTATATACGTAGCTTTAAAACAAACAAGTTATTGCATTTTCCAAATACCCTCCATACAAAAATTATATTCATGTGAGTAAAGGCAAGGACAAAAATAGAATGCAATGGCAGGCGGAAATTACTCAATTTTAATGCGCAGTGGTCATGGTTAACAGTCGTGTCCTTACTATGACCGTAGTGAGTCATGTTTCCAGTGTCTCTTTTTGCTTCTGGGAACACTCATTGTAAAGGTAATAATGATATTTTCGATTGGAGCCGAATTATCAATCATATCCCAATTATGGCAGCCATTCTGTAACTAGGAATACAGCGGTCGAAATTACTACAAAATATGGATTGGCACAGATTTATTTAAAAGTGAAAATATGCCAGACAACTGGGAAAGGACCTATAATAGTTATGTAATTGTTACTGTGATATAAAATAAAACTGAGACACAACACATTTTCATTCTCTGGACTACATCCTGCTTGAAATCTTGGAGGACCATAGTCCTGCTGAAAAGGAGATCCAGCGGGAGTTTGAGAATGAACCTGAAGAAGAAGAATGAATCAATTACGCATGGATTAAAAGTAATGATGTCACAATGGCGTCTCTGCTCTAAGAAGGATTTATTTGCTACAAGTTTACACACTGGAACTGAAAGGCATCAAAAGTATCATAACACACTGACTTACACTTTGTGGTACCTTTCAATGCAAATATGGATCTAGCATGGTCTGAGCATGGAAACCTAACTGAAGCTATACCATGCAGTATATCTGTTATCACTGCTATATGCAAAGGTGGAACATCATCAACGTACAAGAAACAGAATTATTGTGATGGGTTGACTTGTCATGGTCATCACAAAATTGGGAAGTCTGTTAAAGACCTGACTGATAGTAGGTAAGCCTAAGCGGTTTTATTTTCATCACATTCCTGATAACCACAAGAAAGACACCTGTACTGCTACTGCAGATGTGGTGTGACAGTATTACCGGTAACAATATTCTGAATATTGTTAATACTGTCACACCAAGTCGAGTAGCTCACTCACGTTTCAATAGAAGCTCTGGAATTTTAATCAGCCCAAAAGAGTTGTCACTCCAAATTTGTGGAAAATTTCAAAATCTCAATTCCTGGACAGAGCCTGCTGTGAGCGCACAGTCGTCTGTAAACAGTCAGGTGTGTTGTGTCCTTTTTCTTGATGGAGAACTATATCCACTCGAGATTTACAAATTTATATCCTGCATTTTATTGTTATTATATAATCATCATAGACCTAAAAACCATCCATCATGACCACATTATTAGTAATCATGCTGTAAAACATTGGGGAAGCCTTGATTGGGGAAGCCTTCTTCATGTCATTGGTGAATTGCATAAACTAGTTCCTAAAAGTCTCCAGAAAATAATCACTCATATAGAAAATGAAAATGTGTATATAAAGAAAAACACCTGCTGTACTCACTCTCTATTGTATGTAAGTGTAACACACACCTGCTGTACTCACTCTCTATTGTATGTAAGTGTAACACACACCTGTTGCGCTCACTCTCTAATATATGTAAGGATTAAGCACCTGTTGTATTCACTCTCTATTGAAGTGAAACTCTCTAATGTATGTACAGGGAAAATCACCTGCTGTAATCACCTGTTAGTTGTATGTAAATATTTACCGTACTCCTGTATATAAAAGAACATACTAGGATAAGATCAACCAGAAAATCTACTGACACAGGTATCAAGACTACAATCACTGATTAACAACAGTAAATCAACACAATGAAAACAATAGCCAATGACACATTACTTTAGAATATTATGACCCAAATAATGACTATTCTAAAACAATACAAAAGAAACATAAATCAACATATAGGAATACCTACTAGCTTCAAGATGAATACATTTTAAACATCTCAGTAACAAAACAGCAAGAAAATACATCTAATATATAAAGAACATTGGGATATCAATATCTGGTGGAGTATTGCAAGCTGACTGCTTTTTTTCATATTATAAAAAATACATATGTACACTATGGATGTTTCAGTTAAAAAATCATGATACTACCAACAACTATTACACTGCATGATCAAATACATAATGGCATGTGAAAATCATATCAATAAACTGGACAATTGAAAATAAATATGAACAACTGATGGAGTATGAAATATCACATCCAGACTATCAAAAAATGAGGAATGCAACACTGTTCAATAGAAAATAATCAGTCAATACTTTAAGATGTCAGAACAGATAAAAAAATTATGAGTTCAACTAGTTAAATATGTCAACTAATCATTCAATGAGTTAAAGATGTCAGCTAATGATTCAGCTAGTTAAAAATGTCAACTAATCATTCAATGAGTTAAAGATGTCAGCTAATGATTCAGCTAGTTAAAAATGTCAACTAATCATTCAATGAGTTAAAAAGATGTCAGCTAATGATTCAACTAGTTACAAATGTCAACTAATCATGTTTGTGATTGTGGCACAGATTCTGTTACTAAAGTTATCCAGAATAAGCAGACATAAAATTTTCCATTGATACCATTCAGAGGCAATATCTACGGAAATGCAAACAACCTCTGGCTGATTACTGCACTGCTGGAGCATATTCACGTTGACAATGAAAGTCTGTGCAGAAGAACTTAAATGATATCAGTTTATCACTTCGTGACAAATTTAATGCATAGTTTTTGTACACAATAATAAAAGTACAAATCATACCTGTTAACTTAGTGATATGAAAACCTGTATAAATAACCCACAGTATTCAAGAACAGAATAAAAAAGCTTACATAATGAATATATTTATTTATAACTTAATTATTTAATACATAAAATGATATAATAAATACATGAATTACAAATCAATTATTACAAATATTTGATACATTTCTTTCAAGCAATTCTATTTTGAAATATTCTATAACAACATATGGAAATCTCTTTCACCTTATTATTCTTATTGCACATTGTATAAACAGTTCATGCCAGAGAATATAAATCTACAAAAGCTATAATCTGAAAATTTTAAAAAAAGTGTTACGGCATCGATTCAAAGATTATATCACCAAATATTATTGAATATTTACACTGTAAGGGTAGGTGGAGGCAATCTGTGGAAGGTAAAGAGCCTAAGCGAGTTTAAAGGACTACATTATAAATGTAAAATGTAGATGTCATGAGAAAGTTGCAGATGCCGATCTAAAGCTGGGAGAGACTGATATATATGATTATAACGATAATCCAACCTTATAAAGACATTATTAGCTTTAAAATGGAACTTACCAAGTATTTTTTATTCTAACAGTTGTTTTTTACAGATTAATGTTACGAAACTATACATATCTATTCTTAGCAAACATTTACACACTGCTGGTTTGCTAGACCTGTCACAGTGGTGAACTCCCTCGATTTTATAATAGTTTTTATCACCTTTTTGCTTGCGGATCTTTGCCCAATAAATTAGGGCAAAAATCTACATGTACCCAAGTTCAAAAATTCTATTGTCTACATATAAGACTTATGCTTTCAATACCCTCACTAAGACAGATAGATAAGCTATACACTGATTACAGTTTGTTGTCCCGTAGTTAGGTCTAAATGTCAGAATATACTAAAGTGTAAAAATTGCGGATGTTTGCCTCCACCTACTCTACATGTTGGTAGGCATGTAGAAATTAGAACAATATCATTGTAAAAAATGATACTACAGGGAACAGTAAAAGGTAGAAAATGCTGAGGAGGACAAAGAAAATTATGGACAGATAACATTAAGTATTGGACAGGTCAGGATTTTTTCCTCACTCATCTGTGTTATTGAAGAGAGAAATCACTGTAGGTCTCTGTGCATTGATGCATCCAATGTGGTAATCTGACAAGTTATGGGCTTTTTCAATGGATGTAGAAATTATTCTTAGAGAAAGGTCTTTTAAATTGTTCCATTGTTCTTAGTCTACCCTTGTGGTTTCCATTTCAGTTTCTATCTCAAATTAGTCATTAATTTTCACATTGTTCTATTTTCTGAATGTGCTTTTGATAATACAGGTACTGGCTGGTTTTTTAGTCCCCTGAAATTTGAAGTAAGAATAACTCATACTAATTAATTATGTAGTTTTCTTGTGTCTATCTACATCTTGTTTTGTGCAGCCTTGTTTGTCAGTTAGTTAATTAGTCACTGGATCATCGTCACTGCACTCCGGACAAGTCCATAGGTGCTCAGATCTCTCCTTGTGTGTTTCAACCATTACACATTGACTGACGGTCCCAGTAAGCTGTTAATTGACCCTCATTCTTTCTCACCCACTGAAGTTTTTCTGTGTCTGCTCTAAGCATCAGTCTGCTAATATTTGTTTTTGAAGTCATAATTCAACAGTCTGCATAAATCTAGAATCATATGAGTCTATAGGAACTTTTGCTAGGATGTCATAATTCAACAGTCTGCATAAATCTAGCATCATATGAGTCTATAGGAACTTTTGCTAGGATGTCATAATTCAACAGTCTGCATAAATCTAGCAACATATGAGTCTATAGGAACTTTTGCTAGGATGGATGAAATGTATCAAGGTAGGAAAACTATGACATGTATCAAGGTAGGAAAACTATCAGCATGCAAGAATTCATTTACAGGAATATATTGAGAAGCTATGTTACTGTCCTAGAACTGTTAACTAACTAATGCAACAACTAAATGTCTAAACCTCTATGAACAATTACTTCATGTATGAACCTATAGTAACAATTACTTGATGTCTCTGAACCTCCAGGAACAATTACTTAATGTCTCTAAACCTCCATGAACAATTACATAATGTCTGAACCTCTAGGAACAATTACTTAATGTCTCTGTGTCTCCAGGAACAATTATTTGATGCCTCTGAACCTCCAGGAACAATTACTTGATGCCTGAAACTCCAGGAACAACTACTTGATGTCTATGAACCTCTAGGAACAATTACTTGATGTCTGAATGAGCCTCTATGAACAATTACTTGATGTCTGAACCTCTAGGAAGAACTGGTTGATGTCTTTAAAGCTTCAGTATCCAGTAACAATTACTTGATATCTCTAAACCTCTATGAACAATTGCTTGATGCCTCTAAACTTCCAGGAACATTTTTTAATGTCTGAACCCCTAGGAACAATAACTGATATCTAAGCCTTCAAGAACAACTACTTGATGTCTCTAAACCCCCAGGAACATTTACTTGATGTATGAACCTACAGGAATACATACTTGATGTCTCTAAACATCCAGAAACAATTATTTGATGTCTGAACCTACAGGAACAATTACTTGATATCTCCAAACATCCACTGAAATGCATAGTGACAGTGGTAGGCAATCTGTGGTTAATGACATGAAGATGTTGGTAGAAATGGTCACTTAGTTTTTTTTGAAAGCTTCACCTATGTATTTCATTTCACAGCATTTACAAATGGTAACATAAATGGTGTTACATGATTTACACTTGTTTATTGGCTTGGCTGCATGTTGTAAATTCTCTCGCCATGATACCTTGATGGTACTTTTCTTTCTGATAGATTTAAACTTGTCCTCACTTTTCATCCCCATAACTCTACTATCCATGGAATCTTGTTCAAACATTATCCCTTTCTCCAGTCTGACCCTCAAACTCATGCCATTTTCAAACACTTTCTCTAGTTTCCTATAGATCTTAATATAAGTCTTAATGACATCTTGCTCCACAGTCACCTCAGAGCTACTGTTTAAGACCATTTTAACAAAGTTTGTTGTAGATGCCGGCGATGCTACACATGTGCCTATGTGGTGCAGATTCGCTCCGAGTCATTTCCTAAGGCCACTTTCACTATCGACAATGTCTTTACAAGTAAATCTCATAACATTTACATAACATTTGTAAACACTGAAAAAAATGTTAAAATGGTCTTGTAAACTGTTATCTGTATTTTCTCATACCGTACCCTATAGTCTGATAGTTCATTGTAAAGCTGATCAACCTTGTGTTTTATGTAAGTACTTTTATTATAATGTAGAGTTTTACAGCAGTCTCACTTGTTATCAATTGAAAGAATAAGGATGAAAACTGTTATAATAAACCATTTCTTGCTGGTGACTACCATTATATATTTAAGATCACCATATTATATTCCAGCATGTCAGACTAAATCTACATCTGCATGGGCCACTAGGTTTCGAAAGCTAGTTCAGCCCTAACCAGATTCTCTGGTATTGCTCAATCTTGGTATGATCAGATGTTCTATCAAGGTACACAAACACTCCAAAACTGTTGTCAGCAGTGCTTATCTTATCTTTTTCTTTTATTATTCTTGCACTCATCTATAGTGTCTCTAATTTCCCACTTTCGGTTTGTTTATAATGAATGCACGCATTTTCACTTTTACTAGATGCGTTGCCATCCCTGCGCTATGGAGACGGGGCTTGATGAAATATAGACATCTATTTTGTTTTTTATTTTGTCGTTTTCTGTTGTTTGTCTCTTGAAAAAGGTTCAATTTGAGCCGATACGTGGAGAATTGTCCTGTTTAGTTTTATTGTATGTTTTTTTATATATACTTTTTAAAATATATTTTTATTAATAGGCTAGGTAAGTGTTTTAGTAACCTGTTTACCTCATTTTGCGTTACTACTTATCTAATACAGTAATGCCCAAAATCTTGTTACACTCCATGTTTATAAATGATTCATGATAAAATAATATACGGTAGATGGTCAATATATTGTTGGCAACATTTGGTCACCTTTAACTTTGCAAGTACATTCTGTAAACTATAATAACAACATTAATTTCTCTA
The DNA here is from genome assembly GCA_034231615.1 of Meghimatium bilineatum. Taxonomy (NCBI): domain Eukaryota; kingdom Metazoa; phylum Mollusca; class Gastropoda; order Stylommatophora; family Philomycidae; genus Meghimatium; species Meghimatium bilineatum. The sequence goes on from CM067304.1 coordinate 35,056,642, forward strand.
ACACACCAGGTCAATTTGAATGGGTATTTATAAATTTGTTTCAAACAATCACATTCTTATCAACTACTTTAAACCAAAATCTTTTTATCTTATAATTTCTGTAAGAAAGGTTACAGCTTATCAATTTATTTAAAAAGTTCATCACTGTATGAAAGAAATGATCAATTGAAAAATATTGACATGATTACCAAGTTAGTCCCTCCTGATATAGGTTAGAACTTTAATTGATGTAAATTTCATTGTAAGCATAGCCAAGTGGTCAAAGTTTTGGCTTCATAGCTTACAGATATTAGAAATACTAAGGAGCTGTCCATCAATTATTTAAACACCATTTGAATAATTTTTTGACCCCCCCCCCCTGTGTCAACAAAGTGTAAAGAATCCAAAGACCACCCTGCTGCTTAATTATTTCCACCCCCCTACCATCCCTAAAAATGTTTTGAGACTGTGTAGACAAAAAAAGACACAGTTGTTCTACTTTGTTTCAAATTCGTAAAATTTAATTGGTGCATAAAAAAACTGTTTTGTTGACATCAATGTTTGTCAACCACACTACTTCCTCTTCAACAACTGTCAAACTTTATCAAACCCATTTTCTTAATTGTTGACATAATTTATGGACACCCCCTATCCCTATGCAAATGTATGCATCCTCCAGTTGTATTTGGGTAGTCTACATGGCTTTTTGAGGAAACCTAGTCACCTTACATTAAAATGTTTAAACCTAGTACTGAACCATTTCTTAAACAGTGATGAAATTTATATGCTATTAATTTATCTATATTTGTTTTATTGTATCAACTGTGTTTATGAATATAACAGCTACAATCAATATCAGGAATATGACTTTCGGTCAATGGTGAGAGATGGCAGTTTGCTATATCTGCTTGCTAAAAAGGAAGTAAAGTTCTTGGTTTCAGTGTTTTGTAGATGGACTATGTGATTTCTTTCTGTATGGGATAGATTAGAACATCATATTTCGACTGAGAACTGGTCACAATAGACTAAACAGCCATATGTATACAAAATTTAAAATTGGCACAACAGCAAAGTGTAATTGTGGACAAGTCAACCAGACTTCAGAACATATCCTTCAAGAATGTGCAAACTATGACACATTAAGATGCACATACTGGCATTCTGATACACCAATGAATGTTAAACTTTATGGTACAAAACAAGAAATGGAAAACACTGTCCAATTTATACAAGAAACAACACTGCAGATATAGACATTATTAGCGAACGAAAGAAGAAGAACATGGTTTAACCATTTGGAGTCACTGAATCGACACTGTGACTGGTTTAGTGACTCAACAGTATAAGAACTAGTACTAAGTAATACTGTTCATAGGAAACAATGGAGAGTTCTCAGAAGACGACTAAATTTCAAACGTAAACATACCACCAAATCTGGCATAATAAATATCTGATACCTACTAAACAAAGAAGAATATCTTATAGAAGAAATGAGAAAACAAAATATCAAAATTTTAAAGATTTGCTAACTCTAAAAGAAGGAGCAGACAACATAGAACACAACATGATGGTAGAATTAGAACCAAGCATATTGAGATCAGAAATAGAAAATGAAATACAAACAGCTCTACAAATAAAGACCCAAGACCTGATAACATACAAGTCGAATTAATAAAAAAAAATGTGGAACAAGAAAGATAATTATTGATTGGAAATCAAATATAGAAAAATCAAATATGGATAGAGTCTGATACTGGCCATGCTGCATCACATGGGGTTTTTCAGTGGGGTAACTGACGGAAAGGATAAACTAAAAAAAATACAGATTTTAAAGTAATTTTAATTTGAGTTTTATTCCACTTTACTTCTATATATTCTCCATAGTTTATCATGTGAAAACTAAAACAAGAAACAGTGACGATTTTCATGTTGAGAATAACCATGTGGTTTGAATAAGTTAAAACTCAACTGCAAAATTTGAAGCTTGTTAATGAGTTAAAATTTCAATTATTCCATTAAATATGTCATTAGTTAAACTAAATGAAATTATTGTAGGCCTAAAGGGCCTAATGAGAAATATATTTTTGGTGTCTTTTTACTCTATTTTAAGATATTTTTTTAATATATCAGGTCATGGATCACTTTGCTTCTATGAGGTGGAGTTACAGGTAACATTGCTTCTATAAGGTGGAGTTACAGGTAACATTGCTTCTATGAGGTGGAGTTACAGGTAACATTGCTTCTATGAGGTGGAGTTACAGGTAACATTGCTTCTATAAAATGAAGCAGTGACTAGGTTGGGAATCTAAAAGTTAAAGCGATTAAAAAAAAACCCAAGCTAAAGTTTGGATATGTCACTTCAAAAGTAACTAACTTGGTCAAAAGGTGCAGATATTTCTACAGTAACATGCAGTAAACCATGATGCAATGCATTCTGTAGTCTGGATTATATCTTGTCAACCAACAGAAAATGAGAATTAATTAAGGAGAAGTAGAAAAGATCCAACAATATTAAGTTGTCTGTGAAGCCAACCTTCAATTGAAAATAGCTCATGAACTGATGAATGATAAATTGTGCTCGTTAAAATAAATCAGTCACAATATTTATTATGCAGATCCTTGAGATCATGATTCAAATAAAAAACATGGAGGCAACAAGGCTTTGTCTACATCCCAGTATATTACCCAAAAAAACAAGATAAGCTTTGCTAGACATAGGAGCTGCTGTTATTCGAAAGTTATCTTAGCCCACAATTCAGCCAGGAGTTGGTAGAACTCTCTAGCAGTTAGCCAACAAATTCTTATTACTTCAAACCTTACTTCAATCAGAGGTAATTACAATTTTGTTATCCTAATTTAATGTCCCATTCAGTCAGAAGTAGTAAAAAAGTATGTTATTCTAATTTAATATTCCACTCGGTCGTGATATAAAATTCTGTTATCCTAATTTAATGCCATTCAGTCAGGAGTAATAAAAAAAATCTGTTATGTCATGTAACATATTCTTTCCAGAATGTAGTCTTCCTTATGAATATCCTGAAATCACAGCAGTCTCTGGCAAGTTGTCCTGTCTCCTCTAGCAACATGTGCATGCATTCCTAAATATCTCTTGTCCGATGACATCTTGGTCGGCTCTGCCTATATGGCCTTCTATCACCACTTCCAACATCACTCTTTCAATTCCATCCTCTCTTCACATGATGGAAAAAAATATAACTTCCTTCTTAATATGGAAAATCTATTATCCTAATGTCATATTCCATTTAGTCAGAAGTAATACAAAATAATGTTATCTTAGTTTAATGTTGCATTCAATCAGGAAAACTTTCATTACTGCATGTTTTCCTGTGAAGGAGTGCAGGGAGCTTTCTATAGGCTGTAGAAATAAAAGCCACTTTATCATAGCAGACGCCGTGACATGTACAGGAAAGATTTCGATTGCACCTTCGAAAGAAAAAATCCTGTCCCAACTGTGAATTTAACTCGTTACCTCAAGGGTCTGAGAACAGCATTCTAACCACATGGCCACTGGGAAGTACATTCAGTCAGGAGTTATCACTAAATCAGTTATCCTTGTGTTATTTTACATTGAGCCAATAGTACTCACAAAATCAGTTATCCTAGTTTTTTCCTAGGAGAATTCATGAAATCAATTTTCATATTTCTATTTTCACTCAATCATACTCTGCCATGAATGTGCAATCCATGTTCTACCTGATCATAATTTTCTTACTTGTATGTGTTCAAATGTAATCTTTAATTCTCATCTCTGATTGCAAGTTTTACCGTGTCCATCTATAGACATATGCCTATGTATCTTATTAGATTTTTCTTATCAGCACCAAGTATCTAATATCAACTTGTAGCTTTCATCTTTCTCTAACTAAAACGTTCAACATGATACTGACAACATTTGACTATACTAACAATCAGCTGTAAGCACTGTGCTAGAGTGGATGGTGGGGAAAATATAACCAGGCAAAATTTGCTTGTGGCTCAAAAGCCAGTTGTGCACATTGGATTGGTTGTATTAGAGGTGGTTAAAAATTTAACAATACTTGAATAGCATTGTCCTATACGAGATGGTCTGGGCTCTGTGGTGGAGAGCCACCAAGTTACCAGGTTCAAATCTTGCTGCAGACAATTGTGCATCCTGACTTTTCAGAAGCCAATGGCAACCTATTCAACATAAGATATAGCCTAGAAAATCAGTACAATCACAAAATGCTGGATTTATCACTATATCCTGAATAAGATATGTTACCAACATCCCCCTTTTTTAAAACATGATGTTTTAATTAACCATTAAAACTACACAATCTATCCCCTGCCACCGGATTCTTGTTAGAAAATGTAGGTTATTTTTGGTGCGTTTTGAAAAACACAATAACTTTTGTTCTCAGTGATTTTAAAATAATGTTTGCACATATAAATAAAGCATTGAACACTGCATATTTTAGTTTTGTTTGTGTATGTGTGATACAAGAGGTGTGAGAAAGTTGCAAAGATGGGAAAACATCAAAATCAAATCAAAAACTTTTTAAAACAAAATTACTAATCTTTATTTATTTTCCAATGTGGCAACCCTGAAAACATCATTTACACACTTAACACACATAAGTCTATTGTATGTATGTAGTTTCATAACCAAACTAACATAATATCTCTGGGGAAATAAATAAAACATGAAAAGGTAACTTACCTTGTTGAATAAATTGTTCTCTAGAGTTAGATTTAGTCTTATATGTAATCCAGTGGAAACATTAGATCCACACTATGTCATATCATAATGAAACTAATATGTTACTATAGTTACTTTGAAAAAATAAAGTGATTTTCAAGAAATTCTTACTATCAGAATCATAATCCATAGTGATTTTGAGAAATTACTAATATAAATTTAGGACCTATTCATTACTGTATCATGGCTACCACAGTCTGACATCTGAGAGTTTGCACAGAGCACTACCATTGTGATTTAATCATTACCTAAGTTACTAATATATACTAGTAGGTGGCAGTTTAGAACTCTAAACTATCAATTCTCTTGTCTGCACAGTTGAAAATCCGAGCTGGGAAAAAGTTCGAATTTGTTGCCTGGGCAACTGTATAAATGCTATTATGCTGACACCTTTAACTAGCTGAAATGAGCTAAGCATCAATGTGGGTTAGTTAGTTAATCAAGATATCATCATTGCACATGACACATCCATAGGTGTTTCAATCTCAATGTGGGTGCTGGTGTGTATATCAATATTGATTTGTGACCAGTTTTCAAAATTTATAAAAATTATTGCTAGCATCAGGTTGTAGCGAAGCATTTATTGGCTGTAGTGATTTTCTAGGCAATAAAAATACCCTAAGTAGTTTGCCTTTGCTTTCTGAATGGATTCAAAAATTGTCTGTGGTGAGATTTGAACCTGGCTGTCACAAACACACTCACAGAGCCTGACGTTTTCCATTTACATGCATATAATTGTATATACAAAATACAAATAAAACAATGATGACTAGAACATATGTACAAGACGCTAACTCTGGCATCAAGCTTATCAACAATGTCATCCATGACACCAAATATCAGGTAACATGACTAGAATAATAGCACATGCGTTACTGGAAGACAAAATATGAACAACAGAAATGGGTATAACAAAAACTGGTACAATGTACAAACTATCCTTTTCTGGACAAATAAAATAAGAAGAATGACAGACTGTCATTCAATGACAGAATGTGTCTAATTAATGACTACCACATATTAACTAACAAAATGTGTCAAAATGATGACACTTACTAAAGGAGACAACTGACAGAAGAACCAGTAGTGGAAGGAATAGAAAGATTATGTATAAAATGCTTTTCACTGGAAAAAATATATTCACTGACAGATCTTCCATAATCTTCAAAGCAACCAGCAGGCATCAATTTCATCTGAGAACCAGCTATGCTGACAATAATACAGATACAGGTTGCTGTTTTTACACACAAAAATGCTCATGTAGAGTTGGAATGTATGCCATTCACAGCTTACAATGACTCTTGATAATAGATCAGGTCAGCTGGTTTAGAGAAGAAATGCAGCTTATCTTGGAGATGAATATAATCTTCATCATGAACACAGAAGATATAGAATGATATCTGACAAAATAAGAATGGTGATCTGGGTTATAAATAAAATTGTGAAACAGCAAATGAGAGTGAATGGAACAATCATTATTGGTAAGCAATCTCCAGATAACTTGCTGTTTCAAGATTATATAAAATGTAATAGGTATCAACTAGCAATGTCTAATTGACAGCATCATCACTATTACGTCTCACTGCTATTACATTTATCCACAAATCTTCTTTTCAACACTAAAATTAACTATTTTCAAAATTGCCTAGTTATACAGTTTTTGATCTCTTCTGACTTACTCCATCTTTCTTAGTCTTCAGTATTTCTTGTTATTGTAAGGTACTGTAGACCAATGGGCTATTTTCACAGGTTATCACTTAACAAAACCAGAATAATAAGTTCTATGTAAAATAGGATAAAAAACTGAGGAAAACACAAATAATAACTAACAAAATTTGTCTAACGAATGACTACCAAATATTAACTAACAAAATATGTCTAATGAATGACTACCAAATATTAATTAACAAAATGTGTCTAATGAATGATTACCAAATATTAAATAACAAAATGTGTCTAATGAATGACTACCAAATATTAACTAACAAAATGTGTCTAATGAATGATTACCAAATATTAACTAACAAAATGTGTCTAATGAATGACTACCAAATATTAACTAACAAAATGTGTCTAATGAATGATTACCAAATATTAACTAACAAGATGTGTCTAATGAATGACTACCAAATATTAAATAACAAAATGTATCTAATAAATGAGTATCAATATTAACTCGATACATGATGTCTTTTAATCGGTCCACAGGCCACATCCGGGATTAGGTGGGTGTCTTTAAAGATCCTTACTTGTTTTTGCTAATTTAAGTATTTTCTGTATTTATATCAACATAAGGATGGTTCCGATTGATGTCATGTGAAAGTAAAATTATTTTATTTACTTTGGTCACATTAGTTTTGAAATCCAACCAGACAATAACTGGCAACATACCTAAGCAGATTTATGCCAAATTGTAAAAAAAAATCTGATAAAAAATGTCAATCACAGTCTTAGATCTATCTTCAAATTTCAGAGAACCACTCAGATAACAAACATAATTGAAGCATTTTGCCAATCTACTATACATTTTTCTATTTAAAGTTGGATTATCCACAAAACTGATACAGTTTGAGTGGATGTTATTGATTCAGAAATTTAGTAAGCTCATGTTTCATGTCCAAAATTGTTTTTATTTTTAATTTATAAATTATATTTTATTTTCAATAATAAAAGCAATTTCATTCAAAATAAACTTGTGATAACAACCACATTCTCTGTTTATTTATGTTTCAAAATAGGGCCTACATGTTACATTATAATTTAAATATATTTAGTAGTACTACTTCTTGTTCCTGTGATGGATGTGCAAATAAAATATAACTAAAAAAATGTAATTCTGCTCAAACGTTAAAAATATTCCCTAATGAATGAGTTAATTATTAAAATTCAACCTGGCAATTACTGGTAACATACCTAAACAGAATTATGACATTTTGTAAGAAAAATCTGACAAAAATATTGATCAAAGTCTTAGATCTACCTTCAATTCTCAGAGAAAAAGGTCTGATTTTTGTGAATAACTAACACAATTAAAGCACTATGTCTATATATTATGCATTTTTGTGTTCAGACTTGGATTATCTACACTGATACAGTTTGAGTAGAAATGATTGGTTTGGTACGTTCACATTTAATATACAAAATTATTTTTATTTATAAATTATAGAGTAGATGGAAGGCAAAGATTCGCGGAGAGCAAACAGCAGAAGCGAGTTCATTTCGAATCTATGCGTTGTCCCGACAGGTGCCTGCAGCAAATTTTCTCAGTATGATGTAAGTCTTCAATAGTTCCTTAAATGTTTCATTAATTATTGAATGACTCAAATTATTTTTTTTATTATGCTGCCTCTTTACAGCTGTCTGATGCATTCGCCTTTCTGTATCTTAGCATGGCATGTCCCTGATACCACACGTGATTATGTCAAACGCCAATATTCTAATCTTTGACACAATGAAGTTTTATAGGCAAAGAACGGGTTAATTTTCAACAACGTGAAAAAATATTTTTTCTCTCTCTATGTTTGATCTTTTTTTGTTTTCAGCTTCTCACAATCTGCCTGCTGTTATCATTAATATTGTGATGTTTTAAATGTTTAAACTGAAATTTATGCTGTGTTGTTAAGTTCTTAAGCACATTATCTTGTGAGGCTACTTTGTTTTATTCATAATAATTGCTAATTGTTAAACTGATAATTGCTAACAATATGATTTGGGGTAAAGGATAAAGGGTAAAGGCAAAGGACTGCATTAAAAATGTATGAAGAAGATGCTGATGTCATAAGGAAGTTGTAGATGCCGATCTAAAGCTGGGAGAGACTGATATATATGATTATAACAATCATCCAACCTTACAAAGACATTATTAGCTTTAAAATGGAAATCATAAACTATTTTTTACTGTAACATGTTGTTTTTCTGATTACGGTTCCAAAACTATACATATTTATTCTTAGCACACATTTACACCTTGTTGGTCTTCTAGACCTGTCACAGTGGTGATCTCCCTCAAGTTTATAATACTTTGTATCATCTTTTCAACTGCGGATCTTTGCCCCACAAAATGTATGACACATGCTTGATGTGTATAAAATGGAGCAAAAATCTGCGTTCACTTAAGTTAATAAACTCTCTTTTTCTTGTTTACATGTAAGACTTATGCTTTCAATACCCTCACTAATGTAAAATGGATAGATAAGCTATACACTGATGACAGTTTGTTGTTCGTAGTTAGGTTTAGGTGTCAGAATACACTAAAGTGTAAAAAAGTGCAGATCTTTGCTCCCACCTACCCTATTTTATTGTTACAAATAATTTTTAAATAATTTTAAAGAAATTTTCAAAATGAACTTGTGACAAATATATCTTGTTCCAGTAAGAGATATGCAAATAAATAAACCTAAAAAAAATAATGACCAAATGCTAAAAAGACTCCGTGGTGAATTAATTAAACAATGTGTCTAATGACTACTAAAATATTAACTAATAAAATGTGTCTAATGATTATCACATATTAACTAACAAATATGGCGCTAACAAAATGTGTCTAATGAAAAACTACCAAATATTAACTAACAAAATGTGTTTAATGATTACCAAATATTAACTAATAAAATGTGTCTAATGAATGATTACCAAATATTAACTAATAAAATGTGTAATGAAAAACTACCAAATATTAACTAACAAAATGTGTTTAATGATTACCAAATATTAACTAACAAAATGTGTTTAATGACTACCAAATATTAACTAACAAAATGTGTTTAATGATTACCAAATATTAACTAATAAAATGTGTAATGAAAAACTACCAAATATTAACTAACAAAATGTGTTTAATGATTACCAAATATTAACTAACAAAATGTGTTTAATGATTACCAAATATTAACTAACAAAATGTGTTTAATGATTACCAAATATTAACTAATAAAATGTGTAATGAAAAACTACCAAATATTAACTACTAAAAGTGTAACTGTGAAATAGAAATAATATTTTAGCATGTAGGCCTAACCATTGTTCCTAGTACACACATAATCTAAACAGTTGATGGAGTAATAAACATAGAGCTATCGGTAAATCCTTCCAACGAAACAATAAAGAATTGTATTGCTAGTCTCCTGATGAAAGATGTGTATAAAAGTGCATCCGTGGGGTGGAGTGACAAGAAAATTGTTTATGTGATTACTGTAAACTATCTAATGCTGCATTAAATCGTAAAATGTCAATAAGGGTCATCCCAAATTGTCTCTCTAAGCTGTTGTGCCTGTGATGGAGTGCAGGGAGGCTTTCTATGGGATGCAGAAATAAAGACCACTTTGCCATAGAAGACATTGCATCATGTACAGGAAGAATTTTTATTGTATCTTCAAAAGAAAAATCGTGGATTGAACCCAGACCTCAAGGGTTTGAGAACGACATTTTAACCACACGGCCATGCGCTCCACATAACAGTATATCTGCATAAAAGAATCTTTTTCTTCTCGCTCACAGTTTGACATGTCTACACAGCAAGTCCTGTTTTCTTAATAAATGCTGCTGTATTTGAAAGCTCCTCAGTGCTCCCATACATCTTGCTGTGGTGGATATCCATCTCTGTGGGCCAGTGTTCTTCCCTTAACTGGTTTAGTGTATTGCAGTTTTGCAGGATATGTTCAGTGGTCTGTGCTGCCTGCCCACAAGGGCACAGTGGTGATGGGACCAATCTTAGCCTATTTAAGTGGCTGTTTAATCTGTTGTGTCCTGTTCTGAGGCGGAAGATAATAACCTGCTCTGCTCTGTCGAGATAGTGGCAATTGTCTTTTGGGTAGCGACTTTCCTTATGGCTTTGATGAGGGTCTTCTTTTCTTGGTAGGTGTATTCTTGGTCTTTTTGTTCCTGTGTTGCTCCATCCTTTGTCAGTCTGTCTGCCTCTTCATTTCCTGGTATGACACAGTGGGATGGTATCCACTGTAGTACTACCCTTCTTTGGATGCTCACTTCTCGCATGGCTTTCTTCAGGTCTGGCAGCTTATCGCTGTCAAGGGCTTGTAGGACAGACATAGCATCAGTAAGAAATATTACCTGCTGGCATTGGCTTGTTGTGTTTTTAATTATTTCTGCAGCCATGTTTAAAGCCTGTATTTCTGCAGAGTAGTTGGAGCAGAATATTCCAGTTGGTGAACATGTGGATTCATTTTCTATATATTTTATGTACATGCCAGCACCTTCATTCTTTACTGCTCTGATTGCTGATCCGTCGGTATATACTTCTATCCATGCTTCTCTGGGGTACATATCGCACAAAAGAATGACAAATGCTAATCTTCAAGGGCTGTAGTGGGGCTATGGTAGGATAATCCAGCAAGAGGAAAAACTTGCCCCTATTTCTGTATCTCTGAGGCATCCAAGAATGATATGCATAGCTTCATTCTGTATCCTGTCAAGTCTATCAATCTGCATTGATCTAAGGGCCAGAATTACTAAGCATACTCTATAACAGACAGAACTAGCCCTGAATATAACAATGCAAGAAGTTGTTGTTCACAAAAATAACAGTAGCCACACCTATTTCTGTCAACTCCTTTTGAGCTTTGAGGATTGTGTACTTTGGATGCTCATTAAAACACTAACATCTGTCAAACAGCACTCCAAGGTATTTCAAAGGTGAAAGACTTAAATATGATACAAGCTAGTTTTACAAAGTACAGCAGATTCATTCTGATTATGTGGTTTTTTCCCCCAAAACCACATAATCCCATAGTGGAAGTTTTTTTTGGGGTATGAAAATATTATCTGGTTCTATTCATGTTTTTTTTCAGTTGTATCATTAATTGTTGTGTCCACATCCAAAAGACTAAACCACTATATATTCTTATTTCCTGGTATGTGGAACATCTGAAGGTTTCACCAGACCAACCATCATACAACAACACAGCCACCTAAAAGATGACATGCATATGTAGTGTAGCTTTCCTACCACACATATTTACAATTACATTTACATTTTTACCTCCCTTTAGTAAAAGATTTCTCAAATATTTCAAGTTCTCAAATATTTCAAGTTCTCAAAGATTTCAAATTCTCAAAGATTTCATTGCATAATGATGAGAGTTAGAGTCTTCTGAGTATGGAAAAGAGCTCTGGAGGAACCTGTATCCCACCCTGTCATATCATAAAAATATATAAGTGAGCTATTGATCATAATTACTTAAGATTGAAATAAACAAACAATACATCTCCATCTTCAGCAGCACACACAGACAAAATACATGTCTGTCTGTTACCCTTTTTGCTCTGTAAACAGGTGGAACTATAAGAGGGCAGACTGGAAAATGTAACAGCATTTAACCAGTGTTCTAGCTAAGGACATGAACTTGGACAAAGACATCAATAGAGCAGTGAGTGAATTTAATAGATGTATACTACATGCTGCTAGTAAAACCATACCCAGGGAGGCACTCAAAAACTACAAACCCTACTGGAATGATGAACTGGAAAAGCTGCAACACAAAATGGAAACATCTAGACAGCAGGCAGATAACAGATCAGCCGAGAACACCACAACAAATATCAGCAAACAAAGGATAAATTTCAAATAGCCAAGTTACAAGCCAGACGGAGCAGCTGGAAAGAAAAAACAGAGTCGTTGAACCTAGAAAGAAATACTAGGAAATTATGGAAACTTGTAAAGCAACTAAATAATGAAAGTACAGGGAGAAATACACGGGTCACACTTTATAAAGATAGAAACATTATAATAGGTAAACATGCAGCAGATTACTTTGTAGATTCCTTTGCAGAAGACAATAATGTCAAAGTTAGCCCAGACAAACAACAGGAGGTTCGAGAGAACCAGCAAAACATTGAACAAGGTGAACCTATACCTGAAGTCATGGAGGCACCAATCACAATGAAAGAACTGGAGTATGCAATATCCAAATTGAAAATGAAAAAGTCCCCAGGAGCTGATGGAATGTCCAATGAAATGATTAAAAACCTGGGAACTGCTGCCATGTCACCTTGCTTCTAAGATTGCTTGTAGCTGCCATGTCAACTGCCAAGTAGTTTGTTGATAATTTTCTAGTAGCGATTGAGAGTTCTATTTTTAGGGTGTTTGGTATAGATGTTTGTATCCCAGCTCATCTTCTCTTTATTGCATTCTCTGATGATCCATCTGTGAAGACATGAATCTACAGTAAACTGAGATATTAGTTGTCTGGGTGATAAATTGCTTTTACTTTGAGAGCAGTAGGAGTTTCTGTAGTTTTGCTCTCAATTACCACAATTGTAAATTTTGCAGTATATGTGGGTGAGGTGTTTGAATAGTTAACATGATGGCAAATGGTCAGAATAAATAAATAAATAATAGATTAACTGACCAAGGTTTGGGTTGTGATTTTGTCCTGTTGGGTGAGCTGGCTTGCCTCTTCCTCTCAACTCCTTGAGCAAACCCTGGAGGAAAGTGAGAATGGTTGATATTTTCAGATTTATCAGATTCGTCAATATTACAACAGCCAACATAAATTGTTGGATTATACCTCCAACTTCACTGTCAATACTCAGGGAGACCTGTTAGTGTAGTGGCAAAGTCACTCGTCCATAGATCGTGTGACAAACATTATAATTTACACATCACATGGTTTGCACGGAAAAAAATTTCTGTGGTCGAACCAGCTGAGGGGATCCTACTTCCAGCAGTCAGTTATTTTCATCAACATAGCTGTCATCCATTGGCTATTACTTCAAAGTTTACTGTCAAGTGTTCATTATTATTTTCAATTTTACAACGAATAGAAAAGGTAATCCTATTTATTAGTTATTTGTCTATAACTTCACTGTCAGAAACTAGTCGTTTGTCTATAACTTCACTGTCAGAAGTTAGTTATTTGTATATAACTTCACTGTCAGAAGTTTGCTATTTGTCTTCAACTTCAGAACCAAAAGTTAGCTATTTGTCTGTAACTTCACTGTCAGAAGTTAGTTATTTGTATATAACTTCACTGTCAGAAGTTTGCTATTTGTCTTCAACTTCAGAACCAAAAGTTAGCTATTTGTCTGTAACTTCACTGTCAGAAGTTATTTAGTTGCCTCCAGCTTGACAGGTCAGAAGTTAGTTTAGACCAAATGATCTATAACTTCAAAACTAGAAGTTAGTTATTAGTCTTCAACTTCCCTGTGAAAAGTAATTACATCAGTTGCTGTTGCTTCAATTGCTAGGAGTGATTTGTTCATGCTACTTATCTGGGGCTAAAAGTAAAATTCCATTGACTGACATAAGAAACAATAGTGACAAAGTCAAACTTCCTTGAGGCTATGTCCAGCTATGTGACAGAAAAATACAGAGTATGTCTCAGTAGAACAAGGTACCAGGCCCAAACCTTGCTGCAGTCAAATTTGCATTCAGACCATTCATAAAACAATGGCAACCTAATGAAATATTTATAATGTCTAGTAAACCCTGTAGCCACAAAAATGATGGGTTGATTATTGCATCCTGAACAGTAAAGGTCTATGCTACCAACTTTCTTTATTTTGTTCAAGACTTGATGTCTACACCATCAGACAAGTCTTTTGGATGAACACCACCGTTGTCTGAAGCTTCTCTTTGGTTCCATATATCTTTACTTGCAAGGTTGCACCATTAGGCTATCTCTCAATTTTTTTATTCTGGGGCAGTTCTGCAGAATATATTCAGAGACCTGTTCATCTGTTCCACAAGTGCACAGTGTGTATACTACATGTATATGTATACTCTAAATTTATGATTGTGTATATATATGTACAAACCATTGCAACTCTCACTTCTCAACTACCAAAGAAATTAATACCTATCTTATGTTGAATGAATCTAAGCCAGTCATATATATTTTTATTTCTGACTTCTATTGATTTTTGTTTTCCAGATGCAACCAATTTGTTGGAATATTATCATCATAAACTATCAGAATCAGCTATTGCCTGGTTTCTCATACGGATATTTGCCACTGAAATAAAAGAAAAGTTGTGCACCCAATATCGCACCCAGCCAGCCATCAGGCCAATATCTAGACTGCATCAAGAGTGGGATGTAGTCTTTCCTCAGCTGAAATGTATACCGGTACTCTGCCTCTGTTGGCAGTTACAAAAAGAAATGTTAAGTATGAGCTAAGTTTAGCCATATAATTAACAAGACACCTGCATCAACAACATGGAAAATAACAACAAGAAAGAAAATAACACAGGATCCCATCAAACAGTGTTCTTAGAGAATAGTTAATTAGTCAGTTTGGTTGGTTAGTCAATCTGACTGACAGACTTATTATGTGATCATTTATTTGCCAGATTTGATGATTATATGAAACAGCTTTTTTTTATGTGTAGGAATCCATGCTATCTCTGCCAGACTTGATGATTATATGAACAGTTTTTTTGGTAAATGCAAATAAAGTAAATAGGTTACTAGAAAACTATCAATATAAAATAATAAAATATCGAAAATAACAATAAAAAAAAGAACAAATACAATTGTCAACGTGTCGGTCCAATTGTGACCTTTATCAAGACAACAAAAACAGTTAAGAACAAAAAACCATAACGAATATATTTGTATTTGTTATTTTTTTAATTATTATTTTCTATATTTTATTATTTTATATTGATAGTTTTCTAGTAACCTATTTACTTTATTTGCATTTACCTCTATTTGTATGGTTACTGCAGTACTTCCTTTTTGTCGGACATCCTCCAATATTTGGGTTATTTAATTAACAGTTTTTTTTGTTTGTGCAAGGATCCATGCTGTTTCTGCCAGACTTGATGATTTATATGAAACAGCTTTTTTGTATGTGCAAGAATCTATGCTACCTCCGCTAACATGATGATTAGGCCTATATGAACAGTTTTTTTGTATGTGCAAGAATCTATGCTACCTCCGCTAACATGATGATTAGGCCTATATGAACATTTTTTTTTGTATGTGCAAGAATCCATGCTACCTCCACTAGACATGATGATTAGGCTTATATGAAAAGATTTTTTGTATGTGCAGGGATCCCTGCTGACTGGCAGACATAATGTATATGTGAGTATCATCTTAGCTTTATTTTGAGAGCCTCTGTAATATAGTATATAATTCACTTGTCTGTTAACCATGTGATCAGGGTTGGAGTTTACTAATCAAATAAGAAATAGCATATTTTAAACAATTTTTCATATTTCAATAAAATTGTCGGTATTTTGCACCCAAAACAAAAACTCCCCAAAAACCCTACAAATTTGTTAAAATTTGTCATTTTTTGTCCATCAATACGTTCAATAGGAACAAATTGTCTGCATTAGTAGTAATTACTGAATATATAACAACCAAATGACCTTTTTTGTATAAAAAAAAACACACCCAAAAAAATAACATTTTGTCGGGGGGCGGGGGGGGGGGGGGGGCGTGAAATCCATATGAATGCACAGAATCCGTACTAGTTGACAACTATGGATGATTGACGAATGGAACCATCTCAAGAAGTATGTGCTGAAGGCAACAATAGACAGACTGCTTCTGGTCACCAAATGACTAGGCAGCGAGCATATATGGGTAAAATCATGTTTTCACTAGACTCATTTTATTTTATTCCACAATTCTCAGAAATCAATCACAAAATTCTCTGCACACAAGACTTACCAGTCCGGCAGTTAGGACTTTGTTTATACTTCTCAGACATACAAATGAGCACCACAGCTGAGCTCTCCACTGCTTCTGCCATTGCTTGTAGTGTAGACCCTCTTGTGTGATCCCAATCTACCCATAATTTGTAGCCTTCAGCCTAAAAGTTTGAATATTATATCTGTTTATATTGTTTAGTTACAAAATGAACTCAGGACATAGTAGCTAGTGTGTGTACACTGCTGTTGTAGATATGCTTTTATTTTAAATAATATTGTTTTTTAATATTAATGTTGATAATAATGTATCTAATAGCCTGGTCAGAAAGAAAAGTACCAGATGACTGGCAAAAATCAGTAATTGTACCACTATGGAAAAACAAAGGTAATAAGAGAAAGTGTGAGTCATATAGAGGCATCTCCTTGTTAAGTCACACAGGTAAAATCTACGCAAAAATAATAGAACAAAGAATGCGATACATTGCAGAACCACAGTTGAGCCCCTCTCAGTTTGGCTTCAGAAGGGGAGCAAGCTGTACAGACGCACTTTTTCACACTGAGACAACTGAGTGAAAAAGCAATCGAATACAATCAAGATTTAAACACAGTATTTGTAGACCAAGAAAAGGCATTCGACAAAGTAGATAGAAACATTCTATGGGAAACCTTAGAAATGTATAACATCAGAGGACAACTGTTATATAACATAAAAGCGATATATCAAAAATGCCAAAGCTCAGTAAGAACAACAGATGGAATGACTGAACCTTTTGAAACAAGATCTGGAGTAAGACAAGGATGCATACTTTCACCCCTACTTTTCAACATATACATGGACAGAATAATAAAAGAAGCTCATATCAACAAAGAGGAAAACATTGCAAATAAACCTGATGAAGAACTTAATAATGAAATCAATGAACTATTATTTGCTGATGATCAAAGTTTAATATACAAAGATGAGGAAACTTTGCAAAAGCACATCAATGCATTGCTATTAGCATGTCAGAAGTACAACATGAAATTAATGTACAAAAAACAGAAGTTATAAAAATTAGCAAGTCTTCAACACCAATGAATGTAACAATAGATAAAACCAAAGTGAAACAAGCCAAAGAATTTAAATATCTAGGCAGCATTTTTTCCGAAGATGGAAGACTAGACAGAGAAATAGAAACAAGGTGCCAGAAAGCAAACACAGTGACTTACCAACTTTCACCATTACTTCTTCATCCAAAGATCAAGGTGGAAATTAAAAAACAAATAATATCTACAATTTTTATACCAACACTGTGCTACCAATGTCAAACATGGCCTTTAACAGCTTCGCAGCAAAGAAAATCGTCACATGTGAAATGAAGTGTCTGAGAAAAGCTGCAATGGTTACCAAACTAGATAAAATAAGAAATGAAGAAAAGAGTTGGTATAATATCATGTATCTAACATATTGAGAGACAGCAAGTAAAATGGTTCGGTCACCTTATGAGAATGAAGTCAAACCAAATACTAATAAGAGCATATAATACAAGAATATGCGGGCGTAAATCCAAAGGTAGACAAAGAAAACGGTGGATAGAAAACATTAAGATAACCTTGAACAAACATGGACTAAATGCAACCTCGATGACACATCTGGCCTTGAAACGACAGCTTAAGATACCACCCCTACGCTTAACGGCAAGTGTGAATGCAATCAACAATCATTCACCTGGGGATAGACAATAGACTAATGTATCTTCATTATCTCCATGGTGTTCTCAGTATTGTTCTATATAACCATATCTCTACTTTCTATGTTCCTTCAGTACCAAATACAGTGCATACGGCAGAAACCAGTGCTCTTAAGTTCAAGTAATGTGATGCTACTGTGTGTAATTCTTGTATGTTGTTGAAGCACAGTCATACCCTCTTTGACGGTTCTTCTGTGAAGAATCTTTTATGGTTTTCCTCTTTTTATTTTGCTATCTGGAACCAATTTTAATGCATGTAGTGGCAGTCTGTTTTTAATTCATTCAAAGTACATGTCCGATATAAGTCCATTTATTTCTTATTTTTGTTGATGAAACATATTGTTGTTTAGTACTATTCTACTGATTGTCCATAATTCACCTCCATACATCAGAACTGGTTTATATAATTTCTAAAAACTATTTTTCTCTTACTTAGGTTAACAAAGATATACCGGGTATTTACACGCTTTAACTGCTTTAGTCTCCAGGAATTACCCTTGATGAAGCACTTGTTTCATAAGAGTAATTGGGCTGTTTCTCCGGAGCTTTCTTTCATACCCAGAAGACTTCACCTTTTAGCAGTATACAATGCTTTAAGGATTTCACAGTGAGCAATTCATGTCTGCATTACTCAATGAGAATCACCGGAAAAATACAAATATGAGTTGCATTTCAAGAGCAGTGGCTTGAGGCAGTCAATAATTCAAAGTTAGAATGTGTTACATTCTTTTTCATGCCTGGTCATGTGGGTGTTCAGGGCAACGAGAGAGTAGATTGATTGGCTTGCACTGCTACTGTGTCCAGTGGTAAGGCAATGGATCATGCAGATATTTTGAACTAATAAAATAAAATTAGAGTGAACTAATTAATTCTCATTAATTAATTTAAATTTGAATCAATGCCAGTTGTATGGATCATATCTTGTTGTTTCACATCTTTCTGTTTGTTTTGTTTTATCGATATTTGGGTCTGTTTTGTCTATTTTATGTTTGTGTTGTTTCATCTCTGTCCTTCTAGTTTGAACACTTCCAAATTATATCTATATTTAGCCAAGCCATGTAAATAGTGCCACTCTCACTCTTAGTTTTTTTAATTAATGTGTTCTTGATAAAGTCTTTTTGGTTGAAACGTTGATTTGTGTGTTATTATGTGTGTTCATAGTGATTAGCAAAACTTCATTATCCTGTTCCAGGTTTTGCCTGTTGTATTCTGTTGGACCCATTTTCTTGTATTACCATAATATTGATAGGGTAGTCAGGCTAAGACAACTGCATTGGGTCTATTTCTAACCTGTAGACTTTTTCGATACCACAAGTGACTAAATCATATGCCAAGATTCCAATCTCTACACAATGAAATTTGATAGGTCAATGACGAATCAATTTTCAACAATGCATAAAAATATTTTTTAACTATGTTACATCTAATTGTTTTTTCAATTCCTCACACTTTGCTTGCTGTTACCATTAATATTGTGATGTTTTAAATGTTAAACTAAAATATATGTTGCGTTGTTAAGCAATTAAGCACATTTTCTTATCAGACTACTTAATTTTTTCATCAGAATTTATGATAGTTTCAAACAATGTGATTTGGGGCAAAGAAACACATGTTATTAGGGCAATGGACCACATAAAAACCTACGTTCTCATAGGACGCTCAAAATTTCTGCCCAATCCATCGCTCTGCCAACAGCCGTCATAGCCGCATGTGTGGCCAAACTATCTGCTCTCTCATCACCCAGGACTCTGCATGTCCCGGCACAAAAATAAAAGCCACTTTTTGCACAAGGAATTCCTCACCGTATCCAGCCACTGTTCCCGAATGTAAACCGCCTGCACTTGATGATACTTTGCAAGTCATAAATGAGATTAACGACTAATTGATAGAATGAGATGTGCACATCAAGTCAGTACCAATGTAACAATAGCAGATCCTACTTACTGCTAGACTGTTATATAATTTCTTTACGAGTTCTTTTTCCGTCCAAGAATAGCTGATGAAAATATGATTCTTTGAAGTTTGTGCGCTGTGTTGACCTGCAAATGCATATGCAATCACCATTGTATGATTGAGTAGATGTCTATCACAAAACAGAAAACATATACAAACTTATGAAGCTAAAATTTATCACACAGAACACTTGCGAACTTATGAAGCTAAAATTTATCACACAGAACACTTGCGAACTTATGAAGCTAAAATTTATCACACAGAACACTTGCGAACTTATGAAGCTAAAATTTATCACACAGAACACATGCGAACTTATGAAGCTAAAATTTATCACACAGAACACATGCGAACTTATGTAGTAAATGTCTATCAAATAAAATCACTGCTATCTGTCTCCAAGCCCATAACTAGTCAGGGTTGTAGCGTACCACATTGGATGCTTTAGCACACAGTCCTCCAGCGATTTCTATCTTCAACAATGCATATGAGCAAGGAAAAATTGTGTCTTGTCCAATCCTTGATGTTGTCTGTCCATGTTTTTATTTTTCCTCCTCTGCTCCTTCCACCGTTGATGGTTCCCTTAGGTATTGCTTTTGAAACCATGCAAGTTTTCATCATTTCGCTTTTGAAAATAATGGTTCTTGTGGACCTTTATACATTTCTATTTATTTCTTATGTACACATTAGTCTTGTGCTCTCAATTGGAAATTCCTATATTTGTTTTCAAAGGCCTGTAGACGTCTCTCCGTGTTCGCAAGAGTGTCAAACTCTCACAACCACACAGCACAATAGAAAGCACTAGTTAGTTATAAACTTAATTTTCACTCTAACACTGATGTTGCTTTTCGCAATTAAGTTAAGCCTTGACATAGAAGCTAATGTCATCTCCAGCCTTATCTTTAATTCTGCTTTGCATTTTCCATTACAGCATATGCTAGATTCAAGGTATTTTAATGAATTCAGTTTATATCCATTTATCATGATATTGGCCTGTTCTTCTGTGTCTCTGCTGTTAACCAAGACCTTGCTCTTTTCTGTGTTGATTTCCATTCTATACTATCTGGTAACTTTTTTTCAACTTTGCTGTTAACTCTTGCAATTCTTATTCTGATCCAGCTATAAGATATGAGTTATGTGCACATGGGTCAGGCTGTCAGTGGTTGGTGTGCACATGGTGGGGACTCTCAGTGGGTGGTGCACACATCTTTTCATACAGCAGCAGTCATCACAACTGTGACAGACTTACTACATCTCTATCAAACGTACGATAGCCATTTTGTATTTAGAACAGAGCTGGTAGCCAATTTTATAAAATATTGAAATGGTTAACTAAATATGATATATATATATATATGTATATATATATATATATATATATATATATATACACACACATATATACATATATATATATATATACATACATATATATCATATTTAGTTAACCATTTCAACATTTTATAAAATTGGCTACCATCTCAGTTCTAAATACAAAATGGCTATCATACGTTTGATAGAGATGTAGTAAGTGTTACAGTTGTATATATATCTCAGAATATATTTTAAAAAATGGTAGTCATACTTCTTGTACAGGTTTTCTGGAAAAATCTGACATAATTCTTATGGTTCAACATGTTACTAGTTATAATCTTGCTTACAAAATAAAAACAGAATGTAGGCCAACTTTTATTGTTTAAAATATGAACAAATATATTTCTGATAACATTCTTAATTTACTGCACATGATTCATATCTCATAGGCTTCTCCCCTGGTAAGGAGAGTATGTCATCTAATGTAATTTGTAAACAATAAAATAAACATGACAATTACTTACGTGTGGTGCTTGCTGATGGGTCATTTTCTCCCTTCAATAACCAGAGTGCTCCCCGAACATTCTTCTGCACCAGAAGGTTCTCACTGTCCTTCAAGTTCTCTAGTGTAGCTACTAGTTCAGGAAAATCAATGATCAATTGCCTGACATTCTTGTCAAAGGAAAGAGTCCATAGACATTCTGCACTGTTTGCTTGCTCTTTGACATCCGTGTGTTGAAGCATAAGAAGGAAATCTGCAAGTGCACCCTCTTCAACAATCTGTCAAGTTCAAGAAAGCCATATGAGGATGGACATTGTTTCAGCAATTAGGTGTGGCAGACATGTGGAAGGGTAGTAACATAAGACCTTAGACTATGTAGGGAGAAATCCACACCTTTTACACTTTAGTGTATTTTGACACCTAGACCAAACTACAATACAACAAACTATGATCATCAGTGTATAGCTTATCTATTCCATCTTAAATTAGTGGGGGTATTGAAAACATACATCGTACGCGTATGTTATTATTCTCGAACCCCAGGAATTGTGAGCAATTAACTCTTACTTCCTATGTGCAGTGGGGAGGTTTCTCAGAGCTTTCTTTGCATACCCAGGAGGCTTCAGTTTTCAGCTTAGTGCAATGCCTATTTAAATAACCTTCTACTCGGAGGGGGTATATGTCACGAGACGAGCTGATAATTTGCCTGGGTCACCCATTGCTTGTCTTTTCTTTGACGAGGCACTTCACAGCCAGCGAGCTGTTCCTCATATAGGAATACCATTCCATTACCACCATTTGTGTCCCTAGGTCCCAGACCTAATTTCTTCCGCATGCGCCATGTTGGCTAACTAACGGCGATGGTCGAATTAGAACCAGGGTTGATACACCTTCGTAGACAAGGTGCTGCTTTGTCAATCAAACACGTTGGGGGTCTGGAATTTGACCTGTGCATTTCTCACGCACTCACCTCGCTCGCTTGAGATGGCCTTCCAATCCATCACCAGGCACAGTCTGTGTATTTTGATTCTTCACCATTGTGTATATTACCTCAAGATATAGGTAAAATAAGAATCTCGGACACGGAGCTTCACAGTGGGCCCTTGGGTACTGAACCCAATTCTCTCTGTATGAGCAGTGTTGGGCAACTGCCGACAGTCGAGTTGGGCTTAGTTGACAGTCGAGTTGGACTTAGTTTGCAGCGTCGTTAGAGACTTGCGCCCCACCTCTACATTGCCCAAAGTGTCCAGAGTTCGAGTCTCAACACTGATTTAGTCAGACGATTGAACAATGCACTCTCCGACATTTGTTCCATACTTGCCCTGTGTGCAATGGGGAGCTGTATTCAAAGTTTTTTTTTATACTCAGGAGTGCATGTTCAAGCTGGTGTATCCAATACTTGAGGCACGATTCCTTCTTTGAAATAGGATCAATTGGGATGGGACATGTGGGCTTCTGTGTGTTCTTGAGCATGAACAGCACTTCTGCCAGTCGGCCTCATGCTGGCCTATTGTAGCTTCATTGCCACTGAATTGATTCACACACTACACTGCTCTCTGGCATGTATTACCTTTTCCAGATTCGGTGTGTACTCGTAAGATCACCGTATGTTAGGGACATTGACATTGGTCGCACCTCCAATGTTTCTGCTATTGTTTAAGCCTGCTGAGATGGAATGCACAAATGCCTTTCATCACAGTGTGCCAACAGTGATGTTGGATGTAATGGTGTAGAGTTTTCAGAGATATTTCCTGTTTTTCTGCAGACTGTTCTCATTTCATCTACAGCATCCACATCCTTGGACATGAGTCTAAAAGTGTTAGCCAAAAATACAGCAAGAATTGCTGTATTTCTGTTTCCATGGTGCACTACGAGGAGGTAGTTTTAGGATCTTGGTTATCTGCTAACACTGGGTCTGCATGAGAGCAATGTGAGACCCTTTGCACCCATGTGTAGACAATAAAATGAAAGGTTATGAACTTAAGTAAGTGTAGATCTTTGCCCCATTTTATAGCAAAAAAGTGATACAAACCATTATAAAATTGAGGGAGATCGCCACCGCAACAGGTCTAGCAGATCGGCAGTGTGTAAATGTGTGCTAAGAATAGATATGTATAGTTTTGCAACTTTAATTTGAAAATAAAAACAGAATAAAAAGTTGATAAGTTTCCTTTTAAAGCTGACTATATCTTTGGTGTGGTAGCTCTGAAACTAGGCAGGGCACCCATTTGTCCTGACATAAAATATTGCCAAAGGCAGTGGATATAAATTGATATCCCCCATATGGATGTGGAAAGCAATGGGAAACTACCAAACTACTCTCCCAAGAAGAAAGTCATGGCGACTCAAGAATGTTGAGAATATCATGGACTGCCGGAAAAACTAATGTAGAGGTGTTGAAAGAGTCAAATGCGAAACGGATCTTAATCAATAATATAAGAAAAAGACAATCTTAATTTTTTTGTCACTTCATGAGACAGGGAGGTTTGGAGAACATAGTCACAACAGGCAAGATTGAAGGCAACAGAGACAGAAGGCGACAATGTGAGAAAATATTAGACAGTTTGACAACCTGGCATGTCAGAGAAACAAGTGAGCTTGATACATAATACTGTGGACAGAGAGCTATGGAGAGCCATGATCACTTACGCCAGCCGGCATGGCACCTGATGATATCTTTGGATGGTTAGATGATTGTTACAATAATATATATCGATCTCATAGCAGCTTCCTCATAGCATCTGCATTTTTTTCATACATTTTTGAACGCGACCCTTCCCCAAATAACTTGTGAACCTTTTTCCCAATTCACATTGTTAGAAACTATCATAAATCCCGATGAAAAAACAAAGTAGCCAGACAAGATAATGCTTTTAAGAACTTAACAACACAATATATATTTCAGTTTAAACATTTACAAAATTGTGATATTAATAGATAACAGCAGACAGAGTGAAAAGTTGGTACCTCAAGATAGTGTTACTATGGACATTTGTATGCAGTAGAGACCATATGCAAGAAACCTACTATTTGAGCTGACAGTAGCCTGTGCACCTTGATGGGAATTTACATCAACATACACTTTATGTAGGTGGGACACTCAGTTGACATGTCATAACCCTAATCAAAATGTTATTGGGGTTATGGACATAATCATATGTGGTTGTATGTTTGATTCTTTCTTGCCCATGAAACCACTCCTTTCTAGCGACACCACATTTCAAATCAAACTTGCTTATTCTAGTCATGGAACCAGAGTCATCATCACTTATACAGTCATTTGTTTGTGGTTTTTCCCGTAAGGTGTTCAAAATGTCTGCCTGATCCATCACTCCGCCAACAGCCGTATTAGCCACAAGCGCAGCCAAATTATCTGCTCTCTCATTACCCCGGACTCCCACATGTCCCAGCACCAAAATAAAAGTCACTTTACGCACACAAGAATTCTTCACTTCATCCAGCCACTGTTCCTGAATGTACTCTGTCTGTACTTTTACAATTATGCTCATCAAATCACTGAGTATACAGGCATGTGTCACAGTCTACGAGCACACCCATTTAAAAGCTTTGGTTACTGCCAAAATTTCCATTGTCGTGCTGCTTGTTGTCTGAGCGAATGCACCACATTCCTCTCTGGTGGTCTTCCCTCACCTTTGAGCCGTGAAGGCCCAGGCACTCCTGATGTTTCTCTCAACTGACCCATCTGTATTATGAGAACTGTAAGAGCTGCAAGTTTTATTTGTGTAAAAATAATTCGCTACATAATTACATTTATTTTATCTTAAAACTAATCAACCCTATAGCATACTTGCCCATACCTGTAAGGTTTTTCCCTTGTCCGCCATATTTGGCGATGAAACCCTTACATTACTGATTACATTAAAAAGAAATACCAAGACAAATCATTCATGACAATGTAGATAAGCATATATTCTGTAAGTCTATTAGACGGCAGGATTTACATACATTTTGGTCAAGTTTGTAATAAAGATAGTAAAGAAGTGGTTTCAATATGATGTTATAGAACAAATAAGACAAACAATAAACATAAGAATTTAACATACATTATTTTAGCACTGATTTGTGATTCCTGTATTGAAATATTGTACTTTATAAATAATGCTCTGTAAGAGGTTTTTTTAACTGACTTATTTGAGCATGTTGTATGAGTTTTCATTTCATCAGGTTAACAGATATACTATAGTATTTAATACATTCCCCAAATGATATATTGTTTTTAAAGAATTGATTATCAACGTCAATGCATATATGACCTTTGCTTTGTTGGAATCATTGACTGCCAGCTTGGCAAGCCCCTGGGTATGTTCTGAGGGTGTGAAGCCACGGAACCTTCTCTTTTGTTTGTTCTCTAGGGCTTTGTGTATCCAGTGTACAATGTTTTTAATCGTATCTGAAAAAAATAGTCCACACAACAGAAGTTATTCACCAGTCAAGTATATGCATTTATTAAGCATTAGATACACAAATATTTGGGAGATACTTGTGTGTCACAGTCAGAAACACACATATCAATATCAAGCTTCAAATTCTTGTATCATTCATTGACTATAGGCTTATTTAGATAGTCAAGCATGGATCAATATGATCTCCATGGAGTCTCAAGTCTAAGTACTGGGGAAAAAAACACCAACATCTCTGAGTGCCTTTGAGGTAGAAAGTCATGGAAAAGTCTCAGTCATATTAAATAATAAACCTTTGGATTTTTACAAAGATCTTAAAAACCTGTCCATGTCAAAGAATCACAGGGAGAAAGATATCCAAGAAAAAACTTTCCCATGACAAAGAATCAGCAGGAAAAAGATCTCAAAGAGAAAACTTTCCCATGATATAGAATCACCAGGAGAAAGATACCCCCAAGAGAAAACTTTCCTATGACAAAGAATCAGCAGGAAAAAGATCTCAAAGAGAAAACTTTCCCATGATAAAGAATCACCAGGAGAAAGATATCCAAGAGAAAAGATTCCCATGACAAAGAATTACCAGGAGATATCCAAGAAAAAACTCCCATGACAAAGAATCACCAGGAAAAAGACCTCAAAGTGAAAAACTTTCCCATGAAATACAATCACCATAAGAAATATCTCCAAGAGAAAACTTTCACATGACAAAGATCCGCCGAAGACAGGTGTGTGCAAATAAAATGACAACACAGCGCATTTCTATTTTTTGGACTAGATTCTGCTGGAAATCTATTAGGACCATTTCCCTGCTACAAGATAGATTCAGTGGGAGATTGAGGATGAACGCTAAAGAAGACATGACAAAGGAGAAGAAGAAGATATGAATCACCAGGAGAAAGACCTCGAAGAGAAATCTTTTTCAAGACAAAGAATCACAGAGAGAAAGATCTCCACAAGAAATTTTTCCATGACAAAGAATCACAGAAAGACCTCCAAAAGAAATCTTCCACACGACAAAGAATCACCAGGAGGAAGATCTCCAAGAGGTCAAGCACCAATACCTTGACACTAATAAAAAAATATAAATCCTTTATGGATTAAAACAAATAACAACAAACAGAAATTAGAATTGGATCATACCTACTCTCCAATGGGGACCTCAATATCAATAACCATCATTGCCATTATTTGAACCTCATAGGATAACAACAGATAAATCACCCAAATGTTGCTTACGTCTGAAAGGGGAAAAAAAGAATTGTTCCCCTTTAACGTATTCCCTATATATAGCAATACTAAGGAGGTTTTGAGGATGGAGTTGACTGCCAATACCAAATATTTAGGTGAGACAAGTCGAATGTGTCAGTTCAAAGGATGCAGATATCACAGCCGAGCTGTAAACTATGGTATAATACATTTTATTATCTGGGTTACATGCTAAAAACAAGCAACAGTGTGAGAAATAATGCAGAAGAAGAAGAATAGGTCATAGATCTATATAGATGAAACAAGCTTTGTAACTAAGAAAATATACATAGATATAAGGGAGAAAAATAATATATACAACTAGATATGAGAATCTGAATATTGTGTATTTTTGAAGAACATTTATCTTCAACATTTATTTCTATTTGATCTGCTCTTTGTTTATAAATATCCTAATCATATTTTAAGCTATACTCTTGTAGAAGCAGCTATACTCACAAGATCATTTCTGAAGTACTCACCTGTTTCATCAATAAGTTTAGCATTCTCATCCTCCTCTACTATGTATGCAAGTGTCAACATAGCAATAGATTTGAGGAACTCATCATTAGAGTTTATTAAGGGCATCACTACCTGCAGATCACACACATCACAGAAAAAACAGTCACTAAACAGTCTCAGACTTGCATCAACATTAACTTCTTGTAAAACACAGTATAGTTAGTTAGTCGTTGGATCATCATGACTGCAAACTGGATACATCCATAGTTGCTCCAATCTCTCCCTGAGTGTATCTGCCATTACATTTCTGCTGACAGTACCGATCTTCTGCTGGTTTACTATCATTCTTCTGCACCCTCTAAAATATTCACTTTTAGCAACACTGCATTTCAAACCCTGATCTCTGGACATTGAAAAAAGAATCACCATCCACACTAGTCTCACGTGCTATATCTTTTAAGTTCAAAATGTAAGTTCAATGATCTATTGCCCCATCACCCTGTGCAACAATCATGCATGACTCCAGTTGATCTGCTCTTTCATTGCCTCGAACACCCACATTTTCTGGCAATAAAATAAATGTAACAACTTTCAGTCTCATCCTCCTCAAGGCCTCAATCCACTGTTTGTGAACAAGATCCACTTGTACCTTCCTAATCATACTCATAGAGTCACTCAAGATGCATTCCTGTGTTACCTTCTGTGTGCCTACCCACTCAAATGCCCTGGTCACCACCATAATCTCCATGGTCATGTTACTCGTAGTAACAGCAAAGGCCCCACTCGCCTCCCTGATTGTTTTACCTGTGCACTGAGCTGTGAAGGCCCAAGCACTGCGAACATTCATGAGGTAAGATTCTTTATAGAACATAGCCTTGAACTCCTTATGACCCTGGTTGAGTAGAGCTGTTGAAGCTAAAGGCACGCTGAAACAATCTGAGATGTCTCTTATTCATCATCATCTTGGATGGACCAGCATCTATAGCATCCATTATTAATCTGTATATGCAGTTGTGTCTCTTCATGTGGCCAAAATACCTCAGCTTTCTTGTTATAATGTTAATTAGAAGCCAACCATCTTTGATATTTTCTTATCACCTTTTGATTCATCTTTCTTCACTATCTATGGTATTCTCAAAATCCTTCTACATCAACTTCTGTAGCACTAGGAGTGGGAAATATTAATCCTAACAACAACAAATATTCTGTCACATTGTACTAAAATATATATATATATGAATGTTCAAATAAGACTTACTAACCCCCACAATTGTATAGAAGGTGAATGATATTCTACACATCACCTGGAGAGTCAGAGCTTGAATTATTTGAATGAACATACGGTAGAACAGACAACTCTGGAGTGAGGGTAGTGAAATACAAAAGTGACACTAGTGTTTTAATTATTTCTTCTGAGTTCATTCTCAAACTCTCCTGCTGTTTAGCTGGATGTAATCCAGAGAACATAATGATAGTAATAATAATATCTATAACTCATCAATATTGT
Organism: Meghimatium bilineatum; assembly: GCA_034231615.1. NCBI lineage: Eukaryota > Metazoa > Mollusca > Gastropoda > Stylommatophora > Philomycidae > Meghimatium > Meghimatium bilineatum. Next base: position 35,086,115 of record CM067304.1, read on the forward strand.
AGGAGTGTCACATTGGAGACATCAACAGACAAGTCATCCAAACACTTGTCCTCAGTCATTTGGATAAGTGTGGAAAAATCATGCCCTGACCATTTATTGATGTTGCCAATACAAGACTTTTGCAGCTCTTCTTCTTCCAATATCAACTGTTTTTTTGCACAATAGTTTTAGAAAGGAAACAATGCCTCATCATACATTCAAATGAAATAAGCTTATGCCACTTCGCTACCACTAAAGTGGTTGTTTGTCTATTTGGCTGTGAACAAATATATTTATCTTATGGCTGATTTGTAACAGGTATCAGTAATATTTATACAGTGGAATCCCTTTATAGTGCATCACTTTATATAATATATTTCTCCATTTAACAAAACTTTTCAAAATCTCCAATTATATGTGTTCTGTATTTCTTTATACTGTATATAGAAAACATTTCTGTTATAATTTTTGGATTCAGACTAAATTGTTATAATGGGATTTGACTGTATTCATAAGTTCATAAGACGCTCAACAGATGCTCATAAGCTAGAATTGTTCTTTTTGTGTCTCCATATAGTGTCTAGTTCTCACATCTATATAAATGAATTTTCATGCAGGTCAGTATGGACCTCTGTTCTAAGGCCTGTGATGCATCACCATTAGCACCTTAAAGACATTAGTAATGTACCAACTAGCACCAGGTGTTCCCTACACAGAACCAGTAATTACTATGAAAGGACACAAAATCAATACTGCTGACAGGTTTGTATATCTCTCTCAACAGCATGATATCGCAAACTGCGAAAAATTACCAGATGTTGCCCTGCATATTGCTTATGTCAGTTCAGCATTCAGGAACCTTCGTGCCAATGTCTGGATCAGGTATGGTCTCAGTTTGACAACAACTTTGGACATCTACAACGCAGTGGTTCTACCAACACTGTTTCATGCTTCATCATCCTGGACTGTCTATATGAGACGCTTGGCAGTTTAATTTTTCCCACCTTCGGTGATTAAGAAATCTCATCGGAATATATTGGCAGAATCAAATACCAGACATTAAAATTCTTCAAAAACCCTTTATAAAAGCATCCATGCACTGTTGATTATGTCCCAAATCTGCTGGACCGGCCACATCGTCTGTATGTCAGACACGCACCTTCCAAAGAGATTGTTCTATAGGGTGCTGTGCAATGGTAAACGTTCAAGTGGAGGACAGAAAAAATGCTTCAAGGACTACTTGAAGAATTCCCTCAAACACTGTAGCATTGATCCTAGCTTCTGAAAAACTACGGATCTTGATTGCTCAGCTTGGTACCCTGAGATCACCATTGGCATCACCAAATTTTAACAGGAAAGAACACTGTGGGCAATCTACCAGTGACACAAACAGAGAAGCAAAGATCTGAAAACGTTCTTACTCAAGACCCTCTGCACGCAATGCAACAGATCTTTCTTGGCACGAATCAGATCCTTAGGTATTTGTGAGCTCACAAACCTAAACCAAAATAGATAAACACTAGTATTTTTTTCCATCATTTTTTTGCCACATATGTTTATTGTTTTTTATGCCATGCTCATCTTAGCTTGCGAATGAGGAACACCATCATCATCATAAAACAATTGTTAGCATTAGTTATTTGCATAGATTGATCTTTACTGCAGTACTGATATTAATTTTACTATATTATATTTTTACTACAACCACAAGATAAACATTGTAACTTATATCTTAGTATGAAGAACTATCCAAAAAATCAAAACTCACATAATGACAACTGAGACTCACCTCGGCTGTCTTGATTTCCTTGAAGTGATGTTTTACACCAGTACATCTGACAATGTTATGTAAAGTGCTGAGTGAGGCTTTTAAGACATAGTACACATTCTGGGAAAATAGAGAAAGTGTGTTTAGGAACTGTTGGTGCTACACAATAGTCACTGAAAAATTGGACAGAATCATTGTCTAAGTCCCTCCTCCCACTTCAATCATACATTTGTATCATGTAATCTTCCCTTGAAATTGTAAAAATATTCAATCTATTGTCTATCCCCAGATGGTGGTGTTGTCCTAGCTTCCCTACTTGCCGCTGAGCATAGGGATTTATGAAGGAGATGGTTGGTTGGTTGGTTGCTGATCCAGCGGTCCATGGGCTCATGCCCTTTGACCTAATGCCATTATATTGCTGGGAAGTCTGTGGGGTTTCAGCCCACCCCGGGACAGAGCCAGAGAATAACTATCACACCTACAGGAAGGTAGGTTTCAACCTATGCACTGCTCCTAGCCACTGTAGCCAAGATAGGGTTCACTGTGCTCATTCCCTGCCACCAATTGACTACTGGTTATGCCGAACTTCTCTATTGCTCCAGGCATGCAACCAAATGTTCAAGTCAAAAGGATTGTCACGTCCTGAGTCACTGTGCCTCTATGATGGGCCTCAGCAAAAACAGTGATGTCAGTTTCCTCCTCCTCCTCAGTGCTGTACAGTACATCTCTGGCTCCCTCCCAACCACAGAGGGTGCAAACATATATATTCAGGCAAACATGAAAAACATTTCAACAACAAAACAAAATCATAACTGTATAGATGACATGCCATGAAGCTTCTATAAGAAGATAACCTCAATATAACAGCATGTCATCCACTAAGGTTTTCTGTTGCATGAATGGTATGTCTAGTGGGCCATTGGTGAGACCCACAGATGCAACCACATGCGTATGAAGGAGATGTAGTTCGCCTTTCAGAGTCAGGCATGTTGCTCTGGTTGAGATGTAGTCATATTTATTCAAAATGGTCTTGATGATGTCATCCACCTTTTCCTAGGTCTGCCCTTGGCTCTGTATCCTTATCCCATCTTGCTATAACCTCTTATGGGAAACTGATTGTTCATCCTCATAAGATGTCCAATCCATTTTATCTGCTGTTTCTCTATATATAGGATGCATGATGTGATACCTATTATCTTTCTGATGTTCTCACTGCACATTTTGTTGAGTCTGGTGATTCCAATAGCCTTCCTCAGACTTTTACTTTCCCAGCTTCGATGGTGACAGCTGGTATGTCACAGCATGTGGCTTTTGACATCTTGTTTCTTTCTCTCTGTCGAGTCGTCCGTCTCCTGTGAAGATACTTGAACTCCTTGACTTGTTTATTTTTTGTTTTCTTAATTTGGATGTTTAAATGATCTGTTGATCTTGTTTTTTGCATAGTTTCTGTCTTTTATGTGTTAACCCGCATGTTGTATTTATTACATATTCTTGATAGTGAGTTGATGTGAGTTTGCAGTTTATCTTCATCATCATATACAATGCTTTGATTGTCAGTGAAAAGCAGTTAATTGAGTTCGTTGTTAAGTTGTTCATTCTCTCGTTTCATTGCATATCTCATTTTGTGTTTCTTTTATAATTCTGTCTATATAGAATTTGAGTAGAATAGGCAACAGCACACATCCCTGTCTGACTCCTGTTTTTCAGTAGAAGTAGTAGTAGTAGTAGTAGTATAATATGTAGTAGGGGTCTATATCTGATCAAATTTTTTTTGGGGGCTGCAGGTTAAAATCAACTAGAAAAGGAATGAGTTTTGGAACAGTTTTCCTGGTGAGTGGTTAGAACAGGGATAATCATCCTTTTTCCAAATAGAAATTCATGTGACTATTGAATTGGAACCTGAGTTGGCAGGTAAGTAACTTATATGTCACATTACCATTGTATCTAAACAAGAGGCATAACAATATGGAAATATATTCGTAATAGTTGATAGATGTAACAACATTGTGAAATCCGTAATAGTTAAGAGATGTAGCAACATTGGCAAATTAGTTGAGAGATGTAGCAACATTGACAAATTAGTTGAGAGATGTAGCAACATTGGCAAATTAGTTGAGAGATGTAGCAACATTGACAAATTAGTTGAGAGATGTAGCAACATTGACAAATTAGTTGAGAGATGTAGCAACATTGACAAATTAGTTGAGAGATGTAGCAACATTGACAAATTAGTAATAATGTAGAGATGTTAAAACACCAACAAATTAATATTTGTGAGATGTGGCATAATAGAAAAATGTATAGTGTTGATAGATGTAGTTTCACAGGTAGTTGAAATATTAGATATACATACCTTGCTGTGCATATTATCCAAGTATGGTTTATGGCCTAGGTTTAGTGTCATTAGCTTGACAGCACCTGATTCAGCTAGACACTGGTGTGCAGGGATAGATATAATTTAAACAATGATTACTATATATAGCTATTGTCAAAATAAGCCAGGTTCTTCCATTCTTCAACTTCTCATATAGGTTTATAACTAAATTAATGTTGTAACAATTGGAATTCTTAATCTCTGCATATATTCTGTGTTGTAAAATGGTGTTTCATTCCTGGGACAAAGTGATCAAGACTACTGTTATGTGGCCAGAGTGTAGTGTCTTAAATATCAATGCATTGTCCATTTAAGTGTGAAATGTTCACTATTTCTTGAGATTACTTCGACTGTGTCAGACACCAACATTCCAATCTTTGACACAACAAAGTTTGACAGGTCAATGACTATTCAATTTTCAACAATTCGGAAAATATTTGCAATATGCATTACAGGATAATGTGTCCACATACATTCCAACTTTTTAATATTAGCTTTCATGTCATACAGCTTTTGTAACGTGGAGACAAAAAACAATGAGCGACTGCTATCGATCATTCGATCTGAGAGCCCCTCTCTCCCAAAGGTCTTCTGCATTGTATGCGCATTTAGCAAAAGTTTGTTTCGCCAAATAATATATTATTTGTTTTGCTAAAAGCATGGACACATTATCCCGTACAGTACCAAATATTTTTTCACTATGTTTGACTTTTAAAAAAAATTCTTACACTTTGCATGTTGTTATCATTACTATCATGATTTTTAAAATGTTTATGCTAAAATATATTTTGTGACTACTTTTTTTTTTCATCTGAAATTATGGTAGTTTCTAAAAATATGATTTGGGATAAAGAGCAGCATTAAAAATATATGAAGAAAATGCTGATGTCATAAGGAAGTTGCTGATGCCGATCCAAGGAGACAGATATTGAAGATTATAACTATCATTCAACATTATAAAAATTAGCTTTAAAACGGAATTTACCATGTTTATTCTTTTTTTGTTGCAGATTAAAGATAGAAACTATACACATCTATTCTTAACACACATCTACACACTGGCGGTTTGCTGGACCCGTTGAAGTGGTGATCCCACTCAATTTTATAATAGTCTGTAGGCACCATCACTTTTTTTTCATGCGGCTCTTTGCTCCATAAAACGAGACAAAATAAAGCATTTACCCAAGTGCATAAACTGTCATGTCACACTTAAATGGACAATGCGTTGATATTTAAGACACTACATTCTGGCCACAAAACAGTAGTCGACAGAAATGATGCCTTTGAGATGTGGGTATATAGACGAATAGGGAGAACATCATGGAAAGAGAAGAAAACACATAGAGAGGTGCTAAAAACACTTAATATGAAGAAAGAACTACTAAGAGAAATAAAGATCAAGCAAATAAAATATTTTGGACACATTAAAAGACAAGACACCTTATTGAAGATCTTACTTGAGGGAAAAGTCAACGGGAAGCGAGCAAGAGGTAGGTAGAGACACAAGTGGGAGAGTAGCATCACAAGATGGACAGGTTACAGTATAGTAGAGTGCACCACCAAGACAAGAGACAGGGGATGTTGGAGATCCGCTGCAGCCAACCTTCGTTGCGGAGACGGCACTTAATGATGATAAACTATCATTGTATTGTCTACACGTAAGACTTATGTTTTCAATATCCTCATGTAAGATTGATAGATAAGCTAAACACTGAATAGAGTTTGGTGTCCCGTAGTTAGATCTAGGTGTCAGAATACACTAAAGTGTAAAGGGTGCAGTTTTTGCCCCCACCTATCCTATACGATGCATGCAGGGCCGACCCTAACAATTGAGGGGCATAATGCGAAGCGGATTGCGCGGGGCCCAATCTGGGTAGGGAAGAGGATAATAAAATAAATTCTAATATGAATTTATGGGCCTATGAAGTGCGGGGCCCACTGCGGCCGCATAGGTTGCAATGGTCTAAGACCGGCCCTGGATGCATCCCATAAAACTATACCTCCGAGCAAGGCAACATTAACAAATTGAACAGAAATTAACACAGGATATTTCTACTGAGAACGTGACACTACTATCTAAACTCACACAGAATTGGTATTAGCAGCTCTGCAGCCTACATATGTGGGGCAGCAGCACAGACACCAGAACATGTAGGCCTACTACATGATTGTCACAGTTTCACTGTTCTCGAAATGACAATCAGACTTACAGGAGCTTCTGTGCAAAACAAGTTGTTGGGAACCCAAGATGACCTAAAACAAAGCACGCTATACATGACCAATATTGGACTGGATGTTTAACAGTACGACGTCCAAGACGCCAATGACATACGAGTAAAAAAGTTGTCCTGGAAGCGGGTTTAAAAAAAAAAAAGGAAACGGGGAAAAATTAAAACGGTATGAAAAAAGTATTACTGAAAACAACATGGACAGCAACAAAATCCAAAATGTAAACAAATGAGTGATCGCAATTAAGGCTTAAGGGTACTAAACTCAAATGTAAACCGATTTTAAAGGGCGTATCTAGATTTAGCATCAGTGGTGACGACAGTGACCTGGATATGAAAGCACCATGATGACAATCACCACTGAATTGTATGGCGACAGGAGTAGGCTTTTTTTTAATGGCATGAAGATGCCTACAGAAGCGGCCACTCAATCTTAAGTCTGTCTCACTTATTAGTTAGTTAGTCGTTGGATCATTGTCACTGCACTAGGACAAGTCCATAGGTGCTCAGATCTCTCCTTGAGTGTGTCCGCCATTGTACGTTGACTGACCATCTTTCTATCTCGCCCACGAAACCGCTCCTTTCTAGCAACACCACATTTCAAATCAAGCTCCCTTATTCTAGTCATGGAACACGAGTCTCATCTATTTGCCTATATAGGCCTAACCCATGACAACTTGTGTACATGTATGTTATTGTCACTTTGGATGCCCTACTACTTTAATGTCTGCGTTCTAGTGTCTCTATGATAGTACTATTGTTTTTACTGCTTTAATTGTTTGTTCACTGTTTGCTGTATATATTCTTTTAAAAAGAATATGTTGAAAATATCTTGTATATTGTTATTTGTATGTTTTAATATGTAGGTCTATAACACATAGACTGATAGCCTGTTGGTGGTCGTAAAACTACAAAAAATCTGGTGTCTACCTATGCCTAAGTAATTGTATAGGCCTATTCCTACAGTTTTACAGAAGTCTTATTTATTATCGAATGTCGAATTTTACATCAGTGGTGTACTCTTCTAGACTGTAACCTGTCCATATCATGATTTTTATCTCCTATCTGCATCTCTTGTTCCCCTGCTCTCGACTTTACCCTCAAGTAAGGTCTTCAACATGTTCTCATGTCTTTTAAGATGTCCAAAATACTTTATTTGTTTGATTTTTATTTTCTTCAATAATTCTTTCTTCATACGACGTGTTATTAGAACTTCTTTGTTCGTTTTTGTCTTCAATTCTGCCTCCTAGTTGTTTGTTCATTGTCCAATTTCTGAGCCATAGGAATACATCAATATAGAATAAATGTATCATTTTATAATTCCAATATTTTAGTATGTCTGTAATTTGTTTAGATGTTAATATTTTTATCATGTCGTTGAAAGTAATTTTAGCCATTTCTATTCTCCTTTTAACTTCTTTTTCACATCTACCATTTGTGATTATGTGTCCAATATATTGGAAATGATCCAAGTGTTACAGTATCTCTACATGTATGTTCATGTCTAGCACATGTTCTTCTGATTCCATGGTTTTATATTTTTTTTTCCTACATCTAGTCCATATTCTGTACTTGATCTATTAGTCTGTAGTTCCTTTTCACTTTCTGCTAAAAGGATAGTGTCATCTGCATATCGAAGACAATCTCTAGTGATTAGTGAATTTCTAAGCCGATGGCGTTATACTCCAGACAACCCAATAAGAGTTCTTTTCCTTTATTTAGATGGCAAAAGGGTATGTATGATGATACTATCCATAACTCGGAAATTATCTTACTCAGTCCACTCCTTATCATCATCATCCGTTATCCCCCCCCCTCAAGCTATTGCAAACTAACTCAATCTCTTACTAAAAGTCTTGTCTGTCACTGTGTTCTCATCCAAAAGACGCACACAAAAATGAAATCAAAATGCACCATATGTCGATTGTCATATGTCCTGATATCTTTGCCCATGAAGCCAACCTATCAGCTGTTTCAATACACTGAAACCCAGCATGATCAAGGCAACATATCAAGGAAGGCGTAGAATCCCAATGTACTCCATTCACGCATGGCGCAGTCATCCATTCTTAAAGTCGTGTGGTTCATAGAGTGATCATCGACATAATAACGGCCGTGACAATAGCCACAGCCTAATCTTGACCCCTAGTTACTAGTTATTTCCTCTCCTTCCGCTTTCACTGAAATAACCAACACGAATGTACGTCGTGTGATTTCTGCAGAGTAGTAGGGCTATGAAATAGGCCCCTACGTTGTGCAGCCTTTTAAATTTGTGCCAAGTAGTATTCGTTTTTGGTATATTAATTGTTTAGTTTCTAGATCAGCTAGTAAGGCATAAGTGTTTGACAATGATTATGAACTCACCCTGGTCAGGCTCTCACTAGCATCACTGAAGTTCCAGCATGTGTTGTAAGTGTAATATGTTGGGAATCAAATGTCATCATTCTTGAAGATTCCCAAACTGTTCATCTGTTTCAGCATGGTTACTGTTATCTCTGGTGATGACAAGATCAACAAATAGCACGTCTAATACACGGTTTACTGAACAGAAATATTTGTAAGAACTCAAAATGGCTTAAAGGGGGTAAAGGATTGACTTCATTTTACTCGGGTTACCCATATGAACTCCGTTCTTTTTAACGAAGTGGCACGCCGCCTGCTGAGAGTACTGTTCACTGCTTATAGGTTCAAGCGATAATTTTCACGGATCTCCGTGAAAAATCCACTTTATAAGCAAGATACTGTCAGTGGGATTCGAACTCGCGATCTCTTGGCTTAAACTTAAAATTTGTCAATGGTGATTTGTAGATCAGCCTCAGAGTTGGCATTTAGGACACAGTCATCAGCAAATAGGAGATCACTGATGATGTTTGATTTGACTTTGGTTTGTGCTCGAAGCTACCGAAATTAACAATTTCCCATCAATGCGATATCTGTTGTCTACTCCCAAGTCCAGATCTCTGAAAGCATCATCCAACATAGCAGAGAACATGATGCTAAACAGGATAAGTGCTAATACACATCCCTATTTAACTCCGTTTGAGAAAGCAAAAGTTGCAAAGTCTCTATAATTCTAAACTGTAGAATTCCATCATACAATTCTTGCACCACTGTATCGCAAATTTATTTGCTCAAATATGTCCAGTTTGTATCCACACCCCGCCGAAGACGGATGTGTCGGGCCACTGGAGCAAATAAAAATTGTGACACAGCGCATTTGCATTCTCTGGACTACATCCTGCTGGAAATCTAGTAGGACCATTGTTCTGCTACAATAGATATCCAGCGGGAGTTTAATGATGAGCGTTGAAGAAGAAGTATGCACACCATGCTCATCTAGTAGTGCAGATTGTAAATATTCGTCTAGAGCAGTGTTTCTCAACGTGGGCAATTTGAACACCTTGTAATTAAGGCTTCATTTATTGAATAATTCAATTTTTCAATATAAAAAATATGTGCACGTTAGATGGGGGGGGGGGGGGGGGGGTGTCCATAACAATTTTAGAAAGACGTGGGGCATGGTTAAAAAAAACGGTTGAGAAACACTGGTCTAGAGCATAGATTCCCATAGTGGGTGGTACCGTCGCCCAGTGGGTGATGAAGACTTCTTGGGGTGCTGGTAGGTTCAGAAACAACTTGAGGGGCGGGTTCTCAGGCGGTCTAGGGGGTCGGTGGCTACATGCAGTAGAAATTACTAATATACCTTTAAAAATTCATTATTTTCTTGATTTTGCAATTGGATTATCATTTAAAATTTAAATTTTGCATTTTAATTCATTGTATACCAATTTTATGCAATTATGACTCTTGTGGTCCCGGACTCGTGTGGTCTCGGGTTCAATCAACGGTTGGTACAACATTTTTTCTTTCGAAGGTACAATCAAAAACGTCGCGGTGTCTGCTATTGCAAAGCGGCCTTTATTTCTACAGCCCACAAAAAAGTCTCACTGCACTCCTTCACAGCAAAACATGCAGTAACGAAAGCAATGTTTTCATCAATGTTTTATTTCAATTATTTAATAATTTGAAAATTAACCATATTTGGACAGAAATAGATGTCATTTTCTATGTCAATGAGAAAATATAACATGTATAAATGTGTGTATAAATGTGTGAGACAACTTCATCTGTTCAAGATGACTTTGCCAGGGAGAATATAAGGGACATGAAAAATTACAATCTCGATATACTCGGAGTAAATGAATGCAGATGTCTAGACTCGGGTAGGAACTATTTTCCGAATGATATAACCAACAAACTGTGCACACTTGCAGCTCAGCGTGACCTCAAGATAACACATACACATACAAAATTATGGAACTTACCAGTTCAACAAACAACATCTCAGTAAACAACCAAATACTGGAAAAAGTCTCCAACTTCAATTACTTGGTCTCCGCCGAAGACGGATGTGTTGGGCCATTGGCGCAAATAAAATGGCAACACAACGCATTTCCATTCTCTGGACTGCATTCAACTGGAAATCTTGTAGGACCATTGTTCTACTACAAGAGAAATCCAGTGGGAGTTTGAGAATGAACGCTGAAGAAGAAGAAGAATTACTTGGTCAGCCAAATGTTTGTTGACTGAGACTAAATGAAAGAAAGACATACACTCATAGCAGTTGCAGATAGCACATTCACTAAACTAATATCTGGAAATCCAAATATCTAGGATATAACAAGATATAAACCAAGCTAACAGGATATAAACCCTGTATTGTCCCAGTATTAACGTATGGAAGTGAAAGCTGGAAATCAACTCAAGCAACAAACCAAAAATTAAACAACTCCGAAAACAAATGTCTCAGGAAACTAAGGAACATTAAAAAGGAGCGATTTCGTCATAAATGGTGATTTAAGAAATAAAACACACCAATAATATGTGTCAAATGTCATAAGAAAACGCAGATGAAATACATCGATCCCATTTTAAGACTAGATGAAAACAGAATAAACCAACAAACCCTTCTGTGGACACCTGAGGGTAAAAAAAAGAACAACAAGGAAGGCCTAAACAAATCTTAAAAAACAACATACTCTGTTCACATACAGAAGGGGAAATAATAGTCTGCAAGACCATACAAGAACTAAAATTGCAGAGAGCAGACCGCAACAAATGGAGAATCAACTCCTCGCCTGTAGCACGAAAGGAACAAACAACAAACTATTATAACCACTTTTCAAATTTATCTGTAGTGTCTATCAGAAAAGAAAATTTACTTACATACTGCTAACACATGGTGGTTCTCCATGTTGATTTCAATTGTGCGATTCAAAAATCACTAATTTTGGTGCCTGCACAAATCAATGAGCTACCCAAGGAAGCGTATAACAATCCCCAATTTTCAAAAGCACAGGCTTAGTATGGCAGAAGACAGTTGAGAATAAGGGTGCAGAACCGCTGGCTCATTATAAGGCACAAATTGGTCAGAGGAACTTAGGAAATTACAATGAAATAATGAAAACAGTCACAGACATGTGCAATAAGCAAGTTATATAAAGCGATAATGCAATTACTCTTGAAGATATTACAGCCGCACTAAAAAGATAAAGAAACTCAGTGCCTGGACCTGGCGGCATTAGGTACGACGATCTTAGAAGCAGGTCAGACGAGGACTTTAAGGAGCAGGCAATGTTGTTCAACAATAGCTCAGTAGAAGAAAACTGGCTGTATAGTTATTTAATCCTACTACCCAAGCCTGACAAGAGTCATTCAAAGATACAGGGTTTCAGGCTCATAACCATGCAGAATACGTGCCTGTGCCCATCAGGTACTGAACCGTTTCTCATCCGAGAGCCTGGTTCCTTAAGGGGAAGAACTCAACAGAAGAGTCTGACCCTGTCTCTTTCGCCCTCTTAGCAGAGGTGTTATTCACCGACATTGTGTACCCCTTGTCCAAGTTCGAGTCTCACACCATGCGTTTGAGAGCAAGGCGTTCTCAAGCTGAGCGACCTTGTCCCAATAGCGCCATCAGGTACTGAACCCTTTCTCTCTGCAAGTGTATTTCCGGTATAGAAAAACCTGACAGTAGAGTTTGGCCAGGGCGAAAGTCGTTGTCACTTTCTTGCCTAAGCCCATCGGGTACGGAACCTTTTCTCTTTGCGAGCATATTTCCGGTTTAGGAAGGCTCGACACTAGAGTTGGGTTAGGTCTTCTTGTTTTTCCGAACGCCAATGATTGGGTCTGGGTCTCTGTCTGTAAGGAGCACAGGTATCTAGAAGCTCGGCTCGAGCTGATGGAGCTTGTAGTTACCCTTTCCTAGGTACTTTCACTTTCTATTTGCAGTTCGCTCTGCCCTGCCCTTTCATTTTTTCATTGTACTCAGTATGAAATCTATTTGTCCCTCGCCATGCATCTACCTTTGCGTGCATTTTACATTGTCCGCCCCTCCAATGTTCGGACTGGACAAAACTAGCTTCACAGTATGTCGACAGTGTCACTATATGTGGTGATGCTGGTGGTGTCGGAGATATTGTCTGTCTCTTAAGCAGTCAAATCTCTTTCCATCTGCTACCTCCACATTCTCGGACACGATCCCCAAATGATTTGGCCAGAATCAGCTCGAGCTGCTGTATTTCTGTTTCCAGGCTGCACCGCGAGGAGGTACATTTGGAATCTTGGTTATCTGCTAACCCTGGGTCTGCCTAGATAACCTGCCTGCCTGAAAAAGTGACAAAAGGGGTATTTTTCTTATCTTTTTCTTTTATTATTCTTGCACTCATCTATAGTGTCTCTAATTTCCCACTTTCGGTTTGTTTATAATGAATGCACACATTTTCACTTTTACTAGATGCGTTGCCATCCCTGCGCTATGGAGACGGGGCTTGATGAAATATAGACATCTATTTTGTTTTTTATTTTGTCGTTTTTTGTCTCTTGAAAAAGGTTCAATTTGAGCCGATACGTGGAGAATTGTCCTGTTTAGTTTTATTGTATGTTTTTTATATATACTTTTTAAAATATATTTTTTATTAATAGGCTAGGTAAGTGTTTTAGTAACCTGTTTACCTCATTTTGCGTTACTATTTGTTCATTAGGTTACAGCGGCACCATCCACTTTGTCGGACACCCTCTGACCATTTGGTTATTTATATTTGTCCGCCTAGAGCGATGCGTTCCCTTTGCACCCCAATAACATAGTAAACACGCCCACGTTATCGGTTACTTTGAAAGGGGATGTCCGCGAGAGAACCAGCACAATGAAGTACGTGTTGGTTATGTTGGACTGAAGTCTGAGTTTCAAAGATCATGTCGACATCATTGTAAAGGCATATAAAGGTCTTGCGGCGATGAAAGTTATGGCTGCTGCTAATGTGAGCAGAGGCTGCTATTTCTGCTGTATCAGGGATTGGTGGTGGCGATGGAAGAGACGCAATTGCGATTCTGACAATGATTCAGACTCAAACAGAAAGATTGGATAGAATCCAGAATGAGGCAATGCGAATCATTTTGGGGTACACGAGAGACACATCGGCACGGGCTATGCGATACCTACTTGATTCCCCAACTGCAGAGAATACAAATATGCCGAGCGCGGGACTACCTACAAATCACAGCTGATAAAGAGCACCATCTACAACCTGAAATTCTCAAAGGCAGTCAACTTAAGAGTGGAAAGTCGTGGATGGGACGCGCAGATGATATTATACAAAGCGTGTCCAGATTGGAGGATTTGCTACCTGGTGCGGAATAGAGTCGGGCGCCCTTAGATTGTCCGACAGCCTTCAAAGTAATAATATCACTCAATAGAGAATGCAGGGAATGGTGTCCAACAGTGGTGGAGTCGGAGAATTATTGCATATTTCTTACCAAAAAGCAGGTAGACATACAGTCATGAGGCGATCATTTATTCCCTTTGGTGAGCCTGCTAGTTTGCATAAAGTGATGTTTTAATAGCGAAGAATACTCACGCACTACGTCTTTCTTCAATGTCTCTTCTGCCCCAAAATCATGTATAACCAGCAGCTCTTTCACAAAACTGACCAACACCAGCAAGGCGAGTTTCACTCAGATTTTCTATGTCAATATTGGATCTTTCTAGCTCTCTCCCAATCAAGGCTGTTCATTTCATGCTCTTGGAAATTCGAGAATCGTCTTTGAGCAAGTGCATTAGGCGACGCTAGTACGGTAATTTTTGGTCAACCTGATATACTGAGAGGGATTTGGCAGCTGAGCACTTATGGGAAAAGAGTGTTGTTACATCAGTTCATAGCTCAGCTGACCATTACCTTTCTTTTCCACAAGTAAAATTAATGACAAGAGTGAATGACACTTATAACTCATGACACTAGTAAACATTTAATTGGAGCTGATATAACTTAAACGTAATAGGAACCATTTAAAATATAATCTTACATTTATTTATTATTGATATGTACTGACATAAAGGAAGATTGCTCTTGTGCATATTGTACTAATAATAGATCTCACCTGCATACCCCAAGTCCGCCAGAAAGTCACCTAGCTCTGTTTTCCTGTAGTCCCAGTAGAGGTCTCCAATAGCCTTTTGATACTTCATGCCGTCTCCATGGTGATACTCCTCCATATTTTTCAGCTCTGTAACAGCAACAGACACCTTCTCCTTCACCTGCTCAATAGAAAGGTTTTTGCTTCGGGAATCTATGTCATTCTTTGATGTTGAATTCTGAAATTGAATGACAACATATTCAGTTTCTTGACACAATAGTCTTCAGGTGTTTTGATACATATACAATCTAAGCAAACTCAAACATTAGTGATTGTGATTTCCTTGACTGCAATCTCTCCGTAAATATCACACTGTATTGCATTGGCTGCTAACTCATTCAATAAACTATCAAATAGCTGGCATTCAAAAACACTAAGAAATAACACAAAACTCAAAATCTTCAACTGCATAATTCCAACATTAACATATGGATGCGAAAGTTGGAAAGCAACATCAAAATTCGAGCAAGGACTAAACACCTTTGAAAATAAATGTCTTAGAAGGCTACTGAACATACATTGGTCAGACTTCAAATCAAACACAGTTGTCAGACAAGAATCAAAACAAGAATATGTATCCACCTATATTAAAAAGCGTCACTGGAATTACATCGGACACGCACTATGAATCGATACTGAAAGACTCCCCTGTCAAGCTTTGATGTAGTCACCAAAAGGCAAGAGGTAACGAGGAAGACCAAAAGAAATTTTACGTAGAACTATTACAAGGGAACGTTTCACCATCGTTAGTAGAAACAATGAAGATCTAAAGCAAATTGCAATGAAACGAGAGACATGGAAATCTATGACATCCGTCTTTGGCCCTAGAGGAATAACTAACTAAATCTCTCCAGCTTTCTATCACACCTGAGGTTATTTAGATAGTAGGCACATTATCAGTTGCAGTCTTTGTGCATTCCTCTAGCCAAGTATTTCTTGTACACGCCTTTGAGGAATAAGGTATTTAAATCCGTAATTTTCATTGACAAACTAGAAAGCCATGGAATGCCAATATACATTCAGACCCATGTGAAAGGAATACTAAGCAAGGATGAACAGAACAGTGTGCAGCGAATGACAGTCACCCTCAGTTTCCTGGATGAGGAATATCCACAAGATATATGGGCCAGAGTGTACACAGATGGGTCAGCACAGAATGCTGTGAGGAATGGAGGTGCAGGTGTATATATAGAATATCCACACAAGCCTAGAGATACAATCAGAACACCGACAGGAAAATTCTGCAATAATTATGATGCAGAAATCCAGGCAATTAGTGTGGCAGCTAAAAAACTGCTGAACTCCAACTCTGGCCTACAGCCTGTGGTATTCCTGACAGATGCAAGGTCAGTGCTTCAAGCTCTCCAGTCTGGAAAACTAACAGACTTGAAAAAACTACTTAGCGAATTGTCTTACCAGTATAGGGTTACGATGCAGTGGATACCCTCTCACTGTGGAATACCAGGAAATGAAAAAGCAGACCAACTGGCTAATGAAGGTGCTGCCGAAGACCAACCAGATATACCAATCACCTACCATCAGAAAAAACAGATGATCAAGTCAATAAGAAAGCCACAAACACCAACACAAGATGACTATCACATTATGAACAGATCAGAACAAGTTATAATTCTACATCTCAGAACAGGACACAACCGACTCCGCAGTCACATGTATACAAAGTTCAAGATTGGCAACACGGCCAGGTGTACATGTGGCAGCACAGAGTGCCAAACATATACTTCAAGAGTGTTCTGAGCATGCAACGCTGAGGAAGACATATTGGCCAGAGGAAACAACACTGGAATCAAAGCTCTATGGGACACTGTATGAACTACAGAGGACAGTGAGTTTTATTAAGGAGACAGAATTACAGATATAGACATGTTTCAAGTGAACGAAAGAAGAAAAAAAAAAAATTTGACAAACTGTATACACAGGGACGATGAAGAAGCCTGCTCAACCTCCAGAGAAAGTAATGTCACAAGAACAAAACACCAACCACCTTTAGTTTTCCAGGACACATGATACCCATTTCCTCAGACTGAGCAGCCGTTGTTAATTTGTATAACTATTTCCAGAAACTGAAATGAAACCACAATACACCGGACTATAAAGCCAGTGCACTAACTAGTTCTAAATAGTACAGTATAGTAAGAAACTATTCCACCAACATGTTCCAACAAATACTTATGGCATCTCATTAGGACTATGATATGTGCCATCACTATGACCACAACGTTAATCGACTGCTATTTGAAATTAATGATTGCTGAATAGTATGGTTACGTCAACTTCGATCTGTCAAAATTTCATGATGCTGTTACTCCTAATATAACCGATATGGAATCCCATCCATAGTTGTTTTGTTAGTGTTCGTTCTTAAACTCACGCTGAATTTCTCTTGAAGCAGAACAATGCTTCTACTAGATATCAATTATTGAGACAAAAGGGAATTGAACCATGTCTGTTCTAGCGGTACCAATCGCATTGCAGCTCGAATAAATGGGTCTTTCCATACATGACTAACCTCATTCCATCCCTCCCTCCCCACAAAATGTGATTTTTAAAGACATTCAAACTGTGTGCTCAAGTCACTGAAAACACAACATTGCACTGTCTCTGTGCTATTTATGTTTACAAGGAGGCATATTGACTCTTGTAGTACGAATGTGGATGTTCTGTTTTTGTGGTAATAATGATACTTCAACGCGTGTTCTATGTTATTGTAATAGTCCTTGTTTCGATTGGTCCGTTTCAGTGACTTGAGTACACAGTTTGAATGTCTTGACAACATTGCATCCTTTTTAAGGGATGTGGTTCGTCAAGTATGGATTGTTTGCTGTTGTGTTGGAGCATGCGTTGAAAATATTACGCACTGCTAGACGTATACTGAAGAATCTGATAAGATTCAGGTTCGTATTATGTCCATCTAGTAACTTGGTTGTATTGGGTCCATCTAGTATAATACAAGTCCATCTAGTAACTTTCTTTGTCGTCCCCTGTCTCTTCTCCCCTTAATCTTTTCATCGTGGTCTGCCTTTACTGTATCTGTGTAGCATAGCTTGCTTTGGTATGCTGTCTGGTGGTAGTCTGCTGATGTGTGCAAACCATTTGATCGGTTGGCTTTTAATAATTATTCTAAGATTGGGATGGTGCCAGTTCTTTGTCTAATTAATGATAATAATGTCCACATTTCTCACTCTCTGCGATATTTCTAGGATTCTGCGTAAGTATGACATACTGTATGCCATTTCAACTGTCATAAGTTTACGTTTGTCTTGTGCTGTCGTTGTCCATGTCTGGCATTGGTAGCACAGCGTTGGCATAATAATCGATGTGAATAGTGTTCTGTTATATGTTATTTTGGTGTTTAAATCTTAAATCTACAATGTTGTTTCTGAAGATTGGTGCTATTTGCGCCCTAGGGCTTGGCTTTACTAACCTCTATTGTGTATTTCTTTACTACTCTTGTCGTTATAAATTTGTTAGTAAAGTGTAAATTTGTTAGTAAAGTGTGTAAACTTAGTAAAACTATATATGTCTTTTAATAAGTCTTGATCTGAAAGTGAAAGAAGATCACTGTTTTGCAACATATCGAAAACAGGTAATTGTGATATTCTTACTTTACTTTGCTACTTGTAACAGTGCATAAAGATTACCTCATGAATCCAGTGTTTGCTGTGATAATATCTCCAGGTGTAACAATATTTCCTGGATTCTCTCCATGATACAAATCTGCTCCTGTACCACGAGAACTGGCAAGTCTAATATCCACCGACATGTTAGCTGTTGATAACGAAAGTACAACACAGATCTCATATCGCCTCCGATATTGTTTTACCAGAAATTGCCAGCTTGCCATGAAGCTTAATGTGATTATTAAATTGTTTGAGAATATAATTTATCTCAATTTATTTTGCATAATCCGTAAAAACTAACTATTTTATGCAATTTTACTTATTTGTATGAATTTTTAAAAATGAATTGAGTATTAAATTTGTAAAAATCACACTTAACTTCATTACATTAAAGAATGATTGAATCTTCTACGAGTCACTGGTAACAATAACAACTGCTAGAACTAGAAGTTTGTAATTCAAAATCAATGTCAATGTAGAAACAAGAAAAGTCAAATAACTGAAAGTGAAATATAGATAGAAAGAGAGAGAGAGAGAGCTATGTGAGTTTGCAGTTATATACTAAACAAAAAAGAATATATGAGTTCATATTGTACTTGGTTGTCCTGGTAATTTATAGGCAATATTTACTATCAATACTCAATAGAGTGTCATCGATCATGTGTGTCACTAGTGTCACCGCGACTCTGTCTCGGCTCTTGTGTTGTCAATAGCTCGGTTGATGAACTGCTACCGTGCTATAATACTAGTCCATCTAGCAACTTTTCTCTTTGTCGTACCCTATCTCTTCTCCCCTTGATCTTTCCAGTGGTTATTATATATTTACCTTAATATTTTTGGGCTGAAGTACATTATTAATTATAGTTCTCCACTGTGACATTTGCTTTAGTTTCCATGTGTTTTCTGACCTTTGTTTTGGGATTGCCTTGTAGAGTGATATTAATAAGGGACATGCGCAGTGGTATACAGTAGCAGACGGAAAGAAACGAACAGGAGCAGACAATACAAATACTATGGAGGGTTTATGGGGTAGTGTTAAAAGAGAATTTAGAATTCAGGGTAGAAGATGTTCAGGGCAATTTTCATCGTATTTATGTGAGTATTATCAGTATATATGAAGAAGGAAGCATGTCGGTTCGAATGAAATATTCATGAAGTTCCTTTCGGAGTTAAAAAAGTGTATCCTGCAGAAAATTCTGAATAAGGTGAGTGTCATATTATTCATGTTGTTACACAAGTTGCTTTTAATGCTACGTTGTGACCGTACCTCTAGTGTCGTGGTATATCGTCACCTGTGGGCTAGCCGTAGGGATTAGGATTAGGGAGTGGGTTTGGGGAATAGGGATTAGTTTGGGGAATAGGGAATAGGGATTCGTTTTGGGGAATAGGGAGTAGGTTTGGGGAATAGGGAGTAGGTTTGGGGAATAGGGAGTATGTTTGGGGAATAGGGATTAGTTTGGGGAATAGGGAGTAGGTTTGGGGAATAGGGATTAGGTTTAGGGAATAGGGATTAGTTTTGGGGAATAGGGAGTAGGTTTAGGGAGTAAGTTTGGGAAATAGGGATTAGTTTGGGGAATAAGGAGTAGGTTTGGGGAATATGGATTAGGTTTGGGGAATAGGGATTAGTTTAGGGATTACGGGATATGATTAGGTTTAGGGGTTGGGGATTAGGAACCGCAATAGCACACCGTTTACATCTTTAACTATTCGACCTCATGGATTTCTGTGTAACACCAGTGAAATTGATAGATGCCGATACGTAGAAAACACTAAAACACAAACGTTAGTGCATTTTCGGCAGGTAGAGACAGCACACTGCGTAACAAAATGTCATTTTCTTTAGTGCTATTATGTGCAGCGATAGTGATAACTAAAACTCGTTTGCGTCGGGACATGTGACATCACGGCATCTATTTCAACTTCATGTGTGTTACACAGGAATCCGTGACGTCACCTAGTTAAAAATGTAAACATCTTGCTATTTATAGCACAGCAGAGAGCTATTCTGTACTTTCACCTATTTTTGTAACCACCGGAAAGGTCAACGGGAGAAGAGACAGGAAGACAAATTTCTGGATGTGTTGACAGTTGTGGTTGTCACTGTGGCACAAAAAGAAGTCACCAGCTGAACTTATTAACAACACCAAAGAGTTGTGGAGAAACATGATTGCCTATGCCACTCGGCATGACACTTGAGATTGGTTGAATATTAGTGTTTTCGGTAGGCTTGAAGTGGTAATTTTTTCTTTCCACTGCTCATGTCCCCGCACTCCTAAAACTGTTTTCCCCGCCAGCAATTGCACATGCGCCACAATGAAAGACATGTGAGATTTATCTCAATGCAGACAGTGAGATTTATTTTTTTTGCAATAACTTTATGGCACATCTTTCGTTTCTACGGTCACAGTGAAATTTGACCTAGTTTTTATGTATTTCCTAATATGATAAGAATGATGATCCCGGCAGAATGACAATCTTGTACCATAGCTTTTGGTAAAGGGGGGTTAAAAGGATTGGAATTAGTTTATAGATATTTTTAGGAGGCGGAGAAGGGTTAGAAAAATGTTTAGAATTAATAATTAATTCTCTAAGAATTCTTGTATAAGGGTGAATCGATATGATTTATAGCTCCACGGCACACAATCACTTGGCGGGGTGTGACATCACTGCACGCATCACAGTGATTGGTTTTCTCACGGAACTCCATGACGTCATCTGCTTAAACATGAAAACAGTGTGCTATTTATAGCGCAGTGACCGTAGAAAAGAACAATTTACCAATTTTATTATTTGCAATTAGGGTGTGGGGTGGGGGGGGGGAAGAGAAGATCCCTTTTTTAACCATACCAAAAACCACACCAGCTTGCCCAATGCTGATTTCCCCTATTCCAACCTTGACCTTTGATCATATCTCATCTTACTTGGGAAATGTTAGGGAATACATCGAAACTAGATCAAAGGTAACAGTGTAGCCCTGAATGACGAATGTGCCAAAATTGCAATTCAACGATACCTCAACCAAGTCTGTACGTCAACCATGTAAAAAGTTATGAATTTTTACAAAATTAATTTAGCATCAAAATAATTTACATGACATATATAGAAAAATATAAATAAAACTTGTGACCACAAAATGTAGCAAAACTGATAATTTTTAAATTATCTTTGTTATTTTCAATAATACAACACACAAACTATACATTTTTTTTTTGCGAAGACAAGACACAACTGTTGATCCTATTTCTGTATATTTTAGAAGCACGCACAACTAATTAATATTGAAAAATGGCAGCTAATTAGCATATTTAAAATAAAAAAAGAACTATATACTAATTAAATATATTTAAATGCCACATAATATATATATTTTTGTGTTTGCAAAGACAAGATGGATCTGTTGATCACATTTCTGTAATTTTTAGATGCAAGCAGAACTAATTAATATTCAAAATGGCTCTTTATTAGCATAATTAAAATGGAAATAAACTATATAACTATTGAATATAATAAAATACCACATAAACTATATTTTTGTGTGCGCACAGACAAGACACATCTGTTTATTACATTGTGCTAATTTTCTGAAGAAATTGGGGTTATTAAATATTCAAAATGGCTGCTAATTTGCATAATTAACATTGAATTTAGTGTAATTATTAAATATTTCAATTATTTACGAGAAAAATTATCCTATATACTATACATTATTGTGTTCTGGAAAACTAGACGAATCTGTGGATTACACAGCCATAATTTATAAATACAACCAAAGCTAATTAATATTCATAATGGGTAATTTTGAGGAGCGCGATAGCCTAGTGGATAGTGAGCTTGCTTGCTATCATCTGGTTACAGCGTGCCAGGTTCGAAACCACATCCGGACATTAAAAAAAATCCGGGTTGTGATTTCTCACTTGACACGACCACTCCTCCAGTCGACTCAGCTGTGAATGAGTACCTGACGCATGAGTTAGGGAAGGTAAAAAACAGCAAGGAAGGGAACTGGCCACCCCACCTAATAGTTGCTGCGGCTTAGTACATGAAGAGTTATCTTCATCCCCGACGGCAGATGCCATGGGACCTACCTTTACCTTTAATGGGTAATTTACATAATTAAAATTGATTTTAATATAGAATTGTTAACCCCTTAGCTGCGGAGGTATTCTTAAGGATGCAATGAAAAGCCACTACTATTTTGCGGAGATCCTCCTCTTCTTAGGCTTCCCAGGGAAAACATTTATTTCTAATTTTGTCAGAAAATTTGATTATAAAAAACTGTTATTTTTTACTTCCAGTACACAAGAGCTTCAAGTCTACTTTCTTGGGAAGGTGTACGGCACCAGTTCTCTGTCCCAGAAAATGTCAAGTTATCTCTGTGTACCTCTGAGTTCATGCATGACATCAAATGTCATCTGTTAAATGTGAGTTTTACCGTGACTTCAGTCTCTGTGTTCCTCTGAGTTCATGTGTGACATCAAATATCATCTGTTAAATGGGAGTTTTACCGTGACTTTAGTCTCTGTGTTCCTCTGAGTTCATGCGTGACATCAAATATCACCTGTTAAATGTGAGTTTTACTGTGACTTCGGTTATGAACTAAAAATATATTTGCTTCTCATCTATTCCTGAGTTAACTCTAAAATAACTGCTAGATGGGTATGAAGTGGTGTCCTCCTGTCTCCAGATGTGGAAAGTAGTAATCTAATACTGTCGTCCTGCTAACATTCTTCCCATACAGTGTTGTATGGCATGAGATTATTGATGTTTGTACCTGTAAGCTAGTATTAATTATGTTTCTATAACCACTTACTTCAAATTATTTTTTATGTCTGCGAGTCCCCTTCAGAGTAGAATACTGCAGGTTGCTATTATACAAAGATTTGGCACTGCATCCAAGTGTCACATTGAGTCGAACAATCTTCTAGCTAGAACTGGAAAACTCAGGACACATTGAGTCAAACAATCTTCTGGAACTTGAATTCTCTGAAAACATTGAGTCGAACAATGGTCTTTACTGCAGGTGGTTTCGGTCATAGTGACCCAAAAGTCATGCTGAATTCAGATGTATAGGCACATCTATCGAAACCAAGCTGTAAACTACGATAGCACATTCGGTTCTCTAGACTATCATTACATGGCATTAGATCAAAGAGTTAGAGCTAGTATACAAAGATGTATATGACAGAATCACCCTCGGGGGCATGTTTTATATGTATGTATGCATATGTGTAGAGTAGCAAAGTGGTTAGTGCACTGGCTTCGCATATGAGTGATCCTAGGTTTTCTCTCCAGTTGACGCAGAAATGTTTTTCAGATCGCAACGGCTCCCGGTCCCCCAGCCTTAATTGGGTCTATCTATTTTTCCTTCCTCTTGTACCCTTTACAGGTGTCGAGGGAGATACAATGTTCTTGTTCTCGCTTTTCTGGCAGCTTCAGAAAATGTAATTTGGTGTTCGTGTAATCTCTCTTTGATGTTGTCATCCAGCGTACTCTAGGTCTACCTCTCGCTCTTATTTCTGCTTCTCCTCTCTTCATATATGATTTATAAACTAATGAATCACACAGCATTCTTTCTAGATGACCAAACCATTGTATCTGTTGGTTTTGTATGTATTGTAGAATTGATATGACACCCACTCTTTCTCTTATGACATTGTTTCTAATTCTGTGTCTTCTGGTCACCCCTGTGGCCTGGATGATGGAAAACAAACTAATTCTAATAAACCAGCCAGATGATACACCAACATTCTAATCCAGAGCCTGGAAAAAAAGTAGCTCACCAGATCTTGCCATGGCAACAGATGACTAGACACATTACAAGAACAGTAGAAAGTCAACTGGGAGGAAGTGACCATGTACCAGTTTCCATGTAAAGAATCTTACAAGAGGTCTAAATGAAGAAAAAAAGAATCACACTACAAGACTGTCATCAAAGAAGCGGGGAAATTCCACACAGGTAAAATGGCAGCAAACATTTTAGCTGACTTCTATAAGGAAGAAAGTACAACAACACTTTCTCATGAAGGTATCAAAGACGTAAAAACAGAAATTCAAGAAAACTGAATTCAAATCCCAAGCCATGCATGAAGACACCTTTTACCATCGCAGAACTAAATGGTGCCATAGGAAAACTAAAAACCAAAAAGGCCCCAGAAAAGGATGGCATAACCAATGATTTGATCAGGAACCTAGGGCCAGTGAGCAGAAACAAGCTCCTTACCATCTTCAACCAGTCATGGAGAACTGGCAAAATTCCAGACTTGGCGTGAAGCTGTCATCATCCCATTCTGTAAAAAAAACCAAAAGAAAAAAACCAGCAAGTCAAGCTACCGACCAGTCAGCCTCTTGAGTTGCATAGGAAAAAGCAATGGAATGAGGTCAACTCTAGACTGATAAAATACCTAGAAGGAAACCAAAAGCTCACCAAGAGACACAGTCGGCCTATAGAAAAAATCGAAGCACTGAAGACCAGCTCATATACCTAGCACAGGAAATTGAAAATGCTTTTCAAAAGAAGGAAAAAGTGCTGGCAACTTTTATGGACTTGAGTAAGGCCTTTGATAAGGTGTGAAAAGATGGAGTCCTCTTCAAGCTTCTCGAAAACAAAATTGAAGGAAGAATGTTTAACTGGGTAAAAGATTTCCTCTGCTACCGCACTGCAAGAGTAAACGTAGATGGTAAACTAAGCAAACGTGTTTGTACTCCAACAAGGAGTATCTCAAGGAGGAGTGATCTCTCCAACCCTCTTCCTAGTATTCATCAGTGATATTGGAGAGAAACTGTCACATCATATTTCAAAGACCCTTCATGCAGATGACTTTGCTGGAGTGTGGCAGGCAACCTGTCCACTGCAAAAACAGAATGCAGACCACACTTGACACCCTAAGTGAATGGGCATCTGACTGGGGAGTCCAGATCAACCTCTCCAAAACTGTGAAAAACCATCTTCTCACTTTCAAACCACCAAGAAAAACAAATCTACCAATAAATGAAAGTGAGTTAGCACATGAGGAGATTATCTCAGGGTCAAACTAGACAAGCGACTCACCTGGAAACCACACCTGATAACCACTGAGCAAAAAGCAACCAGGAAACTATCCTTGATGAAGAAACTTGTAGGCACAAGTTGGGGAGAAAATGGAAGTATTCTCCGAAAAGTCTACATCAGTACAGTCAGACCTGTAGTAGAATGTGGAATAACATCCTGGGCATCAGAATTGAAAACAAATACTGATCACCTATCGAAAGTAAAAAATGCAGGATTAAATAAACTCATGAGGGATAAAAACCACTCTAATGCATGCAATGGAAAAACATGTAAACATCCACCCCATTAGATGACAGAAAAAAGGAAAGAGTGCTTGTACAAAGGGGAAAAAAATGAAACGCATGCCAAACCATCTAATGCATACGCAAACTTCTAATTCAACCACAAGCAGGCAGAAGAGAACCAACTTCTGTCACATCTCCAACCATCAGGATCGCCCAACATACAAAGAGCAGAGAAACCAGACCTGGCCATAGGATACAGATTTGAGGCAAAAGCTATGGGGTAATCGCTCTGACCTGGAGTAGACAGTGGACTTTGCCCTGATGACAGGACAGGCCTGACAATATAACGTGACCGTAGATGCTGAACGCAGAAGAAAAAGAGAGAACAGAATACTTCCCCCACGACATCTAACACCATTGGTAAAAAAGATAATAGATAGACAAAGAAACGTAAGCTCAGCGGAAACAAATGACATAAGAACTATTGAATCATATGGGTGAAAATTTATATAAACAGTTTTATAAAATTTACTTTGTATGTAAATATGCGACTTATAAACACATTCTTTTTCTACTTAGTTCCTATATTGCAAAATTCAAAAAATAAACATTAAAAAAAAATTACTTTTTTCTTTTTATGCTACATATAAACACATTCTTTTTCTACTTAGTTTCTATAGTGCAAAATTCAGAAGTAAACATTTTTATAAAATATACTTTGTATGTAAATATGCAACATATTAACACATTATTTTTTTCTACTTAGTTCCTATAGTGCAAAATTCAAAAATAAACATTTAAAAAAAAATTTACTCTTTGTTTTTTATGAGACATATAAACACATTCTTTTTCTACTTAGTTCCTATAGTGCGAAATTCAGAAGTAAACATTAAAAAAAAATTTCCTTTTTTTATGCGACATTCTATTTCTACTTTGTTCCTATAGTGCAAAATTCAGAAGTAAACATTTTTATAAAATATACTTTGTATGTAAATATTCCACCAAAGACGGATGTGTCGGGCCATTGGCGCAAATAAAACGGCAACACAACGCATTTCCATTCTCTGGACTACATCCTGCTTGAGATCTAGTAGTACTGCTACAGGAGAGATCCAACAGGAGTTTGATAATTAACGCTGAAGAAGAAGAAGTATGTAAATATGCGACATATAAACACATTCTTTTTCTACTTGGTTCCTATAGTGCAAACATCAGAATTAATTTTTTTCAAAATTTACCTTGTATATAAATATATGTCATATAAACACATTCTTTTTCTGCTTAGTTCCAATAGTGCAAAATTCAGAAGTAAACATTTTTATAAAATATACTTTGTATGTAAATATGCGCCATATTAACACATTCTTATAAACATTAAAAAAAATTTTCTTTTTATAAAAACATTCAATTTCTACTAAATTCCTATAGTGCAAAAATCAGAAGTAAATATTTTTATAAAATTTACCTTGTATATAAATATATGACATTCTTTTTCTGCTTAGTTCCTATAGTGCAAAATTCAGAAATAAACATTTTTATAAAATATACTGTGTATGTAAATATGCGACATATTAACAAATTTTTTTTTCCAACTTAGTTCCCATAGTGCAAAATTCAAAAATAAACATTAAAAAAAAATTGTACTTTTTTCTTTTTATGCGACATATAAACACAATCTATTTCCACTTAGTTCCTATAGTGCAAAATTCAGAAGTAAATATTTTTATAAAATATACTTTATATGTAAATATGCGACATATTAACACATTATTCTTTTTCTGCTTAGTTCCAATAGTGCAAAATTCAGAAGTAAACATTAAAAAAAATTTACTTTTTTCTTTTTATGCGACATAAACACATTCTTCTTCTACTTAGATCCTATTTTTCAAAATACAAAAAATAAACATTTAAAAAAATGTCCTTTTTTCTTTTTATGCAACATATAAACACATTCTATTTCTACTTAGTTCCTATAGTGCAAAAATCAGAAGTAAATATTATTATAAATTTTGCCTTGTACATAAATATATTACATAGAAACACATTCTTTTTCTACTTAGTTCTTATAGTGCAAAATTCAGAAGTAAACATTTTTATAAAATATACTTTGTATGTAAATATTCTGCCAAAGACGGATGTGACGGGCCATTGGCGCAAATAAAACGGTGACACAATGCATTTCCATTCTCTGGACTGCATCCTGCTAGAGATCTAGTAGTACTGCTACAGGAGAGATCCAACAGGAGTTTGATAATGAACGCTGAAGAAGAAGAAGAAGTATGTAAATATGCGACATATAAACACATTCTTTTTCTACTTGGTTCATATAGTGCAAACATCAGAATAAATATTTTTCAAAATTTACCTTGTATATAAATATATGTCATATAAACACATTCTTTTTCTGCTTAGTTCCAATAGTGCAAAATTCAGAAGTAAACATTTTTATAAAATATACTTTGTATGTAAATATGCGCCATAGTAACA
Organism: Meghimatium bilineatum; assembly: GCA_034231615.1. Lineage (NCBI taxonomy): Eukaryota > Metazoa > Mollusca > Gastropoda > Stylommatophora > Philomycidae > Meghimatium > Meghimatium bilineatum. The sequence continues at coordinate 35,114,333 of CM067304.1, forward strand.
CATTCTTATAAACATTAAAAAAAATTTTCTTTTTATGCGACATATAAACACATTCTATTTCTACTAAATTCCTATAGTGCAAAAATCAGAAGTAAATATTTTTATAAAATTTACCTTGTATATAAATATATGACATTCTTTTTCTGCTTAGTTCCTATAGTGCAAAATTCAGAAATAAACTTTTTTATAAAATATACTTTGTATGTAAATATGCGGCATATTAACACATTAATTTTTTCTACTTAGTTTGTATAGTGCAAAATAAAAAAAATTAACATTTTTAAAAAATGTCCTTTTTTCATTTTATGCGACATATAAACACATTCTTCTTCTACTTAGATCCTATTTTTCAGAATACAAAAAATAAACATTAAAAATAATGTTCTTTTTTCTTTTTATGCGACATATAAACACATTCTATTTCTACTTAGTTCCTATAGTTCAAAAATTAGAAGTAAATATTATTATAAATTTTGCCTTGTATATAAATATCTTACATATAAACACATTCTTTTTCTACTTAGTTCCTATAGTGCACAATTCAAAAATAATCCTGAAAAAAATTTACTTTTTTATATTTATGCGACATAAACACATTCTATTTCTACTTAGTTCCTATAGTGCAAAAATCAGAAGTAAATATTTTTATAAAATTTAACTTGTATATAAATATATGACATATAAAAATATTTGTTTTCTACTTAGTTCCTATAGTGCAAAAATCAGAAGTAAATAATTTTATAAAATTTACCTTGTTTATAAATATATGACATATAAACACATTCTTTTTCTACTTAGTTCCTATAGTGCACAGATCAGAAGTAAATATTTTAATAAAATTTACCTTGTATATAAATATATGACATAGAAACACATTCTTTTTCTGCTTAGTTCCAATAGTGCAAAATTCAGAAGTAAACATTTTTATAAAATATACTTTGTATGTAAATATGCGCCATATTAACACATTCGTATAAACATTTAAAAAATGTTTCTTTTCTTAAAAAATCTGAGAACATAAAAATAAATGGTGCAGCCATATGGTGGATAACAAGGTTGACGACAAGAAATGTCGTTATCATTAAAAATTATTAATCATTCATTCATTTTCCTTTTGTTGAATTAACAGCATGAAGGATATATAACATAGTACAGCAGATCAAAATTGAAGCACAACAGCAAATGCTGATGTGCCGATGGAAAAATTATTTCTTATTTTGTCAGAAAATTTGTATATAAAAAACTGTTATTTTTTTACTTCCAGTACACAAGAGCTTCAAGTCTACTTTCTTGGGAAGGTGTGCGACACCAGTTCTCTGTCCCAGAAAATGTCAAGTTATCTCTGTGTACCTCTGAGTTCATGCGTGACATCAAATGTCATCTGAGTGTTAAACGTGAGTTTTACTGTGACTTCAGTCTCTGTGTTCCTCTGAGTTCATGCGTGACATCAAATATCTGTTAAATGTGAGTTTTACTGTGACTTCGGTTATGAACTAAAAATATATTTGCTTCTCATCTATTCCTGAGTTAACTCTAAAATAACTGCTAGATGTGTATGAACTGGTGTCCTCCTGTCTCCAGATGTGGAAAGTGGTAATCTAATACTATCGTCCTGCTAACGTTCTTCCCATACAGTGTTGTATGGCATGAGATTATTGATGTTTGTACCTGTAAGCAAGTATTAATTATGTTTCTATAACCACTTACTTCAAATTATTTTTTATGTATGCGAGTCCCCTTCAGAGTAGAATACTGCAGGTTGCTAGTATACAAAGATTTGGCACTGCATCCAAGTGTCATATTGAGTCGAACAATCGTCTAGAACTTGAAAACTCTGGACACATTGAGTCAATCTTCTGGAACTTGAATTCTCTGAAAACAATAAGTCGAACAATCTTCTATAACTTGAAAACTCTGTACACATTTATTTTAATTTAATACAAATTTTGTATGCACATTTTTTCAGATGAAGGTCCACCTGATATACAATTTAACCACCAAGGTTATCTTATCCTTGCCATGGAAAATGAAGCAGAACAATTAGCGGTGAACGTAGATATGCAAAAGTAAGAGTTAGAAGTAATTGTGGCTTGGATTATGTTTTGTGTTTGTGATTAATTTGTTTATGATTCAAAACAAACTTCAACTTTGCTTGTTTGTCACTTTGACCTAAAAATGAAAATGGCAACACTGTGACCTGACATGCATGTTGTAAAAGACAATTAAGGAGAATTCAGGGTAGTATTGACTGTCCCATCCCATAGGTCAAAGCATGGCCGACCCCAGTATAGAGACATATAAACACATTCTTTTTCTACTTAGTTCCTATAGTGCAAAATTAAAAAGAAACATTAAAAAATATTTCCTTCTTTCTTTTTATGCGTCATAAACACATTCTTTTTCTACTTAGATCATATAGTGCAAAATTAAAAAATAAACATTTTTATAAAATATACTTTGTATGTAAATATGCAACATAATAACACATTATTTTTTTCTACTTAGTTCCTATAGTGCAAAAATCAGAAGTAAATAATTTTATAAAATTTACCTTGTTTATAAATATATGACATATAAACACATTCTTTTTCTACTTAGTTCCTATAGTGCACAGATCAGAAGTAAATATTTTAATAAAATTTACCGTGTATATAAATATATGACATAGAAACACATTCTTTTTCTGCTTAGTTCCAATAGTGCAAAATTCAGAAGTAAACATTTTTATAAAATATACTTTGTATGTAAATATGCGCCATATTAACACATTCGTATAAACATTTAAAAAATGTTTCTTTTCTTAAAAAATCTGAGAACATAAAAATAAATGGAGCAGCCATATGGTGGATAACAAGGTTGACGACAAGAAATGTCGTTATCATTAAAAATTATTAATCATTCATTCATTTTCCTTTTGTTGAATTAACAGCATGAAGGATATATAACATGGTACAGCAGATCAAAATTGAAGCACAACAGCAAATGCTGAAGTGCCGATGGAAAAATTATTTCTTATTTTGTCAGAAAATTTGTATATAAAAAACTGTTATTTTTTACTTCCAGTACACAAGAGCTTCAAGTCTACTTTCTTGGGAAGGTGTGCGACACCAGTTCTCTGTCCCAGAAAATGTCAAGTTATCTCTGTGTACCTCTGAGTTCATGCGTGACATCAAATGTCATCTGAGTGTTAAACGTGAGTTTTACTGTGACTTCAGTCTCTGTGTTCCTCTGAGTTCATGCATGACATCAAATATCTGTTAAATGTGAGTTTTACTGTGACTTCAGTCTCTGTGTTCCTCTGAGTTCATGCGTGACATCAAATATCTGTTAAATGTGAGTTTTACTGTGACTTCGGAAATGAACTAAAAATATATTTGCTTCTCATCTATTCCTGAGTTAACTCTAAAATAACTGCTAGATGGGTATGAACTGGTGTCCTCCTGTCTCCAGATGTGGAAAGTGGTAATCTAATACTGTCGTCCTGCTAACGTTCTTCCCATACAGTGTTGTATGGCATTAGATTATTGATGTTTGTACCTGTAAGCAAGTATTAATTATGTTTCTATAACCACTTACTTCAAATTATTTTTTATGTATGCGAGTCCCCTTCAGAGTAGAATACTGCAGGTTGCTAGTATACAAAGATTTGGCACTGCATCCAAGTGTCACATTGAGTCGAACAATCTTCTAGAACTTGAAAACTCTGGACACATTGAGTCAATCTTCTGGAACTTGAATTCTCTGAAAACAATAAGTCAAACAATCTTCTGGAGTTTGAATACTCTGGACACATTGAGTCAAACAATCTTCTATAACTTGAAAACTCTGTACACATTTATTTTAATTTAATACAAATTTTGTATGCACATTTTTTCAGATGAAGGTCCACCTGATATACAATTTAACCACCAAGGTTATCTTATCCTTGCCAGGGAAAATGAAGCAGAACAATTAGCGGTGAACGTAGATATGCATAAGTAAGAGTTAGAAGTAATTGTGGCTTGGATTATGTTTTGTGTTTGTGATTAATTTGTTTATGATTCAAAACAAACTTCAACTTTGCTTGTTTGTCACTTTGACCTAAAAATGAAAATGGCAACACTGTGACCTGACATGCATGTTGTAAAAGACAATTAAGGAGAATTCAGGGTAGTATTGACTGTCCCATCCCATAGGTCAAAGCATGGCCGACCCCAGTATAGAGACATATAATCACATTCTTTTTCTACTTAGTTCCTATAGTGCAAAATTAAAAATAAACATTTAAAAAAATGTACTTTTTTTCTTTTCACGCGATATATAAACACATTCTTTTTCTACTTAGTTTCTATAGTGCAAAAATCAGAAGTAAACATTTTTATAAAATATACTTTGTATGTAAATATGTGACATATTAACACATTCTCTTTTCTTAGTTCCTATAGTGTAAAATTCAAAAATAAACTTAAAAAAAAATTTACTCTTTTCATTTTATGCGACATATAAACACATTCTTTTCTACTTAGTTTGTATAGTGCAAAATTCAAAAATAAATATTTTTAAAAAATGTATTTTTTTCTTTTTATGCGACATATAAACATATTCTATTTCTACTTAGTTCCTATAGTGCAAAAATCAGAAGTAAATAATTTTATAAAATTTACCTTGTTTATAAATATATGACATATAAACACATTCTTTTTCTACTTAGTTCTTATAGTGCACAGATCAGAAGTAAATATTTTAATAAAATTTACCGTGTATATAAATATATGACATAGAAACACATTCTTTTTCTGCTTAGTTCCAATAGTGCAAAATTCAGAAGTAAACATTTTTATAAAATATACTTTGTATGTAAATATGCGCCATATTAACACATTCGTATAAACATTTAAAAAATGTTTCTTTTCTTAAAAAATCTGAGAACATAAAAATAAATGTAGCAGCCATATGGTGGATAACAAGGTTGACGAAAAGAAATGTCGTTATCATTAAAAATTATTAATCATTCATTCATTTTCCTTTTGTTGAATTAACAGCATGAAGGATATATAACATAGTACAGCAGATCAAAATTGAAGCACAACAGCAAATGCTGAAGTGCCGATGGAAAAATTATTTCTTATTTTGTCAGAAAATTTGTATATAAAAAACTGTTATTTTTTACTTCCAGTACACAAGAGCTTCAAGTCTACTTTCTTGGGAAGGTGTGCGACACCAGTTCTCTGTCCCAGAAAATGTCAAGTTATCTCTGTGTACCTCTGAGTTCATGCGTGACATCAAATGTCATCTGAGTGTTAAACGTGAGTTTTACTGTGACTTCAGTCTCTGTGTTCCTCTGAGTTCATGCGTGACATCAAATATCTGTTAAATGTGAGTTTTACTGTGACTTCAGTCTCTGTGTTCCTCTGAGTTCATGCGTGACATCAAATATCTGTTAAATGTGAGTTTTACTGTGACTTCGGTTATGAACTAAAAATATATTTGCTTCTCATATATTCCTGAGTTAACTCTAAAATAACTGCTAGATGGGTATGAACTGGTGTCCTCCTTTCTCCAGATGTGGAAAGTGGTAATCTAATACTGTCGTCCTGCTAACGTTCTTCCCATACAGTGTTGTATGGCATGAGATTATTGATGTTTGTACCTGTAAGCAAGTATTAATTATGTTTCTATAACCACTTACTTCAAATTATTTTTTATGTATGCGAGTCCCCTTCAGAGTATAATACTGCAGGTTGCTAGTATACAAAGATTTGGCACTGCATCCAAGTGTCACATTGAGTCGAACAATCTTCTAGAACTTGAAAACTCTGGACACATTGAGTCAAGCTTCTGGAACTTGAAAACTCTGGACACATTGAGTCAATCTTCTGGAACTTGAATTCTCTGAAAACAATAAGTCGAACAATCTTCTGGAGTTTGAATACTCTGGACACATTGAGTCAAACAATCTTCCATAACTTGAAAACTCTGTACACATTTATTTTAATTTAATACAAATTTTGTATGCACATATTTTCTGATGAAGGTCCACCTGATATACAATTTAACCACCAAGGTTATCTTATCCTTGCCAGGGAAAATGAAGCAGAACAATTAGCGGTGAACGTAGATATGCAAAAGTAAGAGTTAGAAGTAATTGTGGCTTGGATTATGTTTTGTGTTTGTGATTAATTTGTTTATGATTCAAAACAAACTTCAACTTTGCTTGTTTGTCACTTTGACCTAAATATGAAAATGGCAACACTGTGACCTGACATGCATGTTGTAAAAGACAATTAAGGAGAATTCAGGGTAGTATTGACTGTCCCATCCCATAGGTCAAAGCATGGCCGACCCCAGTATAGAGATATATAAACACATTCTTTTTCTACTTAGTTCCTATAGTGCAAAATTAAAAAGAAACATTAAAAAATATTTCATTTTTTCTTTTTATGCGACATAAACACATTCTTTTTCTACTTAGATCATATAGTGCAAAATTAAAAAATAAACATTTTTATAAAATATACTTTGTATGTAAATATGCAACATATTAACATATTATTTTTTTCTACTTAATTCCTATAGTACAAAAGTTCAAAAATAAACATTAAAAATTTTTTTACTTTTTTTCTTTTCACGCGATATATAAACACATTCTTTTTCTACTTAGTTTCTATAGTGCAAAAATCAGAAGTAAACATTTTTATAAAATATACTTTGTATGTAAATATGTAACATATTAATACATTCTCTTTTCTACTTAGTTCCTATAGTGTAAAATTCAAAAATAAACATTAAAAAAAATTTACTCTTTTCATTTTATGCTACATAAACACATTCTTTTCTACTTAGTTTGTATAGTGCAAAATTCAAAAATAAATATTTAAAAAAAATGTATTTTTTCCTTTTATGCGATATATAAACACATTCTATTTCTACTTAGTTCCTATCGTGCAAAAATCAGAAGTAAATATTTTTATAAAATTAACCTTTTAATTAAATATATGACATATAAACACATTCTTTTTCTACTTAGTTCCTATAGTGCAAAATTCAGAAGTAAACATTTTTATAAAATATACTTTGTATGTAAATATGCGCCATATTAACACATTCTTATAAACATTTAAAAAAATTTTCTTTTTATAAACACATTCTATTTCTACTAAATTCCTATAGTGCAAAAATCAGAAGTAAATATTTTTATAAAATTTACATTGTATATAAATATATGACATTCTTTTTCTGCTTAGTTCCTATAGTGCAAAATTCAGAAATAAACATTTTTATAAAATATACTTTGTATGTAAATATGCGACATATTAACACATTTTTTTTTCCTACTTAGTTTCCATAGTGCAAAATTCAAAAATAAACATTAAAAAAAATTGTACTTTTTTCTTTTTATGCGACATATAACAAACACATTCTATTTCTACTTAGTTCCTATAGTGCAAAATTCAGAAGTAAACATTTTTATAAAATATAATTTGTATGTAAATATGGAACATATTAACACATTATTTTTTTCTACTTAGTTCCTATAGTGCAAAATTAAAAAATAAACATTAAAAAAAAAATTTACCCTTTTCTTTTTATGCGACATATAAAGACATTCTTTTTCTACTTAGTTCTTATAGTGCAAAATTCAAAAATAAACATTAAAAAAAATTTACCCTTTTCTTTTTATGCGACATAAACACATTCCTTTTCTACTGAGATGCTATATTTCAAAATAAAAAAAATAAACATTAAAAATAATGTTCTTTTTTCTTTGTATGCGACATATAAACATATTCTATTTCTGCTTAGTTCCAATAGTGCAAAAATTAGAAGTAAATATTATTATAAATTTTGCCTTGTATATAAATATATTTACTTCTGATTTTTGCACTATAGGAACTAAGTAGAAATAGAATGTGTTTATATGTCGCATAAAAAGAAAAAAGTACATTTTTTTTTAATGTTTATTTTTTGTATTTTGAAATATAGGATCTAAGTAGAAAAAGAATGTGTTTATGTCGCATAAATATAAACACATTCTTTTTCTACCTAGTTCCTATAGTGCAAAATTCAAAAATAATCATGAAAAAAATTTACTTCTTTATATTTATGCGACATAAACACATTCTTTTTCTACTTAGATCCTATATTTCAAAATACAAAAAATAAACATTAAAAAAAAATGTACTTTTTTCTTTTTATGCGACATATAAACACATTCTATTTCTACTTAGTTCCTATAGTGCAAAAATCAGAAGTAAATATTATTATAAAATTTGCCTTGTATATAAATATATTACATATAAACTCTTCCTCACTTTAATCAAAATCCCCAGTGCAAGTCATTTTCACAAGTACTTTCTGCAGATTGTACGCAAATGTTTGGCGTAGAAATGGCATTAACCTTCAGACTAAGCTGAAAGTTTACAGAGCAGTGGTACTTCCAGTGCTGCTATACGCTAGTGAAACATGGACTGTGTATAGACGTCATGTGAAAAAACTCAATCATTTTCATACAAATTGTCTCAGAAAAGTTATAAACATCAGATGGCAAGACAAGATTCCAGATACCACTGTCCTTGATAGAGCTGGTATCCCAAGCATTGACACGATCCTGATGCAGACACAGATTCGTTGGGCAGGTCATTTGGTGCGTATGCCAGACCATCGTCTGCCAAAGATACTTCTCTATGGTGAGCTAGAGAAGGGTATACGATCTCAAGGTGGCCAAAGGAAGCGCTACAAGGACTCGTTAAAGGACTCACTGAAAGCCTTTGAAATAGACCACGATACATGGGAAGAACTTGCACAAAATAGATCTACATGGCATTCTAAAATAAAAAAGAGCGCATCATCTTGTGAAAAGAAGAGAAATGCAGCAGCTCAACAGCAGAGAACAGCTAGAAAGTCACTGATAGACCAAGATCCGTCTACAGTCGTTATTCCATGCCCAAACTGTCCAAGGACATTTACAGCTCGAATAGGGTTCATTAGCCATCTACAAACTCATAATCAAGGACATAACTAAAATTGAATTTTCAAAAGTGGATGTAACAAATGGTCATCATCACTTGTGATGGACGAACAACATTACATATAAACACATTCTTTTTCTCCTTAGTTCCTATAGTGCAAAATTCAAAAATAAACATTAAAAAAATTCACTGTTTTATATTTATGCGACATAAAGACATTCTTTTTCTACTTAGTTCCTATAGTGCAAAATTAAAAAATAAACATTTTTATAAAATTTCCTTTTTTCTTTTTATGCGACATATAAACACATTATTTTTCTACTTAGATCCTATAGTGCACAATTCAAAAATAAACATTTTAAAAAAATTTCCCTTTTTTATGCGACATATAAACACATTATATTTCTACTTAGTTTCTATAGTGCAAAAATCAGAATTAATATTTTTCAAAATTTACCTTGTATATAAATATATGTCATATAAACACATTCTTTTTCTGCTTAGTTCCAATAGTGCAAAATTCAGAAGTAAACATTTTTATAAAATATACTTTGTATGTAAATATGCGCCATATTAACACATTCTTATAAACATTTTAAAAAATTTTCTTTTTATAAACACATTCTATTTCTACTAAATTCCTATAGTGCAAAAATCAGAAGTAAATATTTTTATAAAATTTACATTGTATATAAATATATGACATTCTTTTTCTGCTTAGTTCCTATAGTGCAAAATTCAGAAATAAACATTTTTATAAAATATACTTTGTATGTAAATATGCGACATATTAACACATTTTTTTTTCCTACTTAGTTTCCATAGTGCAAAATTCAAAAATAAACATTAAAAAAAATTTTACTTTTTTCTTTTTATGCGACATATAACAAACACATTCTATTTCTACGTAGTTCCTATAGTGCAAAATTCAGAAGTAAACATTAAAAAAAATTTTCTTTTTTCTTTTTATGCGACATAAACACATTCTTCTTCTACTTAGATCCTATTTTTCAAAATACAAAAAATAAACATTAAAAAAAATGTCCTTTTTTCTTTTTATGCGACATATAAACATATTCTATTTCTGCTTAGTTCCTATAGTGCAAAAATTAGAAGTAAATATTATTATAAATTTTGCCTTGTATATAAATATATTACATATAAACACATTCTTTTTCTACTTAGTTCCTATAGTTCAAAATTCAAAAATAATCATGAAAAAAATTTACTTCTTTATATTTATGCGACATAAACACATTCTTTTTCTACTTAGATCCTATATTTCAAAATAAAAAAATAAACATTAAAAAAAAATGTACTTTTTTCTTTTTATGCGACATAAACACATTCTTCTTCTACTTAGATCCTATTTTTCAAAATACAAAAAATAAACATTTAAAAAAATGTCCTTTTTTCTTTTTATGCAACATATAAACACATTCTATTTCTACTTAGTTCCTATAGTGCAAAAATCAGAAGTAAATATTATTATAAATTTTCCTTTTATATAAATATATTACATAGAAACACATTCTTTTTCTACTTAGTTCTTATAGTGCAAAATTCAGAAGTAAACATTTTTATAAAATATACTTTGTATGTAAATATTCCGCCAAAGACGGATGTGTCGGGCCATTGGCGCAAATAAAACGGCGACACAATGCATTTCCATTCTTTGGACTGCATCCTGCTAGAGATCTAGTAGTACTGCTACAGGAGAGATCCAACAGGAGTTTGATAATGAACGCTGAAGAAGAAGAAGAAGTATGTAAATATGCGACATATAAACACATTCTTTTTCTACTTGGTTCCTATAGTGCAAACATCAGAATAAAAATTTTTCAAAATTCACCTTGTATATAAATATATGTCATATAAACACATTCTTTTTCTGCTTAGTTCCAATAGTGCAAAATTCAGAAGTAAACATTTTTATAAAATATACTTTGTATGTAAATATGCGCCATAGTAACACATTCTTATAAACATTTAAAAAAATTTTCTTTTTATGCGACATATAAACACATTCTATTTCTACTAAATTCCTATAGTGCAAAAATCAGAAGTAAATATTTTTATAAAATTTACCTTGTATATAAATATATGACATTCTTTTTCTGCTTAGTTCCTATAGTGCAAAATTCAGAAATAAACTTTTTTATAAAATATACTTTGTATGTAAATATGCGGCATATTAACACATTAATTTTTTCTACTTAGTTTGTATAGTGCAAAATAAAAAAATTAACATTTTTAAAAAATGTCCTTTTTTCATTTTATGCGACATATAAACACATTCTTCTTCTACTTAGATCCTATTTTTCAGAATACAAAAAATAAACATTAAAAATAATGTTCTTTTTTCTTTTTATGCGACATATAAACACATTCTATTTCTACTTAGTTCCTATAGTTCAAAAATTAGAAGTGAATATTATTATAAATTTTGCCTTGTATATAAATATATTACATATAAACACATTCTTTTTCTACTTAGTTCTTATAGTGCACAGATCAGAAGTAAATATTTTTATAAAATTTAACTTTTATATAAATATATGACATATAAAAATATTTTATTTCTACTTAGTTCCTATAGTGCAAAAATCAGAAGTAAATAATTTATAAAATTTACCTTGTATATAAATATATGACATATAAACACATTCTTTTTCTACTTAGTTCCTATAGTGCACAGATCAGAAGTAAATATTTTAATAAAGATTACCTTGTATATAAATATATGACATATAAACACATATTTTTTCTACTTAGTTCCTATAGTGCAAAATTCAGAAGTAAACATTTTTATAAAATATATTTTGTATGTAAATATGCGACATATAAACACATTCTTTTTCTACTTAGTTCCTATAGTGCAAACATCAGAAGTAAATATTTTTCAAAATTTATCTTGTATATAAATATATGTCATATAAACACATTCTTTTTCTGCTTAGTTCCAATAGTGCAAAATTCAGAAGTAAACATTTTTATAAAATATACTTTGTATGTAAATATGCGCCATATTAACACATTCGTATAAACATTAAAAAAATTTTTCTTTTATTAAAAATCTGACAACATAAAAATAAATGGAGCAGCCATATGGCGGATAACAAGGTTGACGACAAGAAATGTCGTTATCATTAAAAATTATTAATCATTCATTCATTTTCCTTTTGTTGAATTAACAGCATGAAGGATATATAACATGGTACAGCAGATCAAAATTGAAGCACAACAGCAAATGCTGAAGTGCTGATGGAAAAATTATTTCTTATTTTGTCAGAAAATTTGATTATAAAAAACTGTTAATTTTTACTTCCAGTACACAAGAGCTTCAAGTCTACTTTCATGGGAAGGTGTGCGACACCAGTTCTCTGTCCCAGAAAATGTCAAGTTATCTCTGTGTACCTCTGAGTTCATGCGTGACATCAAATGTCATCTGAGTGTTAAACGTGAGTTTTACTGTGACTTCAGTCTCTGTTTTCCTCTGAGTTCATGCGTGACATCAAATATCTGTTAAACGTGAGTTTTACCATGACTTCAGTCTCTGTGTGACTCTGAGTTCATGCGTGACATCAAATATCACCTGTTAAACGTGAGTTTTACTGTGACTTCGGAAATGAACTAAAAATATATTTGCTGCTCTTCTATTCCTGAGTTAACTCTAAAATAACTGCTAGATGGGTATGAAGTGGTGTCCTCCTGTCTCCAGATGTGGAAAGTGGTAATCTAATACTGTCGTCCTGCTAACGTTCTTCTCATACAGTGTTGTATGGCATGAGATTATTGATGTTTGTACCTGTAAGCAAGTATTAATTATGTTTCTATAACCACTTACTTCAAATTATTTTTTATGTATGCGAGTCCCCTTCAGAGTAGAATACTGCAGGTTGCTAGTATACAAAGATTTGGCACTGCATCCAAGTGTCACATTGAGTCGAACAATCTTCTAGAACTTGAAAACTCTGGACACATTGAGTCAATCTTCTGGAACTTGAATTCTCTGAAAACAATAAGTCGAACAATCTTCTGGAGTTTGAATACTCTGGACACATTGAGTCAAACAATCTTCTATAACTTGAAAACTCTGTACACATTTATTTTAATTTAATACAAATTTTGTATGCACATTTTTTCAGATGAAGGTCCACCTGATATACAATTTAACCACCAAGGTTATCTTATCCTTGCCAGGGAAAATGAAGCAGAACAATTAGCGGTGAACGTAGATATGCAAAAGTAAGAGTTAGAAGTAATTGTGGCTTGGATTATGTTTTGTGTTTGTGATTAATTTGTTTATGATTCAAAACAAACTTCAACTTTGCTTGTTTGTCACTTTGACCTAAAAATGAAAATGGCAACACTGTGACCTGACATGCATGTTGTAAAAGACAATTAAGGAGAATTCAGGGTAGTATTGACTGTCCCATCCCATAGGTCAAAGCATGGCCGACCCCAGTATAGAGACATATAAACACATTCTTTTTCTACTTAGTTCCTATAGTGCAAAATTAAAAAGAAACATTAAAAAATATTTCCTTCTTTCTTTTTATGCGACATAAACACATTCTTTTTCTACTTAGATCATATAGTGCAAAATTAAAAAATAAACATTTTTATAAAATATACTTTGTATGTAAATATGCAACATATTAACACATTATTTTTTTCTACTTAGTTCCTATAGTACAAAAGTTCAAAAATAAACATTAAAAAAAAATGTACTTTTTTTCTTTTCACGCGATATATAAACACATTCTTTTTCTACTTAGTTTCTATAGTGCAAAAATCAGAAGTAAACATTTTTATAAAATATACTGTGTATGTAAATATGTGACATATTAACACATTCTCTTTTCTTAGTTCCTATAGTGTAAAATTCAAAAATAAGCATTTAAAAAAATTTACTCTTTTCATTTTATGCGACATATAAACACATTCTTTTCTACTTAGTTTGTATAGTGCAAATTTCATAAATAAATATTTTAAAAAAATGTATTTTTTTCTTTTTATGCGACATATAAACATATTCTATTTCTACTTAGTTCCTATAGTGCAAAAATCAGAAGTAAATAATTTTATAAAATTTACCTTGTTTATAAATATATGACATATAAACACAAAGATTGAAAAAGAAAATTAAAAAATATATTTCTAATGATAAACTACCGGTAGATGATACATTTATGACGTGTTGAAAGATTTCAAAAAGAAAATCAAAAAAGAAATTTCTATTGATAAACTATATACACTTATGAAATGTGTTGAAAAGTTTGAAAAAGAAAATGAAAAATATATTTCTAGTGATAAACTAGATACATTTATGAAATATGTTGAAAACTTTGAACAAGAAAATAAAAAATATATATTTCTAATAATTAACTATATACATTTATGAAATGTGTTGAAAAGTTTGGAAAAAAAATGAAAAGATATATTTCTAGTGATAATCTACCGGTAGATACATTTATGAGATGTGTTGAAAAGATTGAAAAAGAAAATTAAAAAATATATTTCTAATGATAAACTACCGGTAGATACATTTATGAGATGTGTTAAAAAGTTTGAAAAAGAAAATTAAAAATTTTATTTCTAATGATAAAATACTGGTAGATACATTTATGAGATTTGTTGAAAAGTTTGAAAAAGAAAATAAAAAAATATAATTCTAATGATAAACTATATACATTTATGAAATGTGTTGAAAAGTTTCAAAATCAAAAAAATATATTTCTAATGATAAACTAGATACATTTATGAAATGTGTTGAAAAGTTTGGAAAAGAAAATCAAAAAATATATTTCTAGTGATAAACTAGATACATTTATGAAATATGTTGAAAAGTTTGAACAAGAAAATAAAAAATATATTTCTAATGATAAACTAGATACTTTGCTGAAATGTGTTGAAAAGTTTCAAAATCAAAGAAATATTTTTCTAATGATAAAAACTAGATACATTTATGAAATGTGTTGAAAAATTTCAAAAAGAAAATCAAAAAATAAATTTATATTGATAAACTATATACACTTATGAAATGTGTTCAAAACTTTGAAAATAAAATAAAAATATTTATAATGATAAACTATATACATTTATGAGATGTGTTGAAACATTTGAAAAAGAAAATTAAAAAATATATTTCTAGTGATACTCTACTGGTAGATACATTTATGAGATGTGTTGAAAAGTTTGAAAAAGAAATTTAAAAAATATATTTCTAATGATAAACTAGATACATTGCTGAAATATGTTGAAAAGTTTCAAAATCAAAGAAATATTTTTCTAATGATAAATTAGATACATTTATGAAATGTGTTGAAAAGATTGAAAAAGAAAATAAAAATATATTTCTAATGATAAACTACCGGTAGATACATTTATGACATGTGTTGAAAAATTTCAAAAAGAAAATGAAAAAATAAATTTCTATTGATAAACTATATACACTTATGAAATGTGTTGAAAAATTTGGAAAAGAAAATGAAAGGATATATTTCTAGTGATAATCTACCGGTAGATACATTTATGATTTGTGTTGAAAAGTAAGAAAAAGAAATTAAACAAATATATTTCTGATGATAAACTACCGGTAGATACATTTATGACATGTGTTGAAAAATTTCAAAAAGAAAATGAAAAAATAAATTTCTATTGATAAACTATATACACTTATGAAATGTGTTGAAAAATTTGGAAAAGAAAATCAAAAAATATATTTCTAGTGATAAACTATATACATTTATGAAATGTGTTGAAAAGTTTGAAAAAGAAAATGAAAGGATATATTTCTAGTGATAATCTACAGGTAGATACATTTATGATTTGTGTTGAAAAGTAAGAAAAAGAAATTAAACAAATATATTTCTAATAATAAAATACTGGTAGATACATTTGTGAAATGTGTTGAAAAGTTTGAAAAAAAATTAATATATTTCTAATGATAAACTAGATACATTTATGAGATGTGTTGAAACGTTTGAAAAAGAAAATCAAAAAATATATTTCTAGTGATACTCTACCGGTAGATGCATTTATGAGATGTGTTGAACAATTTGAAAATCAAAAAATATATTTCTAATGATAAACTAGATACATTTATGAGATGTGTTGAAAAGTTTGAAAAAGAAAATAAAAAAATATATTTCTAATGATAAACTAGATACATTGCTGAAATGTGTTGAAAAGTTTCATAATCAAAGATATATTTTTCTAATGATAAATTAGATACATTTATGAAATGTGTTGAAAAGATTGAAAAAGAAAATCAAAAAATATATTTCTAGTGATAAACTAGATACATTTATGAAATATGTTGAAAGGTTTGAAAAAGAAAATTAAAAATATATTTCTAATAATAAACAAGATACATTTATGAAATGTGTTGAAAAGTTTGGTAAAGAAAATAAAAAAAAATATTTCTAGTGATAAACTAGATACATTTATGAAATATGTTGAAAGGTTTGAAAAAGAAAATCAAAAAATAAATTTCTAGTGATAAACTAGATACATTTATGAAATATGTTGAAAAGTTTGAAGAAGAAAATAAAAAAAAATATTTATAATGATAAACTATATACATTTATGAAATGTGTTGAAAAGTTTGAAAAAGAAAATTAAAAGATATATTTCTAGTGATAATCTACCGGTAGATACATTTATGAGATGTGTTGAAAAGTTTCAAAATCAAAAAAATATATTTCTAATGATAAAAACTAGATACATTTATGAGATGTGTTGAAAAATTTCAAAAAGAAAATCAAAAAATAAATTTCTATTGATAAACTATATACACTTATGAAATGTGTTGAAAAGTTTGAAAATCAAAAAAAATATATTTCTAATGATAAACTATATACATTTATGAAATGTGTTGAAAAGTTTGAAAAAGAAAATGAAAAGATATATTTCTAGTGATAATCTACCGGTAGATACATTTATGAGATGTGTTGAAAAGTTTGAAAAAGACAATCAAAAAATATATTTCTAATAATTTGAGAATCAATTTATGAGATGTGTTGAAACTTTTGAAAAAGAAAATTAAAAAATATATTTCTAATGATAAACTAGATACTTTGCTGAAATGTGTTGAAAAGTTTCAAAATCAAAGAAATATTTTTCTAATGATAAATTAGATACATTTATGAAATGTGTTGAAAAGATTGAAAAATAAAATAAAAATATATTTCTAATGATAAACTACCGGTAGATACATTTATGACATGTGTTGAAAAATTTCAAAAAGAAAATGAAAAAATAAATTTCTATTGATAAACTATATACACTTATGAAATGTGTTGAAAAATTTGGAAAAGAAAATCAAAAAATATATTTCTAGTGATAATCTACCGGTAGATACATTTATGAGATCTGTTGAACAGTTTGAAAATTAAAAAAATATATTTCTAATGATAAACTAGATACATTTATGAGATGTGTTGAAAAGTTTGAAAAAGAAAATTAAAAATATATTTCTAATAATAAACAAGATACATTTATGAAATGTGTTGAAAACTTTGAACAAGAAAATAAAAAATATATATTTCTAATAATTAACTATATACATTTATGAAATGTGTTGAAAAGTTTGGAAAAAAAATGAAAAGATATATTTCTAGTGATAATCTACCGGTAGATACATTTATGAGATGTGTTGAAAAGATTGAAAAAGAAAATTAAAAAATATATTTCTAATGATAAACTACCGGTAGATACATTTATGAGATGTGTTAAAAAGTTTGAAAAAGAAAATTAAAAAATTTATTTCTAATGATAAAATACTGGTAGATACATTTATGAGATTTGTTGAAAAGTTTGAAAAAGAAAATAAAAAAATATAATTCTAATGATAAACTATATACATTTATGAAATGTGTTGAAAAGTTTCAAAATCAAAAAAATATATTTCTAATGATAAACTAGATACATTTATGAAATGTGTTGAAAAGTTTGGAAAAGAAAATCAAAAAATATATTTCTAGTGATAAACTAGATACATTTATGAAATATGTTGAAAAGTTTGAACAAGAAAATAAAAAATATATTTCTAATGATAAACTAGATACTTTGCTGAAATGTGTTGAAAAGTTTCAAAATCAAAGAAATATTTTTCTAATGATAAAAACTAGATACATTTATGAAATGTGTTGAAAAATTTCAAAAAGAAAATCAAAAAATAAATTTATATTGATAAACTATATACACTTATGAAATGTGTTCAAAACTTTGAAAATAAAATAAAAATATTTATAATGATAAACTATATACATTTATGAGATGTGTTGAAACATTTGAAAAAGAAAATTAAAAAATATATTTCTAGTGATACTCTACTGGTAGATACATTTATGAGATGTGTTGAAAAGTTTGAAAAAGAAATTTAAAAAATATATTTCTAATGATAAACTAGATACATTGCTGAAATATGTTGAAAAGTTTCAAAATCAAAGAAATATTTTTCTAATGATAAATTAGATACATTTATGAAATGTGTTGAAAAGATTGAAAAAGAAAATAAAAATATATTTCTAATGATAAACTACCGGTAGATACACTTATGAAATGTGTTGAAAAATTTGGAAAAGAAAATCAAAAAATATATTTCTAGTGATAAACTATATACATTTATGAAATGTGTTGAAAAGTTTGAAAAAGAAAATGAAAGGATATATTTCTAGTGATAATCTACAGGTAGATACATTTATGATTTGTGTTGAAAAGTAAGAAAAAGAAATTAAACAAATATATTTCTAATAATAAAATACTGGTAGATACATTTGTGAAATGTGTTGAAAAGTTTGAAAAAAAATTAATATATTTCTAATGATAAACTAGATACATTTATGAGATGTGTTGAAACGTTTGAAAAAGAAAATCAAAAAATATATTTCTAGTGATACTCTACCGGTAGATGCATTTATGAGATGTGTTGAACAATTTGAAAATCAAAAAATATATTTCTAATGATAAACTAGATACATTTATAAGATGTGTTGAAAAGTTTGAAAAAGAAAATAAAAAAATATATTTCTAATGATAAACTAGATACATTGCTGAAATGTGTTGAAAAGTTTCATAATCAAAGATATATTTTTCTAATGATAAATTAGATACATTTATGAAATGTGTTGAAAAGATTGAAAAAGAAAATCAAAAAATATATTTCTAGTGATAAACTAGATACATTTATGAAATATGTTGAAAGGTTTGAAAAAGAAAATTAAAAATATATTTCTAATAATAAACAAGATACATTTATGAAATGTGTTGAAAAGTTTGGTAAAGAAAATAAAAAAAAATATTTCTAGTGATAAACTAGATACATTTATGAAATATGTTGAAAGGTTTGAAAAAGAAAATCAAAAAATAAATTTCTAGTGATAAACTAGATACATTTATGAAATATGTTGAAAAGTTTGAAGAAGAAAATAAAAAAAAATATTTATAATGATAAACTATATACATTTATGAAATGTGTTGAAAAGTTTGAAAAAGAAAATGAAAAGATATATTTCTAGTGATAATCTACCGGTAGATACATTTATGAGATGTGTTGAAAAGTTTCAAAATCAAAAAAATATATTTCTAATGATAAAAACTAGATACATTTATGAGATGTGTTGAAAAATTTCAAAAAGAAAATCAAAAAATAAATTTCTATTGATAAACTATATACACTTATGAAATGTGTTGAAAAGTTTGAAAATCAAAAAAAATATATTTCTAATGATAAACTATATACATTTATGAAATGTGTTGAAAAGTTTGAAAAAGAAAATGAAAAGATATATTTCTAGTGATAATCTACCGGTAGATACATTTATGAGATGTGTTGAAAAGTTTGAAAAAGACAATCAAAAAATATATTTCTAATAATTTGAGAATCAATTTATGAGATGTGTTGAAACTTTTGAAAAAGAAAATTAAAAAATATATTTCTAATGATAAACTAGATACTTTGCTGAAATGTGTTGAAAAGTTTCAAAATCAAAGAAATATTTTTCTAATGATAAATTAGATACATTTATGAAATGTGTTGAAAAGATTGAAAAATAAAATAAAAATATATTTCTAATGATAAACTACCGGTAGATACATTTATGACGTGTTGAAAAATTTCAAAAAGAAAATGAAAAAATAAATTTCTATTGATAAACTATATACACTTATGAAATGTGTTGAAAAGTTTGAAAAAGAAAATCAAAAAATATATTTCTAGTGATACTCTACCGGTAGATACATTTATGAGATCTGTTGAACAGTTTGAAAATTAAAAAAATATATTTCTAATGATAAACTAGATACATTTATGAGATGTGTTGAAAAGTTTGAAAAAGAAAATTAAAAATATATTTCTAATAATAAACAAGATACATTTATGAAATGTGTTGAAAAGTTTGGAAAAGAAAATAAAAAAAAATATTTCTAGTGATAAACTAGATACATTTATGAAATATGTTGAAAGGTTTGAAAAAGAAAATCAAAAAATAAATTTCTAGTGATAAACTAGATACATTTATGAAATATGTTGAAAAGTTTGAAGAAAAAAATAAAAAAAAATATTTATAATGATAAACTATATACATTTATGAAATGTGTTGAAAAGTTTGAAAAAGAAAATCAAAAAATCTATTTCTAGTGATAAACTAGATACATTTATGAAATATGTTGAAAGGTTTGAAAAAAAAAATGAAAAGATATATTTCTAGTGATAATCTACCGGTAGATACATTTATGAGATGTGTTGAAAAGATTGAAATAGAAAATAAAAAAATATATTTCTAATGATAAACTACCGGTAGATACATTTATGAAATGTGTTGAAAAGATTGAAAAAGAAAATTAAAAAATATATTTCTAATGATAAACTACCGGTAGATGATACATTTATGACATGTGTTGAAAAATTTGAGAATCAAAAAAATATATTTCTAATGATAAACTAGATACATTTATGAGATGTGTTGAAAAGTTTGAAAAAGAAAATAAAAAAATATATTTCTAATGATAAACTAGATACATTGCTGAAATGTGTTGAAAAGTTTCAAAATCAAAGATATATTTTTCTAATGATAAATTAGATACATTTATGAAATGTGTTGAAAAGATTGAAAATGAAAATTAAAACATATATTTCTAATGATAAACTACCGGTAGATACATTTATGACATGTGTTGAAAAATTTCAAAAAGAAAATAAAAAAATACATTTCTATTGATAAACTATATACACTTATGAAATGTGTTGAAAAGTTTGAAAAAGAAAATCAAAAAATATATTTCTAGTGATACTCTACCGGTAGATACATTTATGAGATCTGTTGAACAGTTTGAAAATTAAAAAAATATATTTCTAATGATAAACTAGATACATTTATGAGATGTGTTGAAAAGTTTGAAAAAGAAAATTAAAAATATATTTCTAATAATAAACAAGATACATTTATGAAATGTGTTGAAAAGTTTGGAAAAGAAAATAAAAAAAAATATTTCTAGTGATAAACTAGATACATTTATGAAATATGTTGAAAGGTTTGAAAAAGAAAATCAAAAAATAAATTTCTAGTGATAAACTAGATACATTTATGAAATATGTTGAAAAGTTTGAAGAAAAAAATAAAAAAAAATATTTATAATGATAAACTATATACATTTATGAAATGTGTTGAAAAGTTTGAAAAAGAAAATCAAAAAATCTATTTCTAGTGATAAACTATATACATTTATGAAATGTGTTGAAAAGTTTGAAAAAGAAAATGAAAGGATATATTTCTAGTGATAATCTACAGGTAGATACATTTATGATTTGTGTTGAAAAGTAAGAAAAAGAAATTAAACAAATATATTTCTAATAATAAAATACTGGTAGATACATTTGTGAAATGTGTTGAAAAGTTGAAAAAAAATTAATATATTTCTAATGATAAACTAGATACATTTATGAGATGTGTTGAAACGTTTGAAAAAAAAAATCAAAAAATATATTTCTAGTGATACTCTACCGGTAGATGCATTTATGAGATGTGTTGAACAATTTGAAAATCCAAAAATATATTTCTAATGATAAACTAGATACATTTATGAGATGTGTTGAAAAGTTTGAAAAAGAAAATAAAAAAATATATTTCTAATGATAAACTAGATACATTGCTGAAATGTGTTGAAAAGTTTCATAATCAAAGATATATTTTTCTAATGATAAATTAGATACATTTATGAAATGTGTTGAAAAGATTGAAAAAGAAAATCAAAAAATATATTTCTAGTGATAAACTAGATACATTTATGAAATATGTTGAAAGGTTTGAAAAAGAAAATTAAAAATATATTTCTAATAATAAACAAGATACATTTATGAAATGTGTTGAAAAGTTTGGTAAAGAAAATTAACAAAAATATTTCTAGTGATAAACTAGATACATTTATGAAATATGTTGAAAGGTTTGAAAAAGAAAATCAAAAATAAATTTCTAGTGATAAACTAGATACATTTATGAAATATGTTGAAAAGTTTGAAGAAGAAAATAAAAAAAAATATTTATAATGATAAACTATATACATTTATGAAATGTGTTGAAAAGTTTGAAAAAGAAAATGAAAAGATATATTTCTAGTGATAATCTACCGGTAGATACATTTATGAGATGTGTTGAAAAGATTGAAAAAGAAAATAAAAAAATATATTTCTAATGATAAACTACCGGTAGATACATTTATGAGATGTGTTGAAAAGTTTCAAAATCAAAAAAATATATTTCTAATGATAAAAACTAGATACATTTATGAGATGTGTTGAAAAATTTCAAAAAGAAAATCAAAAAATAAATTTCTATTGATAAACTATATACACTTATGAAATGTGTTGAAAAGTTTGAAAATCAAAAAAAATATATTTCTAATGATAAACTATATACATTTATGAAATGTGTTGAAAAGTTTGAAAAAGAAAATGAAAAGATATATTTCTAGTGATAATCTACCGGTAGATACATTTATGAGATGTGTTGAAAAGTTTGAAAAAGACAATCAAAAAATATATTTCTAATAATTTGACAATCAATTTATGAGATGTGTTGAAACTTTTGAAAAAGAAAATTAAAAAATATATTTCTAATGATAAACTAGATACTTTGCTGAAATGTGTTGAAAAGTTTCAAAATCAAAGAAATATTTTTCTAATGATAAATTAGATACATTTATGAAATGTGTTGAAAAGATTGAAAAATAAAATAAAAATATATTTCTAATGATAAACTACCGGTAGATACATTTATGACATGTGTTGAAAAATTTCAAAAAGAAAATGAAAAAATAAATTTCTATTGATAAACTATATACACTTATGAAATGTGTTGAAAAATTTGGAAAAGAAAATCAAAAAATATATTTCTAGTGATAATCTACCGGTAGATACATTTATGAGATCTGTTGAACAGTTTGAAAATTAAAAAAATATATTTCTAATGATAAACTAGATACATTTATGAGATGTGTTGAAAAGTTTGAAAAAGAAAATTAAAAATATATTTCTAATAATAAACAAGATACATTTATGAAATGTGTTTAAAAGTTTGGAAAAGAAAATAAAAAAAAATATTTCTAGTGATAAACTAGATACATTTATGAAATATGTTGAAAGGTTTGAAAAAAAAAATGAAAAGATATATTTCTAGTGATAATCTACCGGTAGATACATTTATGAGATGTGTTGAAAAGATTGAAATAGAAAATAAAAAAATATATTTCTAATGATAAACTACCGGTAGATACATTTATGAAATGTGTTGAAAAGATTGAAAAAGAAAATTAAAAAATATATTTCTAATGATAAACTACCGGTAGATGATACATTTATGACATGTGTTGAAAAATTTGAGAATCAAAAAAATATATTTCTAATGATAAACTAGATACATTTATGAGATGTGTTGAAAAGTTTGAAAAAGAAAATAAAAAAATATATTTCTAATGATAAACTAGATACATTGCTGAAATGTGTTGAAAAGTTTCAAAATCAAAGATATATTTTTCTAATGATAAATTAGATACATTTATGAAATGTGTTGAAAAGATTGAAAATGAAAATTAAAACATATATTTCTAATGATAAACTACCGGTAGATACATTTATGACATGTGTTGAAAAATTTCAAAAAGAAAATAAAAAAATACATTTCTATTGATAAACTATATACACTTATGAAATGTGTTGAAAAGTTTGAAAAAGAAAATCAAAAAATATATTTCTAGTGATACTCTACCGGTAGATACATTTATGAGATCTGTTGAACAGTTTGAAAATTAAAAAAATATATTTCTAATGATAAACTAGATACATTTATGAGATGTGTTGAAAAGTTTGAAAAAGAAAAATTAAAAATATATTTCTAATAATAAACAAGATACATTTATGAAATGTGTTGAAAAGTTTGGAAAAGAAAATAAAAAAAAATATTTCTAGTGATAAACTAGATACATTTATGAAATATGTTGAAAGGTTTGAAAAAGAAAATCAAAAAATAAATTTCTAGTGATAAACTAGATACATTTATGAAATATGTTGAAAAGTTTGAAGAAAAAAATAAAAAAAAATATTTATAATGATAAACTATATACATTTATGAAATGTGTTGAAAAGTTTGAAAAAGAAAATCAAAAAATCTATTTCTAGTGATAAACTATATACATTTATGAAATGTGTTGAAAAGTTTGAAAAAGAAAATGAAAGGATATATTTTTAGTGATAATCTACAGGTAGATACATTTATGATTTGTGTTGAAAAGTAAGAAAAAGAAATTAAACAAATATATTTCTAATAATAAAATACTGGTAGATACATTTGTGAAATGTGTTGAAAAGTTGAAAAAAAATTAATATATTTCTAATGATAAACTAGATACATTTATGAGATGTGTTGAAACGTTTGAAAAAGAAAATCAAAAAATATATTTCTAGTGATACTCTACCGGTAGATGCATTTATGAGATGTGTTGAACAATTTGAAAATCCAAAAATATATTTCTAATGATAAACTAGATACATTTATGAGATGTGTTGAAAAGTTTGAAAAAGAAAATAAAAAAATATATTTCTAATGATAAACTAGATACATTGCTGAAATGTGTTGAAAAGTTTCATAATCAAAGATATATTTTTCTAATGATAAATTAGATACATTTATGAAATGTGTTGAAAAGATTGAAAAAGAAAATCAAAAAATATATTTCTAGTGATAAACTAGATACATTTATGAAATATGTTGAAAGGTTTGAAAAAGAAAATTAAAAATATATTTCTAATAATAAACAAGATACATTTATGAAATGTGTTGAAAAGTTTGGTAAAGAAAATTAAAAAAAATATTTCTAGTGATAAACTAGATACATTTATGAAATATGTTGAAAGGTTTGAAAAAGAAAATCAAAAATAAATTTCTAGTGATAAACTAGATACATTTATGAAATATGTTGAAAAGTTTGAAGAAGAAAATAAAAAAAAATATTTATAATGATAAACTATATACATTTATGAAATGTGTTGAAAAGTTTGAAAAAGAAAATGAAAAGATATATTTCTAGTGATAATCTACCGGTAGATACATTTATGAGATGTGTTGAAAAGATTGAAAAAGAAAATAAAAAAATATATTTCTAATGATAAACTACCGGTAGATACATTTATGAGATGTGTTGAAAAGTTTCAAAATCAAAAAAATATATTTCTAATGATAAAAACTAGATACATTTATGAGATGTGTTGAAAAATTTCAAAAAGAAAATCAAAAAATAAATTTCTATTGATAAACTATATACACTTATGAAATGTGTTGAAAAGTTTGAAAATCAAAAAAAATATATTTCTAATGATAAACTATATACATTTATGAAATGTGTTGAAAAGTTTGAAAAAGAAAATGAAAAGATATATTTCTAGTGATAATCTACCGGTAGATACATTTATGAGATGTGTTGAAAAGTTTGAAAAAGACAATCAAAAAATATATTTCTAATAATTTGACAATCAATTTATGAGATGTGTTGAAACTTTTGAAAAAGAAAATTAAAAAATATATTTCTAATGATAAATTAGATACATTTATGAAATGTGTTGAAAAGATTGACAAAGAAAATTAAAAAATATATTTCTAATTATAAACTACCGGTAGATACATTTATGACATGTGTTGAAAAATTTCAAAAAGAAAATCAAAAAAGAAATTTCTATTGATAAACTATATACACTTATGAAATGTGTTGAAAAGTTTGAAAAAGAAAATCAAAAAATATATTTCTAGTGATAATCTACCGGTAGATACATTTATGAGATCTGTTGAACAGTTTGAAAATTTAAAAAATATATTTCTAATGATAAACTAGATACATTTATGAGATGTGTTGAAAAGTTTGAAAAAGAAAATTAAAAATATATTTCTAATAATAAACAAGATACATTTATGAAATGTGTTTAAAAGTTTGGAAAAGAAAATAAAAAAAAATATTTCTAGTGATAAACTAGATACATTTATGAAATATGTTGAAAGGTTTGAAAAAAAAAATGAAAAGATATATTTCTAGTGATAATCTACCGGTAGATACATTTATGAGATGTGTTGAAAAGATTGAAATAGAAAATAAAAAAATATATTTCTAATGATAAACTACTGGTAGATACATTTATGAAATGTGTTGAAAAGATTGAAAAAGAAAATTAAAAAATATATTTCTAATGATAAACTACCGGTAGATGATACATTTATGACATGTGTTGAAAAATTTGAGAATCAAAAAAATATATTTCTAATGATAAACTAGATACATTTATGAGATGTGTTGAAAAGTTTGAAAAAGAAAATAAAAAAATATATTTCTAATGATAAACTAGATACATTGCTGAAATGTGTTGAAAAGTTTCAAAATCAAAGATATATTTTTCTAATGATAAATTAGATACATTTATGAAAAGTGTTGAAAAGATTGAAAATGAAAATTAAAACTTATATTTCTAATGATAAACTACCGGTAGATACATTTATGACATGTGTTGAAAAATTTCAAAAAGAAAATAAAAAAATACATTTCTATTGATAAACTATATACACTTATGAAATGTGTTGAAAAGTTTGAAAAAGAAAATCAAAAAATATATTTCTAGTGATACTCTACCGGTAGATACATTTATGAGATCTGTTGAACAGTTTGAAAATTAAAAAAATATATTTCTCATGATAAACTAGATACATTTATGAGATGTGTTGAAAAGTTTGAAAAAGAAAATTAAAAATATATTTCTAATAATAAACAAGATACATTTATGAAATGTGTTGAAAAGTTTGGAAAAGAAAATAAAAAAAAATATTTCTAGTGATAAACTAGATACATTTATGAAATATGTTGAAAGGTTTGAAAAAGAAAATCAAAAAATAAATTTCTAGTGATAAACTAGATACATTTATGAAATATGTTGAAAAGTTTGAAGAAAAAAATAAAAAAAAATATTTATAATGATAAACTATATACATTTATGAAATGTGTTGAAAAGTTTGAAAAAGAAAATGAAAAGATATATTTCTAGTGATAATCTACCGGTAGATACATTTATGAGATGTGTTGAAAAGGTTGAAAAAGAAAATAAAAAATATATTTCTAATGATAAACTACCGGTAGATACATTTATGAGATGTGTTGAAAAGTTTCAAAATCAAAAAAATATATTTCTAATGATAAAAACTAGATACATTTATGAGATGTGTTGAAAAATTTCAAATGGAAAATCAAAAAATAAATTTCTATTGATAAACTATATACATTTATGAAATGTGTTGAAAAGTTTGAAAAAGAAAATGAAAAGATATATTTCTAGTGATAATCTACCGGTAGATACATTTATGAGATGTGTTGAAAAGTTTGAAAAAGAAAATTAAAAATATATTTCTAATAATAAACAAGATACATTTATGAAATGTGTTGAAAAGTTTGGAAAAGAAAATAAAAAAAAATATTTCTAGTGATAAACTAGATACATTTATGAAATATGTTGAAAGGTTTGAAAAAGAAAATCAAAAAATAAATTTCTAGTGATAAACTAGATACATTTATGAAATATGTTGAAAAGTTTGAAGAAAAAAATAAAAAAAAATATTTATAATGATAAACTATATACATTTATGAAATGTGTTGAAAAGTTTGAAAAAGAAAATCAAAAAATATATTTCTAGTGATAAACTATATACATTTATGAAATGTGTTGAAAAGTTTGAAAAAGAAAATGAAAGGATATATTTCTAGTGATAATCTACAGGTAGATACATTTATGATTTGTGTTGAAAAGTAAGA
The DNA here is from genome assembly GCA_034231615.1 of Meghimatium bilineatum. NCBI lineage: Eukaryota > Metazoa > Mollusca > Gastropoda > Stylommatophora > Philomycidae > Meghimatium > Meghimatium bilineatum. The sequence continues at coordinate 35,142,622 of CM067304.1, forward strand.
AAAAGAAATTAAACAAATATATTTCTAATAATAAAATACTGGTAGATACATTTGTGAAATGTGTTGAAAAGTTGAAAAAAAATTAATATATTTCTAATGATAAACTAGATACATTTATGAGATGTGTTGAAACGTTTGAAAAAGAAAATCAAAAAATATATTTCTAGTGATACTCTACCGGTAGATGCATTTATGAGATGTGTTGAACAATTTGAAAATCCAAAAATATATTTCTAATGATAAACTAGATACATTTATGAGATGTGTTGAAAAGTTTGAAAAAGAAAATAAAAAAATATATTTCTAATAATAAACAAGATACATTTATGAAATGTGTTGAAAAGTTTGGCAAAGAAAATAAAAAAAAATATTTCTAGTGATAAACTAGATACATTTATGAAATATGTTGAAAGGTTTGAAAAAGAAAATCAAAAATAAATTTCTAGTGATAAACTAGATACATTTATGAAATATGTTGAAAAGTTTGAAGAAGAAAATAAAAAAAAATATTTATAATGATAAACTATATACATTTATGAAATGTGTTGAAAAGTTTGAAAAAGAAAATGAAAAGATATATTTCTAGTGATAATCTACCGGTAGATACATTTATGAGATGTGTTGAAAAGATTGAAAAAGAAAATAAAAAAATATATTTCTAATGATAAACTACCGGTAGATACATTTATGAGATGTGTTGAAAAGTTTCAAAATCAAAAAAATATATTTCTAATGATAAAAACTAGATACATTTATGAGATGTGTTGAAAAATTTCAAAAAGAAAATCAAAAAATAAATTTCTATTGATAAACTATATACACTTATGAAATGTGTTGAAAAGTTTGAAAATCAAAAAAAATATATTTCTAATGATAAACTATATACATTTATGAAATGTGTTGAAAAGTTTGAAAAAGAAAATGAAAAGATATATTTCTAGTGATAATCTACCGGTAGATACATTTATGAGATGTGTTGAAAAGTTTGAAAAAGACAATCAAAAAATATATTTCTAATAATTTGACAATCAATTTATGAGATGTGTTGAAACTTTTGAAAAAGAAAATTAAAAAATATATTTCTAATGATAAATTAGATACATTTATGAAATGTGTTGAAAAGATTGAAAAAGAAAATTAAAAAATATATTTCTAATTATAAACTACCGGTAGATACATTTATGACATGTGTTGAAAAATTTCAAAAAGAAAATCAGAAAAGAAATTTCTATTGATAAACTATATACACTTATGAAATGTGTTGAAAAGTTTGAAAAAGAAAATCAAAAAATATATTTCTAGTGATAATCTACCGGTAGATACATTTATGAGATCTGTTGAACAGTTTGAAAATTAAAAAAATATATTTCTAATGATAAACTAGATACATTTATGAAATGTGTTGAAAAGTTTGGAAAAGAAAATAAAAAAAAATATTTCTAGTGATAAACTAGATACATTTATGAAATATGTTGAAAGGTTTGAAAAAGAAAATCAAAAAATAAATTTCTAGTGATAAACTAGATACATTTATGAAATATGTTGAAAAGTTTGAAGAAAAAAATAAAAAAAAATATTTATAATGATAAACTATATACATTTATGAAATGTGTTGAAAAGTTTGAAAAAGAAAATCAAAAAATATATTTCTAGTGATAAACTATATACATTTATGAAATGTGTTGAAAAGTTTGAAAAAGAAAATGAAAGGATATATTTCTAGTGATAATCTACAGGTAGATACATTTATGATTTGTGTTGAAAAGTAAGAAAAAGAAATTAAACAAATATATTTCTAATAATAAAATACTGGTAGATACATTTGTGAAATGTGTTGAAAAGTTGAAAAAAAATTAATATATTTCTAATGATAAACTAGATACATTTATGAGATGTGTTGAAACGTTTGAAAAAGAAAATCAAAAAATATATTTCTAGTGATACTCTACCGGTAGATGCATTTATGAGATGTGTTAAACAATTTGAAAATCCAAAAATATATTTCTAATGATAAACTAGATACATTTATGAGATGTGTTGAAAAGTTTGAAAAAGAAAATAAAAAAATATATTTCTAATAATAAACAAGATACATTTATGAAATGTGTTGAAAAGTTTGGTAAAGAAAATAAAAAAAAATATTTCTAGTGATAAACTAGATACATTTATGAAATATGTTGAAAGGTTTGAAAAAGAAAATCAAAAATAAATTTCTAGTGATAAACTAGATACATTTATGAAATATGTTGAAAAGTTTGAAGAAGAAAATAAAAAAAAATATTTATAATGATAAACTATATACATTTATGAAAAGTTTGAAAAAGAAAATGAAAAGATATATTTCTAGTGATACTCTACCGGTAGATGCATTTATGAGATGTGTTGAACAATTTGAAAATCCAAAAATATATTTCTAATGATAAACTAGATACATTTATGAGATGTGTTGAAAAGTTTGAAAAAGAAAATAAAAAAATATATTTCTAATGATAAACTAGATACATTGCTGAAATGTGTTGAAAAGTTTCATAATCAAAGATATATTTTTCTAATGATAAATTAGATACATTTATGAAATGTGTTGAAAAGATTGAAAAAGAAAATCAAAAAATATATTTCTAGTGATAAACTAGATACATTTATGAAATATGTTGAAAGGTTTGAAAAAGAAAATTAAAAATATATTTCTAATAATAAACAAGATACATTTATGAAATGTGTTGAAAAGTTTGGTAAAGAAAATTAAAAAAAATATTTCTAGTGATAAACTAGATACATTTATGAAATATGTTGAAAGGTTTGAAAAAGAAAATCAAAAATAAATTTCTAGTGATAAACTAGATACATTTATGAAATATGTTGAAAAGTTTGAAGAAGAAAATAAAAAAAAATATTTATAATGATAAACTATATACATTTATGAAATGTGTTGAAAAGTTTGAAAAAGAAAATGAAAAGATATATTTCTAGTGATAATCTACCGGTAGATACATTTATGAGATGTGTTGAAAAGTTTCAAAATCAAAAAAATATATTTCTAATGATAAAAACTAGATACATTTATGAGATGTGTTGAAAAATTTCAAAAAGAAAATCAAAAAATAAATTTCTATTGATAAACTATATACACTTATGAAATGTGTTGAAAAGTTTGAAAATCAAAAAAAATATATTTCTAATGATAAACTATATACATTTATGAAATGTGTTGAAAAGTTTGAAAAAGAAAATGAAAAGATATATTTCTAGTGATAATCTACCGGTAGATACATTTATGAGATGTGTTGAAAAGTTTGAAAAAGACAATCAAAAAATATATTTCTAATAATTTGAGAATCAATTTATGAGATGTGTTGAAACTTTTGAAAAAGAAAATTAAAAAATATATTTCTAATGATAAACTAGATACTTTGCTGAAATGTGTTGAAAAGTTTCAAAATCAAAGAAATATTTTTCTAATGATAAATTAGATACATTTATGAAATGTGTTGAAAAGATTGAAAAATAAAATAAAAATATATTTCTAATGATAAACTACCGGTAGATACATTTATGACATGTGTTGAAAAATTTCAAAAAGAAAATGAAAAAATAAATTTCTATTGATAAACTATATACACTTATGAAATGTGTTGAAAAATTTGGAAAAGAAAATCAAAAAATATATTTCTAGTGATAATCTACCGGTAGATACATTTATGAGATCTGTTGAACAGTTTGAAAATTAAAAAAATATATTTCTAATGATAAACTAGATACATTTATGAGATGTGTTGAAAAGTTTGAAAAAGAAAATTAAAAATATATTTCTAATAATAAACAAGATACATTTATGAAATGTGTTTAAAAGTTTGGAAAAGAAAATAAAAAAAAATATTTCTAGTGATAAACTAGATACATTTATGAAATATGTTGAAAGGTTTGAAAAAAAAAATGAAAAGATATATTTCTAGTGATAATCTACCGGTAGATACATTTATGAGATGTGTTGAAAAGATTGAAATAGAAAATAAAAAAATATATTTCTAATGATAAACTACCGGTAGATACATTTATGAAATGTGTTGAAAAGATTGAAAAAGAAAATTAAAAAATATATTTCTAATGATAAACTACCGGTAGATGATACATTTATGACATGTGTTGAAAAATTTGAGAATCAAAAAAATATATTTCTAATGATAAACTAGATACATTTATGAGATGTGTTGAAAAGTTTGAAAAAGAAAATAAAAAAATATATTTCTAATGATAAACTAGATACATTGCTGAAATGTGTTGAAAAGTTTCAAAATCAAAGATATATTTTTCTAATGATAAATTAGATACATTTATGAAATGTGTTGAAAAGATTGAAAATGAAAATTAAAACATATATTTCTAATGATAAACTACCGGTAGATACATTTATGACGTGTTGAAAAATTTCAAAAAGAAAATAAAAAAATACATTTCTATTGATAAACTATATACACTTATGAAATGTGTTGAAAAGTTTGAAAAAGAAAATCAAAAAATATATTTCTAGTGATACTCTACCGGTAGATACATTTATGAGATCTGTTGAACAGTTTGAAAATTAAAAAAATATATTTCTCATGATAAACTAGATACATTTATGAGATGTGTTGAAAAGTTTGAAAAAGAAAATTAAAAATATATTTCTAATAATAAACAAGATACATTTATGAAATGTGTTGAAAAGTTTGGAAAAGAAAAGAAAAAAAAATATTTCTAGTGATAAACTAGATACATTTATGAAATATGTTGAAAGGTTTGAAAAAGAAAATCAAAAAATAAATTTCTAGTGATAAACTAGATACATTTATGAAATATGTTGAAAAGTTTGAAGAAAAAAATAAAAAAAAATATTTATAATGATAAACTATATACATTTATGAAATGTGTTGAAAAGTTTGAAAAAGAAAATGAAAAGATATATTTCTAGTGATAATCTACCGGTAGATACATTTATGAGATGTGTTGAAAAGGTTGAAAAAGAAAATAAAAAATATATTTCTAATGATAAACTACCGGTAGATACATTTATGAGATGTGTTGAAAAGTTTCAAAATCAAAAAAATATATTTCTAATGATAAAAACTAGATACATTTATGAGATGTGTTGAAAAATTTCAAATGGAAAATCAAAAAATAAATTTCTATTGATAAACTATATACATTTATGAAATGTGTTGAAAAGTTTGAAAAAGAAAATGAAAAGATATATTTCTAGTGATAATCTACCGGTAGATACATTTATGAGATGTGTTGAAAAGTTTGAAAAAGAAAATTAAAAATATATTTCTAATAATAAACAAGATACATTTATGAAATGTGTTGAAAAGTTTGGAAAAGAAAATAAAAAAAAATATTTCTAGTGATAAACTAGATACATTTATGAAATATGTTGAAAGGTTTGAAAAAGAAAATCAAAAAATAAATTTCTAGTGATAAACTAGATACATTTATGAAATATGTTGAAAAGTTTGAAGAAAAAAATAAAAAAAAATATTTATAATGATAAACTATATACATTTATGAAATGTGTTGAAAAGTTTGAAAAAGAAAATCAAAAAATATATTTCTAGTGATAAACTATATACATTTATGAAATGTGTTGAAAAGTTTGAAAAAGAAAATGAAAGGATATATTTCTAGTGATAATCTACAGGTAGATACATTTATGATTTGTGTTGAAAAGTAAGAAAAAGAAATTAAACAAATATATTTCTAATAATAAAATACTGGTAGATACATTTGTGAAATGTGTTGAAAAGTTGAAAAAAAATTAATATATTTCTAATGATAAACTAGATACATTTATGAGATGTGTTGAAACGTTTGAAAAAGAAAATCAAAAAATATATTTCTAGTGATACTCTACCGGTAGATGCATTTATGAGATGTGTTGAACAATTTGAAAATCCAAAAATATATTTCTAATGATAAACTAGATACATTTATGAGATGTGTTGAAAAGTTTGAAAAAGAAAATAAAAAAATATATTTCTAATAATAAACAAGATACATTTATGAAATGTGTTGAAAAGTTTGGCAAAGAAAATAAAAAAAATATTTCTAGTGATAAACTAGATACATTTATGAAATATGTTGAAAGGTTTGAAAAAGAAAATCAAAAATAAATTTCTAGTGATAAACTAGATACATTTATGAAATATGTTGAAAAGTTTGAAGAAGAAAATAAAAAAAAATATTTATAATGATAAACTATATACATTTATGAAATGTGTTGAAAAGTTTGAAAAAGAAAATGAAAAGATATATTTCTAGTGATAATCTACCGGTAGATACATTTATGAGATGTGTTGAAAAGATTGAAAAAGAAAATAAAAAAATATATTTCTAATGATAAACTACCGGTAGATACATTTATGAGATGTGTTGAAAAGTTTCAAAATCAAAAAAATATATTTCTAATGATAAAAACTAGATACATTTATGAGATGTGTTGAAAAATTTCAAAAAGAAAATCAAAAAATAAATTTCTATTGATAAACTATATACACTTATGAAATGTGTTGAAAAGTTTGAAAATCAAAAAAAATATATTTCTAATGATAAACTATATACATTTATGAAATGTGTTGAAAAGTTTGAAAAAGAAAATGAAAAGATATATTTCTAGTGATAATCTACCGGTAGATACATTTATGAGATCTGTTGAACAGTTTGAAAATTAAAAAAATATATTTCTAATGATAAACTAGATACATTTATGAGATGTGTTGAAAAGTTTGAAAAAGAAAATTAAAAATATATTTCTAATAATAAACAAGATACATTTATGAAATGTGTTGAAAAGTTTGGAAAAGAAAATAAAAAAAAATATTTCTAGTGATAAACTAGATGCATTTATGAAATATGTTGAAAGGTTTGAAAAAGAAAATCAAAAAATAAATTTCTAGTGATAAACTAGATACATTTATGAAATATGTTGAAAAGTTTGAAGAAAAAAATAAAAAAAAATATTTATAATGATAAACTATATACATTTATGAAATGTGTTGAAAAGTTTGAAAAAGAAAATCAAAAAATCTATTTCTAGTGATAAACTATATACATTTATGAAATGTGTTGAAAAGTAAGAAAAAGAAATTAAACAAATATATTTCTAATAATAAAATACTGGTAGATACATTTGTGAAATGTGTTGAAAAGTTGAAAAAAAATTAATATATTTCTAATGATAAACTAGATACATTTATGAGATGTGTTGAAACGTTTGAAAAAGAAAATCAAAAAATATATTTCTAGTGATACTCTACCGGTAGATGCATTTATGAGATGTGTTGAACAATTTTAAAATCCAAAAATATATTTCTAATGATAAACTAGATACATTTATGAGATGTGTTGAAAAGTTTGAAAAAGAAAATAAAAAAATATATTTCTAATGATAAACTAGATACATTGCTGAAATGTGTTGAAAAGTTTCATAATCAAAGATATATTTTTCTAATGATAAATTAGATACATTTATGAAATGTGTTGAAAAGATTGAAAAAGAAAATCAAAAAATATATTTCTAGTGATAAACTAGATACATTTATGAAATATGTTGAAAGGTTTGAAAAAGAAAATTAAAAATATATTTCTAATAATAAACAAGATACATTTATGAAATGTGTTGAAAAGTTTGGTAAAGAAAATTAAAAAAAATATTTCTAGTGATAAACTAGATACATTTATGAAATATGTTGAAAGGTTTGAAAAAGAAAATCAAAAATAAATTTCTAGTGATAAACTAGATACATTTATGAAATATGTTGAAAAGTTTGAAGAAGAAAATAAAAAAAAATATTTATAATGATAAACTATATACATTTATGAAATGTGTTGAAAAGTTTGAAAAAGAAAATGAAAAGATATATTTCTAGTGATAATCTACCGGTAGATACATTTATGAGATGTGTTGAAAAGATTGAAAAAGAAAATAAAAAAATATATTTCTAATGATAAACTACCGGTAGATACATTTATGAGATGTGTTGAAAAGTTTCAAAATCAAAAAAATATATTTCTAATGATAAAAACTAGATACATTTATGAGATGTGTTGAAAAATTTCAAAAAGAAAATCAAAAAATAAATGTCTATTGATAAACTATATACACTTATGAAATGTGTTGAAAAGTTTGAAAATCAAAAAAAATATATTTCTAATGATAAACTATATACATTTATGAAATGTGTTGAAAAGTTTGAAAAAGAAAATGAAAAGATATATTTCTAGTGATAATCTACCGGTAGATACATTTATGAGATGTGTTGAAAAGTTTGAAAAAGACAATCAAAAAATATATTTCTAATAATTTGACAATCAATTTATGAGATGTGTTGAAACTTTTGAAAAAGAAAATTAAAAAATATATTTCTAATGATAAATTAGATACATTTATGAAATGTGTTGAAAAGATTGAAAAAGAAAATTAAAAAATATATTTCTAATTATAAACTACCGGTAGATACATTTATGACATGTGTTGAAAAATTTCAAAAAGAAAATCAAAAAAGAAATTTCTATTGATAAACTATATACACTTATGAAATGTGTTGAAAAGTTTGAAAAAGAAAATCAAAAAATATATTTCTAGTGATAATCTACCGGTAGATACATTTATGAGATCTGTTGAACAGTTTGAAAATTAAAAAAATATATTTCTAATGATAAACTAGATACATTTATGAGATGTGTTGAAAAGTTTGAAAAAGAAAATTAAAAATATATTTCTAATAATAAACAAGATACATTTATGAAATGTGTTTAAAAGTTTGGAAAAGAAAATAAAAAAAAATATTTCTAGTGATAAACTAGATACATTTATGAAATATGTTGAAAGGTTTGAAAAAAAAAATGAAAAGATATATTTCTTGTGATAATCTACCGGTAGATACATTTATGAGATGTGTTGAAAAGATTGAAATAGAAAATAAAAAAATATATTTCTAATGATAAACTACCGGTAGATACATTTATGAAATGTGTTGAAAAGATTGAAAAAGAAAATTAAAAAATATATTTCTAATGATAAACTACCGGTAGATGATACATTTATGACATGTGTTGAAAAATTTGAGAATCAAAAAAATATATTTCTAATGATAAACTAGATACATTTATGAGATGTGTTGAAAAGTTTGAAAAAGAAAATAAAAAAATATATTTCTAATGATAAACTAGATACATTGCTGAAATGTGTTGAAAAGTTTCAAAATCAAAGATATATTTTTCTAATGATAAATTAGATACATTTATGAAATGTGTTGAAAAGATTGAAAATGAAAATTAAAACATATATTTCTAATGATAAACTACCGGTAGATACATTTATGACGTGTTGAAAAATTTCAAAAAGAAAATAAAAAAATACATTTCTATTGATAAACTATATACACTTATGAAATGTGTTGAAAAGTTTGAAAAAGAAAATCAAAAAATATATTTCTAGTGATACTCTACCGGTAGATACATTTATGAGATCTGTTGAACAGTTTGAAAATTAAAAAAATATATTTCTCATGATAAACTAGATACATTTATGAGATGTGTTGAAAAGTTTGAAAAAGAAAATTAAAAATATATTTCTAATAATAAACAAGATACATTTATGAAATGTGTTGAAAAGTTTGGAAAAGAAAATAAAAAAAAATATTTCTAGTGATAAACTAGATACATTTATGAAATATGTTGAAAGGTTTGAAAAAGAAAATCAAAAAATAAATTTCTAGTGATAAACTAGATACATTTATGAAATATGTTGAAAAGTTTGAAGAAAAAAATAAAAAAAAATATTTATAATGATAAACTATATACATTTATGAAATGTGTTGAAAAGTTTGAAAAAGAAAATGAAAAGATATATTTCTAGTGATAATCTACCGGTAGATACATTTATGAGATGTGTTGAAAAGGTTGAAAAAGAAAATAAAAAATATATTTCTAATGATAAACTACCGGTAGATACATTTATGAGATGTGTTGAAAAGTTTCAAAATCAAAAAAATATATTTCTAATGATAAAAACTAGATACATTTATGAGATGTGTTGAAAAATTTCAAATGGAAAATCAAAAAATAAATTTCTATTGATAAACTATATACATTTATGAAATGTGTTGAAAAGTTTGAAAAAGAAAATGAAAAGATATATTTCTAGTGATAATCTACCGGTAGATACATTTATGAGATGTGTTGAAAAGTTTGAAAAAGAAAATTAAAAATATATTTCTAATAATAAACAAGATACATTTATGAAATGTGTTGAAAAGTTTGGAAAAGAAAATAAAAAAAAATATTTCTAGTGATAAACTAGATACATTTATGAAATATGTTGAAAGGTTTGAAAAAGAAAATCAAAAAATAAATTTCTAGTGATAAACTAGATACATTTATGAAATATGTTGAAAAGTTTGAAGAAAAAAATAAAAAAAAATATTTATAATGATAAACTATATACATTTATGAAATGTGTTGAAAAGTTTGAAAAAGAAAATCAAAAAATATATTTCTAGTGATAAACTATATACATTTATGAAATGTGTTGAAAAGTTTGAAAAAGAAAATGAAAGGATATATTTCTAGTGATAATCTACAGGTAGATACATTTATGATTTGTGTTGAAAAGTAAGAAAAAGAAATTAAACAAATATATTTCTAATAATAAAATACTGGTAGATACATTTGTGAAATGTGTTGAAAAGTTGAAAAAAAATTAATATATTTCTAATGATAAACTAGATACATTTATGAGATGTGTTGAAACGTTTGAAAAAGAAAATCAAAAAATATATTTCTAGTGATACTCTACCGGTAGATGCATTTATGAGATGTGTTGAACAATTTGAAAATCCAAAAATATATTTCTAATGATAAACTAGATACATTTATGAGATGTGTTGAAAAGTTTGAAAAAGAAAATAAAAAAATATATTTCTAATAATAAACAAGATACATTTATGAAATGTGTTGAAAAGTTTGGCAAAGAAAATAAAAAAAAATATTTCTAGTGATAAACTAGATACATTTATGAAATATGTTGAAAGGTTTGAAAAAGAAAATCAAAAATAAATTTCTAGTGATAAACTAGATACATTTATGAAATATGTTGAAAAGTTTGAAGAAGAAAATAAAAAAAAATATTTATAATGATAAACTATATACATTTATGAAATGTGTTGAAAAGTTTGAAAAAGAAAATGAAAAGATATATTTCTAGTGATAATCTACCGGTAGATACATTTATGAGATGTGTTGAAAAGATTGAAAAAGAAAATAAAAAAATATATTTCTAATGATAAACTACCGGTAGATACATTTATGAGATGTGTTGAAAAGTTTCAAAATCAAAAAAATATATTTCTAATGATAAAAACTAGATACATTTATGAGATGTGTTGAAAAATTTCAAAAAGAAAATCAAAAAATTAATTTCTATTGATAAACTATATACACTTATGAAATGTGTTGAAAAGTTTGAAAATCAAAAAAAATATATTTCTAATGATAAACTATATACATTTATGAAATGTGTTGAAAAGTTTGAAAAAGAAAATGAAAAGATATATTTCTAGTGATAATCTACCGGTAGATACATTTATGAGATGTGTTGAAAAGTTTGAAAAAGACAATCAAAAAATATATTTCTAATAATTTGACAATCAATTTATGAGATGTGTTGAAACTTTTGAAAAAGAAAATTAAAAAATATATTTCTAATGATAAATTAGATACATTTATGAAATGTGTTGAAAAGATTGAAAAAGAAAATTAAAAAATATATTTCTAATTATAAACTACCGGTAGATACATTTATGACATGTGTTGAAAAATTTCAAAAAGAAAATCAGAAAAGAAATTTCTATTGATAAACTATATACACTTATGAAATGTGTTGAAAAGTTTGAAAAAGAAAATCAAAAAATATATTTCTAGTGATAATCTACCGGTAGATACATTTATGAGATCTGTTGAACAGTTTGAAAATTAAAAAAATATATTTCTAATGATAAACTAGATACATTTATGAGATGTGTTGAAAAGTTTGAAAAAGAAAATTAAAAATATATTTCTAATAATAAACAAGATACATTTATGAAATGTGTTTAAAAGTTTGGAAAAGAAAATAAAAAAAAATATTTCTAGTGATAAACTAGATACATTTATGAAATATGTTGAAAGGTTTGAAAAAAAAAATGAAAAGATATATTTCTTGTGATAATCTACCGGTAGATACATTTATGAGATGTGTTGAAAAGATTGAAATAGAAAATAAAAAAATATATTTCTAATGATAAACTACCGGTAGATACATTTATGAAATGTGTTGAAAAGATTGAAAAAGAAAATTAAAAAATATATTTCTAATGATAAACTACCGGTAGATGATACATTTATGACATGTGTTGAAAAATTTGAGAATCAAAATAATATATTTCTAATGATAAACTAGATACATTTATGAGATGACTTGAAAAGTTTGAAAAAGAAAATAAAAAAATATATTTCTAATGATAAACTAGATACATTGCTGAAATGTGTTGAAAAGTTTCAAAATCAAAGATATATTTTTCTAATGATAAATTAGATACATTTATGAAATGTGTTGAAAAGATTGAAAATGAAAATTAAAACATATATTTCTAATGATAAACTACCGGTAGATACATTTATGACATGTGTTGAAAAATTTCAAAAAGAAAATAAAAAAATACATTTCTATTGATAAACTATATACACTTATGAAATGTGTTGAAAAGTTTGAAAAAGAAAATCAAAAAATATATTTCTAGTGATACTCTACCGGTAGATACATTTATGAGATCTGTTGAACAGTTTGAAAATTAAAAAAATATATTTCTCATGATAAACTAGATACATTTATGAGATGTGTTGAAAAGTTTGAAAAAGAAAATCAAAAAATATATTTCTAGTGATAAACTATATACATTTATGAAATGTGTTGAAAAGTTTGAAAAAGAAAATGAAAGGATATATTTCTAGTGATAATCTACAGGTAGATACATTTATGATTTGTGTTGAAAAGTAAGAAAAAGAAATTAAACAAATATATTTCTAATAATAAAATACTGGTAGATACATTTGTGAAATGTGTTGAAAAGTTGAAAAAAAATTAATATATTTCTAATGATAAACTACATACATTTACGAGATGTGTTGAAACGTTTGAAAAAGAAAATCAAAAAATATATTTCTAGTGATACTCTACCGGTAGATGCATTTATGAGATGTGTTGAACAATTTGAAAATCCAAAAATATATTTCTAATGATAAACTAGATACATTTATGAGATGTGTTGAAAAGTTTGAAAAAGAAAATAAAAAAATATATTTCTAATAATAAACAAGATACATTTATGAAATGTGTTGAAAAGTTTGGTAAAGAAAATAAAAAAAAATATTTCTAGTGATAAACTAGATACATTTATGAAATATGTTGAAAGGTTTGAAAAAGAAAATCAAAAATAAATTTCTAGTGATAAACTAGATACATTTATGAAATATGTTGAAAAGTTTGAAGAAGAAAATAAAAAAAAATATTTATAATGATAAACTATATACATTTATGAAATGTGTTGAAAAGTTTGAAAAAGAAAATGAAAAGATATATTTCTAGTGATAATCTACCGGTAGATACATTTATGAGATGTGTTGAAAAGATTGAAAAAGAAAATAAAAAAATATATTTCTAATGATAAACTACCGGTAGATACATTTATGAGATGTGTTGAAAAGTTTCAAAATCAAAAAAATATATTTCTAATGATAAAAACTAGATACATTTATGAGATGTGTTGAAAAATTTCAAAAAGAAAATCAAAAAATAAATTTCTATTGATAAACTATATACACTTATGAAATGTGTTGAAAAGTTTGAAAATCAAAAAAAATATATTTCTAATGATAAACTATATACATTTATGAAATGTGTTGAAAAGTTTGAAAAAGAAAATGAAAAGATATATTTCTAGTGATAATCTACCGGTAGATACATTTATGAGATGTGTTGAAAAGTTTGAAAAAGACAATCAAAAAATATATTTCTAATAATTTGACAATCAATTTATGAGATGTGTTGAAACTTTTGAAAAAGAAAATAAAAAAATATATTTCTAATGATAAACTACCGGTAGATACATTTATGAAATGTGTTGAAAAGATTGAAAAAGAAAATTAAAAAATATATTTCTAATGATAAACTACCGGTAGATGATACATTTATGACATGTGTTGAAAAATTTGAGAATCAAAAAAATATATTTCTAATGATAAACTAGATACATTTATGAGATGTGTTGAAAAGTTTGAAAAAGAAAATAAAAAAATATATTTCTAATGATAAACTAGATACATTGCGGAAATGTGTTGAAAAGTTTCAAAATCAAAGATATATTTTTCTAATGATAAATTAGATACATTTATGAAATGTGTTGAAAAGATTGAAAATGAATATTAAAACATATATTTCTAATGATAAACTACCGGTAGATACATTTATGACATGTGTTGAAAAATTTCAAAAAGAAAATAAAAAAATACATTTCTATTGATAAACTATATACACTTATGAAATGTGTTGAAAAGTTTGAAAAAGAAAATCAAAAAATATATTTCTAGTGATACTCTACCGGTAGATACATTTATGAGATCTGTTGAACAGTTTGAAAATTAAAAAAATATATTTCTCATGATAAACTAGATACATTTATGAGATGTGTTGAAAAGTTTTAAAAGAAAATTAAAAATATATTTCTAATAATAAACAAGATACATTTATGAAATGTGTTGAAAAGTTTGGAAAAGAAAATAAAAAAAAATATTTCTAGTGATAAACTAGATACATTTATGAAATATGTGGAAAGGTTTGAAAAAGAAAATCAAAAAATAAATTTCTAGTGATAAACTAGATACATTTATGAAATATGTTGAAAAGTTTGAAGAAAAAAATAAAAAAAAATATTTATAATGATAAACTATATACATTTATGAAATGTGTTGAAAAGTTTGAAAAAGAAAATGAAAAGATATATTTCTAGTGATAATCTACCGGTAGATACATTTATGAGATGTGTTGAAAAGGTTGAAAAAGAAAATAAAAAATATATTTCTAATGATAAACTACCGGTAGATACATTTATGAGATGTGTTGAAAAGTTTCAAAATCAAAAAAATATATTTCTAATGATAAAAACTAGATACATTTATGAGATGTGTTGAAAAATTTCAAATGGAAAATCAAAAAATAAATTTCTATTGATAAACTATATACATTTATGAAATGTGTTGAAAAGTTTGAAAAAGAAAATGAAAAGATATATTTCTAGTGATAATCTACCGGTAGATACATTTATGAGATGTGTTGAAAAGTTTGAAAAAGACAATCAAAAAATATATTTCTAATAATTTGAGAATCAATTTATGAGATGTGTTGAAACTTTTGAAAAAGAAAATAAAAATATATTTCTAATGATAAACTAGATACTTTGCTGAAATGTGTTGAAAAGTTTCAAAATCAAAGAAATATTTTTCTAATGATAAATTAGATACATTTATGAAATGTGTTGAAAAGATTGAAAAATAAAATAAAAATATATTTCTAATGATAAACTACCGGTAGATACACTTATGAAATGTGTTGAAAAATTTCAAAAAGAAAATGAAAAAATAAATTTCTATTGATAAACTATATACATTTATGAAATGTGTTGAAAAGTTTGAAAAAGAAAAAGAAAGGATATATTTCTAGTGATAATCTACAGGTAGATACATTTATGATTTGTGTTGAAAAGTAAGAAAAAGAAATTAAACAAATATATTTCTAATAATAAAATACTGGTAGATACATTTGTGAAATGTGTTGAAAAGTTTGAAAAAAAATTAATATATTTCTAATGATAAACTAGATACATGAGATGTGTTGAAACGTTTGAAAAAGAAAATCAAAAAATATATTTCTAGTGATACTCTACCGGTAGATGCATTTATGAGATGTGTTGAACAATTTGAAAATCAAAAAATATATTTCTAATGATAAACTAGATACATTTATGAGATGTGTTGAAAAGTTTGAAAAAGAAAATAAAAAAATATATTTCTAATGATAAACTAGATACATTGCTGAAATGTGTTGAAAAGTTTCATAATCAAAGATATATTTTTCTAATGATAAATTAGATACATTTATGAAATGTGTTGAAAAGATTGAAAAAGAAAATCAAAAAATATATTTCTAGTGATAAACTAGATACATTTATGAAATGTGTTGAAAAGATTGAAAAAGAAAATAAAAATATATTTCTAATGATAAACTACCGGTAGATACATTTATGACATGTGTTGAAAAATTTCAAAAAGAAAATGAAAAAATAAATTTCTATTGATAAACTATATACACTTATGAAATGTGTTGAAAAATTTGAAAAAGAAAATGAAAGGATATATTTCTAGTGATAATCTACAGGTAGATACATTTATGATTTGTGTTGAAAAGTAAGAAAAAGAAATTAAACAAATATATTTCTAATAATAAAATACTGGTAGATACATTTGTGAAATGTGTTGAAAAGTTTGAAAAAAAATTAATATATTTCTAATGATAAACTAGATACATTTATGAGATGTGTTGAAACGTTTGAAAAAGAAAATCAAAAAATATATTTCTAGTGATACTCTACCGGTAGATGCATTTATGAGATGTGTTGAACAATTTGAAAATCAAAAAATATATTTCTAATGATAAACTAGATACATTTATGAGATGTGTTGAAAAGTTTGAAAAAGAAAATAAAAATTTTTATTTCTAATGATAAACTAGATACATTGCTGAAATGTGTTGAAAAGTTTCATAATCAAAGATATATTTTTCTAATGATAAATTAGATACATTTATGAAATGTGTTGAAAAGATTGAAAAAGAAAATCAAAAAATATATTTCTAGTGATAAACTAGATACATTTATGAAATATGTTGAAAGGTTTGAAAAAGAAAATTAAAAATATATTTCTAATAATAAACAAGATACATTTATGAAATGTGTTGAAAAGTTTGGTAAAGAAAATAAAAAAAAATATTTCTAGTGATAAACTAGATACATTTATGAAATATGTTGAAAGGTTTGAAAAAGAAAATCAAAAAATAAATTTCTAGTGATAAACTAGATACATTTATGAAATATGTTGAAAAGTTTGAAGAAGAAAATAAAAAAAAATATTTATAATGATAAACTATATACATTTATGAAATGTGTTGAAAAGTTTGAAAAGAAAATGAAAAGATATATTTCTAGTGATAATCTACCGGTAGATACATTTATGAGATGTGTTGAAAAGATTGAAAAAGAAAATTAAAAAATATATTTCTAATTATAAACTACCGGTAGATACATTTATGACATGTGTTGAAAAATTTCAAAAAGAAAATCAAAAAAGAAATTTCTATTGATAATCTACCGGTAGATACATTTATGAGATCTGTTGAACAGTTTGAAAATTAAAAAAATATATTTCTAATGATAAACTAGATACATTTATGAGATGTGTTTAAAAGTTTGAAAAAGAAAATTAAAAATATATTTCTAATAATACACAAGATACATTTATGAAATGTGTTGAAAAGTTTGGAAAAGAAAATAAAAAAAAATATTTCTAGTGATAAACTAGATACATTTATGAAATATGTTGAAAGGTTTGAAAAAAAAAATGAAAAGATATATTTCTAGTGATAATCTACCGGTAGATACATTTATGAGATGTGTTGAAAAGATTGAAATAGAAAATAAAAAAATATATTTCTAATGATAAACTACCGGTAGATACATTTATGAAATGTGTTGAAAAGATTGAAAAAGAAAATTAAAAAATATATTTCTAATGATAAACTACCGGTAGATGATACATTTATGACATGTGTTGAAAAATTTGAGAATCAAAAAAATATATTTCTAATGATAAACTAGATACATTTATGAGAAGTGTTGAAAAGTTTGAAAAAGAAAATAAAAAAATATATTTCTAATGATAAACTAGATACATTGCTGAAATGTGTTGAAAAGTTTCAAAATCAAAGATATATTTTTCTAATGATAAATTAGATACATTTATGAAATGTGTTGAAAAGATTGAAAAAGAAAATCAAAAAATATATTTCTAGTGATAAACTAGATACATTTATGAAATATGTTGAAAGGTTTGAAAAAGAAAATTAAAAATATATTTCTAATGATAAACTACCGGTAGATACATTTATGAAATGTGTTGAAAAGATTGAAAAAGAAAATTAAAAAATATATTTCTAATGATAAACTACCGGTAGATGATACATTTATGACATGTGTTGAAAAATTTGAGAATCAAAAAAATATATTTCTAATGATAAACTAGATACATTTATGAGAAGTGTTGAAAAGTTTGAAAAAGAAAATAAAAAAATATATTTCTAATGATAAACTAGATACATTGCTGAAATGTGTTGAAAAGTTTCAAAATCAAAGATATATTTTTCTAATGATAAATTAGATACATTTATGAAATGTGTTGAAAAGATTGAAAAAGAAAATTAAAAAATATATTTCTAATGATAAACTACCGGTAGATACATTTATGACATGTGTTGAAAAATTTCAAAAAGAAAATAAACAAATTAATTTCTATTGATAAACTATATACACTTATGAAATGTGTTGAAAAGTTTGAAAAAGAAAATTAAAAAATATATTTCTAATGATAAACTACCGGTAGATACATTTATGACATGTGTTGAAAAATTTCAAAAAGAAAATAAACAAATTAATTTCTATTGATAAACTATATACACTTATGAAATGTGTTGAAAAGTTTGAAAAAGAAAATCAAAAAATATATTTCTAGTGATACTCTACCGGTAGATACATTTATGAGATCTGTTGAACAGTTTGAAAATCAACAAATATATTTCTAATGATAAACTAGATACATTTATGAAATGTGTTGAATAGTTTGGAAAAGAAAATCAAAAAATATATTTCTAGTGATAAACTAGATACATTTATGAAATATGTTGAAAACTTTGAAAAAGAAAATAACAAAATATATTTCTAGTGATACTCTACTGGTAGATAAATTTATGAAATGTGTTGAAAAGTTTGAAAAAGAAAATGAAAAGATATATTTCTAGTGATAATCTACCGGTAGATACATTTATGAGATGTGTTGAAAAGTTTGAAAAAGAAAATAACAAAATATATTTCTAGTGATACTCTACTGGTAGATAAATTTATGAAATGTGTTGAAAAGTTTGAAAAAGAAAATGAAAAGATATATTTCTAGTGATACTCTACCGGTAGATACATTTATGAGATTTGTTGAAAAGTTTGAAAAAGAAAATAACAAAATATATTTCTAGTGATACTCTACTGGTAGATACATTTATGAAATGTGTTGAAAAGTTTGAAAAAGAAAATGAAAAGATATATTTCTAGTGATAATCTACAGGTAGATACATTTATGATTTGTGTTGAAAAGTAAGAAAAAGAAAATCAAAAAATATATTTCTAATGATAAACTACTGGTAAATACATTTATGAGATGTGTTGAAAAGTTTGAAAATGTAAAAAATATATTTCTAATAATAAACTAGATACATTTATGAGATGTGTTGAAAAGATTGAAAAAGAAAATAAAAAAATATATTTCTAATGATAAACTACCGGTAGATACATTTATGAAATGTGTTGAGAAGTTTGAAAAAGAAAATGAAAAGATATATTTCTAGTGATAATCTACAGGTAAGATACATTTATGATTTTTGTTGAAAAGTAAGAAAAAGAAAATCAAAAAATATATTTCTAATGATAAACTACCGGTAGATACATTTATGAGATGTGTTAAAAAGTTTGAAAAAGAAAATTAAAAAATGTATTTCTAATGATAAAATACTGGTAGATACATTTATGAGATGTGTTGAAAAGTTTGAAAAAGAAAATAAAAAAATATATTTCTAGTGATAATCTACAGGTACATACATTTATGAGATGTGTTGAAAAGTAAGAAATAGAAAATGAAAAGATATATTTCTAGTGATAATCTACAGGTATATACATTTATGATTTGTGTTGAAAAGTTTGAAAAAGAAAA
This sequence comes from Meghimatium bilineatum, assembly GCA_034231615.1. Taxonomy (NCBI): domain Eukaryota; kingdom Metazoa; phylum Mollusca; class Gastropoda; order Stylommatophora; family Philomycidae; genus Meghimatium; species Meghimatium bilineatum. Next base: position 35,162,773 of record CM067304.1, read on the forward strand.
TAAAAAAATATATTTCTAGTGATACTCTACTGGTAGATAAATTAATGAGATGTGTTGAAAAGTTTGAAAAAGAAAATAAAAGATATATTTCTAATGATAAACTAGATACATTTATGAAATGTGTTGAAAAGTTTGGAAATGAAAATCAAAAAATATATTTCTAGTGATAAACTAGATACATTTATGAAATGTGTTGAAAAGTTTGAAATTTAAAAAAAATATATTTCTAATGTTAAACTATATACATTTATGAAATGTGTTGAAAAGTTTGAAATTTAAAAAAAATATATTTCTAATGTTAAACTATATACATTTATGAAATGTGTTGAAAAGTTTGAAAAAGAAAATGAAAAGATATATTTCTAGTGATAATCTACAGGTACATACATTTATGAGATGTGTTGAAAAGTAAGAAAAAAAAATAAAAAAATAAATTGCTAGTGATAAACTAGATACATTTATGAAATATGTTGAAAAGTTTGAAGAAGAAAATAAAAAAAACTATTTCTAATGATAAACTATATACATTTATGAAATGTGTTGAAAAGTTTGAAAAAGAAAATGAAAAGATATATTTCTAGTGATAATCTACCGGTAGATACATTTATGAGATGTGTTGAAAAGATTGAAAAAGAAAATCAAAAAATATATTTCTAATGATAAACTACCGGTAGATACATTTATGAGATGTGTTGAAAAGTTTGAAAATCAAAAAAATATATTTCTAATGATAAACTATATACATTTATGAAATGTGTTGAAAAATTTCAAAAAGAAAATCAAAAAATAAATTTCTATTGATAAACTATATACACTTATGAAATGTGTTGAAAAGTTTGAAAATCAAAAAAATATATTTCTAATGATAAACTATATACATTTATGAAATGTGTTGAAAAGTTTGAAAAAGAAAATGAAAAGATATATTTCTAGTGATAATCTACCGGTAGATACATTTATGAGATGTGTTGAAAAGTTTGAAAAAGACAATCAAAAAATATATTTCTAATAATTTGACAATCAATTTATGAGATGTGTTGAAACGTTTGAAAAAGAAAATTAAAAAATATATTTCTAATGATAAACTAGATACATTGCTGAAATGTGTTGAAAAGTTTCAAATTCAAAGATATATTTTTCTAATGATAAATTAGATACATTTATGAGATGTGTTGAAAAGTTTCAAAATCAAAAAAATATATTTCTAATGATAAAAACTAGATACATTTATGAGATGTGTTGAAAAATTTCAAAAAGAAAATCAAAAAATAAATTTCTATTGATAAACTATATATACTTATGAAATGTGTTGAAATGTTTGAAAAAGAAAATCAAAAAATATATTTCTAGTGATACTCTACCAGTAGATACATTTATGAGATCTGTTGAACAGTTTGAAAATTAAAAAAATATATTTCTAATGATAAACTAGATACATTTATGAGATGTGTTGAAAAGTTTGAAAAAGAAAATTAAAAATATATTTCTAATAATAAACAAGATACATTTATGAAATATGTTGAAAAGTTTGGAAAAGAAAATCAAAAAATATATTTCTAGTGATAAACTAGATACATTTATGAAATATGTTGAAAAGTTTGGAAATGAAAATCAACAAATATATTTCTAATGATAAACTAGATACATTTATGAAATGTGTTGAATAGTTTGGAAAAGAAAATCAAAAAATATATTTCTAGTGATAAACTAGATACATTTATGAAATATGTTGAAAACTTTGAAAAAGAAAATAAAAAAATATATTTCTAGTGATAAACTATATACACTTATGAAATGTGTTGAAAAGTTTGAAAATCAAAAAAATATATTTCTAATGATAAACTATATACATTTATGAAATGTGTTGAAAAGTTTGAAAAAGAAAATGAAAAGATATATTTCTAGTGATAATCTACCGGTAGATACATTTATGAGATGTGTTGAAAAGTTTGAAAAAGAAAATAACAAAATATATTTCTAGTGATACTCTACTGGTAGATACATTTATGAAATGTGTTGAAAAGTTTGAAAAAGAAAATGAAAAGATATATTTCTAGTGATAATCTACAGGTAGATACATTGATGATTTGTGTTGAAAAGTAAGAAAAAGAAAATCAAAAAATATATTTCTAATGATAAACTACCGGTAAATACATTTATGAGATGTGTTGAAAAGTTTGAAAATTTAAAAAATATATTTCTAATAATAAACTAGATACATTTATGAGATGTGTTGAAAAGATTGAAAAAGAAAATAAAAAAATATATTTCTAGTGATAATCTACAGGTAAGATACATTTATGATTTTTGTTGAAAAGTAAGAAAAAGAAAATCAAAAAATATATTTCTAATGATAAACTACCGGTAGATACATTTATGAGATGTGTTAAAAAGTTTGAAAAAGAAAATTAAAAAATGTATTTCTAATGATAAAATACTGGTAGATACATTTATGAGATGTGTTGAAAAGTTTGAAAAAGAAAATAAAAAAATATAATTCTAAATAAACTATATACATTTATGAAATGTGTTGAAAAGTTTCAAAATCAAAGAAATATTTTTGTAATGATAAATTAGATACATTTATGAAATGTGTTGAAAAGTTTGAAAAAGAAAATCAAAAAATATATTTCTAGTGATAATCTACAGGTACATACATTTATGAGATGTGTTGAAAAGTAAGAAATAGAAAATGAAAAGATATATTTCTAGTGATAATCTACAGGTATATACATTTATGATTTGTGTTGAAAAGTTTGAAAAAGAAAATAAAAAAATATATTTCTAGTGATACTCTACTGGTAGATAAATTAAAGAGATGTGTTGAAAAGTTTGAAAAAGAAAATAAAAGATATATTTCTAATGATAAACTAGATACATTTATGAAATGTGTTGAAAAGTTTGGAAATGAAAATCAAAAAATATATTTCTAGTGATAAACTAGATACATTTATGAAATGTGTTGAAAAGTTTGAAATTTAAAAAAAATATATTTCTAATGTTAAACTATATACATTTATGAAATGTGTTGAAAAGTTTGAAATTTAAAAAAAATATATTTCTAATGTTAAACTATATACATTTATGAAATGTGTTGAAAAGTTTGAAAAAGAAAATGAAAAGATATATTTCTAGTGATAATCTACAGGTACATACATTTATGAGATGTGTTGAAAAGTAAGAAAAAGAAAATCAAAAAATATATTTCTAATAATAAACTACTGGTAGATACATTTATGAAATGTGTTGAAAAGTTTGGAAAAGAAAATAAAAAAATAAATTGCTAGTGATAAACTAGATACATTTATGAAATATGTTGAAAAGTTTGAAGAAGAAAATAAAAAAAACTATTTCTAATGATAAACTATATACATTTATGAAATGTGTTGAAAAGTTTGAAAAAGAAAATGAAAAGATATATTTCTAGTGATAATCTACCGGTAGATACATTTATGAGATGTGTTGAAAAGATTGAAAAAGAAAATCAAAAAATATATTTCTAATGATAAACTACCGGTAGATACATTTATGAGATGTGTTGAAAAGTTTGAAAATCAAAAAAATATATTTCTAATGATAAACTATATACATTTATGAAATGTGTTGAAAAATTTCAAAAAGAAAATCAAAAAATAAATTTCTATTGATAAACTATATACACTTATGAAATGTGTTGAAAAGTTTGAAAATCAAAAAAATATATTTCTAATGATAAACTATATACATTTATGAAATGTGTTGAAAAGTTTGAAAAAGAAAATGAAAAGATATATTTCTAGTGATAATCTACCGGTAGATACATTTATGAGATGTGTTGAAAAGTTTGAAAAAGACAATCAAAAAATATATTTCTAATAATTTGACAATCAATTTATGAGATGTGTTGAAACGTTTGAAAAAGAAAATTAAAAAATATATTTCTAATGATAAACTAGATACATTGCTGAAATGTGTTGAAAAGTTTCAAATTCAAAGATATATTTTTCTAATGATAAATTAGATACATTTATGAGATGTGTTGAAAAGTTTCAAAATCAAAAAAATATATTTCTAATGATAAAAACTAGATACATTTATGAGATGTGTTGAAAAATTTCAAAAAGAAAATCAAAAAATAAATTTCTATTGATAAACTATATATACTTATGAAATGTGTTGAAATGTTTGAAAAAGAAAATCAAAAAATATATTTCTAGTGATACTCTACCAGTAGATACATTTATGAGATCTGTTGAACAGTTTGAAAATTAAAAAAATATATTTCTAATGATAAACTAGATACATTTATGAGATGTGTTGAAAAGTTTGGAAAAGAAAATCAAAAAATATATTTCTAGTGATAAACTAGATACATTTATGAAATATGTTGAAAAGTTTGGAAATGAAAATCAACAAATATATTTCTAATGATAAACTAGATACATTTATGAAATGTGTTGAATAGTTTGGAAAAGAAAATCAAAAAATATATTTCTAGTGATAAACTAGATACATTTATGAAATATGTTGAAAACTTTGAAAAAGAAAATAAAAAAATATATTTCTAGTGATACTCTACTGGTAGATAAATTTATGAAATGTGTTGAAAAGTTTGAAAAAGAAAATGAAAAGATATATTTCTAGTGATAATCTACCGGTAGATACATTTATGAGATGTGTTGAAAAGTTTGAAAAAGAAAATAACAAAATATATTTCTAGTGATACTCTACTGGTAGATACATTTATGAAATGTGTTGAAAAGTTTGAAAAAGAAAATGAAAAGATATATTTCTAGTGATAATCTACAGGTAGATACATTTATGATTTGTGTTGAAAAGTAAGAAAAAGAAAATCAAAAAATATATTTCTAATGATAAACTACCGGTAAATACATTTATGAGATGTGTTGAAAAGTTTGAAAATTTAAAAAATATATTTCTAATAATAAACTAGATACATTTATGAGATGTGTTGAAAAGATTGAAAAAGAAAATAAAAAAATATATTTCTAATGATAAACTACCGGTAGATACATTTATGAAATGTGTTGAGAAGTTTGAAAAAGAAAATGAAAAGATATATTTCTAGTGATAATCTACAGGTAAGATACATTTATGATTTTTGTTGAAAAGTAAGAAAAAGAAAATCAAAAAATATATTTCTAGTGATAATCTACAGGTACATACATTTATGAGATGTGTTGAAAAGTAAGAAATAGAAAATGAAAAGATATATTTCTAGTGATAATCTACAGGTATATACATTTATGATTTGTGTTGAAAAGTTTGAAAAAGAAAATAAAAAAATATATTTCTAGTGATACTCTACTGGTAGATAAATTTATGAGATGTGTTGAAAAGTTTGAAAAAGAAAATAAAAGATATATTTCTAATGATAAACTAGATACATTTATGAAATGTGTTGAAAAGTTTGGAAATGAAAATCAAAAAATATATTTCTAGTGATAAACTAGATACATTTATGAAATGTGTTGAAAAGTTTGAAATTTAAAAAAAATATATTTCTAATGTTAAACTATATACATTTATGAAATGTGTTGAAAAGTTTGAAATTTAAAAAAAATATATTTCTAATGTTAAACTATATACATTTATGAAATGTGTTGAAAAGTTTGAAAAAGAAAATGAAAAGATATATTTCTAGTGATAATCTACAGGTACATACATTTATGAGATGTGTTGAAAAGTAAGAAAAAGAAAATCAAAAAATATATTTCTAATAATAAACTACTGGTAGATACATTTATGAAATGTGTTTAAATGTTTCAAGATCAAAAAATATATTTATAATAATAAACTAGATACATTTATGAAATGTGTTGATAAGTTTGAAAAAAATAAATATTTCTAATGATAAACTAGATACATTTATGAGATGTGTTGAAACGATTGAAAAAGAAAATCAAAAAATATATTTCTAGTGATACTCTACTGGTAGATGCATTTATAAGGTGTGTTGAACAGTTTGAAAATCAAAAAAATATATTTCTAATGATAAACTAGATACATTTATGAAATGTGTTGAAAAGTTTGGAAATGAAAATCAAAAAATATATTTCTAGTGATAAACTAGATACATTTATGAAATGTGTTGAAAAGTGTGAAATTTAAAAAAATAAATATTTCTAATGATAAACTAGATACATTTATGAAATGTGTTGAAAAGTTTCAAAATAAAAAAAAAAATATTTCTAATGATAAAAACTAGATACATTTATGAAATGTGTTCAAAACTTTGATAATAAAAAAAAATTATTTATAATGATAAACTATATACATTTATGAAATGTGTTGAAAAGTTTGAAAAAGAAAATGAAAAGATATATTTCTAGTGATAATCTACCGGTAGATACCTTTATGAGATGTGTTGAAAAGTTTGAAAAAGAAAATAACAAAATATATTTCTAGTGATACTCTACTGGTAGATACATTTATGAAATGTGTTGAAAAGTTTGAAAAAGAAAATGAAAAGATATATTTCTAGTGATAATCTACAGGTAGATACATTTATGATTTGTGTTGAAAAGTAAGAAAAAGAAAATCAAAAAATATATTTCTAATGATAAACTACCGGTAAATACATTTATGAGATGTGTTGAAAAGTTTGAAAATTTAAAAAATATATTTCTAATAATAAACTAGATACATTTATGAGATGTGTTGAAAAGATTGAAAAAGAAAATAAAAAAATATATTTCTAATGATAAACTACCGGTAGATACATTTATGAAATGTGTTGAGAAGTTTGGAAATGAAAATCAAAAAATATATTTCTAGTGATAAACTAGATACATTTATGAAATGTGTTGAAAAGTTTGGAAATGAAAATCAAAAAATATATTTCTAGTGATAAACTAGATACATTTATGAAATGTGTTGAAAAGTTTGAAATTTAAAAAAAATATATTTCTAATGTTAAACTATATACATTTATGAAATGTGTTGAAAAGTTTGAAATTTAAAAAAAATATATTTCTAATGTTAAACTATATACATTTATGAAATGTGTTGAAAAGTTTGAAAAAGAAAATGAAAAGATATATTTCTAGTGATAATCTACAGGTACATACATTTATGAGATGTGTTGAAAAGTAAGAAAAAGAAAATCAAAAAATATGTTTCTAATAATAAACTACTGGTAGATACATTTATGAAATGTGTTTAAATGTTTCAAGATCAAAAAATATATTTATAATAATAAACTAGATACATTTATGAAATGTGTTGATAAGTTTGAAAAAAATAAATATTTCTAATGATAAACTAGATACATTTATGAGATGTGTTGAAACGATTGAAAAAGAAAATCAAAAAATATATTTCTAGTGATACTCTACTGGTAGATGCATTTATAAGATGTGTTGAACAGTTTGAAAATCAAAAAAATATATTTCTAATGATAAACTAGATACATTTATGAAATGTGTTGAAAAGTTTGGAAATGAAAATCAAAAAATATATTTCTAGTGATAAACTAGATACATTTATGAAATGTGTTGATAAGTTTCAAAATAAAAAAAAATATATTTCTAATGATAAAAACTAGATACATTTATGAAATGTGTTCAAAACTTTGATAATAAAAAAAAATTATTTATAATGATAAACTATATACATTTATGAAATGTGTTGAAAAGTTTGAAAAAGAAAATGAAAAGATATATTTCTAGTGATAATCTACCGGTAGATACATTTATGAGATGTGTTGAAAAGTTTGAAAAAGAAAATAACAAAATATATTTCTAGTGATACTCTACTGGTAGATACATTTATGAAATGTGTTGAAAAGTTTGAAAAAGAAAATGAAAAGATATATTTCTAGTGATAATCTACAGGTAGATACATTTATGATTTGTGTTGAAAAGTAAGAAAAAGAAAATCAAAAAATATATTTCTAATGATAAACTACCGGTAAATACATTTATGAGATGTGTTGAGAAGTTTGAAAATTTAAAAAATATATTTCTAATAATAAACTAGATACATTTATGAGATGTGTTGAAAAGATTGAAAAATAAAATAAAAAAATATATTTCTAATGATAAACTACCGGTAGATACATTTATGAAATGTGTTGAGAAGTTTGAAAAAGAAAATGAAAAGATATATTTCTAGTGATAATCTACAGGTAAGATACATTTATGATTTTTGTTGAAAAGTAAGAAAAAGAAAATCAAAAAATATATTTCTAATGATAAACTACCGGTAGATACATTTATGAGATGTGTTAAAAAGTTTGAAAAAGAAAATTAAAAAATGTATTTCTAATGATAAAATACTGGTAGATACATTTATGAGATGTGTTGAAAAGTTTGAAAAAGAAAATAAAAAAATATAATTCTAAATAAACTATATACATTTATGAAATGTGTTGAAAAGTTTCAAAATCAAAGAAATATTTTTGTAATGATAAATTAGATACATTTATGAAATGTGTTGAAAAGTTTGAAAAAGAAAATCAAAAAATATATTTCTAGTGATAATCTACAGGTACATACATTTATGAGATGTGTTGAAAAGTAAGAAAAAGAAAATGAAAAGATATATTTCTAGTGATAATCTACAGGTATATACATTTATGATTTGTGTTGAAAAGTAAGAAAAAGAATATCAAAAAATATATTTCTAATAATAAACTAGATACATTTATGAAATGTATTGAAAATTTTGGAAATGAAAATCAAAAAATATATTTCTAGTGATAAACTAGATACATTTATGAAATGTGTTGAAAAGTTTGGAAATGAAAATCAACAAATATATTTCTAATGATAAACTAGATACATTTATGAAATGTGTTGAAAACTTTGAACAAGAAAATAAAAAATATATATTTCTAATGATAAACTATATACATTTATGAAATGTGTTGAAAAGTTTGGAAAAAGAAAATGAAAAGATATTTTTCTAGTGATAATCTACAGGTAGATACATTTATGATTTGTGTTGAAAAGTAAGAAAAAGAAAATCAAAAAATATATTTCTAATAATAAACTACTGGTAGATACATTTATGAGATGTGTTAAAAAGTTTGAAAAAGAAAATAAAAAAATTTATTTCTAATGATAAAATACTGGTAGATACATTTATGAGATGTGTTGAAAAGTTTGAAAAAGAAAATAAAAAAATATAATTCTAATGATACACTATATACATTTAGGAAATGTGTTGAAAAGTTTCAATATCAAAGAAATATTTTTGTAATGATAAATTAGATACATTTATGAAATGTGTTGAAAAGTTTGAAAAAGAAAATCAAAAAATAAATTTCTATTGATCAACTATATACACTTATGAGATGTGTTGAAACGTTTGAAAAAGAAAATCAAAAATATATTTCTAGTGATACTCTACCGGTAGATGCATTTATGAGATGTGTTGAACAATTTGAAAATCAAAAAAATATATTTCTAATGATAAACTAGATACATTTATGAGATGTGTTGAAAAGTTTGAAAAAGAAAATAAAAAATATATTTCTAATGATAAACTAGATACATTTATGAAATGTATTGAAAAGTTTGGAAATGAAAATCAACAAATATATTTCTAGTGATAAACTAGATATATTTATGAAATGTGTTGAAAAGTTTGGAAATGAAAATCAACAAATATATTTCTAATGATAAACTAGATACATTTATGAAATGTGTTGAAAAGTTTGGAAAAGAAAATCAAAAAATATATTTCTAGTGATAAACTAGATACATTTATGAAATGTGTTGAAAAGTTTGGAAATGAAAATCAACAAATATATTTCTAATGATAAACTAGATACATTTATGAAATGTGTTGAAAAGTTTGAAAAAGAAAATGAAAAGATATATTTCTAGTGATAATCTACTGGTAGATACATTTATGAAATGTGTTGAAAAGTTTCAAAATCAAAAAAAATATATTTCTAATGATAAAAACTAGATACATTTATGAAATGTGTTGAAAAATTTCAAAAAGAAAATCAAAAAATAAATTTCTATTGATAAACTATATACACTTGTGAAATGTGTTCAAAACTTTGAAAATAAAAAAAATTTATTTATAATGATAAACTATATACATTTATGAAATGTGTTGAAAAGTTTGAAAAAGAAAATGAAAAGATATATTTCTAGTGATAAACTAGATACATTTATGAAATGTGTTGAAAAGTTTGGAAATGAAAATCAAAAAATATATTTCTAGTGATAAACTAGATACATTTATGAAATGTGTTGATAAGTTTCAAAATAAAAAAAAATATATTTCTAATGATAAAAACTAGATACATTTATGAAATGTGTTCAAAACTTTGATAATAAAAAAAAATTATTTATAATGATAAACTATATACATTTATGAAATGTGTTGAAAAGTTTGAAAAAGAAAATGAAAAGATATATTTCTAGTGATAATCTACCGGTAGATACATTTATGAGATGTGTTGAAAAGTTTGAAAAAGAAAATAACAAAATATATTTCTAGTGATACTCTACTGGTAGATACATTTATGAAATGTGTTGAAAAGTTTGAAAAAGAAAATGAAAAGATATATTTCTAGTGATAATCTACAGGTAGATACATTTATGATTTGTGTTGAAAAGTAAGAAAAAGAAAATCAAAAAATATATTTCTAATGATAAACTACCGGTAAATACATTTATGAGATGTGTTGAAAAGTTTGAAAATTTAAAAAATATATTTCTAATAATAAACTAGATACATTTATGAGATGTGTTGAAAAGATTGAAAAAGAAAATAAAAAAATATATTTCTAATGATAAACTACCGGTAGATACATTTATGAAATGTGTTGAGAAGTTTGAAAAAGAAAATGAAAAGATATATTTCTAGTGATAATCTACAGGTAAGATACATTTATGATTTTTGTTGAAAAGTAAGAAAAAGAAAATCAAAAAATATATTTCTAATGATAAACTACCGGTAGATACATTTATGAGATGTGTTAAAAAGTTTGAAAAAGAAAATTAAAAAATGTATTTCTAATGATAAAATACTGGTAGATACATTTATGAGATGTGTTGAAAAGTTTGAAAAAGAAAATAAAAAAATATAATTCTAAATAAACTATATACATTTATGAAATGTGTTGAAAAGTTTCAAAATCAAAGAAATATTTTTGTAATGATAAATTAGATACATTTATGAAATGTGTTGAAAAGTTTGAAAAAGAAAATCAAAAAATATATTTCTAGTGATAATCTACAGGTACATACATTTATGAGATGTGTTGAAAAGTAAGAAAAAGAAAATGAAAAGATATATTTCTAGTGATAATCTACAGGTATATACATTTATGATTTGTGTTGAAAAGTAAGAAAAAGAATATCAAAAAATATATTTCTAATAATAAACTAGATACATTTATGAAATGTATTGAAAATTTTGGAAATGAAAATCAAAAAATATATTTCTAGTGATAAACTAGATACATTTATGAAATGTGTTGAAAAGTTTGGAAATGAAAATCAACAAATATATTTCTAATGATAAACTAGATACATTTATGAAATGTGTTGAAAACTTTGAACAAGAAAATAAAAAATATATATTTCTAATGATAAACTATATACATTTATGAAATGTGTTGAAAAGTTTGGAAAAAGAAAATGAAAAGATATTTTTCTAGTGATAATCTACAGGTAGATACATTTATGATTTGTGTTGAAAAGTAAGAAAAAGAAAATCAAAAAATATATTTCTAATAATAAACTACTGGTAGATACATTTATGAGATGTGTTAAAAAGTTTGAAAAAGAAAATAAAAAAATTTATTTCTAATGATAAAATACTGGTAGATACATTTATGAGATGTGTTGAAAAGTTTGAAAAAGAAAATAAAAAAATATAATTCTAATGATACACTATATACATTTAGGAAATGTGTTGAAAAGTTTCAATATCAAAGAAATATTTTTGTAATGATAAATTAGATACATTTATGAAATGTGTTGAAAAGTTTGAAAAAGAAAATCAAAAAATAAATTTCTATTGATCAACTATATACACTTATGAGATGTGTTGAAACGTTTGAAAAAGAAAATCAAAAATATATTTCTAGTGATACTCTACCGGTAGATGCATTTATGAGATGTGTTGAACAATTTGAAAATCAAAAAAATATATTTCTAATGATAAACTAGATACATTTATGAGATGTGTTGAAAAGTTTGAAAAAGAAAATAAAAAATATATTTCTAATGATAAACTAGATACATTTATGAAATGTATTGAAAAGTTTGGAAATGAAAATCAACAAATATATTTCTAGTGATAAACTAGATATATTTATGAAATGTGTTGAAAAGTTTGGAAATGAAAATCAACAAATATATTTCTAATGATAAACTAGATACATTTATGAAATGTGTTGAAAAGTTTGGAAAAGAAAATCAAAAAATATATTTCTAGTGATAAACTAGATACATTTATGAAATGTGTTGAAAAGTTTGAAAAAGAAAATAAAAAATATATTTCTAATGATAAACTAGATACATTTATGAAATGTATTGAAAAGTTTGGAAATGAAAATCAACAAATATATTTCTAGTGATAAACTAGATATATTTATGAAATGTGTTGAAAAGTTTGGAAATGAAAATCAACAAATATATTTCTAATGATAAACTAGATACATTTATGAAATGTGTTGAAAAGTTTGGAAAAGAAAATCAAAAAATATATTTCTAGTGATAAACTAGATACATTTATGAAATGTGTTGAAAAGTTTGGAAATGAAAATCAACAAATATATTTCTAATGATAAACTAGATACATTTATGAAATGTGTTGAAAAGTTTGAAAAAGAAAATGAAAAGATATATTTCTAGTGATAATCTACTGGTAGATACATTTATGAAATGTGTTGAAAAGTTTCAAAATCAAAAAAAATATATTTCTAATGATAAAAACTAGATACATTTATGAAATGTGTTGAAAAATTTCAAAAAGAAAATCAAAAAATAAATTTCTATTGATAAACTATATACACTTGTGAAATGTGTTCAAAACTTTGAAAATAAAAAAAATTTATTTATAATGATAAACTATATACATTTATGAAATGTGTTGAAAAGTTTGAAAAAGAAAATGAAAAGATATATTTCTAGTGATAAACTAGATACATTTATGAAATGTGTTGAAAAGTTTGGAAATGAAAATCAACAAATGTATTTCTAATGATATACTAGATACATTTATGAAATGTGTTGAAAAGTTGGGAAAAGAAAATCAAAAAATATATTTCTAGTGATAAACTAGATACATTTATGAAATATGTTGAAAACTTTGAACAAGAAAATAAAAAAAATATATTTCTAATGATAAACTACCGGTAGATACATTTATGAGATGTGTTAAAAAGTTTGAAAAAGAAAATAAAAAAATTTATTTCTAATGATAAAATACTGGTAGATACATTTATGAGATGTGTTGAAAAGTTTCAAAATCAAAGAAATATTTTTGTAATGATAAATTAGATACATTTATGAAATGTGTTGAAAAGTTTGAAAAAGAAAATCAAAAAATAAATTTCTATTGATCAACTATATACACTTATGAGATGTGTTGAAACGTTTGAAAAAGAAAATCAAAAATATATTTCTAGTGATACTCTACCGGTAGATGCATTTATGAGATATGTTGAACAATTTGAAAATCAAAAAAATATATTTCTAATGATAAACTAGATACATTTATGAGATGTGTTGAAAAGTTCGAAAAAGAAAATAAAAAATATATTTCTAATGATGAACTAGATATATTTATGAAATGTATTGAAAAGTTTGGAATGAAAATCAAAAAATATATTTCTAGTGATAAACTAGATACATTTATGAAATGTGTTGAAAAGTTTGAAAAAGAAAATGAAAAGATATATTTCTAGTGATAATCTACTGGTAGATACATTTATGAAATGTGTTGAAAAGTTTCAAAATAAAAAAAAATATATTTCTAATGATAAAAACTAGATACATTTATAAAATGTGTTGAAAAATTTCAAAAAGAAAATCAAAAAATAAATTTCTATTGATAAACTATATACACTTATGAAATGTGTTCAAAACTTTGAAAATAAAAAAATAATTATTTATAATGATAAACTATATACATTTATGAAATGTGTTGAAAAGTTTGAAAAAGAAAATAAAAAAATATATTTATAGTGATAAACTAGATACATTTATAAATGTATTGAAAAGTTTGGAAATGAAAATCAACAAATATATTTCTAATGATAAACTAGATACATTTATGAAATATATTGAAATGTTTGGAAAAGAAAATCAAAAAATATATTTCTAGTGATAAACTAGATACATTTATGAAATATGTTGAAAACTTTGAACAAGAAAATAAAAAGATATATTTCTAGTGATAATCTACTGGTAGATACATTTATGAAATGTGTTGAACAGTTTCAAAATCAAAAAAAATATATTTCTAATGATAAAAACTAGATACATTTATGAAATGTGTTGAAAAATTTCAAAAAGAAAATCAAAAAATAAATTTCTATTGATAAACTATATACACTTGTGAAATGTGTTCAAAACTTTAAAAATAAAAAAAATTTATTTCTAATGATAAACTATATACATTTATGAAATGTGTTGAAAAGTTTGAAAAAGAAAATGAAAAGATATATTTCTAGTGATAAACTAGATACATTTATGAAATGTGTTGAAAAGTTTGGAAATGAAAATCAACAAATGTATTTCTAATGATATACTAGATACATTTATGAAATGTGTTGAAAAGTTGGGAAAAGAAAATCAAAAAATATATTTCTAGTGATAAACTAGATACATTTATGAAATATGTTGAAAACTTTGAACAAGAAAATAAAAAAAATATATTTCTAATGATAAACTACCGGTAGATACATTTATGAGATGTGTTAAAAAGTTTGAAAAAGAAAATAAAAAAATTTATTTCTAATGATAAAATACTGGTAGATACATTTATGAGATGTGTTGAAAAGTTTCAAAATCAAAGAAATATTTTTGTAATGATAAATTAGATACATTTATGAAATGTGTTGAAAAGTTTGAAAAAGAAAATCAAAAAATAAATTTCTATTGATCAACTATATACACTTATGAGATGTGTTGAAACGTTTGAAAAAGAAAATCAAAAATATATTTCTAGTGATACTCTACCGGTAGATGCATTTATGAGATGTGTTGAACAATTTGAAAATCAAAAAAATATATTTCTAATGATAAACTAGATACATTTATGAGATGTGTTGAAAAGTTCGAAAAAGAAAATAAAAAATATATTTCTAATGATGAACTAGATATATTTATGAAATGTATTGAAAAGTTTGGAAATGAAAATCAAAAAATATATTTCTAGTGATAAACTAGATACATTTATGAAATGTGTTGAAAAGTTTGAAAAAGAAAATGAAAAGATATATTTCTAGTGATAATCTACTGGTAGATACATTTATGAAATGTGTTGAAAAGTTTCAAAATAAAAAAAAATATATTTCTAATGATAAAAACTAGATACATTTATAAAATGTGTTGAAAAATTTCAAAAAGAAAATCAAAAAATAAATTTCTATTGATAAACTATATACACTTATGAAATGTGTTCAAAACTTTGAAAATAAAAAATTATTATTTATAATGATAAACTATATACATTTATGAAATGTGTTGAAAAGTTTGAAAAAGAAAATAAAAAAATATATTTATAGTGATACTCTACCGGTAGATGCATTTATGAGATGTGTTGAACAATTTGAAAATCAAAAAAATATATTTCTAATGATAAACTAGATACATTTATGAGATGTGTTGAAAAGTTTGAAAAAGAAAATAAAAAATATATTTATAGTGATAAACTAGATACATTTATAAATGTATTGAAAAGTTTGGAAATGAAAATCAACAAATATATTTCTAATGATAAACTAGATACATTTATGAAATGTGTTGAAATGTTTGGAAAAGAAAATCAAAAAATATATTTCTAGTGATAAACTAGATACATTTATGAAATATGTTGAAAACTTTGAACAAGAAAATAAAAAATATATATTTCTAATGATAAACTATAGACATTTATAAAATGTGTTGAAAAGTTTGGAAAAAAAATGAAAACATATATTTCTAGTGATAATCTACCGGTAGATACATTTATGAGATGTGTTGAAAAGATTGAAAAAGAAAATAAAAAAATATATTTCTAATGATAAACTACCGGTAGATACATTTATGAGATGTGTTAAAAAGTTTGAAAAAGAAAATAAAAAAATTTATTTCTAATGATAAAATACTGGTAGATACATTTATGAGATGTGTTGAAAAGTTTGAAAAAGAAAAAAAATATATAATTCTAATGATACACTATATACATTTATGAAATGTGTTGAAAAATTTCAAAAAGAAAATCAAAAAATAAATTTCTATTGATAAACTATATACACTTATGAAATGTGTTCAAAACTTTGAAAATAAAAAAAAATTATTTATAATGATAAACTATATACATTTATGAAATGTGTTGAAAAGTTTGAAAAAGAAAATGAAAAGATATATTTCTAGTGATAAACTAGATACATTTATGAAATGTGTTGAAAAGTTTGGAAATGAAAATCAACAAATGTATTTCTAATGATATACTAGATACATTTATGAAATGTGTTGAAAAGTTGGGAAAAGAAAATCAAAAAATATATTTCTAGTGATAAACTAGATACATTTATGAAATATGTTGAAAACTTTGAACAAGAAAATAAAAAATATATATTTCTAATGATAAACTATAGACATTTATGAAATGTGTTCAAAAGTTTGGAAAAAAATGAAAAGATATATTTCTAGTGATAATTTACCGGTAGATACATTTATGAGATGTGTTGAAAAGATTTAAAAAGAAAATAAAAAAATATATTTCTAATGATAAACTACCGGTAGATACATTTATGAGATGTGTTAAAAAGTTTGAAAAAGAAAATAAAAAAATTTATTTCTAATGATAAAATACTGGTAGATACATTTATGAGATGTGTTGAAAAGTTTCAAAATCAAAGAAATATTTTTGTAATGATAAATTAGATACATTTATGAAATGTGTTGAAAAGTTTGAAAAAGAAAATCAAAAAATAAATTTCTATTGATCAACTATATACACTTATGAGATGTGTTGAAACGTTTGAAAAAGAAAATCAAAAATATATTTCTAGTGATACTCTACATTTATGAGATGCATTTATGAGATGTGTTGAACAATTTGAAAATCAAAAAAATATATTTGTAATGATAAACTAGATACATTTATGAGATGTGTTGAAAAGTTCAAAAAATAAAATAAAAAATATATTTCTAATGATGAACTAGATACATTTATGAAATGTATTGAAAAGTTTGGAAATGAAAATCAAAAAATATATTTCTAGTGATAAACTAGATACATTTATGAAATGTGTTGAAAAGTTTGGAAATGAAAATCAACAAATATATTTCTAATGATAAACTAGATACATTTATGAAATGTGTTGAAAAGTTTGAAAAAGAAAATGAAAAGATATATTTCTAGTGATAATCTACTGGTAGATACATTTATGAAATGTGTTGAAAAGTTTCAAAATAAAAAAAAATATATTTCTAATGATAACAACTAGATACATTTATAAAATGTGTTGAAAAATTTCAAAAAGAAAATCAAAAAATAAATTTCTATTGATAAACTATATACACTTATGAAATGTGTTCAAAACTTTGAAAATAAAAAATAATTATTTATAATGATAAACTATATACATGTATGAAATGTGTTGAAAAGTTTGAAAAAGAAAATAAAAAAATATATTTCTAGTGATACTCTACTGGTAGATGCATTTATAAGATGTGTTGAACAGTTTGAAAATCAAAAAAATATATTTCTAATGATAAACTAGATACATTTATGAGATGTGTTGAAAAGTTTGAAAAAGAAAATAAAAAATATATTTATAGTGATAAACTAGATACATTTATAAATGTATTGAAAAGTTTGGAAATGAAAATCAACAAATATATTTCTAATGATAAACTAGATACATTTATGAAATGTGTTGAAATGTTTGGAAAAGAAAATCAAAAAATATATTTCTAGTGATAAACTAGATACATTTATGAAATATGTTGAAAACTTTGAACAAGAAAATAAAAAATATATATTTCTAATGATAAACTATAGACATTTATAAAATGTGTTGAAAAGTTTGGAAAAAAAATGAAAAGATATATTTCTAGTGATAATCTACCGGTAGATACATTTATGAGATGTGTTGAAAAGATTGAAAAAGAAAATAAAAAAATATATTTCTAATGATAAACTACCGGTAGATACATTTATGAGATGTGTTAAAAAGTTTGAAAAAGAAAATAAAAAAATGTATTTCTAATGATAAAATACTGGTAGATACATTTATGAGATGTGTTGAAAAGTTTGAAAAAGAAAAAAAAATATAATTCTAATGATACACTATATACATTTATGAAATGTGTTGAAAAGTTTCAAAATCAAAGAAATATTTTTGTAATGATAAATTAGATACATTTATGAAATGTGTTGAAAAGTTTGAAAAAGAAAATCAAAAAATAAATTTCTATTGATCAACTATATACACTTATGAGATGTGTTGAAAAGTTTGAAAAAGAAAATAAAAAATATATTTCTAATGATAAACTAGATACATTTATGAAATTTATTGAAAAGTTTGGAAATGAAAATCAACAAATATATTTCTAATGATAAACTAGATACATTTATGAAATTTGTTGAAAAGTTTGGAAATGAAAATCAACAAATATATTTCTAATGATAAACTAGATACATTTATGAAATGTGTTGAAAAGTTTGAAAAAGAAAATGAAATGATATATTTCTAGTGATAATCTACTGGTAGATACATTTATGAAATGTGTTGAAAAGTTTCAAAATAAAAAAAAATATATTCCTAATGATAAAAACTAGATACATTTATAAAATGTGTTGAAAAATTTCAAAAAGAAAATCAAAAAATAAATTTCTATTGATAAACTATATACACTTATGAAATGTGTTCAAAACTTTGAAATAAAAAATAATTATTTATAATGATAAACTATATACATTTATGAAATGTGTTGAAAAGTTTGAAATAGAAAATAAAAAAATATATTTCTAGTGATACTCTACCGGTAGATGCATTTATGAGATGTGTTGAACAATTTGAAAATAAAAAAAATATATTTCTAATGATAAACTAGATACATTTATGAGATGTGTTGAAAAGTTTGAAAAAGAAAATAAAAAATATATTTATAGTGATAAACTAGATACATTTATAAATGTATTGAAAAGTTTGGAAATGAAAATCAACAAATATATTTCTAATGATAAACTAGATACATTTATGAAATGTGTTGAAAAGTTTGAAAAAGAAAATGAAAAGATATATTTCTAGTGATAATCTACTGGTAGATACATTTATGAAATGTGTTGAAAAGTTTCAAAATAAAAAAAAATATATTTCTAATGATAAACTACCGGTACATACATTTATGAGATGTGTTAAAAAGTTTGAAAAAGAAAATAAAAAAATTTATTTCTAATGATAAAATACTGGTAGATACATTTATGAGATGTGTTGAAAAGTTTGAAAAAGAAAAAAAATATATTTCTAATGATAAAAACTAGATACATTTATGAAATGTGTTGAAAAATTTCAAAAAGAAAATCAAAAAATAAATTTCTATTGATAAACTATATACACTTGTGAAATGTGTTCAAAACTTTAAAAATAAAAAAAATTTATTTATAATGATAAACTATATACATTTATGAAATGTGTTGAAAAGTTTGAAAAAGAAAATGAAAAGATATATTTCTAGTGATAAACTAGATACATTTATGAAATGTGTTGAAAAGTTTGGAAATGAAAATCAACAAATGTATTTCTAATGATATACTAGATACATTTATGAAATGTGTTGAAAAGTTGGGAAAAGAAAATCAAAAAATATATTTCTAGTGATAAACTAGATACATTTATGAAATATGTTGAAAACTTTGAACAAGAAAATAAAAAAAATATATTTCTAATGATAAACTACCGGTAGATACATTTATGAGATGTGTTAAAAAGTTTGAAAAAGAAAATAAAAAAATTTATTTCTAATGATAAAATACTGGTAGATACATTTATGAGATGTGTTGAAAAGTTTCAAAATCAAAGAAATATTTTTGTAATGATAAATTAGATACATTTATGAAATGTGTTGAAAAGTTTGAAAAAGAAAATCAAAAAATAAATTTCTATTGATCAACTATATACACTTATGAGATGTGTTGAAACGTTTGAAAAAGAAAATCAAAAATATATTTCTAGTGATACTCTACCGGTAGATGCATTTATGAGATGTGTTGAACAATTTGAAAATCAAAAAAATATATTTCTAATGATAAACTAGATACATTTATGAGATGTGTTGAAAAGTTCGAAAAAGAAAATAAAAAATATATTTCTAATGATGAACTAGATATATTTATGAAATGTATTGAAAAGTTTGGAAATGAAAATCAAAAAATATATTTCTAGTGATAAACTAGATACATTTATGAAATGTGTTGAAAAGTTTGAAAAAGAAAATGAAAAGATATATTTCTAGTGATAATCTACTGGTAGATACATTTATGAAATGTGTTGAAAAGTTTCAAAATAAAAAAAAATATATTTCTAATGATAAAAACTAGATACATTTATAAAATGTGTTGAAAAATTTCAAAAAGAAAATCAAAAAATAAATTTCTATTGATAAACTATATACACTTATGAAATGTGTTCAAAACTTTGAAAATAAAAAATTATTATTTATAATGATAAACTATATACATTTATGAAATGTGTTGAAAAGTTTGAAAAAGAAAATAAAAAAATATATTTATAGTGATACTCTACCGGTAGATGCATTTATGAGATGTGTTGAACAATTTGAAAATCAAAAAAATATATTTCTAATGATAAACTAGATACATTTATGAGATGTGTTGAAAAGTTTGAAAAAGAAAATAAAAAATATATTTATAGTGATAAACTAGATACATTTATAAATGTATTGAAAAGTTTGGAAATGAAAATCAACAAATATATTTCTAATGATAAACTAGATACATTTATGAAATGTGTTGAAATGTTTGGAAAAGAAAATCAAAAAATATATTTCTAGTGATAAACTAGATACATTTATGAAATATGTTGAAAACTTTGAACAAGAAAATAAAAAATATATATTTCTAATGATAAACTATAGACATTTATAAAATGTGTTGAAAAGTTTGGAAAAAAAATGAAAACATATATTTCTAGTGATAATCTACCGGTAGATACATTTATGAGATGTGTTGAAAAGATTGAAAAAGAAAATAAAAAAATATATTTCTAATGATAAACTACCGGTAGATACATTTATGAGATGTGTTAAAAAGTTTGAAAAAGAAAATAAAAAAATTTATTTCTAATGATAAAATACTGGTAGATACATTTATGAGATGTGTTGAAAAGTTTGAAAAAGAAAAAAAATATATAATTCTAATGATACACTATATACATTTATGAAATGTGTTGAAAAATTTCAAAAAGAAAATCAAAAAATAAATTTCTATTGATAAACTATATACACTTATGAAATGTGTTCAAAACTTTGAAAATAAAAAAAAATTATTTATAATGATAAACTATATACATTTATGAAATGTGTTGAAAAGTTTGAAAAAGAAAATGAAAAGATATATTTCTAGTGATAAACTAGATACATTTATGAAATGTGTTGAAAAGTTTGGAAATGAAAATCAACAAATGTATTTCTAATGATATACTAGATACATTTATGAAATGTGTTGAAAAGTTGGGAAAAGAAAATCAAAAAATATATTTCTAGTGATAAACTAGATACATTTATGAAATATGTTGAAAACTTTGAACAAGAAAATAAAAAATATATATTTCTAATGATAAACTATAGACATTTATGAAATGTGTTCAAAAGTTTGGAAAAAAATGAAAAGATATATTTCTAGTGATAATTTACCGGTAGATACATTTATGAGATGTGTTGAAAAGATTTAAAAAGAAAATAAAAAAATATATTTCTAATGATAAACTACCGGTAGATACATTTATGAGATGTGTTAAAAAGTTTGAAAAAGAAAATAAAAAAATTTATTTCTAATGATAAAATACTGGTAGATACATTTATGAGATGTGTTGAAAAGTTTCAAAATCAAAGAAATATTTTTGTAATGATAAATTAGATACATTTATGAAATGTGTTGAAAAGTTTGAAAAAGAAAATCAAAAAATAAATTTCTATTGATTAACTATATACACTTATGAGATGTGTTGAAACGTTTGAAAAAGAAAATCAAAAATATATTTCTAGTGATACTCTACATTTATGAGATGCATTTATGAGATGTGTTGAACAATTTGAAAATCAAAAAAATATATTTGTAATGATAAACTAGATACATTTATGAGATGTGTTGAAAAGTTCAAAAAATAAAATAAAAAATATATTTCTAATGATGAACTAGATACATTTATGAAATGTATTGAAAAGTTTGGAAATGAAAATCAAAAAATATATTTCTAGTGATAAACTAGATACATTTATGAAATGTGTTGAAAAGTTTGGAAATGAAAATCAACAAATATATTTCTAATGATAAACTAGATACATTTATGAAATGTGTTGAAAAGTTTGAAAAAGAAAATGAAAAGATATATTTCTAGTGATAATCTACTGGTAGATACATTTATGAAATGTGTTGAAAAGTTTCAAAATAACAAAAAATATATTTCTAATGATAACAACTAGATACATTTATAAAATGTGTTGAAAAATTTCAAAAAGAAAATCAAAAAATAAATTTCTATTGATAAACTATATACACTTATGAAATGTGTTCAAAACTTTGAAAATAAAAAATAATTATTTATAATGATAAACTATATACATGTATGAAATGTGTTGAAAAGTTTGAAAAAGAAAATAAAAAAATATATTTCTAGTGATACTCTACTGGTAGATGCATTTATAAGATGTGTTGAACAGTTTGAAAATCAAAAAAATATATTTCTAATGATAAACTAGATACATTTATGAGATGTGTTGAAAAGTTTGAAAAAGAAAATAAAAAATATATTTATAGTGATAAACTAGATACATTTATAAATGTATTGAAAAGTTTGGAAATGAAAATCAACAAATATATTTCTAATGATAAACTAGATACATTTATGAAATGTGTTGAAATGTTTGGAAAAGAAAATCAAAAAATATATTTCTAGTGATAAACTAGATACATTTATGAAATATGTTGAAAACTTTGAACAAGAAAATAAAAAATATATATTTCTAATGATAAACTATAGACATTTATAAAATGTGTTGAAAAGTTTGGAAAAAAAATGAAAAGATATATTTCTAGTGATAATCTACCGGTAGATACATTTATGAGATGTGTTGAAAAGATTGAAAAAGAAAATAAAAAAATATATTTCTAATGATAAACTACCGGTAGATACATTTATGAGATGTGTTAAAAAGTTTGAAAAAGAAAATAAAAAAATGTATTTCTAATGATAAAATACTGGTAGATACATTTATGAGATGTGTTGAAAAGTTTGAAAAAGAAAAAAAAATATAATTCTAATGATACACTATATACATTTATGAAATGTGTTGAAAAGTTTCAAAATCAAAGAAATATTTTTGTAATGATAAATTAGATACATTTATGAAATGTGTTGAAAAGTTTGAAAAAGAAAATCAAAAAATAAATTTCTATTGATCAACTATATACACTTATGAGATGTGTTGAAAAGTTTGAAAAAGAAAATAAAAAATATATTTCTAATGATAAACTAGATACATTTATGAAATTTATTGAAAAGTTTGGAAATGAAAATCAACAAATATATTTCTAATGATAAACTAGATACATTTATGAAATTTGTTGAAAAGTTTGGAAATGAAAATCAACAAATATATTTCTAATGATAAACTAGATACATTTATGAAATGTGTTGAAAAGTTTGAAAAAGAAAATGAAATGATATATTTCTAGTGATAATCTACTGGTAGATACATTTGTGAAATGTGTTGAAAAGTTTCAAAATAAAAAAAAATATATTCCTAATGATAAAAACTAGATACATTTATAAAATGTGTTGAAAAATTTCAAAAAGAAAATCAAAAAATAAATTTCTATTGATAAACTATATACACTTATGAAATGTGTTCAAAACTTTGAAATAAAAAATAATTATTTATAATGATAAACTATATACATTTATGAAATGTGTTGAAAAGTTTGAAATAGAAAATAAAAAAATATATTTCTAGTGATACTCTACCGGTAGATGCATTTATGAGATGTGTTGAACAATTTGAAAATAAAAAAAATATATTTCTAATGATAAACTAGATACATTTATGAGATGTGTTGAAAAGTTTGAAAAAGAAAATAAAAAATATATTTATAGTGATAAACTAGATACATTTATAAATGTATTGAAAAGTTTGGAAATGAAAATCAACAAATATATTTCTAATGATAAACTAGATACATTTATGAAATGTGTTGAAAAGTTTGAAAAAGAAAAAAAAAAGATATATTTCTAGTGATAATCTACTGGTAGATACATTTATGAAATGTGTTGAAAAGTTTCAAAATAAAAAAAAATATATTTCTAATGATAAACTACCGGTACATACATTTATGAGATGTGTTAAAAAGTTTGAAAAAGAAAATAAAAAAATTTATTTCTAATGATAAAATACTGGTAGATACATTTATGAGATGTGTTGAAAAGTTTGAAAAAGAAAAAAAATATATAATTCTAATGATACACTATATACATTTATGAAATGTGTTGAAAAATTTCAAAAAGAAAATCAAAAAATAAATTTCTATTGATAAACTATATACACTTATGAAATGTGTTCAAAACTTTGAAAATAAAAAAAAATTATTTATAATGATAAACTATATACATTTATGAAATGTGTTGAAAAGTTTGAAAAAGAAAATGAAAAGATATATTTCTAGTGATAAACTAGATACATTTATGAAATGTGTTGAAAAGTTTGGAAATGAAAATCAACAAATGTATTTCTAATGATATACTAGATACATTTATGAAATGTGTTGAAAAGTTGGGAAAAGAAAATCAAAAAATATATTTCTAGTGATAATCTACCGGTAGATACATTTATGAGATGTGTTGAAAAGATTTAAAAAGAAAATAAAAAATATATTTCTAATGATAAACTACCGGTAGATACATTTATGAGATGTGTTAAAAAGTTTGAAAAAGAAAATAAAAAAATTTATTTCTAATGATAAAATACTGGTAGATACATTTATGAGATGTGTTGAAAAGTTTCAAAATCAAAGAAATATTTTTGTAATGATAAATTAGATACATTTATGAAATGTGTTGAAAAGTTTGAAAAAGAAAATCAAAAAATAAATTTCTATTGATCAACTATATACACTTATGAGATGTGTTGAAACGTTTGAAAAAGAAAATCAAAAATATATTTCTAGTGATACTCTACATTTATGAGATGCATTTATGAGATGTGTTGAACAATTTGAAAATCAAAAAAATATATTTCTAATGATAAACTAGATACATTTATGAGATGTGTTGAAAAGTTCAAAAAATAAAATAAAAAATATATTTCTAATGATGAACTAGATACATTTATGAAATGTATTGAAAAGTTTGGAAATGAAAATCAAAAAATATATTTCTAGTGATAAACTAGATACATTTATGAAATGTGTTGAAAAGTTTGGAAATGAAAATCAACAAATATATTTCTAATGATAAACTAGATACATTTATGAAATGTGTTGAAAAGTTTGAAAAAGAAAATGAAAAGATATATTTCTAATGATAATCTACTGGTAGATACATTTATGAAATGTGTTGAAAAGTTTCAAAATAAAAAAAAATATATTTCTAATGATAACATCTAGATACATTTATAAAATGTGTTGAAAAATTTCAAAAAGAAAATCAAAAAATAAATTTCTATTGATAAACTATATACACTTATGAAATGTGTTCAAAACTTTGAAAATAAAAAATAATTATTTATAATGATAAACTATATACATTTATGAAATGTGTTGAAAAGTTTGAAAAAGAAAATAAAAAAATATATTTCTAGTGATACTCTACCGGTAGATGCATTTATGAGATGTGTTGAACAATTTGAAAATCAAAAAAATATATTTCTAATGATAAACTAGATACATTTATGAGATGTGTTGAAAAGTTTGAAAAAGAAAATAAAAAATATATTTATAGTGATAAACTAGATACATTTATAAATGTATTGAAAAGTTTGGAAATGAAAATCAACAAATATATTTCTAATGATAAACTAGATACATTTATGAAATGTGTTGAAATGTTTGGAAAAGAAAATCAAAAAATATATTTCTAGTGATAAACTAGATACATTTATGAAATATGTTGAAAACTTTGAACAAGAAAATAAAAAATATATATTTCTAATGATAAACTATAGACATTTATAAAATGTGTTGAAAAGTTTGGAAAAAAAATGAAAAGATATATTTCTAGTGATAATCTACCGGTAGATACATTTATGAGATGTGTTGAAAAGATTGAAAAAGAAAATAAAAAAATATATTTCTAATGATAAACTACCGGTAGATACATTTATGAGATGTGTTAAAAAGTTTGAAAAAGAAAATAAAAAAATTTATTTCTAATGATAAAATACTGGTAGATACATTTATGAGATGTGTTGAAAAGTTTGAAAAAAAAAAAAAAATATAATTCTAATGATACACTATATACATTTATGAAATGTGTTGAAAAGTTTCAAAATCAAAGAAATATTTTTGTAATGATAAATTAGATACATTTATGAAATGTGTTGAAAAGTTTGAAAAAGAAAATCAAAAAATAAATTTCTATTGATCAACTATATACACTTATGAGATGTGTTGAAAAGTTTGAAAAAGAAAATAAAAAATATATTTCTAATGATAAACTAGATACATTTATGAAATGTATTGAAAAGTTTGGAAATGAAAATCAACAAATATATTTCTAATGATAAACTAGATACATTTATGAAATTTGTTGAAAAGTTTGGAAATGAAAATCAACAAATATATTTCTAATGATAAACTAGATACATTTATGAAATGTGTTGAAAAGTTTGAAAAAGAAAATGAAATGATATATTTCTAGTGATAATCTACTGGTAGATACATTTATGAGATGTGTTGAACAATTTGAAAATCAAAAAAATATATTTCTAATGATAAACTAGATACATTTATGAGATGTGTTGAAAAGTTTGAAAAAGAAAATAAAAAATATATTTCTAATGATAAACTAGATACATTTATGAAATGTATTGAAAAGTTTGGAAATGAAAATCAACAAATATATTTCTAATGATAAACTAGATACATTTATGAAATGTGTTGAAAAGTTTGAAAAAGAAAATGAAAAGATATATTTCTAGTGATAATCTACTGGTAGATACATTTATGAAATGTGTTGAAAAGTTTCAAAATCAAAAAAAATATATTTCTAATGATAAAAACTAGATACATTTATAAAATGTGTTGAAAATTTCAAAAAGAAAATCAAAAAATAAATTTCTATTGATAAACTATATACACTTATGAAATGTGTTCAAAACTTTGAAAATAAAAAATAATTATTTATAATGATAAACTATATACATTTATGAAATGTGTTGAAAAGTTTGAAAAAGAAAATAAAAAAATATATTTCTAGTGATACTCTACCGGTAGATGCATTTATGAGATGTGTTGAACAATTTGAAAACAAAAAAATATATTTCTAATGATAAACTAGATACATTTATGAGATGTGTTGAAAAGTTTGAAAAAGAAAATAAAAAATATATTTATAGTGATAAACTAGATACATTTATAAATGTATTGAAAAGTTTGGAAATGAAAATCAACAAATATATTTCTAATGATAAACTAGATACATTTATGAAATGTGTTGAAAAGTTTGGAAAAGAAAATCAAAAAATATATTTCTAGTGATAAACTAGATACATTTATGAAATATGTTGAAAACTTTGATCAAGAAAATAAAAAATATATATTTCTAATGATAAACTATATACATTTATGAGATGTGTTGAAAAGATTGAAAAAGAAAATAAAAAAATATATTTCTAGTGATAAACTACCGGTAGATACATTTATGAGATGTGTTAAATAGTTTGAAAAAGAAAAAAATATATTTCTAGTGATAAAACTTGATACATTTATGAAATGTGTTGAAAAATTTCAAAAAGAAAATTACAAAATAAATTTCTATTGATAAACTATATACACTTATGAAATGTGTTCAAAACTTTGAAAATAAAAAAAAATTATTTATAATGATAAACTATATACATTTATGAAATGTGTTGAAAAGTTTGAAAAAGAAAATGAAAAAATATATTTCTAGTGATACTCTACCGGTAGATGCATTTATGAGATGTGTTGAACAATTTGAAAATCAAAAAAATATATTTCTAATGATAAACTAGATACATTTATGAGATGTGTTGAAAAGTTTGAAAAAGAAAATAAAAAATATTTTTCTAGTCATAAACTAGATACATTTATAAATGTATTGAATAGTTTGGAAATGAAAATCAACAAATATATTTCTAATGATAAACTAGATACATTTATGAAATGTGTTGAAAAGTTTGGAAAAGAAAATCAAAAAATATATTTCTAGTGATAAACTAGATACATTTATGAAATATGTTGAAAACTTTGAACAAGAAAATAAAAAATATATATTTCTAATGATAAACTATATACATTTATGAGATGTGTTGAAAAGATTGAAAAAGAAAATAAAAAAATATATTTCTAGTGATAAACTACCGGTAGATACATTTATGAGATGTGTTAAATAGTTTGAAAATCAAAAAAATATATTTCTAATGATAAACTAGATACATTTATGAGATGTGTTGAAAAGTTTGAAAAAGAAAATAAAAAATATATTTCTAATGATAAACTACCGGTAGATACATTTATGAGATGTGTTAAAAAGTTTGAAAAAGAAAATAAAAAAATTTATTTCTAATGATAAACTAGATACATTTATGAAATATGTTGAAAACTTTGAACAAGAAAATAAAAAATATATATTTCTAATGATAAACTATAGACATTTATAAAATGTGTTGAAAAGTTTGGGAAAAAAATGAAAAGATATATTTCTAGTGATAATCTACCGGTAGATACATTTATGAGATGTGTTGAAAAGATTGAAAAAGAAAATAAGAAAATATATTTCTAATGTTAAACTACCGGTAGATACATTTATGAGATGTGTTAAAAAGTTTGAAAAAGAAAATAAAAAAATTTATTTCTAATGATAAAATACTGGTAGATACATTTATGAGATGTGTTGAAAAGTTTGAAAAAGAAAAAAAAAATATAATTCTAATGATACACTATATACATTTATGAAATGTGTTGAAAAGTTTCAAAATCAAAGAAATATTTTTGTAATGATAAATTAGATACATTTATGAAATGTGTTGAAAAGTTTGAAAAAGAAAATCAAAAAATAAATTTCTATTGATCAGCTATATACACTAATGAGATGTGTTGAAACGTTTGAAAAAGAAAATCAAAAATATATTTCTAGTGATACTCTACCGGTAGATGCATTTATGAGATGTGTTGAACAATTTGAAAATCAAAAAAATATATTTCTAATGATAAACTAGATACATTTATGAGATGTGTTAAAAAGTTCGAAAAAGAAAATAAAAAATATATTTCTAATGATGAACTAGATATATTTATGAAATGTATTGAAAAGTTTGGAAATGAAAATCAAAAAATATATTTCTAGTGATAAACTAGATACATTTATGAAATGTGTTGAAAAGTTTGAAAAAGAAAATAAAAAAATATATTTCTAGTGATACTCTACCGGTAGATGCATTTATGAGATGTGTTGAACAATTTGAAAATCAAAAAAATATATTTCTAATGATAAACTAGATACATTTATGAGATGTGTTGAAAAGTTTGAAAAAGAAAATAAAAAAATATATTTCTAATGATAAACTACCGGAAGATACATTTATGAGATGTGTTAAAAAGTTTGAAAAAGAAAATAAAAAAATTTATTTCTAATGATAAAATACTGGTAGATACATTTATGAGATGTGTTGAAAAGTTTGAAAAAGAAAAAAAATATATAATTCTAATGATACACTATATACATTTATGAAATGTGTTGAAAAATTTCAAAAAGAAAATCAAAAAATAAATTTCTATTGATAAACTATATACACTTATGAAATGTGTTCAAAACTTTGAAAATAAAAAAAAATTATTTATAATGATAAACTATATACATTTATGAAATGTGTTGAAAAGTTTGAAAAAGAAAATGAAAAGATATATTTCTAGTGATAAACTAGATACATTTATGAAATGTGTTGAAAAGTTTGGAAATGAAAATCAACAAATGTATTTCTAATGATATACTAGATACATTTATGAAATGTGTTGAAAAGTTGGGAAAAGAAAATCAAAAAATATATTTCTAGTGATAAACTAGATACATTTATGAAATATGTTGAAAACATTGAACAAGAAAATAAAAAATATATATTTCTAATGATAAACTATAGACATTTATGAAATGTGTTCAAAAGTTTGGAAAAAAAATGAAAAGATATATTTCTAGTGATAATCTACCGGTAGATACATTTATGAGATGTGTTGAAAAGATTTAAAAAGAAAATAAAAAAATTTATTTCTAATGATAAAATACTGGTAGATACATTTATGAGATGTGTTGAAAAGTTTCAAAATCAAAGAAATATTTTTGTAATGATAAATTAGATACATTTATGAAATGTGTTGAAAAGTTTGAAAAAGAAAATCAAAAAATAAATTTCTATTGATCAACTATATACACTTATGAGATGTGTTGAAACGTTTGAAAAAGAAAATCAAAAATATATTTCTAGTGATACTCTACATTTATGAGATGCATTTATGAGATGTGTTGAACAATTTGAAAATCAAAAAAATATATTTCTAATGATAAACTAGATACATTTATGAGATGTGTTGAAAAGTTCAAAAAATAAAATAAAAAATATATTTCTAATGATGAACTAGATACATTTATGAAATGTATTGAAAAGTTTGGAAATGAAAATCAAAAAATATATTTCTAGTGATAAACTAGATACATTTATGAAATGTGTTGAAAAGTTTGGAAATGAAAATCAACAAATATATTTCTAATGATAAACTAGATACATTTATGAAATGTGTTGAAAAGTTTGAAAAAGAAAATGAAAAGGTATATTTCTAGTGATAATCTACTGGTAGATACATTTATGAAATGTGTTGAAAAGTTTCAAAATAAAAAAAAATATATTTCTAATGATAACAACTAGATACATTTATAAAATGTGTTGAAAAATTTCAAAAAGAAAATCAAAAAATAAATTTCTATTGATAAACTATATACACTTATGAAATGTGTTCAAAACTTTGAAAATAAAAAATAATTATTTATAATGATAAACTATATACATTTATGAAATGTGTTGAAAAGTTTGAAAAAGAAAATAAAAAAATATATTTCTAGTGATACTCTACCGGTAGATGCATTTATGAGATGTGTTGAACAATTTGAAAATCAAAAAAATATATTTCTAATGATAAACTAGATACATTTATGAGATGTGTTGAAAAGTTTGAAAAAGAAAATAAAAAATATATTTATAGTGATAAACTAGATACATTTATAAATGTATTGAAAAGTTTGGAAATGAAAATCAACAAATATATTTCTAATGATAAACTAGATACATTTATGAAATGTGTTGAAATGTTTGGAAAAGAAAATCAAAAAATATATTTCTAGTGATAAACTAGATACATTTATGAAATATGTTGAAAACTTTGAACAAGAAAATAAAAAATATATATTTCTAATGATAAACTATAGACATTTATAAAATGTGTTGAAAAGTTTGGAAAAAAAATGAAAAGATATATTTCTAGTGATAATCTACCGGTAGATACATTTATGAGATGTGTTGAAAAGATTGAAAAAGAAAATAAAAAAATATATTTCTAATGATAAACTACCGGTAGATACATTTATGAGATGTGTTAAAAAGTTTGAAAAAGAAAATAAAAAAATTTATTTCTAATGATAAAATACTGGTAGATACATTTATGAGATGTGTTGAAAAGTTTGAAAAAGAAAAAAAAAATATAATTCTAATGATACACTATATACATTTATGAAATGTGTTGAAAAGTTTCAAAATCAAAGAAATATTTTTGTAATGATAAATTAGATACATTTATGAAATGTGTTGAAAAGTTTGAAAAAGAAAATCAAAAAATAAATTTCTATTGATCAACTATATACACTTATGAGATGTGTTGAAAAGTTTGAAAAAGAAAATAAAAAATATATTTTTAATGATAAACTAGATACATTTATGAAATGTATTGAAAAGTTTGGAAATGAAAATCAACAAATATATTTCTAATGATAAACTAGATACATTTATGAAATGTGTTGAAAAGTTTGAAAAAGAAAATGAAAAGATATATTTCTAGTGATAATCTACTGGTAGATACATTTATGAAATGTGTTGAAAAGTTTCAAAATCAAAAAAAATATATTTCTAATGATAAAAACTAGATACATTTATAAAATGTGTTGAAAATTTCAAAAAGAAAATCAAAAAATAAATTTCTATTGATAAACTATATACACTTATGAAATGTGTTCAAAACTTTGAAAATAAAAAATAATTATTTATAATGATAAACTATATACATTTATGAAATGTGTTGAAAAGTTTGAAAAAGAAAATAAAAAAATATATTTCTAGTGATAAACTAGATACATTTATGAAATATGTTGAAAACTTTGAACAAGAAAATAAAAAATATATATTTCTAATGATAAACTATATACATTTATGAGATGTGTTGAAAAGATTGAAAAAGAAAATAAAAAAATATATTTCTAGTGATAAACTACCGGTAGATACATTTATGAGATGTGTTAAATAGTTTGAAAAAGAAAAAAATATATTTCTAGTGATAAAACTTGATACATTTATGAAATGTGTTGAAAAATTTCAAAAAGAAAATCACAAAATAAATTTCTATTGATAAACTATATACACTTATGAAATGTGTTCAAAACTTTGAAAATAAAAAAAAATTATTTATAATGATAAACTATATACATTTATGAAATGTGTTGAAAAGTTTGAAAAAGAAAATGAAAAGATGTATTTCAAGTGATAATCTACCGGTAGATACATTTATGAGATGTGTTGAAAAGTTTGAAAAAGAAAATAAAAAAAATATATTTCTAGTGATACTCTACCGGTAGATGCATTTATGAGATGTGTTGAACAATTTGAAAATCAAAAAAATATATTTCTAATGATAAACTAGATACATTTATGAGATGTGTTGAAAAGTTTGAAAAAGAAAATAAAAAATATATTTCTAGTGATAAACTAGATACATTTATAAATGTATTGAAAAGTTTGGAAATGAAAATCAACAAATATATTTCTAATGATAAACTAGATACATTTATGAAATGTGTTGAAAAGTTTGGAAAAGAAAATCAAAAAATATATTTCTAGTGATAAACTAGATACATTTATGAAATATGTTGAAAACTTTGAACAAGAAAATAAAAAATATATATTTCTAATGATAAACTATATACATTTATGAGATGTGTTGAAAAGATTGAAAAAGAAAA
The DNA here is from genome assembly GCA_034231615.1 of Meghimatium bilineatum. Taxonomy (NCBI): domain Eukaryota; kingdom Metazoa; phylum Mollusca; class Gastropoda; order Stylommatophora; family Philomycidae; genus Meghimatium; species Meghimatium bilineatum. The sequence goes on from CM067304.1 coordinate 35,196,653, forward strand.
TAAAAAAATATATTTCTAGTGATAAACTACCGGTAGATACATTTATGAGATGTGTTAAATAGTTTGAAAAAGAAAAAAATATATTTCTAGTGATAAAACTTGATACATTTATGAAATGTGTTGAAAAATTTCAAAAAGAAAATCACAAAATAAATTTCTATTGATAAACTATATACACTTATGAAATGTGTTCAAAACTTTGAAAATAAAAAAAAATTATTTATAATGATAAACTATATACATTTATGAAATGTGTTGAAAAGTTTGAAAAAGAAAATGAAAAGATGTATTTCAAGTGATAATCTACCGGTAGATACATTTATGAGATGTGTTGAAAAGTTTGAAAAAGAAAATAAAAAAAATATATTTCTAGTGATACTCTACCGGTAGATGCATTTATGAGATGTGTTGAACAATTTGAAAATCAAAAAAATATATTTCTAATGATAAACTAGATACATTTATGAGATGTGTTGAAAAGTTTGAAAAAGAAAATAAAAAATATTTTTCTAGTCATAAACTAGATACATTTATAAATGTATTGAAAAGTTTGGAAATGAAAATCAACAAATATATTTCTAATGATAAACTAGATACATTTATGAAATGTGTTGAAAAGTTTGGAGAAGAAAATCAAAAAATATATTTCTAGTGATAAACTAGATACATTTATGAAATATGTTGAAAACTTTGAACAAGAAAATAAAAAATATATATTTCTAATGATAAACTATATACATTTATGAGATGTGTTGAAAAGATTGAAAAAGAAAATAAAAAAATATATTTCTAGTGATAAACTACCGGTAGATACATTTATGAGATGTGTTAAATAGTTTGAAAAAGAAAAAAATATATTTCTAGTGATAAAAACTTGATACATTTATGAAATGTGTTGAAAAATTTCAAAAAGGAAATCAAAAAATAAATTTCTATTGATAAACTATATACACTTATGAAATGTGTTCAAAACTTTGAAAATAAAAAAAAATTATTTATAATGATAAACTATATACATTTATGAAATGTGTTGAAAAGTTTGAAAAAGAAAATGAAAAGATGTATTTCTAGTGATAATCTACCGGTAGATACATTTATGAGATGTGTTGAAAAGTTTGAAAAAGAAAATAAAAAAATATATTTCTAGTGATACTCTACCGGTAGATGCATTTATGAGATGTGTTGAACAATTTGAAAATCAAAAAAATATATTTCTAATGATAAACTAGATACATTTATGAGATGTGTTGAAAAGTTTGAAAAAGAAAATAAAAAATATATTTCTAATGATAAACTAGATACATTTATGAAATGTATTGAAAAGTTTGGAAATGAAAATCAAAAAATATATTTCTAGTGATAAACTAGATACATTTATGAAATGTGTTGAAAAGTTTGGAAATGAAAATCAACAAATATATTTCTAATGATAAACTAGATACATTTATGAAATGTGTTGAAAAGTTTGGAAAAGAAAATAAAAAAATATATTTCTAATGATAAACTAGATACATTTATGAAATGTGTTGATAAGTTTGAAAAAAAAAAATTTTTTAATGATAAACTAGATACATTTATGAGATGTGTTGAAACGTTTGAACAAGAAAATAAAAAATATATATTTCTAATGATAAACTATATACATTTATGAGATGTGTTGAAAAGATTGAAAAAGAAAATAAAAAAATATATTTCTAATGATAAACTACCGGTAGATACATTTATGAGATGTGTTAAATAGTTTGAAAAAGAAAATAAAAAAATTTATTTCTAATGATAAAATACTGGTAGATACATTTATGAGATGTGTTGAAAAGTTTGAAAAAGAAAATGAAAAGACATATTTCTAATAATAAACTACCGGTAGATACATTTATGAAATGTGTTGAAAAGTTAGATATTTAAAAAAATATATTTCTAATGATACACTAGATACATTTATGAAATGTGTTGAAAAGATTCAAAATCAAAAAAAAAATATTTATAATAATAAAAACTAGATACATTTATGAAATGTGTTGAAAAATTTCAAAAAGAAAATCAAAAAATAAATTTCTATTGATAATCTACCGGTAGATACACTTATGAAATGTGTTAAAAACTTTGAAAATAAAAAAAAATTATTTATAATGATAAACTATATACATTTATGAAATGTGTTGAAAAGTTTGAAAAAGAAAATGAAAAGATATATTTCTAGTGATAATCTACAGGTAGATACATTTATGATTTGTGTTGAAAAGTTTGAAAAAGAAAATCAAAAAATAAATTTCTATTGATCAACTATATACACTTATGAGATGTGTTGAAACGTTTGAAAAAGAAAATCAAAAATATATTTCTAGTGATACTCTACATTTATGAGATGCATTTATGAGATGTGTTGAACAATTTGAAAATCAAAAAAATATATTTCTAATGATAAACTAGATACATTTATGAGATGTGTTGAAAAGTTCAAAAAATAAAATAAAAAATATATTTCTAATGATGAACTAGATACATTTATGAAATGTATTGAAAAGTTTGGAAATGAAAATCAAAAAATATATTTCTAGTGATAAACTAGATACATTTATGAAATGTGTTGAAAAGTTTGGAAATGAAAATCAACAAATATATTTCTAATGATAAACTAGATACATTTATGAAATGTGTTGAAAAGTTTGAAAAAGAAAATGAAAAGATATATTTCTAATGATAATCTACTGGTAGATACATTTATGAAATGTGTTGAAAAGTTTCAAAATAAAAAAAAATATATTTCTAATGATAACATCTAGATACATTTATAAAATGTGTTGAAAAATTTCAAAAAGAAAATCAAAAAATAAATTTCTATTGATAAACTATATACACTTATGAAATGTGTTCAAAACTTTGAAAATAAAAAATAATTATTTATAATGATAAACTATATACATTTATGAAATGTGTTGAAAAGTTTGAAAAAGAAAATAAAAAAATATATTTCTAGTGATACTCTACCGGTAGATGCATTTATGAGATGTGTTGAACAATTTGAAAATCAAAAAAATATATTTCTAATGATAAACTAGATACATTTATGAGATGTGTTGAAAAGTTTGAAAAAGAAAATAAAAAATATATTTATAGTGATAAACTAGATACATTTATAAATGTATTGAAAAGTTTGGAAATGAAAATCAACAAATATATTTCTAATGATAAACTAGATACATTTATGAAATGTGTTGAAATGTTTGGAAAAGAAAATCAAAAAATATATTTCTAGTGATAAACTAGATACATTTATGAAATATGTTGAAAACTTTGAACAAGAAAATAAAAAATATATATTTCTAATGATAAACTATAGACATTTATAAAATGTGTTGAAAAGTTTGGAAAAAAAATGAAAAGATATATTTCTAGTGATAATCTACCGGTAGATACATTTATGAGATGTGTTGAAAAGATTGAAAAAGAAAATAAAAAAATATATTTCTAATGATAAACTACCGGTAGATACATTTATGAGATGTGTTAAAAAGTTTGAAAAAGAAAATAAAAAAATTTATTTCTAATGATAAAATACTGGTAGATACATTTATGAGATGTGTTGAAAAGTTTGAAAAAAAAAAAAAAATATAATTCTAATGATACACTATATACATTTATGAAATGTGTTGAAAAGTTTCAAAATCAAAGAAATATTTTTGTAATGATAAATTAGATACATTTATGAAATGTGTTGAAAAGTTTGAAAAAGAAAATCAAAAAATAAATTTCTATTGATCAACTATATACACTTATGAGATGTGTTGAAAAGTTTGAAAAAGAAAATAAAAAATATATTTCTAATGATAAACTAGATACATTTATGAAATGTATTGAAAAGTTTGGAAATGAAAATCAACAAATATATTTCTAATGATAAACTAGATACATTTATGAAATTTGTTGAAAAGTTTGGAAATGAAAATCAACAAATATATTTCTAATGATAAACTAGATACATTTATGAAATGTGTTGAAAAGTTTCAAAATAAAAAAAAATATATTTCTAATGATAAAAACTAGATACATTTATAAAATGTGTTGAAAAATTTCAAAAAGAAAATCAAAAAATAAATTTCTATTGATAAACTATATACACTTATGAAATGTGTTCAAAACTTTGAAATAAAAAATAATTATTTATAATGATAAACTATATACATTTATGAAATGTGTTGAAAAGTTTGAAATAGAAAATAAAATAATATATTTCTAGTGATACTCTACCGGTAGATGCATTTATGAGATGTGTTGAACAATTTGAAAATAAAAAAAATATATTTCTAATGATAAACTAGATACATTTATGAGATGTGTTGAAAAGTTTGAAAAAGAAAATAAAAAATATATTTATAGTGATAAACTAGATACATTTATAAATGTATTGAAAAAATTGGAAATGAAAATCAACAAATATATTTCTAATGATAAAATACTGGTAGATACATTTATGAGATGTGTTGAAAAGTTTGGGAAAAAAATGAAAAGATATATTTCTAGTGATAATCTACCGGTAGATACATTTATGCGATGTGTTGAAAAGATTGAAAAAGAAAATAAAAAAATTTATTTCTAATGATAAACTACCGGTAGATACATTTATGAGATGTGTTAAAAAGTTTGAAAAAGAAAATAAAAAAATTTATTTCTAATGATAAAATACTGGTAGATACATTTATGAGATGTGTTGAAAAGTTTGAAAAAGAAAAAAAAAATATAATTCTAATGATACACTATATACATTTATGAAATGTGTTGAAAAGTTTCAAAATCAAAGAAATATTTTTGTAATGATAAATTAGATACATTTATGAAATGTCTTGAAAAGTTTGAAAAAGAAAATCAAAAAATAAATTTCTATTGATCAACTATATACACTTATGAGATGTGTTGAAACGTTTGAAAAAGAAAATCAAAAATATATTTCTAGTGATACTCTACCGGTAGATGCATTTATGAGATTTGTTGAACAATTTGAAAATCAAAAAAATATATTTCTAATGATAAACTAGATACATTTATGAGATGTGTTGAAAAGTTTGAAAAAGAAAATAAAAAATATATTTCTAATGATAAACTAGATACATTTATGAAATGTATTGAAAAGTTTGGAAATGAAAATCAACAAATATATTTCTAATGATAAACTAGATACATTTATGAAATGTGTTGAAAAGTTTGAAAAAGAAAATGAAAAGATATATTTCTAGTGATAATCTACTGGTAGATACATTTATGAAATGTGTTGAAAAGTTTCAAAATCAAAAAAAATATATTTCTAATGATAAAAACTAGATACATTTATAAAATGTGTTGAAAATTTCAAAAAGAAAATCAAAAAATAAATTTCTATTGATAAACTATATACACTTATGAAATGTGTTCAAAACTTTGAAAATAAAAAATAATTATTTATAATGATAAACTATATACATTTATGAAATGTGTTGAAAAGTTTGAAAAAGAAAATAAAAAAATATATTTCTAGTGATACTCTACCGGTAGATGCATTTATGAGATGTGTTGAACAATTTGAAAATCAAAAAAATATATTTCTAATGATAAACTAGATACATTTATGAGATGTGTTGAAAAGTTTGAAAAAGAAAATAAAAAATATATTTCTAGTGATAAACTAGATACATTTATAAATGTATTGAAAAGTTTGGAAATGAAAATCAACAAATATATTTCTAATGATAAACTAGATACATTTATGAAATGTGTTGAAAAGTTTGGAAAAGAAAATCAAAAAATATATTTCTAGTGATAAACTAGATACATTTATGAAATATGTTGAAAACTTTGAACAAGAAAATAAAAAATATATATTTCTAATGATAAACTATATACATTTATGAGATGTGTTGAAAAGATTGAAAAAGAAAATAAAAAAATATATTTCTAGTGATAAACTACCGGTAGATACATTTATGAGATGTGTTAAATAGTTTGAAAAAGAAAAAAATATATTTCTAGTGATAAAACTTGATACATTTATGAAATGTGTTGAAAAATTTCAAAAAGAAAATCACAAAATAAATTTCTATTGATAAACTATATACACTTATGAAATGTGTTCAAAACTTTGAAAATAAAAAAAAATTATTTATAATGATAAACTATATACATTTATGAAATGTGTTGAAAAGTTTGAAAAAGAAAATGAAAAGATGTATTTCAAGTGATAATCTACCGGTAGATACATTTATGAGATGTGTTGAAAAGTTTGAAAAAGAAAATAAAAAAATATATTTCTAGTGATACTCTACCGGTAGATGCATTTATGAGATGTGTTGAACAATTTGAAAATCAAAAAAATATATTTCTAATGATAAACTAGATACATTTATGAGATGTGTTGAAAAGTTTGAAAAAGAAAATAAAAAATATTTTTCTAGTCATAAATTAGATACATTTATAAATGTATTGAAAAGTTTGGAAATGAAAATCAACAAATATATTTCTAATGATAAACTAGATACATTTATGAAATGTGTTGAAAAGTTTGGAGAAGAAAATCAAAAAATATATTTCTAGTGATAAACTAGATACATTTATGAAATATGTTGAAAACTTTGAACAAGAAAATAAAAAATATATATTTCTAATGATAAACTATATACATTTATGAGATGTGTTGAAAAGATTGAAAAAGAAAATAAAAAAATATATTTCTAGTGATAAACTACCGGTAGATACATTTATGAGATGTGTTAAATAGTTTGAAAAAGAAAAAAATATATTTCTAGTGATAAAAACTTGATACATTTATGAAATGTGTTGAAAAATTTCAAAAAGGAAATCAAAAAATAAATTTCTATTGATAAACTATATACACTTATGAAATGTGTTCAAAACTTTGAAAATAAAAAAAAATTATTTATAATGATAAACTATATACATTTATGAAATGTGTTGAAAAGTTTGAAAAAGAAAATGAAAAGATGTATTTCTAGTGATAATCTACCGGTAGATACATTTATGAGATGTGTTGAAAAGTTTGAAAAAGAAAATAAAAAAATATATTTCTAGTGATACTCTACCGGTAGATGCATTTATGAGATGTGTTGAACAATTTGAAAATCAAAAAAATATATTTCTAATGATAAACTAGATACATTTATGAGATGTGTTGAAAAGTTTGAAAAAGAAAATAAAAAATATATTTCTAATGATAAACTAGATACATTTATGAAATGTATTGAAAAGTTTGGAAATGAAAATCAAAAAATATATTTCTAGTGATAAACTAGATACATTTATGAAATGTGTTGAAAAGTTTGGAAATGAAAATCAACAAATATATTTCTAATGATAAACTAGATACATTTATGAAATGTGTTGAAAAGTTTGGAAAAGAAAATAAAAAAATATATTTCTAATGATAAACTAGATACATTTATGAAATGTGTTGATAAGTTTGAAAAAAAAATATTTTTTAATGATAAACTAGATACATTTATGAGATGTGTTGAAACGTTTGAACAAGAAAATAAAAAATATATATTTCTAATGATAAACTATATACATTTATGAGATGTGTTGAAAAGATTGAAAAAGAAAATAAAAAAATATATTTCTAATGATAAACTACCGGTAGATACATTTATGAGATGTGTTAAATAGTTTGAAAAAGAAAATAAAAAAATTTATTTCTAATGATAAAATACTGGTAGATACATTTATGAGATGTGTTGAAAAGTTTGAAAAAGAAAATGAAAAGACATATTTCTAATAATAAACTACCGGTAGATACATTTATGAAATGTGTTGAAAAGTTAGAAATTTAAAAAAATATATTTCTAATGATACACTAGATACATTTATGAAATGTGTTGAAAAGATTCAAAATCAAAAAAAAAATATTTATAATAATAAAAACTAGATACATTTATGAAATGTGTTGAAAAATTTCAAAAAGAAAATCAAAAAATAAATTTCTATTGATAATCTACCGGTAGATACACTTATGAAATGTGTTAAAAACTTTGAAAATAAAAAAAAATTATTTATAATGATAAACTATATACATTTATGAAATGTGTTGAAAAGTTTGAAAAAGAAAATGAAAAGATATATTTCTAGTGATAATCTACAGGTAGATACATTTATGATTTGTGTTGAAAAGTAAGAAAAAGAAAATAAAAAAATTTATTTCTAATGATAAAATACTGGTAGATACATTTATGAGATGTGTTGAAAAGTTTGAAAAAGAAAAAAAAAATATAATTCTAATGATACACTATATACATTTATGAAATGTGTTGAAAAGTTTCAAAATCAAAGAAATATTTTTGTAATGATAAATTAGATACATTTATGAAATGTCTTGAAAAGTTTGAAAAAGAAAATCAAAAAATAAATTTCTATTGATCAACTATATACACTTATGAGATGTGTTGAAACGTTTGAAAAAGAAAATCAAAAATATATTTCTAGTGATACTCTACCGGTAGATGCATTTATGAGATTTGTTGAACAATTTGAAAATCAAAAAAATATATTTCTAATGATAAACTAGATACATTTATGAGATGTGTTGAAAAGTTTGAAAAAGAAAATAAAAAATATATTTCTAATGATAAACTAGATACATTTATGAAATGTATTGAAAAGTTTGGAAATGAAAATCAACAAATATATTTCTAATGATAAACTAGATACATTTATGAAATGTGTTGAAAAGTTTGAAAAAGAAAATGAAAAGATATATTTCTAGTGATAATCTACTGGTAGATACATTTATGAAATGTGTTGAAAAGTTTCAAAATCAAAAAAAATATATTTCTAATGATAAAAACTAGATACATTTATAAAATGTGTTGAAAATTTCAAAAAGAAAATCAAAAAATAAATTTCTATTGATAAACTATATACACTTATGAAATGTGTTCAAAACTTTGAAAATAAAAAATAATTATTTATAATGATAAACTATATACATTTATGAAATGTGTTGAAAAGTTTGAAAAAGAAAATAAAAAAATATATTTCTAGTGATACTCTACCGGTAGATGCATTTATGAGATGTGTTGAACAATTTGAAAATCAAAAAAATATATTTCTAATGATAAACTAGATACATTTATGAGATGTGTTGAAAAGTTTGAAAAAGAAAATAAAAAATATATTTCTAGTGATAAACTAGATACATTTATAAATGTATTGAAAAGTTTGGAAATGAAAATCAACAAATATATTTCTAATGATAAACTAGATACATTTATGAAATGTGTTGAAAAGTTTGGAAAAGAAAATCAAAAAATATATTTCTAGTGATAAACTAGATACATTTATGAAATATGTTGAAAACTTTGAACAAGAAAATAAAAAATATATATTTCTAATGATAAACTATATACATTTATGAGATGTGTTGAAAAGATTGAAAAAGAAAATAAAAAAATATATTTCTAGTGATAAACTACCGGTAGATACATTTATGAGATGTGTTAAATAGTTTGAAAAAGAAAAAAATATATTTCTAGTGATAAAACTTGATACATTTATGAAATGTGTTGAAAAATTTCAAAAAGAAAATCACAAAATAAATTTCTATTGATAAACTATATACACTTATGAAATGTGTTCAAAACTTTGAAAATAAAAAAAAATTATTTATAATGATAAACTATATACATTTATGAAATGTGTTGAAAAGTTTGAAAAAGAAAATGAAAAGATGTATTTCAAGTGATAATCTACCGGTAGATACATTTATGAGATGTGTTGAAAAGTTTGAAAAAGAAAATAAAAAAAATATATTTCTAGTGATACTCTACCGGTAGATGCATTTATGAGATGTGTTGAACAATTTGAAAATCAAAAAAATATATTTCTAATGATAAACTAGATACATTTATGAGATGTGTTGAAAAGTTTGAAAAAGAAAATAAAAAATATTTTTCTAGTCATAAATTAGATACATTTATAAATGTATTGAAAAGTTTGGAAATGAAAATCAACAAATATATTTCTAATGATAAACTAGATACATTTATGAAATGTGTTGAAAAGTTTGGAGAAGAAAATCAAAAAATATATTTCTAGTGATAAACTAGATACATTTATGAAATATGTTGAAAACTTTGAACAAGAAAATAAAAAATATATATTTCTAATGATAAACTATATACATTTATGAGATGTGTTGAAAAGATTGAAAAAGAAAATAAAAAAATATATTTCTAGTGATAAACTACCGGTAGATACATTTATGAGATGTGTTAAATAGTTTGAAAAAGAAAAAAATATATTTCTAGTGATAAAAACTTGATACATTTATGAAATGTGTTGAAAAATTTCAAAAAGGAAATCAAAAAATAAATTTCTATTGATAAACTATATACACTTATGAAATGTGTTCAAAACTTTGAAAATAAAAAAAAATTATTTATAATGATAAACTATATACATTTATGAAATGTGTTGAAAAGTTTGAAAAAGAAAATGAAAAGATGTATTTCTAGTGATAATCTACCGGTAGATACATTTATGAGATGTGTTGAAAAGTTTGAAAAAGAAAATAAAAAAATATATTTCTAGTGATACTCTACCGGTAGATGCATTTATGAGATGTGTTGAACAATTTGAAAATCAAAAAAATATATTTCTAATGATAAACTAGATACATTTATGAGATGTGTTGAAAAGTTTGAAAAAGAAAATAAAAAATATATTTCTAATGATAAACTAGATACATTTATGAAATGTATTGAAAAGTTTGGAAATGAAAATCAAAAAATATATTTCTAGTGATAAACTAGATACATTTATGAAATGTGTTGAAAAGTTTGGAAATGAAAATCAACAAATATATTTCTAATGATAAACTAGATACATTTATGAAATGTGTTGAAAAGTTTGGAAAAGAAAATAAAAAAATATATTTCTAATGATAAACTAGATACATTTATGAAATGTGTTGATAAGTTTGAAAAAAAAATATTTTTTAATGATAAACTAGATACATTTATGAGATGTGTTGAAACGTTTGAACAAGAAAATAAAAAATATATATTTCTAATGATAAACTATATACATTTATGAGATGTGTTGAAAAGATTGAAAAAGAAAATAAAAAAATATATTTCTAATGATAAACTACCTGTAGATACATTTATGAGATGTGTTAAATAGTTTGAAAAAGAAAATAAAAAAATTTATTTCTAATGATAAAATACTGGTAGATACATTTATGAGATGTGTTGAAAAGTTTGAAAAAGAAAATGAAAAGACATATTTCTAATAATAAACTACCGGTAGATACATTTATGAAATGTGTTGAAAAGTTAGAAATTTAAAAAAATATATTTCTAATGATACACTAGATACATTTATGAAATGTGTTGAAAAGATTCAAAATCAAAAAAAAAATATTTATAATAATAAAAACTAGATACATTTATGAAATGTGTTGAAAAATTTCAAAAAGAAAATCAAAAAATAAATTTCTATTGATAATCTACCGGTAGATACACTTATGAAATGTGTTAAAAACTTTGAAAATAAAAAAAAATTATTTATAATGATAAACTATATACATTTATGAAATGTGTTGAAAAGTTTGAAAAAGAAAATGAAAAGATATATTTCTAGTGATAATCTACAGGTAGATACATTTATGATTTGTGTTGAAAAGTAAGAAAAAGAAAATCAAAAAATATATTTCTAATAATAAACTACTGGTAGATACATTTATGAAATGTGTTGAAAAGTTTGAAAAAAAATAAATATATTTCTAATGATAAACTAGATACATTTATGAGATGTGTTGAAACGTTTGAAAAAGAAAATAAAAAAATATATTTCTAGTGATACTGTACCGGTAGATGCATTTATGAGATGTGTTGAACAATTTGAAAATCAAAAAAATATATTTCTAATGATAAACTAGATACATTTATGAGATGTGTTGAAAAGTTTGAAAAAGAAAATAAAAAATCTATTTCTAATGATAAACTAGATACATTTATGAAATGTATTGAAAAGTTTGGAAATGAAAATCAAAAAATATATTTCTAGTGATAAACTAGATACATTTATGAAATGTGTTGATAAGTTTCAAAAAAAAATATTTTTTAATGATAAACTAGATACATTTATGAGATGTGTTGAAACGTTTGAAAAAGAAAATCAAAATATATATTTCTAGTGATACTCTACCGGTAGATGCATTTATGAGATGTGTTGAACAGTTGAAAATTAAAAAAATATATTTCTAATGATAAACTAGATACATTTATGAAATGTGTTGAAAAGTTTGGAAATGAAAATCAAAACATATATTTCTAGTGATAAACTAGATACATTTATGAAATGTGTTTAAAAGTTTGAAATTTAAAAAAAATCATATTTCTAATGATAAACTAGATATACTTATGAAATGTGTTGAAAAGTTTGAAAATCAAAAAATATATTTTTAATGATAAACTACCGGTAGATACATTTATGAGATGTGTTGAAAAGTTTGAAATTTAAAAAAATGAAATTACATCATTTACAGATCTTGTCACTGTAATTCAAAATAGCTAATAGTAGTTACGCACGGAGATTAAAACTTGCAACGATTTAATGGTTTTTGTATTTTCATGATATGAGGTACTGTTAGAATTTAGATGTTGTGTTGAGGGGGGGGGAGAATTAGACTCAGTGTTAGGACTAATCCTAACGCAAACCCCCTTTCTGATTTAATCAATTCAAGTTGGTAACTACATTGAAAGGGAGACAAATGATTTCTGCTTACTCTTTCTTTATGTATTACCTCTCTCGCCGAAGATGGATGTATCTGGCCATTGGCGCAAATAAAATGGTGACACAACGCATTTCCATTCTCTGAACTGGAAATCTAGTAGGACTATGGTCCTGCTACAAAGAAGATCCAACGAGAGTTGTGGAATGAACGCTGAAGAAGAAGTATTACCTTCCATGCGAATATTTGAGCGACAATTATTGGGCAGGTTTTACATATATAAATATGCCAAGACAATAAATGGGGGAGTATTTAATTGGAGGGTTGTATGAGTGGAAACATGATTGGGTTTGAATGCAGGGTATTATTTTGTGTCGGATAATGAATTGAATCGTCACAATAGAAGTTAAATGTCATAGTATGAGACTGTGCGCATTTCCCGTTTGTAAGTACTCTTTGTGACTGCAACAATTGTACTGCGTCTTTGTCAGTCAAAGGCAAATTCAACATACATACGGCAGCCATTTTACTAAAGATATGTAGTGGAAGAGTGACGTAACGGAAGTGTGAATGGCATTACCAAGTTCTAAAAAATACAACAGGAGCGCATTTAAAAAAAAAGTGTAAGCAGGAAATGCTACATGGACACTTGATCCTGTATTGTTCCATTTTTGCTTATAAATTGTTACTTATTGTAAATTGTTACTTATTATAAATTGTTACTTATAAATTTAGCGTATTATAAGTTGTTACTTATTGTAAATTGTTACTTGTAATTTTTTTTTAAATTATAAATTATCGTTTAGAGAACAGTGGAAACAGCATTTTTCTCCACGGGACCTAGTTGGCCTATCAGCGGAGCCTTACCTTCTATATCCAACACATTACACTGGAGAACCATATTACATATCCGACACTGAAGATTCAATCATCATTGACAAGGGTCATGCTCGTAAAGGTGCTGCAGACAGTGAACTGCTGGTAGACACAAACATAGCAAGACCTGATGAGACAGAAACACAGATTGACGGTGTTATAAAGCTGGAAGGGCCAGTTGTCAAGGATGAGTTTTAATCAAGTATGGTAATAATTAATTAATCGCTGTGTAATTATGAGAATAGGCATATAGATGAACTCTATTACTAAGCTGGAACTTAGCTCGCTAAATTAGATATGGGTTTTGTAGCAAGACCTACAAGTAATCAATCAAGTGCCATGCCAATTGGTGTATGTCATCATGCTTCTCCACAACTTTCTGCCTCTTGTGTTGTTAAGTAATTCAATTGATGACTTCATTTTGTACCACACTGACAACCCATCCAGAAATTTATCTCTTTGTCTTCCTCTGTCTCTTCTCCCCTTGATCTTTCCAGTTGTTATTAAATGTTGAAGTTTTACTTTTCTCATCGCACGTCTAAGACCATTGGAAAACACATATGAAGTAGCAACAAAAATAATTTTTAAATTTTGGGACCGCCACAACATGAAGAACTATTAAAGGGTTGGGGGATTAGGAAGGCTGAAGGATAGAGGGATTACACTGCATGGAGTTTATTATCTGAATCCTGTATTATTTGTGTGTTTTATTTTCTGTGTTTTTTTATCATGAACTATTTGAAATAGATTTATGTTTTCTGTAATATTGTTGATTTTTCTCTTGTTGTTCCAGCTGACCATTTATATTTCTTATTGTGACGTAATGGTGTTGAGTATAACTACATTAGCTGTCTAGTTTACAGAAAAGCTGCAATATGTATGCATTTTGGCCCAGTACATTTATTTTTATGTCGCAATATTGTTGATATAGACATGCTATTTGCATCTCGAGCATTCTTCTGCAATCAATTATTATACATCCAGTTTGATATTGTTCACGGATGATAATGATGACATAATCCCTTTAGCCGTGAGCAAGTAGCTCTTGACACTTGATGATGATGAAATAATCCCTTTAGCTGTGAACAGGTAGCTCTTTACACATGGTGATGATGAAATAATCCCTTTAGCTGTGAACAGGTAGCTCTTGACACATGATGATGATAAAATAATCCCTTTAGCTGTGAACAGGTAGCTATTGACACATGATGATGATGCATCCCGTTATCTGTGAGCAGGTAGCTCTTGACACATGATGATGATGCATCCCGTTATCTGTGAGCAGGCAGCTCTTGACAAATTATGATGATGCATCCCATTATCTGTGAGCAGGTAGCTCTTGACAAATGATGATGATGCATCCCGTTATCTGTGAGCAGGTAGCTCTTGACACATGATGATGATGCATCCCATTACCTGTGAGCAGGTAGCTCTTGACACATGATGATGATGCATCCCGTTACCTGTGAGCAGGTAGCTCTTGAAAGTCCATAGCCTATTTTGACATAGCACAGGTTCTTCTCAGTTGTGTAACTGAGGTGCCTGCCAGACTCACGTAAGGTTGTCTCAAAGGTATGGATGGTTAGGGGGAGTTTATAGATGCATATGTTTTGTCCCCAAAGGGAGGCATTCCACTGTGGCAGTATCTTAGGATTATCACATCCTGCTAGGAGCACAGCACACACATCTGAGCCAACAATCTCATCATTCTTCTGTCAGATTTGTTGACACATCCACAGTGATGCACATCAAGTATTCCTCTGCCACAACTGGACAATGGTGCAATGTCTGCTGGTCGGTAGCTCTTCAGCATCCATGATCAAAGATTATTTGATAGAAAACAAAGTAAGAAATTGAAACAAGATGATTTTTTTCACTCAACTTTCCTTAGTAACCTATTACAACATTCCTGGAAAGAAGACAGTATCCTTATTCTTTGTACCCGGAACCAGCAGTCCAGGCCCAAGTTACTATATGGGCGATTGGTCCTGTATAGAATAGTTTGTTTAGGTTGCCATGAGTCTCCCACAGTTTGTTTTGTAGAGATATTCCTGTGGACCAGGATATTGCTCTGTCAACAAATTCTCTGGGTTAATACTGTAGTATATATTCTGGGTAGGTGTTGTTATTCTGCACATGTTGGTTGCAGAGTCGCTAATACCGATTCGGGGTAAGTGTGCTTTTAGATGGCAATGTTCCATTTTCAGTCGAAATACCCTGACTTGTTCCTGTCAGTTGAATTTGTTCATGCTGTCTTGCTCGGGGCTGTTGTTTCCATTTAGTTCTCTCCACTAAAGTCTCATAGATTATTTTAGCGGAGACGCTACTTCCCTGAAATTTTGAAGTACGTGGGATTGAGGGAGATTATCTGCCATTTTTGACAATTCGTCTTTGCTTTCAGGCATTCATTTAGCATCTAATTATTCTTTATATTTGTACAATATCTTTACTTTTTCTAAATACTCTATTTAGCTGAAAGGGAAAATAGCTGTGTTTGAATTTCTAAACCACCACCCCATACTTCCTTATTTACAGATCTGGTGCTATGCCATTATTGAAGCTAGTTTTCAAGTAGTAATGTTAAAGTTAACCATAGCATTTATTAAATGCCGTAGGGGTGTAAGATGTTAATGACCTCACATTTCAGTGGCTCTGCTATATGAGGGTGGTAGCCATCTCCTCTCCCTCGCAGTCTTTACTTCCTGGATTAATCCGGTACCCAATTAAGGCTGGGTTGACCCGGGAGCCTTTGTGATTTGAAAAATGTTTCCACCTCAAACTGGGGAATGAACCCAAGACCACTCATATGCGAAACCAGCCCGCTAACCACTGCCCTACCCAGCTCCCTGTAGTTTTCAAGTACATGTTTTATCAGAAGATTAAGATTGTGAACTTCATCACGTTTTATCCTAGGGTTAAGATTGTGAACTTCAGCCCATGTTTTATCTTAGGGTTTGCTTCTCACGTATATTGTTGACTGGAATTTCTCTGTGTAATGTTGTTCTGTTAGTTTGCAGTACAGCTGAAATATTTGTACTTTCAACTTGGCATATCCATTTTTCTGCATGTCCCCAATATATATCATTGTCTTCCTCTCACCGGTGTGTTGCCAGGGCACGAAAGGGGAGCAAAGACAACAACTTACCTGCCATGTAGTAAGTGGCAACTAAGGAGGTTTGTGGGTGTTATTGACATTTCCAACCCATAGGTCAAAGTGACTCTTCTTCTTCAGCGTCCATTTTCAAACTTCTGCTGAATCTCTCTTGTAGCAAGACAATGGTACTACTAGATTTCCAGCAGGACGTAATCCAGAGAAAGGAAATTCATTGTGTCCCCATTTTATTTGCATCAGTGGCCCGACTCAAAAGTAAATCAACCATGCTCAATCTGGATCTTTCAGGTCGAAAGGTACAGATATTGCAGTCATGCTGTAAGCCAAAACAACAGAATCTATTCTCCAGACTACTTCTAGATAACCATCAGAAGATTTGGGGGCATTCATTCTCAAACTCTCACTTTATCTCTTGTATAGCAGAACACTGGTCTTACTAGATTTCCAGCAGGATGTAATCTAGAGAACACAAATACATTGTGTCGCAATTGTATTTGCGCCAATACATCCGACTTCGGCGTTAGTAACTAATACATTCATTAATTTTACTACTTTGACTGAACAGTAAATGTCTGTAACTTTATTGATAGTATAGTAAGCAAAGGGTGTGATTTTTCTACACTCGTCCGAATGATGGAGGACAGGTGTATGGAGGGCTTTGAAGGGATTTTTGTGATAGGGGTGTTGGGAGAGCTTTTTGTGATAGGGTGTTAGGAGGACTTTTTATGATAGGGTGTTAGGAGGGATTTTTGTGATAGGGTTTTTTGGTGTGCTTTTTTTTCTAACATCGCCAGAGTGGAATCCCTACAACCCTGATAGGTTATGGGTCATTATTATTATACGCCAGACGTACGAAAGAACTGGTTCTCAGACTTGTTGTCATAGCCACAGATACACCACAGAGTTTTAGAATGAATGCAGATGAAGAACTTTACATCAGCGATGTTGTCATTTGTTTTTGTATTATAAATATGTTTTTTCACTTAATGATTTTTCATATTATGTGATACTAATTGGTGCTAATTAGTCATGTACAGAGCTGCAGATTATGTAATATATTTTCACAAACATATATTTTGATATTAATTGGTGCTATTTAGTCTTGTACAGAGCTGCAGACTAAACAATATATTCATATTTGATATATCAACATTGTAATCATTTAAATATATTTGTACTTCACTAATGAAGATAGAAATCTTTTGAGCAGACATCAAATATTTTTTTATTGTAGGAGTGTACAAACAATTCATTATGATTTTTGGAGCTTTCCCTGAATGTGTGCCTACCAAAATATTTTTATTATTTCTCTTGGTTATGTTTAACAGATAATGGGTATTTATTAGCCCAAATGCTAACCCTAACTCATACAACTCTCCTAACCACTCATATGATCATCTTAAATAAATAAATATTTAAGTTAATAAACGTAGATAAACAAATGTATAAACATAATCAGGGAAATAATCAAAATACAATTTTATTGGGTAGGCACGCATTCGGGGACAGATCCTGATTGTTTCTAAAATAAATCCTCAATGTTTCATCTTCAGCATTTTTTTAATCAAACTTCCACTGGATCTCTCTTGTAGCAGGACAATGGATGGTCCTAGATTTTATCTCTTTTGTAGCAGGACAATGGATGGTCTTAGATTTTATCTCTCATGTAGCAGGACAATGGATGGTCCTAGATTTTATCTCTCATGTAGCAGGACAATGGATGGTCCTAGATTTTATCTCTCTTGTAGCAGGACAATGGTCCTAGATTTTATCTCTCTTGTAGCAGGACAATGGATGGTCCTAGATTTTATATCTCTTGTAGCAGGACAATGGTCCTAGATTTTCAACAGGATGTAGTCTAGAGAATGGAAATGCATTGTGCCAAGTGTTTTATTTGTACCAATGGCCCAACACATTTGTCTCAGTGCTCTATATTATATTATCCTATGTACTAAGGGAAATTTTCAGCACATTGTGTGGTTTCCTGATGATTTATCTCTACAAATTTTGCTGTGTCAAATATTTGCTTTATAACAGTAATTAACAGACTGCCAATCTACATACTTTGAAAGTTTATGAATGACCAGTGTTGCCATGTGATTCGTATCTTTAGTTTCTTCCAACCTCTTGGATATCACAGGGATCTCTTCCCTGCACATGATAGTGCTGGTGGTAATGACAGAACAGTTCGACTTGCTTAAAACATGTCGAGTCTGTGAATGATCTTTATGAAGGGAAATTGAAGTGTAAAATAATGACTTTGTAACAGGACTTTAAAAAAAGTCCCACCAAAGATGGATGTGTCGAGCCATTGCGGAAAAATAACGGCGACATAATTTATTTCCATTTTCTGGACTACACCCTGCTGGAAATATAAGACTATTGTCCTGCTACAAGAGAGAACCAGCGGGAGTTTGAGAATTAACGCTGAAGAGGATGAAGTAAAGAATGTGTACATGCATTGAGAGATTATAAATGGCTGATGCTGCTGTGAGTCATTGATATCTCTAGTTTCTTCCAACCTCTTGGGTAGGGTATCTCATGGATATACTTCTCTGGACATGATAAGCTCTTCCATCCTCTTGGGTATCTCATGGATATACTTCCCCAGACATGATAAGCTCATCCATCCCCCTGGGTATCTCATGGATACACTTCCTCGGTCATGAGGGCATTTGATGGCTGGTCACATTCTGTAGAAAGTCATATTGGCTCAGAAGTCATACTGAAGTGGGATGAAAATATCAGATATCACAGCTAAGATATACATTTTGACAATTTATTCCATTATCCGGAGTGTACCCTGGTGATCTTCAGGAGTTAAAGAGTCAAAGCAGAAGAGGAGTTCAATATCACCCTGCCTTATTGAACAATATTTCCATGAGTTAAATGTTTTTTCCAACTGACTAATCTCATTCATTAAAGATGATGATGAAATAATCCCTTTAGATGTACGCAGGTAGCTTTAGATGTACGCAGGTAGCTTTCGACAGTCCTTCTAGAAAAACCACATGTCCTCATCGGTTGAGTAACTGAGGTGATACACAAATTCGCATAAGATTTACTGTTTCTTCTTCTTCAGCATTTATTCTCAAACTCCCATTGGATCTCTCTTATAGCAGGACAATGGTTAAACTATATTTCCAGCAGGATGTAGTCCAGAAAATGGAAATATGTTGTGTACCCGTTTTATTTGCACCAATGGCCCGACACATCCATCCTCTGCAGTATTTGCCATTTCAAAATTTATGGTTGTCTTATGGAGTTTTATGGATACATGTTTAGTCCCTGAATGGAGACATTCCAGTGTGGCAATATCACTGTATCATCACATCGTTCTAGGAGAGCAGAATTATATTTCTGGGCCAACTAGTTCATCCATTCTTCTATCAGATCTGTTGACCCATCTGCAGTGATGCCACCTAGTCTTCCCTTCCATGTGGGATTGTACCACCTAGTCTTCCCCGCCATGTGGGATTGTACCACCTAGTCTTCCCCACCATGTGGGATTGTACCACCTAGTCTTCCCCACCATGTGGGATTGTACCACCTAGTCTTCCCTTCCATGTGGGATTGTACCACCTAGTCTTCCCCGCCATGTGGGATTGTGCCACAAAGGTGCAATGTTTACTGTATCTCTTCATCATCTATGATGATTTTTCACAGGTTATCATCCTTGAGACAAGACATGCAGCAGCAATGATGATTTTTCATAGGTTATCATCCTCGAGACAAGACATGCAGCAGCAATGATGATTTTTCACATGTCATCCCATCCCCCCAACTTTCTTGTCATCTCTCTATGACATGCCTGAAAAGAAGAGGTCCTATTCTGTGCTCCTTGAGCTAGAAGTCTAGGCCAGAGTTATCACACAAATAAAACCATGAAGGAGTATGAGGTTGCCTAGATTCTTCCTGTGCCGGGTGGTGAAGTTTTGCTTTCATCTCCTGAAGGGTGTTTCTCATAGAATTTTTTAAGGGAAGTTTTCCAGGACTTTTTCAAGTCCCAGATGAATCTTTTACTCTTCATCAGCTGTTATTCTCAAACTCCCACTGGATCTCTCTTGTAGAAGGACAATGGTCCTACCAGATTTGCAGCAGGATGTAGTCAATCATCGGCTGTGTCCCAGATGAGCGTGGTAATGTGTCATTAGCTAGACAGTATTCTACTCCAGCAGAAATCTCAACAGTTCAAGCATGGATCATATAGACATAGATCTCAGCATGGAGATACTGGTCTCAACAGTTCAAGCATGGATCATATAGGCATAGATCTCAGCATGGAGATACTGGTCTCAACAGACTTCATCACAGTGAACACCAATGTTTTCTCTTGATTCTAAAAGAGGAGCAAAGAATAGCAACACTACCTTCCATGCCTGTCATAAGATTCAACTATGGAGGTCATGGGGTGAAGTTGGCTTTTCCATTCCATATAGGGTCAAAGTAACTCAGAAGCCATGCTGAAGTCAGATGTGTCAAGCCAAAAGAAGCAGAAATCGGATCAAAACTACAAACCATGACACAATGCATTCTATATTTCTGACTTCATCCTGCTTATCTGCAGAAATTTGATAACAAATGCAGAAGTTGACTCTTATGACATGCATAGAAGGTAAAAAGTGTTGCTATTCTTTGTTCCCATTTTGGGCCACAACAACAGTGTGGTGGATCGTTCAGACACAGATCTTCTTCGTTCTTTCTCAAACTCCTGCAGATTAGCAGAATGTAGTCCAGAGAAGGGAGTGCGTTGTGTCATGGTTTCGAGCAATGCTGCAATATCTGTGCTTTTTGGCCTGACACATCCAGCTTTAGCATGGTTTGGGCCATGCTGACCCTATATTGGATGGGACAGCCAACTCCATCCCATAACCTCCTTAGTCAACCCATGACATGCATAGAATATAAACAGTGGTGCTATTCTTTGCTCCAATTTCGGGCCACAACAGCACACCACATGTGCAATGGATCGTTCGGACACAGGTCTTAAGCAGAATTCATCACTGCAAAGATTATGAAGTGGAGGTAAACAAGCCAAAGTTCAGCACCTTCAGCACTTATTATGACATACGTACATAGGTAACATTGTTACTATTCTCTGCTCCTCTTTTGTATGTCCTTGTAACATATGGGTGTGTGAATCTCATTCATAATCACATGTATATTAGTTTCCACACGATATATTTATATCTACCGCTATATGCCAATAAATACGTTTTATTTTGTAAACTCATGTTGCACAATATAATCTGCATGCATTTTTGTGTCACAATGAAATGTATATCATTATTCTATGCTTTATTTTGGTAATTCAGAAAGTTATATTGAAAAAAATTTTGGTAATTCAGAAAGTTATATTGAAAATTTTTTGGTAATTCAGAAAGTTTTATTGAAAATTTTTTTAGTAATTCAGAATGTTATATTGAAAATGTTTTTGGTAATTCAGAATGTTATATTGGAAAAAATTTTGGTAATTCAGAATGTTATATTGAAAATCTTTTTGGTAATTTGGAATGTTATATTGAAAAAACTTTTGGTAATTCAGAATGTTATATTGACAAAAATTTTGGTAATTCAGAATGTTATATTGAAAACATTTTGGTAATTCAGAATGTTATATTGAAGATTATAGGGGTACCGGATTGATAGCATCAACACACAGAGTCAGGATTATATTTTGAGCAAGTATTTTCTCTGTTTCGAATGAAACATTTCCCGCCAAAGGCAGATGTGTTGGGCCATTGGCGCAAATAAAACGGCAACACAACGCATTTCCATTCTCTGGACTACATAACTGGAAATCTTGTAGGATCATTGTCCTGTTACAAGAGAAATCCAGTGGGAATTTGAGAATGAACGCTGAAGAAGAAGAAGAATGAAACATTTGAATATAGCTTCTATTTTGAGCAAATATTTTCTCTGTTTAGAATGAAACCTTTGAATATAGCTGATATTTTGAGCAAATATTTTCTCTGTTTCGAATATTATGTTTATACTTTATTAATAAACAGTTTTCTAATAACATTTGTTATTTGTTTTTCAACTGTGTTTTGCTGGGGGCCTGAAATAGCAGCACAGAATAGAAACACTGTTTACCATTCCATGCGGGATGTAAGAGGCTGTTATGGAGGTTATGGGGTGAAGTTGACTGTCTCATCCCATATAGGGTCAAAGTGATCCAAGCCATGCTGAGGTCAGATGTCGCAGACCGAAAGGAGCATATATCCATTCTCTAGGCTACATTCTGCTAATCTGCAGGAGTTTGAGAAAAATGCAGAAGAAGAAGTACTTGCTTATATCATTTTATTGGCAGGCAATGCAGCAATAGACAGCACAATACTGAGAAGAGATGAAGCAGACTTGATCAAGGCAGTAATAAATTCATTTCAAGATGAAGATGATGTCAATGAGGCTGAGAACGTACACATACAGAGAATGTCAGTAATGGAAGTATCTAGAGGGGAGGGAAGGAAAAGTAAATTTTTTGGAAAGTCCAAAGGTCACACAAGCAAGACCTGACTGGGACTCTGAGTCTACATACACTGGGATGGCTGCTCGAACGGAGAGTGGAGCACTTATGGAATGTGCCCCACGTGCTGTGATGCTAGATTCTAATCAAGAATCTGGAGACTGCCTTTTTGTATGCCTCATATATGTTTGTTTTTGTTGACTCATTTATTTCTGTAATCCATTGTTTGCAAAGGTTTGCCCCTGGTTTGTATCCATCTTGTCGGTATAGTAATGCTTTTTTGAGGGGGCCCTGTCTGATGGTAGTAGTCTGGAAGCATGTGAGAACCTCTTAATCTATTGTCTTCTGGTGTAATCGTGAATTGGCATTGTGTTTGTTACTGATGTTGTCATTTCTGATTCTGTAGTTTATTATTACTGTGAGAATTTCACACGGCACAGAAGCACAGACAAACATCATGATAAATGGGCATAAATTTGAGGACGTGAATATTTTCAAATACCTCGGATCCTGCATATACAGCGACGGAAAATGCAAAACAGACTTAAAGATATGCCCCTAAGGCTGGAGAAATATAACTGATATGTCAAGGTTAACTTTAATTTGGAAAAGATAAATCAGTGTTAGTGTGAAAATCTAACATTGAATCTGACTTATGTTGTTTATTGTGTTGTGTTGGTGTGTAAGCTGAACACTCACTGCAGTCATGGAGAAAGGATACAGACCTTCGAATACAAATGTTACAGACAAATTCTGCACATCTCCTATAGAGAGCATGAGACAAATGTGTCAATCAATCAAGTGCCATGCCGAATGGCATAGGCGATCATGTTTCTCCACGACTCTATCTCTCTTGTGTTGTCCGGGATCTCGGTTTGTGAAATTTTACCGTGCCACAATACTAGTACATCTAGCGACAAATGTGTACATTAGAAATAAAATAGATTCATACAAGAATCATTACTTTCAATAGTAAAGCAACAAATATACCTACTTGCATGGTTTATAGGTCTGTTGCTTAGGTGGAGGTGGGAGGTGGGTGTTCAACTCCCCTCTTCCACCCTTAGGAAATCATGTTTTTTATTTGCTAGGAATTTAGCCAAAAGTTGGGTGAAATCCCTACATAAACGATTTTTCACAAAAAATTCATCAGCTTTCTCATCAAAAAAGTCATCAGCTTTCTCATTTAAAAAAATCAACTTTCTCATAAAAAAGTCATCAGCTTTCTCATAAAAAAAGTCATCAGTTTTTTCATCAACAAAATCATCAGCTTTCTCATCAAAAAAATCATCAGCTTTCTCATCAAAAAATCAACTTTCTCATCAAAAAAGTCATCAGCTTTCTCATCAAAAAAGTCATCAGCTTTCTCATCAAAAAAGTCATCAGCTTTCTCATCAAAAAAGTCATCAGCTTTCTCATCAAAAAAGTCATCAGCTTTCTCATTAAAAAAGTCATCAGCTTTCTCATTAAAAACGTCATCAGTTTTTTCATCAAAAAAGTCATCAGCTTTCTCATCAAAAAAATCATCAGCTTTCACATAAAAAAATTCATCAGCTTTCTCATCAAAAAAATCATCAGCTTTCTCATCAAAAAAGTCATCAGCTTTCTCATAAAAAAGTCATCAGCTTTCTCATCAAAAAAGCCATCAGTTTTCTCATCAAAAAAGTCATCAGCTTTCCCATAAAAAAAGTCATCAGCTTTCTCATCAAAAAAGTAATCAGTTTTCACATCAAAAAAGTTTTCAGCTTTCTCATTTAAAAAAAGTCATCATCTTTCTCATTCAAAAATTCATCAGCTTTCTCATAAAAAAGTCATCAGTTTTCTCATAAAAAGGAAGGAATTACATAAAAAAAATTAATAATTTATTATTTTATAGGTAAATCCCCTTCCTCAATGGAAACTTGTCTGCGGCTCTGATGGTTTTTTTGGATGTGTGATGATATGATTATTCGTTATAAACTACACTACAGGGAACAGTCGAGGTTGGAAGAAGCAGACGAAGACTAAGAAAATCATGGACAGGCAGCATCAAGGGCTGGATAGGTCAAGATATTTTCACACTCATCTGCGTCGTTGAAGAAAGAATTTGCTGGAGAACTCTGGGTGTTGTTTCATCCCATGTGGTACTACTGTGAACCTGGCAGGTTATAGCAGTTTTACCCAACCTTTTCTTTAAACCTTTCCCCACCCTCAATCTTTCAAAAATTCTGATGCCACCCCCCAGTCCTACATTTTTTATAGGTCTATTCAAAAAATGACTTATTCCATAAATGAAACCTAATTATAACTTGTTCAGGACACAAGACTTGCGTTTTAGGAAGAAAACACTAGAAAATTATTAAAAGAAAAAAAAAACAGTTAAGTAGGCTAAATTTTCAAAACATATAATGGACAACTAAATCTCAAGAACACAATTTTTTTTAAGTGTCCCCCAAATAATGAAATTCCCCCCCCCTTTCACCTTTGGGGCGTGTGCCACAACACCGGGTTATAGGCTTATAGTATGGTGTGATAGCAGGGAGACGAACATGAGGTAAATGGGAACTGTCGCTGACCTTTCGTGCGAAGACGGTTCCTCATCTGTAATGAATAGGCTATTGAAATGTTAAACTTCTGTCATGTTTACGGGGAAATGTCACTTTATAAAAAAAAAAAAGGAACGTGCCAACTCTGATTAAGAACCTCGAATAAATAGGTCAGACTTAGGCCTTTTCAATCAATCGTCTCATTTTATCCTCACGCTAAACCCCCCCCCCCCCCCCCACCACAAAAACCCAACGACCGAGAAATACAGGAATACTCAAAAACGTATACACTGTAAACTAATAACGATGTACACAGGAGACACAGTCACGTGACATTTACAGTGTATGAATAAATGTCTCCTTAGTTGATGATTGGTCGATAAGGGATTACAACCTTTTGGTTAAGGTATGTTGACATCATGGACTTAGAATATCATGGCCTGTCAGAAAAACTAATGTGGAAGTGTTGAAAGAGTCAAATGCGAAACGGACCCTAATAAATAATATAAGAAAAAGACAATCTTCATATTTTTGGCCACTTCATGAGACAAGGAGGTTTGGAGAATATAGTCACAACAGGCAACATTGAAGGCAACAGAGACAGATGGCTACAACGTGAAAATATATTAGACAGTTTGACAACATGGCACGGCAGGGAAACAACAACGAGCTTGATACATAATACTGGAGACAGGGAGATATGGAGAGCCATGGTCGCCTACGCCAGCCGGCATGGCACCTGATGATGATGTTGATATCGTCTTAGCGTAAATAGGCTTCAATTTCTAGCAAGTGTACTTGCGTTACAGCAAACACACACATCGATAGGCTGCTTGTTGTTTTGTGAAGGCTCTACTGGCTTCGTGAACTGTTATTCCACGTGATCTGGTGGTAAAAGTCCATTTGAACCACAGATTGTGGATTATTTTGATCGTCTGTGTCTCACGTCATCTGTGTCATGAAAATGTTCGGAGATGAACTCCGTGAACACAGCATTCATTCACAGTCATATGTTTATCAATGAACTCTCTAGTGATTGCAAAGATAGTCTTGAAAAGAGAATCCATTCTTCACCAAGATCGATGCCTTCTGGTGCACACATCTGTTCAAAATAGATGCCTTCTGGTGTAAACATCTTTTCAACTTCTTGTTTCATCTTCTGTATCCATTCTCAAGCTCCTGCAGATCAGCAGGATATAGTCCAGATAAACGTTGTGCCATAATTGACAGCTTAACTGACAAATCGAACTTCAGCATAGCCTCTAGGTCAATTTGACACTGTGGGGTGAGACCAGTGTTATAAATATGTTATGTCATATAAGTAGGGGGAGGGGGAGGAGTAATTCCCTTTAAAAAGTCATTCGTGTATCAGATCTTCATGTGATGTTCATTTTGTATAAATCTCTACGGGGTGGGGGGGGGAAGAGACTTTTTACCCGCATTTTGGCCAAATTTCTAATGCTAAAAGGCATAGACCTATTCTGATTTGCTAAAGGACGGGAAATTGAATATCTCAACCCTACGGGCCTTTATGGGACAACAAACTCCACCTTAAATTCCTCTTAGTTGCTGCCTACGATATGCTTGACAGGTAACAGTTTAGCTCCCCATGCTCCCCTTTCAGACCCGCCAACCAAGGACGATTTCTATTGGAAATTAAGTTTATCTAACTATCACTACGTTCAGATTTTTGTTTACTAGAAACAGATTCTTGAAGAGATTCTTTCTTTTTAATTATATCAAAGAACATAGGTCAGCTGTGATGGAAATTTAATTTATTTATTGGATAATCTCCGTCACAGAAGACACATGGCAATCACATAATACTATGAATTAATTAATACTTCTACAGAAAATACCTTATGACCACTGATCTATGTATAAATAAATCAAAGTCTTCACGCTCTACAGCATTTAGGATTACCAAGCGTGTTTATTCGCTTGAACAAAGCGAGACCAAGTGTGTTGATTTGAACACGTAACACATTTCTTGTATTTGTAAACTGTTATAGAAACTGGGACATAGGCAAAACAGGGCGAGATATAAGTCAGTGTTATAAAACCAAGACAATCTTGGTGAGACCTGGACACATCTTTGCACTCAATACATACAATTACAATACATACGTGCCATTAACATAAACAAATGTATATTTCCGCAATTTTAGTAAGCAATGTATCAAGTCAAACTATTTTGAGTTTACATTTTTTTAAAACTCAGCTGACACAGGTGGATGTCGTTATATTGTGGAATTGTGTTATTGTTGAAAGTAAATTTTCTCTAAAAAATGAAGCGTTTTAAAACTCACACATTGCAATCCCATTTTTTTTCTCGTGAATACTAAATTTATTTTCTTTCGTTAACGAAATTATAATTAGATCTTTTAAATTACGAATTAAGAACTATGGCCATAAAAACTGTAAGACTATAATTATTACTTTGTATCAAAATTGTTTATTCTTTCCAATAAATAACAGTGTCAAAAATACGTTTAAGTGTAAGTGTAAAGGGTAACCGTGTAAATACAAATAATACTAAAATTTATATAATTTCATGACAAAAAAGTCGAGTGAAGCACTTTCTAAGCAGCTCTCCTATACCCCCGTAATCCTCTTTCGAGGCGGTATGACATAGCAGGCGCCGACATTCGAAAGCCACTCGGACGCTAAGTATAGCTCACCACTTAGCTGAGCACGTTTATGCTGTTAACATTCCGTACGACCGAAAACTTCACCCCGGTGACTTCGTCCTGTCTTAACATGTCATATGGGGAGGAACCAGCCTAGATCCCAAGCGGTACTGTGACGAGCGAGCTGACTCGACACTGGCTGAACCTTGACCCCGCGGTGGAGTCTAAGACATGTGAACGGACTACTGACACTAGTTCCCATACAAAGTCAAGAGCCAACTTTTGCATGTAAAGTTCCGCGGGGAACTTGAACCTTATACGGACATTATCCCTTAACATCCAAAAGTTTATGTGCCACACTTTTGTTCACCATGTCAACAGTTAGGGAAGAATGTCGTGCATATTGCTTTCAAAAAAACGTTTTTATAAATAGTAGAACGGGGAAGAGTTACATAAAATCACTCAAGATAAATGAGAGTTGTTTATTTAAATTATATTACCACATGATCAGATCAAAATATTTGTGTTCTTATGATTTATTAATATATTTGCACATATTAATACATTTCACATGTATTACATCCCCTTAACTGATAGTATCTGCGGGGTTATGACCCTTAATGAATAATGGAAATGTCCACTCTCTATAACCCTGCTATCCTAGACAGAGCCTCAAAATATATTTAACAAAATTATTTTTCCATACAGAGCCTCAGTTTTTATCCTATTTTTGCATTGCAATCACGTTTTTATCTTTTTAAAACGTCAAGTTCCAAAAAGAGTCATGTTTTTATGTTGTGAGTTTAATTCAAGTACAATTAGTTTTCGCAAAAACAAAACACTTGACATTTGTTTGGACAATCATTCAATCATGACTATTACATTTTTGTTTGTAAACGTTTTATGAGATTGTCTTTTGCTAGGTCATATCGACTTACTGTACCGTGTCTCTCGTCAAATACAGTCACGTGAACTCATTCTTCTAAATTACTTTACTTGACGTTGATTTGTCATTGGCTGTCGACACAATGTATACAAAAGTGACCAATTAAAATCACTGTAATGGTTAAATAATGTGACTTCAGATGGATTATTTTCAAATAGTCCACACAACTAATTGAGAGACAAGATTATACAGTGTAGTAAACAATGTGTAATGGGGAATTTTTGATACCACATCGGTATATTCCGGTCATTTCTATTTGTACTGGTGTCTTTCAGCAGACATGGGTTACATGCGATCTGTTGCATTCTTTATCTTTATAATAACTAATGAAACCAGTATTCTGGTTTTCACACTTTTCTTTTATTAATATATGATATGCAAGTTGTTTGGGAAAATTAGCGGTATATTGCCCTGCATGATAGATGCACAAAATAACCACCATTTAACACGTTTAGGCAAGTGCCACCAACTCCTTCCGTCAAAAGCACTAGACAACACAAATTGTTTTTAAAAAGTCACACACCATTAGTGGTTTTTTTTAATCTCGAGAGGGGAACAAATAATAGCAATACTGTTTGCTTTCCATGTATATTTTAAGAAACGACTAAGGAGGTTATATGGTGGAGTTGGCTGCCCCCTCCTATATAAGGTCACAATGATACAGTGCCATTATAAAGTCGAATGTGTTAAGTCAAACCGAAGATCTCGCATCAATGTTGTGAACAATGACAAAACGCTAATTTGCAGGAGTTTGAGCACAAACGCAGACTCAATTATCCAGAGTGAGAACTAAGATGGAAAGCATCTATGTCTTGTTGACAAGATCTCAATTTTCTTTTTATCTCCTGTTACCAGGGTTGATCACATCATCCGTAATATCACTCCCTTAATAATCACTTGTGCTTGTGCTTCTTTCTTTCCCACTTTCATCATCCCTTGCCTCTCATTTGGTCATACGTGTGTTTCTATTCATTGTTAGTCAGCTATAGTTTGTCCTGATGATGGTTTCTTTTTCAAAACTTCGTATGTCTTTGCGTCTATTCGCTAGTATGTCGTGTGTATACATATTGACAACATTTGTATCTAAATCTGTTTCCCTTATATTGCACTGTGTTGCCCCAGCCCTCGTATTTCCAGCCAATGTGTTGTTCCCGGCACTAGAGATTAATTCCTATAGACCAGAAAAAAGCTTGTCATCTTTCCTCAAGGATTACTACTATAGTATATCTTATGCATCGCATAATTCTTTTCTCCTTCTTCCTCGTTTTCCAGCAGGTCAGATGCTGATATGGATTCCATCAAAGAACTGTTCTGTAGTTAGAAGCTCCAGTGCAGTAGTTAGTGCAGTAGAGCTTTCCGCCAGAATTGTTTCAGATAGCCATCGTTTCTCCCTTGTGATGTGATATAGTGGGCAGTTTTGTAAAAAGAATAGAAGCATTCAAAAACTTATTTTTGTGTCGCAGATCTGGAAGAATCTGCGCCATAGTTTCATTTTTGGGTAATATACCCCTCCCTTCAAATATATAGCCCCAAACGTGGACCTAATTACATTTTGAGAACCACTGATCTTTATCTGCTTTATCTTTTTATGTGTACGTCCTCAAACTCCTGTATGTTATCAGGATGTAATCCGGAGAATGGAATGTGGTATGTCATGATTTACATCGTGGTTGCGATATCTGCGCCTTTCGATCTGACACACCCTATTCAGCATGATTTCTGGATAGCATGATCCTCTATTGAATAGGAGAGCCAAATCAACCCCCCCCCCCCAAAAAAAAAAACAACCTTCTTAGTCACATTTTACGATGTGCATGGTAGACAACAATAACAGTACCACTAACTTTGCTTCTTTTTCCATACCACATTGGCAACACTGATCTAAACCACATTCACTGATCTAAACCACATATCACAGTACACACCACGCATTGTTTGTGTTTTGGTTTTTCTTACTAGTCCTAATGTTGACATCTTAAGAGCACTCTAACTTTCGTGAACTGTGTTCACGAGATAGAAATAGGGCTCTGTTTACTGGAAGAAAACTTGACTATTTTGTCTTAGATAGTCACACTGACTAAACATAATGCCTCATTAATAAAAAATAATTTAGTCATAGTAAACAGAGAACTTCCCACTTTATAGAAAGTGGTTTTCACTTTATAGAAGGTGGTTTTACGTTTGCAATGAAGGGGAGATAATATACACAGTTGTCAACAGATTTGTTTTAATTAATTATTGTGTCACAACAAAATTGAGAAATCTACTCCTGATGTACTTTCACTTTAAATTTGCATTTACCAATTAGTGTATTATTTTTTTAATTGTATGCATCTGTCTAAAATATTTTTACAAATTATTGTTTCCTATATACAAAAATGAGAAATTTGGATGAGATCCCCTTGTTCTATCAATTTAAAAAAACCATAGGGTTACTGTTTCATTGTTACAGTTACTCTTACTGCAATTACTGTTACTTATTGAAGCACCTGCCATCTGATGTTAAAATGGTGCCAATATACTTGACTTCATCCCCATGATGTAATGTTGAATAATAGATAGTAATGCTGTATTCTGGCGGTGTGTATTTCTTGAAACAGCCATTACTTCTGGTTTCTTCTGGTTTAGACTGAGAGTTTTGTTTTCACTTTTTTTTACTACCATGTCTAACAAGGTTTAAATTTCTTGTTCTCTCCCTGCAATCAGAACTGTATCGTCAGCATATCTTAGATTATTCAGATTTTGTAACCGCCAACTGCTATTCCTAGCATGTTTTCTAAGTCTCACATAATATCCTCTGTATACAGAAAGAAAAGATCTGGTGACATTACACATCCTTGTCTGATGCCCATCTCTATCTTTTGAAATTCTCCTACATTACCGTCAACCCTCGACACAGCTGTTTGTTTCCAATACATGTTTCTTACTACTATCTTTAGATCTTTTCCATCAACATAGCTGTCGTCTTATTTTTACATACAGTCATATGTAGTAGAATTTATATGCGTATTCTTATACAACTTATGATTTATGAAACAACAGAGAATGAACAACGTAAAAACAAACTCAGTAAACTTCTTTTCGCTGACGATAAAAACATCATGTATGATGACGAAGAAAAACTGCAAACTCACATCAACTCACTATCAAGAATATGCAATAAATACAACAAGCGAATCAATAGACAAAAAGCATAAACTATGCAAATAACGAGATCAACAGAGCATTTAAACATTCAAATAGAGAACACAAAAATAATACAAGTCAAAGAGTTCAAGTACCTACGAAGTATCCTCACAGAAGACGGACGAGTCAATTGAGAGATAGAAACAAGATGTAAAAAAGAAAATATTGTGATATACCAGATGTAACTTTTGCTAAAGCACCAAAAAAACAACAACATGGAAGTAAAGAAACTCGTAAGTAAGATCATCTTTGTGTCAACATTATGCTACCAATGCCAGACTTGGCAACTAACACCTACACATGAGTAATATCATCTTTGTGCCAAACTATGCTACAAATGCCAGACTTGGCAACTAACACCTATACATAAATAAGAGCATCTTTGTGCCAACACTATGCTACCAATGCCAGACTTGGCAACTAACACCTACACATAAGAGAAAGATCGAAACATGCGAAATGTCTAAGTAAGGCTATTTGAGTCATCAGATTCGACAAGTTGCGCAAATAGAACATCAGACGGATTCTAAGTATAACATAGTGCATCAAGTAAATAGAGAAACAACAGATAAAATTGTTTTGACGTCTTATGAGGATGAATGGTCCCATAAGAGCATATAACAAGATTTAAATAATGATACAAAGCTAAGGGCAGACCTAGGAAACGATAGATAGACAACATCAAGACCATCCTGAATAAACATGACTTCACTACAACCATAGCAACACACCTGGCTCTGAAACACAGACCACATCTT
Organism: Meghimatium bilineatum; assembly: GCA_034231615.1. Taxonomy (NCBI): domain Eukaryota; kingdom Metazoa; phylum Mollusca; class Gastropoda; order Stylommatophora; family Philomycidae; genus Meghimatium; species Meghimatium bilineatum. The sequence continues at coordinate 35,229,870 of CM067304.1, forward strand.
CTGTACAAACCTCTACGCTCAGCGGCAAGTGTGGACGTTATGACAATAGACTATTCTTATAAAAACGTCCGCATTGGTAATAATTACTGAAATTTAAACCCCCTCCCTCCATTATCCAATTATTTTATCTTTCGTTTCTATATATATTCTATGCATCGTGTTTTATCTATTATCTTTCTCATGTTCTCATTGGTTATTTTGGTTGAGTCTGGTAATTCCAATGGCCTTCTTCAGACATTTCATTTTGCAAGTTTTGATCTTAAATAAATCAAAAATCCTGTATACCATTCAACATAACTGCAGAATGTTCACAGTGCTCAATAATTACATACTTGGGTTATACATTGTTCACTTTCTCCACCTTGGATTCATTTATGGATCACATTTACGGATTTAGAAGTTATTCATGTGACATTGGACTATTCAACAATCTCAAAAACATTAATCTATTGTTTCTTTTGATCCATGTGCTCGCTTTTATTGCAGCTTTCTTCGCCAGAGAAACTTCTACCATTTATTCATTTTAACACAGGTGAGAGAGTTGTAAGGAATATAATTTTAACATAGGTGGGAGATATATATATATATATATATATGCATACACAGGGAAAAAAGGTGGGTATACGGCGTTTACCTATTATCACCCTATTATCAGTCATAGGCAAGGTCTTCCTAAGCATCATATTGGAAAGATTAAAGAATGCTGTTGATAAACTACTCAGAGAAGAACAAGCAGGCTTTAGATCAGCTCGCTCCTGCACAGACAACATATTTTCTCTTCGCATCATCATTGAAGAATCACTCGAATTCCAATCCCCGCTCATAATCAACTTTGTTGACTTTGAAAAAGCATTTGATAGTCTTCATCGGCCTACATTATGGAATATTCTACAGCAATACGGTTTTCCTACTAAAATAATCAATGTTATAAAGGCATTCTACACCAACTCACATTGCTGTGTTCAAACAAACACTGAGAAGTCAGAATGGTTCCAAGTTGTTACGGGCGTTAAACAGGGATGCATCATGTCCCCATTACTTTTCTGCGTCGCTATTGATTGGGTCATGAGAAAGAGCACTGAAAATGAGCTGACAGGAATAAAATGGATTAATAATACCGTTCTCGAAGATCTTGACTACGCAGATGACCTGGCCCTTTTGAGCGCAAACCACACAGATGCTCAATCTAAGCTTGACAATCTCCAACACTACTCAAATCAGATAGGGTTGAAAATCAACACATCAAAAACTCATATACTAGATTTTACGAGATCCAACGACAACATAGAAATTCAAAATGTTCCATTATTAAAAGTCAACAATTTTACATATTTAGGCACCAATCTAGCATTGGATGGAGACTCATCAAAAGCAATTTTACACCGTATTGCCCTTGCAGCGGGTGCTTTCAATAAACTACGCAACATATGGACGTCAAACACACTAAGAAACACCACAAAACTCAAGTTATTTAACTCCAACATCATCCCTATTCTATCATATGGGTGCGAAAGTTGGAAAGCCACAAAAGCCACAGATAAAAGACTCGACTCCTTTGAAAACAAATGCCTACGTACCATTCTGAACGTTAAGTGGAGTGACTTTAAATCTAATACTACTATAAGAGAGGAAAGCAAACAAACCTATATATCTTCCTTCATTAGACAAAGGCGTTGGACTTACATCGGCCATGTTCTTAGAATGAACAGCCTAAGAATTCCCCAGCAATCACTATATTGGGTGCCACCTGGAGTAAGAAGAAGAGGGAGACCTAGAGAAACTCTACGAAGAACCATTAATAGAGAAGGCATGTCAATGAACCTAAACAACACGCAACAATTGAAAGACCTGGCAACACAAAGACAAATGGAAAGCTATGGTTTCTGCCCTATGCGCCGCCTATGGCCCTGGAGGAACATAACATAACATAACATACGGCGTTTACAGAAGTGGATGGTCAATACTTTAACATGAATGGTCACCACCTCTCCTCCCCCCCCCCCCCCCATATGGCCGTCATACTTTGCACATAGGGAGTTTTGCAGGGGAAAAAAACCCAAGCTTACGTATGAAACATTTTGAGTAATCACATAATTTTCCTATAGTTCTACTGTCATAATATAAATCGGGCGGCGGTGTGGTTTGTTGTGTATTCTCCGTAGCGTTAATTATGAGGTTACGTTATCTAAAGAGGAAGGGTTCAATTATTTCGTGTGTTTACAGTGTCAGAAGGAGGAGCGAAGAATATTAACACTCTGATCTGCCATGCATGTTATAAGAGACTACTAATAGGTTTGAGGTTAGTGTTGAGTATGAGAACTAGCAACAAAAAGAACCACTCAAACCTTCCCATATATATATGGGCCTCACAACCTCCACCCATACAGACATACATACAGACACACATAAATACCGACATAAATGCACTAATATAATGCTTACTTTAACTAGGTTTATAATAAAAGTGTATTAAAAAGGTGTAATAATGGTATATTAAAATAATATAATAATTTATCCGTGCCTTTATAAAGTTCAATATTTCTATTTCTTTCCTTGCCATTTTAATCTGTTGCTGCCTGGTGCCCAAAAAGCCGTCGTTGTTTTAGTGAAGCCCCCAAGCTGTCATGGGAGCAGAACACATTAGGTGATCATCTTTTCTATCTCTATTGTAAATAGGAATTCCTTGGAAAATTTGAGACTTGGCAACTTGTACAGCTTTCTGGCAGTACTGTCCGGGTTATAACAGCCTCTCTACAAACAAATGTATAGTGTGCTTAATTGCTTTATTGGCACTATTTCAATTTATGTTTCATTCTTACAATATCAGGCTTAGTTCAGAAAGCTCTTGAAGTGCACCACACATCGATCTTAAGTCTAGAATAAACTCCATAGTAGCAATGTTCTTCATCAATCCCTGATATGTGCACCTATCTTTTTTTAAATCTCTGAAATTATCATCTTTAGCATTTCTAAAATGACACACTAAGTCTTTATAATCCTACCAAACTGCAGATACTGAGCGAAAGCTGGATGTTACCCAACTAATGATTAATATTCGTTCAATTTTCAACAACTGCGCTTCCAGTGAAGTGGCACATACATGGAGTTCGCGATTATTCTTTGGTCGATGCATGATTTTAAAACAACGCGTCAATACACGATTTGAATCTATTAATTCCAGAACTTTTCTTATCAGCATCGTGGACAGATAATTCCAGATTATGCGTAGCACAGTATCAAACAATTAATGATGGAAATTTATCTTTTAGTAACTTTATTTTACTACGAGAACCCAACATCGCCGTTGTACCATCACAAGCAACATAAAGTAAACATTCATTCAGGCATTCTTCTGTCAATCCAATAGAATGACATCTAATCAAAGCGGAGAAGATTCATGCGGGTGGTACATCTTCTAGTTCAGCTAAGTCAATAAATAAATTAACTAGTCAGATCATTTCACAACCTGAAATTATTGCGCGAATATACAAAATAATGTAGATTTTCTGACTGATTGTTGTCGCCTGATTGTTATATTTAGTTTTCATCTTCTTGCTATGATTTATAATGGTGACGCAATCATGTGTAGAGCGAAGTATTCATCCCATATCAACGCCGTTAAGTTCTTGCAGATTAATTTTCATTTCAAAATTTTGAATGACTGATGTGTGTGTGCAATTTTATAGACCTTTTTAGTTGTTTCTTTTTGGAGTGATTGAAATTTTAGGGGTACCGTTTTCAAGTGTCTTTTTCTTCGCGTCTTCTAATATTGTTATGAGTGTGTGGCTATCGTTTGCTTTATGTTTCAATATTTTTATTTGTAAAGATGTTAACTGTTGTTCGCGAGTTTTGCCAAAATTCTTGATTCTTGATTAGAAAACTGGCCTCACAGCACCTGGGGCATTCCCATAAGTACTCCCTCCTCTGTTCCAGCAGCCATTCGACTCGATGGTGTTTCGAGTCCAATGCCGCCGAAACAGACGTCGACATCAGGGCACAACTCTGGCCCTTGCGACAGTTTTCTTTGTTGTTCCGTCCACCCACGACGTGCCCGTAACTAGTTCAAGCATAACGTCGGCATGTCGGAACAACATGGTAACTGTTATCGAAGGTTACGACTACGGGATTATATAGATGACGTGTCATGAAGCTTCTATAAGAAGATAACCTCAATATAAAGGCATGTCATCTACTAAAGTTTTCTGTTGCATGGTTGGTTTGTCTAGTGAGCCATTGGTGAGACCCACAGACACAACCGCATGCGCAGTTTTGCCAAAATATGTTACTTCATTGTTTGCCTATTCCTTTAAAATCTTAGATCCCATTTTAGCCTGCGTTCCGAGTGTTTAAATTTTGCTACAAGCATTGCAACATATATTTCCATCCTTTGCTAGCAACCAAACGTTTCCTTCCTAGAAATCATTCGTTTGCTCCATTGTCCAACTATATTTCACTTGTTCATTCGTCTTAGTAGAACATGAAGATGCTGCAACTACAATCGATTCCGACGTTTTCATTATTGATTCCGCGCAATCGTTTCCATATTTTTGGTGCTTGTAATGGGAATAAATTGTGATTTTGTTAATTTTATACAGAAATTCGTGAATATTTTGCGCCGAGTGTTTGTCACAAGCTGAAACAGTCCTGTAGTATGTGCACTTGGAAATGACCTTAGGGCCCTATATGGTACAGAAGACCTCTTTACATAATTAATTAGGACGTCATTCATTATGTGTTTTATTATTACCATGCTGTTCGCTGGCTACCATTTATATACTTGGAAGTCGCCTGGCTATTTTTGACATGCGACACCAAGTATACAAATAATGACCAATGAAAACCACGACAATAATAAAAAACATAATGAATGAAGTTCTAATTAATTATGTACAGAGGTCTTCTACTCTAGAGGGTTTTGTTTGGGGTAAAGTCCGTTGATAAGGGGGCGGTGGGTCATTCTTTCTCTTAAGAAGTCAGATCATGACACTTAGTACTAGAATAAAAGGCCAAAAAGGGCAACCCTCCTACCCCCCCCCCCCTCAATAAAATAAAATTGGTTGTCCAAAAATAAAAATGTAAAAGAAAACCCAAGGAAAATGACGGAAGGATGAGTCAAAGATCGAAGACATAACCATTTTAAGTCTGTACATTTTCCTCTCCCCCTTATCGAAGACGCATCTATGACCCTGGTTCTGGTGTATGCCCCTATAGGCCCCCAACGTTATTCCTGGACAATTGCAAGTCGAAAGTGTTGATACCGATCGATATGGTGTAAATGTGCATTGAGACGGCTATGTTCCATTCACAGTCGAAAAATCTCGACTCGTTTATTGCTGCTCAATTTGTTGCTGTTGTCTTCCTGAGATTTATAGCCTAGTATCCCTTAGTTCTCTCCACGGTCATTATCATTAAGTACCATCTCCGCAACGAAGGTTGGCTGCAACGGCACTGTAGTCGCATGTTATTTTATCACAGCTTTTACTTCCATGAAACTTTCAAGTAGTCCTGATGTATATTCTTGAAAATTGTATTCTTTAAAAAAAAATATCTAGACATTGAGATATGGTCCTATTGTGCCTTTGGTCACAAAACACATGTTAAAATCATATTTAGTCTGATAATTTTGAATATGTGCCAGGCAGTGTCAAAGGTCATGTAAACATTTAAGTCGTGCGAGAAATGTAGTGAAAATTACAAGGAAGAATTATCATTCGTATCAGGCTACCATTATGAGTATGAATTTTATTATTTAAAATAATTGAAACTGCATGACATAACATCATAGAAGCAATGCTTGAGATAACAGTAAGGAGAAATATATTTGGTGCACAAATAATTTGTTTAATGATTGATCGGTAGCACACTTGCACAGTCACCAGTCACACAAATTAATGAAGTAAATTAAATTTAAATGAATGAATTCTAACCATTATTATTAGGCCATTAAACAATTGAGATAACACTTCCAACATGTGACATATTATATTGATGTTATCTCGCTGAGTAAAAGTAAATACTCCACATGTTATCATTACACTTAGGGCTAAAATACATTTGTTGTGCCCCGATGGGTTTCTGTATAAAAGGAAAGATCCCAGCAAAGTGCATGAAACAAAAAGTAGCCTCTGCAAGGGAGACACTCACTGATCAGACAGTTGTAATTTTGTCACTATCTTCGTGGTGACTGTGTTTTATATCTTGGAATTAATCAAAATGTTTAATTACTTAAATATTTTGCTCATATGATGCCTACGTAGATACAGCTTTTATTTCTTTGTTAGTGCTTCCATCTCTTCTCATATAAGACCCTATTTCATGACGCTTAACTTACACAGAACCATGAAGGGTCTGATAAGACGCACGACTATTGCCGATTTCCAGAGCGCTGATACAGCCTGGCAGAAGATGGACGAGACAAAAGGTGTGGCATTGCTGACACACTACACCGCACAACTTTGTCAGAGAAATGTTGAGGCGTATCAAGAAATCATGAAAAAGAGTATGGACATGTGTAAGAACTTGAGCATGGAAAAACATGATAATCACAGTTGAAAAAATTTGAAGACACTGAAAAGTGCAAAAAACACAACACCAGGATCAGATATCATTTGATACGATGACATTAGTTGGAGAATTGATGAGGAGTTGGGAGAGTTGGCGGACATGTTAAATAATAGCCTTTTAACCTTCACTGCGCCGTCGTTAAGTGTGATTGAAAAAAAAATGGCTGCTGTTTACCGTTGTCAAGTGCACTCGCTCAATGAGACATTGTGCCAAATAGGCCTACAACAGCCTAATCACAGCATGTATGTAGTTCAGGGCATGCGCAATCGAAGCCGGTACCAGTTCACGTCCGCCCTGTCTATTTGATATAATTTACTGTAGCGTCCAGACGTTGTTCCATCGCATTTTCCGACAGCAACCTAGGTCTACAATGGATACAATTTATTTTGCGTTCGTAATGGATCCCGATTCGGATGAGGAGGTAAGTGTGCTGTTAACAGATGCAGATATCGCTCCAATAAATGATGTGTTGTTAGATAGAGATAATAGTGATACTGATTCAGTTCGCAGCGTGGCCGATGACGACATATTGGAAGAAGAAATTGTTGGAAATTCTAGTGTTCCTTCGGGGTATAGCCATGATTGGCTTAGCAACTTCGATGAAGTTGTTGGACCTATAGGCTTAGCTGATGACATTAGTGCGGTAGACGTATTTTGTCTGTTTATTACAGATGATATTGTGAACATGTTGGTAACTGAAACTAATCGTTACGCTAAGCAGGTTAGTGATTCGAAGGGACAGGCTGCCGGCAATGCATCTCGTGTGAAGATGTGGAAGGAAGTCACAGCTGATGAGATGACAGCTTTTGTTGCTTTGGTGCTCTTGATGGGACTGACCAAACGTTCCTCCTTTGAATTGTATTGGTCTAATGATGGTCTCATCAAGATGCCTGGGTTCAGGAATATCATGAGTAGGAATAGATTTTTAGCTATTCTTTCATTCCTGCACCTTGTAGACAAAACAACAGCTGTTGCACGAGGGCAACCCGGTCACAGCAAGGCGTTCAAGATACAGGGGTTTGTTGACAAACTTATTCCTCTGTTCCAACAGTATTATGGCCTCTCCAAAGAAATCAGTATCGATGAAAGCATGATTGACAATAGGACCAACACACCATATTGCTATAAATCCTAAACGGTTGTCCAGTGGCAAGCCTGCGCTTCCTGACTGTGTAGTCTGTTCAGATCGGTCAAAGAAGCGTCACCAGACTCAGTTCGTGTGCACAGCATGTCAGGTCACTCTATGCCCCTACCCCTGCTTCCATAGATACCACACATTGGTACATTTCAAAATTGATTGTTCCTCGGAGCTGCACAGCATGTAAGAGAGCAGCACAGCCTGTAGGTTTACTCCAGAGCTCCATGGTCAGTGGGTAAGTCATTTGTGTTGTTTGTTTTTATGTAATTTAAAAATAAAAATTGTCTTCACCTCTTGCGCAAACCTCGGGTAGGATACATAAAAAAAAAACAATTACACACCCATTTGTAGTATTCAATTCTGCATTTACATGTGTTGATATTATTTTAAAAGCTCTAATAACAAAAATGTTATTGAGTTTTCCGAACACCAGTGTCATTTTTGCATATATTTTGTTTTTTCGAGAAAATGTCCTCACCTCTTGCGCAAAACTCGGGTAAGATACATAAAAAAAACACAATTACACACCCATTTGCAGTATTCAATTCTGCATTAAAATCTGTTGAAATTATTTTAAAATCTCTAATAGCAAAAATGTTATTGAGTTTTCCGAACACCCATGTCTTGTTGTTTCTGTTGGTTTTTTGCGCAAAAAAGGTGTTCACTTCCTGCGCAAACCCCGGGTATGTTACATAAAAATTTTAAAAATATACATACATTTGCGGTATTCAATTCTGCATTTGCACGGAAAATTTTATTTTTTTTATCACGAATAACAAAAAAGTTATTGCATTTCCGTAACACCAACTAGAAAAGATGAAAATTCTCAAAAAAGAATCCGGTGGCAGGAAGAGGTTTTGTATTTTTTAATCCGGCTTGCTAAAGGTTAAAGGGCACAGTAAAAGTAGACAGGCTGCATGGCTATTTAGTCCGACTACCCAAACATGACAAGGATCACACCATGATACAAGGCTACAGAATAATAATGCAGAATGTATCAAATATATAGAGAAACAACAGATAAAATGGTTTGACATCTTATGAGGATGAAAGATCAACTTCCTGTAAGAGCTTATAACAAGATGGAATCAGGATACAGAGCCAAGGGAAGACCTAGGAAAAGATGGATAGATATCATCAAAACCATCCTGAACAAACATGACTACACCTCAACCAGAGCAACACACCTGGCTCTGGAACGCAAACTACATCTCTTTCACAAACCCATTTGCTCCATGGCAAGTGTGGAAGCTACGACAACATCACCACCTTGGGATAGACAATAGACATAGCCTGTATAAGGAAAAAAATCTATGGCAAGGGGCAAACAGAGACCAAAGTTGCAACTATTAAGAAGCTATATTATTTCCAGTGTCAACATATGGTTGTGAGATGTGGGTAATGACATCTGCAATGGAAATGAAAATATAAAATATCTGCATTTGAATTGAAGTGTTATAAAAATATCTAATATAGGCAAAGAGAAGAATCAACACAGATGTCTGCAAAGACCTGAACAAAGATGACGATTGGTTCCTCAAACCATAAAAATGAAAATTAACATATTTCGGACACATGAAAAGACAGTAGGCTAGACAGATTAATTATGAAGAGAAAGTTTCCAGGTTGGAGAACAAGATGCCACCAAAGACGTTGATGAGTAAAGGATATTGAAGACCTTTTGAATATAACACTGGCAGAAGCAGTGCAGTTTGCACAGAACTGAGAGGCTTACTGAGTGATAGTGAGGACAATGTTCTACAAAGGACATGTCAATTAGATGTGCATTATTATAAAATTTGGATATTTATTTGGAGTCATGATAGAAATAGTGTGCTCTGTTCTCTGATTACCGCGACCTAAAATGTATGTCAGCTAACATAAACAAGCAGGCTTTACTAAATGTTATGGTTAGAGATAGTGACATTCTTCTTCTTCTTCTGCGTTCGTTCTCAAACTCCTGCAGATTAGCAGGATGTAGTCTGGATAACAGAATGCATTGTGTCATGGTTTACAGCATTGCTGCGATATCTGCGCCTTTCACCCGACACATCCAACTTCAGCATGTCTTTGGGTCACTGACCCTATATGGGATGGGACAGCCAACTCCATCCCATAACCTCCTTAGTTGTCTTTTATGACATGCATGGAAGGTAAACAATGTTGCTATTCTTTGCTCCCCTTTTGGGCCCCGGCAACACACGGGGATAAGGACATTAAATGTTTATGTGACCATATCCGTATTGCTTTAACTCTATATTTAGAATATGTATTGCCCGTGTGTTGCCAGGGCCCGAAAGAGGAAAAAGAATAGCAACACTGTTTACTTTCCATGCATGTCGTAAAAGGCGACTAAGGAGGTTATGGGATGGAGTTGGCTGTCCCATCCCATATAGGGTCAGTGACCCAAAGTGATGCTGAAGTCGGATGTGTCGGGCCGAAAGGCGCAGATATCGCAGCAAAGCTGTAAATCATGACACAACGCATTCCGTTCTCTGGACTACATCCTGCTAATCTGCAGCAGTTTGCGAACGAACACGGAAGAAGAAGAAAAATAAGAAGAATATGTATTCTCACAATCAAGACGTGTGAAAGATCTGCTGTAATCAGAGTACATAATACAGAAAATGGTTTGGCTTATTCCAAGAATTCTATGCAAGGGCACTTCATATTGTGCAATGGTTAGTAATCCTTCCTGAAGACAGAATGTGGACAAATCAGCAATTTTTGGAGACATATTGCAAGATCATTTGCCACAAATGATGATTCTACAGATTCTGGTTGGAAAAACAGTCCTGAGAGTGATGCGTCTAACACTGGTAAATTGTTTGTTTAGTTTGTAATTTTAAGTATTGCAATTAAAGATTTCTATGGAAAGGTTGAATATGATTTGGAAAAGTAAGATCAGTATTACAGTAAACATCAATTTATACAGGTCACTAGTGTTGTATTATTTTTTACTGATGTGAAAGCCAAATACTTAATACAGAAATGTAAAGAAGAATCAGGTTTTTTAATGTACCGTAAGTGCTACAGATGTTTGTTAAAAATAAGTTATATAATCATCATCATCATGTTACATATTATTTCCAGAACGTGATCTTCCTTATGGATTCTCTGAACACTCCACAATTCTGGGTGAGTTGGCTTACCGCAGCTCGAGACAAGTTTAAGCAATCTGATATATCACTGCATCATCGTCGTCTTGGATGTCCTCTTTCCCTGTTGTCGTTAACTATGCCGTCAGCTATTAATTTTTCCATGCTGTTATGTCTCTTTATACAACCAAAAAAAAACACAGCTTTCTTGTTAAGATGTTATAAAGGAGTCAGCCCTCTTTGACGTTTATTGATCTTCTTAACACTTCTTGATTTGTCTTTTTATGTCCATGGTATACGTAAAATTCTTCTGTAGCATCTCATTTCTAAAGCAGTGATTCTCTTTGCTATTGTTTTATTTATTATCCATGCTTCACAACTGTATATTGCAACTGGAAATATGCATATTCTGATCATACATATTTTGGCTATGCTGCTGGCATATAGATTACAAGACAAATATATTTACCCGGCAGCAAATAAACAAACTTGCAGGTTATTAAGAACCACTTTTGGCAGTGGTGAAACGAAGTAAACTTGTTTGGTTTCTTCATGTAATGAGACATGGACAACTTTCAAAAACTATTTTGCAAGGAAATGTTGAGGGAGAAAAGGCCCACAAAGAAAATCCTGAATTGACAACACCAAAGAATAGTCTGAACATGTTTTTTCAATGCTTGTCCCAATGTCTGAAGACGATTGTGTTTAGAGGACATTTTATGCTGATATCTTCATTGTTGCACTCCTACGACCTTGATGGGTTGTGTTGTTGTTATTATTATTATTATGTCCGCCGAAGACGGATGTGTCGGGCCATTGGCGCAAATAAAACGGCGACACAACGCATTTCCATTCTCTGGACTACATCCTGCTCGAAATCTAGTGGGACCATGGTCCTGCTACAAAGGAGATCCAGCGGGAGTTTGAGAATAAACGCTGAAGAAGATTATTATTATTGATGTTGTTGTTATTATTATTAGTTATAAATATTAATATAAATGTAAAAGGTAACAATTATAGTATGAGGATTATCAATTAAATTAATTATGGGACATGTTTTTTTATGCGAAAGTTTAAACTTACAGACTAGTTAGCTCCATCTCCTTCAAAGTAGTTAATTTGTGATTGTATACACTTATTCCATCACTCCTGCAACTGAAGGAAGCATCTCTGGTAAGCACAATTTGTGATTGTATACACTTATTCCATCACTCCTGCCACTGAAGGAAGCATCTCTGGTAAGCACAATTTGTGATTGTATACACTTATTCCATCACTCCTGCCACTGAAGGAAGCATCTCAGGTAGGCACAATTTGTGATTGTATACACTTATTCCATCACTCCTGCCACTGAAGTAAACATCTCTGGTAAGCACAATTTGTGATTGTATACACTTATTCCATCACTCCTGCAACTGAAGGAAGCATCTCTGGTAAGCACAATTTGTGATTGTATACACTTATTCCATCACTCTTGTAACAGAAGGAAGCATCTCTGTTAGGCACAATTTGTGATTGTATACACTTATTCCATCACTCTTGTAACAGAAGGAAGCATCTCTGGTAAGCACAATTTGTGATTGTATACACTTATTCCATCACTCTTGTAACAGAAGGAAGCATCTCTGGTAAGCACAATTTGTGATTGTATACACTTATTCCATCACTCTTGTAACAGAAGGAAGCATCTCTGGTAAGCACAATTTGTGATTGTATACACTTATTCCATCACTCTTGTAACTGAAGGAAGCATCTCTGGTAAGCACAATTTGTGATTGTATACACTTATTCCATCACTCTTGTAACAGAAGGAAGCATCTCTGTTAGGCACAATTTGTGATTGTATACACTTATTCCATCACTCCTGCCACTGAAGGAAGCATCTCTGGTAAGCACAATTTGTGATTGTATACACTTATTCCATCACTCCTGCCACTGAAGGAAGCATCTCTGTTAGGCACAATTTGTGATTATATACACTTATTCCCTCACTCCTGCCACTGAAGGAAGCATCTCTGTTAGGCACAATTTGTGATTGTATACACTTATTCCATCACTCCTGCCACTGAAGGAAGCATCTCTGTTAGGCACAATTTGTGATTGTATACACTTATTCCATCACTCCTGCCACTGAAGGAAGCATCTCTGTTAGGCACAATTTGTGATTGTATACACTTATTCCATCACTCCTGCAACTGAAGGAAGCATCTCTGGTAAGCACAATTTGTGATTATATACACTTATTCCATCACTCCTGCAACTGAAGGAAGCATCTCTGGTAAGCACAATTTGTGATTGTATACACTTATTCCATCACTCCTGCCACTGAAGGAAGTATCTCTGGTAAGCACAATTTGTGATTGTATACACTTATTCCATCACTCCTGCCACTGAAGGAAGCATCTCTGTTAGGCACAATTTGTGATTATATACACTTATTCCCTCACTCCTGCCACTGAAGGAAGCATCTCTGTTAGGCACAATTTGTGATTGTATACACTTATTCCATCACTCCTGCCACTGAAGGAAGCATCTCTGTTAGGCACAATTTGTGATTGTATACACTTATTCCATCACTCCTGCCACTGAAGGAAGCATCTCTGTTAGGCACAATTTGTGATTGTATACACTTATTCCATCACTCCTGCCACTGAAGGAAGCATCTCTGTTAGGCACAATTTGTGATTGTATACACTTATTCCATCACTCCTGCCACTGAAGGAAGCATCTCTGTTAGGCACAATTTGTGATTGTATACACTTATTCCATCACTCCTGCCACTGAAGGAAGCATCTCTGTTAGGCACAATTTGTGATTGTATACACTTATTCCATCACTCCTGCCACTGAAGGAAGCATCTCTGTTAGGCACAATTTGTGATTGTATACACTTATTCCATCACTCCTGCCACTGAAGGAAGCATCTCTGTTAGGCACAATTTGTGATTGTATACACTTATTCCATCACTCCTGCCACTGAAGGAAGCATCTCTGTTAGGCACAATTTGTGATTGTATACACTTATTCCATCACTCCTGCAACTGAAGGAAGCATCTCTGGTAAGCACAATTTGTGATTGTATACACTTATTCCATCACTCCTGCAACTGAAGGAAGCATCTCTGGTAAGCACAATTTGTGATTGTATACACTTATTCCATGACTCCTGCCACTGAAGGAAGCATCTCTGTTAGGCACAATTTGTGATTGTATACACTTATTCCATCACTCCTGCCACTGAAGGAAGCATCTCTGTTAGGCACAATTTGTGATTGTATACACTTATTCCATCACTCCTGCAACTGAAGGAAGCATCTCTGGTAAGCACAATTTGTGATTGTATACACTTATTCCATCACTCCTGCAATTGAAGGAAGCATCTCTGGTAAGCACAATTTGTGATTGTATACACTTATTCCATGACTCCTGCCACTGAAGGAAGCATCTCTGTTAGGCACAATTTGTGATTGTATACACTTATTCCATCACTCCTGCCACTGAAGGAAGCATCTCTGTTAGGCACAATTTGTGATTGTATACACTTATTCCATCACTCCTGCCACTGAAGGAAGCATCTCTGTTAGGCACAATTTGTGATTGTATACACTTATTCCATCACTCTTGTAACAGAAGGAAGCATCTCTGTTAGGCACAATTTGTGATTGTATACACTTATTCCATCACTCCTGCCACTGAAGGAAGCATCTCTGGTAAGCACAATTTGTGATTGTATACACTTATTCCATCACTCCTGCCACTGAAGGAAGCATCTCTGGTAGGCACAATTTGTGATTGTATACACTTATTCCATCACTCCTGCCACTGAAGGAAGCATCTCTGGTAAGCACAATTTGTGATTGTATACACTTATTCCATCACTCCTGCAACTGAAGGAAGCATCTCTGGTAAGCACAATTTGTGATTGTATACACTTATTCCATCACTCTTGTAACAGAAGGAAGCATCTCTGTTAGGCACAATTTGTGATTGTATACACTTATTCCATCACTCTTGTAACAGAAGGAAGCATCTCTGGTAAGCACAATTTCTGATTGTATACACTTATTCCATCACTCTTGTAACAGAAGGAAGCATCTCTGGTAAGCACAATTTGTGATTGTATACACTTATTCCATCACTCTTGTAACAGAAGGAAGCATCTCTGGTAAGCACAATTTGTGATTGTATACACTTATTCCATCACTCTTGTAACTGAAGGAAGCATCTCTGGTAAGCACAATTTGTGATTGTATACACTTATTCCATCACTCTTGTAACAGAAGGAAGCATCTCTGTTAGGCACAATTTGTGATTGTATACACTTATTCCATCACTCCTGCCACTGAAGGAAGCATCTCTGGTAAGCACAATTTGTGATTGTATACACTTATTCCATCACTCCTGCCACTGAAGGAAGCATCTCTGTTAGGCACAATTTGTGATTATATACACTTATTCCCTCACTCCTGCCACTGAAGGAAGCATCTCTGTTAGGCACAATTTGTGATTGTATACACTTATTCCATCACTCCTGCCACTGAAGGAAGCATCTCTGTTAGGCACAATTTGTGATTGTATACACTTATTCCATCACTCCTGCCACTGAAGGAAGCATCTCTGTTAGGCACAATTTGTGATTGTATACACTTATTCCATCACTCCTGCCACTGAAGGAAGCATCTCTGTTAGGCACAATTTGTGATTGTATACACTTATTCCATCACTCCTGCCACTGAAGGAAGCATCTCTGTTAGGCACAATTTGTGATTGTATACACTTATTCCATCACTCCTGCCACTGAAGGAAGCATCTCTGTTAGGCACAATTTGTGATTGTATACACTTATTCCATCACTCCTGCCACTGAAGGAAGCATCTCTGTTAGGCACAATTTGTGATTGTATACACTTATTCCATCACTCCTGCCACTGAAGGAAGCATCTCTGTTAGGCACAATTTGTGATTGTATACACTTATTTCATCACTCCTGCCACTGAAGGAAGCATCTCTGTTAGGCACAATTTGTGATTGTATACACTTATTCCATCACTCCTGCCACTGAAGGAAGCATCTCTGTTAGGCACAATTTGTGATTGTATACACTTATTCCATCACTCCTGCAACTGAAGGAAGCATCTCTGGTAAGCACAATTTGTGATTGTATACACTTATTCCATCACTCCTGCAACTGAAGGAAGCATCTCTGGTAAGCACAATTTGTGATTGTATACACTTATTCCATGACTCCTGCCACTGAAGGAAGCATCTCTGTTAGGCACAATTTGTGATTGTATACACTTATTCCATCACTCCTGCCACTGAAGGAAGCATCTCTGTTAGGCACAATTTGTGATTGTATACACTTATTCCATCACTCCTGCAACTGAAGGAAGCATCTCTGGTAAGCACAATTTGTGATTGTATACACTTATTCCATCACTCCTGCAACTGAAGAAAGCATCTCTGGTAAGCACAATTTGTGATTGTATACACTTATTCCATGACTCCTGCCACTGAAGGAAGCATCTCTGTTAGGCACAATTTGTGATTGTATACACTTATTCCATCACTCCTGCCACTGAAGGAAGCATCTCTGTTAGGCACAATTTGTGATTGTATACACTTATTCCATCACTCCTGCCACTGAAGGAAGCATCTCTGTTAGGCACAATTTGTGATTGTATACACTTATTCCATCACTCTTGTAACAGAAGGAAGCATCTCTGTTAGGCACAATTTGTGATTGTATACACTTATTCCATCACTCCTGCCACTGAAGGAAGCATCTCTGGTAAGCACAATTTGTGATTGTATACACTTATTCCATCACTCCTGCCACTGAAGGAAGCATCTCTGGTAGGCACAATTTGTGATTGTATACACTTATTCCATCACTCCTGCCACTGAAGGAAGCATCTCTGGTAAGCACAATTTGTGATTGTATACACTTATTCCATCACTCCTGCAACTGAAGGAAGCATCTCTGGTAAGCACAATTTGTGATTGTATACACTTATTCCATCACTCTTGTAACAGAAGGAAGCATCTCTGGTAAACACAATTTGTGATTGTATACACTTATTCCATCACTCTTGTAACAGAAGGAAGCATCTCTGGTAAGCACAATTTGTGATTGTATACACTTATTCCATCACTCTTGTAACAGAAGGAAGCATCTCTGGTAAGCACAATTTGTGATTGTATACACTTATTCCATCACTCTTGTAACTGAAGGAAGCATCTCTGGTAAGCACAATTTGTGATTGTATACACTTATTCCATCACTCTTGTAACAGAAGGAAGCATCTCTGTTAGGCACAATTTGTGATTGTATACACTTATTCCATCACTCCTGCCACTGAAGGAAGCATCTCTGGTAAGCACAATTTGTGATTGTATACACTTATTCCATCACTCCTGCCACTGAAGGAAGCATCTCTGTTAGGCACAATTTGTGATTATATACACTTATTCCCTCACTCCTGCCACTGAAGGAAGCATCTCTGTTAGGCACAATTTGTGATTGTATACACTTATTCCATCACTCCTGCCACTGAAGGAAGCATCTCTGTTAGGCACAATTTGTGATTGTATACACTTATTCCATCACTCCTGCCACTGAAGGAAGCATCTCTGTTAGGCACAATTTGTGATTGTATACACTTATTCCATCACTCCTGCAACTGAAGGAAGCATCTCTGGTAAGCACAATTTGTGATTATATACACTTATTCCATCACTCCTGCAACTGAAGGAAGCATCTCTGGTAAGCAGAATTTGTGATTGTATACACTTATTCCATCACTCCTGCCACTGAAGGAAGCATCTCTGGTAAGCACAATTTGTGATTGTATACACTTATTCCATCACTCCTGCCACTAAAGGAAGCATCTCTGTTAGGCACAATTTGTGATTATATACACTTATTCCCTCACTCCTGCCACTGAAGGAAGCATCTCTGTTAGGCACAATTTGTGATTGTATACACTTATTCCATCACTCCTGCCACTGAAGGAAGCATCTCTGTTAGGCACAATTTGTGATTGTATACACTTATTCCATCACTCCTGCCACTGAAGGAAGCATCTCTGTTAGGCACAATTTGTGATTGTATACACTTATTCCATCACTCCTGCCACTGAAGGAAGCATCTCTGTTAGGCACAATTTGTGATTGTATACACTTATTCCATCACTCCTGCCACTGAAGGAAGCATCTCTGTTAGGCACAATTTGTGATTGTATACACTTATTCCATCACTCCTGCCACTGAAGGAAGCATCTCTGTTAGGCACAATTTGTGATTGTATACACTTATTCCATCACTCCTGCCACTGAAGGAAGCATCTCTGTTAGGCACAATTTGTGATTGTATACACTTATTCCATCATTCCTGCCACTGAAGGAAGCATCTCTGTTAGGCACAATTTGTGATTGTATACACTTATTCCATCACTCCTGCCACTGAAGGAAGCATCTCTGTTAGGCACAATTTGTGATTGTATACACTTATTCCATCACTCCTGCCACTGAAGGAAGCATCTCTGTTAGGCACAATTTGTGATTGTATACACTTATTCCATCACTCCTGCCACTGAAGGAAGCATCTCTGGTAGGCACTTTTTGTGATTGTATACACTTATTCCATCACTCCTGCAACTGAAGGAAGCATCTCTGTTAGGCACAATTTGTGATTGTATACACTTATTCCATCACTCTTGTAACAGAAGGAAGCATCTCTGTTAGGCACAATTTGTGATTGTATACACTTATTCCATCACTCTTGTAACAGAAGGAAGCATCTCTGTTAGGCACAATTTGTGATTATATACACTTATTCCATCACTCCTGCAACTGAAGGAAGCATCTCTGTTAGGCACAATTTGTGATTATATACACTTATTCCCTCACTCCTGCCACTGAAGGAAGCATCTCTGTTAGGCACAATTTGTGATTGTATACACTTATTCCATCACTCCTGCCACTGAAGGAAGCATCTCTGTTAGGCACAATTTGTGATTGTATACACTTATTCCATCACTCCTGCCACTGAAGGAAGCATCTCTGTTAGGCACAATTTGTGATTGTATACACTTATTCCATCACTCCTGCAACTGAAGGAAGCATCTCTGGTAAGCACAATTTGTGATTATATACACTTATTCCATCACTCCTGCAACTGAAGGAAGCATCTCTGGTAAGCACAATTTGTGATTGTATACACTTATTCCATCACTCCTGCCACTGAAGGAAGCATCTCTGGTAAGCACAATTTGTGATTGTATACACTTATTCCATCACTCCTGCCACTAAAGGAAGCATCTCTGTTAGGCACAATTTGTGATTGTATACACTTATTCCATCACTCCTGCCACTGAAGGAAGCATCTCTGTTAGGCACAATTTGTGATTGTATACACTTATTCCATCACTCCTGCCACTGAAGGAAGCATCTCTGTTAGGCACAATTTGTGATTGTATACACTTATTCCATCACTCCTGCCACTGAAGGAAGCATCTCTGTTAGGCACAATTTGTGATTGTATACACTTATTTCATCACTCCTGCCACTGAAGGAAGCATCTCTGTTAGGCACAATTTGTGATTGTATACACTTATTCCATCACTCCTGCCACTGAAGGAAGCATCTCTGTTAGGCACAATTTGTGATTGTATACACTTATTCCATCACTCCTGCAACTGAAGGAAGCATCTCTGGTAAGCACAATTTGTGATTGTATACACTTATTCCATCACTCCTGCAACTGAAGGAAGCATCTCTGGTAAGCACAATTTGTGATTGTATACACTTATTCCATGACTCCTGCCACTGAAGGAAGCATCTCTGTTAGGCACAATTTGTGATTGTATACACTTATTCCATCACTCCTGCCACTGAAGGAAGCATCTCTGTTAGGCACAATTTGTGATTGTATACACTTATTCCATCACTCCTGCAACTGAAGGAAGCATCTCTGGTAAGCACAATTTGTGATTGTATACACTTATTCCATCACTCCTGCAACTGAAGGAAGCATCTCTGGTAAGCACAATTTGTGATTGTATACACTTATTCCATGACTCCTGCCACTGAAGGAAGCATCTCTGTTAGGCACAATTTGTGATTGTATACACTTATTCCATCACTCCTGCCACTGAAGGAAGCATCTCTGTTAGGCACAATTTGTGATTGTATACACTTATTCCATCACTCCTGCCACTGAAGGAAGCATCTCTGTTAGGCACAATTTGTGATTGTATACACTTATTCCATCACTCTTGTAACAGAAGGAAGCATCTCTGTTAGGCACAATTTGTGATTGTATACACTTATTCCATCACTCCTGCCACTGAAGGAAGCATCTCTGGTAAGCACAATTTGTGATTGTATACACTTATTCCATCACTCCTGCCACTGAAGGAAGCATCTCTGGTAGGCACAATTTGTGATTGTATACACTTATTCCATCACTCCTGCCACTGAAGGAAGCATCTCTGGTAAGCACAATTTGTGATTGTATACACTTATTCCATCACTCCTGCAACTGAAGGAAGCATCTCTGGTAAGCACAATTTGTGATTGTATACACTTATTCCATCACTCTTGTAACAGAAGGAAGCATCTCTGGTAAGCACAATTTGTGATTGTATACACTTATTCCATCACTCTTGTAACAGAAGGAAGCATCTCTGGTAAGCACAATTTGTGATTGTATACACTTATTCCATCACTCTTGTAACAGAAGGAAGCATCTCTGGTAAGCACAATTTGTGATTGTATACACTTATTCCATCACTCTTGTAACTGAAGGAAGCATCTCTGGTAAGCACAATTTGTGATTGTATACACTTATTCCATCACTCTTGTAACAGAAGGAAGCATCTCTGTTAGGCACAATTTGTGATTGTATACACTTATTCCATCACTCCTGCCACTGAAGGAAGCATCTCTGGTAAGCACAATTTGTGATTGTATACACTTATTCCATCACTCCTGCCACTGAAGGAAGCATCTCTGTTAGGCACAATTTGTGATTATATACACTTATTCCCTCACTCCTGCCACTGAAGGAAGCATCTCTGTTAGGCACAATTTGTGATTGTATACACTTATTCCATCACTCCTGCCACTGAAGGAAGCATCTCTGTTAGGCACAATTTGTGATTGTATACACTTATTCCATCACTCCTGCCACTGAAGGAAGCATCTCTGTTAGGCACAATTTGTGATTGTATACACTTATTCCATCACTCCTGCAACTGAAGGAAGCATCTCTGGTAAGCACAATTTGTGATTATATACACTTATTCCATCACTCCTGCAACTGAAGGAAGCATCTCTGGTAAGCACAATTTGTGATTGTATACACTTATTCCATCACTCCTGCCACTGAAGGAAGCATCTCTGGTAAGCACAATTTGTGATTGTATACACTTATTCCATCACTCCTGCCACTAAAGGAAGCATCTCTGTTAGGCACAATTTGTGATTATATACACTTATTCCCTCACTCCTGCCACTGAAGGAAGCATCTCTGTTAGGCACAATTTGTGATTGTATACACTTATTCCATCACTCCTGCCACTGAAGGAAGCATCTCTGTTAGGCACAATTTGTGATTGTATACACTTATTCCATCACTCCTGCCACTGAAGGAAGCATCTCTGTTAGGCACAATTTGTGATTGTATACACTTATTCCATCACTCCTGCCACTGAAGGAAGCATCTCTGTTAGGCACAATTTGTGATTGTATACACTTATTCCATCACTCCTGCCACTGAAGGAAGCATCTCTGTTAGGCACAATTTGTGATTGTATACACTTATTCCATCACTCCTGCCACTGAAGGAAGCATCTCTGTTAGGCACAATTTGTGATTGTATACACTTATTCCATCACTCCTGCCACTGAAGGAAGCATCTCTGTTAGGCACAATTTGTGATTGTATACACTTATTCCATCATTCCTGCCACTGAAGGAAGCATCTCTGTTAGGCACAATTTGTGATTGTATACACTTATTCCATCACTCCTGCCACTGAAGGAAGCATCTCTGTTAGGCACAATTTGTGATTGTATACACTTATTCCATCACTCCTGCCACTGAAGGAAGCATCTCTGTTAGGCACAATTTGTGATTGTATACACTTATTCCATCACTCCTGCCACTGAAGGAAGCATCTCTGGTAGGCACTTTTTGTGATTGTATACACTTATTCCATCACTCCTGCAACTGAAGGAAGCATCTCTGTTAGGCACAATTTGTGATTGTATACACTTATTCCATCACTCTTGTAACAGAAGGAAGCATCTCTGTTAGGCACAATTTGTGATTGTATACACTTATTCCATCACTCTTGTAACAGAAGGAAGCATCTCTGTTAGGCACAATTTGTGATTATATACACTTATTCCATCACTCCTGCAACTGAAGGAAGCATCTCTGTTAGGCACAATTTGTGATTATATACACTTATTCCATCACTCCTGCCACTGAAGGAAGCATCTCTGTTAGGCACAATTTGTGATTGTATACACTTATTCCATCACTCCTGCCACTGAAGGAAGCATCTCTGGTAGGCACAATTTGTGATTGTATACACTTATTCCATCACTCTTGTAACAGAAGGAAGCATCTCTGGTAGGCACAATTTGTGATTGTATACACTTATTCCATCACTCTTGTAACAGAAGGAAGCATCTCTGTTAGGCACAATTTGTGATTGTATACACTTATTCCATCACTCCTGCAACTGAAGGAAGCATCTCTGGTAAGCACAATTTGTGATTGTATACACTTATTCCATCACTCCTGCCACTGAAGGAAGCATCTCTGTTAGGCACAATTTGTGATTGTATACACTTATTCCATCATTCTGCCACTGAAGGAACCATCTCTGGTAGGCACTTTTTGGAATAATCCTCATTTGTCTCATCGGTTGAGTAAACAAGAAAAAAGTCACATGGAGAACGACCTGGTAAGTATGGAGGCTGTGGGAGCAATAAAATATTGTGTTGTGTCAAAAATTTGTTCGTTGTGATAGACTTGTGTGCGAGGGTATTATGATGGATCCAACTGCCAGTGTAATACTTCTCATGGCAATGTCTGCATATAGCATCAAGGACACATTGCAGTTCTGTTTTTGAATCATCTATCAGAGCATAGGATTTCTTGCATAGTGCTATGATCTTGTCAGTGTGGTAGGTGGATGGTCACATCTTCAAAGGATGTGAGTCCACTTTTGAAACACCAGTGTTTTTTTATATGGACCTAGCCAGGGTTTTCTGAAAACTGGTTGCAACATTAAAAAATTTTCAGAAGTTTTGTTCAAGACACAAGTGGAAATACATGCTTGCATACTGTTGAATATCGATGTACATTTTTGAAATGCAATGATAATTACTAGGTCACCTCTGCTTATAGGATTATACACAGAGCATTTACGAAGTTACTGACTTCTAGCAAGGAAAAGTTGAAGGAGAAGAGGCAGCAACAGTAAATCTTTGGTTGGCAATATCAAAGAATGGCACAGACATGATTTTTCTACACTCATGCAAATAACTGAGGACAGAGGTCATTCAATGGCTATTTATACTAAAGCCTCCAATGTGACACCCCCCTGACACCTGACGGGTTGCAAGTCTTATTATGATTAACCATCTGATGTATCTGTATCTTGCCATCAGCTAATCTTTATATTTATTCTATAAAATAGTCAGGTACAAATCACCATGGAAGATTCAGAAAGAAAAGAGTCAAGGTATTGAGGCAACAGTGTCCGAACATGAAATACCCAAAGATAACAGATATTCTTATCATTGGGGGAGGAGTCATTGGTTCATCTGTTGCTTATTGGATGAAGCAGCAGAACCCAAAGGCATCAAGTATTACAATTATTGAAAGGGATCCAGTGGTAGGAGTATTTCTTAGTCTTAATTGTGTGATAACATTATAAAATATTGAAATTATTTTTAAGATAAAATAATAAAATATTGAAATTATTTTTAAGATAAAATAATAAAATATTGGAATTATTTTTAAGATAAAATTATAAAATATTGAAATTATTTTTAAGATAAAATTACTAGAAAGATTCACTAATTACACATTAAAATTCACATTAAGTGCCATCTCCTGAATGAAGGTTGGCTGCAACTGTCATCCAACATCTCCTGTCTCTTGCCTTGATGGTGCACTCTGTTAGACTGTAACATGTCCATCTTATGATGTTTGTTTCCCATTTGTATCTTTGCTTACCTCTTGCTTACCTCCTAGAAAGATATACTTACCTTAACACTTTACTGATCTTCATTCCAGAATATACTTATGTTCCATTAGCAAGGGTATTTGCAAATTTTTTAGACATTAATCCTCGCCATCTTTAAAAGTATGTATAAAATCTATCACATGACATAGAGCTTTGAAAATGTCAATGTGTTGTAATGAATGTTTGCATTTTCCAAATAAATTTGAAAGTCCCAGAATTATTTCAAGAGTGAAATTCTACTTATTTTAATGCTGGGTGTAATTTTAGGATTCTAAGTGTGAGGATTAGTTAATAGTGTTTTCCCACATTGAATACAAGTGTAAGAAATACTGCGAAATGTATATTCTTCATATATATAAAAAAGCTCATTTTCCAGAATTTTGAATTTTTCAAGAATAATACTCGCAAACGTTGTCAACAGACTGTATTATGTGGGTGTAGCCATTTTAGAATAATGTGCTATTCTAGATGAGTTAGTCTGAGAAATATTATCACTACGGTTGCTATATTTCTTAAATATAGCAACAGTTTTCACAATCAATGAAGTTTGTCACTAAGGTTGTAGAGTGGAATCCTGTTATAACAATGTGGTCCGGACCGACAAAATGTGTATGTAATAACAGAAATTCTTTATATACAGTACAAACAATATAGAATAAATATAATTGAGGATCTTGAAAAGTGTTGTTATATAGGGAAATTTGTTATAATAGAATTGGTATAAAGGGATGTCCATTGTATAACTAAATATAAATCATAAAATTCAGTCAGTTAATGTTTGTAATGACAGTCTATTTTCATTAATTCTTGGTTGCTGATCCAGCATCCATGGGATCATGCCCATATGACTGCTGGGTCACTTTCACCCTGTATTGGATAGCCAACTCTACCACATAAACTCCTTAGTCACCTCCTATGACATGCTTGGAAGAAAAAAACAGTGTTTCTATTCTTTGCTCCACTTTTAGGCGTGGATCAATACTTAGGCGTTATTCATAATTTAATTATAATATCTGATTTAAAGTTCATCTGGCAATTTCGCAGTACAGTAAAGGTAAAGGTAGGTCCCATGTCAGTAACCTGCCATTGGGGATGAAAATAGCTCTTCAAATACTAAACTGCAGCAGCTGTTAGATGAAGTGACCAATTCTCTTGGCCAAGCAGCTGAACCACGTGAAACAACTCTCCCAGTGGACATCCTCCCCTACCATACACACAACTGCTGGCAGAGATGGTGGAAGATGGTATTATCAACAACGGTTTCGAGTGTTGGATTTCGAAAGGCCCCGTATTGGGCTGAGGGTGCACGAAGGATGGTAACTGATAAGCAACCAGTACTGGTTCAGAAAGCAATGGCAAACACTGCTGAGATGTATCTGTGCCAAGAAACTCATGATGGAAAGTTCCAGGAAAGAGAACAAGAGGCAGACCAAGACTACGATGGACATATGACATTGAAGATCTTCTGAAAATGACACTGGAAGAAGATGGGCAGCTTGCACAGAACCGAGAAGCTTACATAGTTGCAGTGAGGACAACGTTCTGTAAAGGACGCGTCAAATAGAGAGATCAATTCCCTTCCTAGTATATGAAAAATCATCAAGTAGGGAACTTATTAACTGTATTAGAAGATGACAATCACAGTTTCTGGGCCACTGTATGAACTACAAAAGACAGTGAGTTTTATTCATGAGACAGAATTACAGATATAGACATGTTTCAAGTGAACGAAAGAAGAAGAAGAAGATGTTATAGAAGAGGTGGGCTGGAGAACATCGTGACAACTAGAAAGATGGACGGTAAGAGAGACAGAGGAAGACAACGTTAGAAAATGTTGGATGGCTTGAAAGCCTGGCATGATGCAGAATCATCAGAAACTATATTTAAATGTATAACAGAGGACTATGGAGAAACATTTCTTCTTCTTCTTCTTTCGTTCACTTGAAACATGTCTATATCTGTAATTCTGTCTCCTGAATAAAACTCACTGTCTTTTGTAGTTCATACAGTGTCCCATAGAGTTTTGATTATAGTGTTGTTTCCTCTGGCCAATATGTCTGCCTCAGCGTTTCATGCTCAGAACACTCTTGAAGTATATGTTTGGCACTCTGTGCTGCCTGTCCACATGTACACATGGCCGTTTTGCCAATCTTGAACTTTGTATACATGTGACTGCGGAGTCGGTTGTGTCCTGTTCTGAGACGTAGAATTATAACTTGTTCTCGTCTGTTCATAATATGATAGTCATCTTGTGTTGGTGTTTGTGGCTTTCTTATTGACTTGATCATCTGTTTTTTCTGATGGTAGGTGATTGGTATATCTGGTAGGTGTTCAGCAGCACCTTCCTTAGCCAGTTGGTCTGCTTTTTCATTTCCTGGTATTCCACAGTGAGAGGGTATCCACTGCATGGTTACCCTATACTGGTAAGACAATTCGCTAAGTAGTTTTTTCAAGTCTGTTAGTTTTCCAGACTGGAGAGCTTGAAGCACTGACCTTGCATCTGTCAGGAATACTACAGGCTGTAGGTCAGAGTTGGAGTTCAGCAGTTTTTTAGCTGCCACACTAATTGCCTGGATTTCTGCATCATAATTATTGCAGCATTTTCCTGTCGGTGTTCTGATTGTATCTCTAGGCTTGTGTGGATATTCTATATATACACCTGCACCTCCATTCCTCACGTCATTCTGTGCTGACCCATCTGTGTATACTCTGACCCATATATCTTGTGGATATTCCTCATCCAGGAAACTGAGGGTGACTGTCCTTCGCTGCACACTGTTCTGTTCATCCTCGCTTAGTATTCCTTTCACATGGGTCTGAATGTATATTGGCATTCCATGTCTTTCACTCCACAGGGTTTGTTCTGGTACAGGCCTTACGGGGCTGTCAACTTCAGGTAGGTCTGTAAGTTGTCTGCGGAGTCATTTAGCTTGATGGATAAAACTGCTTCTTTTCAGTCGTCCCATTGCTAGATTTTGGAATCTTTCCTTCATTGGATGATTTGGCATACACTGAAACTTTTCTGCCTGAATTAGTACTTTTGTGTCTCTGCGTTCGCCAAGTGTTTGCATTCTTCCCATTTTCTGCATCTCTGCTATGGGTGTTGATTTCAATGCTCCCAACATTATTCTAAGTGCCTGGTTTTGCACTTTATCTATATCTTGTAATGTGGTGTTTGATGCAGGACACCATGCAGCTGAACCATATTCCAGGTGTGGTCTTATGCCTTGCTGGTAAACTTTACTGAGTTATTCCCACTGGCTCCCCATGTGGTTCCACTTAGTTTTCTCAGGATAGCTAACTTCCTCCTGGCTTTTGTTGTTGCTTTGTTTATGTGCTGCTTCCATGTCAGTTTATCATCGAAAGTAACTCCGAGGTATGTGGGTTGTTTGTCTTCTTTCAAGAGCTCTTCATCTATTTTGATATGACCAGCTTTTTGTTTTGGTGAGAGGGTAAAGAGTGTAGTGCTGCACTTATCTGTGTTAATGCTGACACACCATCTATATATTATGGTGTGTGGTGACTTCAACAGACACTCTCAGAGCTGGGGCTACGATCATATCGACAAGAGAGGTGAGGAACTTGAGAGCTGTCAGGATGAAAATAATCTCATCCTTATTAACCAGCCAGCAGACTCACCAACCTTCTAGTCGAGAGCATGGCACACCACCTCTACACCAGATCTGGCATTTCACTCACCAGGCCTGGAATGGAACATCACATGTGTCGTTGGAAAGCAGCTTGGGGGTAGTGACCACAGACCAGTATTTCTGGAAATCCACAATGAATTTACCAAGGACAGCAGCACACTCACTAGGTGGAACTATAAGAGGGCAGACTGGAAAATGTACCAGCATTTAACCAGTGTTCTAGCTAAGGACATGAACTTGGACAAAGACATCAATAGAGCAGTGAGTGAATGTAATAGATGCATACTACATGCTGCTAGTAAAACCATACCCAGGGGGGCACGCAAAAACTACAAACCCTACTGGAATGATGAACTGGAAAAGCTGAAAAATGAAATGGAAACATCTAGACAGCAGGCTGAGAACAGACCAAGCCAAGAACATCACAACAAATATCAGCAAACAAAGGCTAAATTTCAAAGAGCCAAGTTACAAGCCAGACGGAGTAGCTGGAAAGAAAAAACAGAGTCGCTGAACCTAGAAAGAGATACTAGGAAATTATGGAAACTTGTAAAACAACTAAATGATGAAGGTACAGGGAGAAATACCAGGATCACACTTTATAAAGATAGAAACATTTTAACAGGTAAACATGCAGCTGATTATTTTGCAGATTCCTTTGCAGAAGACAATAACGTCAAAGTCAGCCCAGACAAACAACAGGAGGTTCGAGAGAACCAGCTAAACATTGGACAAGGCGAACCTATACCTGAAGTCATGGAGGCACCAATCACAATGAGAGAACTGGAGCATGTAATATCCAAATTGAAAATGAAAAAATCCCCTGGAGCTGAATGGAATGATTAGAAACCTGGGAATTGCAGCAAGAGCAAAGCTACTGCAGATCTTTAACACAAGCTGGTCCATGGGTAATGTACCACAGGCGTGGAGAGAAGCAATAATGATACCACTCCTCAAATCAGGAAAAGATGGCAACACAGTCTCCAACTACAGGCCCATCAGCCTCACAAGCTGTTTATGCAAAACAATGGAACGCATTATCAATCTTAGGATGCAGTGGTACCTTGAAAGTGAAAACCTTCTGGTATCAAGCAGGTTTCAGACAGTGCTACTCTACTTAAGATCAGGCAACCTACCTCTCCCAAGAGATTGAGGATGCCTTCCAAGAAAAGAAACTGGTACTAGCGGCATGGATAGACCTCAGAAAAGCATTTGATAAGGTCTGGAAAGAAGGGCTCCTAAAGAAATTGCGAAATTGCAGGGTTAGCTCAAGAATGTACAAATGCGTAAAAGCATACCTGCATAATAGAAGAGCCAGGGTACAATTAGATGGTCGCAAGAGCAAGAAAGTTGTACTGCGTCATGGAGTCCCCCAAGGAGGAGTCCTGTCACCCACACTTTTCTTGGTTTACATCAATGACCTAGTTGCTGAACTACCACACAGGATCAAAGTGGCAATGTATGCTGACGACCTGGTGATCTGGTGCACGGAAGAACATGCGACAGTGGCCACTAAACAAATACAAAGAGCTATCGATGCCATAACCTTATGGAGAGACATGATCGCCTACGTCGGAAGACATGGTACCAATAAATGAAGGAACTCTAAGTCAGGTACTCATTTACAGCTGGGTTGACCGGAAGAATGGTCGTGTCATGTGATAAATAACAACCAAAGTTTGTTTGTTTGTCTGGATGTGGTTTTGAACCTTGCACGCTGTAACCCGGTGATAGTAAGCAAGCTCTCTATCATCTAGACCACCGCTCTCCTCAAGTAGTAAAAGAATAAATTTAAGAGTAATTTTTATTTGATAAAATTGCAGTATACACGAGCATCAAGTATGCTGTCTGCTGGAGGCATAAGGCACCAGTTTTTAGTTCCTGAGAATGTACAACTGTTGATGTGTGGATCCAAGTTTCTGACCAACATCAAACAGCACTTCATTTTTAATCCACTATTATCCATATCCATGCTAGTGCTTATTTATGATTAACCATATGTGCGTATATTTAACATTATACCTTTCATATCGTTTCAGTGGAGCAATGTTTGCCAGTTATTACGACATCCAACATTCAATGATTGCTTTCTTTGATTGTCATATTCTGAGCATTTGAAGAACTAGGGGTGAGGCTTACATATGGACCACTTCTTCCTGTTGTCATCAGAGTGAGTTCGAAGTTTGAGCTAAGATAGCCTGTATATCTATTTGATATGTTGCCTTTCAGGTTCAAGGGTAGAAAAGTATTCTGGAGATGGCCCTTGTGTGTGCTGAGTATATTGTGGATTTTGTTGCCTCTTATATTTCGGTGGTACATTGTTTTTGTGGTCGGCCTCTAGGTTTACCATCACTGTATCTGTGTAGCATAGCTTGCTGTGGTATGATGTCTGATGGTAGTCGGCTGATGTGTGCAAACCATTTGATTGGTTGAATATATTCCAAGATTGGGGTGGTGCCAGTTTTTTGTCTACTGTCCTCATTCCTCAATCTGTCTCTTAGCGATATTCCTAGGATTCTGCATAAGCATGCCGTTTCAGCTGTCACAAGTTTACGTTAGTCTTGTGCTGTCGTTGTCCATGATTGGCTTTGTGATAGCACATCATTGGCATAGTTATCATTTTTAATAGTGTTATTTTGGTGTTTAAATCTACATTTTTGTTTCTGAAGACTGGTGTCATTTGCCCTGGGGCTTTGTATGCTTTGCTACATCTATTGTGTATTTCTTTTCTGCTCTTGTCGTCTGCTATGATATTGCTTTCTAGGTATGTGAATTCTGTCACTTGTTTAAGTCTGCTATTTCCAATATATATATATATATATATATATTTATTTTTCTATTCCTCCTATCTCATTACTTCTGTCTTTTCTATATTTATCTTCATGTTAAACGTTTGGCATGTTTGATGTAATATATCTATTTGTCTTTGTAGTTGCTCTTCTGGTGAAATGTTCAACATTTTACTTTCTTATATAGGAATAAGTGTTTTAGGTCAGTTTCTAGCGCTGATTTCATATTTGTGAATTTAAATTTTTTGGGAAAACCATTATATGTTCCGTTTCATTTATACTATATACCTTTTTAAAAATTTATAAATTGCAAAATAATTCTACTTTTTAATACTGCTAAAATATGTCTGACATATGTTGCACTATTTTTTCAACAGCTACTGTATTTTGAAATATTCTGAGCGAAAAATTGCTTCTAGATTTTGAAGAATATCTGCTGATTTATTCTGTTACCTGTGTGGATATTTTACCGATCAGGAACCCAAAACAATCCTGAAGTCGGATGTGTCAGGCCGAAAGGCGCAGATATCACAGCAATGCTGTAAACCATGGCACAACGCATTCCGTTCTCTGGACGACATCCTGCTAATCTGCAGGAGTTTAAGAACGAATGCAGAAGAAGAAGAAACATATATTTTGTGCATAAATTCAACTATAAAACATATATTTCGTGCATAAATTCAACTATAAAACACATAAGGTTCGTGCATTCCATGAACATTCTGCAAAAGACAAATAATTTTCTAGGCAATATTTTACTTGTAAATAATATTTAGTCATACACATTAACGTAACACCTTCAACACTAATTTGTACAGAAATAATTTGAAATGTAGTATTACGGACAATATATTGCTTGTAACATCACACCAGTTCGTGGTTTCACTCCATTAAAATTATTATGCAATTATATATTTCATTATTCTTGGTCATCGGTCATCTAAGACTACATGCATACATTCACAGATTGATGGCACGACTTTGAAGACAGACTTTAATATAAGGGCTAGACCTAACCAGCGGAGTAGTTACTATGTTTATTTTTGTAAAACAGTCAATTCTGCATAAATTCAAATAGAACTTTGCCTCATAGTAGAATATATACTGGGTATTTGGTATAAACTATTACATGTTGAAAAATCATGGACTGTTTAGTTCAAATAATGAATTATGTAATTAAGACAATTGTACATTTCCAAATATGATTGATAATGCTGGTTTTTACATTCTGAATTAATCAATTTTAAGTGTCTAGTTTCAAAATCAAGTAATTAGGTTTATATCTCCCTTATATGGATCTTGAACATGGAAAAAATTGTATGTAGTAAGCTTTCCTCAAAAAGTATGCTGAATGTACCAAAAATGTATAGATTTCTGCAAATACATAGTGTTATTGTTTTCATTAAATATTCTTCTTCGTCTTCTTTCATTCACTTGAAACATGTCTATATCTGTAATTCTGCCTCCTTAATAAAACTCACTGTCTTTTGTAGTTCATACAGTTGCCCATAGAGCTTTGATTCCAGTGTTGTTTCCTCTGGCCAATATGTCTGCCTCAACGTTTTTAATTAAACATAAGCACAGTAAAAATGGGTCAGGTTTCAGCTATACAACATATGAAGATTAACCGATTAATGGGATTATCTTACAAAATCTGGAAGATATGATGTACAAAATCAAACATATATATCATTTTTTTGACAGAAATGGCACATGAATAAATTAAGACTATACTAACAGTTATTTCTACTGATACACCAATTTCAATTTTAGGTTGCTGTAACACAAAAACCTTCACCAATAAACACAAAATGTAAGCTGTGTATGAAAATAGTTACTATAAGATTTTTTTTAATGTAACTTATTTTGGTAAGGATTGAGAGGTGATTTTTTTGTTAAGTCTTGGTACATCTAACCCCTTTCTTAAGCTTACTTCCCTTTAGTAGAAGTTAACTCGTGTTCCCTGAGCTCACGAATGAAACTACAAAGTTGCGTGTTGTGATTGTATTCTTGGTTTGCGGTGTGCTGGTCTCTATAAAGTCTATCTACTAAGACTTTTGAACGATTTATTTACTTGTTACTGTTTGCTTCAACGTTATTCTAAAGTATTATAGCCAGTTACTCTTAAATTTGAAATGATTTTCTAATAATCGGTATCTTTTACTTTCATTCTAGGTGCTGTGTATATTATGGCGAATCTTGACAGTGACTGCTGGTGTGAATTTGGACAAGATAGTGACTCTACCAGCGGAAACAGCGTATGTGGCCCCAGACGATCGATACAGAACCATCAAACACATAGTCCGGTATATGGACAGGTGGATAGAAAACGTCAGGGAGTACCATTCTGGCTGTTTTATCTGATTACAGCAACAAGTATCCAAATATTGCTGTATCGTTTGGGGAAAACGTTCGGCAACTACCTGGTCACACTCTACATGTTCATCAAACTACGTTACCTAGCCAATGCTATTGGTCAACTTGTTATAATAAACAAATTTTTGGGTACTTAATTTAACGTGTATGGATTTGAGGTTATGGACTATTTGTCTCGCCGTGATAGCTGGGCAGAAAGTCCCAGATTCCCAAGAATCACGCATTGTTTCTTTAAAATCCGTCAAATGACCAACATGCACGACTACACTGTCCAATGTGTATTGCCAATCAATCTTTTTAACGAAAAGATATTCATTTTCATCTGGTTCTGGTTGGTCTTTGTAGCCAGCCTCAGCGCCTTCAACTTCCTCATCTGGCTTTACACAATGATCTTTAGGCAGCATCGCCTCCGCTACATCCAGAAATTTCTTTGAATCAACGACTGCTACAAATCAGTTAGACAAAAAGATGGATGTGAAATTTTGCGAGCAGTACCTACGACAGGACGATATCTTTGTGCTCCGACTGGTTTGTAAGAACGCAAACGATGTTCTCATTTTGGAGCTGATCCTGCAGCTGTGGAACCATTACAGAAACAAGCCACTCTTCAGGCACGCAAACCAAATTAGCGATGACAACAGTAATGTCTGACTAGCTGTTCAAAAGTGGAAGACTGTTCAATCGATGAAGAGTTGGTTAGGAATTAAATCCGTAAATCTAGTGACCTCTGAGGATAACCATGACACTCGTCACCATAACGGGCACCATAATCATAACCACCGCCATCGCGACTACAGTCACCAGGATGTCGGAAGTAATTGTAACCATGATGTCTAGCTGGTTGGATTTAACACTCTACCACGACAAAACAGATTTTGAGATACGACATCACATGCAATGGAGAGTCAGGAGAAGAATTAGGTTCGGACACAGAAATTTTTCACGTGTAAGACAGACTTAAATAACACATTGTAAGTTATGCCATTACTGATGTTTTGTTTGAGGCATGTCCAGGTTGTACTCCAACACTTGGCCAGGTCCATAATATTTTAGCTTACACTTGTAGAAACTTGTTTGGTAGTAGATTGGTAACCTGGTTCATAAACTTAAATAGGTAGCATTATGATATATCATTGGTTCTGTTTAAAAAAAATTAAATTAGGGTGTGTGGTTGTGTGAGCTCGGAGCTGGGAACTTACTACAGACGTTAAAAAACTAATATAGGCCTTCGAAATACAAGTGTTATATACGAGTACATAACTTGGAATACAAGTGTTACATTTGAATAAGTAAACAAAAATGAGGGTAGAGAGGGGTGAGTGGCGCAGTGGTTAGTATACTTGCTGCGAAGCAAATGTTATGTACAAATACAAGTGTTATGTATAAGTACATGTCTTTGAATACTTGTGTTATATACAAATAGACATTGCATAGACAAAATTAGCGCAATCCCTACAGATAGTATAGGCTATGTAGGTAAGGAAAAAGTAGATGTGCATATAAGAGTCAATACTTTAAATAGTAGAATGATGAATAGCTTGTATGATATAAATATGTAAGCAAGCCGACATGATTTCATGTCAGACACGATGCAGGGACTAAATAATGGGAGGAGGAAAACCAAGAAAAGCTTGGACATTGAAGAGTGAAGTGGCCACCATTTCCTCTAGCCTCATCGCTATAAATATAAGTCGCTGGAGGACTGTTTTGTAGATGCTTCCAATGAAGTTCATTCAATTTGATCATTACTGGCTTCTTACTGTGGTCTACCTGTGTTATCACCTCAATGGAGCAATGCGAGTAGATAGTTTCAATGAAGTACTTTCACTACCCGACTGGAGCAATGCGAGTAGTTTCAATGAAGTACTTTCACTACCCGACTGGAGCAATGCGAGTAGTTTCAATGAAGTACTTTCACTACCCGACTGGAGCAATGCGAGTAGATAGTTTCAATGAAGTACTTTCAATACCCGACTGAAGGAATGCGAGTAAATAGTTTCAATGAAGTACTTTCAATACCCGACTGGAGCAATGTAAGTAGATAGTTTCAATGAAGTACTTTCACTACCCGACTGGAGCAATGCGAGTAGATAGTTTCAATGAAGTACTTTCAATACCCGACTGAAGGAATGCGAGTAAATAGTTTCAATGAAGTACTTTCATTGATCTACATTTTTGTTTCTGAAGATTGGTGTCATTTGCCCTAGGACTTGGTATGCTTTACTACATCTATTGTGAGCTGTAAAGAAATACACTATATATGTAGTAATTCATACCAAGCCCTAGGGCAAATGACACCAGTCTTTATAAACAAAAATATGTAGATTTAAACACTAAAATAACACTATTCAAAATGATTACTATGCTTACGTTGTGCTACCAATGCCAAACATGGACAACAACAGAACAAGACAAACGTAAACTAGTGACAGCTGAAATATTTTCTCAGATTGCAACGGCTCCCGGGTCGACCAAGCCTTAAATGGGTACCATATTAATCCAAGAAGTAAAGACTGCGAAGGAGAGGAGATGACTACCACCCTCATATAACAGAGCCACTGAAATGTGATATCGCTAACATCTCGCACCACTACGGCATTAATAAATGCTATGGGTAACTTTAGTTTTTTTTAAACAGTATTTAATGCATCTCTATCTTGAGTAAATTGTTCTATTCCTGCTCAGGGAGAAAGAATATTGACACACTTCTTTTCATGCATGTCGTAGGAGAAGTCTGAGGAAATTTGGGGGGATATGATGACCTGTAAAAAAGCATCGCCACGACTTGTCTAAATTTCTTGCCCTTGTTATTCTGTCAATGAAAATCCCCATGGATTACGAAGAGATAGAGACTAGTGGGCATTACACCTTTAGCTTTTTGTTGTAGACTTTCCAATTGACGGGAAAGTGTTTTCACTGCGGTGTGGTCAACAAATATGACTGAAGAATTATGAAGTTGTTGGCCCAGAATTGTGCACTATGCAGAGCGTGGCAATCATGAGATTGATCATTGACTAAACATACATCCTTAAACCTCCTTTCCACAAACATGCCCTATGACACTACCTTACATGTTACCTCATTTACACAACTGAATGGAACCTGTGTTTTTGTCTGAAATATGGTTGTCAAGAGCTACCTGCTTACAATGAGTGTTCTTTGTCTCATTCTGTGTGTTTTGTCTCACAATGCTTGTTTTATAATGTCTCACAATGTGTGTTTTCTGTCTCACAATGTGTGTTCTCTGTGTCTCACAATGTGTGTTCTGTCTCACTGTGCATGTTTTCTGTCTAAAAATGTGTGTTTTCTGTCTCACAATGTGTGTTCTCTGTGTCTCACAATGTGTGTTCTGTCTCACTGTGCATGTTTTCTGTCTAAAAATGTGTGTTCTCTGTCTCACAATGCATGCTCTCTGCCTCAAAATGTGTGTTCTCTGTCTCACAATGCGTGCTCTCTGCCTCACAGTGTGTGTTCTGTCTCACAATGTGTCTTTTATGTCTCGCAATGTGTTTTTTCTGTCTCATAATATGTGTTTCCTGTCTCCTAATGTGTATTCCCTTTCTCAGAATGTGTGTTCTCTGAGTAGATTGTTTAATGCATCACTGTCTTGAGTATGTTATTTGAGTATATTATTATATATATATATTATTTGAGTGTATTCTTGAGTATATTTTTAAGGCATCTCTGTTTTCTATATTGTGTTTAATGCATCTCTGTGTTGAGTAGAGTGTTTATTGCCTCTCCGTCGAGTATTTTGATTACTGCATCTCTGTCTTGAGTGAAGTGTTTACTGAATCTTTGTCTTCAGCATTTTGTTTAATGCCTCTGCCTTGAGTCAAACAAGCCCTGTTAGATAAAGTAGCAAAAGAAAGTGAAAACAAAGACCTCAGTTTAAAAAAGAAGAAAACAGAAATAATGGTTGTCTCGAAGAGCCATACACCACCAAGATGCAACATAATAATTAACGACACAAAATTAGCACAAGTTGAAAAAGTGAAATATCTTGGCACCCTGTTAACATCAGAAGGTCAATGGTCAAGTGAGATTAAGAACCCAACAGCACAAGCCAAATCAGCATTCCAAAAAATGAGAACCATTTTGTGCAATGGAAGACTATCAATGCAGACTGGAATTCGAGTGATGAGATGTTATATCGAACCAATTCTTTTTTATGAATGTGAGGCATGGACTGTAAACAAAAAATTCAAAGTGAATTAGAGGCTACAGAGATTTGGTTTCTTAGTAGAATGATGAAAATACCCTGGACAGCTAAGAAAACTAATGCAGAGGTTCTCACTGATGCTGGCGTAAAAAGATCAATCATATCAACATTAGGGGCAGACAGTCAAGATTTCTAGGGCATGTGCTGAGAAGAACACAGCTTGAACACTTAATAACCACTGGAAAAATCAAGCGGAGAAGAGATAGGGGACAACAAAGAGAAAAGTTGCTAAATGGACTAGTATTATGGCATGGTAGTTCACCAACACAAGAGACAGAGAGTCATGGAGAAACATGATCGCCTGCGCCACTCGGCATGGCACTTGAGTGATTGATTGCCTTGAGTAGATTGTTAAATGTTTTTTTCTCTCTTGAGCATAGGCCTATTGTTTAATGTCTCTCTATTTTGAGTAGAGTTTTTATTGCACCGATGTATTTATGTATATATAAAACCATGATAATCAGCAAAGACACAGGAGATAAACATAAACATACAGGGAGAGAAACTACAACAAGTAAAACAGTATCAATATCTTGGACACATAGTCACAAATGATGGCAGATGTGAAACAGAAGTTAAAAGGAGAATAGGAATGGCTAAAAGTACCTTCAATGGCATGAGGAAATTATTAATATCTAAACAAATTACAAACAAGTTAAAAATGAGAATTATAAAATGCTACATCTATTCCATATTAATGTATGGCTCAGAAACATGGACACTAAATAAACAATTAGAAGACAAAATTGATGCCTTTGAGATGTGGGTATATAGAAGAATAGTGAGAACATCATGGAAAGAGAAGAAAACAAATAAAGAGGTGCTAAAGACACTTAATATGAAGAAAGAACTACTAAGAAAAATAAAGATCAAGCAAATAAAATACTTTGGACACATTAAAAGACATGACACCCTATTGAAGACCTTACTTCAGGGTAAAGTCAAAGGGAAGCGAGCAAGAGGTAGGCAGAGATACACGTGGGAGAGTAACATTACACGATGGACAGGTTACAGTCTTGCAGAGTGCACCACCAAGACAAGAGACAGTAGATGTTGTAGATACGTTGCAGCCAACCTTCGTTGCGGAGACGGCACTTGATGATGATGATGATTTAGTAGAGTGTTTAATGCACTGCTGTGTTGAGTAGAGTGTTTAATGCACCGCTGTGTTGAGTAGAGTGTTTAATGCACCGCTGTGTTGAGTAGAGCGTTTAATGCACCGATATGTTCTTCTTCTTCTGTGTTTGTTCTCAAACTCCTGCAGATCAGCAGGATGTAGTCCGGAGAACGGAATGCGTTGTGTCATGGTTTACAGCATTGCTGCGATATCTGCGCCTTTCGGCCTGACACATCCGACTTCAGCATGGCTTTGGGTCACTGACCCTATATGGGATGGGACAGCCAACTCCATCCCATAACCTCCTCCTTAGTCGCCTTTTACGACATACGTGGAAGGTAAACAGTGTTGCTATTCTTTGCTCCCCTTTCGGGCCACGACAACACACGGGCGGCACCGATGTGTTGAGTATAGTGTTTAACATGTATTCTCCGTACATAAGTATTCACACATCAGAATGTCTGAATTTCTTTGTTTAAAAAAAAAAAAAAAAAGGTCTGATGAACAGATTGTCCCATCTTACTTTTTCCCCTATTCACGAAATTTCACAAATAAATACAAATATGTCTTTCTGTAGTATCTGGACATTCACACAATAAAAATCCTAAATGAGCAATGCCATAAAGGGAAGCATCACTTCCAGTCTCATGAAACCGTTTGTATATTTGATCTTATTTCCCTAGTACGTTCTGTGTGAAAACCTGTGCTTGGACTTCTAGATCAGTGAGCAAAAATAATAGAGACTCTTGTTTATAGTCAAGTCGCAGAAGACGACTGATACAATTTGGGGGATCATTGTCACATCCTGTCTACATTTCTTACTTTTCTTCTCTATTAAATAATCCCAACGGATGACGAAGAGATGCGGGCCAGTGTATATTGCCTCTTTGTCCTTTTGTGGTTGATTTTCTAGGTCATGAGGAATGTTAGATCTGCCATCACTGCGGTTGAGTCAAATCTGACTGAAGAATTATAAAGCTGTTGGTCCAGAAGTGTGTGCTATGCTCCTTGCAGGATGTGGTAATCATGGGATACTGGCGAACCGGAATAAATTCCTTTGGTGACAAAACATGCTTCCTTAAACCTCACACACAAACATGCCTATGAGACAACCGTATATGTTAATTCAGTTACACACAAATATGCCTATGAGACAACCTTATGCCCGTGTATTGTCGTGGCCCGAAAGGGGAGCAAATAATAGCAACACTGTTTACCTTCCATGCATGTCATACGAGGCGACTAAGAAGATGGAGTTGGCTGTCCCATCCCATATAGGGTCAGTGACCCAAAGCCATGCTGAAGTCAGATGTGTCAGGCCGAAAGGCTCAGATATCGCAACAATGTTGTACGCCATGACACAACGCATACCGTTCTCCGGACTACATCCTGCTGATCTGCAAGAGTTTGAGAATGAGCACAGAAGAAGAATAAGAAGACAACCTTACATATTACTTCAGTTACACACAAACATGCCTATAAGACAACCTTACATGTTACTTCAGTTACACAACTTAATGAAACCTGTGCTTTTATTTGACACATTGATGTCAAGAGGCATGCCCCATCGAGGCCAACTCCTTGACGTGGAGATGGGCTTAGTCCAGCTAACAGAGGCTGGAAACTAAGATTGGTCGGGCCAACCCAATATCGAGCAGGGTCACAATCCTGCCCAAGCAAGCACATGTGCTGAAGTCAGAGATGCCAGGCCGAGAGGCACATCAGCAACCATGGTATCATGCAACCCGAATAGTTGACACTAAACCAGTTAAGGGAATAACACTGGTCCACAGAGATAGATATCCACAGAAAGATGTATGGGAGCACTGAGGAGCTTTCAAATACAGCAGCATTTATTAATAAAACAGGACTTGCTGTGTAGACATGTCAAACTGCGAACGAGAAGAAGAAGAAGAGTCATGTGTATTTTCTGTTTCACAGTGTATGTTCTGTCTCACAATGTGTATTCTCTGTCTCACAATGTGTATTCTCTGTGTAACAATGCGTATTCTCTGTCTCACAATGTGTGTTCTCTGTCTCACAATGTGTGTTCTCCGTCTCACAATGTGTAAGTTCACAGAGAAGACTTCACCAGATACAAGTATATACCGATGGGTCAGCAACTAGTGCAGTGAAGAATGGAGATGCTAGAGTGTATATAAAATATCAAGAAAAAGACAATAAAACCATATGTTTACCAACTGGAATCTTCTGCTCCAACTACTCTGCAGATGTGCAGTTCATAAAAATTGCCGTGGAAAAAATTAAGAACATAACAAGCCAATGTCAACAGGTGATGTGTCTTACTGGTGCGATGTCTGTAATACACGCACTTGACAGAAATACGAGAAGTGTACATTCAAAGAAGATTAGTACAACAATGGATATCATCCAACTTTGACGTACCATTAAATGAAAAGGCAGACACGCTGGCAAAAGATGGAGCAACACGGTAACAGAAAAAAAATCTACAAAAGAGGCCCTACAAAGAGATGATGACCAAAGAAATGATGAAGATCTAGGCAGAGATACAACTGGGAGGGAAACACCACGAGATGAAGAGGTTACAGTCTAGCAGAGCGGACCACCAAAATGAAGAGGCAGATAATGTTGGAAGTCCGTTGAAACCACCTTTCACAGCTCACACGGTTGTTCTATGTTAATACAATGGGACATAAAACCCAACCAATAGTAGCATCCAGAGAGAAATTAATGTTCATTTCAGAAAACTACAATATTATCGCCATACTACACATGACAGTCTAGAAAAAAAACCGTAATGAAGAGGATCATGTCAGAGAAATGAGAAAATAGGCATGAAGTCACAATGACAGAAAGATTAGCTAAAGATGGGCATGAGTTTTTAAAGGCTGTGATGTACATATTTGAAAAATATACTGTGTAATATGACCTTGTCATTAGAGGTGAGAGAGTTCTGCAGTGCTATATAACCCCTATACTAACATATGGGTGCGAGTCATGGACAATAAACAAACTCGAAAGTAAGAAATTAGAGACAACAGAGATTTGGTTCTATAGAAGAATGCTGAGAATACCATGGATTGCTAGAAAAACTAATGTTGAGGTGTTGAAAGAGTTAAATGCGAAACGGACCTTAATCAACAATATAAGAAAAAGGCAATCTTCTTTTTTTGGCCACTTCATGAGACAGGCAGGTTTAGAGAATATAATCACAACAGGCAAGATTGAAGGCACCAGAGACACAGGGCGACAACGTGAGAAAATATTAGACAGTTTGACAACCTGGCACGGCAAGGAAACAACAACGACTTTGATACATAATACTGTGGACAGAGAGCTGTGGAGAGCCATGATCGCCTACGCCACACTGCATGGCACCTGATGATGATGATGTACATTTTGACATGCTACCTCATCATGCTACCTGCTGATGTCGGCTAGAGTATAGTATGAGAGTATAGTTTGAGAATATCAATGATCGTGATAGTATTCAATCAATCAAGTGTCATGATAAGTGGCGTAGGTGATGATGCTTCTCCACAACAATGTCTCTTGTATTGTTAAAAAGTTCAGTTTGTGACTTCTTTTTGTGCCATAGTAGCAAC
Source organism: Meghimatium bilineatum (assembly GCA_034231615.1). Taxonomy (NCBI): domain Eukaryota; kingdom Metazoa; phylum Mollusca; class Gastropoda; order Stylommatophora; family Philomycidae; genus Meghimatium; species Meghimatium bilineatum. The sequence continues at coordinate 35,271,676 of CM067304.1, forward strand.
CCACCCAGAAATTTCTCTCTTTGTGTTCCTCAGTCTCTTCTCCCCTTGATCTTTCCGGTGGTTACTAAATATTAAGTTTTACTTTTCTCGTCACGGACCCTTAAAATCTTGATTGTTTCTAATTTTCGCTATCATTTGTCGTTTTACTCCAGCATCTCTGAGAACTTCTACATTTGTTTTCTTGTCTGTTCATTGAATATTCATCATTCGTCTTAAAAGCCACATATCAGTTGCCTCCAGCTTATCTTGGGTACGTTTGTTTACTGTCCATACTTCACTTCCATTTTGACAGCATGGGTAGACTTTGTATCAGTTTCCAGCCTGTATGTTGTATCTGCACCAAAATATACCAGCAGGTTGAAAACATATCCGGTGATGGAGTCGCAGAGTCCGTATGACCTTATATGGTATTTTTTTGGCTTGCTTGCATTATATTGCTTGTGCTTGTGCATTATAAATCTTCCATTGTGACCTATAACCATCTCATCTATACATATGTTTTCAGAGGGATAGAATGCATTCTGAAATCTCGCAACTAATTCATTTATGAACGGCTCTATTTTACATTTACCCTGTGCATCAGCTCCAGCCGCATGAAGCATTGATTGGTAAATCAATAAGAATTTGGTCCTGCTGAAAATTGATCCAAACCAGGAGCTACTTCTGTGTGTTTTTGTGGACCAAAATCCTTTATAGAATTTTTGGGGTCCAAACCCATGTTTATCAGGGTGGCGAGAAACTTCATAAAAATATTTCGGTCGAGTGGAATCCATTTCGAATAAGTAGAATATTTCATTCGAGATGTATTCATTTTAAATTTCTGCTAGGCATAAGAATTTACATTGGCTATTAGATTGTCAATTATTGGTTCTGTCATCAAGGATAGCAAATACTGGAGAGGTGAGGCATTGTCAGGAAGGTCAAGTTTGCTGCCAGAATGTATCTGTCTGAAGTGAGACACTCCTATAATCTCTCCTTCTAGGGCTTCACGCCACACAGCATCAGTCCTATGCCTACCTTGTTGATTTGTGGAAGTTTGATGCATAGGTCTACTTGTAGCATTAGTAGGCCTAGAAGTACCAGCTAAATCCTCTGAATCAGATTCATCACTACTATTAGACGCTTCTTCAGAGGAACTAACATTTCTTGATCTGATGCAATCAGTTGCTAAGTTTTTAATAAAACATACACCAGTTTGCTTTGGTTTCTTACTTTTCGGCGAAAAGTCATGTAAACACATACTATAAAGCCGTTATAGTGGCGATCGGTCAACAAAAAGTTAAATATAAGTTTTGTGATTCGCTGTATTTCTTTGTGTTTTTTTTTAATTAGTTGTTCCAATACTATTTGAAAAAAGCACAGTGTCGTCTGCGTAGCGTAGTTCAGGTATTTCAAAACCACCGATGTTTAAAGCGTGGTAGTCAGCGTTGTGTATGTCTTCTCTCACATTATTCATTATATTTTCTGCTTAGATGTTTAACAGGTATGGGAGAGTGCGCATTCCTGTCTTACTCCACTCTGTACCTCAAACCACTCTGAGAGATCCGCCTTCTAACTTCACTGCAGCTTTTTGATATTGGTAAAGCACTTCTATAAGACAGGCAGATGTCTTGGGAAACCCATGCTGTTCATTATCTGCCATAATTTCTGGCGTTGGACACACTATAACGCTCTTGAGTAACTTTTTTAACGAAGCACATGTGCAGGTCAATTGAGAATTCCCTACACTATTCTACGATAATTCTCATGTTAAGAATCTTATCTGTTGTTCATATGCCCGATCTGAAACTGCCCTGTATTTCGTTTATCTCTCTCCAATTTTTATTTGATTATTTCATTATGATGTTTATCATTATTTTACTTGCTTGACATATAAGGGCTATCAAATGCCTTTGTACTTACATCGGCCATGTTCTCAGAATGAACAGCCTAAGAATACCCCAGCAGTCACTATATTGGGTGCCACCTGAAGTAAGAAGAAGAGGGAGACCTAGAGAAACTCTACAAAGAACCATTAATAGAGAATGCATGTCAATGAACCTAAGCAACACGCAGGAATTAAAAGACCTGGCAACACAAAGACAGAAATGGAAAGCTATGGTTCATAAACCATGCGCCGCCTATGGCCCTGGAGGAACATAACATAACAAATGCCTTTGTGAAATCAATGAAATTATAATACAAAATACGTTGATGTTGTTAATGCTTTTCTATCAATATTTTTTGGTTAAAAATACGTTATATGATACTTCTGTTTTTGCGGGGACCAGCCTGTTCTGCTAAAAAAGTCATCTGACACAGTTTAATATGATTCATAAAGTCAAAACAGGTGATGTACGTAGGAAATGGGTGGAATCATTAGAGATAGCAAAAACGCGGGGATCACTACGAAAACTCACGCTTATCTTTGTAATATGTACTTATTGCGCAAAACTGAAATCCAACAGGTAGATCGAGGAATAGAGTAATAAAGTTTTGCTAGTTAGAGACAAACATAATAACACACACACAAATGTGTGTGCTTATCTTTGTCCCCAACACGCGGGCGGGGGAGGGGAGGAGGGAACGAACCAGTCGACCAATTAGTTAGCCTCGCCACTACAACAGATGGTCAGCCAATGGACCAACCAGACATGCTTATTACTCTTCGTGAGTCCTTACGATCAGAGGATTTTGAAATGACTGAGCATGTGTCAATATCGAGATGCGCGAATTGGAAGTGAAGATATGGACCTTGGTCGTAGAAAACACCTAACAAAGATGTAAAAAAAGAGCAGTGAATCAACATAGAACCGGAACCATCAGCCGTTATACCCTGAGAGATTTACTGAAGCGGAAATTTGAACACCTATAAACGTGTCCGGTGTGTGGAGAGGATAATCAACATACCTAATAACTAATAATAACTAATATTTTAAGAATGATCTTTAACAGTAGGTCTACCCTGCTAGAATGGGTGATTGGCTAATAGTATTGTCTGTTTCAGGTTGTCTTTCTTGGGAGTGATATCACTAACGATTGTGCTTTTTTTCTAAGCCATGTGTTTTTCTAGCCAATAAAAAGGAATAGAAAATATTGGGGGAAAAGATAAATAAATAAATTCGTTCAATGTGAAATCAACATCATACCAAGGGAAGCAACTATAAAAATAAATGGAAAATTCAGGGACAATTACTCTAAATTAAAGAAAAAAGTGCTAAAAAGTTTGATCTGAATTTACAAAAATTAGAAGTCTCAAAAAATCATGTAAGAAAGTGTGAAACTAGAAACCTTATATATGATAATACTAATTACTTATATTCAGTTATTCTTTCACGTTGAACTAGTCACCAACTTAGTTAATAAACAATATATAATAATTATTAGGCCCTATCATATAAATGGATTTACACAAAATTACACTAGTTTACTGTATAAACACCACAGCTAGGCAGGCCTTGAAATTTGTATTTCAACGATACCTCAGCAACCAAGTCAGTAGGTCAATTCTGAGAAAAGTTATCAATTTTTTGGTAAAATATTAGCGAAAAAAAATTACATGAGAACATATAAGAAAATATGAACTGGTGAAGAAAGTTGTGACCAAACAGCAGAGTTAACAATTTATGAAATATCTTAGTGACTAAGTTATTTATGATGGAAATATGCATAAAACTATACATTTTTGTGTTCGGGAAGGTCAGACGCATCTGCTGAATGCATTGTACACATTTTCAGATGTGATTTGGGGTAATAAACATTAAAATGGCAATATTGTCATTTTACAATATTTACACATAAATATTGTTCTTTAAAAATTCAATAGCAATTACAAGCGACTTCCATAAAACGTTAAAATTTCATATATAAAGAGAGAGATGGTTGTTGAATTTGTTAGGCATGGTGGCAATGGTTTCACATAGATTTTACAATCAAACTAATTCGATACACATGTGCAAAAGTGAAAAACACTTATTGAACACTTATCGGCTTGTTGAAATCCTTGCTGTAAATTTTACATAACATATTTTCAACTGCTACCTTCGGGATCCGATGTAGAAACGGGTGACAAACTGAAACAGTCCCCTATTATAGGCACTGATGTCGTTTCACGATGCTTTAATGATAATTGAATTGGTCAGTATCTGGAAAACTGTCCCCACAATTATTTATAAAGGGATGTAACCAATTGTGTCTTAAAAAATGGTAAAAAATAATATTAGTGCTAATGCCTAAATACAATCATCGGGCATGTCCTACAAGCAGACATCAACAGAATACACCACCAATCTCTTGAATGGATACCTTCAGACAAAAGATCCAAAGGTAGACCTAAAGAAACACTCAGAAGAACAATACTTACAGAAAGTAAAACAATCAATATTCATACTATTCAAGAACTGCACAGAATAGCTTTGAACAGACAGGATTGGAGAGATCTGACCTCTGCCCTATGCGCTAACTTCAGCGCAAAAGGAGAATGAATTAATGAATATAAATTCTTTCGTCGGAGATACTAGATACTAGAATTAGATCTGCTCACCCTCGCCTTCACTCAGTCAGTAGAATTAAAGTAGGCCCTAACTACTAAATTGACAACTTTCTTATCTAGACTCTGGTGTTATTTGAGTTCGCGAACAGATGGCATCTTGCCACCCAAATACTAAAATATTGTCATACTCTCAGATATAGGCCTATATCCTGACCAAAGTAAAAGATTCACATCTACGGATTACCATCAAATTGAGTCTTCAGGCTTCAGCCTCAACCTTCTATTTTGAAGTCTTTCGATGTCATTTCCCTTTTTGCAGCAGTTCTCCTAGGCTCTACATAGTAGACTATAACTATAGCCCAAAGTTTGGATCACAGTGTTGTGATGCCGTCGTAGCCATCTATAATCTACGTCTATTCCCTTCGGCTTGATATCAGTTACTCTAAGGGGGCAGATCTATTAATCAGCATCATATTGATAATAATGATAAGGTACTTGAACATTAAAATTCTGGTAGTTCTAAAAGTGTTGCTTAGGCCATAAAAAACTTTTGATTTGATAGTGGTCAATATACTAGGCCTAATCACTAATAAATACAAATAAATTGAAGTATTGGTCTACTCTGTAGGCCTATGCTGTAACAGTGTAAGTAGGTAGTGTAAGTAGTCCTATCATCAACAAGTGCTGTCTCCGCAATGAATGTTGAGCACAACAGACTTCCAACATCCCCTCTCTTGTGTTGGTGATGCACTCTGCTAAATTGTAACCTGTCCCTCTTGTGATGTTACTCTACCACATGTATTTTTGTCTACCTCTTGCTCTCCTCCGTTCAACTTTACCCTCAAGTAAGGTCTTCAACTTCAAGTAAGGACTTCAAGTAGTCCTATAGGACATTTTTTGCCAAAGTTTTGTCTTTTATTTGATCAAATGTTGAATTTTGTCTTTTATTCGCATTACCTGCACAATATAGATAAACAACTTCTGTGTGTGTGTTGAATCTCGAGCATGTTTGCACAAGTTTGGATTATAAGACTTGTCTCACTCACCCCACTGACACTGAAATCAATCATGACACTGATAGTGATATAAATTAACTGAGAAAAATTTAACACTTGCGCTCTCGTCACTCTCATTATTCTGCATTAACATATTATAGTGCCTATTATATATTATGTATAATAACCAGAAGATAATCAGACAAATTGGAGAGTGCTGCAGTAACACAAATAGGAAATGATAGCACTAAGGATAAGATAATTCAATTTTGCTACCTCTAAAAAGCTCATAAATAAGTATATATAATAAATGTAATATACCGGTAGGTTTAAATGAAAAAAACAACACAGCAAGGACATTTCTTAAGTTGCATTCAATGAAACCTTTATCAAGAAACAAAATCTACACTAACAATTTTATTAAAACTGATAGAAGGAATGACAGGGCACAAGATCAATGGGAAAATAATAAACAGTTAAAGATATGCAGATAACACAGTCCTCTTGGATGAAAGTGAACAGAAGCTACGATTAAGAAACCAAGTAGACAAATTAAGCTCAGGTTATAGATTAGATATTAACACTACAAAACAAAATTCATGATAATCAGCACAATCAAAGAGGAGCATACACTAAATATAAAATACATGGAATATACTGCAACAAGTAGATCTTTACCTGTATCTTGGACACATATTCATAAAGGATGGTAGATATGAAGCAGAAGCTAAAAGGAGAAAATCAATGGCTAAAAGTACTTTCAATGAAAGGAATAAAATATTAACAGCATAACAAATCCGGCTCTGTGGCGTGTAGTACAGAGCATGTCTTTGCCAGCCAAGGTACTGAATCCGAATTGTATTGTGCATCTGGACTATTCTAAAAGCAATGGTATACTACTGAATGTATTTATGAAGATAAAAATAGGTAGATGTATTAACAAAATAAAACAACCTAACAACGTGATACAGAGACAGATGACGTTTTGGCTAAAAAGCCTTCATCAGGACAAACCAAAGACATGAGTACAATGAATCTTACATGGAGACAAACATGGTTATGATAGGGAGGGAGGAAAAGGAGAGATAGTGGAGGAAGCAAAGATGGAGCAGCATGACAGGGAAGAAGAAGGTATAGGGAGAGTATAGTGGTAAGTAGGAGAGAAAGTGTACAAAAGAAAATGAGAAGTGAAAATAGATAAGATGTAATAGCAAGTAAAATAAGATAAATTAAATAAATAAATTGAATAAAATAAAATAATATACTTACTTCAAAAGTAGCAATAGGCAATGAGTATAAACAATATACAGTCGTAATGTAAGGGAAGAGCAAAAGAAGATGGTACAAGAGATCTGATGAGAGAGAGCACGAGAGAGAGACAGAGGGCAAATATAGAGCAGAGGAGAGAGACGATTAATAGGAACAGACAATGGTGGAAAAAAATATAGTGATGATATATGAAGGTGAAGATAGTGAAACATTAGTGATAATAGGTAACTTAGCATCAGATACGTGTTGTGCTACTGATATGACTAAAAATGAATAAGCCCAACATTGGACTGAAAGGTCGGAAGTAGACTAGTGAGTAGACAAGGCTATTGTGATGAATACATTTGACAGGATTTATTCAGGACAGGACACAAGAGATTAAACAGCCAATTAAATAGACTAAGACTGGTTCCATCAACTCTGTGTTCATGTGGGCAGGCAGCACAGACCGCAGTACATATCCTGCAAGACTATATTACACTAAACAAGGTGACGGAGGAGCACTGGCCCACAGACAGACATCCACAGAAAGCTGTATGGGAGCACTGAGGAGCTTTCAAATACAGTAGCATTTATTAAGAAAACTGGACTTGCTATGTAGACATGTCAAAGTACGAATGAGAAGAAGAAGAAAACTAGACGTTGTGTAGACATGTTAAACTGGAAACGAAAAGAAGATTATTCAGCCTTTCTCAACAGAGCAGCATGTCAGATGCAGACTGAGTGTGCCACTCGTAGCATAAAACTTTGTAGTTTCAAGTGATTATCTCAACGGATCTCCAAAAAATAACTTGTAAACAGGATATCACTGTCTAGTATTGAACCTGTGCTGACATGGATTTTAAGGAAAATGATTTACTTACTATACCACGAGATCACATGGTGTTACCCCAATGCTTGTTATATTTAAACTTCCAAACAACTTCTTGTTGGCTGTAGATCTTACCAACCACTAATATTACACTTTAACACAAACCTACTGACCACTAATGTTACACTTTAAGACAAACCTACTGACCACTAATATTACACTTTAACACAAACCTACTGACCACTAATGTTACACTTTAACACAAATCTACTGACCACTAATGTTACACTTTAACACAAACCTACTGACCACTAATGTTACACTTTAACACAAACCTTCTGACCACTAATATTACACTTTAACACAAACATACTGACCACTAATGTTACACTTTAACACAAACATATTGACCACTAAAGTTATACTTTAACATAAACATACTGACCATTAATTTTATACTTGAACATAAACATACTGACCACCAATGTTACCAATATTTGAACACAAAATATACTGACCGTTAATGTTATATTTGAACATAAACAATCTGACCACGAATCTTACCAATATTTGAACACACAATATACTGACCGTTAATGTTATACTTGAACATAAACATACTGACCATTAATGTTACACTTGAACACAAACATACTGACCGTTAATGTTATATTTGAACATAACATACTGACCACCAATGTTACCAATATTTGAACACAAAACATACTGACCATTAGTGTTATACTTGAACATAAACATACTGACCACTAATGTTACCAATATTTGAACACAAAACATACTGACCGTTAATGTTATACTTGAACACAAACATACTGACCATTAATGTTACACTTGAACACAAACATGCTGACCGTTAATGTTTTATTTGAACATAAACATACTGACCACTAATGTTACCAATATTTGAACACAAAACATACTTACCACCAATGTTACCAATATTTGAACACAAAACATACTGACCGTTAATGTTATACTTGAACACAAACATACTGACCATTAATGTTACACTTGAACACAAACGTACTGACCTTTAATGTTACACTTGAACACAAACGTACTGACCATTAATGTTACACTTGAACACAAACGTACTGACCTTTAATGTTACACTTGAACACAAACGTACTGACCTTTAATGTTACACTTGAACACAAACGTACTGACCTTTAATGTTATATGTGAACATAAACATACTGACCACTAATGTTACCAATATCTGAACACAAAACATACTGACCACCAATGTTACCAATATTTTAACACAAAACATACTGACCAGTAATGTTATACTTGAACATTAACATACTGACCATTAATGTTACACTTGAAAACCTACTAACCACTAATGTTACACTTGAACACATTCTGACCACTAATGTTACACTTGAACACATTCTGACCACTAATGTTACAACAGAAAACAAACCTACTGACCACCAATGCTTGAAAATAAACATACTGACCACTAATGTTACACTTGAAAACAAATCTGCTAACCACTAATGTTATCAATACCTGAACACAAAGATACTGGCCACTTATGTTACATTTGAAAAAAAAACATACTGACCGCTAATGTTACCAATATTCAAGTACAGACATACTGACCACTAATATTACCATTACCTGAACACAAACTTACCACTAATGCTACACTTGAAAACACAAATCTACTGACACCACAAGCCTGCCAAACATTGTTTGTATCATAATACTTGATATATTTCCCAGAAAAGTCTCAACTACATGTCATCCCTGTCTTACTCCTGTTTGCGTGCAGCCAATCGTAGAATACACGCACCCAGAAATATTCATCTTCTCTTGAACTTACAAAGTAAGTTATCCAGGAAACATCTCTGCATTCAACAGACTGCCACTGCTAGACAACATTCAAACAGCTCGTGGCAAACTCTGATAACAATTCAGCGTTCATCTACAGTAAACAAAAATCTGTTTGGAAGTTCCAGTATGGCACTTGATGCTCCTGAACTCAAGTATTTGGGGTAAGTTTAATATTTGATTGCAGTAACTGAGTGTTCTGTTACATCTCTTGTATTGTAGTAACTGAGTGTTCTGTTACATCTCTTGTATTGTAGTAACTGGGTGTTCTGTTACATCTCTTGTATTGTAGTAACTGGGTGTTCTGTTACATTTCTTGTATTGTAGTAACTGGGTGTTCTGTTACATCTCTTGTATTGTAGTAACTGGGTGTTCTGTTACATTTCTTGTATTGTAGTAACTGGGTGTTCTGTTACATCTCTTGTATTGTAGTAACTGGGTGTTCTGTTACATTTCTTGTATTGTAGTAACTGGGTGTTCTGTTACATCTCTTGTATTGTAGTAACTGGGTGTTCTGTTACATCTCTTGTATTGTAGTAACTGGGTGTTGTTACATCTCTTGTATTGTAGTAACTGGGTGTTCTGTTACATCTCTTGTATTGTAGTAACTGGGTGTTCTGTTACATCTCTTGTATTGTAGTAACTGGGTGTTCTGTTACATCTCTTGTATTGTAGTAACTGGGTGTTCTGTTACATTTCTTGTATTGTAGTAACTGAGTGTTCAGTTACATTTCTTGTATTGTACGAGGCGTGTTCAAATGAAAACGGGACTTGTTACACCACGCGTGATAGAGCGCACTGATATTGATGACATTTTGCACTAGTAATGAGTATCCAATAATTTACATACGGTCACGTGTTCATCTTCCCAGCATGCATATGTGCTGCAGAAGACTGTTAACAATATGGCGGGTGTGATTCCGAACCCGTCCAAAGTGAATCAGCGTGCTGTGATCCAGTTTCTTTCATTTGAAGGATGTCAAGCAGTAGACATTTATCGGAGAATGAAGGCAGCATATGGTGACAAATGTTTGTCGAGGACTAGAGTGATGGAGTGGGTGCGTATGTTTAAAGACGGACGTGAATTAACGGCAGATCTTGCACGGCCAGGTCAGGCGCATATTGTTGCAACAGAAGAAGCCATAGCCGTGCTTGATAAAGCAGTACTGACTGACCGTCGTCGGAGCATTCGTTCGCTTGCAGAAGAATTCCATATGTCAATTGGGACAGCCCACATGGTTGTTCGGAAGAAATTGAACTAGCAACTTTTTCTCGGACGGCATTCGACGTCTACCTAAACAGTGGGATGCTTGCCTAAATGCATACGGAGATTTTTTCTGATGAACCCAGGTGCATTCTTATTCACAAGTGGTTGCTTTGTTCAATTCCGTTGAAAATATTAAATTGCGTATGATACTTTTTAAATAAATCCACAAGTCCCGTTTTCATTTGAACACGCCTCGTAGTAACTGGGTGTTCTGTTACATCTCTTGTATTGTAGTAACTGGGTGTTCTGTTACATTTCTTGTATTGTAGTAACTGAGTGTTCTGTTACATCTCTTGTATTGTAGTAACTGGGTGTTCTGTTACATCTCTTGTATTGTAGTAACTGGGTGTTCTGTTACATTTCTTGTATTGTAGTAACTGGGTGTTCTGTTACATCTCTTGTATTGTAGTAACTGGGTGTTCTGTTACATCTCTTGTATTGTAGTAACTGGGTGTTCTGTTACATTTCTTGTATTGTAGTAACTGGGTGTTCTGTTACATCTCTTGTATTGTAGTAACTGGGTGTTCTGTTACATCTCTTGTATTGTAGTAACTGGGTGTTCTGTTACATTTCTTGTATTGTAGTAACTGGGTGTTCTGTTACATCTCTTGTATTGTAGTAACTGGGTGTTCTGTTTCATTTATTGTATTGTAGTAACTGGGTGTTCTGTTACATTTCTTGTATTGTAGTAACTGGGTGTTCTGTTACATCTCTTGTATTGTAGTAACTGGGTGTTCTGTTACATCTCTTGTATTGTAGTAACTGGGTGTTCTGTTACATCTCTTGTATTGTAGTAACTGGGTGTTCTGTTACATCTCTTGTATTGTAGTAACTGGGTGTTCTGTTACATCTCTTGTATTGTAGTAACTGGGTGTTCTGTTACATTTCTTGTATTGTAGTAACTGGGTGTTCTGTTACATCTCTTGTATTGTAGTAACTGGGTGTTCTGTTACATCTCTTGTGTGTGTGTTTGTATATATATCATATAGAACATACTTATATAAGAATAACTCTTGACTGAATATTAATGACAGTATTAGTCAAATGTTTAAAGCATATTTTTTTGTATAGTCACATGTTTAAAATATAAATTTTGAGTTAAGTCACATGGCTAAAATATAAATTCTGAGTGTAGTCACATGGTTAAAATATGAATTCTAAGTGTAGTCAAGTGGTTAAGACGTACACTTTGTGTGCAATTTTGCATTTAAAACATAACAAAACCTATTGTCATAATATAAGTGCTCATGTGTCATCTGTTGTTGGGCCCAAGAGGGGACCAAGAGTGACACTTATCTACCATGTACGTTGTAAGAGGGTGGTTCGAAGGTCTTTGGGTAGTGGTTGCCCCATCCGATCTCATAGAAGGCCAAAATGAGTAGATATTGCAGCAAAACTTTAAACTATGAAACAATGTATTTCATTCTCCAGATACATCATGCTATTCAACATGAGTTTGAGAATGCATGAAGAAGATCATAAAAAGTTGTCAGCCAACACTGTCTCCCTAAATTGCTTTTTGAATAAAGTATAAATTCATAACACTCAAATTGGCTTTTAAAACTAGAAATAATATTTACAAGCGTTTCATTGTTTCTTAAATAATAGATGGACACAATTGTTTATGATTATAAATTGAAGGTTGTAATTCTATCGAACTCTCAAAGTATGCTGTGCAAGATAGAAAAGTGTATGATCAGAACTGAATGTGTTACTCTTCTCAACAACGCGCAGATCATTACATGGATTACTGTCCTGGTCATGCTGGGATCAGGGGAAACGAATGAACCGATGTGCTGGCTGGTAAAGCTTTGGTGAATGGCACAGAGATAAGAAGAAACAAGATTAAATTGAATAGAGCAGTCATGGATACCCTATGCACACCTGTGACTAGATGGACTTTTAGTTTTTAAGGAGATATCAATAAACCAGAGGTGGGCGTGTTCACTGTTCACGCCCACTGTCAATTCAATTGCAATTAGAAAATTCAAGGGAAATAAGAGAAACCCTTCAATTGTCCCCTGGTGAAATCAGGGGAGGCAAGCCAGAAACTTGGCAGGTAGACATCATCTAGTACCATTTCTGCAACAAAGGTTGGCTGCAACAGATCTCAACATCCCCTGCCTCTTGTTTTGGTGATGCACTCTGCTAGACTGTACCCTGTCCATCTTGTGATGTTATTCTCCCACATGTATCGCGTATCTCATGCAATATGTTTCCGTACACTGCATAGCAAATTAGTTCTTCTTCTTTTTGTTGGTGTGCCAATTAGATTTGTTTGTTTTCGTGGAACTATTATTCTTTGAAACACTAAAGGTTGTCCTCCTGTTTTGCACCGTAAAAGTTTATTAGGGTTGTTGTAAAGCTTCCTTCTAATTAGATGTGTGAGTAATAATTCCTCCTTATTTGTCAATGGTTCTGATATAGGTTTGCTGATAGATTTTTTTAAACTAGTCATGTTTCATCATGGGAGAAGTGGCGCTGTCTGATGTTAACTTTCTGAATTCAGAAACTGTACATGTTGTAACTGCAGGTTATATGCTAGATATAGCAGAATCGTGTATGTTATTGGGCGCTGAAGGTATGTGGAGGGTGTGCTGGTATAACTACATTGTGGATATGCAGGTGTTGTAAATGTGGAAGGTGTGCTGTTATAGTGAAGATGTGCAAATGCAGGTGTAAATATGGAAGGTGTGCTGGTATAGCTACATTGTGGATATGCAGTTGTTGCAAATGTGGAAAATATTCCATTATTATATTGAAGACAACGGCGAGCTGTGGGTACTGTTAAATTTGTTGGATTGTTATTACTATTGGTGAGTTGTGGAGACTATCTTGCTGTCACTGGCATTAGAATATCTTCCTCTGTTTCTGTAGCAGGAAATAACACAGACACAGATACATCATGATCATTATCAGAATTATCAAAATCGCTCTTTCTTTTTATGCTGCCACAGTTCATACTTTGATGATGACTACACACGGAACATTCTAAAACAGGTTAGGATTAAAATCCATCCAGATGTGGGCACTGTTAGTAGCTATCAATTTGGCTCGAGCTAGAGATTTACTATCCTTGTTGATTTTGAGTTTATGATTTCGCATTACACACTTGACACACAATGTGGTTGAATGTTTTGTTTCAATATCGTCCATGATATGTATCCCATAAATACTAGCCAGGTCACTTTGATATAAGCTACAGGACCGTGGTTTCTTCTGCATCCTTTTATCTTTCTTAGATAATGTTCTTCCTACACAAATTCTGCACAAATCATTCAAAAATCGCATGTGTAGTGAACTGCAGTGATCCATCCTGTTTTGAAATAAATTTAAAAATATTATTAACACATTTTCACAAAATAAACGTATAACATATACTTATTACAATAGTAAATTACTTTTCTGTGTATGTGTAGCATGCAACGAACTTATTCGAACGGTTATGGGGAAACAACCGCGATTGATAACTATCACACAGAACAAGTTCGTAGCGTTAATGCTACACAAAGAATGAATCTTTTACATGATCTAATTGCAAAATTTAACTAATTTTGATCATATTTGCACAAGTAAAATGAGATCTAACTAGATATACAAGCTAAACTAGTATTTGATGGTGGCATAATAGGTTTATTTTGGACTTATATTTGCCGACCACGAATTGAAAAATTATCATGAAGACAAGTTCGTAGCGTTAATGCTACACAAAGAATGAATCTTTTACATGATCTAATTGCGCAATGTAACTAATTTTGATCATATTTGCACAAGTAAAATGAGATCTAACTAGATATACATGCTAAACTAGTGTTTGATGGTGGCATAATAGGTTTATTTTGGACTTAATATTTGCCGACAACCAATTGAAAAATTATCATGAAGACAAGTTCGTAGCGTTAATGCTACACAAAGAATGAATCTTTTACATGATCTAATTGCGCAATGTAACTAATTTCGATCATATTTGCACAAGTAAAATGAGATCTAACTAAATATACAAGCTAAACTAGTATTTGATGGTGGCATAATAGGTTTATTTTGGACTTATATTTGCCGACCACGAATAGAAAAATTATCATGAAGACAAGTTCGTAACGTTAATGCTACACAAAGAATGAATCTTTTACATGATCTAATTGCGCAATGTAACTAATTTCGATCATATTTGCACAAGTAAAATGAGATCTAACTAGATATACATGCTAAACTAGTGTTTGATGGTGGCATAATAGGTTTATTTTGGACTTAATATTTGCCGACCACGAATAGAAAAATTATCATGAAGACAAGTTCGTAACGTTAATGCTACACAAAGAATGAATCTTTTACATGATCTAATTGCGCAATGTAACTAATTTCGATCATATTTGCACAAGTAAAATGAGATCTAACTAGATATACATGCTAAACTAGTGTTTGATGGTGGCATAATAGGTTTATTTTGGACTTATATTTGCCGACCACGAATAGAAAAATTATCATGAAGACAAGTTCGTAACGTTAATGCTACACAAAGAATGAATCTTTTACATGATCTAATTGCGCAATGTAACTAATTTCGATCATATTTGCACAAGTAAAATGAGATCTAACTAGATATACAAGCTAAACTAGTATTTGATGGTGGCATAATAGGTTTATTTTGGACTTATATTTGCCGACCACGAATAGAAAAATTATCATGAAGACAAGTTCGTAACGTTAATGCTACACAAAGAATGAATCTTTTACATGATCTAATTGCGCAATGTAACTAATTTCGATCATATTTGCACAAGTAAAATGATATCTAACTAGATATACATGCTAAACTAGTGTTTGATGGTGGCATAATAGGTTTATTTTGGACTTATATTTGCCGACCACGAATAGAAAAATTATCATGAAGACAAGTTCGTAACGTTAATGCTACACAAAGAATGAATCTTTTACATGATCTAATTGCGCAATGTAACTAATTTCGATCATATTTGCACAAGTAAAATGAGATCTAACTAGATATACATGCTAAACTAGTGTTTGATCGTGGCATAATAGGTTTAATTTGTACATTCTTATGGTAAACGATGATCTAACAAATTTGACACTGTATGTAAAGTAATGATATTAGGCCTACTAAATTAACATGAAGAACAGCGAAATTGTCTTACCTGTATAAATATTGAATGTGCACTGGTCAAAAACAATGACAACCTAATAGGACTTGTACAAAAATATGAGGATGGAAAATGTTGAGTTGTGCTTGCAAATGCACACACTCTGGCTGCTGTATAAAATTCGCAAAATTGAGAAACGGTATCTTTGAACCAGAAGCGAAATCCAAGCCTCCACGCGAATTATTTCATTCAGCGCTGGGTAATAAATATGTCAGGTCTGTTACACCCCTTCAGGACTACAATAGCTGAAATGCCTTGTGTGTGGCCAAACTAAATGTTAACATTTTTAGAAAGGAAAAACAGGTGTGTATGAGACGACGAGGAGGAAGTCGAACGTGACAATGTACATATTCAGAGAATGGTAGAAATGGGAGTGACTAGAGGTGATGGGAGAAAGTGCTCCCTCTCCGGAAAGATCAGAAGAACGCGCAATCAGCAACTGACTGGGACATTGATCTTATACACTTTTAGATGGCTGACAGAACGGCAAGCAGAGCATATATGGGAATGCCCCCAGTGCTGTGACGCTTGTTCCTAATCAAGAATGAAGGTTGAAATACAGTTATTGAACGGGAAATTGGCTCTGAGTGGTGCTTATATTGGCTTATGTTATATCGGAAGCCATATTGGGCATAAAGCAAGAGAACACCACTTGCTTTACAAGCAGCTTCATGTTTTCTACCTCCATGTAATAGTTTTGACCTATAAATGTTTATATAATTTGTTTGATAAATGTCTTGTGGTTGAAACGTCCACTTAGGTTATTTGTTACGTTACTTCAACTACTACCTTACATCCAGTGCAGGGCCAGTTTATTTGTAACGTTATTTCAACTACTACCTTACATCCAGTGCAGGGCCAGTTTATTTGTTACGTTATTTCAACTACTACCTTACATCCAGTGCAGGGCCAGTTTATTTGTTACGTTATTTCAACTACTACCTTACATCCAGTGCAGGACCAGTTTATTTGTTACGTTACTTCAACTACTACCTTACATCCAGTGCAGGGCCAGTTTATTTGTTACGTTACTTCAACTACTACCTTACATCCAGTGCAGGACCAGTTTATTTGTTACGTTACTTCAACTACTACCTTACATCCAGTGCAGGGCCAGTTTATTTGTTACGTTACTTCAACTACTACCTTACATCCAGTGCAGGACCAGTTTATTTGTTACGTTACTTCAACTACTACCTTACATCCAGTGCAGGACCAGTTTATTTGTTACGTTACTTCAACTACTACCTTACATCCAGTGCAGGGCCAGTTTATTTGCTACGTTACTTCAACTACTACCTTACATCCAGTGCAGGACCAGTTTATTTGTTACGTTACTTCAACTACTACCTTACATCCAGTGCAGGGCCGTATATTCGTAAGAAATTTTCCCCCCTGTTTCGTAAGAAATTCCCCCCCCCCCCCTGTTTCGTAAGAAATTCCCCCCCCCCCTGTTTCGTAAGAAATTCGATGACCTTTTTTGATAACCCGTTTGACTACATTCCTTGTGCTAGTCACCTTCTGATTTCTTAAAGGGGGAGGGGGGAGAGATTTCAACAGTTTCTGCGGGCTTGATGCAGTGCCGTTGAAAAGATATAGGAGCTGGTATGAGATGGTTTAAACATCCGCCCCTCATAAGTAAATAAATTACACACAAAAATTCAGTTAAATGCATGTAAACACATGGTTTGGTCATCTGGAAAGAATGCCGTGTGATTCATTAGTTTATAAAGCATATACGAAGAGAGGAGAAGCAGAAAGAAGAGCCAAGGGTAGACCTAGAGTACGCTGGATCGACAACATCAAAGAGACATTACACGAACACCAAATAACATTATCTGAAGCTGCCAGAAAAGCGAGAACAAGAACATTGTCTCGCTCGACACCAGTAAAGGGTAAAAGAGGAAGGAAAGAAGAAGAAACACATGATTTTTTTAAGGAACACCTTTATTCCCTATTTATTATTGCGAACTATTATTTATTATATATTATGCATATTATTATGTATCTACCACTCTGCTGCTCCCGAGTATTGATGTTACCGAGTATTGATGTTACCGAGTATTGATGTTACCGAGTATTGATGTTACCGAGTATTGATGTTACCGAGTGTTGATGTTACCGAGTGTTGATGTTACCGAGTATTAATGTTACCGAGTATTGATGTTACCGAGTATTAATGTTACCGAGTATTAATGTTACCGAGTATTGATGTTACCGAGTATTGATGTTACCGAGTATTGATGTTACCGAGTATTGATGTTACCGAATATTGATGTTACCGAGTATTGATGTTACCGAGTATTGATGTTACCGAATATTGATGTTACCGAATATTGATGTTACCGAGTATTAATGTTACCGAGTATTTATGTTACCGAGTGTTGAGTTTTTTTCCCGTACGATATGCGCAATTAAAAAAGAATGAGAGGAGAAAGAGAGAGTGAGAGAGAGAGAGATATATTAAATACGGTGGGGAAACAGTATGCTATAGATGTAGACACACAAGTATCGATCTCAAATAATTCTGTATCAAAAGCTTAAACTTTGCTATTTGGAAATGTTCGCATCATTTCTTTCTCATCCAAATTGTCTCCTTCCCTAATGTATATTCGTGTGACAGCCACCCTTTCAATAGGTTTGTCTGTTCATCTGCCTCTCCGCAATCTTATTATATTTCTTCACGATGTCCTGCATTACTTTTCCCCCCTATTATTTTGATCTTCATTCTATTTATATGAATCCCCGTTCTGTGATTTCGGCTTTTACTTGCATTTGTTCGCTGCAAACCGAGGTTTCAAAAAACAGATTTGGGTGGCTAAATTTGTCTTGGAAAAAATAATTCGTTGATTTTCTGGGCGTGCAATAAAATGAGAACGATGGAGAACATCTTCACAGCAGGCAAGATGAAGAGGATGAGGGAATAAATGAGTATACTTTACATTTGTCCGTTGCTACTTGTGCCTTGCAGCAGCGTAGCACCGACTGATGATCGGCGAACTAGAAAGAACACGATGTGTTGATTAATAAACAGTTAGTTGTGGACTCTTAATGCACTAGCCCATTTTCTTAGTGTTAATTTGCACCTACTACTTTCCATTGGATGGTTGTTAAAAAACAAATAATATCTACAATTTTTATACCAACACTGTGCTACCAATGTCAAACATGGTCTTTAACAGCTTCGCAACAAAGAAAAATCCTCACTTGTGAAATGAAGTATCTGAGGAAAGCTGCAATGGTCACCAAACTAGATAAAATAAGAAATGAAGAAATTAGGAAAAGAGTTGGTATAATATCGAACATATTGAGAGACAGCAAGTAAAATGGTTCGGTCACCTTATGAGAATGAAGCCAAACCAAATACCAATAAGAGCATATAATACAAGAATATCCGGGCGTAAGGCCAAAGGTAGACCAAGAAAACGGTGGATAGAAAACATCAAGATAGTCTTGAACAAACATGGACTAAATGCAACCTCGGCGACACATCTGGCCTTGGAACGACAGCTTAAGCTCCCACCCCTACGCTTAACGGCAATTGTGAATGCGATCAACAATCATTCACCTGGGGAAAAATAATAGACAAGACTTTCCATTGGATATCTGTGATTTTATTTTTAACATTTTTACGTAAGCTTTGTATTTGCCAGGATTTTGATATTATCTCTTATCCAGGGATTTCTGGGTCTTTCCTTTCTCTATATGAATTTCATATCATTGACATATCTTCTCCGTGTATTTCTAGATTTTTCATGTCTCCTGTATTCTGTAGACTCCATATCATTGATATCTCTTCTCCGTGTATTTCTAGATTTTCCATGTCTCCTGTATTCTGTAGACTCCATATCATTGACATCTCTTCTCCGTGTATTTCTAGATTTTCCATATCTCCTGTATTCTGTAGACTCCATATCAATGTATCTTTTCTCTATGTGTTTTTAGATTGTCCCTAACACTCTCTCCTGTAGATTCATACAATTGATTGTCTATATTGTATTACCGTCTATATGATCGTGTTCATGCAGTATGGAAGGTTTGATGATGAGCTGTCCATAAATTACATCAACAATTAGGGGAGAGAGGGGATCGGAAAAAAAGCTTGACAATTGTTGACAAAAAGATGGACAAAAGATGACGTCAAAAATACGATTTTCTATACACCAATTAAATTGTTAGAAATATATTATATTGGTTTTTTTTAAAATCTGAAAAATTTTACCATTTTTTTCGTACACTTTCTGCAAAAATATTGGGGGGGGGGGGAATAAATTGTTTTTGATGTAAGTAAGCAAAAAAGGGGGGGGGAGCGCAATGCCACTGAATCCTGACACGTTGTTGAAAAGGGAGGGAAGAGGGGATCAACAATTGCCAAAATAGTGTTGACGTCATTTATGGGCAGGCCTCGAAAATGTTTTTGGAGGTCATATTTGGGAACACTGATGACGTAGGTGTCTGAAGATATCGAAGACGTCATAAACCACCAACCACCCGTGATATCAACCACCCGTGATATCAACCACCCGTGATATCAACCACCCGTGATATCAACCTGCGACGTACTGTTGAAGACAGTACCAGCACTTGACATGTGTCAGCCCAGTCTGTATTTTAATGCTTCTAGTAGCAGTCTGTATTTTAATGCTTCTAGTAGCAGTCTGTATTTTAATGCTTCTAGTAGCAGTCTGTATTTTAATGCTTCTAGTAGCAGTCTGTATTTTAATGCTTCTAGTAGCAGTCTGTATTTTAATGCTTCTAGTAGCAGTCTGTATTTTAATGCTTCTAGTAGCAGTCTGTATTTTAATGCTTCTAGTAGCAGTCTGTATTTTAATGCTTCTAGTAGCAGTCTGTATTTTAATGCTGAAGGATGTACTGAGTTGTGATTATTGCCGTAAGTTTCATTGATCGGCCTTGGTTATTTTTGGCGGTCGACTCCAATTATATAAATACTCTAGTGTCCAATGAATAGCTAGATAATAATCAAAAACGTACCGGATGAATGCCTGTTTACGTTTAGCAGTTAGGTCTTCTATATCTGCCGACGGTTACCGTTTAGCAAAGGCAGAGGACAATCGAAAGTGATAGATTTGATTTTACAAAGTGTTGATACCTTGTATGGTTTGCTTGTGTCCAAGACCGTAGATATGTTTCCCTCAAGGGGGTAGCGGTTTATCTAAAAATAAATAGAAAATGTCATTCGTGTTTTTCAGAATGTTTGCCGATAGTCTAATAGAATGCGAAACATTTATATTTTGTTAACTCCAAATAAAAACAGCTAAAGTTCCCGTATAAATTTGACATGAATATTGTGAGAGTATATTATTGTGATTCACAATGATCACAAAAATAATAACTTCCAGCTTTTTCATAATAAGCTTCTTTAGTTCAGATAATTTACTCTTTTGATGACATTTTCTTCTGAAATGGACCGAGCAGACATAGAGGGGGTGTCACAACAGTGTAGAAATCGATTTTGTTCAGTTTTACAGTATTTTTATTGTCAATTAAATTGTGCATTCGTGCTTAGAAATTTACGAGAGTTATTTTCCCACATCTTCTTTTGATCTTGATGTCGACTAGAAAATCGTTTGAAGAAACAGAAATGTTGTTCCCGGGAACACCGTTACTTTGACCTTCGACATAACAAGACATCAAATAAAGAATTAGCGAAGGAAACAATATAACAAATCAATTACAGCTCTTTAGATGTTCTAAAGGTTTAGCTACTGATCACAGAAAATGTCATTCAAGTGTTTATCTTCTTCTAATGTGTTCATTCTCAAATTCCTGCTGATTAGCAGGATGTAGTCCCGAGAATGTAGTGCGTTGGATCCATTTTACAGCTGTGCTGCGAAATCTGCGCCTTTCTGCTTGATACATCAGACTTCAGCATAACATGTGTATCAGTTGTTTCACCATTTTGTAAAAACTCATTTCTTAGCTTTAGTAATAATATTGGTAGTAGTAGTAGTTGTAGTAGTACTAGCAGTAATAATAGCAGTAGTAGTAGTTGTAGTAGTAATAGTAGTAGTTCTATTAGTATTAGTAGTAGTAGTAGCAGTTGTTATAGTAATAATAGTAGTGGTAGTAATATTAATAGTGGTAGTAGTAGCAGTAGTTGTAGTAGTTGTTGTAGCAGGAAAATATCATTGCAAAGAGCATGGCATGCTTGCGTGGACAGTGGCATCGTCTTACTCCCGGAGGATATCGCTCATGCGGATTTATGTGGGGTTGTGCAAATGGTTTTGTTCCGGATGTTTGCGAGGGTTTCCATGCACACGTGTAGACGTGTAAGGGTTTCTATGCGCGCTTGGAGACGTGTGAGGGTTTCCATGCACCGATGTGGAGACGTGTAAGGGTTTCCATGCACCGATGTGGAGACGTGTAAGGGTTTCCATGCACCGATGTGGAGACGTGTAAGGGTTTCCATGCTCGCGTGGAGACGTGTGAGGGTTTCCATGCACCGATGTGGAGACGTGTAAGGGTTTCCATGTACCGATGTGGAGACGTGTGAGGGTTTCCATGCACCGATGTGGAGACGTGTAAGGGTTTCCATGCACCGATGTGGAAACGTGTAAGGGTTTCCATGCACCGATGTGGAGACGTGTAAGGGTTTCCATGGACGCGTGGAGACGTGTGAGGGTTTCCATGCACCTATGTGGAGACGTGTAAGGGTTTCCATGCACCGATGTGGAGACGTGTGAGGGTTTCCATGCGCCGATGTGGAGATGTGTGCTGTGGTGATTGATTTAGTGGATTCTTCCTGCGAGGCCCCATAATTTCGTCTCCTACTGGATCGGTTGTTAGAACTTAACATAAGCCATGTTCTTGTCGGATGGATTTCCTCAACCTTGTTTAAGAGTAGGGTGGCACTGGGTTGTGGCGGTTTGACATATGATCTGACAACAATAAACCCAGCCCTATCGCTAGGTTCGCCTTTGTCTCCTGTGTTCTTGAATATATGTAATTTGATGTTTTTGCGGGTGAGTAACCGGAAGTAGCGAGGCCCTCTCATGTGCAGATGAGGTTAAGGTATACTGTTGGGGATTGAATGGAGGATAGATTGTTCAAGACCTAATTTAAATTTCATGACATTGACCAGTGGTCTAAAGCATCTGCGGCTTTGGTGAACCCGAAGGAAGCAGCTGTGACATAGTTCTCCCTGAATAACCACATCGTCCATGCACTAATGCCAACTACCAATCTATATGGGGAAGTGGTGCAATGGAGATCAGCTTTGGAATACTTGGGGATACTATTCGACGGGTGGTTGACTTTCAGTAATCATGTGAATTGCACAGTCATTGGAGCTCAGATTCACAGCGATGAGATTGTTGACTTTTTGTTGTTGTGAATAACGATTTCTTACACTGCTATATCAAAGCCATTCTTCTTCAGCGTTCATTCTCAAACTCCCGCTGGATCTCCTTTGTAGCAGGACCATGATCCATTCTAGAATGGATCTCCTTTGTAGCAGGACCATGATCCATTCTAGAATGATCTCCTTTGTAGCAGGACCATGATCCATTCTAGAATGGATCTCCTTTGTAGCAGGACCATGATCCATTCTAGAATGGATCTCCTTTGTAGCAGGACCATGATCCATTCTAGAATGGATCTCCTTTGTAGCAGGACCATGATCCATTCTAGAATGGATCTCCTTTGTAGCAGGACCATGATCCATTCTAGATTTCCAGCAGGATGTAGTCCAGAGACAGCCATTCAAGGGTTTTAGTCATGTCAGTAGTGGAGTATACCTTAGCTATTTTCGCTTTTAGACCACCGCATATTTATAGACTTGGTGGGATACAGCATTGGAGTTTGTGTGTCGTTCTGAGATGTCCCGGGGATGCGGAGATTGTGGTGATGCCCTTCTTGCTGGATTGTTCTACTGTGCTGCAGTGAGCGGTCTTTGCCGTGCTCATTCGTTCCTGCGCGTCGGTGCTATCAGCCGACACAGAATCGAAACAATCAGTTACCACATGCAGAAGGCCTACTGATTATGAGATCGGAACACCTATGGAGTTGTCCGGAGTGCCGTGATGATGATGATGATGAGCTGATGACTAACTATAAAAGTAGTATTAGTAGTAATAGTAGTAGAGTAACAGTACCAAGTAATAGTAGTATTAGTAGTAATAGTAATAGTAGTAGAGTAATAGTACCAAGTAAATGTAGTATTAGTAGTAATATTAATAGAGTAACAGTACCAAGTAATAGTAGTATTAGTAGTAATAGTAATAGTAGTAGAGTAATAGTACCAAGTAAATGTAGTATTAGTAGTAATAGTAATAGTAGTAGAGTAACAGTACCAAGTAATAGTAGTATTAGTAGTAATAGTAATAGTGGTAGAGTAACAGTACCAAGTAAAAGTAGTATTAGTAGTAATAGTAATAGTGGTAGAGTAACAGTACCAAGTAAAAGTAGTATTAGTAGTAATAGTAATAGTAGTAGAGTAACAGTACCAAGTAAATGTAGTATTAGTAGTAATAGTAATAGTAGTAGAGTAACAGTACCAAGTAAATGTAGTATTAGTAGTAATAGTAATAGTAGTAGAGTAACAGTACCAAGTAATAGTAGTAATAGTAGTAATATTAATAGAGTAAAAGTACCAAGTAAATGTAGTATTAGTAGTAATAGTAGTAGAGTAACAGTACCAATAGTGTGTTATTATTCCTTGTTTCAATATGATTAATTTTTTTAGTTGAAAGTTCATCCTCACTGCACGTCGAACCAATAAATGCTCAGATCTCCTCCTTAAGATATACCTCAGAGTATAGCCACTGACCACACCAACTCTGTGCTAGTTTGATTTCTGTAACTCTTGAGAACTGCATGAATGTTGTGACCAAGATTAACTCGTCAGAAAATCTTCAGAACTGATAAGGTCTCTCATTGACAATGTCAGAACGATCAGTTAATGTAACGTTGAATACTACTATGAGTTAACATGTCTTGTTCGAACTTTCTAGTCACCTAATACAAAAAAAGTTATTGACATATAATGTTTCCTCATGTCTAAATTTGTCTACTGGTTGTTCATAAATTAGTTAACAATTAAGGGGTGGGGGGGGGGGGGGTGGGAGAGGGCGTGGAAAAGTTTGACAGCTGTTGACAAGGGGCAGTGGGAGTTGGTAAATGTTGCCGACAACAACACTGATGCTACACACCAATTATATTTTAAAAGTTTGAAATATTTTTCTAAGAATGTGAAACAAAACATGAATTTTTGCGTCCTTTTTATTTCTTTTTTTGCGGGGGGATTAAAATTGAAGAGGGGATTAAAATTGTTTATGACATAATTAAGCAGGAGGATGGTCCCTTAATTTCCTACAGTTATTGACAAAGGGGGAGTGGGGTATTGTTTTACAAAATTGGCAATAAATTATATTCGTAATTTATGGATATCCCCCTTACAACCAGTTGTGTACATCCATGTGGCATGTATTATCATTTTCTCGCAGTTGCCATTTTCTTTTTTCGTATGTTATTTATTTCATTTATTGACAGTTTTTCTTTGAATTGCGGTTGCGCGTGTTTTTTGTTGTTGCTAATTTTGTAAGTTCGGTAGTCATGTAGTTTATTAGTTATTTTGTAAATCAATTATTTGGTAATCAGTTACTTTAATTAGTTATTTGGAATTTTGGCAGCATAGAAATCAGTTATGTCGGTCAGAGGGACACATTTTGCTATTTTTTTAGTAGGTTGACCACCACATTTTGAGGTATAGGAAATTACATACTTGTTTGCATTCTAAAAAATATTAAATTAAAGTTTTGCAAACTACAACATTCTTAACTGGACGTTTCGATCAATAAGTCCTAACATTAAAAGGATATGTGAGATATTGAAGAACACAACTATATAAATTGTCCATTGTTAAATTTTGATGTTTGCACTCCAGAGACAGGGATTGGAAATGGGCAACATCATTTGACTCAGACGAAGGAAATGTTAAATGACATTAGAGGGGAGTGTCTTGTACACTGGACACATTAGAGGTCGCTCAATACCACTGGACCACTGACTTAATACTGTAGCTTAAGTATCTCTACTTTTAAAGTCAACCTTCCATTTTTCAGGTCAATGATGTGTATTGGGAAATACGGTTTTAGGCCTGTATTTTTAATTGACCAACGGACACCAAGGGATGATGTGATCAGCATCACGCCACTTGTGCTATCGAGAAAGATCTGGTACCCATTCCCTTAGGATTGATCGACTTAGGATGATAATTAAGTAGTATTTCCTCGTGAACTGAAAATTTAACCAGAATCACACAACTAGAAAAACCTGTTCACTAACTGAGCTACCGCGGCCCGTATCTTGTTTGTTGTCTCTTTTGTTATCAGTTATTCTTGGTTAGTGCTTATTTCTATGCCAAGTAATGTGAAAACATGTTCAAAAGTCACAGAGGATTGACTTGATTGTGCTCGAGGTTTACTATATCTACTCCTTCTTTCTTAACAAATCGTGACGCCTGTTGCCAATAGTACCACGCATATCACGTCACTGAAGGGATAAGTCTCAGGGAACTGCAAAAAATTCACGTTGTAAACAAGAAGTCGTGAGTCGGATTCGAATTGTTCAGAACAAGGCAAATGGTTTAATCACTAAGCCAGGAAGTTTCCCCAATATTATGTGATAACATCCAATCGGTTGCATAACCTTTCGGCCTGCCCGTCTTTGGTTTCATTATAATGAGTAATTAAATGCAAAAAAGCAATGCAGCAACGGGCACTGTTTCTGTTTCTACAAGTGATGGTGATATCTGTCATAGATTATGGCATCGGTCTATCAACACTGTCACATACACAAGTAGATAGATTGGAAACAGTTCAAAATGAGGCAATGAGAGCGGTACTTGGGTGTACCAGGGATACACCCATCTCTGCTATGAGATTTCTGCTTGATCTTCCCAGCATTAGAGTGCGACATCAGGTAGCACAAGTTAGATCGTACCTTAAAGTGACAAAATACAACCACCGCCCAGTATACCAACGTCTAGATGATTCAAAGGGAAAATGATTCAAGCGTGACAGATCATGGATGGCAGAGGCTGAAGACACATTGCGAAGAGTATGTGAATTTGAAGAAATAGGAAATGGCAGTGAATGGGTGGAGTTAGACAATGAGAAGAAATCACTGCTACAACTAGATAAAGCGTGCCGAAATGGACGGGTGTCAGAGCCCAGGTTATAGTGCATGAACTCGCCCAGCTACACTGGAAACCACAAGACATAATTATATACACAATTGGCTAGGTTCACAGAAACACAAATAAAAGCGGTTGAAGTATTGTTACATACAGAAACGGCGTGACCTTGGTTGAGAAATCTTCAGCATATTCTACTGTCACATCGAGCATGAGGATGGAGATAGAGGGAGTTACAGCAGCACTTAATTGGTTGATAACTGATACATCAACACACTCGGTAATACTTACAGACTCTCAAAGCATGCTGTGTAAGATAGAAAAGTACATGCTGAGAAAAGAATGGTGGGACTTATTAGAAAATCTCAGTTGTCCAGAGCATCACATAGATATACTGGCGTGGTCGTGCTGAGGTCAGAGGAAACGAGAGAGCTGACTTATTGGCAGGCAATGCGGAGATAGACGGCACAATGCTGGGAAGAGATAAAGCAGACTTGATAAAGACAGTAATAAATTCATTTCAAGATGAGGATGATGTCAATGAGGCTAAGAACGTACACATACAGAGAATGATTTCTACATTGGACGGATTCGCCGTGGTCACGGTTCGCAGCCTCGATTTCCAGTGAGCCTTTGGAATCAACACAATCGTTTCATGAATAAACTACCAAGAAGCAACACCGCTGTTGAAGGTTGACACAATGCATTTAATTCAATGGTGAATGTATCTCATCCAACAGCAGCAAGACTTGCCCAGACGGAAGTTACAGCAACAACAACATACATCTGCACTTTTGAGAAGTCTGATTGCCACTGGTCAACCAAAAACATTCATTCATTCATTAATTTTCTTTTTGCGCTGAAGTTAGCGCATAGGGCAGAGATCAAATCTCTCCAATTCTGTCCGTTCAAAGCTATTCTGTGCAGTTCTTGAATAGTATGAATATTGGTTGTTTTACTGTCGCTATTGTTCTTCTGAGTGTTTCTTTTGGTCTACCCCTTGCTCTTTTGCCTGTAGGTATCAATTCCAGATATTGGTGGTGTATTCTACAAAATAATTCGTTTGAATGAAAAAGAATTGGAATGAACTGACTTCTGTTACACAAATCGGTCTGGACTTTACGATGTTAGTTGATTAATCCAATGATCAACGGAGTGACCCAGACTTGATTAGAGAAACACCCTCCATCAACGGACGCCACTACCGGAAGTCAATCAACAACAAGGAAACTAAAAATTTACAAAGCGTCGATGATATTAAAACAATGGTTGAGCAGTACGATCCAGCAGAGCCTATCAACTTCTTGAAAAACATAGCATGATTGTTTTGTACATGAATGTTGTATAGTTAACTCAATCAAAGAACCTGCTTTCATGTCTATCATGAATGAGACAATTCATATCAGTTGATTATTATAATTATTTACTAGTTATATTGTTCGTTAATGTTTATTACAGTTTGTATGAAATATTTTATATAATATCTTTAATATTTAGTCTTGGGGATATTTTGTCTGGGAATATTTTGTCTCGAATATTTTGTCCGGTATATTTTGTCCGGTAAATTTTGTCTGGCAATATTTTGTTCTAGGAACAATTTTTTGGGGATATTTTTTCTGGGGATATTTTGTCTTGGTGATATTTTTGTCTGGCATATTTTGTCCGGTATATTTTATCTGGTAATATTTTGTCCGGTTGCCGAATAATCTTCATAAGAAAGACTGTTCTGTAAAGAATACATCACAGGACACACACGGTATATCAAAACGAATTGGAAATAATTTGTGCAGTACTTTCAAGGACAAAGTATAGTGCGCACCAGTTGGGCAGTCACTGCAGAGACGGATATAGGCTTTTTAATGCAAGTAATCCTCATAGAGGATTTTGTGCATTTCTTGTAGAGAGCATAAGACAAATGTGTACGTAAGAAATAAAATAGCGAATCTCGCAGGTTCACAAGAATCACTGCTTTCAATAGTAAAACAGCGAAAACGAGCATGGTTTTAACATGTATGCCGATTCCCTGTCAAAAACGATCTTGAAGTATACAGTTGAGAGTTGAAGCAACAGAGGAGGTAAAAATAAAATCATGGACTGACAATGTCAAAAACAGGACAACTCAAGATTTTTGCATAAGCATCCTTATCGCTAACGATATAAACCGCTGGAGAACTGTTGTGTCGACGCAATCAATACATTATCCTAAGGCACTGAGGGGTTATGGCGTTTTGGATAATGCTCACCATAAAACAATTGCGGACTATGAAGAAATGTAGAAAATTAAGACAAGGAACCATGATAATATCTGACCACAGACACAAGAGAGAAGTACAATAGAAAAGGACACAGTGTCCGTCATAGATTGAGTTAACGGACAGAGAAACAGTCGATGCAGAAGATACAACACTGTAGTGATACACAGGAACAACATCGGCACCAAAAGCACAAGACAGAGACGGCAATAACCATACCATAAAAACAAGTCCAAGAAAATAAATGTACCAAACACGAAAGAATAAGGCACACATATATATTTAGGGACCCACAACTACAAGAATGAACACATATACATGTTTTTGTGTGTATGAATGTTTATATCGTTTGTCCATCACAAGTGATAATGAGCATTTGTTATATCCACTTTTGAAAATTCACTTAGAGTTATTTCCTTGATTATGAGTTCGTAGATGGCTTATGAGCCTATTCGAGCTGTAAATGTTCTTGGACAGTTCGGACATGGAATGACGACTGTAGATGAATCTTGGTATATCCGTGACACCTAGCTGCTCTCCGCTGCTGATCTGCTGCATTTTCCCCTCTTTTCACAAGATGATGCTCTCTTATTGATTTTAGAACGCCATGTAGATCTATTTTGTGCAAGTTCTTCCCATGTATCGTGGTCTATTTCAAAGGATTTTAGTGAGTTCTTTAACAAGTCTTTGTAGCGCTTCTTTTTGGCCACTTTGAGATCGTGTACCCATCTCCAAATATATCTATCTGTTCAATGCATTGAACTTTCAAAGTTCAATGAGGAGTAGGCTGCAGAAATTGATGAAGTTGTTGCAAATAACAACCTGAAATATTACATTCGTATCAATGCTGGTGCAATAGACGTGCTGATACACTGGCGACCAATACAACAATACAGAAAGGTACATCAATAGGCCATTGCGACATGACCACAGCACTGAGGGACCACGTCATTTCGGCGTATTTTCTCATGTTGAAGTCGAGTATGTCAGGACGAAAGGCGCAGGTGTCCCAGTCAATCTGTAAACCATGTCGCAACGAATTCCGTTCACTGATCTGCAACCTGATAATCTGCAGGAGTTTGAGAATTAACGCAAAAGAAGAAGAGGATTTTCAAAAATATGAATAATGGTCACTCTCAAGATTGCGGGAGATTGAAGTAAAGATTAAAACGTCCCGGAAAGAGAAACGTAATAGATGTACGAAAAGAACCTCTACGCTCTGATGGATTTATTGAGACACGGATGGTACCACCTTCGGACTTGTCCTGTGTGCGCTGATGATAACCTGCATTCGTGACTATTCCTTTCAATTGATTACTATCACGTTAATCGGATGTGCTTGGTTATTGCTGCAATTGGAAAAGGTGATACAAATCATGTCTCTTCTCTGGGACTACATTCTTCTGGAAATCTAGTATCAGTATTGTTATACTGCAAGATAATTCCAGCGGTTGTTAGGCAATGATATCTGTAGATCACATATTCCTCAACGAAACCTACTCTATCTTGTCATAACTATATTTTCCAGCTCTAACCATATTATACCCATCGTATTTTGTCGTGTAGCTTTTCTATGCTTCCTTTTGACTTCTGTTTTGATTGGTTTGTTGATTTATCATTTTTTCGCTGTACATTTTCGCTTTTGTCTCTTACAACATATATATTTGATGACAGTGTTACATTCCTTTGCTCCCTGTTATGACCTGGCAACATACGGACGAAATGTAATGGAGGGATGTCGATAATTATTTTTTTGTAACATTCTAAAGTGACATATATTTTATGATTGTGACATTCTGTAAAGGGACAATGTTGTTTTTGTTACTTTTTATAAAGTGAAAATATTTTTGTGACATTCTGAAGTGACATATATTTTGTGTTTGACATTCTGAAGTGACAAATGTTTTGTTTTTGACATTCTAAAGTGGCAAATATTTTGTTTGTGACAGTCTGAAGTGAAAATATTTTATTTTTGGCATTCTGAAATGACAAATATTTTATTTTTGTGACATTTCGAAGTGACACATACTTTATTTTGTTGACAAATTAAGAAATCATTAGTAGACTTCTGTGTCTTATGCTGATAGCGACGCAGACAGCGACAAAATGGTCAAACAAGTTTAACACTTATAAGATTTGAGATTTCTGACCAGTGTATAGTACGAGTACCAGTTCTCTCGTATGGCTGGTCTACTAGTGATATGTTTACAGACAGACGCCCACTGATAAGTAGAAGTGGTAAACATACTGGACGTATTACTTATCACTGCCGAAGTCGGAATGTGTAGGATCCTCAGCGCAAGTAAAACGGCAAAACAACTCTTTCCTGTTCTCTGGACTATATCCTGCTGGATATCTAGGTCCATTGAGCCGCTACAAGAGAGATCCGGTGGGAGTTTCAGAACGAACGCCAAAACGTAAACACTGAGAAAATATATATGAATTATGAGTTAGTGAAGGGGCAAACCAACAAGTATAGAAACATGCAGTATTTTGAACGCATAGTTACATCATTCTGTTCAACAGATATGT
The DNA here is from genome assembly GCA_034231615.1 of Meghimatium bilineatum. NCBI lineage: Eukaryota > Metazoa > Mollusca > Gastropoda > Stylommatophora > Philomycidae > Meghimatium > Meghimatium bilineatum. The sequence goes on from CM067304.1 coordinate 35,303,450, forward strand.
TTGAAGGAATGACCCAAACAGGAAATTGGAATAAGTTATATTGTCCAAGACAATACTGGTGATCCATGTGGGGAAGTGTTTTAGTCATTTACCTTCTGTTCTCGACGTCGCGAGTTCAATATCAGACTGATGCGTCCTGTTTAGAGGTGTATTTTTTTGAAGGTTTCTTGAGATTATAGCGTTGAGTGTACTCCCAGGCAGTGTGCTGCTTTGTTGAGACGGTTGGAGTACAATGAAGTCAATCCTCTAAGCCTGCAGAAACACCTCTTCCCCATACTTTCTGACAGAATGCTCGGCTATATTACCAGACATGACAAGTCGGAGTCCCACCATATATGACCTTGTATGTTAACTTCAACACTTCAGCTGGTCTAGACAACATGGATGTATTCTTGATTTTTGATTAGAAACTGGTCTCACAGCACGTGGGACATTCCCATAAGTGCTCCGCCCTCTGTTCCAGCAGCTATTCGACTCGATGGTGTTTCGTGTTCAGTGTCGCCGACACAGACGTCGACATCAGGGCACAACTCTGGCCCTTTCAGCAGGTTTCTTTGTTGTTCCGTCCACCCACGCCGTGCTCCTAACTAGTTCAAACACAATGTCAGCCTGTCGGAACAACATGGTAACTGTTATCGAAGGTTACGACTACGGGTGGATGTAGTCTCGGGAGTCTTCCTCCGGGATTGTCCGGTAGGCTGATCCCAAACAGTATCACTTATCTTGACAGATGCCACTGATCATTGGTCACTTTTGTATATACGCTGTGTCGATGCCAATGAAAATAGACAAGAATTAGAATCAAACAAAATAAGTGACACTTTTTGGAATCATCGAGGAGAACTATTTTGGAGAAGTCTTGGTCTTAGAGTTCAATTATAGTCGTCCTAAAGTTTTCACAGTGAGTCAATACTCTGAAGGAATGGCAACCTTGAATGCCAATCGTGTATTGATTCTTGAAATGTGATTAGTTGTACCATGAGAGATGTGGCCTTAACAAATTGAATTTTAAGTATTACTCTACAACCGTGAATACCAAACGACGAGACAGAGAAAGTACTTAGTAAATTTAGTTTGGGGAATTTTGTGCTTGTCTTATTTTACTTTGTTTTATTCTATTTCCTACTTTTCTGTCTAACGAACATTGTCTCCTCTATCGAGTCTGATTGTGGCAATCTTTTCTTCTAGAATAAAATAATTTGAAATATTCAGTTATTGTGTTAATAAGTTAATGATTTGCTGTTGATATACTTCCATATCTTGTTTTGGGAGAGCACAGACTAGCCAGGATAGTAACGTCGCTTGATAACACGGCACAATTCGACATAATACTTTTATACTTTCAAACATCTAACGTAAAATTTTTTATACATTCAAACATCTAACATAAAATTTTTTATACATTCAAACATCTAACATACAATTTTTTATACATTCAAACATCTAACATAACACTTTTATAATTTCAAACATGTAACATAACACTTTTATAATTTCAAACATGTAACATAACACTTTTATAATTTCAAACATGTAACATAACACTTTTATAATTTCAAACATGTAACATATCACTTTTATAATTTCAAACATGTAACATAACACTTTTAGGGCTTCCAAACTTTAAATATGAGACAACTCGACTTTTACACATCTAAAATTAGACAATTCAACATTCATACATCTAAAATGAGACAATTCAACATTCACACATCAAAAATGAGAGAAATAGACTTTCACACATTTAAGATGAGGCAATTTGACTTTCAAATACTGAGCTTAAGATAATTCGACTTTCAATCACCTAACACGAGTCTTACAATTATCGAATATGAGATAACTCATCTTTTCAATTTCGAATATGAAATAACCCGTCTTTCAAACATCTGTCATGAAATAACTCATCTTTGAAACATCTAACATGAAATAACTGGACTTTCAAATGTTTAATATGAAACGCCGCCTTCAAATATCTAATATGATACAACTTGGCTTTCAAATATCAAATATGTAACAGCTCGATTTTCAAATATCTAATATGAAACAGTTCGATTTTCAAATATCTAATATGAAACAACTCTACTTTCAAATATCTAATATGAAACAACTCTACTTTCAAATATCTAATATGAAACAACTCTACTTTCAAATATCAAATATGAAACAGCTCGATTTTCAAATATCTAATATGAAACAACTTGGCTTTCAAATATCAAATATGAAACAACTCGACTTTCAAATATCTAATATGAAACAACTCGACTGCCAAATATCTAATATGTGACAACTCGACTTTTAAACTGGGTTCATTACCGGATAATGTGCCTACACACATTCCAACTTTTTAATAGTAGGCGTGATTTCACACAGCTTCCGTGACGCGGAGATACAAAACACGCAGCGTCTGCTACTGATCATTCGATCTACACACAATCCACTGAGAGCTTCCCTCTCAAAGGGTCTTCTGGGGGAGGGACTCTCAGTGCGTTGCGCGCAGATCGATGTATGCATTTTATGCGCCTTTAGAGAAAATTTATTTTCTTTAAATAATGTATTGTTTGTTTCGTTAAACGCGTGGGCACATTATCCCACAAAGTACGTCAAACTGCCTTGCAACAAGTCAATCAACTCTTTCTACCACTCCACCACTGAATGGTCACGAACTGCCTGTTTACCGTAATCGATTCCTCCACATAACCATATGGCTTTGTCCTATCCTAACCATCGCGCGTGTATTTTCTCAGCCCTGCCTGGCGCGAGTTGTCGTGAGTTCTCGCCACCCCTTTCATCCTCATATTTCAACTTCTTCCATTCTGGATACTCAATTTAAACATCGTACGGACGTGAACTCGATTAATTGTTGATGGACTAGTGTACTCAACATGTGTTTGTATGTGCAACTGACAAGTGCGTTTTCGTTTGGCTTAATTGAAATTCGTAGAACATCCGGAAAAAGGGCTTAGAACGCAAGTTAATTCAAGTTTAATCAATTAATTCATTAAGTCTTGTTTGTATTAATGTTACCAAGAGAAGCGACATAAGAGGTAGGGACAACGGTGTGACAAAAGTGTATATTTTTTGTAAGATTTATAACATCCAAGGGATAAGTGTGTATATATATATCTGTATGTGTATGTGGCCTTTTTGTGTCTTTAAGACGGTCATTACAATCGGTAGAGTATCCTATACAGAACGTGGCCATCAAGGAAGCATATTTTGACTGTAGTGATTTTCTAGGTAATATAAATACGCCCAGTAGCTTGCAAGTGCTTTCTGAATGGCCGGATTGCTTGTGACGGGATTGAAACCCGGTACCTTGGCCGACACAGACGTGCCCTGTACCATGATCCACGACACCAGAGACGGCAATTAAGTAGAAAAATAATACTCAGTTGAGAAGTATCCTTTGGGAATGAGTCTTTTATGCGATCAAGCCACAGCCGCGCAACATTTGTTTGCAACGTTCTCTTTTGTCATTCATCTTTGTCATCATATTTTTCCTCAACCTTGTCCAGCCATAGCTGATTATGTTTATTTTATTGTTTCCATTAGATATGGTAACTGAGCACGATGTAGGACTTCAATATTGTGAATTGCCATTTAATATTCATAATTTTTACGAAAACATCCAAGATGAAATGTCAGAAGTCCTCTCTCATGTTTTTCGCAGGCAGCAATATATATATATATATATATATATATATATATATATATATATATATATATATATATATATATATATATATATATATATATATATATATATATATATATATATATATATATAATGTGTGTGTATGTGTGTATTTGTACAGGGATATATTGAGGAGTGAGGAGTTTGATGACCGTTTTTTGTAAGAAATAGTTAATGAGGTGGGTTGGCGGGATTGTGATACCCCGAAATTAAACGTAAACTACATGCAAGCGTCTGAGCTGTGCTTCTTTTATACTACATTGATTGCGTGTAGTCTCTGTGTGATTGTGTGGTTCCATTCTATTTTTGTTTGCCCTTATCTTGATAAAGATCGTTTGGTCGAAACGTTGATCATGTGTATTGCTCAACGTAAAACGTATATTTAACCAGTTTTATACATTTTTTTTTCAATATTAACTTACCATACATGTTGTTGTTGGTCATCGATGTCTTCACTTTCTCAGAGGTTTCCATCGTAATACTTGTATAACAATCTATGTTTCTGCTTCTCTTAGAGTATCTCATGTGACATATTATTTTCAGAACGTGGTCTTCCTTATGGATTCTCGGAACACTCCGCGATTCTGGACGAGTTGACCTACCGTAGCTAGAGACATGTTTAAGCAATCTGATATATCACTGCACCATCGTCGTCTTGGGCGCCATCTTCCCCTGTTGACGTTAACTCTGCATGGAGATGACACTGTGCTTATAACAAAAAACGAACACGACATACTGAACATAATTAAGTCAGCTCAAAAGTTCAGCGAACAGCAAAACTTATTCTTAAATATGAAAAAGAAAGAAAATAATGAGCCAAAATTAATATTGAGAACTGCAATTTAGAAGAAGTGACACATTTTGATTATTTATGAACTAATATAAACAATGCGGGGGACTGCGCAGTTGAGATCAAGCGAAGAATTGCAATGGCGCTGGCAATATTAAAATAACTAAAGAAACTATGGCAGGGTACTGACATAAGAACCAAGATGTGTTTACTGCGAACACGTGTGTTTCCTGTGGCGACATATGGATGTGAAGCACGGACACTAAATAAAACAGTGGTCAAGAGAATAACATTAAACATTAAAGTGCTATAGAAGAGTTCTGCGAATATCAAGGACAGCAAAGAAAACAAACCCGGAGGTGTTACGAACAATTAACGTCCATGCAGGCTAGCTTCTTAACACTATATAAAGAGGCAGGACAACTTGCTCAAGACCGCGAGGAATTCAAGAGATCCTTAGGAAAGACTACGTTCTGGAAAGAATATGTCATCTGATGATGATGTTGGTTCTCTGGGTCAGTGTGTTTGTCTCAGCCATTTCATATTCGAGAAATTCTTGAAGTGCTCTTCGGCCTAAGTAAGTGTCTATTATCTCCGTAATTACTGAGCGTATCGGCTTCCTATTTTGTATGAGTGTATTATTTCAGAACCACGTTAAAGATTTATGATTAATTATTACCTAGATTGAACGGATTTATCGCAGCAGTCGCTACGAACGTCATTTTTAAGGTAGCAAAACGTGTTTGTTGATTGTCATAAAAATAGAGTACAGTACAATTTAAATCCAGGAAAAGGGTAACAAAGTTTTGCTAACACAAGATAACACACACAATGACACACACAAATCAACGTTTCGACCAAAAGGCCTTTATCAAGACAGACAATAAACTTAAAACATATAATAGAAAGCGAACAGTAATAACATCGACGGTCACATAGGTATGGGTAGTCTGGATTGCAATTAGTACAATTTACCATGTTCTCTGTTTTGTTTTACACGGTCACAGTTGATATCAATAAGAAACACGTGAAATACTAAGAAGTAGCACCAGGTATTTTTTTTCATAGTTATATATTAAAATAATAGCTAAACGAAGTTTCCTCAAAGGTGTATCTCATATTCGACGTGTTTTTATTGTGATGTATTCAACATATCATGTTTGTGTAAAATATTACAGCGTATAATTCTAAGAAGCATTTACGACTATAATATAACATATCTTTGAAAGTTAAATTGGTTTCGCTGAAAAGTATAGCTATTAGATTGTACAAATATTTTTCACAAGAAGCGCGACGCGGTACTCTACTTCATAGTATTTCTAAGCCATTAAAAATAACGCAGCACGCCCTGGGTATAAACAGCAAAACACTATATAAACTACAAAACACTATCAAGGTGATTACGAGAAGATAGCCATAATTTAAAAAAACCAAAATAAACATGAGGAAGAAGAAATGTTGCAGATAATTTCGATGAATAAATTAATTTGAGAGCAATTCATAGACTTTTGGATTGCAAAGAAGCAGTGACAAGAAAAGAAAAACAACATTCACATTTCGAAAACTAGATTATGGAGATCTGTAAGGGATTCAGGATTTACATTTCGCAAATATACATGTGGCAGAAGCATTATTTGTGAGAAACCTCATTTAGCAACTATCAGAAGTAAATATTTGAGACAAATTAGGGAAATGCGTAAAGAAAATTATGATGTTGTACATATAGATGAAACATGGATAAACGCTCACCACGCTAAGGAAAAGGAATGACAATTTGTAGATGGAGCTATTAAGAGATATGTACCGAGCTGCAAAGGTCAAATATTAATAATGGAACATGCAGGTAGCAGACAAAATGGTCTTTTGAAGAATGGTGAACTAATTTTCATTTCCAAATCTACCGATAATTGAGACTACCATGTTGAGATGAATTTTCAAATATTTAGAGAGTGGATAGAGAAGACTGTATTTCCCTCATTAGATAGACTCTCCTGTCTGGTTGTGGACAACGCTTCCTACCATAATGTTGTTGCATGTGAAGATAAGATCCCTACATCCTTATCTACTAAGGAAGAGATAAAATATGGCTTAGAAAAGAACAGATTCCATTTATTGAAATGCACTTGAATCAGAGTTACTTTTGTTGGTAAAGAATGCACACAGAGCAAAGACTTTCCACATTGACAAATTATAGAGGAGCACGGACATAGATGTAAAAGATTACCACGGTACCATTCACATTTAAATCCAATATAATTTGTTTGAGCTAAAATTAAGAGAGCAGTGGCAAAAGAAAATAAAACCTTCCAACTTAATGATGTTCAGAAAAATTGCATATACTATGCTCTCCGCCATTGACAAAGATTTCTGGATAAAATGTGAGGACCATATATTGAAAGTGCAAGAAGAACATTGGCGAAAGATGGGTTACGCTTCATTCAATCAACTACAATTATCAATCTTTATGATTCATCGGATTATGAATAGAACAATAATAAGAACTCTAAACAAGGACAGGGGGAAAATAAGAAGAAGTTGGATTTTGATAACATCAATATAATAGTAAACATATGAAAACAACACATCCGATGTGACATATATATCAATGTAAAAACATATGTGATATATAATATATAGCGTAGCCTAGTTGGACAACAAGACCATATTGACAATCGTTAAACGCAGTTGACTGTACGATTTAGTCATTTGACGAGAAATGAAGTTCTCTCTAAAACAGTCATGCAGAGCAATCTAGAAAGTGTTAGGGTAAGAGGTGAAAAACAAAAGGCTTAGACTGATAATATTAAATGCTGGAAACGTTTAATTTTCACCGCATTGTAGAATGCACTCAGAAAATATTTTGGTCGAGGATTCCAGAATGTCAACACTAGTACTTAGAATGTTCATACCAGGACAAAGATAATGATTACTACGGCAAGTACAATATATGGTTACATTTATTTTAAACTGACGCTGCATTTTATATCTCGCTGCATATAATCTCAATGCAAACGAAAGAAAAATATTACATTCGGAATACTTCATTTTTACCCATGCAACAACAAATGAACGATACGCCTATACCAGCAATTACTCTAACATTTCTTTATCACATAAAATAAAATTACTACCTTAAAAACGACATTCGTAGCGACTGCTACGATAAATTCGTTCAATCTAGATAATAAGTAATCATAAATCTGTAACGTTATAAAATAATGCAATCATGCAAAATATTAAACATATTCGCTCAGTAATTACGGAGAAAATATACAATATCGGTGGACAACTATTTATGAACGCACTTTATACTTGATTGTGTCATGGTCTGAGGCGTAGAATGACAGCTTGTTCTTGTCTATTGATCATTTATTAACCGTTTTGTTTAAGTGTTGATGGGTTTCAGGTGGCTTTCTGGTTGGTTTCTGTCTCTTTTGATGATACTTCTTGGCATTACTGTTGGTCATCAGCAGAGCCATTCTTAGCCCAGCTCTCTTCATAGCCCAGCAAATGTGCTTTCAAGTTTCAAGTATTTCACTCTGTGATGGTATCCACTGCATGTCAGATTTACTTCATCTCTGCATCTATGTGTCACATCTCTCTCTCTCTCTGTATGTTAAAAGAAGTCTCTTTGTTTCCTTTCACATTATGTCTGTTTTATGCCGTCTCTCTTTCACACTCTGTTTGCCGCGTTCTATCTCTTTTCGTGTCATTTATCTTCTTTCTCTCTAACTTTCTATCATTTTGTCTGTGTCTTTCTCACAATGTTTTTAATTCTTGCTTTAAAGCTGACAAATCGTCGTATCTATTTCTCACTGTCTTATGTCTATCAGTACATTCAGTCACCGTATCTGTCTCTCACTGTCTTATTTCTGGTTGTACATTTACTTTACTAGTTGATAGTGAGCTTGCTTTCTATCACTGAGTTACAGCGGGCCAGGTTCGAAACCACGTCCGGACAAACAAAAAAATCTGGTTTGTGATATCTCGCTTGACACGACGACTCCTCCAGTCGACTCAGCTGTAAATGAGTACCTGACGCATGAGTTAGGGGATGTAAAGACAGCAAGGAAGGGAACTGGCCACCCCACCAAATAGTTTCTGCGGCTTAGTACGTGAAGAGTTATCTTCATCCCCCACGGCAAGTTGCTGCCATGGGATATACCTTTACCTTACAGTTACTTTGATTACTTTGTGTGTACATTGTGTCGACAGCTAATGACAATCACGGGGAAAAGTCTACTGCGTCACGTTAGAAGGATGATTCCCTTTTTTAGTCCACATGTCTTATATTGTCGATGGTGACTGATGAAACCATATCAAACTGAGACGTCATTGAACCAGTTATCAACAAGGTAACTAGAAAATCTATTTACTTTAAAAGAAATCCGGAAATATTTGTTTACAACGCTGCTACTGTGACGTGACAAATCTTGTAGTCTTCTTCTTCTTCTGCATTCGTTCTCAAACTCCTGCAGATCAGCAGGATGTAGTCCGGAGAACGGAATGCGTTGTGTCATGGTTTACATCATTGCTGCGATATCTGCGCCTGTCGGCATGACACATCAGACTTCAGCATGGCTTTGGGTCACTGACCCGATATGGGATGGGACAGCCAACGCCATTCCATAACCTCCTTAGTCGCCTCGTATGACATGCATGGAAGGTAAACAGTGTTGCTATTCTGTGCTCCCCTTTCTGGCCCCGGCAACACACGGGCGACATCTTGTAGTTAGTCCTTGATTTTATCTCGATGACCCTGCTTTAACCACGACCTCTGCCTTCTGTTGATATCATTTTCCCCTCTCTGTCTTGTTATGTTATCAACTTTTGTGGTCGATGTTTTGACTAATCCATTAATGGGCAGCAATCATAAACTATTAATCGAATATTAACTACGATTTGATTTTGGTTGTCTGCCCTTTTCAAGCTTGAAGATTAATAATTACTTGATAAGCGAACGTGCGCCCTGAGGATGCGCAGTTTGTGATGAATTATTGAATGGCATCCATTCACTTACTTACTGTTGTTTGTATTCGATTCACCAGGGACTACCAGTTTTCACGGTTTCCTGCCCCAGGCAGAGTAGTGTGTAATCTACTTTCTGAGATTTTCCTGTTTTTCTTAGCGATTTGATTGCGGGATAGTGTCCACATTTGTCTTGTGGAATAGTTGGATGCTACTCTTGTGTTGATAGACCCTAAAGTGACCCCAACAGCATAAGTCTAATTTAAAGTGCAAATAAAACAGCGACAGCGCAGATCGGTTCTCTGGACTAAATCTTGCTGGAAATTTATATGAGTGTTTCAGCGGCTTTTTGAAACGTTTTTTTAATGAAAAAAAATATATCTCTAAGCGGAATATCCGGAGTATCTCACTAAGCTTGTCAAGGGTTATGGATCGAGCACGGGTTGTATATGTTTTATTTTAAAGGGTGGAGTCCCGTTGAATATGGTGCTGCATGATGGTTGCCTTGTTCTACCAGTCTCTAAACAGATCTAATTTGGACCTCAGTAAGTCACGTTAGTAAAGTATCACATTTGAAAGCAAATACTTGCTGAAGATGGATGAATTGGGCCATGAAACACATGCCCCAGTGCAGCATCTTACGTCCAATGAGGTAAGATGTCACCCGTTATTTTCCGTGGCCTGTTAGAGAATAATTACTTGAACAGACTTCTCCCTTCACAAACATCAATGCACATTTGTCTGAAGAAATCAGAATTTGAAAGGATATTTTTTCACATCTCCGAAGAATACCTTCCACCTTCCAACAGACGCAGGTTGTAAGGTCTGCAAAAGTACTATGTCCTGTGTTTCTTGTTTATCGTGCAAGTTGAGATTTGGCTTGGCACGCTCTCTCGCTGATCCTTCTACTATTGTCCGGAGATGGAGTGTTGATGCTTTGGGGACGCTGTCATGTGAAAAAATACTCATATAAAATTACGCTCATAAAAATAAGCTATCTAAATGTTTGAGGGGATGATTCATAGCTAGAAATACGTATTCCAACCAAGAATTCTACATTACCACATTGCTCGTGGTTCGTACTAAGAAAACTAGCTACTCATGCCACAAAACATTACATTGTTCATCGTTCACACTCACAAACCACATGATTCCTGTTCAGAAACATTATCTCATTGCATGCTCAGAAAAAATAGTATCACATGTTGGATACTCAGAAAACATAGAATCACATGTTGGATACTCAGAACACATAGTATCACACGTTGGATACTCAGAAAACATAGTATCACATGTTGGATACTCAGAAAACATTGTATCACATGTTGGATACTCAGAAAACATTGTATCACATGTTGGATTCTCAGAAAACATTGTATCTCATGTTGGATACTCAGAAAACAAAGGACTCTTGTTCAGAAGCATTATCACGTTACCTGTGGTTAATACCCAACCTTCCATAAAACAAAATAAAATACAACAACAAACAACAACAACAAACGACTCATATTCAGAAAAAAACGAACACTGGGGCTGATTCCTAATCTATAACTCATCAGATGGTGCTAGGTTAAAAGAAATCAATATTCGCAAGATATCAATTTACTGCATGCCTAACGAGAGATCCATTATCTGGAATTTATCTCTCACAGAGAAGAGATCCAGTACATGAGGGTTGTGCGAAACGGACGTAACTGGTCAGGTCAGAAGTGAGAAATTTTTGGGTCAGCGGGCCGTACTGAGCTTTTTACGTATCTTGTGGAATGGGGCCATAAAGTCCCTTTCTTTCTCTGGTTTTAGGCCTTTGGCGCGCTATATATTATCTTTTATAGCTCCATATAGTATCTTTTATAGCTCCATATAGTATATTTTATAGATTCATATAGTATCTTTTATAGCTCTATATAGTATCTTTTATAGCTCTATATAGTATCTTTTATAGATTCATATAGTATCTTTTATAGCTCCATATAGTATCTTTTATAGATTCATATAGTATCTTTTATAGATTCATATAGTATCTTTTATAGCTCTATATAGTATCTTTTATAGCTCTATATAGTATCTTTTATAGATTCATATAGTATCTTTTATAGCTCCATATAGTATCTTTTATAGATTCATATAGTATCTTTTATAGCTCCATATAGTATCTTTTATAGATTCATATAGTATCTTTTATAGCTCTATATAGTATCTTTTATAGATTCATATAGCATCTTTTATAGCTCCATATAGTATCTTTTATAGATTCATATAGTATCTTTTATAGCTCCATATAGTATCTTTTATAGATTCATATAGTATCTTTTATAGATTCATATAGTATCTTTTATAGATCTATATAGTATCTTTTATAGATTCATATAGTATCTTTTATAGCTCCATATAGTATCTTTTATAGATTCATATAGTATCTTTTATAGATTCATATAGTATCTTTAATAGACTCATATAGTATCTTTTATAGCTCCATATAGTATCTTTTATAGCTCCATATAGTATCTTTTATAGATTCATATAGTATCTTTTATAGCTCCATATAGTATCTTTTATAGATTCATATAGTATCTTTTATAGATTCATATAGTATCTTTTATAGCTCTATATAGTATCTTTTATAGCTCCATATAGTATATTTTATAGCTCCATATAGTATCTTTTATAGCTCCATATAGTACCTTTTATTGCTCCATATAGTATCTTTTATAGCTCCATATAGTATCTTTTATAGCTCTATATAGTATCTTTTATAGCTCTATATAGTATCTTTTATAGCGCTATATAGTATCTTTTATAGCTCTATATAGTATATTTTATAGCTCCATATAGTATATTTTATAGCTCCATATAGTATCTTTTATAGCTCCATATAGTATCTTTTATAGATTCATATAGTATCTTTTATAGATTCATATAGTATCTTTTGTTGCTCTATATAGTATCTTTTATAGATTCATATAGTATCTTTTATAGATTCATATAGTATCTTTTATAGATTCATATAGTATCTTTTGTTGCTCTATATAGTATCTTTTATAGATTCATATAGTATCTTTTATAGATTCATATAGTATCTTTTATAGCTCTCTATAAATAATACTCACGTGTAAAACAGGTAATGAAGTCCTACTGAATGATGACTAAAACACTACACACTATCACTAACGGATGTAAATATAGTACATATAACAAAACAAAACACATAATATAATCTACAGATGACAATACACAGGACAAAGTCGACGTTTCGGACCAATAGGCCTTTTTCAAGATACGGACATAACATACAAACATAAAAAAACCACAAGTAAAAATGAATGCGTATCCGAGTGAAATGTGGTACTAAGATAGATACCGGAAGCATACGAACAGGAAGTACACAAAGACGATAATACAGGTGGAACGAGAGGAACAAAACGATGACGTAACAAAGACCAATACGACCGAGAACTAAGCGAAAGAGTGGTCGGTATTGAGTCCAAATGGCTTGATGGTACCCAACTCGAAAATGAGACGATTTTCGAGGGCGTACCTAGATCTATCATCGGTGGTGCAGGATCTGATGGCAGTGACCTGAATGTCAAGGACACCACGGTGGCCATCGCCGTTGAAGTGATTGGCCACAGGAGTGGGTGTTCTGTGTTTGATAGCATGCAAGTGGTTGCAGAAGCGGTCGCTCAGTCTAAGGCCAGTCTCACCGATATATTGCTTACCACAGCGTTTACATATGATCACGTAAATAACATTACGGGATTCACATGTAAAGGCCTCATCGATGGTGAAACTGGCCTTGGGGAATGAGATGGAGCGCATCTGAACCACATAAGGACATGTGAAACAACGACCGCGTGAGCACCGCACGGTACCAAAATGGTCAGGTGCAGAGGACCTGAGGTGGCTGTGGACCAAGATGTCCTTCAGATTTTTGTCGCGCCTAAAGGCCACCAGAGGTAATTTGTGGAAAGCGTCACGGGTGTCAGAATCAGACTGGAGAAGGGAATAATGTTTAAGTAGAATACGACGGACAGTCGAGTTATGGGGATGGAAGGTAAGAACCAGTTTAACCCTATCAGAGGAGGAGGAAGAACCCTGGGAATTATTCAAGGTATCAAGGCGAGATAGCTGGCGTACACGGAGCCAAGCCAATGAAAGAATGCTGTCAGGGAAGGAGCGTCTACGAAAGAACTCAATCATCTCAGAGGATTTGTCGAGAAAATCGTCGTCATCGCTACATAAGCGACGAAGGCGAAGAAGCTGTGAGTAAGGTAGAGAGTTACGACAGGCGGGAGGATGAGAAGAAGTGTAGAGCAGAAAGCCATGTGCATCAGTGGGTTTGTAGTAGACTGATGTGCTGAGGTATAGGGGATGAATGGTGACAATGATGTCCAGGAAATGGACATAGGTGGTGGAAATGGTAAATGTGAATTTAATAGCGGGGTTGAAATTGTTGATGAAGTTGATGAAGCGAGACAGTTCTGCTTCTGTCATGTCAGTAATGCCTATCCCATCATCAATGTATCTGTGGAAAAGAGATGGGAATGGGCCATCGTAGGTAGACCAAACTAGATGTTCTAGATGTCCCATGAAAAGACAGGCATAGTTTCTCCATCGATGAGGCCTTTACATGTGAATCCCGTAATGTTATTTACGTGATCATATGTAAACGCTGTGGTAAGCAATATATCGGTGAGACTGGCCTTAGACTGAGCGACCGCTTCTGCAACCACTTGCATGCTATCAAACACAGAACACCCACTCCTGTGGCCAATCACTTCAACGGCGATCGCCACCGTGGTGTCCTTGACATTCAGGTCACTGCCATCAGATCCTGCACCACCGATGATAGATCTAGGTACGCCCTCGAAAATCGTCTCATTTTCGAGTTGGGTACCATCAAGCCATTTGGACTCAATACCGACCACTCTTTCGCTTAGTTCTCGGTCGTATTGGTCTTTGTTACGTCATCGTTTTGTTCCTCTCGTTCCACCTGTATTATCGTCTTTGTGTACTTCCTGTTCGTATGCTTCCGGTATCTATCTTAGTACCACATTTCACTCGGATACGCATTCATTTTTACTTGTGGTTTTTTTATGTTTGTATGTTATGTCCGTATCTTGAAAAAGGCCTATTGGTCCGAAACGTCGACTTTGTCCTGTGTATTGTCATCTGTAGATTATATTATGTGTTTTGTTTTGTTATATGTACCATATTTACATCCGTTAGTGATAGTGTGTAGTGTTTTAGTCATCATTCAGTAGGACTTCATTACCTGTTTTACACGTGAGTATTATTTTCCATTATGTTCTACTAGCAGTACCACCTTCTATTGATAGCTCTATATAGTATCTTTTATAGCTCCATATATTATCTTTTATAGCTCCATATATCTTTTACCTATACGACCAGGTAAAGACAGCAAGGAAGGGAACTTACAACACCACTTAATAGTTGTTGCAGCTTAGTACATGAAGAGTTACCTTCATCCCCGACGGCAGGTTGCTGCCATGGGACACACCTTTACCTTTTTTTTACCAGCAAATATATAGTACTTTTCTAGCCTGTTGGCTAGAAAAAAATTTCTTAGCAGTCCGGATTGTCCCACAGACTGTATTTTCCCCACCTCTAGTGTATGTGCTGAATCAGCAAGCAATAACTGCATGTAGGGCAGTGTTCAGCAATAACTGCATGTAGGGCAGTGTTCAGCAACATTTTTTTGCAGCCAGCGGGCCAAATGCATGAATATTCCATTACGATGTTGCCATACTTGACAGCAGATAGATCTAATAAGCTTTTCTTAAACATGTTGAAGGAAATGGCTTCTTTCATGATCACCATGAAACTCATATTCCATCAGGTCGCTTTAGAAATATCAACACAACAATCCTGGTTTGTTTCACTGTTCTCATTGCTTTAGCGGATTGTCGAGAAACTGTATCTTATCGTCTTTGATATCGTCATGCCATACTTTTCTTTGATTTCCTCTTCTTCTTCTACCTCATGTCCTTTGCAGGATAGTCTTGGAATAGGAATTATGCCTCATGAGGTGCCCAAACAACGCAATTATTCGACGTTTCATCACTACTAGGAGATGTTATTATTGATATAAAACAGCATTCTTACAAATACACATTCGTTAAGTTCTGTATCCTTAATGCGCAATATTCGTCTGCAACATTTGTTTTAAAAACCCTGCATTTTTTTCTTTATTCCCGCTGTAATTGTTCATCTCTCACATCCTTACAAAATAATATGTCTTACTGCAGATTTATAGAAGTTGATCTTGACCCGTTTTTACTCCTTATCCAGCAGTTAAAGGAAAAACTTTTAACTTTAGTCCGACCAAGTTTTTCAATGCAGTTAATTGAAAACGTCCGGTCAGCATGGCGTAGAATAACATCTGTGTATTAGGTATTGATTATCCCCTCCGCACACGGCACATGTCCATAGGTGCTCAGATCTCCACTTCAGTAAACCTATCAAAGTATAGCGACTGATGGTTCTGGTTCTATGGTGTTTCATTGTTCTTATTGAAATCTTTGTCAGGTGTTTTCTTCGGACCACAGCTGCGGGCCACTTCCAATTCGCACATTCTCGATATTGACTCATGCTTATGTATCTCAAAATACTCCGATTTTGTACTCACGAAGACCATTGAGTATGTCTGCTCCGTCCATAGACTGACCATCTGTTATGGTGTCGAGGCTAGCTAATTTGTCGGCCCGATCGTTTCCCTCCACACCCACGTATCCGGGGACAAAAATAAGAGTGATTTTTCGCAGTGAGGTCCACATTTTTAGCTCTGTCTAATAACTTCACCTATCACTTACGTACATCACCTGTTATGACTTTCTAGATAATACTCATTGAGCCATTCAGAATGCACGCATAGAAATACAGCAATGTCCATATTAAACATCATATGAAAAAAGCCTAATGTGTACAGTAGTGAAGATCTTTTTATGGCCCATGCTGTGTGGCGTTGGTTATCATGTCTTTCCAGAGCCCTCTGTTTCGTATGATGTCAATAATTTTCAATACAGATGTTCTTCCATGCTACAATGCTAGGTTAACAAAAATCTTTTCTCCTGTTTTTCAAGTTCCCTTCTGCCATGATGTGTTCCTCTTTCCACCTCTCATGCTGTGTTTTTCTGCTTACCGATAAGCCAAGTTTTGGAGATGAGTTGGCCGCCACCGAGTACAATTCTGACCATTGAAGTGCTACCCTGAAGTATCGGCACAAATGAATAATATTACGTTAGTCGGAAATATGGCATGGGAATTAACATTGATAAAAGCAAGATATTAGTGACTAGTGATATCAAGCAAGATCTCACGAACATCCGGTTAAACGGTCACAAACTGGAAGATTTTACCACCTCAAATATCTCGGGTCCCAAATATTTACTGATTGCAACTTCGGAAATTAGATTAAGTAAAGACTCGAGATAGCGATGGCTGCCATGACAACGTTGAATATGAGTTGGAAAAATAAGATAAATATTACAGTAAAGATCAATTTATTCAGATCGCCAGTGTTAAATATACTTGTATACGGATGTGAAAGTTGGACATTCAATGCAGACACGGAAAGAAGGATTTTGACTTTTGAAAACAAGTGATACAGACGTTAATTAAGAATTGGTTATATATAACATAGACACATAGGGCCTATATTCGTCCGGCAACAAATAAACAGACTTGCAGGGTATCTTCTTCTTCGGCGTTCATTCTCAATCTCCCGCTGGATATCTCTTGTAACAGGACAATGGTCCTACTATATTTTCAGCAGGATGTAGTCCAGAGAATGGAAATGCGATGTGTCGCCGTTTGATTTGCGCTAATGGCCCGACACATCCGTCTTAGGCGGGCAGGTTATCTAGAATCACTATTGACAGCGGTGAAAGGTCGTTAACTTGTTTGGTTTGGACATATAACAAGACACAATTCGCTATTTAAAAATATTGTGCAAGTGGCAGTCGAGGGTAGAAGTTGAAGATACGAAGAGTTGAGATATGACCTGCTACTATGTACTTTTCTGTACCTTGAATCACCATCTTCCGCCGAAGACGGATGTGTTGGGCCATTGGCGCAAATAAAACGGCAACACAACGCGTTTCCATTCTCTGGACGACATCCAACTGGAAATCTTGTAGGACCATTGTCCTGTTGCAAGAGAAATCCAGTGGGAATTTGAGAATGAACGCTGAAGAAGAAGAGTCGCCATCTGTGTTGTAATGCTAGACGTGTAATTGAAGTATCGCAGTGTACTCGACTTAGCCGCAACCATCTGCAATATAAGACATGTGTGCTGAATTGAGAGTCATCCTTCTAACGTAACACATTTCACTTTTCATCTGATTTTCATTGGCTTTCGACACAGAGTATACACAAAGTTACCAAAGGAAATTGTCATAATCGCCACCTTAGAAGAATGAACGACCATGAACCAGCAGGACTATATCTGACGAATGCCACAACTGCGCCATTATTAAAATGCAATATGTGAACGAATACACAACTCTTGAGCTGACAGTAGCTGTGTACACATTAACTTGAACACATCGACCATCTAAGGATATCACATTAACTTGAACACATCGACCATCTAAGGGTATCACATTAACTTGAACACATCGACCATCTAAGGGTATCACATTAACTTGAACACAGCAACCATTTAAGGGTTTCACATTAACTTGAACACATCGACCATCTAAGGATATCACATTAACTTGAACACACCGACCATCTAAGGACATATAAGCTCAGTGTGCCAGTCAGTTACTTATTTTTTTTCGATCTGATGAAAGTGTCGAGACTTTGTCATATGTTTCACTGTTAGGACCGTGTCATATGTCTCACTATTGGGACCGTGTCATATGTCTCACTGTTGGGACCGTGTCATATTTCTCACTGTTGGGACCGTGTCATATGTCTCACTGTTGGGACCGTGTCATATGTCTCACTGTTGGGACCGTGTCATATGTCTCACTGTTGGGACCGTGTCATATGTCTCACTATTGGGACCGTGTCATATGTCTCACTGTTGGGACCGTGTCATATTTCTCACTGTTGGGACCGTGTCATATTTCTCACTGTTGGGACCGTGTCATATGTCTCACTGTTGGGACCGTGTCATATGTCTCACTGTTGGGACCGTGTCATATGTCTCACTGTTGGTAGCGTGTCATATGTCTCACTGTTGGGACCGTGTCATATGTCTCACTGTTGGGACCGTGTCATATGTCTCACTGTTGGGACCGTGTCATATGTCTCACTATTGGGACTGTGTCATATGTTTCACTGTTGGGACCGTGTCATATGTTTGACTGTTGGGACCGTGTCATATGTCTCACTGTTGGTACCGTGTTATATGTCTCACTGTTGGGACCGTGTCATATGTCTCACTATTGGGACTGTGTCATATGTTTCACTGTTGGGACCGTGTCATATGTTTGACTGTTGGGACCGTGTCATATGTCTCACTGTTGGGACTGTGTCATATGTCTCACTGTTTGGACCGTGTCATATGTCTCACTGTTTGGACCGTGTCATATGTTTCACTGTTGGGACCGTGTCATATGTCTCACTGTTGGGACCGTATCATATGTCTCGCTGTTGGGACCGTGTCATATGTTTCACTGTTGGAACTGTGACATATGTTTCACTGTTGGGACCGTGTCATATGTCTCACTGTTGGGACCGTGTCATATATTTCACTGTTGGGACCGTGTCATATGTTTCACTTTTGGGCCTTTTTCATTTGTTTCAGTGTAGGACCTAGTCACATGTCTCAATGTTGGGACTTTAATTGTTCATTTACTTCAATAGTGTCATATGTTTCTATCTCGGGAATATGACAAATGTCTCATTGTCGGGACTTATGTTTCAGAGTGGGGACTTTTTCATATGATTCGGTGTCGCGACATTGTCATATGTTTCAGCGTCGGCACTGTACTCTTAATTTACTATAAATTTGTGATTATTAGAAATAAAAGCGTGTAATACTAGGTGTCATACAAATCTAGAAATAATTTTCACCAGTATAGCTAGAAAAAAATGGTTCTCCAGATTTGGGAGAAAGACTTACCTGAAAATTGTATGTGCTGTAAGTGAAATCTGAACAGTTAGTGTTCACCACCAACCTTGTTTTCCCGAGGTTTTCCCTTGTTTTCCCAGAGAATAGTTTTGCATAATTAGAAAGTATGATTGTTCTTGTCTTTCGTGAATTATACAATCCTGCTTGCTTATTGGGGGTCATTCTTCTAAAGTGATATATGCGATTTTTTACGTGATATTTCATTGGTCACATTACTCTGTGTCGACAGATAATGAGAATCACAGGATAAGTGAAACGAGTTACTTAGAGCGATGATTTCAAATTTAGTACAAGTTCTATATGTTCGAGAATTGAACCAGGTCCGTTCTAGCGGCGCCGAATCGTCTTGCAACTTAAGTAAAGAACAGATCTGGTTCAATTCCCGCCAGTCTTAAGAATTATTTTCATTTGTCTTCATGCCTCCTACTTGAATTTACTTATATATTAGATGGCCACGGTCATATATTTCCTGCTTGCCATTGGAGCAAAATTTATCACCTCCGCTTGTTTACAGTGTCATGGTTTGCGATATCAGTACCATTTAGGCCGACACATTGAACTTCAGCGTGACGTCTGGATTTCTTTGTCAGAGGTAAGGTCTTCTATGATGGTATGAGTCAGGAATACTAAGATCCAGACGTATTTTGAACTAAAGAAGGTAGCCTAAACCAGAAGCAGGGGAATTACATGGTCAGACTACTTCACCACAAGTCTACTAACTAACCAGATGAGAAAAGGGGACAGTGAAGTGAAATGATCAGATTACTTGACCACAAGTCTACGGACTAACTAACTAGATGAGATAAGGGACAGTGAAGTGAAATGATAAG
Source organism: Meghimatium bilineatum (assembly GCA_034231615.1). Taxonomy (NCBI): domain Eukaryota; kingdom Metazoa; phylum Mollusca; class Gastropoda; order Stylommatophora; family Philomycidae; genus Meghimatium; species Meghimatium bilineatum. The sequence goes on from CM067304.1 coordinate 35,323,834, forward strand.
ATTACTTGACCATCAGTCTACAGAAAAACTAACCAGACTAGAAAAGAGGACAGTGGAGTAACATGCCCAGATTACTTGACCATCAATCTACGTACTAACATGATGACAAAAGGGGACAGCGGAGTGACAAAAACTTTTCTCATCCAATAAAAAACACAACAATATTCAGATTGGCCTTTGTAGTTTGCAATTGGTTTGCTTACATACCTGTATAAATCAGGTTATAACAGGGACAGTGGGACGACATAATGACCAGTATGATGACAAAGAGGATGGCGGAGTAGCATGTTTAGATAGGTTCCAACATCACACTGCGGACTTAACTAATCTAGTGATGTAATAGACAGGGGGAAGACATTTCAACTAAAACATAAACATGACCTAGATGGCCTATTTCCGTGCGCTCTGTTGGTCGGCCATGGCTATTTTGGCATGCGACGCCAAGTATATAAATAGTGACCAACGAGATTCACGAGAATAATCAAAAACGTCACGAATGAAAAATCTTATAAGTACTGTGGACGATCACGGGACAAACTAACTGATGATATCTGGAATGTGCAGTGACTTGATCATGTGTGTTTGTTTGTTTACTGGTGGGTTTGCCTCATTTGGCAGAGGCACGTCTTTTCAACCTAGGAAAGATTTTCTTATTGGTTATATCAGACCATCTGGTGGCCTTGATCAGGTGATTTCAAGACGGACATATCAATATAACTGAATGGTAAACATTTGAACAAGTGCTTGCATTGTGCTGAACGTCCAGTAAAAGTTGCCGCAAGAAATCGGAGTAAAATAGTGAACATTTAACACTGTTCTGAATTCTTTTTATTCTGAATGTGAGCACTAACTTAACTCTATTGTACATATCCGTTTGTGTCATTGCATTACCTTTGAATTGACTTCGCTGGAATAGCTCCAGATGCGACATGGAAAGCTCTTTGTTGAACTAAATCAGCAAAAATGCAATTTTCCAAGGTTTTAAGCACAGACGAGCGTAATGAATACGCCTTTCAAGATGTTAATCTACAGATATAACGGTTATTCCAGTGCATTACAAACTGATGGATTATTCTCATTGATCATGTACACAGTTGATCTAATGCTTAGTGCTGGTACTTGCTACATCAAGTGTTTTCGACATTACATTGCTTCAAATGTTCTTAGCTCTACTCTGCGGGTGAATGCGAAATTTGGGAACTCACGGCTTTTATTCTTCTGCTCTCCAGATGATTATGACAAAACTAATGCTATACCTTTTATTTTGCTGTAACTTGTTGAGTACATTTAAATAATTATTTTTGTTATTGACGATGGATTCATTAGGAGAACATAGTTTCTATTCATTCGTTTTAGTTTTATTTATTGTCAACATATCGTTACTTTGTATTCTCTTTGGTTTAATTTATTGTAAACATATCATTACTTCTCATTTTCTCTGGTCACTGAAACCTTGTCAAACCGTCTCAGCTATTTCTTTACTGTCTTCTGCTATTTATTTTTCGTTCTATATGTCCTGTTGTCGCAATTCCTTCTCCTACATACGCTTCCAGACCTCAGCTTTATTATGCTAGTAATAAGCATTGGTCATTCTGAAGTAGTTTTGACATGTACTCCCAGGCCTCATATTTAAAATGTTAGTATAAAGGATTGGTCAGTCTGAAGAAGTTATGACATATACTTCCAGACCTTCGATTCAGTATTTTAATACAGGGTATATATAAAGTAGCTGTACACTTACTTTGAAATGAAATATATTTGCTCAATATGACGTCATGAAAAGATGTGTTTTTCTATTGTTCGGTGTACCGCGTGATCTTGAAGATTGATGTTATCTGCAGAGTTAACTTATATTCACTGACCAAGATTAGTTAAAGTTAACCCATATCATTTATTAATATCGTAGGAGTGTGAAATGTTAGCGATCTCATATTTCAGTGGCTCTGCTATAACAGGGCGGTAACCATCTCATAACCCTCGCAGTCTTTACTTCCAGGATTAACCCGGTACCTAATTAAGGCTGGGAGCCGGGAGGTGCTGCAATCTGAAAAATATTTCCGCCTATGAACGAGAATAAATATGACCACTCATATGCGAAGCCAGTGCGCTAACCACTGCGTTACGCGGCTCCCTCAAGAATGGTGCTAATCACTGAACAAAAAGTAATTGTGGTGGAACAAAGTGCTTTAATAATAGGTGAGGCGGCGTAAATATACAGAGGTCGATATTAAAAAAAATGTGTGCAGAAGTTTCCTGATGCACATGTTCTTCACCGTAATGCGGTTAGAAATTTGATAAACAAGTTTCGTACCACAGATAGTGTGCAAAATGAACACCGATATGGACGCTTTACGATTTCAGAAGAAATATGTTTCCATAACAAATTTATTTTACCCGAAGTCCATGTAATACTTTACGGAATGCATTGAGAACAATGATGGACAATTTCAGCATCTGCTGTAGAAATATCTTCACTGTGCTACCTGCCACTTTTCTCTAATTGACATGAGCAGTAATGTTTTCTCATAAATGTAATAATCGATAATAAATGAGCCTACTGTAAAACTGTAGAACAATAGTACTTAGTAAAACACTTTAAGGCAATATTAGTATGTAGGTCATTGTTATCATGGGTAACCCTGCAGTAAAATGTCTTCTGTCTAATACATTTGTGATAGTGTTTTTATTTTTAATGTTTTTACCATTTGTTCACTGTTTGTCTTGTATTTTCTTGATAAAGATCGTATGGTTTAAACTGTCCTGTATGCTGTTATGTGTATTTTTTTCCATCTGATTACCCAACAGTTTGATGGTCTGTTCGTTAATTGTAGTACTGATCAACCTTGTGTTCTCATAAATGTAGCGTCATTGATCCGTATTAAATACCCACAATTCAAGCGACGTGCTGTCACCAGCAATGTAAATGAGTGCGACTTCGAGCAAAAACCAGTCAAATCACACATCATCAGGGATCTCCTATGTGCTGACGACTGTGCCCTAAATGCCAACTCTGAGGCTGACTTACAAATTATTATAGATGGATTATCCGAAGCCTGTACCAATTTTGGACTTACTATTAAATACGGAAAATACAGAAGTCATATTACAAACAGCATCTGGCAAAATCTGTCACGAACCTTGCATAAAGGTAAATGGCGTAGCACTGAACGTTGTGAATAGTTGTGAACATACCTAGGTAGTACACTATTACAAAATGAAGTGTATACATGGATCTATACACTGATTAAAGAATGACGTCTCGTAATCCTATATGAGGCTTTTATCCTCTCTGTCATTGAATATGCAGGCGCCACTATCACCACAGGTAACACACAGATTGCCAGACTGGATATAAATCAAAATGAAGCTATGCGGATCATCCTTGGTTGCACTAGGGACACACCCTATATGGCTATGAGGTGAGACACTTGATTTTCGGAATCGAAAATTCTCACAGAATAAAAAATATGCACTCACTGCGCAAAAATGAAATCCAACAGGTAAAGCATGAAACGGGGTAATAAAGCTATGCTAATAATACGAAACAAACATAGGCATACACAAATCGACGTTTCGACCGAAAGGCCTTTATCAAAGATAACACATATCAATCAAAAACGACAAATAGGGACGACACAACTTACGTTCACATGTCTAGTGAATCATTTCTATCCTTTCGGCCATTTCACTAGACATGTGAACGCAAGTTGTATCTAATATATCGAACACAGAGTTCGCCACGGCAAGCAGCACTTTCAGCAGATTTTACGTAAATGTGTGGCATAGAAACGGCATTAACATGCCTGAACTGCAAGTTTACAGAGTAGTGGTACTTCCAGTGCTGTTATAAGCTGCTGAAACATGGACTGTGTATAGACGTCATGTGAGGAAACTCAATCACTTTTACATTTGTTTCAGAAAAGTTCTGAACATCAGATGGCAAGATTACTGATATTGCTGTCCTTGACAGAGCTTGTATCCTTAGCATTGGCACTATTCTTATGCAGACGCATATTATTGGGAAGATCATCTGGTACGTATGCCAGATCATGGCCTGCCAAAAATACTCTCTATGCTGAGTTGCTGAAGGGCATACGATCTCAGGGTAGCCAAACTAAGTGCTACAAGGACTTGTTAAAGACCTCACTGAAAGCCTTTGAAATAGACCAAGAAACATGGGAAGAACTGGCACAAAATAGAGCTACAAAGCGCTCTACAGTAAAAAGGGCGCAGCATCTTGTGAAAAGAGAAGTGCAGCAGCTCAACATCGGAGAGTAGCTAGAAAGTCATGGGCAGAGTAACAACTATCTGCAGTGGTCATCGCATGTACGAACTGTCCAATAACATTTGCGATCAGTATAAGGCTTACTATCCATCTACAAAGTCATAGTCAAGGACATTATTGACAAAAGTTGACGCAAGTAAGACACTTTTTATACACCAGTTAAATTGTTTGAATTTGTATTTATTTTCAAAAAATGTAAAACAAGAAGTCAAGAGGTCGTAGTCGTTTAATCCCGTACCCAGTTTCTTGTTAACAAACTTGTCCCTGGAGGTTATAGCTTGAAACTACATATTTATGTCTTATGAGTGATACTATAGGCAGGTGGTGTGCCTCTTCGTGACATACGAAGTACATATGTGGTAACCCGAATACAACGAAGTCAATCCTCCACAGCTGTTTTTTACTTTTTCTTTTTTCAAATACTAATTTTTATAAACTTTATTTGGGGTGCAAAGGGAACGCATTGCTCTCGGCGGACCCAGGGTTAGCAGATAACCAAGATCCCAAATGTACCTCCTCGCGGTGCACCATTTTAAACAGAAATACAGCAGCTCGAGCTGATTCTGGCCAAATCATTTAGGGATCGTGTTCGAGAATGTGGAGGTAGCAGATGGAAAGAGATTTGAATGCATAAAGACAGACAATATCTCCATAACCACCAGCAACACCACATACAGCGAAACTGTCGACATACAGTGAAACTAGTTAATCCAGTCCAAACATTGGAGGGGCGGCCAATGAAAAAAGCATGAAAAGGTGGATGCATGGTGAAAGACAGATAGATTTCATACTGAGTACAATGGAAAAAAATGAAAGGGCAGAACAGCGTTAGAGGGCAGCGCCAACTGCAAATAGAAAATGGAAACGATTACGGAAATGAGAACTACAAGCTCTGTTAGCTCGTGACGAGCTTCTAGTTACTTGATTTCCTTATAGGCAGAGACCCATACCCAATCATGGGCGTTCGGAAAAGCAAGAAGGCCTGGCCTAACTCTAATGTCGAGTCTTCCTATATTGGAAACATGCTCGTAAAGAGAAAGTGTGCCGTAACCGATAGGCTCAGGCAAAAAAGGGACAAAGATGGCAGTCCTGGCCCAGCTCTACTGTCAAGCTTTCCTATACCGGAAATACACTTTCAGAGAGAAAGGGTTCCGTACCTGATAGGCGCTATTGGGACAAAGTCGCTCAGCTCGAGAACGCCTTGCTCTCAAACGCGTGGTCTGAGACTCGAACTTGGGCAAGGGGTTCACGATGTCGGTGACTCTGCTGAGAGGGCAAAAGAGCCAGGGTCCAACTCTTCTGTTGAGTTCTTCCTCTTAAGGAACCAGGCTCACGAATGAGAAAGGGTTCAGTACCCGATGGGCACAGGCACAGTACGTGCAATTACACGAGGCAAGTTCATAGACAGTGGAACACCTCGTGCGAGACAGACGTGAGCAAAAATCGTATGGGTGAAGAGTCACCACACACACACGTGCCTGGTGACAGATAGGGAGGCTGTCACAGGCTAGGGTAGCCCACCCGAATTGTCAAGGCATGCCGAAATCGGATGTGCTAGGCATACAAGGCGCATAACGGTGGCACAACGTAATCACGCTCCCGGCGGAAATCGCACGGATATCCGTGCTGGTTACAATGGAGCGAATGCAAAACAAACAAAACATAAGCTTTATTTGAAGCTAATGGACTTCTTTATAATTCTTTGTCATTTATGTTTAAAAGCAATTCTGATTGTTATTATTATGCTTGTGATTTTTCACAATGAATGTACTAAATGAGTGTAAGTTGTATGATCTTGTAAAACTTTACCCCAATGACATTTCCTGCATGGCATTCCATCCGACATGAAACGAAACTTCAACGTAAATGATAAATTCACGAACGGGATAATTCTGATAATAATAATAGTTATGAAACTGCACTCGGCGCATTTCTTTAAATTAGCCGACGTACAATACAAAAATGTTTTATGTGATTAAATAACAGCAGTGGCGGATTTGTTGTTGGCTTTGTTCTTCTTGGTTGATTTTGCAGTAGTTTAGATATGTGTGCTTGTTGCAGAAAGATTTCAATATTTCTTCTGTATTTTCTGTTACGTAATTTATGTATCACCTATTTGTTGTTACGGTTTTTGTATGTGCTTGTGCTATAACATCGTCCCCTTCATTGAATTTGAAACGTGTAAAGTTTAGTGAGTGTAGTTTGAATAAAAAAAATGATTTTCGTTCGAGTTCACATTTTGACAGTTATATATGCGTTTTTCTGTTTGTGACATCTGACTTCAGCATATCAGTATATCAAGAGAGCGAACGAGTCCGAGCCCAAGTGTTCTGTTGTTTCGTCCTAAACCGGAACTAGACTCGTGGATGAGAAAAGATTCAGAAACCGATGGGCACTAATAATAATACAGGAGACAAGTTCACTAGGTGCTGAATAACCTCATGCAAGACAGACGTGAAGACAGACCCGTCTCGGCGTAGAGTCAGTACACTTTCTCCGCCTAGCGACAGATGTCACAGGCTAGGGTAGCCAACCCGAAATGTTAAGGCATGCCGAAATCGGCTGTGCTGGGCCTACAAGGTGCATAACGGTGGCACAGCGTAACTACGCTCCCGGCAGTAATCACACGAATATATGTGCTGATTAGTATGGAGAGAACGCAAAACAAATAGCCAATGAAAATCAAGGGAGTGGTCCAGTGAGTAATAAGACATTTCATTAATCAATAGGTCTTGTCGAGGGTGACGATCCAGCCTTACACACAACACATTAAACCCAAAACAAAACTCCCTTATTCTCATCCTACGACGTGCGGGGTACAGTGTTACAATTTATTCCTCTTTCGGATTACTACAATGTGAGAACGACTATAAGAATGATTTTGGCTCTCGCCAATTTCATTTCAGTATTTTCATTTCTGGAATATTCTCATAAGTTAACGAAATCAGCAACTCTTTATCTGCCCACAGTCCTTCTCTTGGTTCTCAATTCTGGAATGGTATCATCATCATCATCATCCTCATCATCATCAAGTGCCGTCTCCGCAACGAAGGTTGGCTGCAACAGATCTCCAACATCCCCTGTCTCTTGTCTTGGTGGTGCACTCTGCTAGACTGTAACCTGTCCATCGTGTGACTCTCCCACTTGTTTCTCCGCCTACATCTTGCTCGCTTCCCTTTGACTTCACTCTCAAGTAAGGTCTTCAGTAAGGTGTCATGTCTTTTAATGTGTCCAAAATATGTTATTTGCCTAATCGTATCCCCTCCCTGCAACGCCTGAACTGGTAAAATGCAGTATTGACAGTTTAAAAAAAAAAATTTTTTATTTCTTTTAGTAGTTCTTTCTTCATATTAAGTGTTTTTAGTACCACTTTATTTGTTTTCTTCTCTTTCCATGATGTTCTCCCTAATCTTCTATATACCCACACCCCAAAGGCATCAATTTTGTCTTCTAATTGTTTATTTAGTGTCCATGTTTCTGACCCATACATTAATATAGAATAGATATAGCATTTTATAATTCTCATTTTTAACTTGTTTGTAATTTGTTTAGATATTAATATTTTCCTCATGTCATTGAAGGTACTTTTAGCCATTCCTATTCTTCTCATTATAAATTATGTTTCACATCTGCCATCATTTGTGACGACGTGTCCAAGATATTGATAATGTTTTACTTGTTGTAGTTTCTCTTCATGTATGTTTATGTTTAGCTCTTGTTCGTCTGTGTCTTTGCTGATTACCATGGTTTTTTAAATGTTCTCATAAGTTACTGAAATCATCAACTCTGCCTTCAGTCCTTCTCTTGGTGCTTATATTCATCTTGAAAATAGCCAGTGTGAAACTGGTTTCGAATTAGTGCCTACATATGTGATTATTTTCCTTGGATATGTTTATCAGTTTATGTTTATCATTTATTAATTCAAATATAAATATATTTAGGGTTAGGATTAGTTTTGTAAAACATAACTAACCCTAACCCCAAACCCTAAAAAATGAATATTTAAATTCATTATTGGTTAATTATTGATATAATATATACATTAATTAACCATACAATAGGAAGGTAGACATTAATTGCAAACCAAATCCGTGAGTGCTGATCCCAAGTAACAAATATTGTATAGAAGTGAAGAAGGAAAGTGTGTCAATGGGAAGATTAGAAAAGCATATAGTCAACATTTGACTGAAACAGGAGTGCACATCACATATGCACGACTCATGGGTTGGAAAGGGGGACGGGACAGTGTACTCAGTGCCGGATTTAGACTTGATAATGCCCTAAGCTTTCCGGACGTGCTGCATTGGGACAAATAATGCTGTAATATATTTAAGTATATATGATAATTGCTCAGGAAAGTAGGGGGCCCTAAACAATAGCTTGTGTAGCTTATACGTAAATCCTTCACTAAGTGTAGTATAACCGGGCGTAGTTGTTAAGCTGTTCATCATCTCAAGTGATTGCGGGTTCGATTCACATTCGCGAGTCGTGTTTATGAAGTTTATTTTTTCGGAGCCCTGAAGATTATTGGTTGAAGCTACGGAAGTATGTGCCTTGAGTGGTACTCTTGCCATGTGGCGTACCTCTTCGCTAACAAGAACCACTGCCGAAAACCGATGGGTCAGACTATTGTCGCAAATAAAATGACAACACAACGCATTTCCATTCTCTGGACCACATCCTGCTGAAATCTAGTAGGACCATTATCCTGTCGCAAGAGAGATTCAGCGGGAGTTTAAGAATTCACGCTGAAGAAAAATAAAAAGAAAGGAACCGAGTACATATGGGGGTGACCCGAGTACAATGAAGTCAATCCTCTACCTCTTTTGAGCCTGTGTGCTATAATGCTGGTTTTTATAATCGAGATTGCGCGTATAAATACTATTATTGGAGGGATAGGTAATGGGGCGTCCGTGTGTCGCCGGGACCCGAGAGAGGAGCATTCAATAGCAACACTTTATCTTTCATACATGTCGTAAGAGGCGACTAAGGAGGTTATGAGATGGAGTTGACTGTCTCATTCCATATAAGTTCAGTAATCCAAAGCCATGCTGAAGTCGGATGTGTCTGACCCAAAGAAGCAAATATCGAAGCATTGCTTTAAACTGTAAAATGTGGCACAGCGCATTCCGATCTCCGGACTATATCCTGCTAATCTTCAGGAGTTTGAGAACAAACGCAGATGAAGAGGATGGTACTGGGGAAGTGATAAAGAAACCGAAAAAAGGTTAGTGGTTGCATGATGGTGACTGCCTAAACATTACACTGGATGAAGTAGGGTACGAGGATTCGTAGAACCGATAGGATTATAGCTTACTGGCCGTGAAGCTAACTCTGTGGCAAAGCACACGCTTAGAAATAGACACCGCACACACCGGCCAATAATGTATACGCAAGTTTAAGACTACATTCAAACGCTACTTTAGAAAATAGAAAATAATGAAGTAAAAACAAATTAAATGTCATTCGTTGAACTTTTTTTGTTTTGTTTTGAGAAAAGAGTAGGGAAAAATGATGGAGATGGAAAGATAACACTAATCGCAATCGACACAGCGGGGTTATATTAGAGTAAGAAGTTGTCTCTCTTGTTGCGAGAATCGCGTTCTAGTTCTTTCTTATATCCTGTTCATACCGTCTCATATTTCTCTGTAATTACGGGAGAGATTCGATGGTGTAGACATTTCTAAAGAAAAAGTGATTGATTAGCAGAAAATAAATACACAAAATATAGTTTCTAGCCATATTGAGTAACTAGCAACAGGGGTAGTGAAGTACATTTGCAATGGCATAATGTAAGGTGTGGAAGGACACACTAGAAAGATGTCTATTATGGGGGTCTTTGTTACCTCTAATATTTTATGGTAGTGCGTCCTGATATAACCTAATTTGACTTTGTTGTCCGCTGGTTGAAAGAGGCGCGCCTCTCCAAAAGAGAGGTAAACTCATTAACTACCTACCACTAGAAAGATAGAACACCGGAACAGATGGTGTTCCGGTGTGTTTTCAAGATGGAGGAATGTTTTTCTTTCTTTCTTGGATTACTCGGTTGTTCGGTTGTGTAAACTACTGCCAACGTAAAACCTACCACTGGTTATGAACCAGAACCAAACCTATATATCTTCCTTCATTAGACAAAGGCGTTGGACTTACATCGGTCATGTTCTCAGAATGAACAGCCTAAGAATTCCCCACCAGTCACTACATTGGGTGCCACCAGCAGTAAGAAGAAGAGGGAGACCTAGAGAAACTCTACGAAGAACCATTAATAGAGAAGGCATGTCAATGAACCTAAACAACACGCAAGAATTGAAAGACCTGGCAACACAAAGACAGAAATGGAAAGCTCTGGTTTCTGCCCTATGCGCCGCATATGGCCCTGGGGGAACATAACTTAACTAGAAAGATAGGTTATTGGTAAAGGGAGACTGCAGTTACAAAAGAGTAGGTATAAAGAAAAGATAAACATATTATTAATTTGCCCATGTCAGATCTGAAGCAGCAACATTCCTTATGTTTATGTGCTATTTATGTTTACAAGTAGACCTAGTTGGTCCTTGTAGAACTGCGATCGTCTAGCAAGTCCCTATGTTTAAATGTTTGTCGTTCTCGAGAATTTTCATACATGTACAGTGTGTGTTGATATTGTCTATGTGTCGTTAGACCAGTCCATATTCATAGTAGTTTTATCTCCCAAGCGTGGTGGTTAAGCTTGTGTTCAAGAGGTCATGAGTTCGAATCCGGCCTATGTCGTCTTGCTTATAAGGTGGATTTTTTTCGGAGATGCCTATTGGATTATCGCTTGAAGCTACCGAGTTACGTGCTATGAGTGCTACTCTCGGTAGGCAGCGTTCTTCTTCGTTGAGAAGGACGGAGTATATATAAGGAAACCCGAGTCAAATGAAGTCAGTCCTCTACTCTTGTGGATCCTTTTTACTGATGGGAATATTTCTTAGAACTTTGCAAGTCTTATATTACTGGTTTATTATGATTAGGCATTTACCACAATGAGACTGCAGATCTGTGTAGGCTTCTACCTCGAGCTGCAGATCTGTGTAGGCTTCTATCTCGAGCTTCAGATCTGTGTAGGCTTCTACCTCGAGCTGCAGATCTGTGTAGGCTTCTACCTCGAGCTGCAGGTCTGTGTATGCTTCTACCTCGAGCTGCAGATCAGTGTAGGCTTCTACCTCGAGCTGCAGATCTGTGTAGGCTTCTACCTCGAGCGTCAGATCTGTGTAGGCTTCTACCTGGAGCTGCAGATCTGTATAGGCTTCTACCTCAAGCTGCAGATCTGTGTAGGCTTCTACCTCGAGCTGCAGATCTGTGTACGCTTCTACTTTGAGCTGCAGATCTGTGTAGGATTCTACCTCGAGCAGGAAGATCTGTGTAGGCTTCTACCTCATTGTGGCTGCAGCTTGATTAGGCTTCAACCTCAACGTGGCTGCATATTGATTATACTTGTTTAATTGGAATAAATCAGACTTGCCAGAGTTGTATTAGTAAAACTAAAGGGGCAGCCTATTAATATAAATATCATACAAGTTTATGCACCAACATCAGAGAGTACAGAAGAGGACATACAACAATTCTATAACGATTTGAGCACAGCTATGAAAAAATACACGAAGTAAATATTGTCATGCGTGATATTAATGATAAGGTATGAGACAGCCAAGACGAGGATGTTACTGGCAGATTTGATTATGCACCAGAAATGAAAGAGGTGAGGTCCTGGTAGATTGGGCCAGAAATAATAATATAATGATAAGGAACACAGTCTTTGCCCATTACCCAAAACGACTATGGACAGGAAAAAGCCCAGATAATAAGACACGCAATCAAATATATTACATCATAAAAGATACAGAAATTCTTTGAAGTCTGTTAAGACACGTCTCAGCGCTGATAGCAATATTGATCATGTTCCAGTAGTCGGAAAGATTTATATTAGATTAAAGAGATTAAAAACTACAAGGGCAGATAACACACCTAATGTGAATACGCTGACAAAGAACACATAATTACACGAACAGTATAACATAACAATTAAAAATTTGTACAATACTATAGAAAAAATTGAAACCATTGAAGAACAGTTAGCGATGTTAAAAGAATCATTGCAGCAAACATCTAAAGAGATTCTGCCACCTAAGAAACATCTCAATAAGAAAGGCTGGATGACAGAAGATATTTTGAATATGATTACGCAAAGAAGAAAGTTGAAGGATAACATTGAAGAATACAACAAGATAAACACGGAAATTAAATATAAATGCAATAAGGCTAAAGAGGATTGGTTAAACACAAAGTGCAGTGAAATAGAAAATACCATCATAAAAATACAAGTGATACACATTTACAAATAAAGGAATTAACAGGCAGAGAGTAGGTTCACAAGACTGAGTGCCTGAAATCTAAGCAGGGGCACATACTAATGGGAGAAAATGAAATCATGCACAGATGGGAAGAATATATTAAAGAACTGTACGAAGATAACAGAAATGATACCAGAAACTTAAATTATAACAACAGAGGTCCAAGTATATTAAAGACAGAGGTAAAGGAAGCTGTACAACACTTGAAAAACAACAAATCATCGGGTCTGGATACGATTACAAAAGAAAAATTCGAAGCTCTAGGAGACTATGGCACTGAAGTTATCACCAACATTTTAAATGACATCTACAACAGTGGCTATATTCCATCTGATTTGCTACAATCAATTTTCATAGCCCTACCAAAGAAACCTGGTGCAGTAGATTGCGAAGACCACAGAACAATCAGCTTTATGAGTAAGATGACCAAAATTCTACATGTTTCTAGAATATTATGGGGCATATAAGAGGAAAAATAAAACCAGAGATAGCAGAAGAACAATGCGGATTCGCAGAAGGAAAAGGCACAAGAAATGCCTTATATATAGTAAGAACATTAATGGAATGGACTATAGAAATGCAATAAGATCTTTATCTGGGCTTCATAGATTACAGAAAAGCATTTGACAAGGTAACGTATTCAGAGATTATAAAACTGCTAGAAAATCGTATCGTTGATGGGAAAGATCTAAGAATAGTAAGAAATATGTATTGGAAACACACGGCTGCGATGAGAGTTGGCAACACCATAGGAAGATTTAAAAAAAATAGAAATGGGTGTCAGACAAGGTTGTGTAATGTCACCGGATCCTTTCTCGTTGTATACATACATTGTAGAAGATATGCGAAATGTAGAAGATATGCCTGTGTTCAAACAAACACTGAGAAGTCAGAATGGTTCCAAGTTGTTACGGGCGTTAAACAGGGGTGCATCATGTCCCCATTACTTTTCTGTGTCGCTATTGATTGGATCATGAGAAAGAGCACTGAAAATAAGCTGACAGGAATAAAATGGATTAATAATACCGTTCTCGAAGATCTTGACTACGCAGATGACCTAGCCCTTTTGAGCACACAGATGCTCAATCTAAGCTTGACAATCTCCAACACTACTCAACTCAGATAGGGTTAAAAATCAACACATCAAAACTCATATACTAGATTTTACGAGATCCAACGACAACATAGAAATTCAAAATGTTTCATTATTAAAAGTCAACAATTTTACATATTTAGGCACCAATCTAGCATTGGATGGAGACTCATCAAAAGAAATTTTACACCGTATTGCCCTTGCAGCGGGTGCTTTCAATAAACTACGTAACATCTGGACGTCAAACACACTAAGAAACACCACAAAACTCAGGTTGTTTAACTCCAACATCATCCCTATTCTATCATATGGATGCGAAAGTTGGAAAGCCACAAAAGCCACAGATAAGAGACTGCACTCCTTTTAAAACAAATGCCTACGTACCATTCTGAATGTTAAGTGGAGTGACTTTAAATCTAACACTACTATAAGAGAGGAAAGCAAACAAACCTATATATATTCCTTCATTAGACAAAGGCGTTGGACTTACATCGGCCATGTTCTCAGAATGAACATCCTAAGAATTCCCCAGCAGTCACTATATTGGGTGCCACTTGGAGTAAGAAGAAGAGGGAGACCTAGAGAAACTACGAAGAACCATTAATAGAGAAGGCATGTCAATGAACCTAAACAACACGCAAAAATTGAAAGACCTGGCAACACAAAGACAGAAATGGAAAGCTATGGTTTCTGCCCTATGCGCCGCCTATGGCCCTGGAGGAACATAAAATAACATAACAGAAAATATGCCAGGAATAAAAGTGGGAAGATGCAATATAAATAACTTGAGATATGCTGACGATACAGTACTGATCTTAGGAAGCTAGCAGGAACTACAAGCCCTGTTAGATAAAGCAGCTAAAGAAAGTGAAAACTAAGGCCTCAGTTTAAACAAGAAGAAAACAGATATAATGGATGTCATGAAGACACATACACCACCAAGATACAATATAATAATTAAAGGACACAATATCTTGGCACCCTGTTAACACCAGAAGGTAAATGCGCACGTGAGATAAAGGGCTGAATAGCACAAGCCAAATCAGCATTCCAAAAAATGTGGACCATTTTGTGCAATGGAAGACTATCAATACAGACCGGAATTCGAGTGATGAGATGTTATATGGAACCAATTCTTTTTTATGGATGCATGAACTGTAAACAGAAAAAAAATCAAAGCGAATTAGAGGCTACAGAAATGTGGTTTTTGAGAGGAATGATGAACATACAATGGACAGCCAAGAAAACTAATACAGAGGTTCTCATTGATGCTCGCGTAAAAAGGTCAATCATATCAAACATTTGGGGTCAGACAGTCAAGATTAGGGCAAGTGCTGAGAAGAACACAGCCTGAACACTTAATAACCACTGGAAAGATCAAGGAAAGAAGTGATATGAGACCACACAGAGACAAGTTGCTAGTAGAAGTTCACGAACCCAGCTTATTGACCACAAGAGACAGAGAGTCGTGGAGAAACATGATCGCCTACGCCATTCGGAATGGCACTTGATTGATTGATTCTTTAGTTCAATCTGGAAGGTTTCTAAATCTGTCACAAACTTACTAATTTATTCACACTGGTGATCCAGGTAGCGGTTTCTAAAGATCGAGCCTCAAAGAAGGAAGCTCTGGGTAATTTCTGTTTCAATCTTTGTCAATTTTTCCCGGCACACAATAAAATTTACATTCTTTTTATTCTCACCACGTCCAGAAAACTACTTTCCAGGCCAGTAATTATCCCATATCGACTGGTCCGGCTAATGGCATGTTATGCAGTCATTTCAGCTGGACATTGCCTGATCAAATTGAATACTTCACGCATTGCGATACAATCTGCATTTTTTACTCGTTTCTAAATGGTATGAACCATTTCTTGATAGAATAGAATCAATATATACGAAATTTGTCAACTATTTATATATCTATATGCTGTGGCCCTTGTTTACCTTGCGACGTCAGAGGTGGAAGAGTTCTCTGGGGATGGCCTTCTTGTGTGCTTTTTGTAAGCTTGTTCATGTGGCTTCTTTGATTCTGTGATCCATCTTTTACATGGTCTGCCTCTGGCTTTATAGCCATTATGTTTATATGTCATGGCCATCTGTGACATGCTGTCTGTTAGTAGTCTGGAAGCATGTGAAAACCACTTGATCTGTTATCTTTTGATGTGTTCCAATACTGATTTTGTTTTGGTTATGTTTCTGATGTTATCGTTTCGAATTCTATTTCTTAATGGCACTCCGAGTACTTTTCGTAGACATGTCATTTCTGCTGTCACCATTTTTCTTTAGTTTTGTGCTGTCATTGTCCAGGTTTGGCACTGGTAGCACAGTGATGGAATAATAATAGTCTTGTATAATGCAACTTTAGTGTCTATACTTACATTTTTTTACTTGAAAATTTGTTGCATATGTTCTGTACCTCTTCACTGTTTTCCCCTTCACTCGATATAATGTTTCCTAAGTAAGTGAACTCATTTACCTGTTTAAGGTGTTTATTATCGATGGTGATATTTCTTTCTTTCTTTGCTATTGTCATTTTTTCGGTCTTTTCAATATTAATCTTCATGTTGAATTTTTGACATGTTGTGTGGTATCTGTTCATATGTTTTTGCAATTGTTCTTCTGATGTCGCTATTAGTACTTGGTCGTCTGCACAGAGTAGTTCGTTAAATTTGTCTTTTATGTTATCTTCTTCGTTGGTACTTGTTAGTTTACAGATGTGGTCGATATATGTTATAAAAATTAGAGGAGATAGGACACACCCCTGGCGTACGCCTGATTGAATTTGGAACATATTGGACACTCCTGCATGTGTTTTTTCTTCACATTAGCTATTAGCATAAATGCCCTTGCATATATTGATTAAATGTTCTGATACTCCGTATATTGATAGTCGTTTCCGTAGTTGTTGTCTGAATACTCTGTCGAAAGCCTTTTCTTGGTCGACGAATGCGATGTATAATTCTTTGTTGTTTTCTGTGGCTCTTTCTGTTAGCTGTCTAAGTGTAAAGATAGCATCATACAGCTTTTGTTCTTACGAAAGCCCATTTGGGTGTTTTGAAGTTGTGGTTGAATGTATGATCGTAATCGTTGCTCTAACATTTTGTTAAAATTTTTTACTGTGTTACTTAGTAAAGATATCCCTCTGTAATTTGTGCAGTCTGTCTTGCTGCCTTTTTTTTTGTTCCATATGGGAATGATTGTTTCCTGGTGGAATATATGAATTTATACCATATGGAATGAAAATCTTTCAATATTAGATTATAATTCTGTGATTGTCCCACTAGTTACCAATTGTCGCTGGTTCAGGACTGACCTTTCAAAGAGAATACGGAAACCTTAATTAGGTTCTTGTCGGTCGACAATACGTTACCTGTAGGACCGTACAAGAGAAAACAGGACGGGATTTCGTTGTGCTTTCAAACAGGAGCGTCTTCCGTTACACAAAATAAATAGTACACAAAATATTAAGATATCTCCCAGATCTTACTACTTCAGGGCGACCGAACACCTGTGTGTTTTCTCATAACCTCTTATAATAAAAGATCTACTTGCTAATGGAAAATCAAGCCTTTTAAAATGACTCATTTGACCATGTCCTTCATTGGCTGTCACACAAAGTATAATCATAGTGGCCAATGAAAATCTTGGAAATTGTCAAATGTGGCATTAAAATGGCTTGATTTTCCATTAACCGGTAGGTCTCATATTGTAGGCGATCATGGTTTACGCTGATCGTAATGACGTCGGTTTCCAAGCAATCGTTAGTTAAAAAAAATACAGCTTGGTCAGAAAATACTTTCGAAAATGGTAGAGATGTCACAGAAGTTTTCTATCCATGTGGTGTCGTGTTCCGTTATTCATCCAATATATTCCAGAAACATCACTGAAATTAAAGCTATATGGGCCACTGAACTACAAAAGACAGTGAGTTTTATCTAGGAGACAGAATTGCAGATATATACATGTTTCAAGTGAACGAAAGAAAAATAAGAAATATGAACATCTTTTTTAATTGTGGCTAAGAAATTGAATTATATATTGATCAGTCATATGTCACGTCTCACGTGCATTTGGCATTTGCTTAAGCTTAGCGAAACCTGTTTTGCCCATCTACGGTTTCTTGTAGGGATGTATGGATGTTGACATGCTGATGAGATGTGACGTAAGTTAAGAAATCACAATTTTTAAATATTCATTGTATCTTTCATCTCTCTATCGCCAAATTGTCTTCTGTTCTCAGTGGTTCTCATCCTTTTTTGGTATTTTCCTGTTAAGCGAGCTATTTCATTTTCATTTGTATTTTTTATAGTAAAATTATACATTTTTTGGAGCACCTTTTTGACAGCATCAAAGGGTTCAAATGCTTCTAAAGTCGCCGATAATTGGTTTCAATGTACTCGGGTATTTAATATGTAATCTCTCAACGAAGCGGAAAACCGCATGACGAGAGTACCACTCATTGCACGTATCTCCGTAGCTTCAAATGATAATCACTAGGGATTTCCTAAAAACCCACATTATAGCAAGGCGACACGAGCCGGATTCAAAACTATATCCTCTGGAGCACAAGGTGAACTGCTTAACAACTAAGTTTGGGAGATCCCCATTTTTGACAACGTTGCGTGTCAATATGATGTCATTTTCATGTAAAAGCATTAGCGTCTATGGATGTTGCTACCGTAAATATTATGAACCTCCAGTGAATTGATGAGATAGTATCTTTGTCTACAGTCAACAGGAATCTAATAAAGATATTTTATGTAAACACATTCACATAGAAAGAAAAACAACAACGAACGCAACACACTATCTAGAACCAGCGTGGACGTTAAACTAAAAAAGCCTCCTGGATACCAATATACGATAACAATATAAACAAATATTCTTAGAAGAATTGGAAAAGCTACCAATAACTACCAAGTCAATTGAAGAAGAATGGAAAATATTTAAGAAAACCGTAATGAACATAGCGGGAGAAACTTGTTGACACATGAAACATGGAAGGTAGAAAACCTAAAGTAACAAAAGTAACACCATTGTGGAACGAGGAAGTTAAAGGCGCCATAAAAAGAAACAAAAATTAAAGAGATGGGCTACAAGCAAATCGCAAGAAGATTATATTGAGTAAAGGTTAGCTAAATCAGTAACAAAGAAAATAGTTAAAATGCCAAAACCAAAGCGTGACACGAATTTGATGAATCATTAAGTACAGATTACAAACAAGCACCAGAGAAATTCTACACGAAAATTAAGATTATTAGAAACAGGGAAGATAAGTTTGAACCAACTGAAATAATAATTGATGGAAATGGAAAGACCATCAATAACCAGAAAAAAATCATGAAAAGGTGACAACGGTATTTTAAAAATGTTTAAGTTTTTAGGGTGGAGTGGACGACAACATAATCAACAATATGACGGAACAGTTAGAAGCAAACATATTTCTAGCAAAATTAGAAATTGTCATATAAACAGCGCCTTCATACAAAGCCCAAGAACCCGATAACATACACGTCAAATTAATTGTAGCAGAAAAAGATATAGGGATAAAATGGTTGCATAGGCTGTTTAATTTAATATGGAATACACAAGAAGATGTGGAAAACGCTGTAACAATACCTATTTGGAAGGGGGAAAAAGGCAGGAAAAGAGATTATACAAAATACAGAGGTATTTTACTTCTAAACCACACTGGCAAAATTCTTAGCAGAATTCTAGAAAGAAACAACCCTAAAATTAGTATATAAATTAATTATTATCTATTATAGTCCGTTCAGAATCGTTTGCCGAGATGTTATGATTTATAATTCAAAAAGTTCTTGATGATTTCACATGAATTTTGGCATACGTTGTTAAAATGTCCATGTCGCGAAAACATATGTGTTACTTGATGTCTAGCTGTAACGGTTATTTGAAAGCGGCGAATTCTTTTGATGTTTGCCCATGTAAATATTATTTCGACCATAAACAAAATATTTTACAGTAATCTAGTGCAATGATGACCCATAGGCGTGTCCACAAAATTTTACATGGTGGCAGGTGTAAAAAAAATTTAAAATATATCTTTTGTTCGTAGAGTCAATTTGATATTGTTCCATGCTCTTGGTGTGAGTTTCACAAATGTTGTCGCTGCCTTTGAAATAAGTACATATATTTCTTCATGTAAGGAAATTTTGTCTGTAATAGTTGATCCAAGATATCTGAACTTCTGTATTGAATCAAGCGGGCTAATTTTTATAAGTAATGGTTGATGGTTTGCTTATAACATTTTTTTGAATTGCTTGGGTGGTATTGAGCAATGAAATGTTTTACAAATCAACTTGTAAATTTTGCAAATCAAACTTTTTTTAGTGTAGACTTAATCAGAGTAATGATCATTCATAATCAGACGAGTCAAATAGGTCGATTACTGTTTTCGGCTGAACAAACAACAAACCTTCCTTTTTCCAATATTCCTCTTCTTGGCGTAACACATGATCCTCACATTTCACCCAGTAGTCTTTATGTATATTTGATAGAGCCTGATTTGTAAGAGTCTCAATATCACATAATTTGAAAGTTGTATTTGTAGATGCTACGTGTCCTTTAACTTTTGCCCAAATTAGCTCTATAGGATTTAAGTGTGCATGATATGGAGGTAGTCTCAAACATCTATGACCATGTTCTTCAATTAACTTGTCTATTTTAAATATCTTTGTTCGTTGTGTCTGTTTTACAAGGTTAAGCAATTCGGGTTTCAAGTACCTGTCGGTAAATGGTATGTGTTCTTTTATGAGCCACGTTTTGATTGCATCTTTTGTACTTGATGATGTTGGGATTCTATCTTCTACGTTCACTACGTTATGGTATGAAGCATTGTCCATTATCAGACAAGAAGGTCTATCTAATATTGGAAGAATACTTTTTTCGATCCAGTCTTCGAATATGTGCCCATTCATTTCGGAGTGGTAGTCTCTATTGTCAATGGATTTTGAAATGAAAATTAGATGAGCATTCTGCAACAACCCATTATGTCTGCTACCTGCATGTGCAACTATCAAACGTTGCCCTTTACTACTTGGTACTGATCTTTTAATACTTCCATCTGCTAACTGCCATTCCTTTTCATTTGTATGATGAGCGTTGATCCAAGTTTCATCTAAATACACAATATCATAACCATTCTCGCGCATTCCCTTCACTTCACGTAAATACTTGCTTCTAAGAGCTACCAGATGTGGCTATTCACAAATAATGTTTTTTCCACCAGCATACTTTCTAAAGGTGAAGCCTGCATTTCTTACAGTTTTCCATAATAAAGTTTTTGATATTTCAATGTCGTTATTAGTTTTCAGCCAAATCTTCAACTTTCTAAGTGTCACTTCTTCGTTTTTATCAAACATTCTACATATTTCTCTTTTTACTAGGTCCTTATCGAAACTGTCTATCTTTTCTTTCCTTCCTTGCTTTCGTGAATTTGTTGGCAATAAATATCCGCTTGCTTCCACTATTCGATCAAATGAACGTTTACACAAACCTAAAATATGCATTGTTCTCTTCTCAGGATTTGATAAAGAACAATAAAGATGTCCCTTTTTACGCTCTCTGCAGAAGTATTGATAAATCTTTATAGCAATGTTATGCTCAGTAAAATATTTCGCTTTCAGATTCATTCTCACATAGACTTGCAGAAGGTAATATGCTTAGTGCCGCCTACATTTTGTAAATATTGAGACGTGCCTCTGACTTGTGACTTGAAATCGAGTCAATATCCGATTTTGATTTCACATAATTCTAAGTTCAGGAAAAATAATATTTGGTGCTAAACGGGAATTTCCATATGTAACATTGCTTTATACAAATGTACAGTGGAAACAACTACTTTTAGAACGGTGCACATTCTACCGTGAGGGTCATGCCTTTATATTTAATAATCAGATGTGAGATGTAAGCATCTACATAATCCAGCGGTTGTTTATAATTTAGATTAACTTTTTTTTAATATAGGTTAAATAAGGTATCTTTGATACTGGATCACATTTCTTTGATAAAAAAATATTTCTATAGCGACATTATTATTCTAAACCTAACTTCAAATGATCAATCCAAATGAACAATACGTTTTTGATAAAAATAATTTAACATCTCGGCAAACGATTCTGAACGGACTATAATACAATATTTACATCCATTTACCATAAAATACGTAGGTAGGCACTAATTGCAAACCAGAACCGTAGTGTTTAATAGGGACAGTTGACATTCCATATGCCAAAGTGCCGCAAAAACATTTTGAAGTAGGATGTGTCAGACAGAAAAGCGAAGATATCGCAGCAAAATATGTAAACCATGACAATATGCATTCCATTCTTGGGGCTTTATCTCTTGTAAGTAAAATGTACCTCGTATTGTGAGGTACGCTATTTTTAACCGCGTACGTTAGTACAGTCTGGTTATATAAGAGCTTTACAATCATAAAAAAGTAGTGGACGTCGCGGTTCAGGTAGCCACCATAATCTCCGTAATGTAATATTTAGTTTAGTTATAACGTGCTATATCTTGTTAACCAGGAGGAGGTCGAGAAAAGGCGCAGAATGTGAAATGTGGGAGTTCGTTACAATGGGATGATTACACTTTGTTTAATGTAGAAGTTCGTTACAAGGGGATGATTACACTTTGTTTAATGTAGAAGTTCGTTACAAGGGATTAATACACGTTGTTTAATGTGGAGGTTCGTTACGTCGGAGTGATTGCACTTTGTTTAATGTAGAAGTTCGTTACACGGGGATGATTACACTTTGTTTAATGTGGAGGTTCGTTACGTCGGAGTGATTGCACTTTGTTTAATGTAGAAGT
Organism: Meghimatium bilineatum; assembly: GCA_034231615.1. Lineage (NCBI taxonomy): Eukaryota > Metazoa > Mollusca > Gastropoda > Stylommatophora > Philomycidae > Meghimatium > Meghimatium bilineatum. Next base: position 35,346,422 of record CM067304.1, read on the forward strand.
TCGTTACAAGGAAGTGATTTTACTTTGTTTAATATGGAAGTTCGTTACAAGGGGGTAATTGCTGTATGTTTAATGTTGAAGTTCGTTACAAGGGAGTGATTGCTCTTTTTTCTTATGAGTTTGTCTTTAAAACTTATAAGTTCCACGTTGTGGGGAAATTATTGCCCGTTGTGAAACGTGTGAGTTCTGCGTTATGATGAAGTTATTTCCCATTTTGAGGTGTGTAGGGAAGATATTTCCCGTGTTTAATCTGGGAGTTCCTTATCTTGACTGATGAGACATTTTCCGTCCATTACATTGGCTCATAACACACAGTATACGCAGAGTCGCAACAGCCAAAATATGTGATGCTATTTGGGAGTATCTCGCAGGGCTATTCTGGAGAAGTATTTGATTCTATGTTACAGTGAGATAGATGATTACCCGCTTTTATTGATTGCATTACAAAAGCCATACTACACATGCACTACCAAACAGTTGTAGAACAAAGCAAACAGTTGTAGAACAAAGCAAATAGTTGTAGAACAAAGCAAACAGTTGTAGAACAAAGCAAACAATTGTAGAACAAAGCAAACAGTTGTAGAACAAAGCAAACAGTTGTAGAACAAAAGCAAACAGTTGTAGAACAAAGCAAACAGTTGTAGAACAAAGCAAACAGTTTGTAGAACAAAGCAAACAGTTGTAGAACAAAGCAAACAGTTGTAGAATAAAGTAATGTAAATATGAAGAAGAAAACCTAGAAGAACAAGTTCTGGCAAACCAGTTGTCTGCTGTAATCATCTTAATTTTGTGAATACGAATTCAAAAGTAACTCGCACTGTGAAGGGAGTTACAAGGGACGTTTGTTACGTGTTAACACGAAGGGTAAATGCAGTATCGGCACGAATAGTCAGCATGCAAATTGAAACGTTTGACTGCAGCAGTGTCACAACATCTAGTTCTGTTTAATATGGAGTTCATTCATTGTGCCGCTAGTAAAGTAACTCAGAGTGAATTGTGCAACATGTCAGCATAATAGCAGTGAAGTATCCACAATGGCTCGCGACATTAATGGGTTTATTTTTATTAGATTTAGTTAATCGTATCCCTATATACGATTATATAGTTTATATATACACCAGCGGGCGGTGTCAACTGAATCTACTTTATGTGTGTATATATATATATATTATATATATATATATATATATATATATTATAATATATATATATATATATATATATATATATATAATATATATATATTATATATATATATATATATATATATATATATATATACATATATATACATACATATATATACATACATATATATACATACATATATATATATATACACACACACACACAGAAAGCATTAGTCATCCATTCAATTGAATATACCTGCACTCAAAATATGCTATGTGGTCTCCAGCTGCAGACATCTAAACCAATCCGTTATTATTTTTTTTACTACTGTCCGCGTGCCGATTTCGGCCGTCAAGCTATTTTATTGCTGACCCGCTAGTCTGATATAAAAGTTCCGTATGCATCGGCCACTGAACTCAGAAAACACTTATTTGAGATACACGGGAATATTTTAAATATATATTTGTGGCCATGTATCACACGAAAAACATCTAAATCCGTCCCGACAAGCCGTAAAGATTGCCCATCTCTGGTTTGTATATTCAAAAGTTCTTATTGGACCTGAAATATCTCACTTGGAGGAAAGTGTGAGGCCCGCCAGTACATTATTATTTCTTCTGCTTCTACTTATATTACACCGATGTTTACTGCTTCCATTTCTTTGGTGTTTTTTTTTCAATATGCAACAAACATCTCATCTTCCATTCTTGTTTTAATCCAATAACAATTTTAGTCAAATCTTCCATTCTTTATATTAATCCAATAACAATTTTAGTCAAATCTTCCATTCTTTATATTAATCCAATAACAATTTTAGTCAAATCTTCCATTCTTTGTTTTAATCCAATAACAATTTTAGTCAAATCTTCATTCTTTATATTAATCCAATGACAGTTTTAGTGAAATCTTCCATTCTTTATTTTAATCCATTAACAATAGTCAAATCTTCCAAGAGCAATAAATAATCGAAGGTTATAAATATTCATTTTTGCTTGAATCAATATCAACCCTGAACTTTACTTCCTACTCTCTATTCCATACTTCGAGCAAGATCTCTCTTCTGGCCCTTGTCTTTCTATTTCTTCTGTTTATGCTTGTTTCGTATTGGACCATATGTGTGTTTCCATTTCCATTTTAACTGCCATTTGCTTCTACACATCTCAGGTTGGTTGGTTGCTAATCCAGCTGTCCATGGGCTCATGCCCCTTGATATAATGTCATGAAAATGACATTATATTGACTGGAAGTCTGTGGATTTAGGCCACCCGGGGCCAGAGCCAGAAAATAACTAGTACACTATCAGGAAGATATGTTTCAACTTATACAATGCTCAGAGCCATGTCAGCCAAGATAGGGTTCACTGTGCTCATTCCCCGACAACGATTGTCTACTGGTTATGCCGAGCTTCTCTATTGCTTAAGGCATGCAGCCAAATGTTCAAGTCAAAAGGATTGTCACGTCCTCATTCACTGTGCCTCTATGATGGGCCTCAGCCATAGGAAAAAACAGTGCTGTCAGTTTCCTCCTCCCCAGTACTGCGCAGTACATCTCTGGCTCTCTCCCAACCACAGAGAGTATATAACTACGTTATATACATATACCAAAGCATAAAAAACATTGCAACAACAAAATGAAAGCATGAGAAGCATAATTATATAGATGACGTGCCATTAATCTTCTATAAAAAGATAACCTAAATATAAAGAAATGTCGTCTACTAAGGTTTTCTGTTGCATGGGTGGTTTGTCTAGTGAGAAATTGGTGAGACTCACATACGCAACCGCATGCTTCTACATATCTCTGCATTTTAACTATTCTTCATTTAAAAACCAAAAAAAAGAAAAAGATTAGATGTTTAGAATCCCGTGGTGTTAGCATTAACAAAAACTTAATAGCGAAAGCTTGTTACCGTGTTACAATTTCAATCGTGACATAAAATATATCGCAAGTCAAAATTAACGAAATTATATTATGCTGAAGCATTATTTCTCTACGTTTCCTTTTGTGTGTCATGTGACGTTTTTCTTTCCAGAACGTAGTCTTCCTTATGAATCGCCTGAAATCCCCGCCGTCTCTCGCAAGTTGTCCCGCCACCTCTAGCGACATGTGTATGCACTCCTGAATATGTCATGTCCCGCCACCTCTAGCGACATGTGTATGCACTCCTGAATATGTCATGTCCCGCCACCTCTAGCGACATGTGTATGCACTCCTGAATATGTCATGTCCCGCCACCTCTAGCGACATGTGTATGCACTCCTGAATATGTCATGTCCACGCCACCTCTAGCGACATGTGTATGCACTCCTGAATATGTCATGTCCCGCCACCTCTAGCGACATGTGTATGCACTCCTGAATATGTCATGTCCCGCCACCTCTAGCGACATGTGTATGCACTCCTGAATATGTCATGTCCCGTCACCTCTAGCGACAAGTGAATGCACTCCTGAATATGTCATGTCCCGCCACCTCTAGCGACATGTGTATGCACTCCTGAATATGTCATGTCCCGCCACCTCTAGCGACATGTGTATGCACTCCTGAATATGTCATGTCCCGCCACCTCTAGCGACATGTGTATGCACTCCTGAATATGTCATGTCCCGCACCTCTAGCGACAAGTGAATGCACTCCTGAATATGTCATGTCCCGCCACCTCTAGCGACATGTGTATGCACTCCTGAATATGTCATGTCCCGCCACCTCTAGCGACATGTGTATGCACTCCTGAATATGTCATGTCCCGCCACCTCTAGCGACATGTGTATGCACTCCTGAATAGCTCATGTCCCGCCACCTCTAGCGACATGTGTATGCACTCCTGAATAGCTCATGTCCCGCCACCTCTAGCGACATTTGTATGCACTCCTGAATATCTCATTTCCAGTGACGTCTTGGTCGACCATGCCTCTACTGCCTTCTATCGCCCCTTCCAACAACACTCTTTCCATGCCATCGTGTGAATATGTCGTAATGAACTGGTTAACAGCAAATTCAAAGAGAAAATTTTAGCACATCCATAAGAAAAATTCTTGACACAACATTCATGCAGAGTCTGCCAAGTACTTGTTTCTTTTTACTCAATTTAAAAAAAGTATTTTCAAAAATTAATTTGTTCGTTTTGTTTTAATACAATTGGGTCGCGAGTTGAACAATTTTGGGAACCTGTGTGTTACAGCTGTTAACTGTAGTCAACACTACACGTACGCTCGTCATCTGTGTAATCCAACTATCAAACATTATATAACCACGCACAAACGTAATAGACATCTGACTGAAAAAGTATTTTAACGATTGTTTAAAAAATTTTTTTAAAGAAAGGATGTTTAAACGAAACGTCAGTATGCTTTTGTAATATAAAATTGATTGTTCCATCAATTAATAGAATATTGATTACTCCATAAAATATTTTAAAGTAGCGATAAATAAAAATAAACAAACGGATGCAAGTTTACCTGAAACTAAAACAGCCGTGACAATAGACTTTATGTTTCACGAATCATAACTCTGTTCGCACCAACTATCTGTAATTACTTCCCCTTGACATTCTTGCGCTCCGATATATTTATTTATAAGTGGAGACATTTTCTTGGAAGACGGTGTATCGACTAACTTGATCAAAGTGCTGAGGAGTATTGTAATATTATACAAGTATATCATCGTAGAGCTATGGAGAAGATCTCTGTATCTAGGCTATCTTTTCGAAGGAAGGGGAGTTGGAGGCATAAGGACAAAGAGAGGAAGGAAGTGGAGGAGGAGTTTGATTATTCTGTATTATCATACGTGGGGTAAGTATTGATGTTTGTATTATCATACGTTGGGTAAGTCTTGATGTTTGTATTATCATACCTGGGGAGAGTCATGATGTTTGTATTATCATACCTGGGGTAAGTCTTGATGTTTGTATTACCATACGTGGGGTAAGTCTTGATGTTTGTATTATCATACGTGGGGTAAGTCTTGATGTTTGTATTATCATACGTGGGGTAAGTCTTGATGTTTGTATTATCATACGTGGGGTAAGTCTTGATGCTTGTATTATACGTGGGGTAAGTCTTGATGTTTGTATTATCATACGTGGGGTAAGTCTTGATGTTTGTATTATCATACGTGGGGTAAGTCTTGATGTTTGTATTATCATACCTGGGGTGAGTCATGATGTTTGTATTATCATACGTGGGGTAAATCTTGATGTTTGTATTATCATACGTGGGGTAAGTCTTGATGTTTGTATTATCATACGTGGGGTAAGTCTTGATGTTTGTATTATCATACGTGGGGTAAGTCTTGATGTTTGTATTATCATACGTGGGGTACGTCTTGATGTTTGTATTATCATACGTGGGGTAAGTCTTGATGTTTGTATTATCATACATGGGGTAAGTCTTGATGTTTGTATTACCATACGTGGGGTAAGTCTTGATGTTTGTATTATCATACCTGGTATAAGTCTTGATCTTTGTATTATCATACATTGGGTAAGTATTGATGTTTGTATTATCATACGTTGGGTAAGTCTTGATGTTTGTATTATCATACCTGGGGAGAGTCATGATGTTTGTATTATCATACCTGGGGTAAGTCTTGATGTTTGTATTACCATACGTGGGGTAAGTCTTGATCTTTGTATTATCATACGTGGGGTAAGTCTTGATGTTTGTATTATCATACGTGGGTAAGTCTTGATCTTTGTATTATCATACATCGGGTAAGTTGATGTTTGTATTATAATACTTGGGGTAAATCTTGATGTTTGTATTATAATACGTGTGGTAAATCTTGATGTTTGTATTATCATACGTGGGATAAATCTTGATAATTTGTATTATCATACGTGGGGTAAGCCTAGGTGTTTGTATTATCATACGTGGGGTGCGTCTTGATGTTTGTATTATCATACGTGGGGTAAGTCTTGATGTTTGTATTACCATACGTGGGGTAAGTCTTGATGTTTGTATTATCATACGTGGGGTAAGTCTTGATGTTTGTATTATCATACGTGGGTAAGTCGTGATGTTTGTATTACCATACGTGGGGTAATTCTTGATGTTTGTATTATCATACGTGGGGTAAGTCTTGATGTTTGTATTATCATACGTGGGGTAAGTCTTGATGTTTGTATTATCATACGTGGGGTAAGTCTTGATGTTTGTATTATCATACGTGGGGTAAGTCTTGATGTCTGTATTATCATACGTGGGGTAAGTCGTGATGTTTGTATTACCATACGTTGGGTAAGTCTTGATGGTTGTATTATCATACTTGGTATAAGTCTTGATCTTTGTATTATCATACATTGGGTAATTGATGGTTGTATTATAATACATAGGGTAAGTCTTGATGTTTGTATTATCATGCATGGGATAAGTCTTGATCTTTGTATTATTATACATTGGGTAAGTTGATGTTTTGTATTATAATACGTGGGGTAAATCTTGATGTTCGTATTATAATATGTGTGGTAAATCTTGATGTTTGTATTATCATACTTGGGATAAATCTTGATGTTTGTTTTATCATACGGGGGTGCTTCTTGATGTTTGTGTTATCATACATGGGGGTAAATCTTGATGTTTGTATTATCATACGTCGTGTGAGTCTTGATGTTTATGTTTTTATACGTGGGATGAACCTTGATTTTGTATTATTATACGTTGTTATACGGGATATGAGTTGATGTTTGTGTTATCATATGCGGGGTAAGTCTTGATGCTTGTATTGTCATACGTCATGTGAGCCTTGATGAGTGTATTCATGTATTGTTACTTTACTTGTTGTATTATATTCTTTTCTATTGCTTTCTTCTCATATGAAGTTGTCCATAAATGACGTCAACTATTATTTTGCCAATTTATAAACCCTTTCCCCCTCTCTTTTCAACATCTGACAAGAACTCATAGACCCATCCCGCTAGTTATGTCAAAAATCCCCCCCCACCTACAAATTTTGTTTAGCAAATAAGAATGAAATATATAACAAGTGCTAAACTTTTTCAAACTCCTTTCCCCGTAATTGTTGACATAATTTATGAACAGCCCCCATTTTATATTTTATGTTTTGCATTTTCCTTGTATTCTACTTTTTATGGCTTTTGCCTTCCATTCTATTTTTATACATTATTTAACTTTTATCTTATATCCTATTTTTATACTTACTTTAATTTTATCTTCTATTTTATTTTACTTTTATCTTCCATTATGTTTTTATTCTTACTTTACTTTCTTCTTATATTCTTCTCATTTACTTTCTGCTTCTACTGTTCCGTTTAAAAAATAAAATACATAAAACCGCCAACAGCACACATGATAGATAAGTAACGATCATGTGATTATATATCTGTCTTGTTGGTGGTTTACGGTTTTATTGATTTTTGTTTATGTTTTTGAAAATTTTTTTATCAACATTTCAGTTTTTTCCTCATCAAATATTATTGTAGCTTTATTGTTTCTGTGGTGGCTGTGTGGCGAAATGGTACAGAGCTCGTTTGTTATCGTTCATAAAGCAATGGCAAACTACTGAACGTATTTATATTGTCTGGAAAATCACTACAGTCAAGAAATAGTGGGTTGATGGCTACGTCTTGAATAGAACGTAGGATGACTACGTCTTGAATAGAACGTAGGATGACTACGTCTTGAATAGAACGTAGGATGACTACGTCTTGAATAGAACATAGGATGACTACGTCTTGAATAGAACGCAGGATGACTACGTATTGAATAGAACGTAGGATGACTACGTCGTGAATAGAACGTAGGATGACTACGTCTTGAATAGAACGTAGGATGGCTACGTCTTGAATAGAACGTAGGATGGCTACGTCTTGAATAGAATGTACGATGACTACGTTACCAATATTTTAAAAATTGTTTCTGAGGACGCCATTATGCCGACACGTTAATGTGTAGTGTCCATAATCTTCATTATCATTACTTGCATTATCTTATCAATGTCAGTAGTATTTATTTTTTTAAACACAACCCCTGTACTTATTTATACAAAACTACGCCGAGATCTGAACATTGGATATTCTATGGATTTCTAGTAATTATAGGTTTAGGAAACGAAGTCGACCAAGGCAGTAATCCACCTTATCTTGTGCGTCCGGTATTATGCTGTATTACTTGTTTAATTTGTGGTTATCAACGAGAATTACGGTGAAGAAGACCTTGTTTTACCAAGTGCAATTGGGAGGAGAGTTTCTCATTGACTTTATTTGATATTCAGAGGACCGCCCGTGTGTGAAGCTGCACGTAAAGAGAGCAAATAATAGTGCTACTTTTACACGTTTATCGTCGTAGAGGTATATCTTACACGCGGGAAGAGGCAACTTATAAGAAGGTTCTGTGATGGAGTATGTTGTCCCAACCCATAGAGAGGGGGCGGAGTGACACAGAAGCCATGCTGAATTTGGATGTGTCATGCCAACAAGCGCAGATATCGCAACCAATCAAAAGCATGACACAACACATTACGTTCTTCTGACAATATCTTGCTAATCTGCCGGAGTTTGAGAATGAACACAGAAGAATAAGATACACAGAAGACACCAACTCTCAGTGTCATGCAATACTTTTAGAATAAGTTTCACAGAAGATACCAACTCATTAGCGGCATGCAATACTTTTAGAATAAGTTGCACAGAAGATACCAACTCTTTAGCGGCATGAAATACTTTTAGAATAAGTTGCACAGAAGATACCAACTCTTTAGCGGCATGCAATACTTTTAGAATAAGATACACAGAAGATACCAACTCTTTAGCGGCATGCAATACTTTTATAATAAGTTGCACAGAAGATACCAACTCTTTAGCGGCATGCAATACTTTTAGAATAAGTTGCACAGAAGATACCAACTCTTTAGCGGCATGCAATACTTTTAGAATAATATACACAGAAGATATCAACTCTTTATCAGCATGCAATACTTATAGAATAAGATACACAGAAGATACCCTCTTTATCAGCATGCAATACTTTTAGAATAAGATACACAGATGATACCAAACTCTCAGCGGCATGAAATACTTTTAGAATAAGATACACAGAAGATATCAACTCTTTAGCGGCATGCAATACTTTTAGAATAAGATACACAGAAGATATCAACTCTTTATCAGCATGCAATACTTATAGAATAAGATACACAGAAGATACCCTCTTTATCAGCATGAAATACTTTTAGAATAAGATACACAGATGATACCAAACTCTCAGCGGCATAAAATACTTTTAGAATAAGATACACAGAAGATATCAACTCTTTAGCGGCATGCAATACATTTAGAATAAGATACACAGATGATACCAAACTCTCAGCGGCATGAAATACTTTTAGAATAAGATACACAGATGATACCAAACTCTCAGCGGCATGAAATACTTTTAGAATAAGCCTATTACTCGGAAAGTGTTTACTTGTATGTAGAGGATATATAATCACGTAAGTAGTGCTGCGACTATTTGGTTGTATCATAGTTGGTCACTTTTGACCACTCACGGAGAGACAGTAAGACTAATCTATCAAGGATCGTGTGGGACAGCATACTAAGTATAAAACACTGGAATTCTATATATCTATCTATCTATACGCTGTGATCCTTGTTTGCCTATCGGCGTCATGGGTGGAAGAGTTCTCTGGAGATGTCCTTCTTGTGTGTTGTATGTTAACTTGTTCCTGTGGCTTCTTTGATTTCCGTGAACCATCTTTTACATGTTCTGCCTTTGGCTTTATAGCCGTGATGTCTATGTATCATGGCCATTTGTGGCATGATATCTTTTGGTAATCTGAAAGCGTGTAAAAACCGCTTGATCTGTTCTCTTTTGATCTGTTCCAATACTGGTATTGTTTTGGTTATCTGTTTCTAATTCTCTCTTAATGACACTCCGAGTATTCTTCGTAGACATGTCCTTTCTGCTGTCACTATTTTTCTTTTGTCTTGTGCTGTCATTGTCCAGATTTGGCACTGGTAGCACAGTGATAGAATAATAATAGTCTTGTATAATGCAACTTTAGTGTCTATGTTTACATTTTTGTTCTTGAAAATATGTGTCATCTGTCCTAGGATCTGGTATGTTTTGTTGCATCTGTTTTGTATCTATCTACTGTTTTTCCCTTCACTCGATATAATGCTTCCTAAATAAGTGAACTGATTTACCTGTTTAATGTGTTTATTATCGATGGAGATAGTGATATTTCTTTCTTTTGACTATTGGAATTATTTCGGTCTTTTCAATATTAATCTTCTTGTTTAATTTTTGACATGGTGTGTCGAGTCTGTTCATATGTTCTTGCAATTGTTTTTCTGATGTCGCTATTAGTACTTGGTCGTCTGCAAAGAGTAATTCGTTTAATTTGTATTTTATATTATCTTCTTCGTTGGTACTTGTTAGTTTACAGATGTGGTCGATATATGTTATAAAAAATTAGAGGATATAGGACACACCCCTGGCGAACTCCTGATTGAATTCGGAACGTATTGGACACTCCTGTATTTGTTCTTACTTCACACTGGCTATTAGTGTAAAGGCCCTTGCATATATTGATTAAATGTTCTGGAACTCTGTATATTGATAGTGTTTTCCATAGCTGTTGTTTGTCTACTCTGTCAAAGCCTTTTCTTGGTCAACGAATACGATGTATAATTCTTTGTTGTTTTCTGTGGCTCTTTCTGTTAGCTGTCTATGTGTAAAGATATCAACCGCACAGCTTTTGTTCTTATGAAAACCCATTTGGGTGTTTTTAAGTTGTAGTTCAATGTATGATTGTAATCCTTGTTCTAATATTTTATTTAAAATTGTTCTATTCTATTCTGTTATTTTCTATTCTGTTATGTTTTGATCTGTGCTGTAGTGGTCTATTCTAGTATATTCTATTCTATTTGTCTTTTTGCTCCTCTTTACTGTAATGACGATCAGTTTTCGGGCTACGGCACAATTGAAATGCAGTATGAGTTTGTCGTCACTTGACGGCAGTTGCTCCTTCAATCAGCTTTCTTCTTGGTTTTCAGCTGTCTCTTGGTGTTTGCATTTTCCCTTTTTTTTCGCACTTTCATATTTCAAATAGGGGTACATTCTCATAAGTGACCGAACTATTTCAGTCTCTGCTTTTCAATATATTTGATCACAGAAATTGTTCCAACAATTCTTGTTATCTCTTCTTTCCTCACACGATCTTTTCCTGTTCTGTTTGCTGTTTTGCTACTTCTTTTCTTAGATATCTCATTTCGCAACTAGCAAGCTTTTACTATTGTTCTTTAGTTAATGTCCACGTCTAGCAATGATAACACACTGTTGGGTATGAAGGTTAAATATATGATATGCTTTTTTGTTTCAATTGGGATAAGATATGTGTTTCAAGATTGGTATCAGTTCATAATTTATCTAGTTGCCAACGTAAACAAAAGTGTCGGGTCAAAATGAGATATTGCTGCCTCTATGAGAATTCTTCTGCTAAAATTCATTCATCATCATCAGGTGCCATCCGGCTAGCGTAGGCGGTCATGGCTCTCCACATCTCTCTGTCCACAGTATTATGTATCAAAGTCGTTGTTGTTTCCTTGCCGTGCCAAGTTGTCAAACGGTCTAATATTTTCTCACGTTGTCGCCCTCTGTCTCTGGTGCCTTCAATTTTGACTGTTGTGACTATGTTATCTAAACCTGCCTGTCTCATGAAGTGGCCAAAAAAAGAAGATTGTTTTTTCTTATGCTTTTTCTTATGTGATTAAAAATGACTACAGCCAAAAAATGCTGGGTAGATGGCTACTTCCTGAATAGGATTCGCTACCAATTAAAGTCATGCTAGAACAGTGTTTCCCAACGTGGGGCCAGGAGGGCAATTCGAACAAGTTGTAATTCAGTTTTGGAATATAAAACAATATTTATATGTTACATGGGGGGGGGGCATAAGAATTTTAGATAGACTTAGGTGGGGCATGGTAGAAAAAAGGTTGGGAAACAATGTGCTAGAGTGTTAAAACCAGTTGCTAAGTCGGAGTTCGTTGTCTTCTTCAAATTACAGCAACTACCCATTACTTTTACTTCAATTCTGTACCCTTTAGCCAGTCTGTGCTCTTTGCATGAGAATTGAATTGATTCACAATGCAACTAGGTTCACTTAATAATAGCGAATATAATCCAAGATTATATTCTTGAGTTGATTGATATTTGAGAAAGCTCCTCTCACTCGTGCATTTTTTGGATGATTCGTTACAGTCAGCAGTACGAAACAATTGCACGCTTTAGCTCCGCTTTCCAAGTCACAATTTTACACCTCTGTAAAAGGCAAATACAGAGTGTGTTACAGGATATGAGTCAGGTATTATGAAATAACCCACGTATAGTTAGTTGTAGGACTGCTATATGCAGATGATCAAGGTTTAATATACGAAACTGAAGATGAATTACAGCGATACACACACGCACCTGTTTCATACAACCTGCGAGAAATACAATATAAAACTAAACACATCTAAAACTGAGGCTACGAAGTTAAGCAGAACAACACACCTGTTTAATGTATCTGTCAATAATACACAACTTAAGCAGGTCTCAGAGTTCAAATATTTAGGGATCGTTTTTACGGAGGATACAAACTCGATAGAGATATCGAAACAAGATGACAGAATGCTGTGACTTAACAGCTCTCGCCAATACTCAAATATCCATCAATCTGCATGACTACAAAATGACAATTGATAAACAGTATTTTTATGCCAACTCTGTGTTATTAATGTCAATCATGGCCCTGGACAAAGACTAAATCGAGAAAACATCACAGCATGTAAAATGAGATGTTTGGGGAAATCACTAAATGTCACCAGAAAAGACCGACGGAGAAATTAAGATATCAGGAAATATACCTCGTAACAATATCCTATCATACCTATGTTTCTTCAACGTCGAAAACTGCGCATAGGGAAGAAACCAGAGCTCTCTCGTTACAGCGATGCGATGTTACTGCGTGTAATTCCTGTATGTTGCTGTGACCCATAGTCATACCCTCTTTGATGGTTGTTCTGTGTAGAGACTCTTTTGGTCTTCCTCTTTTTGCCATCTGGTACCCATTTTAATGATTGTAGTGGCAGTCTGTTTTCATTGATTCTAAGTACATGTTCTATATAAATCCATCGTTTTCTTCTTATTGCTGTAGACACACACAGCTGTTTGGTGGCTTCTCTTGCATGTTTGACTTGAATTCTTCCCAACCAATATTTAAGAGTTTTCTAAGAAATTTATTTTTAAATGCACTTAATTTTCACTCGAGTGTTTTTGCTACTTTCCAACTTTCGCAACTATATTTTAGTACGGGTATTACAATGGAGTTGAACAGCTTATAAAACAATATTTCGTTCAGTATATTGGTATACCGTCTAGTATATTTTCTTATAGCTTTTTAAATTTCCATGTGTGTTAGATGGTTGAACGCAACAATATCCTGCCTAGCCTATAAAACAACATCCTGTTTAGAAAACAAAACTAAAAATATTTTAAAATGTGTTAAATTGAAAATTTAGAATAAAAGAATGCAGAGATAAACAAAGCTAAAGTAGACAAATCAGGTGTACGGTCTGTGTTATTGATGCAGCTTAAATATGTATACATGAGAATAGCCAATTTCTAAGACAATCACATAAACACTAGAAACTAATGTGCTCCACTAAAGAAAAACAACACAGATACGGAGATAACATGTATACAGAACGGGGGGGGGGGATTCTTGGCGAAGAAAAGCAATTCCCGAGATGGTAAACAAGAATGGTTCGTGAAAAAACCAGTACGATAAATCAGTGGTTCTCTGCAATTTTTGTCTGTGGTCACCTTCGGGAGCAAATTTTCTTAGCGCCTCTGATGCATAAGCGGTCGTTGACTATGTTACAGATCACAAATGCCAATTTAGGCGGTTTATCGATATATAGGAAAATACTAACACACAAACAGATTGAACATAAGAATAGTAATATGATACACAAACTCCATACAACTGTATGACGCAGAAGCATGGATAATGAACAACCAGCTAGAAGACAGAATTGATGAATTTAAACAGTAATATATAGACAGACATTGAGAACTTTATAGAAATGGAGGAAAACAAATACATAGGTTCTGACAATACTGGGCTTGATAAAGAACTATCAAAAGAAATAAAAATCAAACAAAACATTTTGGACATATTAAAGGACAATATTCAACAGACAATACCGTGTTGAAAGCGTTACTTGAAGGTATTTTCAAGAGGTAGGCGAAGATTCAAGTGGGAAGGGAACCCACGAGAATAGATTCTAATAGAGTGCTCAACCAAAGCAAACGATAAAAGATCTTGGAGGCTCCTTGCAGCCAACCTTCGATGCAGAGATGGTACTTTCTTTATTTCTAGTGTTCGCTTCCTGATGTCTACACCGTCAGACAAGTTTTATGGATGAACTGCACAGTTGTCTGGAACTCTTCTTTGGTTCCATATACTCGTATCTTCTCTTGCAAGATTGTGCCGTTGGGCCAGTACGTCTCTCTAAGTTGTTCATAATGGGGGCAGTTCTGCAGAATATGTTCAGAGGTCTGTTCATCTGTTCCGCAAGTGCACAGTGGTGTGTTGACTAGCAAGTTCTCTTATCACAGTGATATGTGGACTAGCATGTTCTCTTATCACCTCCAAGCTATAGTATATCACGTATGTTACTGTGCGAAGGGGAGAACAGAATAGTAACGCTTATCTGGCTATGAACGTAGCAAGATGCGATTAAGGAGGTTAGAGGTGGTGTTGACTACACTACTATATGATCTCCGTTGTGATGAAATCTTATGAAGACTAAATCTGTTGACTGTTGGCAAGAAATCAAACTCTTTTATCTGCGACATTGTAGATTTAAGTCACAGTATAGTCCTCTAAAAACAATATCCTGCTTATAAAACAATATCCTGGTTATAAAGCAATATCCTGGTTATAAAGCAATATCCTGCTTATAAAACAATATCCTGCTTATAAAACAATATCCTGGTTATAAAGCAATATCCTGGTTATAAAAAATGTCCTTCTTATAAAATGATATCCTGCTTATATAACAATATCCTGCTTATAAAACAATATCCTGGTTATATAGCAATATCCTGCTTATAAAAAATGTCCTGCTTATAAAAATGTCCTGCTTATAAAACAATATCCTGCTTATAAAACATTTTCCTATCATGCCTATGTTTCTTCAACGTCGAAAACGGTGCAGAAACCAGAGCTCTCTAGTTACAGCGATGCGATGCTACTGCATGTAATTCCTGTATGTTGCAGTGACCTACAGTCATGCCCTCTTTGATGGTTGTTATGCTAAGAGTCTCTTTTGGCCTTCTTCTTTTTTGCCATCTGGTACCCATTTTAATTATTGTAGTGGCAGTCTGTTTTCATTGATTCTAAGTACATGTCCGACGTAAGTCCATCGTTTCTTCTTATTGCTGTAGACACACACAGTTGTTTGGTTTCTTCTCTTACTTGCATGTTTGAATTCTTCCCAACCAAATATTTAAGTTTTCTAAGACATTTATTTTTAAATGAATTTAATTTCCACTCTAGTGCTTTTATTATTTTCCAACTTTCGCAACCATATTTTAGTAGGAATATTACATTGGAGTTGAACAGATTATAAAACAATATTCCGTTCGGTATATTTATTTAATTTTAAAAAAAAATTTCATTGTGTGTGTTAAGTGGCTGACCACTGTCTTGTCACACAATACAATTGGAGAGTTCTTCCAAACAACTGTGGGAGTTCGACAGGGATGCATACTGTCCCCAGTACTCTTTAACATATACTTAGAGCACATCATACAAGAGACATTACATGACTACAACACGTCTATATCGATCGGAGGTCGCCCTATTTGCAACTTGCGTTTCGCTGATGATATTGATCTTATAGCTGGGTCAGAACAATCATTGCAAGAATTAACATCAAAGTTAGAAAAAGTTACCAGCAAGTACGGAATGGAAATCAATACAGATAAGAGCAAAATCTTGGTAAACAGCAGAGACACAGAAAACCAGACTAATATGATGAATGGACATAAGCTTGAGGAGGTGAATACCTTCAAATACCTCGGATCCAGTATATGCAGCGATGGTAAATGCAAATCAGAACTAAAAATAAAGCTGGAGATGGCTTTAGCGTCCTAGTCAAGGCTAACTTGGAAAATCAACATCAGTGTTGGAGTGAAAATCACACTGTATACGTCGCTGGTGCTTTCTGTTGTGTTGTATGGTTGTGAGAGTTGGACACTCACTGCGGACATGGTGAGAAGATTACAGGCTTTCGAGTATAAATGCTACAGAAGAATTCTACGAATTTTCTATAGGGAACATAAGACCAATGTGTACGTAAGAAATAAAGTAGAGATGCGTGAAGGTGTCCAGGAGCCATTGCTTTCAATAGTGAAACGACGAAAACTAGCATGGTTCGGACATGTATGCAGGCACGATTCCTAGTCAAAAACAATACTGCAGGGAACTGTCGAGGGTGTAAGAAGCAGAGGAGGACAAATAAAGACATGGACAGACAACATCAAGGAATGGACAGGGCAAGATATTTCCACACTCATCCGCATCTCTGAGGATAGAATTCGCTGGAAGACTCGGTTTGCTGAAGCATCCAATGTGGTACAGCTACGACCCTGAAGGGTTATGGGTTTATTGATTGATTGATTGATGTGGCTGAACGTAACAATATCCTGCCTAGCCTATAAAACAACATCCTGTTTAGAAAACCAAAAAAAAATATTTTTAAATGTGTTAAATTGAAAATTTAGATTAAAATAATGCAGAGATAAACAAAGCTAAAGTAGACAAATCAGGTGTACGGTCTGTGTTATTGATGCAGCTTAAATCTGTATACATGAGAATAGCCAATTTCTAAGACAATCACATAAACACTAGAAACTAATGTGCTCCACTAAAGAAAAACAACACAGATACGGAGATAACATGTATACAGAACGGGGGGGGGGGATTCTTGGAGAAGAAAAGCAATTCCCGAGATGGTAAACAAGAATGGTTCGTGAAAAAACCAGTACGATAAATCAGTGGTTCTCTGCCATTTTTGTCTGTGGTCACCTTCGGGAGAAAATTTTCTTACTCAGCGCCTCTGATGCATAAGCGGTCGTTGACTATGTTACAGATCACAAATGCCAATTTAGGCGGTTTATCGATATAACAAATTGAACATAAGAATAGTAATATGATACACAGACTCCATACAACCGTATGACGCAGAAGCATGGATAATGAACAACCAGCTAGAAGACAGAATTGATGAATTTAAACAGTAATATATAGACAGACATTGAGAACTTTATAGAAATGGAGGAAAACAAATACATAGGTTCTGACAATACTGGGCTTGATAAAGAACTATCAAAAGAAATAAAAATCAAACAAAATATTTTGGACATATTAAAGGACAATATTATACAGACAATACCTTATTGAAGGCGTTACTTGAGAGTATTTTCAAGAGGTAGGCGAAGATTCAAGTGGGAAGGGAACCCACGAGAATAGATTCTAATAGAGTGCTCAACCAAAGCAAACGATAAAAGATCTTGGAGGCTCCTTGCAGCCAACCTTCGATGCAGAGATGGTACTTTCTTTATTTCTAGTGTTCGCTTCCTGATGTCTACACCGTCAGACAAGTTTTATGGATGAACTGCACAGTTGTCTGGAACTCTTCTTTGGTTCCATATATCTTCTCTTGCAAGATTGTGCCGTTGGGCCAGTACGTCTCTCTAAGTTGTTCATAATGGGGGCAGTTCTGCAGAATATGTTCAGAGGTCTGTTCATCTGTTCCGCAAGTGCACAGTGGTGTGTTACACAGTCGCATCATGTGCATGTCTTTGTTGTTTCCTTTCCTCCAGCGAAAGTATAGTGACCTGTCCCTGTCGATTTAGGTAGTGCTAGACGACATTTGTCACGATATGTTCATTTATGATGATTTGTATAACCCTCTTCTTTTCTTGATAGGAGAATTCATTGTCTTCCTGCATATTTTCTTCCTCCCCTATTTTTGGCCAACTCATCGGCCATCTCATTTTCCGGGACACCGCCGTGTGATAGTACCCACTGTAGTAGAGATCTCCTTTTTTTTGCTTGCTATATTGTTTAGTTTGTCTCTTACGTGTTGTAGTTTACCACCCCCTGAGAGTTTGCAGAACAGATAGTGCATCTGCTAATATGATCATTTGTTGACATTTAGAGACAGTGTCAAATAGCATGAGGGTAGCTTGTTCTATTCCTTGAACCTCAGTGTTGTAGTTGGAGCAGAACATTTTTGACGGGATGGACTTTGTTTCAGGGAAATGGTTAGGATATTTTATAAAGATGCCAGCCCCTCAATTTCTGATTGCTTTTGTAACAGATCCATCCGTAAATACATGTATCCAAGATTGCTTAGGAAACTCTACGTGGATCGAATTTGCGATCCAAATGGCAAAAGACAGACAACTCCACCAAAGATGCGTAACGGCAAAAAAAAATGACAATAGGTAAATAAATATATACAAAGATAGATTAGATATATTAAATAGTTTAGATAGATTAGATAAGATAGATTAGATTATATTATATTAGAAATATTTTAGATAGATTAGATAAGATAGATTAGATTAGATTAGATTAGAAATAGTTTAGATAGATTAGATAAGATAGATTAGATTAGATTATATTAGAAATAGTTTAGATAGATTAGATAAGATACATTAGATTATATTAGAAATAGTTTAGATTAGATAAGATAGATTAGATTATATTATATTAGATATAATTTAGATAGATTAGATAAGATAGATTAGATTATATTAGATATAGTTTAGATAGATTAGATAAGATAGATTAAATTAGATTATATTAGATATAGTTTAGATAGATTAGATAAGTTAGATTAGATTAGATATAGTTTAGATAGATTAGATAAGATAGATTAGATTATATTAGATATAGTTTAGATAGATTAGATAAGATAGATTAGATTAGATTATAGTAGATATAGTTTAGATAGATTAGATAAGATAGATTATATTAGATATAGTTTAGATATATTAGATAAGATAGATTAGATTATATTATATTAGAAATAGTTTAGATAGATTAGATAAATTAGATTAGATTAGATATAGTGTAGATAGATTAGATACATTAGATTAGATTGTATTAGATATAGTTGAGATAGATTAGATAAGATAGATTAGATTAGATTAGAAATAGTTTAGATAGATTAGATACGATAGATTAGATTATATTATATTAGAAATAGTTTAAATAGATTAGATAAGATAGATTAGTTTAGATTATATTAGAAATAGTTTAGATAGATTAGATAAGATAGATTAGATTATATTAGAAATAGTTTAGATAGATTAGATACGATAGATTAGATTAGATTATATTAGAAATAGTTTAGATAGATTAGATACGATAGATTAGATTAGATTATATTAGAAATAGTTTAGATAGATTAGATACGATAGATTAGATTAGATTATATTAGATACGACAGATAGGGTTCTTAAGAAGACCAGCAATGAACATGCCGACGTTTACTACAACGAGTAATGAAATTATGGTTAGATCATGTTATCACGACTTTTATCAGTTCACTTCAGTATTTCTTCTTCTACGTTCCTTCTCAAACCTCTGCCGATTGGCATGATTGCGTCCGGAGAACAGAGTGCGTTGTGCCATGGCTTACAGCTAAGCTGTGATATGTACGGTAAGTCTTTCGGTCTGATACATTCAACTTCAGTATGGCTTCAGTTTCACATAAACTCTCTATGGGATGTCACAGTCAGCACCACCCAAAAACCTTCTTAGTTGCCTTCTACGACATTCGTGGTAGGTAACAGTGCTGCTGTTCTCAGTGCTGCTGTTCTCAGTGATGCTAATCTTTGCTTCCCTTACTAACCTCTGCCACACATGGTCGCAGCCACAGAAAGATGAATTGTTTATTACGCTATCTATGTGAGGGTATCTGTCAGTATTATCTCAGTGATTCAAGTGTTACAGTTTCTGTATGTATTGTGAAAAGGTAACTTTGTGAGGGTATCTGTCAGTATTATCTCAGTGATTCAAGTGTTACAGTTGCTGCCATGTTTTGTGAAAAGTTAACTTTGTGAGGGTATCTGTCAGTAGTATCTCAGTGATTCAAGTGTTACAGTTTCTGCCATGTCCTTGTGAAAAGTTAACTTTGTGAAGGTATCTGTCAGTATTATCTCAGTGATTCAAGTGCTGCAGTTGCTACCATGCCTTGTGAAAAGTTAACTTCTACTGAGTTTGATATGAAGCTCCTGATTAGTGGAATGTAATCCGAATAACGGAATGTGCAGAATATTTTTAGTGTGGCTACGAAACATGTATCTCTGTCTTTCTGCATGACATATCCGACTTCATCATGGTGTTTTTGGTCATTTTGATCTGTGAGATGGGGCAATTAATCATACCTCAAAAACGTCTTCAATCGCCTCTAGCGACATTCATGACAGGTCACAGTGGTGATATTCTTTGCATCTCTTTCGTACCATTTCACTAGAGTTTAGGATAGCTAATATTATATCTTTAAATACTTTCTGTCAAATACGCGAAATCGACGTTTTTACCAAAAGGTCTACAAGTTAGAGAAAAAGATTTTTTTTTTAAAATGCCGCCTCTGCATTTTAACACATTTTTATTTCTTTTTTTTATGTCTGTGTACCACATGATACATTTGTACTGTACTCTCCGGGGTATATCCCAAAGCGCAGTAGTTAAGCTATTCACTTCGTGTTGAAGAGGTCGCTGGTTCGAAACTGGCTAGTGTCGGGCTATGAATGGTAGTCTCGGCAGCAGCGTGTCGCTGCGAAGAACTTAGAACAGAATATGTATGGGAAACCCGAGTACAATGAAGTCAATTCTCTATGCATCGTGAGCCATTTTAAACTTGCTATCTCATTAACAAACTTGTTATTCATAGACCTTTCAAAAACTTGTTAGTTTTTGTAGCACGCACTTCTCTAGAATAGTGCTGCATGCCGATCCCAATCTGCATCACTTGTATAACCTGATACGACTGATCATTGATAACAGCGTATATTTTGTGTAGCCAGTCAACGAAAAGTGCGGGAAAAGCTTAGGACCAGCCAAAGTAAGTGATGCTGCTTAGGATCAGCGAGCAGGACTAATTTGGACGTGAACTTTGAATGCTATAAAAACCTTTCAAATGAAAATGTAAACGTGACCTTTGAATGTTATAAAAACCTTTCAAATGAAAATGTAAACGTGACCTTTGAATGTTATAAAAACCTTTTAAATGTAAATTTAAACGTGGCCTTTGAATGTTATAAAAACATTTCAAATGAAAATATAAACGCGACCTTTGAATATTATAAAAACCTTTCAATTGAAAATGTAAACGTGACCTTTGAATGTTGTAAAAACCTTTCAAATTAAAATGTAAACGTGACCTGAACGGCCCAATTTGATTGTTTCCGTGTTTTTCGTTGGTCGCCTTGATTATTTTTGACATGTAGTTCCAAGTATATAAATAGTGACCAACGAAAATCTCGATAGTAATCAAAAACGTAACGAATAAAATCCTAATTAATTGTGTACAGATGTCGTCTATACAACAGACGGTCATGAGTGTGGAGAATGACATGGTCATTGCTGGCATCCATGTATATCACAGAGAACGTGTCAGCCCTCATAGACTGCCACTGTAGTGTCTACTTCCACCGGCTTTACTTTGACATAGTGGTACATCGTTGAGTATATTGATTTGGGAATTGTCATTCTCAATCTTGAGACACTGTCTGTGATGTATACATGAGACACTGTCTGTGATGTACACATGAGACACTGTCTGTGATGTACACATGAGACACTGTCTGTGATGTACACATGAGACACTGTCTGTGATGTACACATGAGACACTGTCTGTGATGTACACATGAGACACTGTCTGTGATGTACACATGAGACACTGTCTGTGATGTACACATGAGACACTGTCTGTGATGTACACATGAGACACTGTCTGTGATGTATACATGAGAATAATGTCTGTGATGTATACATGAGACACTGTCTGTGATGTATACATGAGAATAATGTCTGTGATGTATACATAAGACACTGTCTGTGATGTATACATGAGACACTGTCTGTGATGTATACATGAGACACTGTCTGTGATGTATACATGAGACACTGTCTGTGATGTACACATGAGACACTGTCTGTGATGTATACATGAGACACTGTCTGTGATGTATACATGAGACACTGTCTGTGATGTATACATGAGACACTGTCTGTGATGTATACATGAGACACTGTCTGTGATGTATACATGAGACACTGTCTGTGATGTACACATGAGACACTGTCTGTGATGTATACATGAGACAGTCTGTGATGTACACATGAGACACTGTCTATGATGTATACATGAGACACTGTCTGTGATGTACACATGAGACACTGTCTGTGATGTACACATGAGACACTGTCTGTGATGTACACATGAGACACTGTCTGTGATGTACACATGAGACACTGTCTGTGATGTACACATGAGACACTGTCTGTGATGTACACATGAGACACTGTCTGTGATGTACACATGAGACACTGTCTGTGATGTACACATGAGACACTGTCTGTGATGTACACATGAGACACTGTCTGTGATGTATACATGAGACACTGTCTGTGATGTATACATGAGACACTGTCTGTGATGTATATATGAGACACTGTCTGTGATGTATACATGAGACACTGTCTGTGATGTATATATGAGACACTGTCTGTGATGTATACATGAGACACTGTCTGTGATGTATACATGAGACACTGTCTGTGATGTATACATGAGAATAATGTCGACTTATTTCATTTGCAGAACATAGTAGAAAATAGACACAAGCATATTTACATTGAAAATAATTCTTAAAGCTGACGGGAATTGAACCAGGTCTGTTCTATCTGCACCGAATCGCTTTGCAACACAAGGAAACAGGTTTTCTGTACTTGACCAACCACATCCACAAAAAAAGATGTGATCTCGTCAAAACTTTCAACGTGTGTACTCAAGTCACTGAGAACAGATCAACCAAAACAAGAACTATTACTAATTACAACAACAACGAAGACGAATATTTACATTGAGTAGGTTGATATCCGAGCAACTATTTTAGAACAAAATGAATGATTCCAATCATAAATACATGTAGTATTCTGTAATAAGAATGACTGGAATTAGGGTGTAATGACTAAATGATTAACGATATTGAAGCAAAAAAATATATTTTTCTTCCCCATTCCAATATAATAATTTTAAAAAAAGTATGCATGTGAGGGTTAATGACAGTGAGAAATTTTCACATTATTTTCTTCTATTTTAGAAATGTCATTTTGCCTGTCCTATTATACTTCTGTTGAACTTTTACCATCTGATGTCATCGTTGTTCATAGATATTTGAAATTGTTTGACATGTTTGAGTATTGCTTCCTTCACTTTGATCTTGCTCGCGGGGAAATTTTGTTTCTGCATCACTTCTGACTTCTTGTTATTTAAGATATGACATTTGTCTTTGTTTTCTGCTACAGCGTTGATTCGTTCTTGTAGATCTTTCTCATGTTTGACAATCAGAACAGTGCCATCTTCATATCTCAAAATATGTATGTTATGTCGACCAAGTAATATTTAGGAATAATATAATTTGCTTGCAATATGTTTTCACTGTACACAGAAAACAAATATTGTGACAGTACACATCCCTGTGTGACACATTGTTTTATCTGTTGAAAGTAAACATCCCTGTGTGACACCTTGTTTTATCTGTTGAAAGTAAACATCCCTGTGTGACACCTTGTTTTTTCTGTTGAAAGTACACATCCCTATGTGACACATTCTTTTATCTGTTGAAAGTACACATCCCTATGTGACACATTCTTTTATCTGTTGAAAGTACACATCTGTGTGTGACACATTATTTTATCTGTAGAAAGTACACATCCCTGTGTGACACCTTGTTTTATCTGTTGAAAGATAACACATCCCTGTGTGACACCTTGTTTTATCTGTTGATAGTACACATCCCTGTGTGACACCTTGTTTTATCTGTTGAAAGTACACATCCCTGTGTGACACCTTGTTTTATCTGTTGAAAGTACACATCCCTGTGTGACACCTTGTTTTATCTGTTGAAAGTACACATCCCTGTGTGACACCTTGTATTATCTGTTGAAAGTACACATCCCTGTGTGACACCTTGTATTATCTGTTGAAAGTACACATCCCTGTGTGACACCTTGTATTATCTGTTGAAAGTACACATCCCTGTGTGACACCTTGTATTATCTGTTGAAAGTACACATCCCTGTGTGACACCTTGTATTATCTGTTGAAAGTACACATCTGTGTGTGACACCTTGTTTTATCTGTTGAAAGTACACATACCTGTGTGACACCTTGTTTTATCTGTTGAAAGTACACATCTCTGTGTGACACCTTGTGTTATGTGTTGAAAGATTACAATTTTATTGACCACACGTAAAGCTGCTGTTTGTTGTCAATATATGTTTTTGATTATCCTTATATCTCTACTTCCATTGTTCAGAGTTTTCAGCATCTGAATAACTTGACTATTTTTAACCTTGCCGAAAGCTTTTATATAATGTATAAAGCAGAGATATATATCTAGTTTTAACTAGTGTTCTTAAGTTATAAATACAATTCTTGGTACCGTTGCCTTCTAGAATCCACATTAAACTTGATTAATTGTGTTTTACCCTTGTCATAATATGTGTTTCTCAGAAACATTTCGGCCAATTTGCTAATATATTCGATGTTCTTTACACTCTGTGGCCACTGATGTCTTTGATAGAGCTGTGTATATTGATCGCATGAACTCTTAGAGCGTGTTCTGTTTTATATGTCATTCAATAATTGTGAGATTAATTCTACTTCAAAAGAATCCGTAACTTATAATTCGTCTTGCCTTATACCATCTGGACGTGAGGGCTTTGCCTCGTTCTTCGTGTGTTGTTAAAGCATCCATCACTTCTGGTGTGAGATGTGTTGGCGATCTATCTATATTTGACAGCGTGGCTCAAGAACCTAGATAATAAACAAACAACTTGATGACAGGATTGATGTATGTGATGTATTTGATATACTCGTACTATTATATATATATATATATATATATCCATTCATCCATCTATATCTATATTTATATATGGACAGAGAAGAAAATGAATAAATAGGCTCTGACAATGGTGCGGATGAAAAAATTATAAGAAAAAGAAAAATAAATATTCTTCTTCTTCAGCGTTCATTCTCAAACTCCCGCTGGATCTCCCTTGTAGCAGGACCATTGTCATACTAGAATTTCAGCAGGATGTAGTCCAGAGATTGAAAATGCGTCGTGTCGCCGTTTTATGTGCGCCAATGGCCCGACACATCCGTCTTCGGCGGGAAAGAAATATTCAAAGGAATGTCTCTTCTCTGTAGACCTTATTTGAAGGCAGAGTTGAGGAGGGGGTGGCGGTTAAGAGGTAAGCAGATATACAAATAGGAGGGAAACAACATGTTATCGATATGATAGAGCAGTGTTGTTCAACCTTTTTTTTTTGCCATGACCCATCTAAGTCTTTCGAAAATTCTAACGTTCCCCACCCCCATGTAACATATACATAATATTTTTAAGTATTCAAAAATTTAATCATTTCCTAAATGAAGTCTAATTACAACTTGTTTGAATCGCGCCCCTGAACAATTAGATTGCCGCCCCCCTGTGAGGCGTGGGCCCCACGTTGGGAAACACTGGGATAGAGTCTGGCAGAGTGCACCACACAGGCAAGAGTAGAGGTTTTTATAGTTCCCTTGCAGCCAACCTTTGTCCCGGAGCCGGTACTTGATTATGATGATGTTGGACAATCGTCTCTGTCTGTAACAATACAAGGGCGTTAAATTCTGAGTCGTATGTTACAGGACTTCGCCGTTGGCGCGCATATGGCGAGTCTCTCGTCAATTATACAGTCCTGTTTGTCATTCGCTTTATCTTTCTTCAAAAGTGGCGCTATTTAACATGTCAGTGATTTCCATTGACCGCTTTGTTGATACTTTGTATGGACAGCCAAATTAAATCACAGGAACAGTCATGTAGCGTCACTTTATTTTTAAGCATGATAACCTGATGAGTCCACGGGACTGTATAAATGACGAGAGACTTGTATATGGTATTTGTAGTGCCATTTGAATATTCCACATATTCTCCATTTTCTCTAGTTCTCATCTGACTCCGCACTGATCCCAATTCTCATCTGACTCCGTACTGATCCATAGATCAGTATACTAGACATTGCCGTGGAAACTGAATTGCTATCATCTTCTCGAGATTATTCAACAGTTCGCTACTATGAACATCTTGTGATTGGGTGGTTATTGATAGGCACGGCTGTTTTCCCCAGAGGGCTACAGTCTATATATGAAAATGGTAGGTTATAATGATTACTAATTCCATTCGCTAGTTCGAGAAATCGGTATCCAAATTCAGCTCATTTCCGTCTTTGTGTTACAGTGATCCAAAAGGGGAGCTAATATCAATAACACTGTTTCGTCGTGAATATCGTAAGAGGCGACAAAGACTGTGCCGATGGTCACCTCGTTTTGTAAGTCAAATTAATTTTTAAAATGCTTAACTTCCCCGAATTTTTCACCAAAAACATAATCAACAAGAGTTCAATGACTTGACTATCTCATTCATCATTGAGATTCTTTTATCATTTGCTATGTTCTCCCATAAGCACACGGTATTTGATACTGGTCTGACATCACTAATTCCTCAATTATATTTTTCTAATAATCGTTGATTATTTATCAGTTGCATTATTTAATTATTCGTCTAATTATTTACTGAATCGACTTTATATCTGTCAGTGACTCAGTCTCCACCAGCTGCTGTCGTAGAATTTGCATTCTTGTCGCTACTAAGACATCTTAAGGACTTACCCATATGAATCCAGACTGAACAATTGCGTCTTTTTCATATTTCTGTTACCTAGTTCGGTTTTTGTTTTCAACCTTTCTTTGCCGGCTGCTCTCTTTCGGTCACATAAAAGTTCGGTGATAGTTTCCACACTAAATGCATCTAGACTTTTTAATTATGTCTTCTGCTATGTTGTCGGAACCTGCGATCTTTCCACATATTATTGCTTTTATTCCTTTTTCTACTTCTGCTTTCAGAATTGCTGGTCCATCATTGTTGTGTAATGTGGGTTTTTTAGTTCCGTTGGTCATCAACGTTAATGAGCCAGTGGGAATATACTAAAGTTTACTAGCAAGGTATAGGACCACACCTGGAATATGGCTCAGCTGTGTGGTGTGATACAAATTAAAAACAATATACTAGAAAAGGTAGAACATTTCACTTATTTAGGAAGCAGAATAACATCAAATGGAGACTCAATTACATAAATTATGACCAGAATTGCTCTGTCATCAAATTCATTCAACTCACTTTCAAGCATTTGGAGATAGAAAAAACTTAGCACTAATACTCGTACAGAGCTTCGGCTATTTAACGCATGTGTTATTTCGGTTTTGACATACGGGTGTGAAAGTTGGAAATCAATTACAACTCTATAAAACAAACTAAATGCATTCGAAAACAAATGTCTCAGGAAACACAAACACAAACTGGAAATATTTCAAGTAAAATGAGTCAGTAAGAGAAGAGACAAAACAAGAATACATCACATGTGTTGTTTAAAAAAAGGCGTTGGGCATACATCGATCACGCACTCAGATTAAATGAAGACAGAATACCACGTCAAGTCTTTACATTGTCACCGACTGGCAAGAGAAAAAAGGGAAGAATAAAAACAATACTGAAAAGAACTTTTGAAAAAGTAATCTCAACAACTCGTATGAATATGAACGATCTGGAACAACTGGCTGTTGATCGTCAAGCATGGAGAGCTATGACATCTGCCCTATGTGCCAAGCTTGGCACAAGAGAAAAATGATGATGATGTGTGGTGACCTGCATCAAACACCACATTACAGGATCTAGATAAAGTGCAAAACCAAGCACGTAGGATAATGTTTGGAGCAATGAAATCAACATCCATAGTAGAGATGCAGAAAATGGGGAGAACACAAACACTTGGCGAACGCGGAGACACAAAGATGCTAATACAAGCAGAAAAGTAAAGTTTCAGTGTATGCCAAGTCATCCAATAAAGGAAAGATTCCAACATCTAGCAATGGGGCGGCTGGTAAGAAGCAGCTTTATCTACCAAGTTAAACGACTCCGTAGATAACTTAAGACAACGTAGAATAATTGCTGAATTGCCCATTGGTATGCATATTGATGCTTTCAGGTCTTTAAGTATGTGGTCTGTCTTATATATGTCATTGCAAAGTTCGGTGATAGTTTCCATACTAAATGCATCTAGACTTTTTAATTATGTCTGCTGCTATGTTGTCGGAGCCTGCGGCCTTTCCACATATTATTGCTTTTATTTCGTTATCTACTTATGCATTTCTTTTGTCTTATGTTGTACTGAAAAATCTACTCTATTTCTCTACATTTTGTTTCTAGTCAATGTTTTTTCACTGTCATGCACATGTTACGTATCTCCTTGTCTATAAGTGGATATTTTGGGGTATTTTTAGCTTCAGGAATCAGCGTCCAGGAAGGTTGGCTTCTAAACACATATAAAAAAATTAGGTTTTTTGGTCACATTAAAAGACACGTCGAGTAGAGAGAGTGTTATTGGAAGGTATGATAGAAGCCAACAGGGATAAGGGCCGCCAAAGACGTCGCTGGACAAAAGATATTCAGGAATGCCTGCACATGACCCTAAATATGCGGGACAGCTTGTTGAAGACCACGGAGAATTCAAGAGATCCATAGGGAAGACTAGGTTCTGGAAAGAATATGTCACTTGAGGATGATGATTTTTAGCTATCTTTCTTTCTGACATTTTCTCGAATATTTCATGTCATCCATGTTTGTTTGTTCTTGACTTTTCTTATTCGTAAATTTTTATTTGATGTTTGAATACTCATACTTTTCCTTAGGATGCCCCATTAATTGTCTATTTTCTCTCCTGGATTTTCCCTTGCATTCTATTGTTCCATGAATTCTATCATTAGATGTTCATATCTATTCCTTACATTTACAAGTTATTTTTGTTCAATGTCTGGTTGTTTTAGTTTTGATATGTCTTGATTTATTCTATGTTCTATCTTTTAAGTATAAGATATATTTTGCAGAGCAATGGATTATGGTCAGGATGAACATGAAATGTACAAACATAGACAAGGGAAATAATGAAACATGCTGTAGCGTCTACTTGTACTGTACCTCTTTCTATTTTCATGTTCCAAGACGTATGTTCATGTTGTTCTCCTCATAGAACTGTGTCTTTCTCCTCTGTTAGTTCTTGTCCCTAGTCCAAGTTGCCCTACAATGTGTTGAGATCATGGTACGGTAAATGATTTGTTTTAAAAAGTATCTTACTAAATAATGCTTGCGATCTACTAAATATATTCTCATGATCTTACCGATAGATCGCGATCGATGCGTTGTCGACCCTGACTTAAAAGATGGTCTGTTTGTATTGATAGAGTCGATACTAATGTAATGTAAACTACATGCATGCCGGTTTATGTCATACTGACTAGTTACACTGATTGGCTGACCGTTGATTGAACCGTACTTTTCATTGGCTGGCAAACTCGAATTGCTCTTCGCAGACTTCAGTGTCTCTCTTGTTTTTAATTCTTTCATGTATTATCTTGAGTAGTGTTTTGGTTATATGGTTCATCAAATTTGTTTTATATTCTGTACAGTCCAGATCCATCGGCTTCTTATGTTGTGATATGCATATTGATGATTTCATGTCTTTAGGTATGTGACCTGTTTCATATATGCCATTGCAAAGTTCTGTGATAGTTTTCGAACCAAATGCATCTAAAGTTTTTAATTATGTCTGCTGTTATGTTGTCGGAGCATAAAGCGTGACCATCGGTATATTTAGAAGACCTAACTGCTAAAAATAAACAGGCCTTCATTCGGTACGATTTTGATTATTGTCTAGTCATTGGACACTGTTTATATAATTGGAGTCGTCCGCCAAAAATAACCAAGGCAACCAATTAAATTCAGGGTAATAGTCACAATCAGCCTTCTATGTCATCAGGCCACAGGTCGTGGCTTGAACCCGGTCATGCGTAAAGTTACCAATTGAAAAAAAATATCTTATCAATCGGATTAACCAATATGAATTATGCAGACAGCAGGGACTATAACCATGCAAGGATGTGTGTTGGTGCACATTGCTCATCCACTATTTACATCGTCACAAAACATCTGTTGTACACTGAGCAAAAACTCGTGCTTAAAAACCCTGTCAGCTTACTGTAAACACTCTGACACAGCCACGCCTTTGAATGAACTGTATATGGACATCAGGATGTGTGCAGCTCAATCAATGCCCATGTGCAGTGGTTCTTAACGTGGATCAAATTGTATCCCTGTAATCACAGACTTGTAAGATGACCTCGGAGAAAAATTGAGTAATTTAGGCCTCACATAGTTCTCTAAATGCGGAATTTGCACAGACAGGTAACTATTTGGATATATATATATATATATATATATATATATAGTTATCATCAAGTTACCATTTCAAGACAGTATCGAGCAGATCTACCCACTAAATCATCGCCCCTGCTACCTACCCTTTATTTTGT
Organism: Meghimatium bilineatum; assembly: GCA_034231615.1. Classification (NCBI taxonomy): domain Eukaryota; kingdom Metazoa; phylum Mollusca; class Gastropoda; order Stylommatophora; family Philomycidae; genus Meghimatium; species Meghimatium bilineatum. Next base: position 35,377,335 of record CM067304.1, read on the forward strand.
ACTATGGGAATAAACTAATGAATCCTATCAAATAAACACATCAATAAGCAAGATAATCTTCAAAAGATAACTGCAACAATGAACTCGATCTACGTAGAGTTTCCTAAGCAATCTTGGATACATGTATTTACGGATGGATCTGTTACAAAAGCAATCAGAAATTGAGGGGCTGGCATCTTTATAAAATATCCTAACCATTTCCCTGAAACAAAGTCCATCCCGTCAAAAATGTTCTGCTCCAACTACAACACTGAGGTTCAAGGAATAGAACAAGCTACCCTCATGCTATTTGACACTGTCTCTAAATGTCAACAAATGATCATATTAGCAGATGCACTATCTGTTCTGTAAACTCTCAGGGGGTGGTAAACTACAACACGTAAGAGACAAACTAAACAATATAGCAAGCAAAAAAAAAAAGAAGTAGATCTCTACTACAGTGGGTACTATCACACGGCGGTGTCCCGGAAAATGAGATGGCCGATGAGTTGGCCAAAAATAGGGGAGGAAGAAAATATGCAGGAAGACAATGAATTCTCCTATCAAGAAAAGAAGAGGGTTATACAAATCATCAGAAATGAACATATCGTGACAAATGTCGTCTAGCACTACCTAAATCAACAGGAACAGGTCACTATACTTTCGCTGGAGGAAAGGAAACAACAAAGACATGCACATGATGCGACTGTGTAACACACCACTGTGCACTTGCGGAACAGATGAACAGACCTCTGAACATATTCTGCAGAACTGCCCCCATTATGAACAACTTAGAGAGACGTACTGGCCCAACGGCACAATCTTGCAAGAGAAGATACGAGTATATGGAACCAAAGAAGAGTTCCAGACAACTGTCCAGTTCATCCATAAAACTTGTCTGACGGTGTAGACATCAGGAAGCGAACACTAGAAATAAAGAAAGTACCATCTCTGCATCGAAGGTTGGCTGCAAGGAGCCTCCAAGATCTTTTATCGTTTGCTTTGGTTGAGCACTCTATTAGAATCTATTCTCGTGGGTTCCCTTCCCACTTGAATCTTCGCCTACCTCTTGAAAATACCCTCAAGTAACGCCTTCAATAAGGTATTGTCTGTATAATATTGTCCTTTAATATGTCCAAAATATTTTGTTTGATTTTTATTTCTTTTGATAGTTCTTTATCAAGCCCAGTATTGTCAGAACCTATGTATTTGTTTTCCTCCATTTCTATAAAGTTCTCAATGTCTGTCTATATATTACTGTTTAAATTCATCAATTCTGTCTTCTAGCTGGTTGTTCATTATCCATGCTTCTGCGTCATACGGTTGTATGGAGTTTGTGTATCATATTACTATTCTTATGTTCAATTTGTTATATCGATAAACCGCCTAAATTGGCATTTGTGATCTGTAACATAGTCAACGACCGCTTATGCATCAGAGGCGCTGAGTAAGAAAATTTTCTCCCGAAGGTGACCACAGACAAAAATGGCAGAGAACCACTGATTTATCGTACTGGTTTTTTCACGAACCATTCTTGTTTACCATCTCGGGAATTGCTTTTCTTCTCCAAGAATCCCCCCCCCCGTTCTGTATACATGTTATCTCCGTATCTGTGTTGTTTTTCTTTAGTGGAGCACATTAGTTTCTAGTGTTTATGTGATTGTCTTAGAAATTGGCTATTCTCATGTATACAGATTTAAGCTGCATCAATAACACAGACCGTACACCTGATTTGTCTACTTTAGCTTTGTTTATCTCTGCATTATTTTAATCTAAATTTTCAATTTAACACATTTAAAAATATTTTTTTTTGGTTTTCTAAACAGGATGTTGTTTTATAGGCTAGGCAGGATATTGTTACGTTCAGCCACATCAATCAATCAATCAATAAACCCATAACCCTTCAGGGTCGTAGCTGTACCACATTGGATGCTTCAGCAAACCGAGTCTTCCAGCGAATTCTATCCTCAGAGATGCGGATGAGTGTGGAAATATCTTGCCCTGTCCATTCCTTGATGTTGTCTGTCCATGTCTTTATTTGTCCTCCTCTGCTTCTTACACCCTCGACAGTTCCCTGCAGTATTGTTTTTGACTAGGAATCGTGCCTGCATACATGTCCGAACCATGCTAGTTTTCGTCGTTTCACTATTGAAAGCAATGGCTCCTGGACACCTTCACGCATCTCTACTTTATTTCTTACGTACACATTGGTCTTATGTTCCCTATAGAAAATTCGTAGAATTCTTCTGTAGCATTTATACTCGAAAGCCTGTAATCTTCTCACCATGTCCGCAGTGAGTGTCCAACTCTCACAACCATACAACACAACAGAAAGCACCAGCGACGTATACAGTGTGATTTTCACTCCAACACTGATGTTGATTTTCCAAGTTAGCCTTGACTAGGACGCTAAAGCCATCTCCAGCTTTATTTTTAGTTCTGATTTGCATTTACCATCGCTGCATATACTGGATCCGAGGTATTTGAAGGTATTCACCTCCTCAAGCTTATGTCCATTCATCATATTAGTCTGGTTTTCTGTGTCTCTGCTGTTTACCAAGATTTTGCTCTTATCTGTATTGATTTCCATTCCGTACTTGCTGGTAACTTTTTCTAACTTTGATGTTAATTCTTGCAATGATTGTTCTGACCCAGCTATAAGATCAATATCATCAGCGAAACGCAAGTTGCAAATAGGGCGACCTCCGATCGATATAGACGTGTTGTAGTCATGTAATGTCTCTTGTATGATGTGCTCTAAGTATATGTTAAAGAGTACTGGGGACAGTATGCATCCCTGTCGAACTCCCACAGTTGTTTGGAAGAACTCTCCAATTGTATTGTGTGACAAGACAGTGGTCAGCCACTTAACACACACAATGAAATTTTTTTTTTAAATTAAATAAATATACCGAACGGAATATTGTTTTATAATCTGTTCAACTCCAATGTAATATTCCTACTAAAATATGGTTTCGAAAGTTGGAAAATAATAAAAGCACTAGAGTGGAAATTAAATTCATTTAAAAATAAATGTCTTAGAAAACTTAAATATTTGGTTGGGAAGAATTCAAACATGCAAGTAAGAGAAGAAACCAAACAACTGTGTGTGTCTACAGCAATAAGAAGAAACGATGGACTTACGTCGGACATGTACTTAGAATCAATGAAAACAGACTGCCACTACAATAATTAAAATGGGTACCAGATGGCAAAAAAGAAGAAGGCCAAAAGAGACTCTTAGCATAACAACCATCAAAGAGGGCATGACTGTAGGTCACTGCAACATACAGGAATTACATGCAGTAGCATCGCATCGCTGTAACTAGAGAGCTCTGGTTTCTGCACCGTTTTCGACGTTGAAGAAACATAGGCATGATAGGAAAATGTTTTATAAGCAGGATATTGTTTTATAAGCAGGACATTTTTATAAGCAGGACATTTTTTATAAGCAGGATATTGCTATATAACCAGGATATTGTTTTATAAGCAGGATATTGTTATATAAGCAGGATATCATTTTATAAGAAGGACATTTTTTATAACCAGGATATTGCTTTATAACCAGGATATTGTTTTATAAGCAGGATATTGTTTTATAAGCAGGATATTGCTTTATAACCAGGATATTGCTTTATAACCAGGATATTGTTTTATAAGCAGGATATTGTTTTTAGAGGACTATACTGTGACTTAAATCTACAATGTCGCAGATAAAAGAGTTTGATTTCTTGCCAACAGTCAACAGATTTAGTCTTCATAAGATTTCATCACAACGGAGATCATATAGTAGTGTAGTCAACACCACCTCTAACCTCCTTAATCGCATCTTGCTACGTTCATAGCCAGATAAGCGTTACTATTCTGTTCTCCCCTTCGCACAGTAACATACGTGATATACTATAGCTTGGAGGTGATAAGAGAACATGCTAGTCCACATATCAACCATCTTCGCATATAATTGACAGACTGTTTTGTTTGTCATACCATGTGTGGAGCTTGTATCTTCATTTCTGATTGAACGGAAATTTCTTCAGTATAAATCTTTCTTAATGTGGTCTGATTTTTGCAGAGGTCTCTCATTTACATTTAACTTGAGAATTCTTTTCCTGACAGGAATGAAACGTCTTAAAGGTGCCGACTGTGACAAGGGAGATAACATTTCTCTAGTTTTCTGATGTGTTTGCATAAAGTAATCTAGTTGTTTCTGTTCACCGAGAAAAGACGATGATTCGATAATCTTAGAGCTCTGCCGTAGTCGTGTGGTGAGGGGTATTGTGTGGTCACTGGTTGTGCTGATGGACTTATCAAATATCAATGTTTCCACGGTGCAATAATATTGCACACTTTCGAACTAGTGGACGTAACAAATTTCCAATCTTAGGGCACAAACATTAATAGCTCAGGTGACTACCCTGTCGAAATCAAGATAAGAATTGCAAGGGTGACATTGCAAAGCGCAAATGAACAATCTTTGGCAAGGTACCACCAGCATAGCCAAACTATGTATGGTCAGAACATGTGCATTTCCAGTGTCAATATACGGTTGTAAAGCATGGACATTAAATAAAACAATAGTAAAGAGAATAACTGCTTTCGAAATGAGATACTACAGAAGGATTTTACGTATAGCATGGACAGATAAAAAAGACGAATCAAGAAGTGTTAAAGATCAATAAACGTCGAAGAGAGATGGCTCCTTAACAACATCCTAACAAAAAAGCTGTGTATTTATGTCATATAAAGAGTCATAACAGCATGGAAAGATTAATAACTAAAGTCAGCGTTAACGGCAAAATGGGAAGATGGCGGCCAAGACGACGATGGTGCAGTGCTATATCAGATTACTTATTAAACATGTCTCTAGCTGCGGCAGACTCTCCCAGAATTTGCGGAGTGTTCAGAGAATCCATAAGGAAGACCAAGTTCTGGAAATAATATGTCACACACATAATGATGAACAATATTTAAAATTTCCATGGTGAAGGGGTGTCAAACCATTATCTTGTGTTCGCGAGGGTTCAGACACGGTCCGCACAATGCATTGTTTAAGAGTGTATTCTTAGAATCACGAGACATGTAGAATAATGGCGTGTGCTGATTATATCCGGATGTATAGACTTGGTAGAAATCGAGAGATAGGCTTAAATGAGTTATACAAAGTGAGTTAGACTGCATAGGAGAGTGGTGTAGTGGCTCTGGGGCATTAGTGAATCTTTCTAAAGCATATATAAATTGAACGTGCTTTTGCCTTAAAATCCACATAGTAAATATTTTCTTGCCACATGTTACTTTGTACTGGTGTAGTCTAGAAGGAACCAGCATAGTGAAATATGTGTGTGTGTTACTTTGTACTGGTGTAGTCTAGAAGGAACCAGCATAGTGAAATGTGTGTGTGTGTTACTTTGTACTGGTGTAGTCTAGAAGGAACCAGCATAGTGAAATGTGTGTGTGTGTTACCTTGTACGAGTGTAGTCTAGAAGGGACCAGTATAGTGAAATATGTGTGGGGGGCGCTTTTTGGACATCTTCAAAGATTATTTCGATCACATCATGTTTGTCTATCGTTTTCTATTTCAGCCAATCGCCTGTGTTATTATTGTTTATAACAGAGATTCACCTGTCTATATTTTTTCTATACCGACCATTCGCCAGTGTATGCCATTTTTTTTCTATAACAACAATTCGCCAGTTTATATCATTTTTTCTATAACAACAATTCGCCAGTTTATATCATTTTTTTCTATAACAACAATTCGCCAGTTTATATCTTTTTTTTTCTTTAACAACAATTCGTCAGTGTGTGTTATTTTCTCAGCCATTCAAATACTAGGGTATTATATTGATCCAGTTCCTTTCTATATATCATTTGCATATATTGTAAACAAATAAAAAAAACAAGGTGAACTGGAGGCTACTGTAATGTGATTATTAGAAGAATTATGAAAATACTATGTACATCTGAGAAAATTAATACAAGAGTCCTCAGAATTACTAGAGTAAAGAGAACAATCAAAACGTAAATTTAGAGACAGCCAAGCTTTATAGAATACGTGGTGTGAAGGTTACATTCAAGCAAAGTGCACCACCACGGCAAGAAACAGAAAATGTTGGACATCTGTTGCAGCCAACCTTCGATACGGAAACGACTCATGATGATGATGAGATGAAAACTTAATGTTAGTAACTACAACGTGAGAAGAAACAGTAAGACAAAGAGAGAGGTAGCTGGATAGGTTGTACATAATGGCATGGGAGAATGTCATAAATAAAATCGATGATGGTGTTCCTCCTTCGCAAACGAAGATTAGCATGGCATGAAAAACATTAAATGCGATGCAAAAAAAAAAATAATAATAATAATTAAAATTGGCAATCAACTAATTTGGTTTGTGAGTTCGTAGATGACCGATGAGTCTGATTCGTGCACGGAAAGTGCTATTGCAGTGCATGCAGGAGGGCTGAAGGTTCGGGGTAGGAGAATTTACGGATTTGTCCTTCCGCTTCTTGCGCTTGTGGATTCCTCGCAGTGTTCTTTATTTTTCATATTTCGAGATGCCAGCAGTGATCTGGGTGTGCCAGGCTGAGCGATCAAGTTCTGTAGTCTCCCAGTAGCTAGGATCGATGCTGCAGTGCTTGAGAGAGCTTTTTAGGTGATCCTTGAAGCCTTTTTTCTGCCCTCCAGCAAAAATAAAATTAAGAATAAAAATAAAATTAAGAATACAAGAGACAAAGAGTTATGAAGAAACATGATCGCATCGGCACTAGATGGATTGATTAACTATGTATAACATACGTTACATTATAAGAAGGATCTGTTCACATTGTTTTTTTTTCTTTTCGAAAACGTGCTATCATTGTTTAAGTCTCGTGAGACGTTTGTATAAATGGATGTGATCAATGCTTTCAGCAGCTTGATGTGTGTCCCGCATGCGATATGTGTGCTTTTCTCAAGAGATTGTAGGCGAATTATTTCAGGTGTTACTGTAGAATTTTGTTGTAAAACCATTTTTTACACTGTATCCATTACTGCCCAGTCTTATTTTACTTTTATCAAAACAATAACAACAGCTTACTACTGCTACCACTACTGATAAAATTACTGCCACAACAACAGCTACTATTTACTCATACTACCACTACTTCTGCTAATACTACTACTACTACTACTACTACTACTACTACTACTACAGCAACTACTACTTCTACTACTGCTGCTGCCACTTCTGCTGCTGTTACTGCTCATGCATCTGTTGCTGCTACTATTGCAAAACAACAAAAACACGTACTGCTACAACTACCGCAACAACAACAACAACAACTACTACTACTACAATTACTAAATCGACAGCTACTACTTCAACTAAAACAGCAGCAATTATTACTACTACTACTACTACTCTACTGTTACTACTACCACTATTACTACTATTACTTCAACTACCACTACTACTACAATCACTACAACTACTGCCACTAAACTGCTGCTGCTGCTACTACTACTACTACTACTACTACTACTGCTACTACTACTACTACTACTACATGTACTGTTAATACTACTACTATTACAGTTACTACAGCTTCTACAACTACTACTGCTACACCATCTACTACTACTACTATTACAGTTACTACAGCTACTACAACTACAACTACTACTATTACTACTACTGCTATTACTACTACTACTACTGCTATTACTACTACTACTACTACTACTACTGCTATTACTACTACTACTATTACTACTACTACTACTAATATACTACTGCTACTGCAGCTATCACTGCTGTTTCTGCTATTACTACTGATGTTGCTATATACTCTGTTTATTCTAAGAATGAAGTAGGTCAGTGTGTATGATTGGCTGTTGGACGCAAAACGAATAAATGGAATATTAAGTGCGCAATAATATAGTTCATTAGAACATAATACTGTTGTTCATTTAAATCAATTGTTACTCAACGAAATATCTCTATCACAATAGTAATGTATGTTTTAAAATAAATTGTAATATAATATATCTTTATCATTCCATGATAAATTACTGTACCCGCTGTTATATCGTTGCGCAGACGCGTAGAGGTCAGGGGGCAACCATTATAGTTCTTTATCTATTGTCTATTCCCGGATGGAAGCTGATTGATAGCATCCATACTTGCTGTTAAGCGTAAGGGCGGGAGCTGTAAGTTTCTGTTCAAGGCCAGATGTGACGCCTGAGTCGTACTGAGTCTGTGTTTGTGGAGGGTGGGCGTGATGTTATCTCTTTCTCGGTCTTCCCTTGGCTCTGTATCCAGATGATCGTTTGTTATAAGCTCTCAGTGATATTTGGGAGGGGACAAGCTTGCTATGACGTAATTTATGAATAATTAATTATGTTATTGTTTTTAAATGTCATCAACTCTATAAAAATCACAGAAATCTAGTAGAACCGTTGTTTTGCTACAAGAGAAATCTAGTAGGACCATTGTCTTGCTACAAGAGAAATCTAGTAGGACCTTTATTTTGCTACAAGAGAAATCTAGTAGGACCGTTGTTTTGCTACAAGAGAAATCTAGTAGAACCGTTGTTTTGCTACAAGAGAAATCTAGTAGAACCGTTGTTTTGCTACAAGAGAAATCTAGTAGAACCGTTGTTTTGCTACAAGAGAAATCTAGTAGAACTGTTGTTTTGCTACAAGAGAAATCTAGCGTAAGTTTTGGAATGAAATCTTCAAAAAATACTCATTTTCATTAAGTGACGTCACAAAGGTCGGCTGAAACGGACCTCCAACATCTTTTGTCTTTTTCTTTGAGGTACAATATGACAGAATATATCTTCTTCATCTTTCTATTTTCTTCTTCCTCATCGTGCTCATTCTTCTTCTTCCTACTCCATTAATGTATCCCTCCTCCTTTACGTTTTTCTCCTTTATGTTCTTCCTCCTTTATTTTCTTACTTCTTCTTTATGTCTCCCTTCTTTCTCCTTTGTACTTTTTTTTATCTTTCTCTGTTATATTCTTCCTTATTCTTTATCTTCATTCTTCTGTATATTCTTCATCCTGGATTCAATAATCCTAGTTGGACCAGGCTCAGAGCCCAGATAATATCAACAGAATGACACATCTGATCTAATTACTCATTAAAAGGTTGTAAGTACTTTCAATATTTTGGTGCAATTTCATGTGTTTAGTGTTATCTAAAGTTCTTCTGTCCTGACCCTATATCCCTCCACTTGTCGCCACATTGACCGCATTTTCCCCTGAATTCTTTCATTGCGTCCTCACGGGGCGTTCTCGTCCACTTTAGGAAACCCAGAAGTAGAGGGACACATCGAAATCGAATGGCTGGCTGTAGGGAGAAACTATCGCAGCAAACCTGTAGCACAGCGTATTCGAGTTCCCTGTATCAAATCATGCGAGAAAGCGTTCTAGCTAAATGAGAGTTAATGCAGAGGAAGAATAGGAAGAAAGAAAAATTAAAGGAAGAAGAAGAAGAAGAAGAGGAAGTTGAAGAAGAAGACTTCAAGAAAGTATTATAATTACAGGAAGAAGAATATTTAGAAAAAAAGAATTAGAGGAGGAAGAATTAGAGGAAGAGGCTCGGAGAAAGAAAAATTAGAGGAAGAGGAAGAATTAGAGGAAGAAGAAGATTTAGAAAAAAGAATTGTAGGAGGAAGAATTAGAGGAAGAATAAGTCTTAGAAAAAAAAGAATTAGAGGAAGAAGGAAGAATTAGAGGATGAGGCTTAGAGAAAGAAGAATTAGGGGAAGAATAAGAAGAGGATAAAGAACTATATAAAGAAGAACAACTAGAGGGTAAATAAGAGTTAGAGAAAAATAGAGGAACAAGACGAGTAAGAGGAAACGAAAAATTAGAAGGAGAATTAGAAGATGAGGAAGAATAATTTGAGAAACATAAACTTGATGAAGAAGAATTAGAGGAAGAAAAATTAGAGGAAGAATTTCAGGAAACAGAATTTGTGGAAGAATAATTAGATTTAAAGAAAAAGGAATTTAATAAAGAAGAAATTGAAGAAGAAGAATTAGAAGAAAAATAATTTGAAGGAAGAATCATTTGAGGAAGAAGAGTTAGAAGAAGAAGAATTTGAGCAAGAAGAATTAGAAGAAGAAGAATTTGAGGAAGACGAATTAGAAGAATTATAGAAAATAGAATTAGAGGATGAAGAAAAATGAATAACAACGCTGAATGCAATCACGTCAACCACTGCTGGGTGAATTACTCTTGAATAGAGATAGTGCGATAAGCCTCCACACGGAGCCTAATAAAACCACTTCCTATATCATTATTCCCTGTGAAGTATTGCCTTTGATCTCTAGAACCTGTATCGGAAACTGGTATTTAATGTTCTATCTAGGGCAGTTTCTATTGGAGAGCGTCTAGTATTAATCCTCTGGTACAAAAGGTGGAGGGAGATTATATCCTGTAGAGAGGAGGATTACATATCATTAATGGCGGTGGAAGAGATAATTTGTTTTTCCCCCTCAATACTTCTGTTCTTTTTTGTTCGAAAAATTGTATATGTATAAATATTATTTTAACTGCAGAACTTCGAAATGTTGCAACCGAATCACTCAGCATTGTTATATTGTCCACTTCGTGATTTGATATATTTGACCATTATGACATGTCACTGGTAAAAAAATATTTACTGTGGACATTTTTGTGTGTGGTCAATTAGAAATTGTATCATATTATTATGTGAGATATTTTCTTATTTAAATTTATGAAAGTAGGAGAAATGTGATCATACCTACGAATCGATAATTGTTGAGATTGCAGTAAGGTTGTTTACTAATGATATTAAGAAAATCACAAAGAAATAACACACGAAATAAATAGTTAACAGTATGCAAAACATACAAATTCAACGTTTCAATCGTGAGGCCTCATGTTTTTGATGATATCAGAGTTTCTCTCGTACCACACACAGCACATCTCAATCTATTAGTTGCACGTATTAGTATTAGAGCTGTTCAATTTCATTCAAAGAAAATTCATTTTTATGTTTTCTGTATTTTTTTTATGTGTGTGTACACAATATACTTTAGCCTTTTTAAAAAAAAATATGGCCAGGAACAGCTCGAACTATTTGGCAACCCTAATCATGGCCGTATATCTCTCACGAAGGTGGCCCGTGCATTACTTGGGCCAGAAAGTTGTGGAAGAATAATAACACTGTCATCTCCAATTCACATTTTAAGTGACGACTAAAGGAGGTTGATGCGGTTAGCTACTCCAATCCGTGATCTGTATCTGTGATGAAGTCTGCTGAGAACCAAGCTTTTACTGTAGGGAGGAAACAAACTCTTCTCATTTACAATCATGTCTCGAGATTGCAAGAAAGTCACAGTAATCAAAAGTAGAAGAGTGACTAGATTGTCACGATTTACCAAACGACCATAGTCAGTAAAACATCCATTCGAGACTTGCAAAAGTGACGATTTACCAAACGACCATAGTCAGTAAAACATCCATTCGAGACTTGCAAAAGTGACGATTTATCAAACGACCATAGTCAATAAAACAGCCATCCGAGACTTACATAGTCAGTAAAACAGCCTTCTGAGACTTACATAGTCAGTAAAACAGCCATGAGACTTACATAATCAGTAAAACAGCCATCCAAGACTTACATGGTCAGTAAAACAGCCATCCGAGACTTACATAGTAAAACAGCTTTCGAGGCTTACAGTCAGTAAAACAATCATCTGAGACTTACATAGTCAGTAAAACAGCCATCCGAGACTTACATAGTCAGTAAAACAGCCATCAGAGACTTATATAGTCAGTAAAACAGCAATCCGAGACTTACATAGTCAGTAAAATAGCCATCCGAGACTTACATAGTCAGTAATACAGCCATCTGAAACGTGGAAAGTTCGAAAAAAAAACCTTTAAAAAAGAATGCTAGATTACGATTGTAATGACGTTATTTCTTTAGCTTTAATGGTGATTTTGCAGCACTTGTCTTTCTGACAAAAGTATTGATCTTCCTTTGTAGAGTAACCGAGGTGACACCGGGACTGATACAAGGTTTGTCGTCTCAAAGACATTGCTGTATTGTAGGGATGGGGAGAGTATGAATGCATGAAGGAGGCTTTCCAGTGCGAAAGCATCCCAGATCATCTCTATCTGCCAGGATCCCAACATACACATCCTTCCAGAAGCCTGGCATACACGTCCTTCCAGGAGTCTAGTATACACGTCCTTCCACGAGCCTATCATACACTTCCTGCTAGGAGCCCATCATAAACGTCGTGTCAGGATCCCAGCTTGCACTTTCTGCCAGAAGCCAAGCTTACACTTTCAGCCAGGAGCGAAGCATACATGTCCTGCCAGGAACCCATCATGCACGTCCTTCCAGGATCCCAGCATACATGTCCTGCCTGGTACCCAGCATAAATGTCCTTCCTGGAGTCTAGCATACACTTCCTGCTAGGAGCCCAGCATACACTTCCTGCCAGGAGCACAACATACAATCATCACTACGACCATTATTATCGCCATTTTCACTACCACCATCATCGGCATCATAATCTTTACTACCACTACCACCATCATCATCATCATCGCCATCATTGTTGTCTTCCTCATATACAATACAAAAGTATCAAATACACGAATTAAAAAAGAAAACGTTCTCGGACAATAATTGTTGAGTGGTCAAATCTTCATTACAACTGCACTAATGCTTGGTATGTTTATTGATTGACAAATCAGTCAGCTCACAGCTCACTACATTTATTAGTCTTCTTCAGCCGTGACAAGATTCAGACCTGTCGACATAAATCTCGTGATCTTGTTAGCTTCTTTCTACTTTCGTTAGTCGTAGAAATCTGTCAGTCTTCCACTTTTATTTCACGTATGCATACTTCCCCCACCCCCTCGAGTCCCTCGTCAATTATAGTCATGTGGTCTTATCGAATTATTCATTAAAAGTGACGTTATTTGACTTACCCCGGGATTTTATTGGCTTTCGACACAAAATACATACACATTGACCAACGATAATCATGAAAAAAAATAAAATAGCTTCACTTTTGAAGGATGAATTCGATGAGTCAGCAGAACTGTATAAGTGACGAGAGTTCGCTCTTTCTATCTTTAGCTATTTCTGACCATTCCAAAGAAGGAATACTTCTTCAAATGCAACGTCATCACTAATTGCTCTTGTAGTGCCTCTCATTCTGTAGTTAACGTCATTTCGACACAGAGGAAACATCAGTAACTTGTTCAAAATAGACCGATAGATAAAATAGAATTACGTTAACTGTATTCTCAAGATTACAATTTTAAGGTCTCGCCTACGTTCCCTATACATTTTTTCTTGCGTGCACAGATCAAGCAGTGCTTCGAGCAGCAATTTACTGCGTGATTGATGAGTTGTACGGCCACACAGTTAGAGCTGAGGTGGACAGTATTTTGGGGTCGACGGGCCGCTTTGAGTTTTTTCGTGTGTGTGGGACCAAGAAGCAATTTGTGTTAGTCTTTTGGTCAAAAAAATAGGTATAAGTATTACCAAAATAGATCATAAAACAACCTAACAAGCGAGACACAGTGACAGACGACGTATCAACTGAAAAACCTTCATCACAAACAAATACCACAGTAAACTAATCTTGCATAGAGAAACACATGGTTGTGATAGAAAGGAAAGGAAAGGGGAGAAGAACAATATTGAATGGACAACCGAGGAAGCAACGATAGGGCAGCATGACAAGGAAGAAGAGGGCGTTAGGGGAAGTTGTGGTAAGTAAGGAAGATAAAGTGCACTAAAGAAGTGAAAATAGATAAGATATAATGCAAGTAAAATAAAATAAATATATTACTTAAATATGAAATACGTATCTCGAAAATAGTCGGCGTAGGAAAAAGGAAGGTATCAAACAGATATTCCAGGTTATATAGCAGACAGTGGCCAGTATCAACCTGTTGAAAAACGTGGAGGCGAGCCCGATGATATATTTTTTCTCACCTCCGCGTATTTCAAAAAACTAAAAACTTGTTAGTTAGTAGCTCCATTGAGTTCTAAATACTGTTTTCTGAGCTCGGAGGACAATGCATATATTAGTTCTACATCAGCTGTAGCAGGCCAGAAAATAAGGCTTGGCTGACCGTATTTATCAATATTTTTCCGAGCCTATCTTAGGTGGGACTTCTGCGTTCGTTTTCAAACTCCTGCAGATTAGCAAGATGTAGTCTGCAGAACGGTATGCGCTGTATCATTGTTTATAGTTAGGCTTCGACATCTGCGATTTCGACCTGCCACATCCAACTTCAGCATGGCTTCTGTGCCATTTTAACCCATATGGGATGTAACAACAAATTTCACCCCAAAGCTCCTTAGTCACCTCGTACGACCTGCATGACAGGTAACAGCGTCGCTTTTCTTTACTTCCAGTTTTGGTCCCGGAAACATTTGCGGATCAACCTGTCAATTTTTGCATGTAGTGATTATCTATGCATCTCTGTTCATTACGGTAAAATTGCTTTCTGGAAGGTCCGTATGTTCAACTACCTGCACCTTCTAGACTGCACGACTTATAAAAGATGTCATTCAAATATCGTTGTTTCGACCACGACATCAATTGTTTCATATATTAACATCTCTGATATAACCAAATATCTGGTCGATAGCAGCGTTCCACACCATAAGAGGCATATGTTTATTTTTACTTTTCGTCCTAGCTATCTCTCAGCGACAGAGTCGGACTTATTCAATATTTTCCGGGGTAGATTTGGCACATATGCAGCTGCCCGGGACTCAGTGAGACGTGTTCAATATATTTCTGTTCAATAACCAATCATTACTCATTTCATTGCTTCAAATGTCTCACAATCCTCATCTCACACTCTATTCAATATGTCCATTGTTCGTGCAGTTATTGAGTTCTCCGTGTTATCACTTTGCTTGCCAGGTTTTCCTGCTGTTTTTTTTTCTCTAGCCAATCTGTATGCACATGTCTTTAACTAGCAGCGAACATTAAATCATAATTTGGTCTCTTCTATAGCAATCCGCTTTTCATATTTCTTTTGTGCACAGATGTTATTGCGATGTTCAATTTTTTTAGGTCCTGATTGCTCTCCATGTCTCTCTTCCTCTCTCTTTCTTTCTCAGCACATTTTTCGTTTCTTCTTAATCTTCCGCATGTGTTCCAAAGTCCTTTCAATGTAGAAGGATTTAGTCTGGAGAACGAAATGCATTTCTTGCGTGGTTTACAGCTTGACTGCTGTTCTAAAACTTTTATTTCAAAACCAAAATTTCATAATTTCACTTTGACCTTCTACCGGTGAAGAACCCGGTAACCTTCTAGTAACTCAATCTTCCTTGGTCGCCCCTTACTATATGAATGGGAGGTTACAGTGATATTACACATGTGTCTGTTTCCATTTTGTTTCTCGGCACACATGGGCAATCACTCTCATTCTATCTATGTTCCTCGAGCGATAAATATGGTGCTTAGGGCAGAAACAAGAGCTCTCCAGTTGGAGCGAAATGATACTATTGTGTGAAATTTGTGCATGTTGTTGAGACCCATAGTCATACCCTCTTTGGTAGTTGTTCTGTGAAGAGTCTCTCTTGGTATTTCTCTTTTTATTTTTCCATCTTAATGTTAAAAAAATGTTACCCATTTTAAAAGCAGCATTCTATAAAAATAAAAATATCCTATGCAACAAGTCCATATCGATGGATACTAGAAAACGTGTCCTCAAATGCTACATTGAACCAATGCTACTCTATGGAAGTGAAGCATGAGACATCACAAAAATCATTGGAGGTAGCGGAAATGTGGATTATTCGAAGAATGTTACGCATTCCTTGGACAGCAAAGATTACTAATGAAGAATATCATAGAAGGATGGATGTGAAAAGATGCATTATTGATAATATAAGAAAAAGACAGTCAACATTTATTGGGCACATAATTGAAGAGGAGGCATCGAGAATATAGCGGCAACAGGAAAGATAGAAGAGAAAAGATCACGGGGAAGACCCAGAGAAAAGATATTGTACAGTTTGACTAAATGGCTTCGATTGACGACACCAACAGAGATGATGACATATATGGGGAATCGATGTACATGGAGAGATATGATCGCCAACGGGACGACGCCAATCGGCACGGCACTTGATGATGATGACCGATTTTAATGATTGTAGTGGCAGTCTTTTTTTCAGTAATTCTAAGTACATATCCAATATAAATCCATAGTTTGTTTTCCTTATTGTTGTAGAAACATGTTGCTTTTGTTATCTATCTTACTTGCTTGTTTGATTTGAATTCTTGCAAACTAATATTTTAGGGTTTTCTGATACATTTATTTTCAAATTAATTTTATTACTTTCTTCTCCAGTGTTTTTGTTATTTTCTAAATACACTATTGTTAACACCCCACCACCCCCACCCCTTAATGCTCTTGCTTTCTTGTTTTCGCTTTCTCTTCCTATTTCCATCTGATTTTCCCACTTTCCCTTTTTGTCTTTCTCACTATCCCGCTATTCTTGACAGTTTTCCCATGTCTCCATTGGAGACGTCTACAAATAACATTGAGTTAGTTTTCAACTGAAAGTAACACTTCTAACAAATGTTACACACTGACATTTGTTTGTTTTTTCTGAGTTGTTTTAGTGTCATCGTGTGAATATCCGAGGGATCTCATATTTTCCCCCTGTTTACTCCTTTGTATTCACAAATAATAGAGACTATACTTTGGATTTCCTGTAGATATTTCTCATCGGGACAAATCAAACGGTTTGTTTTCGTGAGTTATTTATTTTTCTCGTATTTCATTAAGTTCATTAAGATATTCGTTAAGGTGAAAGTTCAATGGCTCGAGTCTGTCAGCTCCACTAGGGTATTACTACCACAACTACGACTGCTGCTATTATTACTATTACTATTATTACTACATCTATTATTATTATTATTATTACTTCTACTGTTACTACTACTACTACTACTACTACTACTACTACTACTGCTGCTGCTGCTGCTGCTACTACCACTACTATTAAAATTACTATTATTATCTCTAATACTAATAATATTAATACTATTACTACAAGTACTACTACTATTATCATTACTACTATTACTACTACTACTACTGGTGCTGCCATTACTGTTTCTATTACTATCACTATTACTGCTAATAGCAAAGAGAATTACTGCTTTTGAAATTATATGCTACAGCAGAATTTTACGTATACCATGAACAGATAAAAAGACAAAAAGATCTATAAAGAACACTGAACACATCAAGATCTATATGGAACACTGAACACATCAAGAGCTATAGAGAACGTTGAAAACATAGGGAACTCTGAACACATCAAGGCATACACATCAACACATAGGCAACACTGAAAATATTATAGGAAACATATTAAGAGCAAAATAGAACACTGAACACATTAAGAGTATTACTTAGCTATACAATGCAGGGAATGGTGTCCGACAGTGGTGGAGTCGGAGGTACTCGCTCAAATAGGTGAAAATTCCAGGGAAGGTGATATGATTATATATACAGATGGATCGGTTGAGAGACACATCAGAAGTGCCTGGGCCTTCACGCCTCACAGGTGGGGGGCGGGGAACCATCAGAGAGGAAAGTGGTGCTTTCGCTCAGACCACAAGCAGCATGACAATGGAGGTTTTGGCAGTAACCAAGGCTTTGCAATGGGTCTGCTCGCAGACTATGTGCGAGAACGCCTGCATACTTAGTGACTCGATGAGCATGATTGTGAAAGTTCAGACGGGATACATTCGGGAATAGTGGATGGATGCAGTGAAGAATTCCTGTATGCGTAAAGTGACTTTCATTTTTGTGCCGGGACATGCGGGAGTCCGGGGTAATGAGAGAGCAGATAGGTTGGCCGTACACGCTGCTACTACGACTGTTGGTGGAGCAATGGATCGAGCAGACATTTTGAACGCCCTTCGGTAAAACGCACGAGCAAATGACTGTATCAATGACGATGACTCTTGTTCCAAGACTAAAATAAAGGAATTTGGTTTGAAATGTGGTGTCGCTAGAACGGAGCAGTTTCGTGGGCAAGAAAGAATGATTGTCAATCAACTGCGTACTGGGACCGTCAGTCAACGTGTAATGGCGGCTACACTCAGGGAGAGATCTGAGCACTTATGGACTTGTCCGGAGTGCAATGACGATGATCCAACGACTAACTAACTAACTTAGCTATCAGATGTACATTTTTTTGGGTCCCTTGACACACCCCAGAAAATCGCTGCACCTCAGTTAGCCATCTGACACATGATAAATACTAGTGTTCTAACGTATACTTCACGAGACCCCAATTAAGAATGCATTTGTAACAGGAAGTTTGATTATACTGCTTCTTGATTGTCACACGGGAGTTAAAGAACGCGTAGAGACCCGAAAAAAACCATGGTGGAAAAGAGTAAAATAGGAAATGAAAGAGATGGACACATTACCATCGCAAAGAGGAATGGCGCGATTTTTGTCGCTACCCTAAACGTCAGGGGTATAATCAACTAAATTATGATAATGAATTAATAATTGTCCCATTTGTAGGACAGGAAATGGGAAGATCATGTATGAAGGTTGGGGCGGAGAATGGGCTTTACACAATCTCATTATTTTCAGAAAGAATTGATTCGCGTATTTTGTTAATTACAGTCCTGCATGCTGTTCAAGTGACAGCGATTCTTGTTTATTTGTTTGTTTTCGATCCCAGAAATTTCGACAAAACGAGACACTGCCGTATAAATTTTGACAAAATGGGACACTAACGTCTAAATTTCGACAAAATGGGACACTGCCGTCTAAATTTTGACAAAATGGGACACTGCCGTCTAAATTTTGACAAAATGGGACACTGCCGTCTAAATTTTGACAAAACGGGACACTGCCGTCTAAATTCACTACGGATGTAGTCCGAAGAACGGAGTACTTTGTGACATAGTTGTAATTTCACTGCGTTATCTTCGACTTTCTTTCTGATGCATCCTACTTTTGTTTGACTTTTGGGTCGTTTACTTGTTGAGTGAAACAGCCTACTCCACAATAAACCTCCATAGTCGCCTATTATAACATGCATGGCAGATCGCAGTATTGCACTTCTGTACTCTCCTTTCAGGTTTCGGTAACACACAAGTGAAAAAACCATTGCGTCTCCATTGATAAATCATCGGTCAGGGTGAAACTCATATCTGGAAGTGTAGGCTCTGCGACAAACAAGTGGATTACGGGTATAAATAGAAATCGGTTATAGTGTTACCAGTTGTCAATGCGACATACTAACAACGAAACACAAGGGCAGACAATGTTTCGACTAGAAAACCTTCATAATAACAAAACAAACAACAAAAAACAACAACAACAAAAAACACAGGAGCAGAAATTCTAGACTTTCATACAGAAGAGCATTGTTCGTTTTTTTCTTGGGTGATTGTGTTCCCAGTTTAGGGGATCAATCCCATGTTCAATCTCTTTAGTCGCCTATTACGACCTTCATATGCGGTAGTGTTGCTAATCAGTGTTTCCCTTTCAGGTCCTTCCAACACACAGGGGCACTGCATTTTTTCTCAACAATTTTCCCTTGTAAAAACCCTCATTTGACCCCAACAAATCTCCTCCATCTTGTCATATCTTTAGTTCACAAATAGGTAATAATTGCAAAAAAGCTGTGATACAAGGGGTTGAACTTGTAACAGGGTAATGCAATTGTGCTAATTACTAGTAACACACATGATAACACACACATATCGACGTTTCGACCAAACTGTCTTATCAGGAAGACATTATAACTCAACGAGTAAGAAATGGCACTGTCCACGTTCACATTGTAGCGGCCTTACTATTCGTATGTTATATTGTGTTCTTGATAACGGCCTTTTTTCGAAATATCGATTTGTGTGTATTGTCATGTGTGGTACCAGTTAGCAAAACTTTATTACCCTGTACCAAGTTTCGCATATCTTTAGCTCTTGATTCAATTTTTTCTGTTTTACATATTGTCTATCTATTGTATGTTATCTCTGCTTTTCCTGTGAGACGTCACATGATTGAAAGACGATTGGTTTTCTGGCTATTGTCCGTTTTGTCGCTTGATAAGCAGTAATATTGTGCCGTGTCAGAATGTTGGTAATTCCACATTATTCTTGGTCTTCCTCTGTAGCTTGTTGTTTCAATTTTCATGTTGTATGCTCCTGCCGTTGGCCAATAAGGGTTCATTCTCATTGAATTGGTAGCATATCCTATTCAGGACGTGGCTATCAACCAAACATTTTTTTGACTGCAGTGATTTTCTAGGAAATATAAATACGTTCAGTAGTTTACTAGTGTTTTCTGAACAGTCCAGATGCACAATTGCCTGTGGCGGGGATCGAACTCGGTACCTTGGCTGTCATAGATGGGCCATGTATCACACCACCACAGAGCCGGACTTCATTCTCATTAGGTGGTCGAACAATTTCATTCTCTGTTTTCCAATATATTTGACCACAGATGTTGTTCCAACAGTTCTTGTATACTCCTCATTTCTCACATGATCTCTTCTTGTTCTGTGTGCTGCTTTTCTTAGAGATCTCATTTCACACGCAGTATGCTTTCTCTCTTGTTCTTTCGTTAGTGTCTATTTCTGACATTAAAAACATAATGCTGGGATGAATATTGAATTTATGATTTGCCTTTTGATTCCCATCGGGATCGATTTGTGTTTTAAAATTGGTGTAAGTTCATAATTTACGTAGTTGGCTTTTTGAATTCTTGTCTCTAGCTCTATGTCCATTCCTCCGCCGATTGTAAAAATGTTCCCGAGAACATTTAAATTTTTGCAATTGTTTCAGTAGTCTACATATCGAAGTCTTTTTTTTGGTTCATTCTGTGTGTATTATTGTATAATGTAAATTTTCAGTGTTTTCTTATATGTACCCAAGTGAATGTGGTTATATACCCAATCTAATATAAACACTAATCGAAAAACATATTCAGCACCAACGTGATCTATACCACAACTTCATTGACTTTACAAAGGCCTTTGATCGTGTTTGGCATGATGGTCTGTGGCACATACTGAGGAAATTTAATTTTGACACCACAATTATAGACATTATTGAAGCTCTGTACGAAAATGCAAATAGTGCTGTCTTGTCACACAATACAATTGGAGAGTTCTTCAAAACAACTGTGGGAGTTCGACAGGGATGCATAATGTCCCCAGTACTTTTTAACATTTACTTAGAGCACATCATACAAGAGACATTGCATGACTACAACACGTCTATATCGATCGGAGGTCGCCCTATTTGCAACTTGCGTTTCGCTGATGATATTAATCTTATAGCTGGGTCAGAACAATCATTGCAAGAATTAACATCAAAGTTAGAAAAAGTTACCAGCAAGTACGGAATGGAAATCAATTCAGATAAGAGCAAAATCTTGGTAAACCGCAGAGACACAGAAAACCAGACTAATATCATGATGAATGGACACAAGCTTGAAGAGGTGAATACCTTCAAATACCTCGGATCCAGTATATGCAGCGATGGTAAATGCAAAGCAGAACTAAAAATAAGGCTGGAGATGGCTTTAGCGTCCTTGTCAAGGCTAACTGTGATTTGGAAAAGCAACATCAGTGTTGGAGTGAAAATCAAACTGTATAGGTCGCTGGTGCTTTCCGTTGTGTTGTATGGTTGTGAGAGTTGGACACTCACTGCGGACATAGAGAGAAGATTACAGGCTTTCGAGTATAAATGCTACAGAAGAATTCTACGAATTTCCTATAGGGAACATAAGACCAATGTGTACGTAAGAAATAAAGTAGAGATGTGTGCAGGTGTCCAGGAGCCATTGCTTTCAATAGTGAAACGACGAAAACTAGCATGGTTCGGACATGTATGCAGGCACGATTCCTTGTCAAAAACAATACTGCAGGGAACTGTCGAGGGTGGAAGAAGCAGAGGAGGACAAATAAAGACATGGACAGACAACATCAAGAAATGGACAGGGCTAGATATTTCCACACTCATCCGCATCGCCGAGGATAGAATTCGCTGGAGGACTCTGTGTGCTGAAGCTTCCAATGTGGTACCCCTACGATCCTGAAGGGTTATGGGTTTTATTGATTGATTCATTGATATACCCAATTGAATGTGGTTATATACCCAATTGAATGTGGTTATATACCCAATTAAATGTGGTTATATACCCAATTGAAGGTTGTTATGTACTATCGTAACTACTGAAATTCTAATCGGCTCTCAGTTATCTTAGTTTTTTTTGACATATTAAAAAAAACTGCTCCTAATTCTCTGGTCATATTTCCGTCCATCCATCAAGAGAACAGTTCCTTCATATCATCTCGGATAAACAAACTTCATATCAAAGTATGTTTTTATTATTTATAATTTGGTGAAATTGAGAGACGTGCACAGATTCTGACATGTAAATTAAATCCAGATTTTTGTCATGAATTCTTCCATCATTTTGGGACAAGATGTCCATAAGGTAATCACGTCTGTCGCTACGCTTCTTCCATTAATATTTTCTGTTGGAATCCTGAGAAATGTCTCATATATGTGGTGGTGGTTGGAATCCTGAGAACTGTCTCATATATGTTGTGGTGGCTGGAATCCTGAGAACTGTCTCATATATGTTGTGGTGTTTGGAATCCTGAGAATTGTCTCATATATGTTGTTGTGGTTGGAATCCTGAGAACTGTCTGACATATGTTGTGGTGGTTGGAATCATGAGAACTGTCTCATATATGTTGTGGTGGTTGAAATCCTGAGAACTGTCTGACATATGTTGTGGTGGTTGAAATCCTGAGTAATGTCTCACAAATGATGGAAATTTCAATTCTCTGGCACAGTGTTTCACCGACGTACATTCTAGACCTCAATAGTACAAGAAGGCAACAACATTAACAAGCGACATTTTTGTGCTCATTAAACATGTACCACTGGTGTTCTTCCGTTTTTGTTTGTTTTGTTTGTGTTGACGATCTTCACAAGCCCAACGTAAATTTCCGCCAGCAAAGATGTAGATTTCATTTCATGTCCCACACTGCACACATTTTGACCGAGTATAATATCATATCGTTGCAGAAATTCCACCAATGTCTTCTCATTTTAGTCAGGCTCATTACACTAATTTCTTGTAACGGTTTGTTAACAATGGTGTGTTGTTAGCAATGGTGCCGTTAATCATTACACTGTCGCCCGTGTGTTGCCGGGGCCCGAAAGGGGAGCAAAGAATAGTAACATTGTTTACCTTCCAGGCATGTCGTAAAAGGCGACTAAGGAGGTTATGGGATGGAGTTGGCTGCCCCATCCCATATAGGGTCAGTGACCCAAAGTCATGCTGAAGTCGGATGTGTCGGGCCGAAAGGCGCGGATATCGCATCAGTGCTGTAAACCATGACACCGCGCATTCCGTTCTCCGGATTACATCCTGCTAATCTGCAGGAGTTTGAGAACGAACGCAGAAGAAGAAGAAGAATTACGCTGTCGTGTTCATTGAAGGGGCGTTTCCCAGTGCCATTTGGTGCGTCAACGATTCAATTTCTTTCCCAATAATAAAATGGGGGTTGAACTGCGACCATTGTACCCAACTAAAATGTTACCAACCTGCGCTTTCTGCACATCGAAAAGCATTTTTTTTTAAAACTCTTCCTAAACCACTCAAATACACCATGTAATTCCCTAACGGGAAAAATACAGTAGGACAGTGGTTTTTTTAAAATTCAGACAGGAAGAAAACATACAATAAGATATGCCTACTTCAAAAGCCTACTTCATCCCCATGAAAAAATTCACAACTACTTAGCGAACTGACAACACTATGAGCAGGAAGCAACATTCGTGATCACCTGCGCCATTATCCATGCATATTAAATATTCGTGATCGCCTGCGCCATTATCCATGCATATTAAATATTCGTGATCGCCTGCGCCATTATCCATGCATATTAAATATTCGTGATCGCCTGCGCCATTATCCATGCATATTAAATATTCGTGAAAAGTCATATGAAACAGCATAGCATGACAACAGCTGCTATTATATGATTCAGACACCTCTACAATCTAGAAATGAATTTCCTGTATTGATGCAATCGAAACTTCGGTCAAGCCTAAATAATGTGTGTCTTTTGTAATTAATATACAATCCTGCTGGCCCATTGGGATTCATCCTTCTAAAGTGACGCTTTTGATTTTCCCGTGATTTTCATTGGCCACTTTATGTATACTTTGTGAAAAATATAATGTGTCGTTTTAGAAGGATGATTTCCAATTTAGCTCACAGGTCTTATGGCATCAATAGTCACGATTATAGTTGATTTGTGGTAGATAAACCGTGACCCTCTGCAGCATAAGACCCATATAATGGTCTAATGTGAAATCATTACTGGTTTGGTGCAGTTGTGAATAAGTGCAGGGAGGCTTTCGGGGTGCAGGAGGCTTTCTGTTTCCAGGAAGCAGCGCAGCTGTGGAAATAAATGTAGCTTTGCCATAACAGACGCCGCTAGTTAATTTTAAAATATGAAATCAAACTTTCTAACATGACTCATTTGATTTTTCCTTGATTTCCATTGGATGTCATACAAAGTATAATCATATTGACCAATGAAAACACAAGAATAGCCAAATTAATCATTATAGAACGCTGGTTTTCCAATTAGCCAGTTGGTCGTGTTAGCCATCAGTGTTTGTGTTGGTGCCTAGATAAAAGTGAAACCGATGTACGTTTGGAATAATACAGGGTTTCACATTGCGTCAGAGAATAGTACGAACTGAAACTAGACACAACGCTAAAATGTAGCATTTATACGCAATTTTAAAATATTGCACTTTGAAAGAACGCTAAAATGTAGCATTTATAAGCAATTTTAAAATATTCCACATTGAAACAGCGCTAAAATATAGCATTTATAAGCAATTTTAAAATATTGCACTTTGAAACAACGCTAAAATGTAGCATTTATAAGCAATTTTAAAATATTGCACTTTGAAACAGCGCTAAAATTTAGCATTTATAAGCAATTTTAAAATATTGCACTTTGAAACAACGCTAAAATGTAGCATTTATAAGCAATTTTAAAATATTGCACTTTGAAACAACGCTAAAATGTAGCATTTATAAACAATTTTAAAATATTGCACTTTGAAACAACGCTAGTGTATCACTTTGAAACAGCATTGAAATATAGCACTTAAAAAACAACGCTAAAATACAAAACTACGACTCAAATAATGCATAACTTACATGTAGCACTTTAAAGTGCATGTCTCTCTCTCTCACACACACACACAATTCAGACACACAACACTCATCGTTATAGCCAACTTGACATTTTTAAAAATCCACGACAACAATAATAACTGTGATGTCCTTTGCAAATAAATAGTATCTACGTGATAACACACTACATACAGTCTTCGACTCCAAACTTCTGTTAAAGTTCTACAATTGTTTTACTATTCATATGTCTCCAGATAAGGGTTGCTAAAGTAGATGAAACTGTTTATGGTCAAATGTTAGGAGAAATAATTGGTACAATACAAGAATCAGTGGACAAATCATGTGACAACATGCCACCTTTTTAATTTCATATGCTATTGCACTATCTCGGAAACTTAAAAAGTCGTAACTTAAAATACCGATCTAGCGATTTTTACGCGCAATGAACTGGCCACCCACCTCCCACTCAGTGTGCAGTGCGCATATCGAGTTGTCAGGGGCTCTCATCGCGCAACGTGTTGAATATTGGATGCGTCGGTATATGAGTCTTTATCGGAATTTCGTTCCGTTTAATTATGTTAGCTATTTGTTCCCTAAAAACCTGCCCATTGATTCTTGTATTGTACCAATTCAGCAAACATGACTTTCTGGTGTAGCCAGACTTTATTCTCATCAATTTAAAAATATAAACATAAGCACACAAATTGATATTTTATGAAATTGACCAAACATAAATTAAATAGCCACAACGAACTTTATCGTCAGTGCTTTTTAAAAATGTCCAAATTTATTACTTTTTACAATGAAGTGATTAATATGGCAACCCTGCTCCTGACTAACAATTTACGGTAACAGTAAGTGTGTGTGTGTGTGTGTGTGTGCGTGCGTGCGTGCGTGCGCGCGCGCGCTTAAATTACTGTAAAAATTGTTCTGTAGGATAAACACCCGGTAAGCTCGGAGTGTCCTATATCACGTATTCGAATGAAATGTCAAGTGCTGTAATGCAGAGCTGTAATCTTCAATCGTTTTGATTAATGCCACGCGTATAAGAGAGAACAGAATTACGCAAGATGTTGATGGCTTAAAGAGATTATATCATAGAAATATACACACAAGAAGTTTATTTCAGTGCTGTAAGTTTTCATGTTAAGAAACTGCAGGTTTTTTAATTGTGGTAGGTTTTCGTAACCAACGTCGCTTTGCCTTAACTACTCACTCGATTGCTTGCTTTCTCTATATACAAGAGCTAATCGTTGGAAATAGAAAAAGGGAAGCTCGTATAATCAAAGATAAGAGTATTGAGTATTATACAAGAACTAGTCGTTGGAAACAGAAACATGGAAGATAGTCTAATAAAAGATAAGAGTGATGGCTTCTTCTTCCATAGTTTCCTTCCTAAATTTAAGTATTTACTTATTGAATACAACTTCCGCCGAAGACGGATGTGTCGGGCCATTGGTGCAACTAAAATGGCGCCGCAACGCATTTTCATTTTTCGAGCTACATCTTGTTGGGAATCTAGTATGACTGTTATACTGCTACATGAGAGATCCAGTGGGAGTTTGAGAATGAACCCTGAAGAAGAAGAATACAACTTGATGTTGGTTCTTCTTCAGCTTTCATTTTCAAATTCCCACTGGATCTCTCTTGTAGCGAAGCAGTGATCCTACTAGATTTTCAGCAGGATGTAGTCCAGAGAAAGGAAGTGCGTTGTGTCGCAGTTTTGTTTGTGTCAGTGGCACGACACATCCGTCCTCCTGCCCACATCTTGCCAGAGTGTGTTTTGTAACCTGATAACTTGTGACCACCGCCAGTTTCTGACCTCCTGATAAAGAGCATACACCGTTCTTTAGAGCATGTTCAATATATACAATCTTGGGAATATGACAGGATGAGAGGATACAAGTGTACTCGGGGGCAACAGGATCCTGTGCGTTATTTAAAAAAGTTATTCTGTAGCTCAGAGTTCTAACATCTAACTATTTTGGTGTCGGGTGTGTCAGTCGTGTCACTACATCCTATTCCTAATGTTTTATTATTGATTCCTCCTATTTGAATGTTTTATTATTGATTTAACGTCATACACGAAATAAGATGTACTTGTGCAGCTATATTAACGTTTATTGTGTACGTTTTTATGTGAGAAAAATACGATTTCTACTAGAAATCTGTCATAGATCATTCGTAGGCGATGTTATTTGTGACATTTCGTAGTATCTTTTAGACATAATTAATTAAACACTTTAATCTATTTTAGTGATATGTCATTTTCCAATGATTGTTACGTAAAGATATGTTTGTTTATACATTTGTGTCTCTTGTAGACAATGTTTTGTGAAACAATACTTATAGTGAAATTATATAATTTCCAACATGGCAAGAAAGATGTCCCTGCTAAAATTTATATTAGGAATATTTTGTTCACTTTTTCTTTCAATCTGTCGTGTAATAATTGCATGAGAAGCTGCAATGAGATACGAAGAATTAATTGAAACGTGTGTTTCCCAATTTGGTTCCTTTCGTTATATTTATTTTTCGTTTGCTTTCTTGCCTTGATGTTGTTTTTTTAAAGTAAATTTATAATCTCTCTTTGAAATTAATGCGTTCATCATAGCTGTAAGAAATTCAAACATAGTGACACACGAAAGTTGAAATAATTGATCCAGTGTCATAGAAGATTACATCATAGCTTATAGTTAGAAGCCGATGTCGCTGCACTCCAGCAAAACCACATGTGTTCAATCTCCTCCAGCAGATACAAAGGGCATTCATGCTGATTGTTTAGAGTTAAACCAGAAGTGTTCAATCTCTGATTGTTTCTGGTTAAAACATATGTGTTCACTCGCTGATTGTTTCTGGTTATACCTGAAGTGTTCAGTCGCTGATTGTTTCTGGTTAAACCAGAAGTGTTCAATCGCTGATTGTTTCTGGTTAAACCATATGTGTTCACTCGCTGATTGTTTCTGGTTATACCTGAAGTGTTCAGTCGCTGATTGTTTCTGGTTAAACCAGAAGTGTTCACTCGCTGATTGTTTCTGGTTAAACCAGAAGTGTTCAATCTCTGATTGTTTCTGGTTAAACCATATGTGTTCACTCGCTGATTGTTTCTGGTTAAACCAGAAGTGTTCAATCGCTGATTGCTTCTGGTTAAACCAGAAGTGTTCAATCGCTGATTGTTTCTGGTTAAACCAGAAGTGTTCAATCGCTGATTGTTTCTGGTTAAACCATATGTGTTCAATCTTCTCCAGCAGATACGAAGGGCATTCATGCTGATTTCTTTTTCTTCTTCTGCGTTCGTTCTCAAACTCCTGCAGATTAGCAGGATGTAGTTCAGAGAACGTAATGCGTTGTGGCATGGCTTACAGCATTGCTGCGATGTATGCGTCTTTCGTCCTGACATATCCAACTTCAGCATGGCTTTGGGTCACTGACCCTATATGGGATGGGATAGCCAGCTCCATCCCATAACCTCCTTAGTCGCCTCTTACGACATGCATGGAAGGTAAACAGTGTTGCTATTCTTTGCTCCCCTTTCGGGCCCCGGCAACACACGGGCGATTCATGCTGATTGTTTCTGGTTAGACACACTCCATAGTATGCCGAGGAGGTTCCTAGTCCACCTGTGTCACATTTAATACCAAACTCACTCAATCCAAGTTTACTTAAGTCATCTAACGAAGTGATTCTCAACTTCCATTTTTTTATCCGTGGCTCCTTATCGGGACATTTTTTTGTGGTCCACTAATGTCTAGAAAATTAAAGGTCACTGACTTTTTTTAAACAAGACTTCAAGGTATTTTGAGTTTTGACACTATAATTCTTGTCATTTCATAATTTTTCGTTTTTGTCATCGCCACCGAAGATTAAGAGCTTCTCATCAACGTGATATATCATGTCGAATCCAGTATCAGAATCGCGGAATCAGTCGTCCAGCACATCAGAGAATACAAACATAATTTTCCATAGACCCTCTCTACTTACTGTGCCAAGTGCCTTTGTTAGGTCTATGAAGGCTGTATACTAGTCGGGGGAGCTCGTATCACTTTTCTTGAAGTTGTTTCAGCAAAGACGATAGCCGTGATTTCCCTCTCTTTCCTGAATTCACATTTGATTTAATAGTTATGTATTCAGATAACCAGGTTAAACTATTCACAAGAATTTTGGCAAATATTAACAGTGCGATGGAAACTACAAACTAACCACAGACCAACCATCTAAAAATTTAACATAACTAATTCAATGAAGAGAACGTTTTATTGTGTGAATATTTTATTTCTTCTTGTTTGCATTTGAATTACGTAGTGCTCCTCCTCCCCTCCTCCTAACAGAAAATAATCACAAATTCAATGAGTATATTCGGAACTGACAAATAGTTTGAGGATTATTGAGCCAATGTTGCCCAAAG
Source organism: Meghimatium bilineatum (assembly GCA_034231615.1). Classification (NCBI taxonomy): domain Eukaryota; kingdom Metazoa; phylum Mollusca; class Gastropoda; order Stylommatophora; family Philomycidae; genus Meghimatium; species Meghimatium bilineatum. Next base: position 35,406,953 of record CM067304.1, read on the forward strand.
ACAGACTGTCAACTTAAAATGTTGCCGAGCTAATCGGGGACAGACATTTCCGATATGTCCAGTGAAATGACAGTTATCTCCATGTCAATTATTTTTTGTTTTTAAAATAAATTCTCTTTCGTATTTCCTTCAATTGACATTTTTTTTTAGACCAATCTCCTCAGCATTAAATTGAAACACAAGAAGATCCCATTCAGCTAGTTAAATCTAAGCCTCGAATCAAGACATTAGTTACATCTAGTGAAAACTCTGAGACATTGGATGTTATGCATTATTGTTGTAATGGTAGTAGTTGTAGTAAGAACAACAGTACGGTGGCAGTAGTAGTAGTAGTAGTAGTAGTAGTAGTAGTAGTAGTAGTAGTAGTAGTAGTAGTAGTAATAGTAGTAGTGGTAGTGGTGGTTGTAGTAGTAACAACAGTAATAGCGGTGACAGTAGCACTGGTAGTAGTAATAGTAAGGGTGGTAGTAGCGGTAGAGGTAGTAGTAGTAGTTGTTGCTACAGCAATAGTAGTAGTAGTAGTGATAATATTAGTGGTAGTGGTGGTAGTAGTAGCAGTAATAGTAGTAGTAGTAGTAGTAGTAGTCATGGTAGTGGTGGTTGTAGTAGTAACAACAGTAATAGCGGTGACAGTAGCACTGGTAGTAGTAATTGTAAGGGTGGTAGTAGCAGTAGCGGTAGATGTAGTAGTAGTAGTTGTTGCTACAGCAATAGTAGTAGTAGTGATAATATTAGTGGTAGTGGTGGTAGTAGTAGTAGTAGTAGTAGTAGTAGTAGTAGTAGTAGTAGTAACAGTCGCAGTAGTAGTCTGAATTTTTTGGAAAGTAGAATTATGTTGTAATGTTGAATATATCGCCTCTAGCATATGTGGTGGCAGGGTTAGTTCCTCGTGGCGTGGTGGTTACAACTTTTGCATTTTGTTCAAAAGAGTACATGTTCGATACCGGACATTGACAACTCGTTGAGAAGTGCATATTTGGAAGGTCAATGTGGATTCACGGAGCTGTGTTCTTTCAGTGGTACTCTCAACAGGCTTCGTAATGCTCTATTGAGAGGAACTGAGCACATTTGTAAAAAAATGTGAGAACAAAGAAGTCCGTCCTCTACACATTTTTTTTTAACTGTAAACAATAAGAAGCTAATCTAGTTTTGCCTACACACCCTCTTAGCATGAAGTGAGACTAGTTTAAGGTGCATTGTTAAAGTTACTTAGAAACAGCTTGAGAATCTCTGGTTTCTATTATGAAAAGCGAGGGTAATAAAATACCGCCTCGCTTTTTTCTAGTTAACTATTCCACACGAGTATGCCATTCTCTTCCTTGCCCTTACGGCACTTTGCATGGATCTTTGTGTTCTTAACGTCCCCATTTTTCTTATTGTTGTCACTCTTTTCTGTTGCCCCAGAGCGTTGTCCCTCGCTGCCCTCATTATACGAAAACCCGTTGCCAATTATTTTGGATGTTTTGGTTCTCTCTTGTCTATTCCAACTTGAAAATTAGCCCACACTAACCCTCCCTAGCTCACGTTCTCTTTTCTAAAATTGCCTCCGATGGAACATTTCATAACACAGGGAAATGTTTCCAGGTCAGTGGTTCCTAAATTGTTCTGTCATAGCATCGTTAACTTCATAATTAAACATACACAAGTTCGTATTTTTAGAATATGCTTGGACGCTGCTATGAGTTGTAATCTCAGCGGGCATCGTATTGCTCGGTTGAGAAGAACTGAGCACATGTAGGGAAATTTAAGTACAAAGAAATCAGTCCTCTACACATTTTTTTGGCAATTAACAATAAAAAGCTACCGTTGTTAGCTAATAATGTTGTTATTATAAAAGTGCAAGTTAAGTTCCACAGTTTTCTGTTTTTTAATGCTACAAAGACAATTTGAAAAGTTGTATGCCGGAACTCATAATTTCAATTGAATTAGAGATTCGCAAATTATGTGTACATTTTCTGAACGCTTGAAAAGTGTAATTTTTCTTAAGGTTTCATTACTTTTCAACTTAGTTACATTCACACACAAGAATCGAACGTTGCAATAATTGTTACACATGGTTGAGGAAGAAATCTGATATTTTCCCGCTGCCAGGCACCACATCTTGAGATGCGTAACAGTGTCCCTTGAGGTGTTCTTTCAGCATGAGCGATAGGAAGATGTCCCACTGTATCAAATATTGGCTGTATTGAGAGTTCCATAAAATTTTGTAAAATTTGAGAGGATCCAATGCAGCCACTCGTTGTATACTCGTGTATGAACGAGCATTTTCGTGCAGAAGAATTACCTATGTCCATTCTGGCACACACTATCTTAGCAATCATTAAAGTGCCGTGCCGAGTTGTGTAGACAATCATGCTTCTCTACAACTCTCTGTCTCTTGTGTTTTAATAAGTTCAGTGACTTCTTTTTGTGCCATAGTGACATCTCATCCAGAAATTTCTCTCGTTGTCGTCCTCTGTCTCTTCTTCCCTTGATCTTTCCGGTGGTTACAAAATGTTCAAGTTTTGCTTTCTCATCACATGCCCTAAAAATCTTGATTGTCTGCTACTAATTTTCGGAGAAATTCAGAAGGATTAAATGTGATGCGTGTCTGGCCCTTGTATCAAGATGGCTGTGCTCTAAATACACCATAAACATATATTATCTCTTGGACATTTAAATGATGATGATAATAATAATAATAATAAAACTAATAATAATAATAATAATAATAATGACTGAAACAATCTGCACTTAGCATTGCCTCTCAGCTGTTCTGATTTTTTATATGCATCGCTTAAACATCCATTCCCAAATTAATTACCCCACCGAAGACGGATGTGTCTGACCATTGGCGCAAATAAAACGGCGACACAACGCGATTCCATTCTCTGGACTACATCCTTCTGGAAATCTAATAGGACCATGGTTCTGATACAAGAGATATTCAGTAGGAGTTTGACAATGAACGCTGAAGAAGAAGGAGAAGAAAAATTCAGTACAATATCAACGTCTGCAAATCGTAACCTCAACCTAATTAGCGCGTGTTGAGTTTATAATATTGACTCGCTAACCTAGCTACCACAGAACCTCGCGAAACAAGTTTAGATTGCTCAAAACCAATGTAAAGCCTGTCCTGTTTTATGGCTTCTAGACATGGTATGTTGCCAAGAATATCACAGCCAGTTGGTAGACACTCATTAACATCTGCATGCTTCGTATAAAGCGTCTTAGATTGCCTGAAGTGATAATAAATTCAGACTTGTAGAAGTCAGGAAGAAGGAATACAATACAACTAGAGATTAAAGTCAGAAAAATTACGATATGGTTCCAATAACCACACTCATAGCTTAATCAAACAATATACCCGAATAGACGCAATATTAAAATGGGAGAAGCTGGTAGACAGACGATTATCTGACAATGAATAAATGAAGTCAGAGAGATAGGAGTTTCATGGTCTGAGCTAAAAAACAAAAAGGGCAGCCTGAATATGAAATAAGTGCTATGGACTGTTGACAACAATCAAGAATAGCGTCTCTAGGAAACGACGTTTTGTATTGCACCGAATTTATGCATGCAGTCTTAGAATATCCAGTACCATAAAATATTGTGATCGTCATGGTCACATAAACCTTGCAGTTTCTACAACTTAATTTATTTATCTTTTCTAGCAGTTAAAAATTGGGACATACGTATTGTATGTTATATTGCAAGTTAAAAGTATGTTACTTCGGCTTTAATTCATGGTCCCTATCGATATAGACAAGCTCTTGGACAGGAAAACAGTCTTGCATGTAAACTTAACACATGTAACTAGAGGCGAAATTTTCGGACCCTTCATACATTAGAGCCAGAACTTCATAATTGTACAAGAACGTTTTGAAACTATCTTTGTTCATAAACTATATTAGTTTCTATTGTTGATAAACTTAGACATTTGTTATAAGTACACGTAATTAAGTCACTTGTAAATACACTTAGCCAATTGTAAATACACATTTACACTTGTAATAAATACACGTAGTCACTTGTAATAAATACGCTTAACCAGTTATAGTAAATACATCATCATCATCATCATCAAGTGCCGTCTCCGCAACGAAGGTTGGCTGCAACGTATCTCCAACATCTCCTGTCTCTTGTCTTGGTGGTGCACTCTGCTAGACTGTAACCTGTCCATCGTATAATGTTACTCTCCCACTTGTGTCTCTGCCTACCTCTTGCTCGCTTCCCTTTGACTTTACCCTCAAGTAAGGTTTTCAATAAGGTGTCATGTCTTTTAATGTATCGAAAGTATTTTATTTGCCTGATCTTTATTTCTCTTAGTAGTTCTTTCTTCATATTAAGTGTGTTTTAGCACCTCTTTTTTTGTTTTCTTCTCTTTCCATGATGTTCTCCCTATTCTTCTATATATCAACATCTCAAGGGCATAAATTTTGTCTTCTAATTGTTTATTTAGTGTCCATGTTTCTGAGCCATACATTAATATGGAATAGATGTAGCATTTTATAATTCTCATTTTTAACTTGTTTATGTAGTAAATACACTTAGTCACAAATACACAACGCTGACTATCACACGTTAAACATCGCTGGTTTTGAAATCCCTGAACTACGCTACGCAGTCGACACAGTGCTTCTTTCAAATGATTCAAAGGAATTGGATCAACTAATCAAAAACACAAAGAAATACAGCCAATCACAAAACTTATTATACGCGCAAAACAATAAAAATCAAGTCAACAGATATAACAACACAACAACCAAAAATCAGAATAGACAATAAGGAGATAGAATGTGTGGATAAATTCGAATACGTAGGAGAAAACATCAACGGTGAAGGAGACTGCATGGCAGAAATAAGGAAGAGATTGGCAATGGCATATTGTAAAATGACGCGGTTGAAAAACATAAGAAAAAATATCCACACAAAAAAATGCTAATGCTACATACTTTTTTTTCCGGTAAATACATACGGCTGTGAAACATGGACCCTAAGTAAAACAGCGACAAGGAAGATCAACGCCTTTGGGATGAAATGCTATAGAAGGATACTTAGAATATCATGGAAGGAAAAAAAATAGAAACTCAGATATTATAAATACATTGAAGATTCCTGAGTGTTGGTTACTAAACACGAGTGTTGGCCAAAACGAAACTACACCTGTTTGGTCATATAAAAAGACACAACTGTTTCGAAAGACACATAATGGAGGACAGAGTACCTGGGTAGAGGAGAAAAGCAGACCAAGAAGCCGATGCACTGACGACATTAAAGATAACATGAATACGTCGGTGGAAAATGCAAGCCGCATCGTCCAAGACCGAGAAGGGTTCATGGAGTTCATTGGGAAGACAACGTTCTGGAAAGAATACGTCGCATTACATACGTAGTCGTTTATTATAAATAAACTTGACCACTTATGGTAAATACCCCATGTTGTAAATATACTTAGCCACCGGTTCTAATGCAATTAACCCCTAGTTGTAAATACACTTTAATTGTAAATACACTTAGCCACTTACTGTAAATACATTTAACTTCTTATTGTAAATACACTTAATCTATTGTCTATTGTCTATGCCCAGGTCAATGATGGTCAAAATATCCACACTTGCCGTTAAGCGTAGCGGTGGTGCCTGGGAACTTTAGTTTTCTATCCAAGGCCAGATGTGTTGCCTTGACTGCTTTGAATCCGTACTTGTTCAGTGTTGCCTTGATGTTATCTATCCACCTTGTTCTAGGTTTTCCTCTGGCTTTGTATCTGGATCTTCTGATGTTATATGTTCTTGTTGGTAGTTGGTAAACTTATAGTTCATTCTCATACGGTGTCCAAACCATTTTATTTGTTGTTTCTGAATGTATTATGTGCATGGTCTTATACCGATTCTTCTCCTGATTTCATCAGTTCTAACTTTTTCTAAGTTTGGTTACTCTTGCGACTTTTCTCAGGCATTTCATCTCACATGTTGTAAATTTTATCTGCCTGAGAAAATGTTCACCATGTCTGATGTTGATAACAAAGTGTTGGCATAAAAATAGGGTTTATCATCTGTCTTTTGACTTCCATCTTTATCTTTCGGTTGAGCAGTAAAAGTGATAGCTGGTATATGACTAGTATGTCTGCGGTTGCGTCTGTGGGTCTCACCAATGCCTCACTGGACAAACCAATCATGGAATAGAAAACCTTAGTAGATTGCATGCCTTTATATTGAGGTTATTTTCTTATAGAATCTTCATGGTACATCATCTATACAATCCCGTAGTCGTAACTTTCGATAACGGCAACCATGTTGTTCCGACAAATCCGACGTTTGGCTTGAGCTAGTTACGGGCACGACGTGGGTGGAAGGAAAAACAAAGAAATCTGTCGCAAGGGCCAGAGTTGTGCCCTGATGTCGACGTCTGTTTCGGGGGCATTAGACTCGAAACACCATCGAGTCGGATGGCTGCTGGAATAGAGGGTGGAGCACTTAAGGGAATGCCCCACGTGCTGTTAGGCAAGTTTCTAATCAAGAATCAAGATGCCACTAGTTTTGCTTTCTGGCATCTTGTTTAAATGTCTATGTCTAATGTTCCTTTGTCTGTGAATATACTTACTAGGTATTTCAATTCAGAAGTGTGTTTCACTTTATTTTTGTTTATTGTTAAGTATATTCACAGTATTGTATATTCACTGGATTATGTGACTTGCTGATTTTCATTACTTCTGTTTAATATGATTTTGTAACTGATATTCCTCTTCGTAAATAAGGCATTGATCATCAGCACATACCAATTCTTTTTTATTGCGTTGTTTAATTCTCCATCAGAATCTTCTCTTATTACTGTACTGTTTACTTTTTTGTTGTGGGATTCTTGTGTTGTTCTGTCCATGCATATGTTAAAAATTATAGTTGAGAGCACACATCCTTGTCTTACTCCATGATATTTCGAAAGATGAAGTCATCCCGCCGGTAGTTCTTACTGAGTTAAGGCAGTTCCGGTAAAGGGCTTTTATATTTGCTAATAACTGACCTTTAATTCCATAGTTTTCTAGTGTTTCCCATAAAGCATTTCTATTGACTATCGAATGATTTTTCCTGGTCTATGAATATTGTCTTTAGTTCTTGATAATATTCTTGTGCTTTTTATCTTTATCTCAATAAAAAAGAGCATATGTACAACTTGCTCCTTTGCTGAAACCAAACCAGACTTAATCTCTTATTGTAAATACACGTAACCACTTATTGTAAATACACGTAACCACTTTTTTGCAAATACACTGTCTTTAAGACTTTTCCCGTCTCTCAATAACATTTACCTACTAGTTTCTGACTTTTAGATTTCACGATATACGACAGCATGCCCACATCAACTATGATGTTGAATATGGCTGCATGGATGAAAGAGCGTAATGGATTGTAATCCTACTACATCGTTTGTACTTTCAACTCGCGACCCCAAAAATCAATGTAATTTTCTAAAATGTTTTTTGAAGATGACGTCAGTGAGCTGTAAATATGTGTGTTGTTAATAGAGTTCCAAGAGCGATAAATATGTGTGTTTTGTTAATAGAAATAGAGCGATAAATATGTGTGTTGTTAATAGAATTCCGAGCGATAAATATGTGTGTTGTTTAATAGAAGTCCAAGAACAATAAATATGTGTGTTGTTAATAGAAGTCCGAAAGGGATAAATATGTGGTTTGTTAATAGAAGTCCAAGAACAATAAATATGTGTGTTGTTAATAGAAGTCCGAAAGGGATAAATATGTGGTTTGTTAATAGAAGTCCAAGAACAATAAATATGTGTGTTGTTAATAGAGGTCCAAGAGCGATAAATATGTGTGTTTTGTTAATAGAAATAGAGCGATAAATATGTGTGTTGTTAATAGAATTCCGAGCGATAAATATGTGTGTTGTTTAATAGAAGTCCAAGAACAATAAATATGTGGTTTGTTAATAGAAGTCCGAGAGGGATAAATATGTGGTTTGTTAATAGAAGTCCGAGAGGGATAAATATGTGGTTTGTTAATAGAAGTCCGAGAGGGATAAATATGTGGTTGTTAATAGAAGTCCGAGAGGGATAAATATGTGTGTTGTTAATAGAAGTCCGAGAGGGATAAATATGTGTGTTGTTAATAGAAGTCCGAGAGGGATAAATATGTGGTTTGTTAATAGAAGTCCGAGAGGGATAAATATGTGGTTTGTTAATAGAAGTCAAAGAGGGATAAATATGTGTGTTGTTAATAGAAGTCAAAGAGGGATAAATATGTGTGTTGTTAATAGAAGTCCGAGAGGGATAAATATGTGGTTTGTTAATAGAAGTCCGAGAGGGATAAATATGTGGTTTGTTAATAGAAGTCCGAGAGGGATAAATATGTGTGTTGTTAATAGAAGTCCGAGAGGGATAAATATGTGTGTTGTTAATAGAAGTCCGAGAGGGATAAATATGTGGTTTGTTAATAGAAGTCCGAGAGGGATAAATATGTGGTTTGTTAATAGAAGTCAAAGAGGGATAAATATGTGGTTTGTTAATAGAAGTCCGAGACCACAACTAAGTTATTGAGTGAAATGGCTTTAAAAATGAGTTCTTTTATTTGTACATAATGTGCAGTATATAAAATCGCCACAATTTTCCTGTATCCGATTACATGTCCTTTTTAACGTTCACCATCCATCTTAAAGCCCCGGCATGAAACCTCCGAGTGGGTTACTCACATCACGTAAATGGGTAGTTTCAATTAATAAATCCAGAGATCTGAAAAAAATTCATTTGTAAACTTAACAAGACAGCAAGCTGTTTTGTTGAGATGTTCAGAGTGCGTATGGGAATAACCTGACTGCGATGAAGTCAATTCTCTACACAATTTTGTTTTCTTTTGTTTGGGAAAACATAATTTTGTAAGAAAATTCAATTATAAGAACAGCTTAAAAGTGTTAAAGTAAAATTGTGAGGACATCAGGGCACTGAAATTCTCACTATGCACTGAGTGTGATCTAACTTTGATTAATGGGCAAAACATGATTATAAATGAGAGGATTATATATAGACAGGTACACATTTGAGAACAGGATTTGGAAGACGAATACTCCACGGGGACCTAGATTGTTAAAAGATAATAGATCGTTTCTTTCATGATTTTAACAACTGAAATATATTTTTTAAGTGTGAGGATATAAGACTGAGGAGCTCAGGGCCCCTTTCTATTTTGTGTAATCTATAGTGAAATGTACAGCCTGGAGGAAGATGGTAATAGGACATTTAACACAGTTGAAGATTGAAATAAGCGGTGTAGAAAATAATTGGATTCAGATTGGAAAATATTCAAATACAGATAGATATGATGATTTTGAAATGTCGATTTTGATATGTAGTAGTGTTGGAATGTAGATATATGTAGTAGTTTTGAAATGTAGATGTATTTAGATATGTAGTGGTGTTGAAATGTAGATGTATTTAGCGGTGTTAAATGTAGATGTATTTAGGAGTGTTACAATGTTTATATATTTAGCAGTGTTAAAATGCAGATGTGTGTACATCCAGCCTGCACGGTGAGTGCACTTGATACTTCAAATTTTTGATATAAATAATCGCCTACTCAAGTCCGCTTCTCACTTTAAAGGTTTTTTGATTGTTTGACATTTAAATATTTTGTCAAGAAAACATAAATCTACAATCAACATGTCGTGGTTTATATTTATGCTGGAATATATTCATTTAATGAAATAAATATTAGTGCATTTTTGGTGCATTGCGACATTTAAAAAAAAAATTGTTGTATTTTAATGCTTTGCACGGAATAATCTATCGCCATATATCTTAAAGCTTTCAGTAACAAGTAGGACAACAATTATACAGTTGAAGCTTCAATATGTACTAAGTAGACGTTTCATTCATGTTGTCAGAGCTAAGTCAAACCGGGTGTTCTATGCCGGGCGTAGAATTCTCGACCAAGTTCGGTTCTATCTGTACTAATTGATTGTCCTACTAACCCCACCGCTACGTATACCACTACAGTAGTTACAGTAATACTGTCACTAATGTATCCTCTATTATATGAACATTTGTCCTAAACTGAAATATTTTTTAAATCATCTTCAATTATCGTGTTATTTTGTAGCTGAGTAACTTGTAAAAATGTGACTAGTTTAAGCAAAACCTTGCCCAACGCAGAAACGAAAACGATAAATAAGTATTTATGTGGACATTTCCAATGTTCCGAAATGTATGCCCAGAGTTACCTTGGAAACGATAATATAATTTCTGGAGACCAGTGTAGACTTTATACAACTAGATCTTATAGAAGTACATGACTTTAGCAGCAGTTTCCGACAATTGCAATGCTGAAGACTACATCAACATAAAAATCAAGACCTGCAAACGGAAATATACACAATGGATATCGATGTATTAGTTGAGAATTATGGAGAAATTCGGCAATGAGAAGATGACGCGGTGGTAAAAGAAGATGATGAGGAAAATGAAATTGCGTTGTTTGAAAATGAGAAACGAAAGTATGGAGTTATACCTTATCCAGATGTTGTCAAAAGTTTAAGGGAACATCATCAATTTATACTACAACTGATGATTCGGATTTGTGTAGTCTGATTTCTCAAGCTAAAGTCTTTATGTACTATCAGTCAACCAAAAGTGTACAGTGTGTGAAGAAAACCCTTCTAGACTACTAGACAAACTAACGGGGGGAAAATTAGTACTGTAATTTGTTGGTTTTCTGTACTGTTTGCATGTGTTCAATTGTAGTACGAATTGTTGTTCGTCCGTCACAGGTGGTGATGACCATTTGTTACATCCACTTTTAAAAATTCAATTTTAGTTATGTCCTTGATTATGAGTTCGTAGATGGCTCAATGAGCCCTATTCAAGCTGTAAATGTCCTTGGACAGTTCGGACATGGAGTACGAATAAGCACATGGACACGGTATTTTTTTGTTATCTCAAGTTACATGCACGTCTCTGGTTTAATTTTCATAGCACACCTTGATTAAACAGAAACATAGCTTTAGCCTAGGAAATGTTCTGGGTATGAAAAACAACCCTTTAAAAATAAGGGTGAGCTAACCAGTGACTGCGTCACAACTCTAGGTTGATTGAATTGATACTTTTCTCATTGTTCACTTTTTATAGTCAGCCATAACTATAAAATACCTACAGGCAAAAGAGCAAGGGGTAGATCAAAAGAAACTCTCAGGAGAACAATACTTAGAGAAATTAAAGCAACCAATATTCATACTATTCAAGAACTGCACATAATAGCTTTGAACAGACAGAATTGGAGAGATCTGATCTCTGCACTATGCGCTAACTTCAGCGCAAAAGGAAAATGAATGAATGAATGAAGAGAAAAGAAACGGGATAATTTGGGTCAGCTAACAGGAATATCTTGATCTTGGTTTTACACACCGAATGTACACCTCCATCGCATCTGCCATAAAAACACTTTTATAAAATATCTTTAACAATTACTAATTCGCCTAGTCAACTTCAAAATAACTGCACTTTATTTAAAGAATGACATTGATCTGCAAAGAATAGAACTAATCAGAACCATCTGGATATCAACACCATTCATTCTAAAGCCGGTCTGTATGAAATATATGTAAAGAAATCAGAAGATTCATTCCTACCCTCAAATTGCACAAAAGGATCATCATCATTTTCCTCTTGTGCCAAGCTTGGCACATAGGGAAGATGTTATATCTCTCAGTTGTTCCAGGACGTTCTTTTCATACCAGCTGTTGTGATTTCTTTTTCAATAGTTCTTTTCGGTGTTGTTTTTGGTCTTCCCCTTTTTCTCTTGCCACTCGGTAACCATGAAAAGACTTGATGTGGTATTCTGTCTTCATTCATTCTGCGTGCATGACTGATGTATGCCAAACGTCTTTTTTTTTATTAACGTCTGTGCTATATTCTTAGTTGTCTCTTCTCTTAGTGACTCGTTTGACTTGAAATCTTTCCAGTTTTTTTTAATTTATGTAAAACAACGTCTTTATATGATTTCAATTTCATTTCAGCTATGAATCTGTTACATAAACACCGGATATTTTCCGATGATAATTTGTTAGATCATCGATAAACGTATCCTATTTGGTCAAGAAGAAAGAAAACACGCCCATCTTGTCCAACGGAACCGGAAACAAAATGATACAAGAGCTATATTGCTCGTTATTCATAATGATTGAAACCAACAAAAAAGTTTAATTTTCTTTTAAATCATGTGTTTGGGCTGAAATATTCTTCTTCTTTCTGTTCTCATGAAACTCCATTTTCTGTGTAAGAACAGAAATAGAACATCTAAGTATCACAGTAATTTCTTTTTGTTGACTGTTCCTGAAATATTTATATCAAACATCTAGTTTCTAAGTTCTGTTTATAGTTGTTATAATCGCCTCTGTGCGTTGCCACGGCCTGAGAGGGAGCAAATAATATCAAGACTGTTACCTGCTATTCATGTTGTGCAAGTCGACTAAACGGGTATGGGAAGGATTTGGCTGTCCTATCCCATGGAATGTCAATGTGACGCTACCCGTAGAGAAATAAACCACACGAGATATGAAACCACCCAGTGCTATGCCTAGTAGCTACAGTGAATTCATAAGAGAAATCAATGGAGCACATAATCTCTTGTACATCTTACACTAAATTTACAAGAGAAATCAAATCACCCAGCGCAATGCCTGGTACTTCTCTTACAGTGAATTAATTAACAAGAGAAATCAAACCACCCAGTGCTATGTCGTGTACATCTTACAATGAATTAATTAACAAGAGAAATCAAACCACCCAGTGCTATGTCGTGTACATCTTACAATGAATTAACAAGAGAAATCAAATCACCCAGCGCAATGTCTGGTACCTTTCTTACAATGAACTTTAACCAGAGAAACTAAACAAGCGAGCACTAGGTCTAGTACCTCTTACTCTGAACTTTAACAAAAGAAACTAAACAACCAGACCTACGTGTGTTGTCTATATGCAATCAATTGAAATTGATAGTGTAATCTCCGGTCCAAATCCAGCGTATATAGTATACGTGCATTGACTTGGAGATTGCGTTGCTATCTACGGATGACGTGATTGCTAGGGCTGATTTTATCTTCACAGAATCAGAATCTCATTAGTTTTCTTCCTGTATATACTGGGGAAAAAGGCTGACAATATCGGACGTATAGAGAAAGGCTATACTAACTTTGTAAAGAGACGCTGTAAACACATAAATTAATGTTTCTTAAATTCACCTGCAGGCCGGCGTAGTGGTGTCTCAATCTCATGTTCTTATGATTTGTATCATGTCTGTTTTTTTTCCTTTTCATGTGATTTCTTATGATTTTTACTCACCTTTTTTCTGTTTTTTTTTTGTAGTGGTTTTTTTTATAATTTTCTTTTTAATCCCAATTTAATGATACTGTAATTACCAGTAATATATATGCAAAAGTATAATATTTCTGAATTTTTTATAAATGCAAGTAGGAAGGGAGTCTTGAAAATTACATTGGTTAAGAGAAAAAAACTGTCATACTGTACTTTTCCAGTTTGGGAGTTACAGTGAGTATTCGGGTAGCTCCAAAATTTACATATCGACAAGGGTTACTCTTGAACTTAATTTTGTTTTGGGGAGGAGAGAGATATGGGAAAAAAAAGAAAAGACATGAGAGGGAGAGGAAAGTAGGGAGAGAGCGAGGAGATCAAGAGAAAGTTTTGGTGAATAGAGAGTGAGAGAGTGAGTGGAGGACGAAACGAGAGAGGGAGATATGAGAATGGGAATGTGGAAGATGAAATAGAGAATATATAGTGGAAATAGAAAGTGTTCGAAAAGGTGAGGTAGGAAGAAAGAAAGTTGGGGCAAAGAGATGGGCGAAATATCGTGGACGATGGGGAGAAAGAGATATGGGAATAGATATGAGGAAGCAGTGTGAAGGAACACTTTACTCCACGGGCACGGAAAAAACGTTAAGTTACGAAATAATAGCCAGTATTCATGGTAGACGCTTATGTAGATCCAGAGTCGCCTACACCAGCCGTTATTGGTGCTAGTAATGGTGTCCCAGCAATAATACGTTCTAATTGATGATTAATTGATTTATCCATCTGTGTTCTGAATGGGTCTGGTAACGTGATGTGTACAATGATGCTATATTGATTATAGTCTGTTGCAAAAAAATTCAGGAAGTGTAGAAGATCCGACAATCATGTAGTGGGCAGCAGTAACACAAACGCGAAAGAAAATATTGTAAATAAGTTATATAATAAAACTGCTAGTTATACAAAGATGATAGAAATAATAATAATTAAATAGACTATGGACGAAAACATGTGACGTTTCGATCAAAGATCTTCGTCGGAACAAACATATAATAATAAGAAAACACAGAATAATACAGACAAATAATTAATTTATAAATATGGGTGCTCTGATTCCCGCAGATCGAGCTCACGTCTAAATTGCAAGCGTACATGTTCTAAACATTACACTTAATATGTTCACATAGACAGTTAATGTCATTATCTCAAACCGAGACAGCCGACAGTATAGAAGACCTGTTCGCAGAATTAATTAGGTCTACATTAGTTCCTTTTCTTGATTATTCTCGTGTTTTTCGTTGGTCACTATTTATATGCTTGTAATCTCATGCCAAAAATATCCAAGGCTACTCCAAGTATATAATTAGTGATCAACCGAAATCACCACAATAATCACAAACGTTACGATGAAGGCCTAACTAATTATGTTTAAAGGTCTTTATTTGTAGACGGTCATGTTTCAAACCCTAACTTTAAAGAAACCCTGCCTGTTTTACGTTATCTGACTTACATTTTAGGCACGGCAATCAGAGAACATTGTATCTGTATTTTTCGTGGACGCAAGAGAATTATCACTTGAGCTACGGAATAACGTGCTATAAATGGTACTAAATGTGGGGGAGTAAAAAAAACCCTATCGTTTCGTTGATAGGGACTACGTACATTTGGGGAAACTTGATTGCAATCAGGTCAATCATTTACGCCTCTATCACATTTAATTGTAATATAGGAGCAAAGTAAGTCAAACTTCAGCGTGGAGATGACACATGATGTCACATGATTGTTTGTATCATCCAGAGCAGGTCATGACACAATGGACGTATGTTTAGATCGCCTTTGAAAACATTACACAGAGCTCAAGAGTATTTTTTAAAACACGTTTTAGCTATGACACACGAGAAATGCCCATTCTGACCCTCCAACTCAAAATGTTGCCTACTCTGGGCTAAATGAGACTGAACATGGTAGAAATTGTTGAAGCTAGCCATGGATAGGGAAATGGCAACTGATCTTTAAATTCTTGACATCAGTAGCGATTTCTCTCCAACAGCCTCTAGGTAAGGGATATATAGCGATATGCGGAACATCGCAGCAGTGATCCGTTTCCGTATCTTTACACTACTATCAGTTATTCTTATACATTTTTTCAGTGACATCATAACCTACTCTGAAAAAAAAGAGGATGTGGCTATACTGGTGACAACCTGATAAACTGGTTATAAATAACTGGGGACAATGTTCATGAGTATAAAGGGAGAAAACTATAAGAAAACTCCCTATAATGTGTGTGTTTACAACTATTGCCGTGATGTCAAATACCCCGTAACATATCCGTCTATCTAGAGATCCACGGTTCTTCAATCTAAAATGTGATATGTCAGGAATGTCGTGTTCCTCTTGTCCTTGAATCATGTCAGATGAATAGATCTTCAATCATTTGGTTTACCCGATAATGGGTCTAATTATAGCAGATTTGTCCTTCCAAGATCTGGCGTTTAATGAGGATAAGTTATTTAATGTTAGTTTCAGCTGCTGTCCACATTGTTATTGATTCTTTTTATTATTTTTTTTTTGTGGTAATATATTTTTATCGTGTCAACATATTGTATTTTCTCCTTAAACAATCTTGTAATACAATAATGAATATTAGCGTACGGTATTACCAGACATGTAATGTGTGAACATTACTGGTTGTGAAATGACGACATCGGTAACAGATTAAACATGTTATCACATTGAAAGACAACAAAAATAATGGTTTGGTAATCGTACATTGGTCACATACTTAGAATGAAGGAAGACAGAATTCCACGACAAGCCTTCATGTGAACACCAGACGGGGAAAGAAAACAGGGAAGATCAAAAACAGCGCTCAGAAGAACATTTATGAATGAATTAAAATCAACAAGCATAAATGCACAAGACCTGCAATCCGTAGCAACTGACCGACAGGCATGGAGAACTATGACATCCGCCCTATGTGTCAAACTTGGCAAAAGAGGAACTGACTGACTGACTGAATCGTATGAACATGGAACACACCCCACTCCCTACGAGCGTAAAATAAAGTAAGATCATGTTAATAACATCAAACACATTCTGAGCAAACAAGGATATGGTTTAACCGAGGTGACACATCTGACCCTGACACGAGAGCTAAAGCTCCCACCTCTACACTTAACCGCAAGTGTGGACCAGCAGTGTCATCATCTGTGACCCTTAGCCATATCAGACATAACGGCTGAAGCCTTCTTAATGAAACATTTGACTACCCATGATTTTCATTGGTCACAATAATTATAATTTGTATGACAACCAATGCAAATCAAGAAATAGTCAAATGAGTTATTTAAAAAGCTGGATTTCCTATTAGCCAGTAGATCCTATATGAAAGATGGTGTTGCAACATCCGCCTGGAACAAGATAATAGACAATAAATGTTAGTTGTGGAATGCAAAGAACTTTGTCCTGGACCCCACCTCTTCGTGAAGTTTCCTAGAAACAGACAGTTTCGAAACTATTGTGAAACTCTTGGACAGCTTGACGAGAACTGTGTCTGAACGATGGAGGCCAAGATGGAATGCGAATTGATTGCAGAAGACAAACCATATTTTAGGTTAATTTAATTATAGTCAATAAGTAAAATGTATTACAAATACCTATCACTATTAATAAAAAGATGACACAAACAATTATAATTAAATGAATACAGATGAAAACGGTTGACGTTTTGATCAATGATCTTCATCTGACCAAACATATATTGAAAAAGTCAGAAAGAGATTAGAATTTAAAATGGACTTTATTTTTTTTTTTAAAAGATGTTTTTAAATTCATAATTTGTTATGTATTTCTTATGATTATATGTTTGTTCAGATGAAGATCATAGATCGAATCGTTAACCGTTATTGTACTTAATTTATTTTACTATAATTGTTTTATCATCTTTTTATTAGTGGTGGTGTATGTAACATACATTTACTTATTCACTATAGTTATTTTGGTATTTTCTTTACTGCTGCCCTTATCTGATCCTCGGATCTTCTCTAGCTTGTCGGTAATGATATATTCTCTGATTAATACGCTAGCATGTAGTGGCGAGCAATGAAAACATTAATTCGCTAGCATGAAGTGGCGAGCAGTGAAAACATTAATTCGTTAGCATGAAGTGGCAAGGACATTACTGGTCTGTGGGTGGAAGTTTCCTAGGAGATGGTATGTAGGTATTTGGACTGGGTCGACTACGTCTAACTCGTACTAGGTATTCGCTGTCAGTGAATTTGTCTCATGTAATTAGAAGGTTCAGTGCTCCCTGTGTTCGTGGGTACTGATCCTTATCTCAACGGTGAGCTTTGGCTCCGGTATAGGAAATTGCACAAGCAGTAAAGTTAGATTAAAGCTGGTTCGCCCTCGTAGCTTCACCAAAATCGTCAACATCTTGTCCAAGTGTGAGCTTTTACCCACATTTTTGTCTTGCCGGGAGGGTATGCTATAATCTTTACCTTTCTACACAATCTGCTGCTGTAAGACATGTACATTCTTATTTTCAAGCATAAGCATTGCTTTCGTTATGCTTTTGACTGTCTGACTTATTCTTGCACTTGACGCATGTACGCAATAGATTTGATCTGGTTCGCATACTTCGACATAGTGTTATTTGCGATTCTAATAACTACTGGTGGATAGTTGTGGTCCGTAGAACGAAATGTTTAGTCTCATAGTTTACAGCTTGACTGCGATATCTGCATATTTCTATTACCCAGACTTCAGCATTCATTGTGGGTCACTTTAACCTATCGAATTGCATAGCCAACTCCGCCCATCCCAGAAAACCGATTCGGTCGTCTCCGACGACATTCATGAAGGGCCACACTGTTACACATATGTCTCCTTTTACATTGGCGTTTCTAATATACAGTACATTGATGTTGGCGATCCTTGTAGATTCTAACTTGTTGTTTGTTGTGTAGGGTGCGTGGATTGTAGATGTGTTGATGAATAGTGTGTGCGATGTATGGATTGTACAATTTTTGATCTATGGACTGTAAGGTAAATGAATGGTGAATGTTTCAATGGGTGATGTGCGAGACCATTATGCCAACATCTGGAAAGTATTAACCACCAGTTCAGGACTTGCTCTTGCCGACACTTAAACTGAAGAGATCATCTGTGTGCTCGTGATGGCCAGGTGACTGTCTGTCTATAAATCATGCTCCTCGGATGACCGGACTCGATATGCGCTTGAGAATATTTATATCCACCAATTTGGTACACGACATCCATTTGTTATTAACATCTGTCATTTATATCTGTAGATATTCTGTTGTGTTCTGTTGTGTTTGTTTTGTAGACACCTTGTTGTGTTCTGTCAAATTTCTGTTCCTTTTGTTTCATCTCTATCCTTCTACTTTTTACATTTCCAAATTTCCAGTCATACTCTTGCGGACTTTCCGCATGTGTCTCAATTAGCAATGTTACGTGATTGTGAACAGTGCTGTTCTTTACTCGTCACGTGTTGTCTTATTCTTATACGTCTATTTGTGTGTGTTAGTTAGTCGTCGTATCATCATCACTACAAACTGGACACGTCCATAGTTGCTCCGATCTCTCCCTGAGCGTATCCGCCATTCCACTTCTGATGACAGTACCGGTCCTATGCTGGTTGACCATCATTCTTCTGCGCTCTCCAAAATAATTGTGTGTGTGTGTGTTTTCAGTGATTAGCAAAATATCATTACCATGTTTCCACATGTTGCCTGTCGGATTGCAGTAGTGCCGCATTTGTTATCCTATTATCGATTCTTAAAGCCCGAACTTCTGCATCTATCTGCACTGGAATGTCAATGTTAAATGTCCCAGCAAGTATGATGAGCACAAGAATGGAAATTGTAAACTTGATATGCTTATTTTCTCACTCTTTCCTATGCTCGATGTTAATGTTTCTTAATCATAACTGAGCTGACGGCCACTTTTCAAAACCAAATTTGTTAACATTCTCCGTGCAGGAGCCACTAGCACAGATCTGAACAAGCATCAACGCCTCCTATAGACAGCAGTGTTCCCCAAAACAGTAAGACAGTCTAAAACACCCTCTACGGTCACCGAAACGCCCACGGGGAGGTGTCAGCGACCGCGTTTAAGAAATATGTTCTATTTCCGTTAATGTTAAGAAAAAGAATGGATGGCATATCAATTCTACAATACATACAAATCCAACAGATACAATGGTCATCTGGAAAGAATGCTGTGTGATTCATTAGTTTATAAAACATATGTGAAGAGAGGAGAAGCAGAAAGAAGAGCCAGGGGTAGACCTAGAGTATGCTGGATCGACAACGTCAAAGAGACATTACACGAACACCAAATAACATTATCCGAAGCTGCCAGAAAAGCGAGAACAAGAACATTGTATCTCCCTCGACACCCGTAAAAGGTAAAATAGGAAGGAAAGAAGAAAATCCCGTAATGTTGTCACTCGTTTTATGCTAAACCATTACTGGCATATTTTTTAATTCTCTTTTCGTTGATAGATAAGCCAATACATATATAATGAACAAAACAGAAGAGAATACTTATTTGATGTATCGATCGAGTAATACTTATTTGATGTATCGATCGAGTAATACTTATTTGATGTATCGACCGAGTAATACTTATTTGATGTATCGACCGGGTAATACTTATTTGTTGTATCGACCGAGTAATACTTATTTGATGTATCGACCGAGTAATACTTATTTGATGTATCGACCGAGTAATACTTATTTGATGTATCGACCGAGTAATACTTATTTGATGTATCGACCGAGTAATACTTATTTGATGTATCGACCGAGTAATACTTATTTGATGTATCGACCGAGTAATACTTATTTGATGTATCGACCGAGTAATACTTATTTGATGTATCGATCGAGTAATACTTATTTGATGTATCGACTGAGTAATACTTATTTGATGTATCGACCGAGTAATACTTATTTGATGTATCGACCGAGTAATACTTATTTGATGTATCGACCGAGTAATACTTATTTGATGTATCGACCGAGTAATATTTATTTGATGTATCGACCGAGTAATACTTATTTGATGTATCGACCGAGTAATACTTATTTGATGTATCGACCGAGTAATACTTATTTGATGTATCGACCGAGTAATACTTATCGTAGTAGTGCTTATTGTCGGTATTTTTTTCTAATGTGGTTTCTCTATTCTTTCCAGCAAAATATAACTGACACCATCAAACCCCACTCACTTGATTTCTTCGCCAACATTATTGCTTCTTCGTCGCTGTGCTTGACTTGCTCCGCGTTATTGACCAGACGATGACATTTAACTAGAAGCTTCTACCAAGCCAGATCCGATAATTGTCCCATCAGTGCAGAAAATTGTCTTTTCCCTCAGTGCTGGGCCTCTGCTCTCATACATCCTTGACATTCTATCTTGCAGTATTTGGCTGCGAAGCATTGCGTACACGAGCGGGAAAATTCCAGTTATTCTATCTGGAGAAATAGAGATATAAGAGTTGTTTAGCTTGCTTGTAACGATGTGTTGCATTAAACATCACCAGCTTGTGAGATGATTGGATGGGGTGGGAGAGTTGAGAATGATGGTTGGGAAGATGAAAATTGTGGAATATATTGATATTTTGTTGTTATTTCTGTTTCTAGTGTATTTGCTGATAGTGTATTTACAGCTAAGGTTGTGTATGTTGTTGTTGCTGCTGTTTTGGTGTAGTAGCTGATGTTGTTACAGCTAAGGTTGTCGATGTTGTTACTGCTAGTTATAATCTAGTACCTAATCTTGTTACAGCTAAGGTTGTCGATGTTTGTTTGTTTGTTTGTTTTTCGTTCGCTCCATTGTAACCATCACGGATATCCGCGCGATTTCCGCCGGGAGCGTGATTACGTTGTGCCACCGTTATGCGCCTTGTAGGCCTAGCACATCCGATTTCGGCATGCCTTGACAATTCGCGTGGGCTACCCCTAGCCTGTGACAGCCTCTATATCAGTCTCCACGCACGTGTAGTGGAGACTCTTCGCCCAGACGATTTTGTGCTCTCGTCTGACTCGAACGAGGTGTTCCACTGTCTGTGAACTTTCCTCGTGTAATTGGACGTGCTGTGCCTGTGCCCATTGGGTACTGAACCGTTTCTCATCCGTGAGCCTGGTTCCTTAAGGGGAAGAACTCAACAGAGGAGTTGGACCCTGGCTCTTTCGCCCTCTTAGCCCAGGTGTCATTCACCGACATCGTGTACCCCTTGTCCAAGTTCGAGTCTCACACCACGCGTTTGAGAGCAAGGCGTTCTCGAGCTGAGCGTCCTTGTCCCAATAGCGCCTGAGCCCATCAGGTACTGAACCCTTTCTCTCTTCAAGTGTATTTCCGGTGTAGGAAAACCTGACAGTAGAGTTGGGCTAGGGCTAAATCGTTGTCCCTTTTGTGCCTGAGCGCATCGAGTACGGAACCCTTTCTCTTCGCGAGCATATTTCCGGTTTAGGAAGGCTCGACATTAGAGTTGGATTAGGTCTTCTTGCTTTACCAAACGCAAATGAATGGGTATGGCTCTCTGCCTGTAAGGAACACAGGTAACTAGAAGCTCGTCTCAAGCTGACGGAGCTTGTAGTTCCCCTTTCCTAGGAACTTTTCATTTTCTATTTGCAGTTCGCGCTGCCCTCTAGCGCTGTTCTGCCCTTTCATTGTTTCATTGTACTCGGTATGAAATATATTTGTC
Organism: Meghimatium bilineatum; assembly: GCA_034231615.1. Classification (NCBI taxonomy): domain Eukaryota; kingdom Metazoa; phylum Mollusca; class Gastropoda; order Stylommatophora; family Philomycidae; genus Meghimatium; species Meghimatium bilineatum. Next base: position 35,428,977 of record CM067304.1, read on the forward strand.
TCTCGCCATGCATCTACATTTACGTGCATTTTACATTGGCCGCCCCTCCAATGTTCGGACTGGACTGACTAGCGTCACTGTATGTCGACAGTGTCGCTATATGTGGTGCTGCTGGTTGTGTCGGAGATATTGTCTGTCTCTTGTGCAGTCAAATCTCTTTCCATCTGCTACCTCCACATTCTCGGACACGATCCCCAAATGATTTAGCCAGAATCAGCACGAGCTGCTGTATTTCTGTTTCCAGGGTGCACCACGTGGAGGTACATTTGGGATCTTGGTTATCTGCTAACCCTGGGTCCGCCTAGAGCAATGCGTTCCCTTTGCACCCCGTTGTCGATGTTGTTCTTGCTGATGTTTCTGATGTAGTAGCTAGTGTTGTTACAGCTAAGGTTGTCGATGTTGTTGTTGTTGATATTTCTGATGTAGTAGCTAGTATTTCTGCTGCTAGGTTGTCGGTGTTCTTGTATTTGCTGTTGTTTCTGATGTAGTAGCTAGTATTTCTGCTGCTAGGTTGTCGGTGTTCTTGTATTTGCTGTTGTTTCTGATGTAGTAGCTAGTATTTCTGCTGCTAGGTTGTCGGTGTTCTTGTATTTGCTGTTGTTTCTGATGTAGTAGCTAGTATTTCTGCTGCTAGGTTGTCGGTGTTCTTGTATTTGCTGTTGTTTCTGATGTAGTAGCTAGTATTTCTGCTGCTAGGTTGTCGGTGTTCTTGTATTTGCTGTTGTTTCTGATGTAGTAGCTAGTATTTCTGCTGCTAGGTTGTCGGTGTTCTTGTATTTGCTGTTGTTTCTGATGTAGTAGCTAGTATTTCTGCTGCTAGGTTGTCGGTGTTCTTGTATTTGCTGTTGTTTCTGATGTAGTAGCTAGTATTTCTGCTGCTAGGTTGTCGGTGTTCTTGTATTTGCTGTTGTTTCTGATGTAGTAGCTAGTATTTCTGCTGCTAGGTTGTCGGTGTTCTTGTATTTGCTGTTGTTTCTGATGTAGTAGCTAGTATTTCTGCTGCTAGGTTGTCGGTGTTCTTGTATTTGCTGTTGTTTCTGATGTAGTAGCTAGTATTTCTGCTGCTAGGTTGTCGGTGTTCTTGTATTTGCTGTTGTTTCTGATGTAGTAGCTGATGCAGTAGCTAAGGCTGTCGGTGTTATTACTGTTGCTGTGTCCGATATTGTTACAGCCGAGGTTGTCGATGCTATTGCTACTGCTTTTTCTGATGTAGTATTTGATGCGGTTACAGCCAATCTTGGCGATGATGTTGTTTGTTGTTATTTGTCATATTGTTGCTGCTACTCCTGTACCTGTTGCTGCTACTTCTGTCGTTGCTGCTGCTGACACGCATTAATTGTTATTGCTAATTCCGTTATTCTAGTGTTGTTACAACAACTAATACTCTTATTTTTCTTACTATTTTGATATTTGTTTACTACTTTTGTGATATCTGCACTCAATTTTACTGTGTGAAGCGCGTTGCCGAATTACAGAAACGTCGGTCTTGGAACCATGAGGATCTGGGTTTCACTCACTGTTGGGACTGGGTTTTTTTTGGCTACATTTCTGAGATAAAATTTAAGAAAATATTTCTTTACGTGTCGACTGCAATGGCAGAGCAGTTTCTAATTTCCAATGTCTATATGTAACTACAAGTACAGTTAGAGCGGGTGCAGGTCTTACAAAGTGGTTTTAAGTAACATCAAGATTTAGTCAGGGCGTGTCTTATCACCATTATTGTTTATTATTTGTATGAATAATATTACCAAAACATTAAAAACACCACTAGATATTTACCATTCACATGAACTAACTGAACTACTTTGAAGAACTGCAAGATCACATAAAACTACACAACGAAAGCTTCCTCAATTACAATATGAAGATCAACACAGAAAGAAATAGAAGTAAGGTATATAGGCAGAGAACACAATACAATCAACATAAAGATAAATGATGAGGAATTTAAATATCTTGGCTGCATTTTTACAAACGACGGAAGAAAGGACAAGGTGATAAAGACAAGAATTCAAAACGCCAACTACGTGAATTATGAACTTGCAACAATATCAAACATTAGGGGCAGACAGTCAATGTTTCTAGGGCATGTGCTGAGAAGAACACAGCTTGAACACTTAATAACCACTGGAAAGATCAAAGAGAGAAGAGATAGGGGACGTCAAAGAGAAAAGTTACTAGATGGGCTTGTATCGTGGCACGGTAGAAGCTCACCAACCGAGCTTATTGACAACACAAGAGACAGAAAATCGTTGAGAAACATGGTCGCCTACGCCAGTCGGCATGGCACTTGGTTGATTGAACAATATAGAAACACAAATCTACCGGATATGAAACCATAAATTCAATGAGAGATGTGTGAAATGAAATGTCTAAGAAAAGCAGCAAACAAAGAGATCACGTGAGGAATGAAGAGATTACAAGAACTGTTGGAACGTCTGTGGTCAAATATATTGAACAACAGAGACTAGAATGGGTCGACCATTTAATGATAATTAATCCCTATTTACCATCGGCAAGAGCATACAACATGAAAATAGAAACAAGATACAGAGGAAGACAATAAAAAGGTGGATTGAAGGAGTTACAGACATTCTAAGATGTCTGTAACTCTATGATGATCCGAAATTCTAGACATTCTATGATGATCCGAAAATCGATCGTCATTCAGTCCTGCGACGCCTTACAGTTAAAGCAGAGAAAAGACGATAGATAGGTAAATAGATAGATATAAAACTGATTTGCACTGTCCTATATAAAACTGATTTCCACTGTCCTATCTAAAACTGATTTCCACTGTCCTATCTAAAACTGATTTCCACGTCCTATCTAAAACTGATTTCCACTGTCCTATATAAAACTGATTTCCACGTCCTATCTAAAACTGATTTCCACTGTCCTATATAAAACTGATTTCCACTGTCCTATATAAAACTGATTTCCACTGTCTGTATAAAACAGATTTCCACTGTCTGTATAAAACTGATTTCCCTGCAAGACTTCCCTGGAAAGCATGCAGTAACGGAAGGTTATTTTATTGCTGCATGAGGTCATGCTCAAACTATAAGAAATGTCATTACTAAATTATAAGAAAGTACATTACCAAATTATAAGAAAGATCATTACCAAATTATAAGAAAGATCATTACCAAATTATAAGAAAGATCATTACCAAATTATAAGAAAGATCATTACCAAATTATAAGAAAGATCATTACCAAATTATAAGAAAGATCATTACCAAATTATAAGAAAGTACATTACCAAATTATAAGAAAGATCATTACCAAATTATAAGAAAGATGATTACCAAATTATAAGAAAGATCATTACCAAATTATAAGAAAGTACATTACCAAATTATAAGAAAGATCATTACCAAATTATAAGAAAGATCATTACCAAATTATAAGAAAGATGATTACCAAATTATAAGAAAGATGATTACCAAATTATAAGAAAGATCATTACCAAATTATAAGAAAGATGATTACCAAATTATAAGAAAGATCATTACCAAATTATAAGAAAGTACATTACCAAATTATAAGAAAGATCATTACCAAATTATAAGAAAGATCATTACCAAATTATAAGAAAGATGATTACCAAATTATAAGAAAGATCATTACCAAATTATAAGAAAGATGATTACCAAATTATAAGAAAGCCCAGTAGGAACGACAGTATTGAAGAAATAGAAATGTTCGTTGATAGAAAAATGAACACTCAGTTACAGTACCATTTGTAAACGAGATAAAGGCTTTGTCCGTTCTTACCATCTATCTCTCTGCTTTATATCTATAAATCCCTCTCCTCTAACATTGACATTCTCATTTTTTTTAAATCTCGTCTCATTAATCTGGTCACTTCACCTCTCTCTCTATCTCTCTCGTATAACTGGGTGACGTCCATCTCTGTAAACACCCAGCCAGATGTGGCTTGCATGCCGTTTAGTCTCGTTTTCAAATCTGACAAAGCTCACTCTTCTCTGTAAAATCTAGGGATATCATTTTCGCATTTAGAATCGTCAAGAAACACAGGATATTACCACACCAAAAAAAAAAGGAATCTTGGGAGAACATTTTAAATTCTAACTTTATTCATTGAGAAGGCTTTGACAGAATAATTCAGGTTGGACATTACGAAAGGCACACGTTGATTAAGAGGCACTCAGGTTGAGCCCTACAGATTATCAGCTACATTTACAGGTTAATGAAGATTCCGGAGAAAAGGTCAAACAGACAATAATTCAACGGAAGTGGATTAGGTAAACACTGAGTTAATATATATATTGAGAATGAGGAACACATCTATTGATAATAGGGACACATCATATACATTAGTTCTGAAGTCGGATGTGTCAGACTGAAAAGTGCAGACATCGCAGCTACGCTGCAAATCAATATTGCATTATGCTAATCTGCAGTTTGAAAATTAACGGGAAAGAAAAATACGTTACATTGTTTGATGAAATGGAACAATAATTACTTAAGAGTAAGGAATTACTCTTAAGTTATCATACACTGTGTGATAACATGGGATAAGGAAAGTGAGGAACAAATCGTGTACACTGACTATATAATAACATGGAACAAGGAGAGTGAGGAACAAATTGTGTACACTGTGTGATAACATGGAACAATGAGAGTGAGGAACATATCTTGTACACTATCCTAACATGGAACAATGAGAGTGAGGAACATATCTTGTACACTGTGTGATATAAATAGTGGCCAACAAATATCACGACAATGATCAAAAACGTACGAATGAAGGCTTATTTACTTTCTGTGCAGAGGTCCTCTATACATAGATAGTCATGCTCAAACCAACCTCTTATAATCGGCCTGGATCTCGATAGTTTTTCTATTACGCCCCCGGGCATGTCTGTTAACAGCACCCCCTTATTTCTCGTCATAACTGCCTGCTGATATCTTGTTCGCATCCTGGTCATCCCATAACAACACGTCGTGGTTAATATTTTTCCCTAATACATCTGCTAATAGTTTGAGTACGCTTATGGAAGCCCGTTGGTTTCATCTGCATAAAAACGATAACCCACGATAGCTCTGATCACTGATACAATTTTCATCCTTCCTAATCTGTGTCTTTTATCTGCGTCTATCTCACTGTCTATGTCCCTCTCTATATCTCGAATCTCACTGTCTCTGTCCCTCTCTATCTCTCGTATCTCACTGTCTCTGTCCCTCTCTATCTCTCGTATCTCACTGTCTCTGTCACTCTCTATCTCTCGTATCTCACTGTCTCTGTCCCTCTCTATCTCTCGTATCTCACTGTCTCTGTCCCTCTCTATCTCTCGTATCTCACTTTCTCACTCATATTCATTCTCTCTCACATTTCGTCACTCACTGGCTCATTCACTCTCTCCCTCACTTTCTCTCACTCTCTCTTGCACTCTCATATCACCCTCTCTCATATCACTCTCACCCTCTCTCGAATTGACCCTCATCCTCTCTCACACTCGTTCTCATGCTTTCACTATATGTTTCATGCTCTCTCACTCAAATTCTCTTGCGCTCTCTCGCGGCCTCTACCACACTCCCTCTCACAATCTCTCTCATCCTTATTCACTCTTTATTTCTCATTTTCTCACTTACTCTCTATTGAACTATCTTTAGCTGTAACTCTATCACGCACTCACTCTCCCACACTCACTCATTAAATCTCGCACTCTTTCTCACTCACTCATTCTCCATCACTCATTCTCTCTCGCACTCTCTCTAAGCTGTAACTCTCTCTCTCACTCGCCCATTTAATATATCGCAATCTCATTCTCTTTATTCACGCCCACTCACTCTCCCACTCGCTCTCTCTCTCTCACTCAATGCTTTCTCACTCTCTCAATCACTTTTCCCCCACAAACTCTTTCTCACTCGCTTGCTCTCTGACTCAATCACTATCTCTAGCTGTAGCTTTCTCACGAACTATCACACTAGTTATCTTACTTGCTCTTTCACTCACTTTTACACTCACTCCCTTTCTCAATCACTCGCTCTCTCTCACTCATTCTCTCGCACTCTCTCTAGCTGTAACTCTCACTCTCTCACTTGCCCACTTACTCACTCTTTCTCCCCCACTCATCCACTCACTGACATTCACTTTCCTGTATGTTTACTATTCACGTACCTATACAAATCAGTTGTATCTACTCTAGATATCATTTCTATTCGTATTCTTCGAAATTAAAGCACTAGTTTTGCCTAGATACGTTTTTTCAACCATGGAAATGAGTTGACAGTGGTGGTTATTTCGAGGTTAGTTATTGATCCAACGATCCATGGACTCATGACCTTTAACCCATCTATATCAGGGCGTATAAGCATATTTTCTTTTTTTATTTGGGTTGCCGAAGTCACCAGACTATACAAGTGACGTGTCTTATTGTCTATAATGCAGTTGCACAGTTCCTTTATGTAAAGATAAATCTGGACCGTCGGCAGTAGGAAGACCTCTGTCTAGAATTCATTAGGACTTCATTTATTACATTCATTACATGCAAGAAATAGCCAAGACCGACCAACGAAATTCACGGAAATAACCAAATGGGTCATTCAGGTCATATTTACATTTTATGTGCATAGGTTTTATCACAAATTGTCACATGACCGGATGGGGGCCCTTGCTGGGATTTCGAATGGTCACTATTTACATACTTGGAGTTGCCTTGGCTATTTTTGACATACGATTCCAAGTATGTAAATAGTGACCAGCGAAATGTCCAACAATAAGCAAAAACGTAACAAATGAGGTCCTAATTAATTCAGTTGAACGGTCTTTATTTAGGAGAGTTATAGATCTTATATACTGGAGACCTGTCATGAATAAATAGAGAATGGGTTTCTCCAAAGTTTTCTTTCGTATCCAGAAGGCTTCCATCTTGTAGCATAATGCAGTGTTTTTGATAAGAGATATCCTATAGGTCTGCAATATTTATGTTGAATCCCACTTAGCAAAGCGTTCAGTAGACATTGGTTCACCTGGTCTGGAACAGTAATTTCATATAAACGTTTCCACATAAATATATATCTTAGAACATGGGTTCTTTTCATGTGTAGCTTCAAGAGGATTTGTTCTGGCATAGCGTTTAAGCCGTGCTCAAGAGATCGCTGGTTCAAATCCGGCTCGCGTCGTCTTTATTTAAAAAGTGGCAATTTTCTGAGATCCCTGGGGATTATCGATTGAAGCTACGGAATATTTACTCTCAGCAAGCTGCATGCTCCTTCGTTCAGATGGATGGATCACATATTGTATAACTCGAGTACAATGAAGTCAATCCTCTGTGCCTTTTGAGCATTTTTGAGACATTGTATCATTTTTGAAGGTCTGCCTGCGAGAAGAAATAACCTTTAACTTGATTCGACTATTATAAAACAGATTTCCTTGGAGAGTTCTCAATGTGCTAAGTGCTATTGATTAGTTTGGCAATCTGGATGTGGCAGATATCTCCAGCGTGCAGTCTTCTGATGTGTGGTCTAACGTTTTGATCTTTCACATGTTTTAGAATTGTTGCTCTCTTTCTTTGTAACAAGAACGTCTGTTTTACTGCCCGTGGAAGATCTCACCACTGTCTCTCTATTCTGTATTCTATCATATCTAAATTTGTTCATATGTCTACTAAAGTAGATAGTTTACACTCAGTCGTCTTGATTCTGTTTTGCAACTGAAACTATGTACGTTGGGGGGGGGGGGGGGGGTGAGAGAGTGAAGTTGGCAACATGCACAACTCTCCCTCATATTAATCCAGTTTCATTGTACAAGTCAAGGCATCACACTCTGTCCATCCATCGCACTAACATAGATATGTACCATATATGTATTCTTTCTAGTGCAGGCACTTAGATTCTCTTGTATCAGTAAAGCCATATATATGTATGTGCTGCTGCGTATGTGAAGTTTGTAGTATATTCTAGTATATTATCTATATTTGTTGGTTGCAGTGGTTCTCAAAGCAATGTTAAGTAGATTGCTACTGCTTTTCTCACAGTCCGAATGTCCTAAAAAGCCTACAAGTCTATCCAGCTACCTTGGTCATCAAAGACCTTCTGGCTGTCTCTGCCTGTCATGTATATTGTTTGTTTTATTTCAACCCAAGGAATTACAAACTATGAAGCTATTATTTCCTACGTGCAATGGAGAATATCTCCAGAGCTGTTTTTCATACCCAGAAGACAACCCTTGAAGGTATTTAATGCGTTCAAGAGAAACCTCGTCAAAAGAATTCTTTCTAGAGAAAACTACTCATCGTTGGTCATCATATACTCATCATATACTCATCATCTCATCATATGCTCATCATATATTCATCATCTCATCATATACTCATCATAAACTCATCATATACTCATCATCTCATCATATACTCATCATATAATCATCTCATCATATATTCATCATATACGCTTCATCTATTCATCATATACTCATTATATACTCATCATCTCATCATATATTCATCATATACTCATCATATATTCATCATATACTCATCATCTCATCATATACTCATCATATACTCATCATCTCATCATATACTCATCATATATATACGTTTATATATATGTGTTTATATATATATATAGATGTGTATATATATAATATACATATATATATATATATAAACACATCGTACATTTTTGCAGTCACAACATACGGCTGTGAGACCTGGACAATAAATAGAACAACGGGGAAAAAAGAACATCGCCATTCGAACTGAAGTGTTACAGAGTAATGTTAAGAATTTCCTGGACAGAAAAGATAAGGAAAAGAAAAGAAAAGATATATATATATATATATATATATATATACTCGTAGTAGACTCAGTTAGCTCAAGATAAACTGCACTAAATGTAAGCCTCTGATCAGGATCATTCTAGAGCAGGCGTGTCAAACTCAAAAAGCACCATAGCAAACGCCACACAACGCCAAATACGAGTATAACAATTGTAATCCAACATTTAAGTACATTCAATTATTTTTACTCTTAAATCGGTGTTTTTTCCTGTGGTTTGATGCCTCTTTTTCATGTCAATTTTTCGTATATCTGGCTGAATTGTATTTGCAGTTCCGACCTTCATCAGGGATGACAAGTGTTCATCGGTCAGCCTTGTTCTCTGGGAAGTTTGTGTTAATTTCATGAAGGACAATAACTGTTCACTCATATAGGTGGAACCGAACATTGCCATAATCCTAGTTGAAAACATTCTGAAGTTTGTAAACTTTTCAGGAAGGTATGAATAGAAGCCAGGTATCCCGACTTCTAGATACTTTGCTTCGAGTGTAGAATTAGACTGCATTTCTAATAGCTTCATCTGAAAGTTTTCCTCTGATTTGACTACATCAAAGTTGAATGGTGCCGAGAATAATGCAAAATGGTATTCAAAAGATGAGAAACACTAAATCTTTCATGGAACCCTTTTGACAATAACTCTCGATGACTCTCATATTTAGCAAAGGTAAGTACAGGTTCAGCATTGGCCTGGTTTTTGAGTTCTTTGCAGTTAGAAAAATGAACCAAATTTTCACGTGACAACTGTGTATTCCATAAGCTTAGTTTTGTAACGAAACACTTGATGTCGTCGTACAACTGAGTCATGAGTTTGTTTTTGCCTTGTAATTTCAAATTAAGATCACGTAAATATGCAGTAATGTCCACAACAAATGCTAGATCCTGGATCCAACTTTCATCTTTTATTTCATCTCTGCTTTTACCTTTCATCTCCAAAAATAAAGTAATTTCTTGTATCAGCAAATAAAATATTTTCAGCACTTTGTGACACGACAACAAACGGACTGCTGTGTAGAATGGAACATCTATGAACTGACTATCCATGTCTTCTAACAGCTGACTAAATTGACGATGGTTAAGATCATTGCATTTGATAAAGTTCACTGTTTTTGTGACCACACTAAGCACGTGATTCAATTTTAAGTTTTTGAACACACATTTTGCTGATGAATAATGCAGTGATGATGTGCAAATGATTTATCTGGATACGAGTTCTCAAATTTTGTTCACAACTTAGCAGCAACACCATTATGTCTGCCAACCATATTCGCAGCACTGTCAGTAAATAAATATACAAGTTTACTCAAATAAAAATCATAGTCATTGCCGAATCTTCTAGATTTTTTCAGATTTCTTCGCTCGTTGTAGTCTCATGCTTTGGGATTAGTTCAATTAGTTCTTCATAAATATTAAATTTACTGTCACAGGCCATAAAAAAAAAACTACAAAAAAAAAAGCTGTGCTATTCCAGTGATGCTAACGGTCTCATCAATAGAAATAGAAAAATGTTCAAATTTGGATGATTCAGGCTTCAACTGTCTTTTCAAATCATCTACCAATTCATCAATCCGTCCAGCAACACCGTTCCTGGTTAACGAAATATCCTTAAATAACTGTGCTTTCTGTGAGCACACAATGTCAGCCGCTTTTACAAGGCAATGCTTTACGAAATCTCCTTCACTGTAAGATTTCTCACTCGTGGCGACCATTCTGCTGAGTTCATAGCTTGCAGTAATGGAAGCGATATTAGCTTGATCTATTTTTTCAAAACAAGTCTGTTACTGTATCAAGTTATCCTTGAATTCCTTGAGTCTTGAAATACGCATTACGTCCTCATATTTATCGCAGGATCGATGGTTGGTTTTATAATGTCTTTTTAAGTTGTACTCTTTTATCGTGACAATGTTGTTATTGCACACTAAACAATGTATCTTTCCATTTACCATTGTACAAAAATACTGTAGTTCCAATTTTCTTGAAATATTCGCCTTTCTTCAAGTCTCCTTTTCTTCTTAGCTGAAAGTGCTGTAGTCATTTTAAACGGTGTCAGTTTACGCAGTACTTTATAAAAACAAATACTATAATTACCGGCACGATTCCACAACATACAATTTATTATTGTTTTAAAATTTTAACATGGCTATAACAACCTGTCTGCTACTTCCAATCAATGTTGCCAATTTTCATAGATAGAAAATCCTTACTGGTTTAAAATAGCCGTATTGTTTTCTTATACGTGTCACCGTACCAGATTTTTGTTTTATACACCCAGTTTAAAGTATTAAAACTGCAATTTTCGCCATTAAATTAGATAATTGCAGTCGCCTTTGTTGGGCTACACGCATACTTGCAAGGGCAGAATGCGGCATGCGGGTGACAATTTTGACATACCTGTTCTAGAGTGATAGTATTGTGCAGCGCTTGTTCGCCTACGCCCGTCGACAAATCTCATGATGCTGATGATATGAGTATAGCTGATCAGGACTCAGTTATTTCCCCAGTATTCGCTAACAACCTTCGAACACAGGCTCTAGGTCGACATACGATAATTAACAATCAAATAAAGATTGTTATCGATAATGTAGAGGTGTGTAATTCTGTTTGGCTGATTTTCGGTGTCTATCTATTCGCTAAACCATTTGTAACCTTTCAGCGTCAGGGGTAGAAGAGTGTTCTGGAAATGGTCCTCGTATTTGCCACATATCCGACAGTTCATGCTCTGTTATATATAACATACAACGCTGAGAAAACAGCTTCAGCATAGACACGTTGAAATGACCAAAAAGTAAATCAAACACTAAAAGTCCGACTTGTGTTTCGTTGTAGAAAAAGTGAAGATATCGACGCAACATTACAAAACAACTCGCTGAATGTTTAAAGCAATAGGGTACTTAATGTTACATTAATAAAAAAAATATAAGTAAAAACAGAGCCGAGTTGCAGTATTTTATCTATATTTCTGTATGTGTGAGTAAACAAAAATACCCAACCAAATGAAATACTATGAATATGCTTCTCTCCTCATGTTACACTGGATTATGTATTTGATGTGAGTGGGTAATTTTGTTTCTTTTTTATGTTTTCTATTTTTCCTTCTGTAATCTACATAAACCACCCTCTTACTCGTTACTAGACCTGTGTGGTCAACATTGCTGGTCATAGTGTTTCCTTATGACATATAGTGTCTGCCCTATAATACAAATACATTTCTTTTACTCCCACACATTATATTTTTTTTAAAAACGAAAAAATATTGAATGAAATTATGAACGTTCGTGTGTTTTTATGTCTATTAAATAAACAAAAACCAAAAAATTAAAAACCCTCTTATAACTTCCCAACAATTTATTACAAATTCATATTCACTCTGTGTATGTATGACAAAGTCACACAAATGAATCACACATTTAACTTCCCATTCCCAATGAAATTTTACCCCTAATGATATTACCAACAATCTCTTTATCTATTCTTTCTCTTATACTAAGATGTAAAATATTTAAATCTTGTAACATCATTTTATCGCATCGCAAACTTCATTTCTTGTTTTTGTATCTTCGTTTTATAAATAAAAAATGTCATGATTCGTCGCTGCTTCATCTATTCTGTTAATTGGTTTATTCCAAGGTTGTGATGTAAAATCTGGAGGATTTCTATATGAATCTATTAATATTTCCTTTAGTTCCTTGACCTGTAAAATTATGCCGTGGTAAATGAAACTCAACAGGAAGTGTGTTAAATATACAATGAGATTACATCCCGCTCGTGTGTTGCCAGGACCCGAAAGGGGAGCAAAGAATAGCAACACTGTTTACCTTTCACGCATGTCGTAAAAGGCGACTAAGGAGGTTATGGAATGGAGTTGGCTGTCCCATCCCATATAGGCTCAGTGACCCAAAGTCACGCTGAAGTAAGATGTGTCAGGCTGAAAGGCGCAGATATCGCAGCAATGATGTGAACCATGGCAAAACGCATTCCGTTCTCCGGAATACATCCTGCTAATCTGCAAGAGTTTGAGAATGAATGCAGAAGAAGAAGAAGATTACATCCGTTTATTGATTTAATGGGTTTATTTTTTACAGTTCCACAAACAACACATTTTCCTTTTAACATATCTCTATTGTTTTTGCTTTTAGTTTGAACAAATCAAATGTGTCTGTTTTCTTTTTACACTTTAATCCTAAATTGACATTTTAATCCTAAATAAAGACCTTTCTAATCTGATTCTATCTGACAACCGCAACCAGCTTTTGATAAATATAACTCATTCGTTATGATAGGGCAAAGTCAGTTACTGATTAATTGTGAAACACCACCAGAAGCTAATCCTGTTAATGCTCCGATTCCTAAAGATTTTGCAATGGCAGGAACTACTAATTTATGTAATGCTAATGCCAAAGCCGCCAAACCAGCTAATAATCCACCTTCAATTTTCATATTGCGTTTTATTTGCTTTACACTCAAAATAATATCAGCTCATTTATTTTCAGAAAATGCTTTTTCTAATTTGTTTATTTGTCTTTTTGTGAATGCTAATACATCGTTGACTGTTTCATTTTTTATTGTAATTGTAACAGTTATTATTTAAAGTTCTTTGTATTTTTTCTTTCTGATTGTCTGAAACATTTAATTTTATTTGTTAATTTTTTATAGTATCCATTTTAATAGCCAAATTTTAGCTTTTCGCTTAGTGAAATTTTTTTAGACTTCTCTAATATAAAATCGAATACGAATCATTTCTCCTCTTCAATTTAAACGTTTGTTATCGTGCTTACTACTAATTGTTACTTTCAAATTGCTTATTTTTTTCATAACATCAGGACAAACAAAAGATTAATAGGTGTTACAACAATTTTATATTCAGGCGTTACTTTTCGCAATACTGCACGACCTCGGCACCACAGTTTTCTGTTATATGAGCTATATTAACACAGCCGATTGTAAAGCAATAAGTATGGAAATGCTGATATATTACTACTTACATCCTGCTGGAAATCTCGGTGAACTATTGTCCTGCTATACGAGATCTATTGGGAGTTTGAGAATGAACGCTGAAGACGACGAAGAAGAAGAAGAAATACAATTGGTGAGATTTGTAAAACAAATATCGGAGTACGGCAGGGATGTATAATGTTCCCAATAATTTTCAACATATACCTAGAGCACATCTTACAGGAGACCGTTCACGATTACAACAGGTATATATCGATCGGATGTTGCCATATCTGCAATTTGCTCTTTGCTGATGATATTGATCCTATAGCTGGGTCAAAACAAGAACTACTTGAGCTAATAGAAAATCTGTAAACAGTTACAGACAGGTACAGAATGGAAATCAACAAGAGAAAAGATCTTGGTGAACAGCAGAGATACGGAAGTACAGACCAACAGCATGATGAATTAACATAAACTTGAAGAAGTGAGATACTTTCACATGTAAAACAATTAAAGATAAGGCATTTTCTATGGCAAAGCTAAATATTATTTGGAAATACAACATCAGTGTTAGAGTGAAAATTTCACTAGTGTTTTCTATTGTGCTGTATGTTTGTGAAAGTTCGACACTCACTGCGGACTTGGAGGTATGATTATAGGTCTTCGAATATACGTTTTACAGAAGAATTAAACGCATTTCGTATAGAGAGCGTAAGACAAATGTGTACGTAAGAAATAAAATAGAGATGTATGCAGACAAACAATAACCGTTACTTTAAATAGTGTGATGACGAAACTCGCAGGGTTTGTACACGTAAGCCATCATGATTCCGTGTCAAAATCGATACTACATGGAACAGTAGAAGGTAGAAGAAAAATGAGGACAAAGAAAATCATTAACAGGAACATCAAGGTCCGGACGTGTCCAGACGAGATCTTTACTCACTTATCGCATTGTTGAATGTAGAAATCGCTGGAAGACTCTATATGCTGACGCATCCACTGTTTTATCTCTACGACCATGAATCTGTATGTTGGTGCATCAAATGTGGTACCCCACGACCATGAATCTGTATGTTGGTGCATCAAATGTGGTACCCCACGACCATGAATCTGTATGTTGGTGCATCAAATGTGGTACCCCACGACCATGAATCTGTATGTTGGTGCATCCAGTGTGGTACCCTAAGCCCCTAACAGTTTATGAATATAGATAATAATCCATGACACTTTTCCTTTAAAATGTTCTAATTGTTTCTATAATCTGTATAGTTTTCTGATGTATTATTCCAACTGTCATCAGTTTTCTTCAGTGTGAATGTTCAGCATCAAAGATTAGACAGGTTGAGACAAGATCTTTCCTCACTCATCGCATTCATGATCATCATCATCAAGTGCTGTCGCCGCAACAGGTTGGCTGCAACAGACCTCCAACATCCCGTCTCTTGTTTTTGTGTTGCACTCTGCTAGACTGTAACCCCGTTCATCTTACGATGTTACTCTCTCACTTGTATCTCTGTCTACCTCTTGCTAGTTTCCCTTCGATGTTACCCTCAAGTAAGGTCTTCAATAAGGTGTCATGTCTTTTAATGTGTCTAAAATATTGTATTTGCCTGATCTTTATTTCTCTTAATAATTATATCGTCATATTAAGTGTTCTAAGAACCTCTTTGTTTTCTTTTCATGATGTTCTTATAGCATTACTGAATGTAGAAATCGCTGAACGACTCTATATGTTGACTTATTCAACGTGTTATGTGATCACACTTTGAACGGATATTTCCTTAGTATAGTATACCATGTAGAATGCGTACAACAGTGGACATGACCTTTGATCTAATATATTGATCCTGTCTCGAAACAACCCTAGTCTCTTTCATTATGTCTGGCTTAGTTGGTATTTTTATCGGTAAATATAAGACAGGAACTCTGTAATCAAAACATTTTATATGTTAGAAAGATGTGTGTATAAATGATTGGCTTCGCAAGTTGGTCACAACATTTGTGAAATGACAAACACATAATTTTCTTGTTCTTCCTCATTCTCCAGTCGGAGTCAGGCTATGATATAAATTTCTTTAAATAACTGTACTGTGGTCACCAACCCCGTGACAGGTCCGATAGTTTGTACGTCAGACAGAGCTGTTTTAGATAGCCATGGTGTTCTTCTTGTGATGTAATACAGTAGCTGTTTCAATAAAATATGTTGTGTGTTTTCTGCAGATTGAATACAGAGGCATATATCGGTTTCACCAATTTAAATTCCCCTTTAATATGTGTTGTTTGAGTCCGTTGTGACATGTTTTCAATCTAAACATTAGTGTTGGTTCTTTTCTTCCAAGCTTGTCAATGGTATCGTCTTATTGGCAGCATGGGTGAGTTGAATTCCATTCCATGTGTACATTTCTTTAGGTGATGGACTACAGTTCTGCAAATGATACCGTCTATTGTCTGTCCCCGGGGTGGATGGTGATCAGAATATCCACACTTGCCGTTAAGCGTACGGGTGGTGACTGAGAGATTTAGTTGTTTTTTTTATCCAGACCAGATTTGTTGCTTTGGTTGTGTCGAATCCATATCTGTTCACAATTGTCTTGATATTATCTATCCATCTTTTCCTAGGTCTTCTTCTTGCTATGTATCCTGATCTTCTCATATATTCTTGTTGGTAGTTGGTTACGGTTCATTCTCATGTTTCCAACACATTTTATTTGTGACTTCTCGGTGTATCCAGTGCATGATCTTACACCGATTCTTCTCCTGATTTCGGACATTTCTAATTTTGTCTAGTTTGGTTACTCTTGCGGCTTTACTCAAGCATTCCATCTCTCATGTTGCAAGTTTTCTCTGCTGGGTTGCTGTCAGCGCTCATGTCTGACATTGATAGCAGAGTGTTGGCATAAAAACACTGTTTATCATCTGTCTCTTGACTTCAATATTTATCTTTCGGTTGAGCAGTAATGGTGATAACTGGTATGTCACTATGATTGCATTCTGGTATCTTGTCTCAATCTCTCTGTCTAATTTTTCGCTGTCTGTGAATATGCTTCCCATGTATTTAAATTCAGAAGTGTGTTTCATTTTACCGTGATACCGGCTCTTCTATATATCTAGAAACATATTTATGTATGTTGTTCTGTCAGTCATCAGAGCATTACTTCCGTACCTTCAACGAACTTCATGATTCACTTTATGTAATACTTCCGTATCGTAATAATTTGGTCATCAGTAACATCAGCAATGACATTAATGGTATGTGTCTTCAATTCTGAGTCGTTCTTCTATCATTCATCAGACCACAGTACTAGAAGTGTCAATGAACTGTATGATTAACTTCTCTGTCATTGTTCTTTAACTCATCAATTGTGTAATCAATTATATGCATACATACATAGATACATACACGCACGCACCACACACACACGCGCACACTACAACATACATACACACACGAACGCACGCGCTCGCGCACGTACGTGCATACGTGTACACACACAAACACAAACTGTGGTGAGTTAGTATGCGTGCTGTTTTATGTTTCAGGGCGACCTATTGTCAGCAAACGAACAGAGATCGGTTTTTGATAGTTACCCTCGGATGAATTATGTGCAATAAATACATTTCCCTATGATATATTAAGAATAATGGGTTTATCATCATTTTCTAATAAAAACGTTGTGACCGTTGAGAACCATTGTCTTAAAGCATTGGTCCTCAATGTGACTATATGACACTCTCACAATGTTTTGCTGGGGCCACAAAGAAAAACGCAGGTCTGCATCTTGAGTGACTCTATGAGTATGATTAAGAAGGTAAAAGTGGGTCTCGTTCGCGAACAGTGGATTGAGGCCTTGAGAAAGGCGAGGCTGAAAGTGGTTACATTTATTTTCTTGTCGGTACATGTGGGTGTTCGAGGCAATGAAAGAACGGATCATCTGGCGTCATGCGCAGTTGTGTCAAAGGGCGATGGGGAAAATAGATCGCGCTGACGTTTTGAACTCCTTAAGAGATATATCACGCGAGAGTGAGACTAATGTGGATGATGACTCCTTTTCAATGGACAGGATTAAAGATCAGGGATTGAAATGCGGTGCTGCTAGAAGTGAACATTTCTGAGAGTACAGAAGTATGATGATCAACCAGCAGAGGACCGGTACTGTCAGCAGAAGTGTAATGGAGGATACACTCAGAGAGTGATCGGAGCAACTATGGACGTGTCCAATTTGCAGTGATGATGATCCGAAGACTAACTAACTAACTAGAAAAACGTTGAACTCTACCCATTTTAAGGAGACTCAGAAATGTATTTTAGCGATATATAAGAAGACATATAATAGTAACCTTGAAATAAACTGACGAGCATTTTTACTTTTTTACGGTCCTAGGGGTGGCCACAGGGAAAAGTGTGTCCCGAAAGGGGAGAGGGATAAAAAGTTGAGAACCATTGGGTAATACGACTATCATTTCTGATGCCAGTTTGTCAAGTTTCTGCTTCATACAACAGAACTATGCGAACGTTTGATCTGCATAAAATGTAGTTTGGCTGTGATTTATAAGTTGATCTCCATACGATCTCCAATGATCTGAAGCTTACTGCTACCATTTAGATTAGCTGGACAATTTCCTTGTCTGCATTACCATCATTGGTCACGTATCTACAACGTATCTTCTACCTCAGTTATGGTGAATGAATATGTACCACAATATGGTGAATGAATATGTAAATACATTAATGGAGTGCAAATGCACCACCAAAAGATCTTTACCAAAAAAATGGACAGGCACAGAAGAGAAGAATAAAATACTTAGAAGACTATATAGAATAATGTATACGAAAATTAGTAGAAATGGGAAGGAAGCGGGTATGAAAAAGGAATGCAATGGAAATTTGTGAAGTTGTCATAGAAAATTCAGAAAATAGGAAATTTGAATTTATCTTTAAATAGTATTGGAATATCTTTATCTAAATTTTAGATATGATATTTTACTGTGACACGAGAATAACTCTCGAATTTGAACATGTGTATGCGTAGATTTCCGTTAAAAAATGTTGTTGATATAGCGCAAATGATGTAATATTTTCCATGTGTTAGTTTTGTTTTTTGTAGAGTTTAAATAGTAGAGCTCTAACTGTACTATTGTAAATCATTTAAGAAATTCTTGGTTTATTAATATAAAGGAATGAATTTAATTAGAAACAAAAACAATCAAATTAACGCTATCTGTCTATTTCATTATTTTTTTTAAACGCTATCACAATTATCGTAACAGTGTCAGTAGTTCATTGTGGTTCATGATGATGTGATATGAACAAAAGCCCTAAATGTGTTTAATAAAAGGTAATACTGCTGTGAAACGGAATAGCAATAGTACTTACGTAGAACGCATTTTTTGAAGTTTCACTTCAATACAACTGACAGACTAGAACTAAGGGGATATGTAGTGTGAACAAGAAAAAAATTCAAATGACAGTACACAAGACATTTTCAACGTTTCGAGCCGTTAAGTCTTTGTTAAAAAATGACGTATACATATTAAGAGTACTCATGCTTTATCTACGTACCCACGCCACTAAACACGATACAACAATTAACACTACGTAAACCCGTACACATTTTAGAAGACTGGGTGGTTGATGAGTATTCAATCAATATCAATCAATAAACTCGTAACCCTTCAGAGTCGAATGGCTGCTGGAACAGAAGGCAGAGCACTTATGGGAATGCCCCACGTGCTGTGAGGCCAGTTTTATAATCAAGAATGGTACCACATTGGATGCTTCAGCACACATAGTCATCCAGCGAATTCTATCCTCAGCGATGCGGATGAGTGTGGAGATGTCTCGTCCTGTTCTCCCTTCTTCCCCCTTCGACAGTTCCCTGCAGTATAGTTTTTTGACAAGGAATCATGTCTACATACATGTCCAAACCATGCTAGTTTTCGTTGTTTCACTATTGAAAGCAATGGTTCTTGTACACCTCCATACATCTCTACTTTCTTACGTATACATTGGTCTTATATTCCCTATAGGAAATTCGTAGAATTCGCCTTTAGCATTTATACTAGAATGCCTGTAATCGTCTCGCCATGTCCGCAGTCAGTGTCCAACTCTCACAAACATACATCACAACAAAAAGCACCAGTGACTTGTACATTTTGACTTTCACTCTAACACTGGTATTGCTTTTTCAATACAACGTTAGCCTTGACAAGGACACTAAAGCCATCTCCAGCCTTATTTTTAGTTCTACTTTACATTTTCCATTGTTGCATGTGCTGGATACGAGGTATTTGAAGGTATTCACCACCTTAAGCTTATATCCATTCATCATGGTGTTAGTCTGATTTTCTGTGTCTCTGCTGTTAACCAAAATGTTGCTCTTTTCTGTATTGATTTCTTTTCCGTACTTGCTGGTAACTGTTTCCAACTTTGCTGTTAACTCATGTAATGCTTGTTCTGACCCAGCTATAAGATCAATATCATTAGCGAAACGCAAGTTGCAAATAGGGCGACATCCGATCGATATAGACGTGTTGTAATCATGTAATGTATCCTGTATGATGTGTTCTATGTATATGTTGAAAAGTACTGGAAACATTATACATCCTTGTCGAACTCGCACATTTGTTTTGAAGAACTCTCCAGTATATATCCAGGATGTACATTGTAGGATGCCAAACCAAGATTTCAATATTAACTCACGAACTATTACTTGTTTCAGACCATACATGCTGATTTTTCCACAATATGTTTAGACAAAACAGACTTTGATATATCTAATTATCTTCAACCCAGACAGACTTTGATATATCTAATTTTTCTTCAAACCAGACAGACTATTCCCAGTGTGTTTTCAAACCAGACAGATTTTCATATTTAATTTACAACTGTCTATTGTCTTTTCCCATGTGATTTGTTATTCACTGTTGCCGTTAAGCGTAGGGGTGATTGGGGTTCGAGTTTGTGTTCCAAGGCCACATGTGTCGCCTCAGTTGTGCTATGACCGTGTTTGCTCATGTCTCTGGCGTTTTCTATCCATCATTTCCGTGGTCTTCCTCTGGCTTTGTACCCTGATGTCATTTGGTTATATGCCTGTACGGGCAACTTGTCGTGACGCATTCTCATAATGTGGCTAAACCAAGTGATCTTTTGCCTTTCTGTGTATTATGTGCAAGGTGTTAGACCTATTCTTTCCCTGATGTACTTTCATTTACTTTACTTTGTCTTTTAATGTCAGATGTTCTCTTTCAGTCTACTTGAGATTGCCCGTGGTAATCTCAATCAATCAAGTGCCATGCCGACTGGCGTAGACGATCATGTTTCTCCATGACTCTCTGTCTCTTGTGTTTTCAATAAGCTCGGTTGGTGAGCTTCTACCGTGCCACGATACAAGCCCATCTAGTAACTTTTCTCTTTGTCGACCTCTATCTCTTCTCCCTTTGATCTTTCCAGTGGTTATTAAGTGTTCAAGCTGTGTTCTTCTCAGCACATGCCCTAGAAACCTTGACTGTCTGCCTCTAATGTTTGATATGATTGATCTTTTTACGCCAGCATCAATGAGAACCTCTGCATTAGTTTTCTTGGCTGTCCATGGTATTTTCATCATTCTTCTCAGAAACCACATTTCTGTAGCCTCCAATTCACTTTGAATTTTCTTGTTTATAGTCCATGCTTCACATCCATAAAAAAGAATTGGTTCGATATAACATCTCAGCACCCGAATTCGGGTCTGCATTGAGATAGACTTCCATTGCAAGTAATGGTTCTCATTTTTTGGAATGCTGATTTGGCTTGTGCTGTTCTGCTCTTTATCTCACTTGAGCATCTACCTTCTGATGTTAACAGAGTGCCAAGATATTTCACTTTTTCAACTTGTGCTAATTTTGTGTTATTAATTATTATGTTGCATCTTGGTGGTGTACACGGTAATCTACTAAAACGTAAATATGAGAAAGAGTAGAAAACCTAGAAAACCAAATGCAGCCAAAATTGGCAGGAGATACTGCACCGAAACTATTTACAAGTAGGTAAAAACGGAACACATGGTAGGAAGTTGTAGAGTGCGTAAAGCAAATTCGCATGTTAAGATGTTAACTATTTACAAAATAGAATGCTTCAAATTTTCAACCAAAATTTCTATATCGAGAGCAAATATACAATATTGGTATCTACACAAACCAGCAGCAAATTTGTTTTCAAGTTATTTAGTCAGTTTTAGGAACTGTAAAGTGTATACGGTCATGTTTACGGTTATTAGTTACAGCCAAAAGATAGTGGCTAGCGGTAGTGAAGACCTTGCGAGCATAATCAAAAACAAGCCTTAATATTCCATGATTTTGAGTTTTTCTGTGCTCCTCATTGAACAATATATATATATATATATATATATGCTTGTTTGTTTCATTGAGAACCCCAGGAATTGTGTGCGATTTAGCTATTACTGCCTGTGTGCAGTGGGGTGGTTTTTCTGAGCTTTCTTTCATACCCAGCAGACTTCAGATTTCGGCTTAGTGCAATGCCTATAAAAGGAGTCTTCTACTCAGAGGAGGCCTATAATTGTATAGATGGCATGCTACAAAACTTCTATAAGATAACCTCAATATAACGTCATGTCATCTACTAAGATTTTCTGTTGCATGGGTGGTTTGTCTAGTGGGCCATTGGTGATAGGCCGACCATCGAAACGCACGGAAATAATCTCAGACATGATGTATGACGGTTTGTTGTCATTCTTCTTCTGTGCGTGTCAAAAATAGATAAGAATTGTTTTTCATGAAAATGATTGCTCCAATAGATAAGGGGACAGAGGATGTGGTTTGAAGGGTTGACACCCGCCCCCCTTGAAAATTGTAATAGGATTGCTTGTACTAGGGATAAAGAACAAATATTGGGTGACCACCTCCTCCATTTTTTTTTAATTCCCCACAAAAATAAAAATATCCCACAAATACGCCATAATTATTTCATTTAGGTAAACCCGTACACGTTGTCGGAGACGTCCTGGCGGTCCTAAATAGGATATGCTACAAACGTCATCTGTGTGGAGCGCGTGGCCGTGTGGTTAGAATATCGTTCTAAGAACCTTGAGGTCCTGGGATCTCAGGTTTGGGACAGGATTTTTTCTTTCGGAGGTACAATCAAAATCCTTCCTGTACATGTCGCGGCGTGTGTTATGGCAAAGGGACCTTTATTTCCACAGCTCATAAAAAACTCACAACATAACTTCACAGGAAAAATACAGTAACGAAAGTTGTTTTTTTAAATAATCTCCTATTGCTATAATGTTATATGTTCAGTGCCTCAATAATGTTATTTTATAATCGTGCCTCTGTCTCTTCTTATGTGAGATACTCCAGCTAGCGGTTTCGTCTCTCTCTCTTTCCATCCGTTTCTCCTTGAAAAGCAGACAACATAACTTAGAAAAAGCGTATGTATATGATGACGGCACATGCAGGGTGTTTTATTATTTTTAAATTGTATTTGATTTTTGAATATGTGTTTTGCTTCAGTCTGGGCTGTACTTAAATTACAGTTCCGTCTCGGGCCATCAGAGATATGCATGTGTAAAGAGTGTCCTTACATATAAACACGGGGCTGAACAGGAGAAAGTTATGGGATGATGCTCTGAATATGAATAGCGTCGTCTAAGCAATTTCTAGTGCTTATTTGTAATATCTTATCGATTCTTTTCTATCCATCAATCTATTTGCTAAACCCTTTGTTGCCTTTCAGCGTCAGGGGTAGAAGAGTTTTCTGGAGATGGCCCTCGTGTGTGCTGAGTATATTGTGGAGTTTGTCGCCTCTTATTTCAGTGGTCCATTGTTTTGTTGGTCTGGTTTCACTGTATATGTGTAGCATAGTTTGCTGTGGTATGCTTTCTGATGGCAGTATGCTGATGTGTGCAAACCATTTGATCTATTGTCACTTAATATATTCCAAGATTTGGGTGGTGCCGGTTCTCTGTCTGATGTCCTCAAAAATCTGTGTCTTAGCGATATTCCTAGAATTCTGCGTAAGCATGCCATTTCACCTGTCACTAGTTTACGTTTGTCTTGTGCTGTTGTTGTCCATGTTTGGCAGTGGTAGCACATCCGTGGCATAATAATCGTTTTGAATAGTGTTATTTTGGTGTTTAAATCTACATTTTTGTTTCTGAAAATTGGTGTCACTTGCCCTAGGGTTTGGTATGCTTTACTACATCTGATGTGTATTTATTTGCTGCTATTGCCGTTTGTTGTTATATTGCTTCCTAGGTCTGTGAATTCTGTCACTTGTTTAAGTCTGTTGTTTCCTATATATATATATATATATATATATATATATATATATATATATATATATATATATACGAGGCGTGTTCAAATGAAAACGGGACTTGTGGATTTATTTAAAAAGTATCATACGCAATTTAATATTTTCAACGGAATTGAACAAAGCAACCACTTGTGAATAAGAATGCACCTGGGTTCATCAGAAAAAATCTCCGTATGCATTTAGGCAAGCATCCCACTGTTTAGGTAGACGTCGAATGCCGTCCGAGAAAAAGTTGCGTGGCTGTTCTCTGAACCATGTGGTCACCGCTGTCTTCACGTCTGCGTCGCTGTTGAATCGCTGTCCCTTTAGTGCTTTCTTCAACGGTCCGAACAAATGGAAATCACACGGGGATAAATCTGGACTATAGGCTGGGTGATGAAGAACTTCCCAATTCTTCTTTGCCAATGTTTCCTGCACAATTTTTGCGACGTGCGGACGAGCGTTGTCGTGGAGAAGAATCACACCTTGAGAAGGTCTGCCTGGTCGCTTAGCCTTGATGGCCTTATGCAGCTTGTCTAAAGTGTCTTTATAATGGGCGGCATTGATGTTGACACCAGGTTCCTTAAAATCAGTCAACAAAAGCCCTTCATGGTCAAAAAATGCAGTCACCATAACCTTCCCAGCAGAAACCTCCGTCTTTAAACATACGCACCCACTCCATCACTCTGGTCCTCGACAAACATTTGTCACCATATGCTGCCTTCATTCTCCGATGAATGTCTACTGCTTGACATCCTTCAAATGAAAGAAACTGGATCACAGCACGCTGATTCACTTTGGATGGGTTCGGAATCACACCCGCCATATTGTTAACAGTCTTCTGCAGCACATATGCATGCTGGGAAGATGAACACGTGACCGTATGTAAATTATTGGATACTCATTACTAGTGCAAAATGTCATCAATATCAGTGCGCTCTATCACGCGTGGTGTAACAAGTCCCGTTTTCATTTGAACACGCCTCGTATATATATATATATATATATATATATATATATATATATATATATATATATATATATATATTGGTGTTTCTTTCTGTTCATCGTATCTTCATTACTTCAGTCTTTTCTATAGTTATCTTCATATTAAAGTTTACTTGAGAAAACTTTCCATTTTACTACGAGACATTGTGTTCTCACTGACGGTTTTCTAATCCTGTCTCAGTGTTGTATCAGGAAATTCACACGGCTACACCATGATCTCTTACTAAAACATACAGAAAGAAACCACATATTCCATGCGAATAGTCCCGAAACATTGAACTGGATTTCCATTTGTGGTCACAAGAAATCATTTGTGGTCACAAGAAATCATTTGTGGTCACAAGAAATCATTTGTGGTCACAAGAAATCATTTGTGGTCACAAGAAATCATTTATGGTCACAAGAAATCATTTGTGGTCACAAGAAATTATTTGTGGTCACAAGAAATCATTTGCTTCTTGCAGACGGTCATGCTGTAGTCATAGACAAACTAAAGACACACTACATGGCTTTTGTTAACAGATCAAATAACTTATTATATGTTACACTTTCTGAAATGACTTTTATGCAAATTAACCACGGGGTGGGGGGCAATTTGATTGTTTAATGAGGCAATTTTATTCTTCAGGGGGTTGGAGGGGGCAATTCAGGGAGAGAAATATAATTGTTGAATATTTTTTAAATGTCTATGTTACATAGTAGTGGGGATGGGATCATACACATTTTATAAATACTTAGGTGGGGCATGGTAAAAAAAAGGTTGGGAA
Organism: Meghimatium bilineatum; assembly: GCA_034231615.1. NCBI lineage: Eukaryota > Metazoa > Mollusca > Gastropoda > Stylommatophora > Philomycidae > Meghimatium > Meghimatium bilineatum. The sequence goes on from CM067304.1 coordinate 35,454,790, forward strand.
ACACATCTAGGTACATGTGTTTATTTGCCGGTTCTCTTCACCGATTGGTCTAAAATGGACTTACTCGTTGGTTATGCGTAATGATATTTTTATTTTGACTCAAAACAACAAATGATGATGTATGAAAATTGCATATTTCTTGTTGATCTGATTAGAAAGGGGAGAACACTGGGACTACGTATAGTATAGCTCAGGGCTATTCAACTATATTTGCTCGGGGCCAAAATGTACAAAATGGGGATCATCACGGGTAAGATTTATAACAAACACATTGAATGATTTTATACCGCCGAACACGGATGTGTTGGGCCATTTGGCGCAAATAAAACGGCAACACAACGCATTTCCATTCTCTGAACTATATTCAACTGGAAATCTTGTAGGACCATTGTCCTGTTGCAAGAGAAATCCAGCGGGAGTTTGAGAATGAACGCTGTAGAAGAATGATTTTATACATTTAATCTTTTTATAACTTTATTTCACTGTTTTAGCAATGATCCGCTGGCTACTTATTAAGCCTTCGCGGGCTCGATATGGCCCGCAAGCCGCCAATTGAATAGCTCTGGTATAGATTGTAGATGAAAGGTTAAACACAAGCTTCTTGTTCCACAGGAAGCAAGTTTTTGCTAGTGTAATATGGCGAGACGTTCCCATCGCTGAGTAGGTCCGACGTAATAGCGCTGTCGGGTTACGTATGTGTATGGCCTTTTGCTTCTTGCAGACGATCATTAAGCGAAAAGACGCAGTCTTGTGAAAATTTTCTCAGCAATTGGGACTTTTCAAGCGATCATGTCACAGCAACAGAACATTTTTGTTTGCGTCTTTCCCTTTTTTTCCGTTCATATCTTTAAACATATTATTTCTGAATAATATTGCTTCCGTATGCAGGTTATACCTCCAGACAGCCCGACAGGTTATACCTCCCGACAGCCCGACAGGTTATACCTCCAGACAGCCCGACAGGTTATACGCCCAGACAGCCCAACAGGTTATACGCCTATATGAAAAAAGATCATTATCGTCTGTACTATGTCAAGAAGGCCGTTATTCCTTCAAAGTTTGTCATGTTGACCACTTCACGGCCAAATTTAAAATATCACTTGACATGAAATTTATGTTTTGACTATTTTTGTGTTTTTTAGTCAATTGTTAAATGTATTTATTTGTACATATTTTCTTGTGATGAACATATGTGAAAGGTTTGGTCAAACCATCAAATAATGTTAATGGTAGAATTGATTCCTTTGTAACTGATGTCAAAATACAACCAATAAACGGAATGCAGCTTAATTCCCTTAATGCTGTTATTAGAATTAGAGTTTAATTGTATTTCACTGAATTTAAGCTCGATTTATTATGTTTCAATCTGTTGCTGTGCACAGCTTATGAATTTTACCATATTTTGATCACATTTTGCCTGAAATATAGCCATCCACAGTTCCAACCATCTGGCAATACAGCATTATCTCCGAATTCACAGTTTATGTAATATAAACTGAATTCAGAGAGGTTGAAAGATTAGTAGGATCAAGTTAGGTAGGGCAAGTGATGAGGTATAGATGATAAACCTAGAAACCTATACCTAGATTTATATCATAATAATATTGTGAGGAACAACTCGAGAATTGTGTTATGTTCAGGAAAAGAAGCGGTAATGTGATGTATGAACCGAATTCAAATGCTAATGGTACAGAAAAAGTTAGTGAATCGAGACAGATCAGTATCAAGGAAACTAATGTAATTGATTCTAATATCGTAGTCGATGTATCATTTGATACCTTTGATACAACTCACATGTGTTACCATTGATACGGCTCACATATTACCGTAACTAGTGTATCGATTACCCGACTCTCACTGTTTTGTGTTTTGCATCATTTACCTAAAATTCGATGTGTAGTTTGTGATTAGGAAGCCATTACTTCATTCTCTCCACCCATTTAGTATTCATTTTCACTGTATTCTGCTGACCTGTTGTTAAAATGTGAATGCAATACCAACGGAATAATCATTTTTGCATGGTTCGCCCCTTTAATGTGCAGTTTTACTCGAATCCCACTTCTTTTATAACTGTAATGTGACCTCACCGCCAGCATCTCTAAACAGTGATACTGACTTTTTCCGTATTTTCATTGGTCGGTTTTTGTTGCGCAGCATAATGACTGCGGTTCTCTGCAGCTGCTGCACCACTCTTGATTCTGCAACGTCAGTCGGATGTTTTGTGTTAGATTCCCCCATTAATGTGTGCTTAATGTTAAAGTGAGTCAGTGGTGTTTTAAGAGTGTCTTTAAAACGTCTCTTCTGTGCTCCGGACTTGCGAGTCTTTAAAACGTCTCTTCTGTGCTCCGGACTTGCGAGAGACAGTCTTGAGTTTCCATATAGCACCTTTTTTTTCGCCGACGATGATCTTTCACGCTGACCAGGTTCTGCCGAATGTCTCGGTGCCTTCATTAACATTATGTTTGTGTTTACAGATTTAGATTTCATCAGTACCTGTAACATAGATAGAAAGGACATCAGACTGATTCGAAATATATATTGGGAATAAACTGCACCCATAAAGTGTGAAAACAGCTACTCACCATACATAGAAATATAAAGAGGGATAAGACAGGGCTGTATTTTATCACACATATTTTCACACATTTTATTAGAAATAAAGATTAAAGAAAATAAAGATCAAGCAAATAATATATTTTGGACATATTAAAAATCATGACACCTTGTTTAAGACCTTACTTGAGGTTAAAGTCGAGGGTAGGCGAACAAGAGGTAGGCAGAGATGCAAGTGGGAGGAGAGTAAAATCACGAGATGAACAGGTTACAGTTTAGCAGAGTGCACCACAAAGACAATAGACGGGATGTTGGAGGGTCTGTTGTAGCCAACTTTCATTGCGGAGACAGCACTTAATGATGATCTCTAAAGCAGTGGTGAGCAACCTTTTTGAGTCGACGGTTGGATTGATCACTTTTGCGTGCATGGAGCCATAACTTTTTTTTTTTTAAATTGTAGTTTTTTATATCTTCAAGTAATCTTTTCTGTTCTGGTCCAGGACGTGAACTACCTTTAGAGAAACCTGGCGAGCCAGAACAGACAAATGTCTTTGCGGGCCATATTTTGCTTACCACAGCTCTAACTTTATTCTTTCTTGTTGTCATGTGGCATATTCTTTCCAGAACGTTGTCTTCCCAATGAACTGTCTGAACCCTTCTCTGCCTTGGGCATGAGGCTTGCATTTTAAACCACGCATTCATCTTATTTCTATCTCTTCGCTTTATACACCATTGTGCCTTGCAGCGTCAAGGCTAGAATAGTTCTCTGGAAATGGCTTTTTGTGTTCAATCATATATGTTTGTTTTCGTTGACTTTTTCATTTCTGTAGATCCATCGTTTGCAAGGTCTGCCCCTGGCTTTGTATCCACTGTGTCTATATAGTAATGCTTTTTTGAGTGGCACTGTCTGGTGATAGTCTGGGAAGCATGTGATACCCACTTAATCTATTATCTTCTGATTTAATCTAGAATTGACATTGTGTTTTTTTTAGTCTTCTGATGTTTTCGTTTTTGACTGCGTCTCTTATTGTTACTCCGAGGATTCGACGTAAACAAGTCATTTCTGTTTTTCTTTTGGATTCTGTTGCTAGTGTCCACATTTGACTTTGGTAGTATAGTGATGGCATGATGATCGTTGTATATAGTACAGTTCTGGTGTTCATTCGCACATGAATGAACCAATGAATAAATGAATGAATGAATGAATGAACCAATGAATGAATGAATGAATGAACCAATGAATGAATGAATGAATGAATGAATGAATGAATGAATGAATGAATGATCCCGCAACCCATCTGGGTCGTAGTAGTACCACATTGGATGTGTCAGCACACAGAGTCATCCAGCAATTAGTATCTTCAATGATGCGGAGGAGTGAGGAAAAATCTTGACCTGTCCATTTATTGATGTTGTCCATCCATCTTTTATATGCCTTCCTCTGCTTCTCCTCCTTCCACGGTTCCCTGAAGTATTATTTTTGACACGGAATCATGTCTGCATACATGTCCAAACAATGTTAGTTTTCGTCGTTTCCTTATTGAAAGCAATGGTTGTACACATGCATACATCTTTACTTTATTTCTTACGAACAAATTTGTCTTATGTTCCGTTCCCTACAGGGGATTCTAGAATTCGTCTGTACCATTTGTACTCGAAAGCCTGTAATCTCTCTCCATATCTGCAATGAGTGTCCAACTCTCACTACCATACAGCACAACAGAAAGCACCATCGACTTATAGTTTGACTTTCACTCCAACACTTATGTATGTATGATGATTATACATTGTAGTCACACATGATGATATTCGTCCGTCGTAATCGACGATTACCAAAAACTCAATCATAATAATAATAACAATAAGTAATAAAAAATAATAAAGTTTATAGTGGGTTTTTAAATGACTAACAAGTCCAATGCGCGCACAAAATGTTCTTCTACAGAATTGACAACTGTAGAGGGTGTAACACATACATACATACATACATCATAGTCACACATACATCAGTGTTGGAGTGAAAGTCATGGTGATTTATAAATTTGTTTTTGAAAATGCCCCATGATCCAGTATGCTATGCCGCATTTATGTTGGATTTCTTTGATGTTTTTCCCTTCCGATGATATGATTCTTCCAGAGTAAATGAATTCTTTCACCTGTTTAAGTTGTTGATCATCGTTTAGAGTAGTGGTGTTTCTGTCTATTTTTGCGATTGACATGACCTCAATTTTTGTTTCTGTGTTTATCTTCATGTTAAAGTCCCTACATGTTGTGTGGAGTCTATCTACATATTGTTGTAGTTGTTCTTTTGTTGTTGATATTATTGTTTGAACGTCTGTAAAAAGAAGTTCGCTCAGGAGGTTGTTTAGGATGTCTTCTTCCTTAGTGTCGGCAAGTTTACAAATGCTATCGATATATATGATGAATAACAAAGGAGATAGAACACATCCTTGTCGCACTCCGGAATGTATGTGGAATTTATCTGAAACCCCAACACTCGTTATAATTACATATTGACTACCTGTTTAACTGCTTCTACACAAATTATTCTAACTTGCTATTATATCTTTCCTTTTTCACTTCTCACTTTCTTCTGCCTACTTTCCCCTCCTCATTTGCCACTATCTTCTCCCCATGCCTTCTTCTCTCCTGTCGTGCTACTTCATATTTGCTCCCTCCATTGTCTATCTGCTATTGTCCTCCTCTCCTCCTTATTATAACCCTATTTGTCTCCATGTAAGATTTGTTTTATTGTGGTCGTTTGTTTTTCTTGATGAAGGTTTTTTAGTCGAAACGTCGTCTGTTCCTGTATCTCGTAGTTAGGTTGTTTTATGTTTTATTTTGGTAATAGATCTACCTATTTGTGTTTAGTAACCAGCACTCTGGCAATTTCAAAGTGTTTATATAATATATGTATCTTTTTCATGATATTCTAAGTATCTTTCTGTAGCATTTCATCTCAAAGACGTTGATCTTCTTTGCCGCTGTTTTACTTATGTTTCAGGGGTAGGATTCTTTCTAGCTGTGTAAAATATATCTATGATGTTGAATAGATACCCTCAGATTTTGTGTTAGGAATATTGTAGTGAAGCTGTATATGTAAAGTCAAGTGAGGAATATTGTAGTGAAGCTGTGTATGTAAAGTCAAGTGAGGAATATTGCAGTGAAGCTGTGTATGTAAAGTCAAGTGAGGAATATTGCAGTGAAGCTGTGTATGTAAAGTCAAGTGTTCCAATCTTCCATATCATCATCATCATCAAATCCATAACTCCTAAGGGTCGTAAGAGTGTTACTCTGGAAACATAAACACAAACATTTCGCCATTCCTCTCTTTTCTCAGTTCCATATGCGTGTAGTAGAATAGGGTGTTATGTATGTATTTCTCATTGACCAATGGCATACCTAGAGATCATGTGACCAGCATCACAATCGCTAACTGCATTATTCCAGAAGAGCTGGTGGGGATTTAGTCATATTTCCGGTTGGGTTGGAAATTGAATCATGAATCACCCATGACTATCTGCAGTATAGATAACCTTAACTGCAGAAAGTAAACAAGATTTCCTTCGGTATGTTTTTTCTTATTGTCTTGGTATGCTTTGGTCACTATTTATATACTTGGAGCCGCCCGCCAAAAATAGCCAAGACCAACCAATGAAATGCACAGAAATAATTAATATACCGAAAAACCAGCCTTCAAGGTCATGAGATCACACGTCTGTAGTACTCTACCGAGGGTCGTCGATCACCTGATTAGGAAGCCAGTTCACTAACGACTGAGCTACCGCTATCTAAACTGTTTAACATATGGAAAATTAATGATAGAAAAAAATGGTTAAAATGCAGCTTATTTTGTAATGAACACAAATACACAGAATCGACTTTTCTTTGTGCCGTATTTTGATAAAGGCCTTCGGGGATTATATGTGTATGTGTTTATTTGTAAATCTGCCTTCCCGTTTTGAAGTGAGTCTCTCTAACCTTGTGGAGATATGATCATACTTGATATAGATCTCTCCCTAGAGTAATTCTAAATCTACATTGATTCTCTCACAAACTTTAATAGTGGTTCCATTTCTAATAATTCTAACTCAGTAAACCGATTCTCTTGAACTTTATAGCAAAAAAACTAAATTAATTTTATTACCATACCCTTTTTAAACCCGTAAACAGATTCTGTCTAACGTTATTTCTTTTTATCTTGTATCAAACACGTTAACACACACAATATTTTGGATGCTTTAGTTTTCATTCTTCTTTCTGTATATAATTGATCTCTTGATTCCAAAATTCCAAACATTAACTTTAGTTTTGAGATACAGAAATACATGCACTCACACTTTGTGTGTGCGTGTGTATATGATGTATATATATATATATATATACACTTGATAGTTACATTCTTGATATAGTTGATAGGTATATATGATAGTTGGCATATACCTGATATATATATATACGAGCATATCAGCAGAAGTTAAAGGTTATGAAGGAAAACACTGGTTTTTTTTTGTTTGGAATCCACAGATTAAAATAATATCCAGCAACAGAAACAATGATTGAGCTTGACAATCCCATCAACCATAGAAAAAATAGCCTTCTAAATGAATCATTTGACTATTCCCGTGATTTTCATTCAGCGCTATGATGATTCTTTGTGTGACAGCCAATGAACATAAAGGGAATATTCAGCCATTTTAGAAGGCTTGTTTTCGCAGTAACTAACAGGTCTGATACTTTCGAGGGTAACAGCTTGATATACCCAAAAGTATGTTTCCCCAGTGTTATAAAGTATTTTTAAGCAATAACATAAATAAAAAGGTAGACAAGAAATCAAATATAAACAAATTTTAAAAATTAAAGCTTCCCTAACTAGCTAATGAATTTAAAACGTGAGCAGAAGTCATCCGTGAAGATGACAAAAATATAACAAAAAACAGTAGAGACGTTGACATGAGATGCAGAAGAAATTTCAGGATAATTAAATACAAGAAACATGCACAATATCAGAAGAAAGCCAGCAGAGAAATATATATAAATACTCAAATGAACTTATCAAAGAGAAAACACAATGCAATTAGTTAATTCAAAGGAAATCAACATTTCGAATAACTTTTATCTAAGAGAACATTTAAATATCCATATAGAGAACACACACAAAAAATAAACAAATCAAAGAGTTCAAGTACCTAGGAAGTATCTTCACGACTCGATAGAGAGATAGAAACAAGATGTCAAAAGGCAAATGCTGTGAGATACCAGTTGTCACCTTTTCTATTGCACCCAAAAATCAACATGGAAGTAAACAAACAAATGATTAAGAGCATCTTTATACCAATATGCTACCATTGCCAGACTTGACAACTGACATCTACACATAAGAGAAAGATTGAAACTTGCGAAATTAAATGTCTAAGGAAAGCTATTGGAGTCACCAGATTCTACAAAATGCGCAGTGGGAACATCAAAAAGGTAATAGGTATAACGGCATGCATTGAATAAATAGAGAAATAACAAATAAAAAGGTTTGGACATCTTATGACGAGGAACAATCAACTTCCAATAAGAGCTTATAACAAGATGGAACCAGGATACAGAGTCAAGGGCTAGTCTAGGAAAAGATGGATAGACATCAAGACCATCCTGAATAAACATGACTACATTTCAACCTGGGTTTGAAACACATCTCCTTCACAAACACCCTACGCTCAACGGCAAGTGTGGAAGTTACAACACCACCTGGGGATAGACAATTTATCTAAGAAATGTTTAATATTCTGCAATTATAATTCTGCCTTTTCAACAGAATCAACGGAAAGCAGTTGAGGACTTAAGCCTCCCGTCCAATGCAAGAGACTAAGTGCGACTGTGAGATCACGCGTGTATGTCTATGGGACGCGATTTCGTAGCATTCTTTGCATTTGAATCAATCACGGACGTACATGTGTAATCTCGTAGTCCCAATAGAGGGGAGGCTGTAAAGTTAACTTTGGAAGACCAGGGTAAAGAAAACCCATAATCAAGTGTCGTCTCCGTATCGAAGTATCCTGAACCTTTTTTTATTGATGCAATAAATGCACTGCACTTGATGCACTGCAATAAATTGTTTTGTCCACTTCGTATTGTTTCCTTTCGACTTTTATCTCTTTTTACCTCTTGCTCACCGGTCTCCAACTGTACCTTTAATTTAGATCTTCAACAAAATATCATCAGCGAAACGCAAGTTGCAAATAGGGCGACCTTCGATCGATATAGACACAGAAAATACAATAAATCGCATTCAATAACAACAGTGAATTCAAAAACATTCAAAAACACAGAACTCATTCCAGCGGAAACCATCAAAACAAAAACATTTAATATAAGCTAATATAAAGAATTACATGATAAAGTATGGTAGAAAGAAAAACAACAACAAGTGGAAATAATATGTGGTCAATCTGCTTACGAATTGAGATTTACAGGATTGTAGAAATTACATCAGAATAATGCTATTATCAGTGCCAGTCCAAACAGAATAATTCTAGTTTGATTATGGGATGTCACAGACTAAGCAAATAGGAGAATGGAAATGTTTTCAAATGAACACATTTACTGTCCGGATAACAAACACATACAATAGCAGAACAAAGTTTACAATGGAAATCATCACTATTTATACCGGGTGTCTATAAAGTCATCGTGCACTCAATTTACAGTGCTGGTGACACTACATTACATTATTTTTGGGTATTTACTGCAGCTCTGTGTGACATCAATGACAATATAATTTACAAACAAATACTACTGCTCGTGTCTTCTTCTTCTTCTGCGTTCAGCATCTGTGGTCATGCTATGTTGTCAGGCCTGTCGTCAAGACGAAGTCCACTGTCTTCTCCAGGTCAGAGCGGCCCATAGCTTTTTCATCAAGTCTGTATCCTCTGGCCAGGTCTGCTGTCTCTGACCTTTGTATGTTGGGCAGTCCTGAAGTATGTGTTCCGGGGTCTGGGTTCCGGATCCACTTGGGCATTCATCTGTGTATGAGATCCTCAATCGGTAACGGTGACCCAACAGTCTGCAGTGGCCTGTTCTAAGGCGAAATATTGTGGTCTGTTGATATCTTTGGATGAGATGTATTGCATCATGTTCGTATTCCTCTCCCATTTGTTTCTTCCACGTTGCTGTGTATGTGTTGTGGATTGTTGATTTTGCTTCTCCGTAAGACAGTGGGTGTCTGTGTTGCTCCATTTCGCTTCCTGCCTTTGACAGAGCATCCGCTTTCTCATTTCCCATTACTGCTCGTGTCAATCGTATATTGGGTAAATGACTCGTAGCATAACATAGTTATTTTGTTGGTCATTGAATAACAGTTAACCTTGCAGTTAACAGCAATCTGCTGAATCAAGCTGTACACGGGACCATGAAAATACACAACTTTCAATGACTTCATATTGAACATATTCATTTGTTTTCAAATTCAGTGCACATCAACTTTATAAACACCCTATATTTTATGTACAATTTTCTCTTACGTTCTTTGGCCATTGTCCATGTCAGGCGTTGGTAGAAGAATGTTGGTATAAAGATTATATTTGTAATCTGACTTTTTGATTTTATGTAAATAACTGATTTATAGAATAACAGAAAAACAGAATTATAAAATGCTACATCTATTCCATATTAATGTATGGCTCAGAAACATGGACACTAAATAAACAATTAGAAGACAAAATTGATGCCTATGAGATGTGGGTATATAGAAGAATAGGGAAAACATCATGGCAAGAGAAGAAAACAAATAAAGAGGTGCTAAAAACACTTAATATGAAGAAAGAACTACTAAGAGAAATAAAGATCAGGCAAATAAAATACTTTGGACACATTAAAAGACATGACACCTTATTGAAGACCTTACTTGAGGGTAAAGTCAAAGGGAAGCGAGCAAGAGGTAGGCAGAGATACAAGTGGGAGAGTAACATCACACGATTGACAGGTTACAGTCTAGCAGAGTGCACCACTAAGACAAGAGACAGGAAATGTTGGAGATACGTTGCAGCCAACCTTCATTGCGGAGACGGCACTTAATGATGATGATGAAATAACTGATTGTTTCATAATTGATGATAGTTGGCACATACCTTTGTTGGCACAAGCAATAGTTTGTACAGTAATTATATAGATCCATGGATTAATTCACCATTTTCAATTGTATTTAATTTCTTTTGTTTTATCCAGCAATTATTCTTTTTAGTTATGTACAATTTATTTAAGGAAATGGGGATGGTTTTGGGTTCATCAGATCTCCTTTCTTACCCAGAGGACTCCACCTCTCAGTGGTCAGAAGACTCCACCTCTCAGTGGTCAGAAGATTCCAACTCTCAGTGGTCGGAAGACTCCAGCTCTCAGCGGTCAGAAGACTCCACCTCTCAGCTGTCAGAAGACTCCACTTCTCAGTGGTCGGAAGACTCCAGCTCTCAACGGTCAGAAGACTCCACCTCTCAGTTGTCAGAAGACTCCAACTCTCAGTTGTCAGAAGACTCCAACTCTCAGCTGTCAGAAGACTCCAACTCTCAGCTGTCAGAAGACTCCAACTCTCAGCTGTCAGAAGACTCCAACTTTCAGCTGTCAGAAGACTCCAACTCTCAGTGGTCAGAAGACTCCAGCTCTCAACGGTCAGAAGACTCCAGCTCTCAACGGTCAGAAGACTCCACTTCTGGGTCATATTGGTCATATTATTAGGCTTGATTTCCCATTAGCCATAGGGCATTTTTATACTGAGGATGATCATGCTTTATATGTTTATGTAGAAGGTATGTCCGCCATTTGAAATGCGAACATTCAATACAACACCAGTCTTCAACTATCTCATTTTGGTCTACTTTTGAAGCACACAGTCCATATGATTAAGTGTCTTTGATGCAGCCAAATGCGTAAGTTTAGTTTATGGTGAAACCAGGAAACTGGTTGGTGATGTTTTACTAATCCCGGGACACACACATGATAACACACGTGAATCGACGTTTTGACACAAAAATGTCTTTATCAAGAGCACATTCACAATATAACAAACGATAAGGAGTATCTCGCTATTCTTGTGGATGGCAACGTGATGAGAAGAGTCCTGGCTGAATTAATTAGAGCAGTCATGGATACACTACAAAAGGATAAAGTGGTTGCTGGAAATAATAATGTTTACGTTCAGAGAATTATAGAAATGGGAGTAACCAGGGAAGAGGGAAGAAAGTGCGTCCCCACTGAAAAAATCAGAACCAGCAACTGACTGGGGCGCCGAACTTATAGAATTTTAGATGGCTGACGCAATGACAAGCAGAGCATTTCTGACCATTTTTTACATTTCATTTTCATTTTAGGGCACACCTTATGTCCAATTTCATATCAACTGTGCAGCTGATATCAAATTAATAACCTTGTACAAAAGTTAATGTTTTACTGATGGTTCTAATTTCTGGGCAAACGTGTATAAAGGTCCAACGGGTCCCATTGGCAAATTTTCTTTCCTGATCCTGAATAAAGTTTCCTCGCCGAAGCCGGATGTGTCTGGCTATTGGGCAAATAAAACAGCGACACAGCGCATTTATTATCTCTGGACTACATCGTGCTGGAAATCTAATAGGACCATTGTCCTGCTACAAAAGAGATCCAGCGGGAGTTTGAGAATGAAAGCTCAAAGAGGGGAAGAAGAATACAGTTTCTACCAGAGGAGCTTGAATGGTCATATATGAAGTATTGGTGTTTTTCAGTTATTGGCATATTGTTTTGGGAGTGTTCTCCGTAGTTTTTATTTATTTCTGAACGTAGATACAGAACATTTTTTTAAAAAGGCAGAACTTTTGTTCAATATGATTATTTGATCACGTCAACAGACGAAATATTGTCAAATCAGCATGAGTTGTTTTCACAGATCCTTAATTTGGAAACTTCATATGAGATTAACACTGTAGAACAGGGTTGCAATATCGGCCGAATCTCTCAAAGTTACCATTTTTAATTTTAAACGCTAACTGGTCTATCCCATGAATTTATTTTGAAATTTTATTTTTTTACTTTTTTTTTACTAGACTTTTCTGAAAACATATCTAATTTCCCGTATTTTCTTGTTTAAATCTGGCTACAAACTGTGTGGCAGGTTCTTTTTTGGATACTAACTAATTTATAATCAATGTCTATTCTACTCGTGTATAAATATAGAATGAAGAGTGTATGTTACAAACAAGTATTTAATAATACGTTTTTGTCATGAAAGGTAAAAGTAGGATCCATGGCAGTAAACTGCCGTCATTCATTCATTCATTCATTCATTTATTCATTCATTTTCCTTTTGCGCTGAAGTTAGCGCATAGAGTAGAGGTCAGATCTCTCAAATTATGTCTGTTCAAAGCTATTCTGTGCTGTTCCTGAATAGTATGGATATTTATTGTTTTACTTTCTCTAAGTATTGTTCTCCTGAGTGTTTCTTTTGGTCTACCTCTTGCTATTTTACCTGTAGGTATCCATTCAAGAGATTGGTGGTGTATTCTGTTGATGTCTGCTCGTAGGACATGCCCGATGTAGGACCAACTGAATGAACTGACTTCTGTTACACAAATCGGTCTGGACTTTACGATGTTGATTAATACAACGATCAACGGAGTGACCCAGACTTGATTAGAGAAACACCCTCCATCAACAAACTCAGGAATGAAGATAACTCTTCGTGTACTAAGCCGCAACAACTATTAGGTTAGCGTGACCAGTTCTCTTCCTTGCTGTCTTTACCTCCCCTAACTCATGCGTCAAGTACTCGACGACTATGTATTATATTTATCGATGGTCACGCGACCAACCATGGTCATTCTCAAGTCGCTTCAACTACAGATCCTTCATACACAAGAGAGCCCCCATCCATACGCATTTACATCCATTCATTTTACCGCATCCATTTACAGCTGAGTCGACTGGAAGAATGGCATGAAAATCTTAGTGAAAGATTTGCTACTACATCAGACCTGATATAGCAAACAATATGAACGGAAATTTCCGTGATAGAAAAAAAAAGGACTGAATATTAGTTGAAGAAAAAATTTAACTGAAAATTTCGTTATTACATAGTGAAAAGTAAAACCTGTGATTTTACTATGCATACAAGTTTCAAGTAAAAACTCAAATAACATTAATAAGAACTAAAATGAAGATAACAATAACATATAGTTGTCTATGTGCAATTAATTGTCTATTGTCTTTTCCACGTTGGATGATAGTTTATTTATATTATTGCTGTTAATCGTAGGGGTGGGAGCCTCAGTTTCCGTTCCAACGCCAGATGTGTCACCTTGGTTGTATTCGAGTCCATGTTAGGTTTTCTTTGATGTTTTTAATCCACCGTTTTCGTAGTCTAACATTTGCTTTATGTCCTGCTATTGTTTTGTTATATGCTATTATTGGTATTTGATTTGACTTCCATTTGTATAAGGTGACCGAACTGTTTTATTTGCTGTTTCAGTGAATTAATGCTGATAATTGGAGAAAGGTAATACAAGTGTATAGAAAGAAGTTTAGCAGAAATCAAGCAGAACAGAGCAGGCAAAAATAATATTCAGAAAAATGAAAAATATATTGTGTAATTTGACCCTGTCATTAGAGGTGAGGAAGAGAGTTCTGCAGTGCTATATAACTCGTATACTAACATATGGATGCCATTCTTGGACAATAAATAAAGAAATTGGGAAATTAGAAGTAGTATAGATGTGGTTCATTCTTCTACAGAAGAATGCTTTGAATACCATGGAGTGCCAGAAACCTTATGTAGAAGTGTTACAGAGACAGAATGCGCCAATGTGAGAAAATATTAGACAGTTTAACAACCTGGCCCGGCAGGAAAACATCGATTCTGATACTTAATACTGAATAAAGAGAGCTGTGGAGAACCATGATCTCCTTCGCCAGCCGGCATGGCACCTGATGATGATAGAAAGGTAGTATTATTGAAAATGTATCTTTTCTTAGTAGTTTATACATATCCTTGATAAAGCCAAATTGTGGCAATTTTATTTAGCCCACAATTTTCTTTATCCATTTGTGGCTATACTCAGTTTAAACCATCTGGCAACCCTGCTATAGAAACTGACAGAAATGTAGAACAGGAAGGGGCGTATGGATGGGGTTCTCTTGTGTATGAAGCATCTGTAGTTGAAGCGTCTTGCGAATGACAATGTTTGATAACGTGACCATCGACAAATATATGACTCATATCTCAGATCAGGTCCGATTTTTTAATTGGATGCGTATCCTATTAAGGTGGTAACCATAAACACATCATTTTTTGGCTGATGTGATTTTCTAGGCAATATAAATACGGTTTCACCTTCAGTAGTTTGCCATTGCTTTCTGAACGGTCCAGATATACAATTGCCTGTGGCGGGGATCGAACTTGACGTCACAGACGTGCTCTGTACCATCCCGCCACAGAGCCGGATATCAGGATAGAGACATATATGTGACTTTTTCTGTTCATTTCAGCTACCGACACAAAGAATACTACTTACTTATTCAATGAACATACGGGTCAGCCGTGACCAGCGACAATATAAGACCTATTAGCTCATGAGAAAGCAGCCTTCTACAATGACACATTTGACTATTCCCGTGATTTTCATAGTAAATAGTGGTTTTCAAAGGGGAACAAAGTATAGTCATAATGACAAATTAAAATCCACTGTGTTTTTTTCCCTTCAAAACGCACAGATTAGAATAGCACCAACATGCAGTAATATTTTACGTTAACCGTGTGTTAGAACAAAATTATGGCATAAACCATACATTGGTCGCGCTGAGATCACATTTGTTAGTTTACTTTTTATGAATTGCATAAAAACTGAAGTTGCGTAGATAGTGGGGGGGGGGGGATCAAACTTGTGTGCATGCACGATTAAGACACTAAACAGTAACAATTAGAATAACAAACTAAGTAAATATTAAGAAGTAAAATAATCATCTCATTAAATATAATAATAATAATAATAATAATAATAATAATAATAATTAATAATAATAATAAATACTATAGTAACTTTTACGGTCATAGGCGTGCAACATCAGCATCAAAATTCAGCTGTAAACATCCCTATTCCTGGTCATAGAACAAGTGTGGAAAAACACTCCCTGGTCATTCATTAATGTTATCGAACCACAATTTTCTTTCTTTCTTTTCTTCTTTCACCCTCAACTGTTCACGTAGGGTAATCTGTGAACGTGAATGGTGTCTTGTTAAATTTCCAAACCACGGAAGCTTAATTAAGCCGTTGTCACTATGACGTTTTGGTTAGACTTAAATTAATGCAGTAGGAGGAGCAGATGATGAAGAGGGAGGAGCAGATGATGAAGAAGGAGGAGCAGATGATGAAGTGGGAGGAGCAGATGATGAAGAGGGAGGAACAGATGAAGAAGGAGGAGCAGATGATGAAGAGGGAGGAGCAGATGATGAAGAGGGAGAAGCAGATGATGAAGAGGGAGGAGCAGATGATGAAGAGGGAGGAGCAGATGATGAAGAGGGAGGAGCAGATGATGAAGAGGGAGGAGCAGATGATGAAGAGGGAGGAGCAGATGATGAAGAGGGAGGAGCAGATGATGAAGAAGGAGGAGCAGATGATGAAGAGGGAGGAGCAGATGATGAAGAGGGAGGAACAGATGATGAAGAGGGAGGAGCAGATGATGAAGAAGGAGGAGCAGATGATGAAGAAGGAGGAGCAGATGATGAAGAGGGAGGAGCAGATGAAGAGGGAGGAGCAGATGATGAAGAGGGAGGAGCAGATGATGAAGAGGGAGGAGCAGATGATGATGAAGAGGGAGGAGCAGATGATGAAGAGGGAGGAGCAGATGATGAAGAAGGAGGAGCAGATGATGAAGAGGGAGGAGCAGATGATGAAGAGGGAGGAACAGATGATGAAGAGGGAGGAGCAGATGATGAAGAAGGAGGAGCAGATGATGAAGAGGGAGGAGCAGATGATGAAGAGGGAGGAGCAGATGATGAAGAGGGAGGAGCAGATGATGAAGAGGGAGGAGCAGATGATGAAGAGGGAGGAGCAGATGATGAAGAGGGAGGAGCAGATGATGAAGAGGGAGGAGCAGATGATGAAGAAGGAGGAGCAGATGATGAAGAGGGAGGAGCAGATGATGAAGAGGGAGGAGCAGATGATGAAGAAGGAGGAGCAGATGATGAAGAAGGAGGAGCAGATGATGAAGAAGGAGGAGCAGATGATGAAGAAGGAGGAGCAGATGATGAAGAAGGAGGAGCAGATGATGAAGAAGGAGGAGCAGATGATGAAGAGGGAGGAGCAGATGATGAATGAGAATGAGAATAAAGGTAGTGTTGAATTATGAACCAGCGACATAGTATAAAGTTTCTCATAAGTGCTCAGCGGCGTATTTAGTGGTTAACCTTGTCTTCCGCAATGGTTCAGTAGCGATATCGCCATTCCTCGAATTTCCTATATCATGTGCTCTGGTACCCTACGTACTGGGTGCTTGGTGAGACAAGTAAGTAATTTTTAATTCAAACCACGAATAACATGTGGACTCGAAACACGAGTCTGCTGGTCGCAAGGAGAATGACTTAAGATTACACTATCGTTTCAGAAGAATGATACCAAAGGAGACAGAAGAGAGGAAGAGGGAGAAGAAGTATATGGAGGATGAGAAAAATAAGAGGAGGAAGGAGAAATAGAGGAGGAATGAAAAAGAGAAGGAAGGAGAAAAAGAGGAGAAAGGAGAAAAAGAAAAGGAAGGACAAGTAGAAGACGAAGAAGAAGGGAGAGAACAAGAAAAAAATGCCGAGAAGAAGAAGAAAGTCATGAGGGAATAGTAGCAGGTTTTGCCAGAAACTAGATGTGAGATAATCATGATGTAATAACGAAATAGAGAAATAGAATGAGGAAACAGAATGAATCAATTGAAGAGATATTGAGTGCAAAATAATTGGAGAAAAATAAGACCCTTAGGTTTGAAGCGGTTGAGAAAGTATCCAATAAATTAGGTGTAAAAGAAGTCCCTCTGAAGGATAAAGATAAAAAAAATCTTGGGCGAGCTTGCTAGCCACTTTTGGCCCCCCTGGCGTTTCATCTTATTAAAGCGGCTTTCCCTCACGTCTCTCCCATCAGACATCGGATGACGGCCCGGGCCGTCAACATTTCTCTGGCTGTTATTCTATATTCTAGACCTGACAAACTCAGATCTATTAGTCATAATCTTCAATTACAGCCCAGTGTATGCTTTTATCTTTTGTAGCATACTTCAATTTTTTAAATTTTATTTAATCACGCACTGTGTTCTGTATTTCCATTTTTTCTGTCAACGAATCACGATTATCCTACATTTTGTGTTGATGTAGTTTGATTAGATTTATAAATAATATTTGAATGATATCATCTGTATGAAGCTGATTTGAAACGATTGAATGTTTAAGCATCGTTAATACATCGTAGAGTAAGTGGCTCAATAGCTAGAGCGCCAGACCACGATATATGTTTCAAACGCCGGTTGCGACAGAATTTTTCTCTTTCAAACTTTCGTTTCTCTATTATTTTTTTTAAAACTTTTCTATACACGTCACGGCGGCTACTATTTTAGCCGCTACAGGTCGGCCGTAGAAGACCTGTTCTCTGAATTAATTAGGCTTTCATTCATTCCTTTCCTTGATTATTCCCGTGTTTTCCGTTGGTCAATGTTTATATACGTGCATGCTAAAATATCCAAGTCTACTCTAAGTATATAAATAGTAACCAATGGAAAACTTGACAATAATCACAAACGTACCGAATGAAGGCCTCTTTACTTTTTGCAGTTATGTCTTATGGTACTGTCAGTGGTCACGGTTTTAACTAAGTAAAGTGAACATTATTTTCACCATATCTCTCGTCATATACAGTCAATGGAGAATATAATACCTTCTGGTGCAATGATAAAATAAAACCTTCTAAAAAGTCTCATTTGACTTTTTCCGTGATTTGTATTGGCGACTTTGGGAGCCGCGTTAGCGCAGTGGTTAGCGCACTGGCTTCGCATATGAGTGGTCCTGGGTTCATTCCCCAGTTGAGGCGGAAATGTTTTCAGATCGCAACGGCTCCCAGGTCGACCCAGCCTTAAATGGGTACCGGATTAATCCGGGAAGTAAAGACTGCGAGGGAGAGGAGATGGCTACCGCCCTCATTTGCAGAGCCTGTGAAATGTGAGAACGCTAACATCTCACACCCCTACGGCATTAATAAATGCTATGGGTTACTTTACTTACTTACTTTACTTACTTTATTGGCGACTTATGTATACTTTGTGTCGACAGCCAATGAAAATATCGGTAAAAGTAAAATGTGTCATTTGATTTGTTCCGTGTTTTTGTTGTCTGTCCACATTAAGTGACAATAAAAATGACGGGGGAAAGTCACTTTAGAAGGTTGTTTTCTAATGAACCAGCTGGTCTTATTTGACTATTGGTCATGTATGAGCTTAGAGATAATGTAGATCGCTGTTCAGGTAGTTCTTCCAACCAAGCTTCTATATTAGTATACCAACGGTATATATATATATATATATATATATTGTGTTTCTATCCCCGGGAAATACGAGCGATTCGTTTTTGTTTATCTGTGTGGAATGAGATGCTTTTCTATAACTTTCTTTCATACCCTGGAGACTTCAGACTTACGTAGTGCATAGATCGCGCACGATATGCTCCGCTGCTTGTGAAACAGTCACGTGTAAGAAATATGTCTTCATTGCCAACTATGCCCTTGAATCTCTCTATGTTTATTCAGCGACTAGCACGGTGCATATGTCGGAAACTATAGCTCTCCAGTTCGAGTGATGTGATGCTACTGTGTGTAATTCTTGTATGTTGTTGAGACCCATAGTCATATCCTCTTTGATGGTTGTTCTACGAAGAGTCTCTCCTCTGCTGGTCTTCTTAGTTTTCTTTTGCAATCTGTTACTGATTTTAACGCTTGTAACGGCAGTCTGTTTTCATTCATTCTAAGTACATGTTCGATATAAGTCCATCGAATATGCCCTTGATAACTGAAACCAATTTTCCCCTTACAGTCGTGTTGCGTAGCAGTGACAGTAGAATTGAACATCTTCCTTATAGAGGAGACATGTCCGCTGAATGCACTGTCAATAAGTCCAGTCTTAGCCTCCACACTGTGGTCGGTCTGCGAGTATGTGCAAATTGTTCTACTCAAAATTTGTTAACAATTTTCCTTTTCCAATGGGGAACTTTTCTTCAAACTTTCTTTCATACACAATAATATTGGCTTTCGATTGGTGATTCCAATACTGGTTGCAAGGCTCTTACTTTGCGAGTTCTACTTTGCACGCCAAAATCACTTTCCCAGACACGTCCAGACATTATGTGTGGGGATGGAAGGGGGGAGTAGGGTCGTGGAAAGTCAGAACATGACAATTAGTACAAGGAAGCTAGTTAAAGGTTACTAAAACATGCCATTGAAGCAAAGTATTGATCTTTTTTTAGTAAAATCTTCCGCTTCTGGGAGCTACAAATTGTCAAGTTCCCCCAGTGGTGATATATATTAATTGCACCACAGTATTTGTAATGTTGAACCACAGAAGACGAACACGATCTGGTCCATGTTGACGTTTGATGTTCAAGTAAGTTAGTCAGTGGGCGATTCAACAAGAGATGGTCATTTTGCGGCTCAGGAAGTGAGCTAGTCATTGTGCGGTTGAGCAATTTAGTTAGTCAGTGCGCGGCTGAGCAATTGAGTTAATCAGTGTGCGGTTGAGCAAGTTAGATAGTCAGTGGGCGATCAGCGAGTCAGTTTGCGGTTTAGGAAGTGAGTTATTCAGTTTACGGTTGAGCAATTGAGTTAGTCAGTGTGCGGCTGAGCAAGTGAGTTAGTCAGTGGTCGATTCAACAAAATAATTAGCCATTGGGCGACTCAGCAAGTTAGATAGTCAGTGAAAGACTCAGCAAGTTCGATAGTTAGTGAAAGACCCAGCAAGTGAGATAGTTGGCGTTGCAGCGAGTCAGTTTGCAGTTTACCAAGTGGGCTAGTCAGTGTGAGATTCAGCATGTGGAGTAATCAATGGGCGGTTCAGCATGTGGAGTAGTCAATGGGCGGTTCAGCAAGTTAGAAAGTCAATGGGCGATTCAGCAAGTGAGTTAGTCAGTGGGCTATTCAGCAAGTGAGTTAGTCAGTGTGCGAATCATTGAGTTTGTCAATGTATGAGCCTGCGATTGTGCCACTTCACGTTGAAATGTTCTGCAACGAGAGGGAGATGAAGTGTGTGTGTATAATCAATCATGTCGTCTGCCTGAAGAAGAAAAGTAACTTATTCTGTCGTTTGGGGCGTGTCTGTCGTTTGTAAACATATTGTTGTATTCTGCCGGTTCTCTTTGTGTATACATCATCTATTTCTTCTCCTGTCTGTGGCATAAGTTAGGTTTGTCTGACGATATAGTTCAAGCAAGCGCTGCTCATTTTTAAAAAGTTAGCAATTTATATTATTTTGAACGTTTTATGTTGTACGTTATGTTATGGTGTACGTTATGCTATACAATGTTATATTGTATATTGTTATGTTGTGCATTATATACATTATGTTATTTATACATTATGTTATGATGCAAATTATGTTATTTTGTACATTATGTTGTGTTGTATACTATGTTATGCTGTTATCATGTACATTGTTATGTTGTGCGGTCATTGTTATTTCGTGCGTTATGTATGGTGTACATTATGTTATTTTGTACATTATGTTGTGTTGTACATTATGTTATTTTGTACATTATGTTGTGTTGTACATTATGTTATATTTGGACTGTATTGAGCATGATTAGTCGTGTTCTATTTTATGAGGTTCAAAAATATTTTTCTTGTACGATTGTATGGAAGAATGAACCTCCTTGATGGAAGAATGAACCTCCTTGATGGATGAATGAAAACCCTTGATGCATGAATGAAAACCCTTGATGGATGAATGAAAACCCATGATGGATCAATGAAAACCCTTGATGGATCAATGAAAACCCTTGATGGATGAATGAAAACCCTTGATGGATGAATGAAAACCCTTGATGGATGAATGAAAACCCTTGATGGATGAATGAAAACCCATGATGGATGAATGAAAACCCATGATGGATCAATGAAAACCCTTGATGGATCAATGAAAACCCTTGATGGATGAATGAAAACCCTTGATGGATGGAGGGGACGTGAAGAGGTGTAGATTGTAAGAGTTCCACTCAAGTATATTATAAAAAGAAGGATTGGTCGAATAGTTAAGATATCGATTTCCAATCCGGAACAATTAGGTTCAAGTGAAGGAAAAACAGTAATGTATCTCTTATGGTCAGGGGCTCTCTTTTCAATCACAGACACCAGTTCAGAGTTTCTCAAAGTGGGCGAAAACGCCCGATAAGATACTATAGGGAGCGATTCGGGTCAAGGCAGACGCAGGGCCATTGTAACGTAGAGGGGTGAAAGAGCATTATGAAACACTGACACATTAAATTGTACAACATATATTGAAAATACTTACTACTTTGTATGTACAATAAGTCAGGAGGTTGGTGAACTCTGAGACCTGGTCTAAATTAGCTTCATTTCAAACAGTGAAAAAAAACAATTTCAATTTTAGGTAACACCGCCCCCTCCCTTTTTTTTAATTGAAGACATATGTACTCCCGTGGTTGAGGGAGGGCGTTGGTCTATAAAATGTGTATGAAATAGTTTGAGAAACACTGAACTTGTCCAATCTGTCTATATCAGGGCTGTGACTATCAAGAATAATGGAGGTGGTGGTTGAACAATGCCCTTCGAAGTATGAACACATACGGTCCAACTAAACACTTCTTCCTACCTATATCCTGCAAACTGTGTCATGAATCTTAGCTGATCCGACTTGTCTGATTTTTCAGTTGGTCACTGTGTACATACTTTGTGTTTTAGCTAATGAAAAGTACCACCTCTAAGTACAAGTCTCCTCCAATAGGCATTACATCATGCCGAAAGCTGAAGTCTCCTGAGTATGAACAATTCAGAGAAACTTCCCCATTGCACATATAATGTAAGACCTAATCGCTCGCAATTCTTAGGGTTCGAAAACAAGCAAACAAACAACAAGCCAATGAAAAACAGTTTTTAAAATCAGCCATATGTTGTGACCACTCCTTAGGACATGATGGCAGAGCTGGTCTAACCTCACTAATGTCAGTGTTTATGCCCTGATGATGTTCAAACATAGGCACAGCTTGTATACTGTAAGATGGATGGCATAGACGTAACCCACGTTTGTATTACCGTTTGAATATCAACGTGACACGGTACACTATTATTTAAACTATTATATACTATACAACTCCCACAACCATCCTTCGTCACCTTTACCATATTCATGACAGATCATTGTGTCGCTTTTCATTGTTGCCATTTGATGATAAGCTGACATGGAAGCAGCATATAAACAAAACAACAACAAAAGCCAGGAGGAAGTTAGCTATCCTGAGAAAACTAAGCGGAACCACATAGGCAGACAGTAGAAATATACTCAGTAAAAATTACCAGCAAGGCATAAGACCACACCTGGAATATGGTTCAGCTGCGGGGTGTCCTGCATCAAACACCACATTACAAGATCTAGATAAAGTGCAAAACCAGGCACTTAGAATAATGTTGGGAGCAATGAAATCAACACCAATAGCAGAGATGCAGAAAATGGGAAGAATGCAAACACTTGGCGAACGCAGAGACACAAAAGTACTAATTCAAGCAGAAAAGTTTCAGTGTATGCCAAGTCATCCAATGAAGGACAGATTCCAAAATCTAGCAATGGGGCGACTGAAAAGAAGCAGCTTTATCCATCAAGCTAAACGACTCCGTAGACAACTTACAGACCTACCTGAAGTTGACAGACTCTTAAGGTCTGTACCAGAACAAACCCCTTGGAGTGAAAGGCATGGAATACCAATATACATTCAGACCCTTGTGAAAGGAGTACTAAGCGAGGACGAACAGAACAGTGTGCAGCGAAGGACAATCACCCTCAGTTTTCTGGATGAGGAATATCCACAAGATATATGGGTCAGAGTATACACAGATGTGTCAGTACAGAATGCTGTGAGGAATGGAGGTGCAGGTGTATATGTTGAATATCCACACAAGCCTAGAGATACAATCAGAACACCGACCGGAAAATTCTGCAATAATTATGATGCAGAAATCCAGGCAATTAGTGTAGCAGCTAAAAAAACTGCTGAACTCCAACTCTGGCCTACAGCCTGTGGTATTCCTGACAGATGCAAGGTCAGTGCTTCAAGCTCTCCAGTCTGGAAAACTAACAGACTTGAAAAAACTACTTAGCGAATTGTCTTACCAGTATAGGGTAACCATGCAGTGGATACCCTCTCACTGTGGAATACCAGGAAATGAAAAATGCAGACCAACTGGCTAAGGAAGGTGCTGCCGAAGATAAACCAGATATACCAATCACCTACCATCAGAAAAAACAGATGATCAAGTCAATACGAAAGCCACAGACACCAACACAAGATGACTATCACATTATGAACAGATCAGAACAAGTTATAATTCTACGTCTCAGAACAGGACACAACCGACTCCGCAGTCACATGTATACAAAGTTCAAGATTGGCAACACGGCCATGTGTACATTTGGACAGGCACCACAGAGTGCCAAACAAATACTTCAAGTGTTCAGAGCATGAAACGCTGAGGCAGACATATTGGCCAGAGGAAATAACACTGGAATCAAAGCTCTATGGGACACTGTATGAACTACAAAAGACAGTGAGTTTTATTAAAGAGACAGAATTACAAATATAGACATGTTTCAAGTGAACGAAAGAAGAAGAAGAAGAAGAAATTGTCGCCATTTCGGACCCAGGCAACATACGGCCATTTTCTGACAATAAACGTAGAAAATATGGCGTATAGCAGCATATTTGAAAGTGCATGTGGCTTTCTGATCGATTCTGATGTCGTGAAGTTTGAAACACTCCATATACTCGCTGAGATGATCTCACTTCTTGTGATTGTATGTTGCTTAAATTTATTACTCCCTAGATTCTCGTAAACTCCTTAAATCAAACACGTTAATAATCTGGCATCTTCATAAAAATCTTGCTGCCATCTTGGACTAGCAACATGCATCTTTCCACGTGATCCGTCATTTAAAAAAATGAATGGCTTAGTTCGGTAAGGAACAATACATTTGTTACACAGAGCTTAAATTGGTAACATATGGTAATGAAGTTTTGCGAATCACTAAAAACACGTAGACCTACGTTTCGACCACACAAGATGTTGTAAAAATATTGACACGCTTAAGATTTCCGCGGCATGGTGTTCTTCTGTGTTTGTTTTCAAACTTCTGCCAGTTAGCAGGGTCTAGTTCGGCGAGGAAATGCGTTTTTCCATGGTTAATAGATTGGCTGTGATATGTGCACATTTACTCCTAACACATTCCACTGCGACAATATTTTAAGCATCTTATTTTTCGTATATCCTGCGTTCATTCTCAAACTCTTTCAGATTCGCAAGATGTAGCTCGGAGAATGGAATGCGTTGTCTCATAATTTACAGTTTTGTGCGATATTTACGCTTTTCGGCCCGACACATCTGATTTAAGCATTTCTTCTGGGTTACTGTGACCCTATATAGGATGGGACAGACAACTCCACCCCATAATCACCTTCATCGACTCTTACAACATGTATGGAAGCAAACAGCTGTGCTATTCTTTGCTTACCACTTGGGCCCCGTCAACACACAGAGACATGCAGGATACTCTTGACATCATAATAAATAATGATGTATCGATACCGGGTAATGTGGCTACCGGGACAATGTTGCTACCAGGGTAATGTGGCTACTAAGCTAATGTTGCTACTGGGGCAATGTGGCTACCCGGGTCTGAACATTTAGTTCTGATTGTGAAAAATCGGACCTTATTTCACCGTCTTATTTCCAGGCATGTCACCGGAGACGACTGAGAAACGTTGTAGTAAGCTGGCATCCTTTTCAACTGTGAAAATAAATCTTCGCTGTATGTTTTATCTCAATTTCTTACGTTTGTCTTCTGTCACATGGTCCCCGTGGATGACAGAGAGATGCAGGCAAGTGAACATTGCCCCGTTGTCCTTTTGTAACTGACTCCTATGTAACGGGGAATTCTAGATGTGCAGACGGGTCAATAAATTGGTAACAAAAAAAACCTGAGATAGTTGATTTAGAATGCATGTGCTGTCCTGTAAGGATGTGATAATCCAAGGATATTACCTCACTGGAATGACTCCTTTCGGGGATTACACGTGGATCCATAAACCCATAACACAACAATGTTATTGAAACAACAAACCGTATGCAAATCTAGGTGTGGCCTCAGATACTTAACTGAGGAGCTCCGCTTTTTTTTCAGAAAGGCTATGAGCTGCTAAGTGCTACCTGCGCACTGCTAAAGGGATTATTTCATCATCAACAATAATAATATTGAGAGATTGCCAAACAATGCCAAATTTATTGTCACCCTCAGTTTTCTGGATGAGGAATATCCACAAGATATATGGGTCAGAGTATACACAGATGTGTCAGTACAGAATGCTGTGAGGAATGGAGGTGCAGGTGTATATGTTGAATATCCACACAAGCCTAGAGATACAATCAGAACACCGACCGGAAAATTCTGCAATAATTATGATGCAGAAATCCAGGCAATTAGTGTAGCAGCTAAAAAAACTGCTGAACTCCAACTCTGGCCTACAGCCTGTGGTATTCCTGACAGATGCAAGGTCAGTGCTTCAAGCTCTCCAGTCTGGAAAACTAACAGACTTGAAAAAACTACTTAGCGAATTGTCTTACCAGTATAGGGTAACCATGCAGTGGATACCCTCTCACTGTGGAATACCAGGAAATGAAAAAGCAGACCAACTGGCTAAGGAAGGTGCTGCCGAAGATAAACCAGATATACCAATCACCTACCATCAGAAAAAACAGATGATCAAGTCAATACGAAAGCCACAGACACCAACACAAGATGACTATCACATTATGAACAGATCAGAACAAGTTATAATTCTACGTCTCAGAACAGGACACAACCGACTCCGCAGTCACATGTATACAAAGTTCAAGATTGGCAACACGGCCATGTGTACATTTGGACAGGCACCACAGAGTGCCAAACAAATACTTCAAGTGTTCAGAGCATGAAACGCTGAGGCAGACATATTGGCCAGAGGAAATAACACTGGAATCAAAGCTCTATGGGACACTGTATGAACTACAAAAGACAGTGAGTTTTATTAAAGAGACAGAATTACAAATATAGACATGTTTCAAGTGAACGAAAGAAGAAGAAGAAGAAGAAATTGTCGCCATTTCGGACCCAGGCAACATACGGCCATTTTCTGACAATAAACGTAGAAAATATGGCGTATAGCAGCATATTTGAAAGTGCATGTGGCTTTCTGATCGATTCTGATGTCGTGAAGTTTGAAACACTCCATATACTCGCTGAGATGATCTCACTTCTTGTGATTGTATGTTGCTTAAATTTATTACTCCCTAGATTCTCGTAAACTCCTTAAATCAAACACGTTAATAATCTGGCATCTTCATAAAAATCTTGCTGCCATCTTGGACTAGCAACATGCATCTTTCCACGTGATCCGTCATTTAAAAAAATGAATGGCTTAGTTCGGTAAGGAACAATACATTTGTTACACAGAGCTTAAATTGGTAACATATGGTAATGAAGTTTTGCGAATCACTAAAAACACGTAGACCTACGTTTCGACCACACAAGATGTTGTAAAAATATTGACACGCTTAAGATTTCCGCGGCATGGTGTTCTTCTGTGTTTGTTTTCAAACTTCTGCCAGTTAGCAGGGTCTAGTTCGGCGAGGAAATGCGTTTTTCCATGGTTAATAGATTGGCTGTGATATGTGCACATTTACTCCTAACACATTCCACTGCGACAATATTTTAAGCATCTTATTTTTCGTATATCCTGCGTTCATTCTCAAACTCTTTCAGATTCGCAAGATGTAGCTCGGAGAATGGAATGCGTTGTCTCATAATTTACAGTTTTGTGCGATATTTACGCTTTTCGGCCCGACACATCTGATTTAAGCATTTCTTCTGGGTTACTGTGACCCTATATAGGATGGGACAGACAACTCCACCCCATAATCACCTTCATCGACTCTTACAACATGTATGGAAGCAAACAGCTGTGCTATTCTTTGCTTACCACTTGGGCCCCGTCAACACACAGAGACATGCAGGATACTCTTGACATCATAATAAATAATGATGTATCGATACCGGGTAATGTGGCTACCGGGACAATGTTGCTACCAGGGTAATGTGGCTACCAGGGCAATGTGGCTACTAAGCTAATGTTGCTACTGGGGCAATGTGGCTACCCGGGTCTGAACATTTAGTTCTGATTGTGAAAAATCGGACCTTATTTCACCGTCTTATTTCCAGGCATGTCACCGGAGACGACTGAGAAACGTTGTAGTAAGCTGGCATCCTTTTCAACTGTGAAAATAAATCTTCGCTGTATGTTTTATCTCAATTTCTTACGTTTGTCTTCTGTCACATGGTCCCCGTGGATGACAGAGAGATGCAGGCAAGTGAACATTGCCCCGTTGTCCTTTTGTAACTGACTCCTATGTAACGGGGAATTCTAGATGTGCAGACGGGTCAATAAATTGGTAACAAAAAAAACCTGAGATAGTTGATTTAGAATGCATGTGCTGTCCTGTAAGGATGTGATAATCCAAGGATATTACCTCACTGGAATGACTCCTTTCGGGGATTACACGTGGATCCATAAACCCATAACACAACAATGTTATTGAAACAACAAACCGTATGCAAATCTAGGTGTGGCCTCAGATACTTAACTGAGGAGCTCCGCTTTTTTTTTTCAGAAAGGCTATGAGCTGCTAAGTGCTACCTGCGCACTGCTAAAGGGATTATTTCATCATCAACAATAATAATATTGAGAGATTGCCAAACAATGCCAAATTTATTTTCATTTTTTTATCACAATTTTTTTATATTTTCATTTGAAAGACTCTCGTGTTAGCAGTCAAAATAGTACTGTAGCGGTCAAAGTAGTCAAAATAGTACTATAGCAGTCAAAATAGTACTCTAGCAGTCAAAATAGAACTGTAGCCGTCAAAATACATAACAGTATGCTACCATTCAACATGCACGAAAAACCTACCCCATACTTGTAGCTTGAGCGTATGTTCTGTTTGCACAGATTGCTGCTGTTGGCACTAATAATTGCTGTTTGTAATAATAGTTGATGTTTACGCGTATAGCTTTTGTTTTCACTGATAGCTGCTGTTTGTACCGATAGCTGCTGTTTGTTGACAATTCATATCTGATTCATCGAGTCTGATGCACATGATATACGCTAGTCGATGCCAAGAATGAAGACATGTAGACAAATTGTGTGGTAAGATTATACACCCAAGCCCAATTAATCTGGCGATATCTGAACGTTACAGCCTGATTTATCAGGCTACATTCTGATCGGATGGTATACCTGGGGGAACTGATAACGTATACACAATTTCTATATGTATCTGTGAGTCTGTTGTTATGTACGAGATTAATATACGTATAGATTTCTTAATGATAAGTACGACACTACGAGAAAATATGGAGGAAAACAAAAATATGCATATGTGACGGGTTGTCGGAGTCTGAAGGGGGAGCAAAGAATAGTACCGCTGTCACTGCGTGTCGTAAGTGATGATTAGAGAGCGTTTTGTTTGTATGCTCCACCCAGTCAAAGTTTCAAACAAAAATCTAAGCTGAAGTCAAATGTATAAAGCCGAAATGAGCAGATATCGCAGCCAAACTGTAAACCACGACACGTCGTATTTTGTTCTCCGAACTACATCCTGTTAATCTGGAGGAATTTGAGAACGAACGAAGAAGAATGAAAACCAATAAATAACTATTGTTAAGTACATATGGTGTTTCCTAGGTGACCGATGAGGAATCCTTGTTTACATGTATCACTGAGAAGTTGAGAAATATGATAGTTTACCAGATGTATGTCAGTCAGCCTTAGTTGAGAAATATAATGAGAGGGTTCTTGTTTAGAACGCGTGCCTACCTATTTGATTATTTCCCTTTACAATGTTTGTCAGTTTATGTTTATCCTTTATTAATTGTAATATAATTTTATTTAGGGTTAGGGTTAGTTATGTAAAACATAACTCTATTAACCCTAAAATAATTAATATTGAAGTTAATTATTGATATAACATTTAGATTAATTAGCCCTGAAATAAGCTGGTATGCATGCGTTCCAAACAAGAACAAATGAGAGTCTACTAGAAAGTTGTGTGGCAGTCGTTCTTATTGAAGAAGGTATGAATTATTGGTTTCATTGTACTCGGGTTTCACCCATATAAACTCTGCCCGAAAGTTGCCTGCTGGACATCATTTATAGCACGTAACTCCGTAGCTTCAAGCGATAGTTTCCGGGGATCTGCGAGAAAAATTCAATTTGTTAACAAAATGTCGCGAGTGGATTAATAAGATATGGCTGAAACATTGCCGATGTAGATACTCAAAAGTGGGATTAATAAGATATGGCTGAAACATTGCCGATGTAGATACTCAAAAGAACGAACAGTATTTCGTCGATATTATTTTTTCTGCGTTCGTTCTCAGATTCCTGCCTGAGATCACGATGTAATCCGTAGAATGGAATTCATTGTGTGGAGGGTTAGAGGTTGAGTGATACAAACACAGAGTATCACAATGACCACAAGAAGTTCATGACCAAACACCATATTGAATAGTACCGGTAATGGTAGGAATTGTTGCACGTGAAATGACCAACCAAGACGACGACGGACACAAGATAGCACAGAGTGTTTGACCATGTCCTTTGCTGTCACTGGTCATCAATCCCAAAGTCGTGGAAAATCTCAAAATCAATTCCACAAAGTATGGCTCTCGTAACAGCACATTGATGAAATTTGTTACTAACCTACATGACGCAATCAAATCTAGAAGTCGTTGATTGATTCTTGGAACTGTGGTCAAATACAAAGGAATGAGTGGACGGGTTAGTTGGTCAAGTGGAGAGTTACTGGCCTAGAGTGTTTTTTTAGACGTCCTAATAAGTTGAAACGCGTGAATTAGAACAAGGTCAGAGAAGGAAAGAGACAGTGATAGATATTGACTATGTGAGAACACATCAGACATAATCGTGATATGGAGAGAGAAAATAGAATAGAGTTCACGCAAGCCCTTCCTCGTATTATGTGGCCTGCGAGCGGATTCATGAATATCTAGATGTAAGCGGGGACTAAGTACCAGAACTGACACGTCATAGATGCAGGCGTTAGTAAATAGGCCTATACATTACCGGAAGTTTTTTTACGGTAGTTTTCTTATAAGTTTGTCATCATCATCTTCTTTCTGAAACTCCTGCAGATTAGCAGTATGCAGTCCAGAGGACAAAATGCGTTATGTCATGGTTTACAGCTTTACTGAGATATATGCGTCTTTCAGCATATTTGACTTTAGCACAGTTTCTGTGTGACTTTGATCCTCTATAGAATGGTACAGCCACGTTCACCACAAAAACCTCCTTAGTTGACTCCTACGACTTGCGTTAAGATAATAGTGTGTCTATTCTGTGCTCTCCTCTCAAGCTATAGCAATACACATGCGAAGTGTCATCTATATTTGAATATGTTTGTCATCTATATTTGTATAGGTACGGTAAGGTAAGGTAGGTCCTATGGCATCTGCCGTCGGGGATGAAGATAATTCTTCATGTACTAAGCCGCAGCAACTATTAGATGGGGTGGCCAGTTCCCTTCCTTGCTGTTTTTTACCTTCCCTAACTCATGCGTCAGGTACTCATTCACAGCTGAGTCGACTGGAGGAGTGGTCGTGTCAAGTGAGAAATCACAACCCGGATTTTTTTAATGTCCGGACGTGGTTTCGAACCTGGCACGCTGTAACCAGATGATAGCAAGCAAGCTCACTATCCACTAGGCTACCACGATATGTCATCTATATTTCTATATTTTTGTCATCTATATTTCTCTTTTTATTTACATAGTTTAATTAAATTAAATAGTTTGAATTTAAAATATTTTTTTTATGAGAGACAATACGCATTTTTTGTAGTTTATATTCTAAAACTATTTATGGTAGGCATCGGGTAATATTTTTTTGACATAATTACGCAGGGTAATATTACATAATTACCTGAATTCTTGACTGGGTTGTTCACCGGAGATGTCAACAATTTATGTAAATCCCTTATCTTGTCACATCCAACCGTGCTTGTCATTGGTCGGCGACACAAAGTACGCGCACTGTGAACCAATCATCAGTCAAGATGAGTGACTGTGTGAGATCAGCACGCATGAACTATACTGTAGAGAAGGGCTTGGTTCGCGACTTTATAAATATAATTCATATATAGAAAGGATTTTCTTCTGGTTTTTTTTTCAAAGTTTTCACTGGAAGGACATATCGATGACTTTTGACTTTGGTAAACTGTTGTAGATAATGACTTATCCGTGGTTTTGACTTTGTTAAACTGTTATATATAATCTCTTATAATTCGCAATTCGAACGTAGAATTTGTGTATCAATTTTAATTAGTACTGGACACAACGACAGCGAAAACGATAAACGAAGAGTGTCCATAGATAAAGGCAGTGGATGTTGAAGGGTATAAGAATACCCCTCCCCTTTTTTTCTCCTTAGGTAAATATAATCTCTTACTTAGCACTTAGTGAACGCACAGACATTGAAGAATTCCAGCCCAAACCACGCCCTTCCCTCGTGGTAGCAATGACTTTATGCTCTGCTTGTTGTGACAATGACATTTTGATCAGTTTGTTGTGACAATGACATCGTGATCAATTTGTTGTGACAATGACATCGTGATCAATTTGTTGTGACAATAACTTCGTGATCACTTTGTTGTGACAGTAACTTCCTGATCAATTTGTTGTGACAATAGCTACGTGATCAGTTTGTTGTGACAATAGCTACGTGATCAGTTTGTTGTGACAATAGCTACGTGATCAGTTTGTTGCGGTTATGTCTACGCGCCGAGCGTGTATGTATTATGTCTACGTGCCGAGCGTGTAGCTATTATGTCTGCGTGCCGAGCGTGTAGCTATTATGTCTGCGTGCCCAGCGTGTAGCTATTATGTCTACGTACCTAGCGTGTAGCTATTATGTCTACGTGCCTAGCGTGTACCTATTATGTCTACGTGCCTAGCGTGTAGTTATTATGTATACGTGCCCAGCGTAGCTATTATGTCTACGTTCCCAGCGTGTAGCTGTTATGTCTACGTGCCGAGCGTGTAGCTATTATGTCTACGCGCCGAGCGTGTAGCTATTATGTCTACTAACAGTACCGTATGTACTTCTGTAATTACGTGCCCTGCGTGTGACGGCTGTAACTACGTGATCACTTTCCTCTTCTTGTTCCTACGTGTTCAATCTGTTGCAGCTGCTACAATGTGCAAAGTTTGTATTTTGATGTATTCCACAATAGAAATATTATCAGCCAAGTCTGTCTACAATTTATCACTCGCAAGCTGAACTTGTGTTGTCCTGTATTTGACAGTACACTCTCGGACCTTCTGTCTGACCTTTCCTCTGATCTACCAGAATACGTTGCTCAGTTATCTAATTATGTTCGAGGTTAGCCACAGTCCCCTGTCCTAAATGAAATAATCCACGTATTGATCAAATGGTTGTTGAGTACTTCTGTCCAGTGTTATGTGCGTCTTAAAACATCTTCTGATCGTGCACGTGTGAGCTATATCTGAGTATGTCTGATCTGGTATTATATTTCAGGAACAATTGCTTAACTATGTCATGTTCTGTAGCGGGAATAGTGACTCGCGTCTTGAATAGTAAACGTCATCATCATTAGTAACGTCCCAACTGGCGCATGCGATCATGGATCTCCAAAACTCTCTATTTCCAGATGTCTTATCAGGATAGTTGTTGACTCGTTACTATGACGCCATATCAGATTATCTCATATTTTCTCATGCTGTCGTCCACGATCTCTCTTGCCTTTCATTTTAACCGTTGTTATTATGTTCTCCAGGACCCCCCCCCCCCCTGTCATAACGTATCCAAACAAAAAAGACTGCCCCCTCATGATATTATTAAGTAACCTCAGTCGTGTCTTTGACTCTTTCAGCATCATCTCCTCATTAGTTTGTGTAGCTGTTCATGCTAGTCTCAACATTCTTCTATAGAACCACATGTCTGTTTCTCTTCTTCTTCTTCTTCTTCTGCTTTCGTTCTCAAACTCCTGCATATTAGCAGGATGTAGTCCGGAGGACGGAATGCGTTGTGTCATGGTTTACAGCATTGCTGCGATATCTGCGCCTCTCTGCCTGACACATCCGACTTCAGCATGACTTTGGGTCACCGACCCTATATGGGATGGGGCAGCCAACTCCATCCCATAGCCTTCTTAGTCGCCTTTTACGACATGTGTGGAATGTAAACAGTGTTGCTATTCTTTGCTCCCCTTTCGAGCCCCGTCAACACAAGGGAGATCTGTTTCTTTGATTTTCCAGTTTCCTGTTTATTTTTTTGTACAAGACTCACGTGCATGTGTTGGGATCGATATTACATGTGTATCAGTGAAGATCGTGTGTCATTACCGTCATTGACAAGAACATATTACATAATATATTCTTCATTTCTGGAACTCTATCCTTGCCTACCCTATTCTATTTCTGATCTCTCCTATACTTCTTCCCATCTGATGTTATTGTTGTTCGTAAATATTTCAATTGGTCGTCCTGTTTGAGTGTTGAGTCATTCACTTTGATCTCGTACGCTTTGGGATTTTGTTTCTTACAACCTTGTTCGATTTCAACTGCAGACAGTTTGTTGTCTGGAAACTTGAGAAAGCAATTGCGCCTTTTGGGAAATAAATATTGTCTGTAAAATCACAACAGCCAAACAATTCTCAATTTATATCTTCGTCCTGATGAGAATATGTTGTTTTGTGGGGGGGGGGGGAGATTCTGTATGATGCATATAAATTGAATTTATATTTTGAGTGTGTAGATTTTTCAAATTCTAGTTGTTGTTTATCGTTTTATTAATATCTACACTAAATATATGGATATCTTCTAAATCATAGATAATAATATAGATAGACTGACTTTATTATTGTATCAACTATAGATATCGTATCATGGCGTCAGTATTTACTGACTTCATTATTGTATCAACTATAGATATCGTGTCATGACGTCAGTATTTACTGTCTTCATTATTGTATCAACTATAGATATCCTGTCATGACGTCAGTATTTACTGTCTTCATTATTGTATCAACTATAGATATCGTATCATGGCGTCAGTATTTACTGTCTTCATTATTGTATCAACTATAGATATCGTATCATGGCGTCAGTATTTACTGTCTTCATTATTGTATCAACTATAGATATCGTGTCATGACGTCAGTATTTACTGTCTTCATTATTGTATCAACTATAGATATCGTATCATGGCGTCAGTATTTACTGTCTTCATTATTGTATCAACTATAGATATCGTATCATGGCGTCAGTATTTACTGTCTTCATTATTGTATCAACTATAGATATCGTGCCATGGCGTCAGTATTTAATGTCTCCATTATTGTATCAACTATAGATATCGTGTCATGACGTCAGTATAGCCAAATTTTCTTTTTCTTTGTGGTTGTTGGTCTTGTACCTAGAGATCCCTTCCACTGGAAGTAACAACAAGAATACGCGGTTTCGTCCGTTATTGCGCGACTGAACCAAATGTAAAGGATGCTACGTACCGCGTCCCTTGCAAGTGATCCTGAGCAGTTAATTTCTTACGTTTGCAAAATACCCGATTCCGTAGCTCCCTTTAAATTTGAATAAGTGGAAAGGTACAGGAAGAAATGACGTGTTCTTGTAGCAGATTTCAGTGGAATAGAGTCCTTAATCCTCTGCTTGTAATGGCGTTTATTTTTTATTTGCTGTTATAGTTCTGTTTTTCTTATTTTATTGTCTGTTATAGTTCAGTTAATTTTAGTTCTCTTCAGTTTATTGCAATTTTTTCTTCTTTTTTTTTAACTTCTATTGATTGTTTTGATTCTGTTTACTTTTTTTCTGTTGATTTTTAAAGTTCATTTTCTTTTTTAATTTAATTGTTCTAGTTCTGCTATTTTTTACTGTTACTTATATATATATATATATTCCGACTGTCTGTCTTTTTGCATATAAGTCTATTTATATATCTACATCTTTATCTACATCTCTACCTCTCAATAAATCTGTCTGTAAAACAGTTTATTACGGTGAATTGAGTCGTGATTTCTTTAGTTATGACTGTGTTAAAAGATGGTACCACCACCAGTTTATTTATCTTCAATACAAGTTGTGAAATATATTAGACGTTGATGTATTCAAATATCGCGACAGCTAGAGTTCTTATATATATAACCTGTTTATTGCTTATCAGATCGTCCACGTTACAACATCCAGTTTACAGCAGATATAGTTACGACATCAATAATTGAATCTTAAGCAAAATTGTATCTTAGGAAATATTCAACATCTCTTAGTTCATTAGTTCACATGCTTTCCTAGAGACTTAATCCATCTCTCAACTGTGATATATTCAAGTTTTCTTAAAACTTCCTAACTACAACTTTCAAACTAAATTTCCCTGATTATTACTGGTACTTCTTATTACACTTTCCAGATCCGGTCTCAACCTGATCTCCGATCCTAGCCGGAACTCAAACTGGCCTAGCTCTACCGGCTTCCTAGTCTGGTCTCAGTCTGAACTCCCAGAAAATTATTGTTGTTTGCTTGTTTGTTGATGGATTTATCTTGCTTGAGTAAGACACGCCCCTTGAAATGGTTTTCCTATAGCTATATCAGGGCGTATATTGTGGCCGAATGACCTTTGTTGTCCTGTTTGGGACTGGTGGTTTGACCTGGGGTCTGGTTTGCGTGTCCTGATAGGACAATAAATATGGGGCGGGGGGGGGGGGGGGGGGTAAGGGTGTAGTCCTAAGAAAGACATTTTTTAATTGAAAAAAAATGGTGCTTGAAATCTCTCTTCCCGAAAATATCCAGTATCTGAAAAACTTCTGAGAAATAATAATGTTTCCCTCTGACATTCTCACATCCGTTTTAAAGTCCCACCCTCTTCGTAATTTAATTGAAGACTACAATTTACGTACATGAAAGCAATTCAACCCGGTCAATTTGCTGTCGGGGTTCGCACATCCCAGAAATTCCGTCTGCAAGTCTTTTTTTCAAACTACTGATATGTATTATTTCCCACCAGAAGTGACAGACACGCCTCTATACTTTACCACTTTGTTTACTCATTAAATAGAGAATGCAAATGATACCTTTTATCTGGTATGTCAATACCTGGCCAAATGAGTCTGTTCACTGTCGGAGCCTATATCGGTCTTGTTGATTTATGGCTTCTGCTTTGCTAGCTTCGTGGGGACTTTCGTTCTTAAATATGGTTTATTGTGCCCTGAAGGCAGGTTTGTGACAATATTGTTACTACACTTTACTCGTACATTTGGTTCAGTCAGATATACTGTCTGGATTTTGACTACACAGCCGGCCTACTGATCTATGGATCCGGCCTGCAACGCCGCACTATATTACATATGTCTGTCAGTGTCCGTGTATGTATGCATGTGTCTGTCTATCTATCTGTCT
This sequence comes from Meghimatium bilineatum, assembly GCA_034231615.1. Lineage (NCBI taxonomy): Eukaryota > Metazoa > Mollusca > Gastropoda > Stylommatophora > Philomycidae > Meghimatium > Meghimatium bilineatum. Next base: position 35,492,118 of record CM067304.1, read on the forward strand.
TTACGTTCATCTATCCATCTATCCATACATCTATTCAGTCATCTATCCATTTCATCCACCCATATATCCATCCATTCTTAAATCCATCCATCTAATCATCCATCTATACAAACATCCATCTATATATGCAATTATCCATGCAACTATCCATCTATCTATGCAACTATCCATCTATCCAATTATCCATCTATCTATGAAACTATCCATACATATATTCAGTCATCTATCCATTTCATCCACCCATATATCCATCCATTCATAAATCCATCCATCTAATCATCCATCTATTCATCATCTACACATCCATCTATCCATCCATCCATCTATGCAAACATCCATCTATATATGAAATTATCCATGCAACTATCCATCTATCTGTGCAACTATCCATCTATCCAATTATCTATCTATCTATGCAACTATCCATTTATCTATCCAACTAGCCATCTATTTATACAACTATCCATCTATACAACATTCTGATGTTTCACGGTTTCATCCTCCGCATCTACAACTCTATAATATACATAACATTAGTTCCATCACCATTCCCCATATCTACAATTCTAGAACATACATAACATTAGTTCCATCACCATACGGTGTTTACTCTAACCGAAATGGACATATAACCATGGCCAACTTGACAACAATTGTTTTGAATTTCTCTTATCGTTGCAGCCAAGAGGAAGCTCAACAGATTGATCAAGAATTGTTCAATGAATACCTCTTCAGTTTGGATCAGTTAATGGAACTGGCCGGGTACAGCTGTGCAGTGGCTATAACTAGGGTAGGTTCGTGTCTACATTTGTAGGTTATTTGATGGCTTACCCTCGGGGCTGACTGTCTCATTAATTGCTGAGCTTGAGATGGAAAGCGACGGTTTAGATGGCGCTTCAGTGATTGATTAGCTATTGTTGTTTGTTGGTATTGTATTTATAACTGTAGCATCATCTTCTGTATTCGTTCTCAAACTTCTTCAGATTAGCAGGATGTAGTCCGAAGAACGGAATGCGTTGAATCATGGTTTATAACTTTGCTGTGATATCTGCGCCGTTCAGTCTAAAACATTCGACTTCAGCATGGCTTCTGTGTCATTTTTACCCTATATGGCATGGAACTGTCAACTCCACCAGATAACTTCCATAGTCACGACGTATATGGCATGGAACTGTCAACTCCACCAGATAACTTCCATAGTCACGACGTATATGGCATGGAACTGTCAACTCCACCAGATACCTTCCATAGTCACGACGTATATGGAATGAAAACCAGTGTTGTTATTATCAGCTCCACTTTCGGACCCAACAGCGCACGGAGTCTGCTGTAATATGACATAACTAGAGAATGTTTTTATATATTACATGGCCGACCATGTTGTGTCTTCGTGAAAACAGGCTGGGTTATTACCTATAGAAAACCAATAGAAAACCTTTCAACATAATTAATTAGGCCTTCATAACGTTTTTGGTTATTGCAGTGTTTCGATTGGTCACACATGTGACTCCAAGTATGTAGGTTGTGACCAACTGAAATCACGAGAATAATATAAAAAATGAAGAAATGAAGGCCTAATTAATTCTGTTGAAATGTCTTAAAGGTACTGTCGAAAGTCACGCGTAAAATACCACTCCGACTATTGTTGTGATTTCATTGGCTGGCGAAAGTATAAATAACAAAATATAAATAAATTTGTTTATGGTTGTAAAGCTCTGATATAACCAAGTTGGACTAACGTCCGCGGTTGAAAGAAGCGTGTCTCACTATAAGAGGTACATTTTTCTTAACCAATGACCAATGAAAATCATTTCAATAGTCGTAGTGGTATATAGTATTGACGTTGTACACGTTTGTCTAATCGTGACTTTCGCCACTATAAGACCTATGTACAGAATTTATTAGAACGGGTTTTTAAAAAAATATTGTCGTGTTTTTCTTTGGTCATTATATACTTGAAATTGCATGCCAAAAATATCCATGGCGATTCCAAGTATAACAATCTATCTATATCTATAAACCCATAACCCGTCAGAGTTGTAGAGGTACCACATTGACTGCTTCAGCACACAGTCTTCCAGCGATTTCTATCTTCAACGATGCGGAGGAGTGGGGAAAAATCTTGTCCTGTCCTTTCTTTGATGGTGTCTGTCCATGACTTTATTTTACCTCCTCTGCTTCTTTCCCCTACGACGGTTCCCTGTAGTATTGTTTTTGACAAGGAATCATGTATGTATACATGTCCAAACGATGCTAGTTTTCGTCGTTTTACTATTGAAAGTAATGGTTCTTGTAAACCTGCATACATCTCTATTGTATTTCTTACATACACATTTGTCTTATGCTCTCTGTAGGAAATTCGTAGAATTCGTCTATAACATTATTTATTCTCTGTGCATGTGTGTTTATCAATTGTAATATTTCAGTGGGCGGAAGGTTTAGCTAGTGGCGTCCGTCTCCTCTCCAGCTGTCCTTAAAATTTAACCACACAGATGTGTTTTCTCTCGTGGTCTTCCTCGTACTTTATTACATTACATTACATGACACTACATCACGAACAATATATATCAAAAGTAACCAACGGAAATCAGGAGCATAATCAAGAAAAGAAACGAATAAAGCCCTAATTAATTATGTTGAAATGTATTATAAGTACTGTCGAGGTCACGATTTAGTTCATTATAAGCATAATTGCTTTTCGATTAAAGCAATATATGCATGTTTTACAAATATCTATACGCAACATACGAGTAAATAATGACTAATGGTAAAAATATAAAATATTGTTATAACCACATTTCATTTGAAAGTGATTTCCGCTGTGCCCTTGTCTACAATGAGACCAAACATACAGAGAACTATAAATACAAACCAATACCATCTTTCACATGAACATTTTGTAATTGTGTTTCCTTAAAGTGAAATTAATTGCTTCATTAATATTATTGTATATTAATCATGTATTGTAACGAAAGTAATGTTCATGAAAGAAATAGAAATTCTGTTAACGTAACAAGACATACAATAATGTCAGTTTCTTATAGGTTTGTTCTCTGCACGTGGTTGAAAAAGTGTGGGTGGGATTAAATTGGCCAACATGAGGAGGGGGAGGGGTGGAAAACCTTTGCAAAATGTCCACGGTGAGGGTCACCGAAAAAATGATTGGGAACCACTGAAGTAGGTGGAGATCTGAGTTACTTGGAGAGACATACAAGTTTTAATGAGGGACATTTATTTTCAACATTGACATATGAGTTACTTGGAGAGACATACAAGTTTCTATGAGGGACATTTGTTTTCTACATTGACATATGAGATATCTAAATGTCTACATATATGTTACCTAGAACAGCAGATATGTTCTTGTAGTTAGTGCTCGTCTTGTTGTCGTTCTTGTTGTTTATATTATTGCTACTAGTGCTTGACACTCTTCGTGCTCTCGTTGTTACATTGCTTTCAAATATTGCTTCTTTCAAATATTGCGTGAAATATCATTGTTGTCATTTTCTCTGATCAGTGTTACCCCCCAGATACGCTCAAGAAGGATCACGCTGCGGTGCTGGTCATCTGTGGTCCAGGCAACAATGGAGGGGATGGACTCGTGTGTGCTCGACACCTCAAGCTCTTTGTAAGTGTTTTACACAGATGGGCAATATATTTGGTTCGGCTAACAGGGTTGACCATTTTTAGCGTAGAATGGGGCCAAATTTAAAAAAATTTTAATCACTTGTAGTTTCACGTAATATTTTCTGAGCTCTGCAGTCGCCGCATATTATACTTTTAAGTCAGACTGATGAGCCAGTAATAATGACTTAGGGTGCTGTATTTTGCCCTTTCCTCATTTGATGAGTGTTCTTAGAGGTACGGTCGGCTGGGTATTATAGAAATCTATGTAGAAAACACACCAATGCATACAGTAAGTAAGAGTTAATTGCTAGTATTTCATCGGGGTCGTGGCAAACAATGAGTGGTAAGATGACAATGGTGAAACGCGTGATTGAATATATTGGGTACAATGTGTTCTGGTTACCGAGGAAGTAAACAACGCGACGTCATTTTTTTGAAAATCCATAACATATAGCTTAGCTAACGTAAACCAAACAGGGTTTCCTCGTGTATTATTACTTTGTGTTAGAGCACAGACATCTAGATGCAAGGAATAGAAACGCATCATACTCAAAGGGGTATTTTTATTCGTGATTTCTGCTGGTAACTCCAAAGCCATAGATAGAGAGAATCCAACCCCCACCCGTTAGCAAATCAGAACATGACTTTCAGAGCAGCCAAACTGTGGGCCAAAACTCCACCCCCTGCCTAGCCATTTTTGCATAAAAATATCAACATATGTTTCATCAGAAGGAAGAATTAACCTACAAAATGTATCATGAGAAGAAAGAATTAACGTACAAAATGTATCATGAGAAGGAAGAATTAACCTACAAAATGTATCATGAGAAGGAAGAATTAACCTACAAAATGTATCATCATAAGGAAGAATTAACCTACAAAATGTATCATCATAAGGAAGAATTAACCTACAAAATGTATCATGAGAAGGAAGAATTAACCTACAAAATGTATCATGAGAAGGAAGAATTAACGTACACAATGTATCATAAGAAGGAAGAAAACGTACAAAATGTATCATGAGAAGGAAAAATTAACATACAAAATGTATCACCAGAAGAAAGAATTAGCATACAAAATGTATCATCATAAGGAAGAATTAGCATACAAAATGCATCACCAGAAGGAAGAATAAGAATACAAAATGTATCATCATAAGGAAGAATTAACCTACAAAATGTATCATGAGAAGGAAGAATTAACGTACAAAATATATCATGAGAAGGAAGAATTAACGTACAAAATGTATCATGAGAAGGAAAAATTAACCTACAAAATGTATCACCAGAAGGAAGAATTAGCATACAAAATGTATTATCCAAAGGAAGAATTAGCATACAAAATGTATCATCCAAAGGAAGAATTGACATACAAAATATATCATCCAAAGGAAGTATTAACATACAAAATGTATCACCAGAAGGAAGAATTAACCTACAAAATGTATCATCATAAGGAAGAAGTAACCTACAAAATGTATCATCATAAGGAAGAATTAACGTACAAAATGTATCATGAGAAGGAAGAATTAACGTACAAAATGTATAATGAGAAGGAAAAATTAACCTACAAAATGTATCACCAGAAGGAAGAATTAGCATACAAAAGTGTATCATCCAAAGGAAGTATTAACATACAAAATGTATTATCAAAAGGAAGTATTAACATACAAAAATGCACGAATAACCTTCTTTTAAAAAAATAACCTGCCCCCCCCCCCTTTCCACTTTAAGGAAAAGGTAACTATGGTCCAAGTTGACCCAATTCTCACGAGTAAAAATTAGAAAACAAGTACTTCTCCAGGTTAGTTAACATTAACTTGGGGTCCTTGTTACCTCTAATATTTTATGGTAGTGCGTCCTGATATAACCTAATTAGACTTGATTGTCCGCTGGTTGAAAGGAGCGCTCCTCTCCAAAAGAGAGGTAAACATATTAACTACCTCCAGGATAGTTTTTCACGCAGATATCATACAGCGTCACGTATCTGGATATATCCGACTTGTCCGAGCTGATGAACAAAGTATAACAAAAGTATACGCACAATTACTAATGATCTGTCGCATCAGTCACAAGGAGTGACGTTGTGTAATATCACAGATGACAATTTACGAATGGTTTCACTTTCTAACGCCTTAATGTGGTTGTTTGATTGAGATGGTAGGGGATTAAACCTTTCTGGTTTGGCACCCCTTTCAAGTATGGATGTGACGTCACTTTTGTTATAGACCTATAGGATCGCAGAATGTATTGTTATAAAGTAAGAAAGGAGGCCATTGTTCACTTACGCCCGTGTGTTGCCTATATCTGAAAAGAGAGAATGGTAACACTGCCGGCTGTCATGTATGTTGTGAGAGGTGACTAAGGATGTTGGTTATGAGGGTTGACTATCCTACCACATGATCCCTGCTGCGGTGAAACCTACTGAAGACACTCATCTGGACCACTGGGAAGAAGTTAACTCTAATCTGCAGCAGCCCTCGAGATTGCAAAGTACCCTTAGGAGTATAAAACCCTCCAGCTTGTGACATTGCATCTTCCAGCTTGTGACATTGCACCCGACAAACATATTGATTTCAACGGTCATCTGGGACTTGCAAAAAACATCTGGGACTAGTGTCTTATTTTAAGGATATCTCTATGTCCCGGAAAACTAGATGTGGTCATATTACACGGTGGTCACTTGAATCTCGGTATGTGACACGTTATTGTTCGGTGACTCCCCAGCTTGAAGTGGGTATTAGTTTATTAGACACCACAAGTGTCTTTCATTGTCAGAGATAATCCGTGGCACCAATATTCTACGCCAATCGTCAAGGACTTAAACCCATAACTTTATCTCCCGATCTGATTCCGATACCCATTGGGAGTCGCGTTAGCGCACTGGCTTCGCGTATGAGTGGTCCTGGATTCATTCCCCAGTTGAGGAGGAAATGTTTTTAAGATCGCAACGGCTCCCGGGTCGACCCAGCCTTAAAAGGGTACTGGATTGATCCGGGAAGGAAAGACTGCGAGGGAGAGGAGATGGCTACCGCCCTCATTTGCAGAGCCTCTGAAATGTGAGATCGCCAACATCTCACACCCCTACGGCATTAATAAATGTTATGCGTTACTTTAATTTTACATACCCATTAATAAGGCTGAGGATGGAGTATACCTCTCCACAGCACAATGCCTGTGCTAAAATATAGAGATCATGTATTGCCAGTGCATCATGATCCCAATGCCCTCCTGCCTTGAAAGACAAACCAATACATATAGAACAAAGCAAAATAATCCCAACATTAAAGAACAAAGCAAGCAGCAGGATCCGCAGAGCTGTGCTCTATGTGTCCGCGTATCGGTTCTCCCAATCTAGACCAGCTGTTAAGACTAAGGGCTTGGTGTGCCCTGCCACACAATTTGGTTTTAGGTTAAAAAATGTATGTTAACACTGGTGTATTTTTATTATTGTTAATATCTTGTTAGGCTATTCATAAAAGCCTTGTTATACTTCATAACTATTTATTCTTAGCAAACTGTCGTATTTCATGTTATGTCTTCCTTTTTTGAGTATTTTGCAATAGGTGTGTCTATTTTGTCTTCCAGGGTTACAAGCCGACGTTGTTCTACCCTAAGCAAAACAACAAACCTCTATTCAAGGCTCTCGCTCTGCAGGTAGGAAAAATGAAACTGTTTGTGCCTGTTGTTCTGATGTCAGAGTTATAAAACAGTTGAACAATGAACATAGTCGAATATAGTGCTGCAGTTCGTCATGTTCTACTTCGACACCTTCCTGTTCTCCATTCGGATCCTGAGATGCGTGAAGTGTTCTGCGACATCTTTCTGGTTGCGTACAGATGGGACAAGAACCTCATGGATCTACTGGCCCGGAGTCATCTTGGGCCTGACGTCCCCTATCATTCTGGCACCATAAGCTGCGGACGCCCTAGGTGTACACCTATCCGTATGTTACCCAGACTCGGTCCGTCACATTCCCCAAGAAAACATTCACCATTGAGGTGAGTTTCTCGTGTTTGTCCCGTAACGTCATCTATGCCATCATCTGCGAGCGCTGCACAATGACGTACATAGGTGAGACTGGTAGGAGGCTTGCTGACCGATTTTGCGAGCACCTACACATCATAAAACAACATTCGGGCTATCCTGTTGACGTCCACTTCAATAGCACAGGCAATCTAGGTGCCCAGAATATTCAAGTGACAGCCATAAAAGTGTGCTTCTCCGACGACCGGACCCGTCTCTCGCTTGAGAACCGCTATTTGTCTCTTTGTCACATTTATTTGAGTTTGTTTTTGTTTCCTATTTCTGTACATTTCCTGTATTTGCCACCTCTGACCTAATTTCTATCCTTTCGGCCATCTCGCTAGACATGTGAACGCCAGTTGTGTTATCCCTACCTGTCGTTTTTTTATGTATACGTGATTCGAATCCTTCAAATAGGCCTTTCGGTCGAAACATTGATTTGTGTGTATGTCTCTGTGTGTTACATGTTATTAGAAAAGCTTCATTATCTAGTTCCACGCTTTACATATTGAACTAGTTGACACACGGGTGTTTGTATTCAGTTAATCATCAAACTTTATTTCGTGTAATTTGAGCTGGAAAGTATAAATATTTTGTTCAACGGTTTCAGATGCGCCATATACGTATAGCCGTGGCTCTCGACTGTACAGGCCTTGTAGCTGAATTAATGAGGACTTCATTCGGATGTTTTCGATTATCGTCACGGTTTCCATTGGTTACTTTTTATATACTTGGAGAAGCCGTGGCTATTTTTGGCATGCGATTCCAAGTATATAAATATTACCCAGCGGAAAACACGGGAATAATCAAGAAAAGTAACGAATGAAGGCCTCATTAATTTAGCTAGAATGTCTTTACTGTCGAGAGCCACAGTCTAGCTCATGCATTTTTTGCCATGCCTTGATTCGGGTTTGTTTCCCTAGTCTGTGACAACCTGTCGACAGGTCGGGGAATGTAATCAACCCCATTCTTTGACGGTATGTCACTCACTGTGTCCTGGACTTCAGATGCCTGTATGTCATGGATGACAGTTTCGGTGTGGAACTGGAAGGAACTTCATTTGACTGGTGTGAGACCATAACAGTGATTAAATATAGTTGCATTTCTCTTATCTGAGGATGTAGAGTGATGATATGTAGTTGTTCTTATAGCGATATAGGTAGACCTCTAGTAGTGTTTGTAATTGTTATATAGGTAGACATCTAGTAGTGTTTGTAATTGTTATAAAGGTAGGCATCTAGTAGTGTTTGTAATTGTTATATAGGTAGACATCTAGTAGTGTTTGTAATTGTTATATAGGTAGACCTCTAGTAGTGTTTGTAATTGTTATAAAGGTAGACATCTAGTAGTGTTTGTAATTGTTATATAGGTAGACATCTAGTAGTGTTTGTAATTGTTATATAGGTAGACATCTAGTAGTGTTTGTAATTGTTATATAGGTAGACCTCTAGTAGTGTTTGTAATTGTTATATAGGTAGACCTCTAGTAGTGTTTGTAATTGTTATATAGGTAGACCTCTAGTAGTGTTTGTAATTGTTATATAGGTAGACCTCTAGTAGTGTTTGTAATTGTTATATAGGTAGACCTCTAGTAGTGTTTGTAATTGTTATATAGGTAGACCTCTAGTAGTGTTTGTAATTGTTATATAGGTAGACATCTAGTAGTGTTTGTAATTGTTATATAGGTAGACATCTAGTAGTGTTTGTAATTGTTATATAGGTAGACATCTAGTAGTGTTTGTAATTGTTATATAGGTAGACCTCTAGTAGTGTTTGTAATTGTTATATAGGTAGACATCTAGTAGTGTTTGTAATTGTTATAAAGGTAGACATCTAGTAGTGTTTGTAATTGTTATATAGGTAGACATCTAGTAGTGTGTGTAATTGTTATATAGGTAGACATCTAGTAGTGTTTGTAATTGTTATATAGGTAGACCTCTAGTAGTGTTTGTAATTGTTATATAGGTAGACCTCTAGTAGTGTTTGTAATTGTTATATAGGTAGACATCTAGTAGTGTTTGTAATTGTTATATAGGTCTCTAGTAGTGTTTGTAATTGTTATATAGGTAGACATCTAGTAGTGTTTGTAATTGTTATATAGGTAGACATCTAGTAGTGTTTGTAATTGTTATATAGGTAGACCTCTAGTAGTGTTTGTAATTGTTATATAGGTAGACCTCTAGTAGTGTTTGTAATTGTTATATAGGTAGACATCTAGTAGTGTTTGTAATTGTTATATAGGTCTCTAGTAGTGTTTGTAATTGTTATATAGGTAGACATCTAGTAGTGTTTGTAATTGTTATATAAGTCTCTAGTAGTGTTTGTAATTGTTATATAGGTAGACCTCTAGTAGTGTTTGTAATTGTTATATAGGTAGACCTCTAGTAGTGTTTGTAATTGTGATCGTAGTAGTATTAATGATTTTAGGTAAACAATTTAGTAAGGATTGTGCCAAAAATTGATGTGGGAAAAATATGTAAACAGGTACAGTGTGTCTAAAATCTAAGACAGGGCTGGTATTAATGGGAAAAGATCATATAGTACAGAGATGGTCGAAATATATCAAGGAACTTTATGATGACAATAGATCCGAGATAAACATACGAGATAACGTTGAGGGTACATCAATACTCAGTAATGGAGGCCTTAAGACACATGAAATATGGCAAAGCCCCAAGACCAGACAATATCACATTAGAGGAATTTAGCTTTAGGTGACTTTGGAGTAGAAATAATCACAAAATTACTGAATGGCGTATATAATAGCGGACACATACCCGATGACTTAATGAGATCCATATTTATAGCCTTACCTAAGAAACCAGGGAACCACCTAATGCGAAGAACACCGTACAATTAGTCTCATGAGCCAAATAACCAAAATACTTCTCAGAATCATCATGAAGAGTGAGAAACAAAATAAAATCAGAAATAAGTCCAGAACAATGTGGCTTCATAGAAGGCAAAGGTACCAACAATGCTATATATATTTTGAGAACACTAATAGAGAGGTCTACAGAGGGAACAACAGATCTGTACCTCTGTTTTATAGGCTACACAAAAGCATTTGATAAAGTTAAACATAATGAAGTTATACACATGCTAGAGAATTTGAACATCGATAGTTAGGATTTAAGAATCATCAAGAACATGTACTGGCAACAAACCGCAGCAATAAGAGTAGGAAATCAATTTGGCCCTTTTCAACAAATAAAACAAGGAGTTCGGAATGTGTACTTTCACCAGACATGTTCGTTTTGTACAGTCAAAACATAATGTGTGCAATAGTTGATATCCCAGGAATATCAGTGGGGGGACATAACATAAATAATTTGAGATGTGCTGATGACACTGTTCTGATTGGTAAAATGTGAGGAAGACTTTCAAGATTTAATTAATGTAGTAGTCACGGAAAATAAAGAGAAAGGCCTCTTCATAAATATAAAGAAAATAGAAGTAATGATTATTTCAAAGAAACAAAATACCACACCTTGCAAGATCAAAGGGTATGATATAGTATTAAAACAGGTCCACCAATTCAAATATTTAGGCACAACGATTACAGCAGATGGAAGAAGTTCAACAGAAATAAGAAGCAGAATAGAACATTCAGAAAAATGAAAAATATACTGTATAATTTTGTCTTGTCATTAGAGGTGAGAAAGAGTTCTGCAGTGCTATATAACCCCTATACTAAAATATGGGTGCGAGTCTTGAACAATAAACAAACAGGAAAGTGGGAAATTAGAGGCATCAGAGATGTAGTTCTATAGAAGAATGTTGAGAATATCATGGACTGCCAAAAAAACTAATGTAGAGGTGTTGAAAGAGTCAAATGCGAAACGGATCTTAATCAACAATATAAGAAAAAGACAATCTTCATTTTTTTTTTTTTGCTCACTTCATGAGACAGGCAAGTTTGAAGAACATAGTCACAACAGGCAAGATTGAAGGCAACAGAGACAGAGGGCGACAACGCGAAAAAATATTAGTTTGATAACCTGGCGCGGCAAGGAAATAACAACGATCTTGATACATAATGCTGGAGATAGAGAGCTGTGGAGAGCCATGATTACCTACGCTAGCCGGCGCATCGCAAAACACATACACTTGACTAACAAGTCAAGAGAAATTAAAATAGTAATCATAGCGAACATAGAAACAGAGGACGGAGAAGGAGTGGAAACAAGCAGAAAGATTAGACGTGCAGGAGAAGTATACAAACATTAGGAAACGAGAGAAGAAGGAAATATGAACGTAAGAAAATGAAATTTGATTTTCTTTTTACTTTTACATATCCATTACGTTTACCTAATTGAAGTTGTATTCAATGCAGAGGATGGGGGGGGGGGCTGGGGGGCTCCATGCCAACACCTCCTTAGGAAACAAAAGATGGCAATTAGTACTAGGCAGCAGCATGAAAGTTGCAGATTTCTCTTTCCCCACCCCTTCCCAATTTATTTTTTTCCATGAAAAGGCATGATAAATCTCATGGAAATGAAGGAAGTAGCTGCTAAAATGAAGGAACTAGCTACTAAAATGAGCTACTAGCTACTCATATTAAAACCATTTTTAATATGAAAACACTTCCATCCTTTACTGAATACGTATCTACAATCCCAGGTCGTATCCACGTCCTCAGGTCCTATCTGCTCCCCAGGTTGTATCTACAGCCACAAGTCGTACCTACAGCTCCAAGTCGTATATACAGCCCCAGGTCATATCCACGTCCTCAGGTCCTATCTGCTCCCCAGACTGTATCTACAGCCCCAGGTTGACCTTGCATGTATGAGAGTATTATATCAATTATTGTTGTATATAAATCTTATATTCGAACATATATCAAACTACTTGTTATTCTCCTATTACTTTTCCAGTGTGAACGGCTCGACATCCCGACCTTGTCCTTCTTCCCAACAGATCCGCAGTGTATCGTAGACTCTTTCAACTTGGTGATCGATGCAATCTTTGGCTTTAGTTTCAAACCTCCAGCTCGGCCGGAATTTGCCTCAGTGTTGGAAAGTCTTACACAGATTCAGGATAAAGTGCCTATCTGTTCAATAGATATACCAAGTGGTATGTCCTTCTTGTTGTGTGGAAGTGCAGCTTTGCAATGTTCATTTTATTTTATCAAATCAAATTAGGTATCAGAACATATCAAATTTTATTATTGTTTAAATGTGTATTTTGAAGCCAATGTATTACATCAATCTTGTTTAAATGAAATGAGAGATACTGTATGCATTTTGTTTACGTTTCACTGTTCATTTGAGGAGTCAATGCTCTTTTGCGTTTGTTCTCAAACTCTTGCAGATTAGTAAAAGGAAATCTGAAGAACGAAATGTATTGTGCCATGGTTTACAGCTCAGTTCATGCCGAAATCGGATGTGCTAGGGCTACAAGGCGCATAACGGTGGCACAACGTAATCACGCTCCCGGCGGAAATCGCACGGATATCCGTGCTGGTTACAATGGAGTGAATGCAAAACAAACAAACAAACAGCTTAGTTGTATTATCTGAGCCTGGCGCGTCTGGCTTGGTCATGGTCTCTGGGTCACTTTGACTCACATTGGGATGGGAAAGCCAACCCCACTCCAAAACTTCCTTAGTTGCCTTGTATGACATGCATGGTAGGTTTCATATATGCATCGTTCATTTGGATAGTGAATGTTCATTTGATGAATTAATGTTCATTTGGAGAGTCAATGTTCATTTGGAGAGTCAATGTTCATTTGGAGAGTCAATGTTCATTTGGGGAGTCAATGCTCGTATCTGCATCTGTGCAGATTCAGATGGTTTTGACACAGTAGTAGTATGGAATATGGCAGAATACCCAAGGATCTTATTTGTGGAGAATTAGATAAAACATTTCTGGGTTAATCCCTACTATGGTTCAAAGGCTTATTCATATGTAATATGCTTTATACAGACATGGGAACAGGTTGCCATGGATAGTGTTGCATGGAGGAGAAAAATCAGAAATGTTATAAAGATAAAGAAGAAAATGATAGCAGATAGTTCAAGGGTTGCACGTCTAAGGAAACAAAGGTACAGTACAAGTAGACAAAAAAATAATGTAGACGGCACCACATGGTCGGGTTATTTCCCTTGTCTATGTATGTCAATTTCATGTTCATCATTTAATAATTTAAATCTTAATATATTTTAGGGTTGGGTTTAGAGTTAGTTATGTAAAATACAACTATCCTAACCCTAACCTCAACCCTAAATAAATAAATATTTAAATTATTAAATGAAAAACATGAAATTTACAAACATAGACAATGGAAATTAAACATGTGGTGTCGTCTACATTATTTTTTTGTACAGTCAAAACTCATAACAACTTGGTCCAGACCAATCAAATATGTATGTAATAACAGAAATTCTCTATAGAGTATTCAGAAAAAACAATTAAAAATAATTGGTTATTTTGAGAAGTGTTAAATAGGGAAATTTGTTGTAAAAGGATGCGCTATAGAGGGATTCAACTGTACATACTATGGAAGACTGGGCTCAGAATGGTCTTGTGAGTTGTACCCATCTTTGATATAGATTGTAGACATACCCATCATTGCCATGGATTGTAGACATACCCATCTTTGATATAGATTGTAGATATACCCATCTTTGATATAGATTGTAGATATACCCATCATTGATATAGATTGTAGATATACCCATCTTTGATATAGATTGTAGACATACCCATCTTTGATATAGATTGTAGATATACCCATCTTTGATATAGATTGTAGATATACCCATCATTGCCATGGATTGTAGATATTCCCATAGATTGTAGATATTCCCATCATTGCCATGGATTGTAGACATACCCATCTTTGATATAGATTGTAGATATACCCATCATTGATATAGATTGTAGACATACCCATCTTTGATATAGATTGTAGATATACCCATCTTTGATATAGATTGTAGACATACCCATCTTTGATATAGATTGTAGATATACCCATCTTTGATATAGATTGTAGATATACCCATCATTGATATAGATTGTAGATATACCCATATTTGATATAGATTGTAGATATACCCATCTTTGATATAGATTGTAGATATACCCATCATTGCCATGGATTGTAGATATTCCCATAGATTGTAGATATTCCCATCATTGCCATAGGTTGTAGATATTCCCATCTTTGCCATAGATTGTAGATATTCCCATCATTGCCATAGATTGTAGATATTCCCATCATTGCCATAGGTTGTAGATATTCCCATCTTTGCCATAGATTGTAGATATTCCCATCATTGTAAATTATAATCCTTATGGGACAACAATAACACTATTTCCTGGAAATGTTGAAAATGTGCCACTAGTAACATGTAGTAGTATAAAGTAAAATGGAGTCAAGTGTGGCATGAATCAGATTCCTGTCTGGGTGGATAAGACATCATTTTTGTACCACTTTCAGTCAGGTACAGACCTTTCAACCGACTATCTGGGTCCAATTTGGTTATATCAGCTTTTTGTCCACTAAAATTATTTGAGATTGTGGTTCTGGTAATCCCATCACCATAGTCTCTGATATGTTTCAATGGATAAGACATGTTTAACCAGTGAGATATAGGTATGTTCAGCATGCATAGACACTAAGCTTCTATGGGACCGATGAAGTGCTGTAGTGTTTGTTCTATTAATTTACAACAATGGAATCACTGTATAATAAACTGGTCTGAACTGATGAAATATTTATGCAATAACAAAAATTTACTATACAGTCAAATCCCATTATAACAACTTGGTCTGGGCCGAAGAAATGGAATCCTGTTAAGAACAACTTGGTTCGGACCAAGAAAATATGTATGTAATAACAGAAATGTGCTATATACAGTACAAACAATATAGAATAAATATAATTGGGGATTTAGAAAAGTGTTGTTATATAGGGATATTTGTTATAAAAGGATATAAAATGTATGCATTATACAGAGATTTCATTGTATGTTATAAATGTATGCATTATACAGATTTCATTGTATGTTATAAATGTATGCATTATACAGATTCCATTGTATGTTATAAATGTATGCATTATACAGATTCCATTGTATGTTATAAATGTATGCATTATACAGATTCCATTGTATGTTATAAATGTATGCATTATACAGAGATTCCATTGTATGTTATAAATGTATGCACTATAGAGAGATTTCACTGTATGTTTAAATGGCGAGTTAACTGGAGAGGTTATATTTATAGCATGCAATGTTCACATAGCCATTTTTTTCTACTATCTTTTAGGATGGGATGTGGAGAAAGGTAACCCTACTGGCTTGCAACCAGATCTGCTTATCTCTCTCACTGCTCCTAAACAATGCGCCATTCACTTCAAGGGCCAAAGACACTTTCTAGGAGGAAGGTAATGCCACTTTTTCTCCACTGGTTTGTTAGATTAATGACATTTAAGTAGTTGCTTACCTCTTCTCATATGACGTATTCTTTCCAGAACGTGGTCTTCCGTATGAATTCTCTGAACACATGATTCTGGGCGAATTGAACTCCCGCAGCTAGAGACGTTTAAGCAATCTGATATATCAATGCACCACCGTCATCTTGGGGGCCCTCTTTCCCTGTTGCCGTGAACTATTAGTCTTTCCATGTTGTTATGTCTCTTTATATTACCCAAAAAAATAGCTTTCTTGTTAGAATGTTGTTAAGATCATTCCTAATATATCTAATCCTAGACGTCCCATTTCTTTCACTACAATGTGTATATTCTCTTGATTAAAGTGCAACGTTTCATGTGCCAAACATAACACTTTGTTTTACACTGTTCTTGACTTCGCCACTGACACAAGTGTTACATTTGTCAACAACAATGGCGGTAGCAACATCTTGACTCTCCATCGCCTTAAATTTAGTTTTTGATGATTGTAAGTTGATGTTGAATTTATTTTTTGATGATTGTAAGTTGATGTTGAATTTAGTTTTTGATGATTGTAAGTTGATGTTGAATTTAGTTTTTGATGATTTTAAGTTGATGTTGAATTTAGTTTTTGATGATTTTAAGTTGATGTTGAATTCACATGCTTACTACTTATCATTAATTCTGAGGCTCAAGACTTAGCAGAATTGTAAGTTGTATCTGATAGTTTTTGATGATTGTAAGTTGATGTTGAATTCACATGCTTACTACTTATCATTAATGCTGAGGCTCAAGACTTAGCAGAATTGTAAGTTGAATCTGATAGTTTTTGATGATTGTAAGTTGATGTTGAATTCACATGCTTACTACTTATAATTAATTCTGAGGCTCAAGACTTAGCAGTCCAAGTCCTGCTTCACATTTGAGCATTATGCCCTGTTAAAGAGACTAGTGTTGTGGACAAAGTGCAGACAACATGATCTCCCTGTAATGTAGCCTGCTAGTGATATCCCATGTCTGGTCTACTGGGGAAATCAGTTCACATCATGCTTTCATGGTGACCATTGGTTCATCAGTCTCTGATCATGAACAAGGGGAATACAATTTTCCTTTGGGATGTATTCTATTTTGGTGGGGCATGCTCATTTCAACCACAAAGGAGTCCATTTATATCAGGGTGTATGACCAAAACACAAGGTTAAAGTTCGGGTCATCTTGTCATAGCAACCTTCAAGTTAGTATAGGAAAGTATAATATAGTGAGTGTTTCTTATATTTTATAGCATGTATTATCTCTTCTCTAATTTCTAATTGCATGTCTAGCAGTACCATCAGTCTTTCTTCTTCTTCTTCATCGTTCTTCAGTCAGATATCAGGTTACAGCACCAATAGCTTCAATGAATTGTGTGATTCGCTTCAGGTCATCCATGGAACCCCTCAAGTCTGGAAGCAGTGCCGTCTCAGTAGGCCATATTTTCTCCCTCTTTTCTTGGTAGAGTTGACAGGCATGAAGAATGTGTTCTGCAGTCTCTGGGCTCAGTCCACAGTTGCACAGGTCTGTCTCACCAATCTTCAGCTTTCGGAACATGTGACTTCTCAGTCTGTTGTGACCAGTTCGTAGTCTGAAAATGATGGTTTGTTCCTTGCATGACATTTGGTGGTAGGGGTCATTTGGTTCTGCAGTTGGGTGCATTTGCTTCCACTTTTTCTTATATTCTGCTTTTAACATGGTCTTACTTTCATAGTACGTATTATCATTTTCTATTTGTTCCAGTGATCCCCCTTTCCTTGCCAGGAGATAAGCTTTTTCATTTCCAGGTATGCCACAGTGACCTGGGATCCACTGCAGTACTGTTTCTTTGGTGGTACTGCTGAAGTGTAGTAAGCAGGCCGTAAGTTCATTCATGCTCGTGTTCTTTGGATCTTTCAATGCCTGCAATACTGATTTTGCATCCGTTAGAAATACTACATGTCTGTTGTGACTCGGCAAGCAATTCATGAGCATTTTGGCTGCCTCTATTATGACTTCCATTTCTGCTTTGAAATTTGTGTAATGTTTGCCTGTGGGTATGGATTTCTCTATTTCTTTTCCATCTGGTGTTACTATATATATTCCTGATCCTCCATCTAATACTGCCTCTTTCGCTGATCCATCTGTATATACATGTGTCCATATATCCTTTGGGTATGCTTTCTGTATGTGATTCTTAGTTGTCTCCTTTAGTACTTGTATAGTAGTTTCTGTTTTCGAAATAATGCTTGGTATATTGTCCATAATTCTTGGGAAGTCTTTCCTGTCCCATGTTGGGTATGTGTTAAAGGTGTTTAGTGGTTTTAGGTTTTGTAGGTCTGTATCTGTGAGTGATTTCTGGAGCTGTTTACCAGAGTGTAGAAAGCTACCTCTTTTGAGTCGCTCTTTTGTATGTCTGCTTAGTCTTTGGTTCATTTGATGACTCTCCAAACATTTGAACTTTGCATACTGTGTGAGGATTTTTTCATTTCTTCTTTCTTCCATTGATGGCAAACCTGTGCATGTTTCCATTTCTGTGATTGGGGTAGTATTCATACCTCCTGTTATAATTCTGAGATTGCGGTTTTGTATCTTTGAGGTCTTTTGAGTGTTACTCTTGGCTGCAGTCCCCCATGCTGACATTCCATATTCCAAAGCTGGTCTTACATAACCTGTATATGCTCTACTTAGAATTTTTCCATTTGCACCCCAATCTGTTCCAGTCAATTTTTTAAGGAGTGCTGTCCTCATTGTACCTTTTGTTAGGCACTTGTCTATATGCTGTTTCCATGTAAGTCTTGGATCAAAAGTGACTCCAAGGTATGTAGGTGTCTCATCTTTTGGCAATGTTTGACCATTTATGGTTAGTAGGATTTTTCTGTGGTTTGGTGGACATGCTGAAGATGGTATAGGTAGTTTTTTGGGCATTGATAGACATGGCCCATTGGACTGTCCACTTGGCCAAATTGTCCATAGTTTCTTGCAACCTTATTTTTGTTGTGCCAACGCTCTCTTCACTGCACCATATCGCCAGATCGTCTGCATACATTGCAGCATTTACTTAACGCGAGAGAATTTGGTCAATGTCATTCATGAATATAAGGAATAGAGTGGGGGATAGAACACCTCCCTGTGGTACTCCATGCTTAAAGAGTTTCTTTCTGTTATGCTTCATTTCAAACTTCACTGCTGCTTTTCGGTTGTGCAGGTAGTGTTTTATCCAGTAATACATGCGCCCTGTCACTTTGTTTTGTTGTAGTTTAAGGAGGAGTCCATCTTTCCATACACAATCAAAGGCTTTTTCCATATCTACCCACACCACTGATGTCTGCTTTTTTTCCTGGAAAGCATCCTCTACTTCCTGGGCAATTAGTGTAATCTGGTCTTCAGTTGATCTACACTTTCTGTAGCCAGCTTGCTGATTTAGCAGGATTTTATTCTAGGAACCACATCATTCTTTTGTTTACCAGGCGCTCCATTAATTTGCAAACACAGCTGGTCAGACTTATTGGGCGATAGCTGTCCACCTTATTTTTTGGCTTGCTTTTCTTGTGGATGGGTATCATTATGGCGGTTTTCCACACCTGTGGCACTAGACCTCTATCCCAACAGTTGTTAAAAATTTTTATTAATTTCTTTTTTGCTGATGGTCCGATGTGAATTAGCAGTTCATTTGGTATGTCATCAGGGCCAGGTGATTTCCTAAGTTTTAATACTGCTAGTTCTTCATTTAGTTCATTGATCGTGAATGGAATATTCATGACATCTTGTTTATCTTTGCTGATCTCTTTTTCGATATTCCGTAGTTCTTTTCTTACTTCTCTTCTCCTATTTTCATCGACTTTGTGGCAGGCAGTACTTTGGTAATGCTGTATAAAGTGATTTGCAGCCTTCTTTCCTGTGAGTACATCTCCACCATTCTCTATAGCTACTGGTGCTGTTTTGTTATCTTCGTTGTTGAGCATTTTTGTTATTTTCCATAGCTTTCTTCCCTCTTTGTCGAAGTTTAAATTTTCTGTTTTTTCATTCCAGCTTTTCCTTGTGTTTGTAATTGTCGTTTTTCTTAGTTTGGCTACAGCAGCTTTTAGTGATATGTTGTTTTCTGTGGATGGGCTTTTTTCTGCTGTGTCTCTGGCCTTTGACACTTCTTTCTCCAACTCATCTAGTTCGTCAGACCAGTACGGTTTGTAATTTTTCCTAGCACATCTTGGTATGGTTTGCTTGAAGAAGTGCAGAAGCCAGGAGTTGTGCAGTTTTGTTCACGTTTTTAATCCTTGGATTTAAGGTTTTTGTCAATTTGTCTGTCAGGTCAGCAAACTTACTCCAGTTTGCTTTCTTGAAGTTCCATCTGGGTGTGGTTGTAGGGCCAGCAGGGGTATGGTTAATGTCAATGGTGAGTTTGATGGGGCGATGGTCACTTCCACCAAGCTGCTCCAGCACTTCCCTGTATGTTATTTTCGCTAAGGCGTCTGTTGCAAAGGCTAGGTCAGGGGTTGAGGTGGTGTGCCATCTTCTAGAGTAGAAAGTTGGGTGGTCTTCAGGTTCATTAAGCAGTTGAAGTTTCACCTCACACTGCCAGTCTTCCACTTATTCTCCTCTAGTATCTTGTTCTGTATATCCCCAACTCTGTGAGTTGCTATTGAAGTCACCAATTACAAGAGTTATCTTCTTCTGTGTTAATTGTGTGTAGAGATAGGCTCTTGTCTTGTGGACAGTAATAGTTATATACTGTGACCTCTTTAGTTGGAAGGGTTAGACAGGTTCCAATGATTTCAGCCTGTTCTTCTGTGTCTACTCGAATTTCAGAGGCAACGATAGTTTTTCACAAGTATAAGAATTCCTTCTTTATGTCTTTTTTCTCTATCGTTCCGAAATGTTTGGTATCCTCGGATGTTGAATCTATTGTTGTTTGTGAGGTGTGTTTCCTGTATGCATGCTATGTCGATTTCCTCTGTGTGTAATCGGTTTGCAAGTGCAGTTTTTGTCTTCTTCTTCTTTCGTTCACTTGAAACATGTCTATATCTGTAATTCTGTCTCCTTAATAAAACTCAGTCTTTTGTAGTTCATACAGTGTCCCATAGAGTTTTGATTCCAGTGTTGTTTCCTCTGGCCAATATGTCTGCCTCAGTGTTTCATGCTCAGAACACTCTTGAAGTATATGTTTGGCACTCTGTGCTGCCTGTCCACATGTACACATGGCTGTGTTGTCAATCTTGAACTTTGTATACATGTGACTGCGGAGCCGGTTGTGTCCTGTTCTGAGACGTAGAATTATAACTTGTTCTGGTCTGTTCATAATATGATAGTCATCTTGTGTTGGTGTTTGTGGCTTTCTTATTGACTTGATCATCTGTTTTTTCTGATGGTATGTGATTGGTATAAGAACTCCTTCTTTATGTCTTTTTTCTCTATCGTTTCGAAATGTTTGGTATCCTCGGATGTTGAATCTATTGTTTGTGAGGTGTGTTTCCTGTATGCATGCTATGTCGATTTCCTCTGTGTGTAATCGGTTTGCAAGTGTAGTATTTTTATTGTACACGCCCTCTGCATTCCACTGCAATATTTTTAAGTGCTTATTTTTGTCTTTGTCTGCATCATGATCTATATGTGATTTTTTTGAACCAGTATTTTTTTTCCTCTTATCTCTTTTCCTGGCTCCACAAATTGAGACAGAGGTACCACCAGTCGCTGAGGGTGGGCTCCTTCGAGGCTTAGAGCCCGGCACTTCATCCGCCTGACGGGATTCCACAGATGAAGCACCAAAACGAATCATCTGTAACCTTTTATTTGACATGTGAAGTCATTGCGTGACACTGTGGTTTTCAGCCTTGGCTTGACTATTTTGTACCTTTCGGTCCAGTGTCTCCGTCTTCCATCTTACTTTTGAGTCAGGATGTGTTTCCCTAGCCCTTATCCATCCAAGGATTGTCCACAGGGCAGTGGAGGTTTCATTTTGGAGTTTTCCTTCTCCTAGACAGCTTGCCTAACAGGGTTAACGAGCACCATCTGCCCAGGGTTTTGAGGTAGAGTTCCCCTCTCCTAGGATTATTTTTTTTGTTGCCAGGTATTCATTATCCTCCTCTGTGGTTTATTTCTTGTGATCTAAGACACCTCTCACTCAGGGAAGGTGATTTAAGAACATTGCTCTCTCTTGTTCTAATATCTATAATTTCCCATTTACCCTACCCAACCCTCTAACCCTACCTAAACCCTATCCCTACCCCCCTCCCCTCCCCCCCCTGGCACAGCAACCTGAGCTTATAGTGGCTCATACTCGCTTTGATGCTGCCAGTCAATGAACATATGGGGTATTTCAGTGGGGATATCAGCGCCGACTGATATTCCACCCCGTCCTCGTGGTCGGCGACACCGTTTGGTCAGCGGCTGTTTATTTGCCCAGAGGGTTATTCACAGCTGGCCTCAAGAGGCTTTTCCACTATCCGCCACCTGTGGACGCTCCTGGTAGGGGTCGATATCCCCCGCAGGGGTACCATCAGTACATACAACCCATCCTTCTACAAATAGGTCTTGTGTGCTGATCACATAATTTGTCAATCATCTTGGCTGATCCATTCTTTTAATTGGTCACTATGTGTATGCTTTGTGACACTGACCAATGAAAAGTAGAATCAGCCAAGATAAGTGACACATAGTGTGATCAAAGCACGGATCTTGTGAAGAAGTAGGTGGCATACATTGTGTCAAATCCCATTACAGGTATAACAATTTGGTCTGCACAGACAAAATATGTATGTAATAATTTATACATCTAAATTCAAGTATGAAGCATTATATGTAATAATAGACATTATAATTGGTGGACAATGATTTATGTAATCATTGTCCACCAATTCAAATATCTAGGTACAACGATTACAGCAAATGGAAGAAACAACAGAAATAAGATGCAGAATAGGACAGGCAAAAAACAACATTATTACATTATTTCCATTATTACATGCATATTTCATAACTCCTGACCAAGTTGTTATAATGGCATTCAACTGTTACTTCCTTAGGATTCTATGACTTTCTTCATTTGATGTCTTCCTTTTTTTTTTAATTTTAACCTTTTAGCTGATATGCACAAGTTTACTAATTCCTCTATGTTACTGCTATTAATGACCTTTTTGGTTTTTTTATTTATCTCCTCATTGCTAAAAACAATTTCACTCTGAAATCGTTAACCAAGCCATCCATATTCTCTGATGACAATAAAAACCTAGTTCCATAGAAACTCTTATTTTGTAGCTCAAGTAAAGAAATCAGCACAGGGCAAAGGATTGGTTACTGAGAATAATAGCAGCTAAAGGGTTAATACCAGTTATGTCATAGTTTCAAGTGTAAATTATTGTTATTTATCTCCCTTCAGGTTTGTCCCACCTGGACTTGAACAGAAATATGGACTAAACCTGCCACCATATCCTGGGACAGACCCTGTTGTGGAACTAAAAATACCCAAAAATAGCTCTCCACAACCATCTTAAGCCTGGATCTTCATCATATATCTTTGAGTTGAGCATAACATCTATTTAACAAACTTACATGAGGCGAGAATAAATTTAAAATATGGATAGTTTAGCTAAATAAAATATGATTAATATTCTATGATTTATGAAAGATGATATTTATAACTTGAATAATTTGTTTCATTATTAGAAAGTATGTGATGAACTATTTGGAAGAATCAGAATTTGAGTGATGTGGTTTGATTTGCTTGTTGTTGCCTTGAAATGAACTTACAATAATCAGTAAAATTGAAATTATTCAATTCATATTTTTTATGTTTCAGCTACTTTATCAAGAAAAGCATTTTTTTGTGATCCCTTATTCAGATTATTGTTGAGATTTATTGTGTATTTCATTGTTTGTATTTGGTGTTTTATATTTTGATTTTTACATTTTTTTGCTTTCAATTGTTCCAACTCTTTCTGATTTTAAAAGTTATTTGTTTTTGCGTATAGACTGATCAATATGACGGTCTTTTTAGGGGCTTAACTTGATGCCAACAAGGTTTTTTTTGTTACGGCAAAATTCAGCGTGTCTTAATAGTTTATCCCTTGAAACAGTCATGTCTTGTAGGACTCCTATATACAGCCTATATATTGTATGTAACACATACACCGGTAAACAGAAATAAAATAGACAATGTTTAAAAGCCATAAGATACAACAAGTTCAAAACTTAATGAATAAATTTGTTTGTCTAGGAAATGTTATTTTTATGCCAATTTATAGCCAAACCCAATTGTGACAGCTTGGTCCTGATCAATTAAATATATCATAACAGAAATTTGCTACATATAACACAAACAATCAAGAATAAATGATGAAATAATCCATTTAGTTGTGAGCAGGCAGCTCTTGACAGCTTATAGTCTTTCTGACAATACTGCAAGTCTTCCTCAGTTAAAACTCGTATAAGTTTGTCTCAAAGAATGCATGGTTGTGTTACCGGGGTTTATAAATGCATGTTTAAGTCGAGACATTTCAGTGTGACAGTATCCCAGAGTAACCATATCCTGCCAGGACCGCAACACTTCTGGGCCAACTAGTTCATCATTCTCATGTCAGATTTTTGACCCATCAGCAGTGCTGGCACATTTAGAATTCCACGCCACCTAGAAGTCTGCCACGCCAACTAGAAGTCTGCCACAAACGAACAAAACTGCACTGTCCATTAGCTAGAATCTTTTCATCATTCCTGACAATCATTTGAATGAAGACAAAAGTAAGTAATTGAGACAAGATATACAGCGACATATTTTTTTTTTCCAGTGACAGATTGTTAACTTATCCCCAACTTTCCTTAGTCGCCTCCTATGCCTGGCAAGAAGATAGTGGCCCTATTCTTTGCACTATGAACTAAAAGTCCATGCCCCTGTTGCCACACAGGTGGATGACTGACTGAAGAACAATGAAGAAACAAATCATAGTTAATGATATTGCAGTCTGAATAAAGAGAAAGAATACAGATTTAAAAAAAAGGTTGCAAATTATAATGATCGAAAATATACTAAAGTATCTATTGCTGTCTCCATATAATTTCCTATACTAAAACATCTGCAGACTTCTGCTAAAAAATGACGTAGGAAATGTATGTGTTTTCTCAGAGCTATTCGATAAACAGATTTTCCTCCTGAAAGCAGTGGCAAACTACAGGAGTATGGTGCCTAGTGATTCATTTATGGATATTGTGAACACAAGCGTGTATTAATACTAAAATTATGACAACTGATAAAGTACAATCTCAACCAAAAATAATAATTGATACATATGAACTGGAAGAAGTATCAATTATCAAATTTTTTAGCACAAACATAAATAGTTCAGGAAACTGCACAGTAGAAATTAAGATAAGGATGGCAATGGCATTTTTGAAACTTGTCCAAATAAAAAGATCTCTGGCAAGGTATCAGTAACAAAGGAAAACTGTGTATGATAAGAACATGCGTATTCCCTGTGGCAATATACGGCTGTGAGGTTTGGGCTCTAAATACAACAGTGGCAAAGAATTTTGCCGCCTTCGAATTGAGATGCTACGGAAAGATTTTTCATATACCATGGGCAGCAAAAAAGACAAACAAATAAATATTACAATCATTAAATGTCGAAGAGGGCTGGTTCCTAAATAGCAAGAATGCAGAACTTTTTTGGATTATCTAAAGAGGCATAACAGCATGGAAAGACTAATATTAGAAAGCAGAGAAAGAGGCCCACCAAGATGAATAATGATATATCTGACTGTTTAAACACGTCCCTGGAGGAGGCAGGTCAACTCGCCCAAGATCGATGGTGTTCAGAAGGTCCATAAAGAAGACTACGTTCTGGAAAGAATACATCACATGATGATGGTGAAAACATCTGCAGTGTATTCTATCTAATTTTGCTATCTTTAATACTTTAATTTTTTAGATGAGTTATTTTCTTGCTTCTATTTCCACTAAATGTACACCATTCTTCAGAATATCTACATTTTAATGGCTTATATTTACCTTGCCCTGCATATTTCTGCACCATTGAGTAAATACATATATATATGATCTATATTTTTCATTAATTTATTTGCTTGATAGTTAATATTTTCTTTTATGTTGTTAAATGTATATCATCATTACTATTCTTTTCTTCTGTTTCATATCCGCCATTTTCTTTTATCTGACCAGGTTAATATGTTATTGGGAAACATCATACACTACAAAGGCTATGATAGTATATTCAACCACGTATATATTTTGCAGTGTATGTATAATCAAGTTACACTCACCCGTGTGTTGCCTAGGCCCGAAAGGGGAGCAAAGAATAGCAACACTTTTTAACCTTCCACGCATGTCGTAAAAGGCGACTAAGGAGGTTATGGGATGGAGTTGGCCATTATAGGGTCAGTGACCCAAAGCCATGCTGAAGTCGGATGTGTCAGGCCGAAAGGCACAGATATCGCAGCAATGCTGTAAACCATGACACAACGCATTCCGTTCTCCGGACTATATCCTGCTAATCTGCAGGAGTTTGAGAATGAACGCAGAAGAAGTTACACTAAATTTTTGAACACTAAAACTAGATTTCCCAATTGATATAATATCAGACACTACATGAATAGTAAGCATGATTTTGAAGTGAACACTCCATTTAGTATACAATTTTAGTTATTGTTATTTTGGTTGCTGGTACAGTCACATTGTATTATAGTTATGTGGTCCAAGCTGATGAAATTTGTATGCAGTAACAGAAATTCCTATTACTCTCATGCGTCCAGTGACTGGCAGCAACAAGCAAGTCATGAGCCGCTATAAGCTCAGGTTGCCAAGACATCAAGTTCATCTGTGTTAGGATGTAACCCAATCAGTGATCACATCTGCCGAAGACGGATATGTTGGGCCATTGACGCAAATAAAACGGCAACACAACACATTTCCATTCTCTGGACTATACTCAACTGGAAATCTTGTAGGAGCATTGTCCTGTTACAAGAGAAATCCAGCAAGAGTTTGAGAATGAACGCTGAAGAAGAATAAGTGTTCACATCATCAAGGAAGTTTTGGTTTGGGAGAAAGAAACAATCAAGGGGAAACACTAATTCAATTATATTTAGAAAACAACTTAGTCATTACAAACACGCTGTTTACACAACACCCTAGGAGGTATACCTGGAGGTCCCCAGATGGTATAACAAAAAATCAAATTGACTAAATAATCATTCAGCAAAAATGGAAATACAGCATCTCACCATTTAACACATACCCAGGGGCAGACTGCAACTCTGACCACGAACTATTAGTAGCTAAATTTAAACAAAAACTTTAAAAAGTCAGAGGTAATGCTAGTCAACTTCTACTGCTCAAAAATTCCAACAGAATACAACATATAAAATGTTGTTCGTCCATCACAAGTGATGATGACCATTTGTTAATCCACTTTTGAAAATTCAATTAGAGTTATGTCCTTGATTATGAGTTTGTAGATGGCTAATGAGCCCTATTCGAGCTGTAAATGTCCTTGGACAGTTCAGGCATGGAATGACCACTGTAGATGGATCTTGGTCTATCCGTGACTTCCTAGCTACTCTCCGCTGTTGAGCTGCTGCATTTCTCCTCTTTTCACAAGATGATGAGCTCTTTTTTTATTGTAGAACACCATGTGTCAGTTTTTCCCATGTATCTTGGTCTATTTCAAAGGCTTTCAGTGAGGTCTTTAACGAGTCCTTGTAGCGCTTCTTTTGGCCACCTTGAGATTGTGTGATCACATAGAAATGACACAGTCACACACATATAGAAATTACAAACAGATTCAAAGCCTTATTAGAGGAACAAGGGAGATTACCAGTGGAAGAGTTAACCAACAAGATTAAAGAGATGTACATACAGGATGCACAAAAATATATACCCAAGAAAACAAAGAAAAGACAAACATATGAACATGGACACTACCATGAAGCTAGTGGAAGAAAGAAGGAAAGTCAAGCCCAACAACAACAGCAGCCATGCATTATACAAACAACTCCTAAGGGAAATAAAAAGACAAGACAGGAACAACAATTTATCAAGGACTACTGCAAAAACATAGATGACCTGTACGAAGATGGAAAAATGAAAGACATGTTTCTCACATGCAACAAAGAGCAAAACATATAAAACATCTATGCGAGTCATCAAAGACAAATCAGGAAACACCTTTACAGAGCAATGTGAGATTCTAGAAATGTACTCAGAGACACCCCAAAATGATCTAGGGAACCAAATAAACACAGATAGAAATGAACACAAGAACCAGAGCTTACAATAGAAGAAATTAGATCCGCAATTCACAGTTTGAAGAGAGTTTCCTCTCTTCAACGGAGCAGGTTTCCAACAGCAGCAGGTTGCGATGACATAACAGCTGAAATGATTCAAGCCTGGGGTGAAAGCAGCATTAATATCTTTTATCAGCTATGCAATAAGATCTGGAGAACGGAAACATTCAGCATACATACTGAAAGGAGTGAGACAAGACTGTACCGTGTTTCCATACTTGTTCAACATCTATGCAGAAAATATAATGAGAAACTTAAGACAAGAAACAATGAAGCCTGATTTCAGACCCAA
This sequence comes from Meghimatium bilineatum, assembly GCA_034231615.1. Lineage (NCBI taxonomy): Eukaryota > Metazoa > Mollusca > Gastropoda > Stylommatophora > Philomycidae > Meghimatium > Meghimatium bilineatum. The sequence continues at coordinate 35,520,764 of CM067304.1, forward strand.
AAATATAGGAAGGCTGCAGATACCAGAAATTATATATGCAGATGACACAGTGCTGTAACAACAAATGAACACGACCTACTGAACATAATTAAGTCAACCCAAAGTTCAGCAAACAGTAAAACTTGTTCTTAAATATGAAAAAGACAAAAATAATGGCAACTGACATAACTAAATCAAGACCCAAAATCAATATTGAGAACTGCAATTTGGAAGTGGTACATTTTTATTATTTATGAACTAATATAAACAATGCGGCTGACTGCACAGTTGAGATTAGGAGAAGAACAGCAATGGCTCTGTCTAAATTAGAACAGCTAAAAAACTATGGCAGGGTACTAACATAAGAACCAAGTTGTGTTTACTACGAACATGTATGTTTCCTGTGGCAACATATGAATGTGAAGCATGGACACTAAATAAAACTGGCCAAGAGAATATCATTATTTGAATTAAAGTGATATAGATGGGTTCTGAGAATACCATGGACAGCAAGGAATACAAACCAGGAGATGTTACCAACAATTAACATCCAGGAAGGCTGGCTTCTGAACACCATATTAAAGAAAAATCTAGTTTTTTTCCGGTCACATTAAGAGAAACGTCATGGAGAAAGTGTTACTGGAGGGGATGATAGAAGGTAACGGGAAATGGCCACCCAAAAAGCCGCTGTACAAAAAAACATTCAAGAATGCCTGCACACATTACTGAAATGGAGAACTTGCTCAAGACCACAGAGAAGTCAAGAGATCCATAGGGAAGACTATGTTCTGGAAATAATGTCACCTGATGAGTATATTATTGGGGATTTTGAAAAGTGTTGTAGGGAAATTTGTTGTAACATGATGCACTAAAGAGGGTTTCCAATGTTTCCAGTTATTTTTATTTTAATTGCTGGTATTTGCAGCACATCTTTTATAGCACAATATTCAGATTTAAAAATTAAATTTGGGTTTTTTATGCTGTGTGGGAGGGAGCCTAAGAAGTTCTTAGAGTGTCATATTAAGTTTCTGTTAAAAAATAAATAGTTAAAGAATTTCAGGTTATTGTGTTAATGTTGAACAGTTTAGGTTATTGTGTTAATGTTGAACAGTTCAGGTTATTGTGTTTATGTTGAACAGTTTAGGTTATTGTGTTTATGTTGAACAGTTTAGGTTGTGTTTATGTTGAACAGTTTAGGTTATTGTGTTTATGTTGAACAGTTTAGGTTATTGTGTTTATGTTGAACAGTTTAGGTTATTGTGTTTATGTTGAACAGTTTAGGTTATTGTGTTTATATACTGGTGCTGTAGTGGATGGTTTTTGTCATAAGTGCTTAGCTGCATAAATTTGGCATTGCATGAGTGGTCCTGGGTTAACTCCCCATCTGAGGCGGAAATTTTTTAATTTTGTTCAGATCACGACGGTTCCCAGGTCAACCCAGCCTTAATTGGGAATCAGATTAATCCAGGAAGTAAAGACTGCAAGGGAGAAGAGATAGCTACTGCCCTCATATAGCAGAGCCACTGAAATGTGAGATCACTAACATCTCACACCCCTATGACATTAATAAATGCTATGTGGGTAACATTTTCTTTTAGCCGCGTAGCCAGTCTTCTGCATACGTCCTTAAGTTCCTGCAGATCAGCATGATTTAGTCTGGAGAACAAATTGCGATGTCATGTTTACAGCTTTGCTTCAATATCTGCTCCTTTCGAGTGACATATCCAACTTCAGCATGGTTTCTGGGTCACTTTTGTAAGCCTAACTTTCCTTAGTCGACATGCCTGGAAAGACAGCGGTCCTATTCTATGCACCCAGAACTAGAAGTCCAGGCCCAGGTTGCCACATGTGCAGATGAGAGATGAAGCAACGTCTTGACTAGTGTATCATGGCTCAGCACAATCTTTTCTCATCTTTGTGTCTCATCAGCAGACAGAAGAAACATTTGTATATGCAGTAAGTTTATAGAAGCAAACTGGACTAGACTGAAAACTGTTGGATGATAACAAAACAAAATTATAAATCATTAGTAGAGGCTCTCTAGGCAATAAGAAATCATTGGTAGATGGTTCTCTAAGAAATAAGAAATCATTGGTAGAGGGTTCTCTAGGAAATAAGAAATCATTGGTAGAGGGTTCTCTAGGAAATAAGAAATCATTGGTAGAGGGTTCTCTAGGAAACATAAGATGTACGAGATGAACATTGTGGGCAAATAATGGAAATAAAATTATCTTTTAAAACTTTCAAGTGTTGTATTCATATGCTGTTTTATTTTTTTTAAAGTTCTGTTGAATATGTCCTACAAGTTGTTCGCTCCTCTGAGTAGACGATGACCATTCAGCTCAGCTGGGATGAAGATGATGATTGTCTGCAGTGTGGCCGACTGAGATTAATGAGTCTTATGCATGCTTGGAATTGTCTACCACACTCTGAGCATGCATGGTAGTAGTCCATGGGACGTTGAGCAGCTCTTGCCTTTCTTTTAGCGCATTTTTGTTGTGCAACATGATGTCTCAGGTTATCTGCAGTTGCTGCACCAGTTGTAATTCTGCAACACCAGGTTCTCCCATGAATGTGTCTATTTTGAAGTGGGTCAGTGATATCTTAAGAATGTCTTTAAAATGTTTTTTCTGTCCTCCAGCCTTGCGGAGTTCTCCAGCGAAGTCTAGAGTTCTCTATATAACAACTTTTTTGGTACACGATGATCTTTCATGCGTACGATGTGTCCTGCCCAACGTGTCAATGGTCGATAGCTAAGTAATGACTAGCGCTGAATTTTGTTTAAATTGTAGAGGAGTTGTGCCATCCGTCGACCACACTCCCACTTCCTGATCAACAAGTGTTCCAGTGGCTAGATAAATCAAAACTACTACTGGAGCTTATGTCTCCAGTCTTACATGGAACATTAGAGAGTCCCATGTCTTACGTGAAATATAAGAATCACTGAGCTAAAATTCTGCTGTACGCATTTAACAATCCATGCACATAATCTAGAACTGTGTACCTAAAACAGGGTCTTATGTGCCATCCTAAGACTATTTGCAATTTACAGCACTTTTTACTTACACGGGGCAATCTATATATATAATAATTAAAAAGTCCATAACTCTTCAGGATGGTAAGGGAACTGCATTGAGGTGTCATATAAATACATGATCCATATTATGTTGATGCTCCACTGGTAGCATTTCAGTGAGCAGAATTTTACTTGGTAGTGCCCATCTCCTCCCCAAATTTCCCTTATTGACAAGCAGAAATTGACAGCTCCAACGCTGAACGTTGGTTCGAACGCTGATCATCCACATTGTAATAGCAATATTATTGGATGCATTAGTGGTATCTCAAAACTCAAACAGTAGTTGAGAAGCAATGGTGAGAAACATTGCTATATTTTTTATTTAAGCATACAGCTCGACTTCTGATTGCAGAAACAGAACCTTTGAGTCTGCTTGGAGTGAATGAAATGATAATTCAATCCCAACATACTTGCATGATTAAAGTATAACACCACCCGTTATCACACTTCATATCCAACATTCTGATTATCAACTTCAACAACACCTTGACAAAATGTTATCACACTTTACATTCTGATATCAACTTTAACAACACTTGAGAATATGTTATCACACTTCACATTCTGATATCAATTTCAACAACACTTGACAAATGTTATTCATTTAATAAGCATACACATCAATTTTCATTCAATCCTTATCTCCATTTTCCTGATATTCAACTTTCACATCTACATCATGTTCATCCTGTAGTATAATACCAACTTCATCTTCATCATCCTCCTCTTCTTCTTCTTCATCATCATCAACATCCCCAGCAGTAACTTCTTGATCCTGTTCAAAATACAAAAAAAAGACAAACATCAAATATAAAAGAATATGAGTCTTGATTAGGAACAAGTGTCACAGCACTGGGGGGCATTCCCATATATGCTCTGCTTGCCGTTCCGTCAGCCATCTAAAAGTGTATACACTCAGTGTACCAGTAAGTTGCTTATTACGCATTCTGATCTTTACGGAGAGGGAGTACTTTCTCCCATTGCCTCTAGTCACTCCCATTTCTACCATTCTCTGTAATGAAGCCTGTTGAAGACCCAATCCTGGACTGCTGGGAACTCATAACCCACAGCATACCTTGAGATTGTAGAAAATCACACAAGTCTCCTCAATAGTAGATTGTTCATCTCATGGCATTAGACCCTACAGTGACTAAAACAATCTTCTGGGATTTGCAAAAGCTCTGGAAAAACTCCCTATGGAATGCCAATATGGAGCTGTATGTGAATCACCAATATGGAGCTGTTTGTGAAATACCAATATGAGCTGTATGTGCATCACCAAAATACGGAGCTGTATGTGAATCGCCAATATGGAGCTGTATGTGAAACATCAATATGGAGCTGTATGTGAAACATCAATATGGAGCTGTATGTGAAACATCAATATGGAGCTGTATGTGAAACATCAATATGGAGCTGTATGTGAATCACCAATATGGAGCTGTATGTGAATCACCAATATGGAGCTGTATGTGAAGCTTCAATGCCTGACAGAAAAGTGACAAACTAATGCCATCTCCAGTAAAACGTGTTATCTAGAATTGTCATGTGACCAGATAGGGACCCTTGTTGGGTTTTCAGTTGGTCACTATTTATACACTTGGGATTCGCCTTGGCTATTTTTAGCATGCGATTCCAAGTATGTAAATAGTGACCAACCAAAATCCCAACAATAAAAAAACGTAACAAATTTGGCCCTAATTAATTAAATTGAAAGGTCTTTATTGGATACGGTCATGCTCATGCTCCTGTGTGGTTCCAACATCATCTTGCCACCACTAGAGCCTCGACTTCTAGTTCAGGGTCCAAATAGGGCCACTGTCTTCTTTCTTGGCATAGCATAGGAGGTGACTAAAGAAAGTTGGGGAGGACAGACTGAGAACCTGTCTCATGTGAAAAAATCCTTGCCACCTCTTGTCTCAATTTCTTACTGTTGTTTTCTGTGAGATAATTCCATGGATGACGAAGAGATGCACTGTTGTGGTAGACTCCTAGGTGACGGGGAATGCTAGATATGTCATCACTGCCGATGGGTCAACAAATCTTACAGAAGAATGATGAGATAGTTAGCCCAGATGTGTGTGCTACTGCTAGGTCGTGTTAATCCTGAGATATTGATGCACAGGAATGCCACGCTTTGGGGATTAAACATGCATCCATAAACCTCCCTTACACAAACATGCCTTTGAGATAACATCACATGAGTCTGTGTGTCACTTCAGTTACACAGTCATGTCTTTGAGATAACCTTACATGAGTGTGTGTGTCACTTCAGTTACACAGTCATGTCTTTGAGATAACCTTACATGAGTGTGTGTGTCACTTCAGTTACACAGTCATGTCTTTGAGATAACCTTACATGAGTGTGGGTGTCACTTCAGTTACACAGTCATGTCTTTGAGATAACCTTACATGAGTGTGGGTGTCACTTCAGTTACAAAATCATGTCTTTGAGATAACCTTACATGAGTCCGGGTGTCACTTCAGTTACAAAATCATGTCTTTGAGATAACCTTACGAGTCCGGGTGTCACTTCAGTTACAAAATCATGTCTTTGAGATAACCTTACATATCCGGGTGTCACTTCAGTTACAAAATCATGTCTTTGAGATAACCTTACATGAGTGTGGGTGTCACTTCAGTTACAAAATCATGTCTTTGAGATAACCTTACATGAGTGTGGGTGTCACTTCAGTTACACAATCATGTCTTCGAGATAACCTTACATGAGTGTGGGTGCCACTTCAGTTACAAAATCATGTCTTTGAGATAACCTTACATGAGTCCGGGTGTCACTTCAGTTACAAAATCATGTCTTTGAGATAACCTTACATATCCGGGTGTCACTTCAGTTACACAGTCATGTCTTCAAGATAAACTTACATGAGTCCGGGTGTCACTTCAGTTGCAACTGAGAAGATCCTATGATTTTGTTAGAAAGACTTTTGGTTGTCAAGAGTTAACTGCTCACAGCTAAAGGGATTATTTCATCATCGTCAACTTGCCATCTCTAATATAAACACGGTTTGATTCAGTCAGACTGACACTTCACTTACTGTCGCCATACTAGATATGTAGTCACTCACATACTACACAGTGAACCACCAGAAGTCAGATGTGTTGGACCATTGGGACAAATCAAACGGCAACAGTGCATTTCCATTCTCTGAAAATCTAGTAGGATCATTGTCCTGCTACAAGAGAAATCCAGCAAGAGTTTCAGAATAAACGCTGAAGGTGACAGACTATACAGTCACATTCCTATCTATAGATTTCCTTGCAGTTCTCTGTGGAATAAAGGGTTGCAATTGTCAATCTTCAACTTCAGCACTATGCTCTCCAACTGTGCTGACAAGGTCCCCATTGATTTTGTCTCTACCTTCACTGTTCTTCTCCAGGTATTCCGGTCTCCCAACTCTTCTCTTTCCCTGTGGGTTCCAGTAAAAGTCCTGTCTGGTTATGTTGTCATAATTCTTTCTGAGGGCGTCTCCAATCTATCACCATTTTATCTCTACCTCTACTTGCCAGTTGTGCATTCTCTTCCACAACACCTTATGTAAGATGAACTCTATCTAATGTGAAATAAATGACATATATTGTGAGTAAATCTATTGTGATAAATATCTGCAGTTTTGCTGTGGTTATCTGGGTACAAATGTCATGTTTCAGAGCCATAAATCAACATAAGAGATATCTAATAATAAATATCTGCAGTTTTTTAAATATGATTTTCTGGGTTTTTATGCCATGTCATAAAGTAAAACAGACTTCAATAAAGCAAAACAGACTTCAATAAAGCAAAATCCTGGAAGCTTCTATACTATATTATTCATTTAAAAGAGACTTCACATTTAAGTCACACTACTGGATACCTCTATTCCTAATGTCTCATCCTCTATTTCTGTTGTTCCAACAAGAGAAGCATCAGCTTCTTCTACAACAAGGGGATTTCCATTTTCATCTGTTATATGTGTGATGACTGCAGATATGAAATTACAAGTACATATATAATGAGATTTTCAAGAACAACTTATTAATTATTGAATCACATGTTACGTGGAGCAGACACATGACTGCAGATATGAAATTACAAGTACATATATAATGAGATTTTCAAGAACAACTTATTAATTATTGAATCACATGTTACGTGGAGCAGACACATGACTGCAGATATGAAATTACAAGTACATATATAATGAGATTTTCAAGAACAACTTATTAATTATTGAATCACATGTTACGTGGAGCAGACACATGACTGCAGATATGAAATTACAAGTACATATATAATGAGATTTTCAAGAACAACTTATTAATTATTGAATCACATGTTACGTGGAGCAGACACATGACTGCAGATATGAAATTACAAGTACATATATAATGAGATTTTCAAGAACAACTTATTAATTATTGAATCACATGTTACGTGGAGCAGACACATTTCTTCTCTTTCAACTATCAATAATTATTTCAATAGGGAATTCTATACAAAGGACCTCCATGTTTATTGTCCATCTCTACAGGGACTGGATTTACTTGTGGTTAATGGTCACTTTTTTCTCTGCATTCTTCTCACCAAATTTCTGCTGTTAAAAAGAAAGTAGTCTGGAGAACTGAATGTGGTGTGTAAGGGTTTACAGCTTTGCTGAAAAATATGTGTCTTTTGGCTAACTTTAAACTGTGATATGTGATAGCCAGTCCCACTCCTTCTTTTCATACGATGTGTATGTCCGGCCACAGATCTGCTATTCCTTGCTCTCCTTAATTAACCAATGAAACGTACAGGTGCATAGTTGATGTATATTTGTGTGTTGTTCATGTACCAAGAAATATGAAATTAGATTTAGCATTAGCGAAATCAGATGCTGACATTAAGGAAAGATACAATATAATTGTACAGAATAGATACAATGCAAGTGTAAAGATTCAGAGTATGGAAGATCAATGGGACATGCTAAAACATTCGATAAACCAAACATCTAAAGAGATAATACCAAAAATAAAACATACATCAAAACTAAATTGGATTACAGAAGATATATTACAATTGATGAGCACCAGAAGAAATAATAAACACAAGATAGAGGAATATCAGAAAATACATAAGGAGATAAGAGAGAAATGCAAAGTAGCAAAAGAAAGCTGGCAGAACAAGAAGAGCATAGAAATTGAATCACATTACGACCAAGACACGCAAATTGATGTGATAACAGGGAAAAGAATGCAAAAGTTACAGCATGTCTAAATAAATATAAAACGGGGCAGGTATTAATTGGAAAAGATATGGGTATGACACTGTTCTGATTTCTGAAAGTAAGGCAGACTTTCAAGAATTAATTAATGTAGCAGTCACAGACAGTAAAGAGAAAGACCTCTTCCTAAACATCAAGGAAACAGAAGTAGTGGTTATTTCAAAGAAACAAAACACCACAATGTGCAATTTCAAAGTGAATGATATAGTATTAAAACAGGTCCACAAATTCAAGTATTTAGGTACAGTGATTACAGCAGATGGAAGAAGTTCAACAGATATAAGAAGCAGAACAGGGCAGGCAAAAACGACATTTAGAAAAATGAAAAATATATTGTGTAACATGACTTTGTCATTAGAGGTGAGAAGGAGAGTTCTGCAGTGCTATATAACTCGTATACTAACATATGGATGCGATTCTTGAACAATAAACAAACTGGAAATTGGGAAATTAAAAGCAGTAGAGATGTGGTTCTATAGAAGAATTCTGAGATTACCATGGACTTCCAGAAAAACTAATGTGGAGGTGTTGAAAGAGTCAAATGTAAGACGGAGCTTAATGAATAATATAAGAAACAGACAATCTTCATTTTTTTGGCCACATTATGAGACAATGAGGTTTGGAGTCACAATTGGCAAGATTGAGGGCAACAACGTGAGAAAATATTAGACAGTTTAACAAGCTGGCATGGCAGGGAAACAACAACGATTCTGATACATAATACTGAAAACAGAGAGCTGTGGAGAGCCATGATCGCCTATGCCAGTCAACAATGCACGTGATGATGATGTTCATTTACTGCCTGAATCTCGCTTGTAGCAGGACAATGGTCCTACTAGATTTCTGATCTCGTTTGTAGCAGGACAATGGTCCTACTAGATTTCTGATCTCTCTTGTAGCAGGACAATGGTCCTACTAGATTTCTGATCTCTCTTGTAGCAGGACAATGGCCCTACTAGATTTCTGATCTCGCTTGTAGCAGATAATGGTCATACTAGATTTCTGATCTCGCTCGTAGCAGATAATGGTCATACTAGATCCCTAACAGGATGTAGCCCAGATAATGAAGATGCACTGTGGTGTAGGTTTATGTGTTGCAATGACCCAACACATCCAACTTCTGCAACATTAAAATTTGGGCAGAAGCTGTGTTTTGGCACTCTCCTATTAAGACCTCTAACATACCATAGACTATATCTCAAACAACAAGGTACTGAAAGAGTACAAGACTGATGCAAAACAGATGAGTTTACAGTGAGAACATGCATGAAGGATGTATTCTACCATTCAAACATCTTGCTGATTCAAACATCAACAGCTGAACATCTTGCAGAACAACAGCTGATGATGAAGCAATCCCATTAGCTTTCAGCAGTTAGCCCATAGCCCAAAGGCTAATTTTCTTAAAAGTATGGCTGTGATATGGAATGGCAGGGTGTTTATCGATACATGTTTAGTCCCCAATGGGAGGCATTCCATCAGCATCCCAGGATCATCATTTACCACAAGGACTGTAGCATATTTCTGGATCACTTAATTCATAATTCTTCTTTCTTATTTGTTGATCCATCTGCAGTGATGGTACACATGCCATCCTCCTACTTATGGATCTGTCACAAAATGATACTTCTTCTTCTTCTTCAGCATTCATTCTCAAATTCCCACTGGATATCTCTTGTAACAGGACAATGGTCCTACAAGATTTCCAGTTGGATGTAGTCCAGAGAATGGAAATGCGTTGTGTTGCCGTTTTATTTGCGCCAATGGCCCAACACATCCGTCTTCGGTGGGACAAAATGATACAAGTTTCAATGTCCTGCATCTCTTCAACATTCATTGTTATTATTTGATAGAGACATAACTTACTTCCATCTTGTCCATCATGTATAATAGTCTCTTCCATGATTATCTGTCTGCTATCAGATCCATCATCACCATCATCTGTGCTGGTGACTATTGTGATAACACTCTGAAATATAAAAATTATGGGATGTAAAATTCTAGTCTCATAACATACTTTTTATATTTCTTGACAGAAAGGTGCAAAATTCTAGTCTCATTACACATTTTTTTATATTTCTCGACAGAAAGGTGAAATCGACCATAAAGTTTGTCCATAAGTAGATATTAGTTATGAACTGACATCTCAGGGCTTATCTATATATGCTTGGTATTATGTCAGCAGACATTACATTGCGCATGTGGTTGGTTCTGTGGGTCTCACCAATGGCTCACTAGACAGACCACCCATGCAACAGAAAACCTTAGTAGAACATGCCTTTATATTGAGGTTATCTTCTTATAGACACTTCATGGCACGTCATCTATCCAATCCCGTAGTCGTAACCTTCGATAACAGTTACCATGTTGTTCCAACAGGCTGACGTTGTGCTTGAACTAGTTGCAGGAACGGCGTGGTGAGCGGAACAACAAAAGAAACCTGTCGCAATGGCCAGAGTTGTGCCCTGATGTAGACGTCTGTTTATGCGGCATTAGACTCGAAACACCATCGAGTTGGACGGCTGTTCGAACAGAGGTTGGAGCACTTATGGGAATGCCCCAAGTGCTGTGAGGCCAGTTTCTAATCAAGAATCAGCAGACAAAGTGTCTGCATGCCTATAGTTCCAGTTGCTCGCTCTTGAACACTTCACATTCAACTCTGTAAACATGCAAATTCTGCTAGTATTACATATAACAAAGAATTTCCTCAGTTACAGACTAGATGTGTCATCAACTGAAGTGTACATATTTTGTAACTACTTATGAAGCAGTTTCAATACATCCTCTTTATCCAAGGCCATATAGATGGATGTATTACACACATGCTTGTCTGCTCTAACAAATAATTCATGCTAAATTCATGGACATTAAGTGACATTCGTTAGACATGAAGTGTCTTTCGCCAATACCATCCAGTCATCCTGGAAACAAAGACAATCAGCCATTGTCATACTGGAAACACTACCTGTCTATCTTGTCACACTCTATCTGTCCATCTTGTTATACCCCAACTTTCCATCTTGTTATACCCCAACTTTCCATCTTGTTATACCCCACCTTTCCATCTTGTCATACTCTACCTGTCCATCTCGTCACACACTACATGTTCATCTTGTAAGCCTTACCTGTCCATGATCTACATCAATCCCAGCTCCAGAATGTTCCACTATAGACTCCTCTGTGATTTCTTCATCAAGTCCCCCATCATCATCAACTGTTTCATCTACCCCATTCATCTCTGCTTCTTGCTGTATAAACTGGTTAAGTGCTATTTTTCCAGCCTCTGAAACATAAGGAGAAAAATGATATAATATCCTCCCCCCAAAAAAAGAGTTGTGGATTTCGCTCAGTTATGCAATATAACTGCAGGTTATCATCAGCTCATAGCGAACATCTCAATAGGTACTCCGATTCCCGTCTCAATAAATTCATCAGAGTGCAGTGGATCAGTTTCAGTTGAATCGGCAGTTCAGACATGCATATGGCTCAATCAGACATGTGACTGTCATCATCTGGAGTAGCTACCAGATGCATCCACAAGTGGCAGATAATGGAATGGCCTCCAGGTATGGTTAACTACAATATAAGCCAGCATTTCTCTGCACGAATAATCAGTTGTGAATGAAACATGTGTTACTGTCTACCAGGACAAGGTGGGCAATATTCCTAATCTTCTAATTTTCTTTTCATGTGAGCAGATCTGAATATGCATGGGTGGTGAATATTCACATGTAAGATTTCTACTACCTTATTTTTAAAAAAGTATTACCTACATTTTGAGTGCGCAAATGGTACATTTTGTGGTACTTACTAATGATGGATGAGGAGGCCCTGGTATCCCCACATGTTCAATGACAGACAGCATCGTGAGTATACGAGTCATTATAAGCTATGCTGTTGGCATGAGTTTACAAACTCCTCATACCGGGAACAAGACTTGGCAAGCGGGGGAGCTCATTTTGTAAATCTACTGTTGCCTTACAGGTGCCTTTAGGAGATAAAAGGATACGGGAGATAACCTTGGTACAAAATCAGGAGAAGGCTATTCTACAAACCTCAGATATCTTGCTGGCAGTCTTAGGATGTTCAAGAACCAGCATAGGAGGACTCCTTAACTTACCCCACCAAAGACAGGATGTGTCAGTCCCAAAGGCGTGGGTACCTGGCAATGGAATATGTGTGCACCATACAGTTAATAAATATGCTCAGCTTCTCTGCACAAAATGGAGCAGGCTGTTGTGGTTCATCACTGGAAAGGAGATGCTCCAGATCCATAGCTACAAATGGGTCTCCCAAAAACTACTGGATTATAACTGTGTGTATTATGGACCATTTTGAAACAGAGCTCTTCAAGCAATGCATGATCGCAGCTTCTGCTGCAAGATCAAAAATGGAAACTAGACTAATAAATACCAGCATCATTGAACACAAACAAATACATAGACTACAAACAATTTTCAGGAGAGAAAAGCTTAACTAGATCCAACTAAAGAAAAAACGCAAACTCAACATGGAAAAAGACTCAACAAAAATATGAACTTCATCAAGTGCCTCAAATGAAGAGAACAACAATTAATCACCAGCATGTGGATACCATCCCACTGTGACATACCAGGAAATGAAGAGGCAGACAGACTGACAAAGGATGGAGCAACACAGGAACAAAAAGACAAAGAAATCACCTACCAAGAAAAGAAGACCCTCATCAAATCCATCCACCCAAAAGACAATTACCACTATCTCAACAGAGCAGAGCAGGTTATTATCTTCCGCCTCAGAACAGGACACAAAAGATTAAACAGCTACTTAAATAGACTAAGATTGGTCCCATCACCACTGTGCCTTTGTGGGCAGGCAGGACAGACAGCTGAACATATCCTGCAAGACACTAAACCAGTTAAGGGAAGAACACTGGCCCACAGAGATGTATATCCACAGAAAGATGTGTGGGAGCACTGAGGAGCTTTCAAATACAGCAAAATTTATTAAGAAAACAGGACTTGCTGTGTAGACATGTCAAACTGCGAATGAGAAGAATATCACCAGCATCATCATCATTAAAGACAATGGAATATCCTACATTTACACACAAATGTTATCATATGCTGAAAAAACAAAATGAATATGACAAGACCAATAACTGCTGATGCAAGACAAAAACTCCTTTAAAAATAGCAGCCGTGTCCAGATACATCCAAATAATTACTTTGTTACTTGTGATACTACTGCTCATACCTGATTGGACAGTAGGAAGCAGGAGGATAAACAAACAAATTCTTACGGCAGAAATACATTGAACCAGGTCTGTTCTAGTAACATTTTGCAACTGAAATAAACAGATTTTCCGTACTTGGCCAACCTTACTACATGAATGTACTTATATAAACTATTATTTGAAGCAACATTGTTCCGTCTATGTTATTTATGTTTACAAGTAGGGTTATTGGTCCTTGTATTACAAATACAGATGTTCTACGTGTGTGTGATCTTGAGGATACTTTAATACTTGTACTGAAATATTTCAATGTTTGTTGCTGCTGTAATAGTTCTTGTCTTGAATGGTCCGTTCGCAGTGACAAGTACACAGTTTGAAAGTCTTGGCAAGATCACATTTTTTGGGGAGATGTGGCTGGTCAAGTACAGAAAATCTGCTTACTTCAATTGCAAAGTGACACAGTGCCACTAGAATGGACCTGGTTCAATTGCCGTCAGCCGTAAGAATGTTTTCATTTATCCTCAAATTTCTTACTTTAAAGGTAAAGGTAGGTCCCATGGCATCTGCCATCGGGGATGAAGATAACTCTTCATGTACTAAGCCGCAGCAACTATTAGGTGGGGTGGCCAGTTCCCTTATGCTGTTTTTTACCTTCCCTAACTCATGCATCAGGTACTCATTTACAGCTGAGTCGACTGGAGGAGTGGTCATGTCAAGTGAGAAATCACAACCCAGATTTTTTTAATGTCCGGACGTGGTTTCGAACCTGGCATGCTGTAACCAGATGATAGCAAGCAAGCTCACTATCCACTAGGCTACCGCGCTCCTCATTACTTTATTTTTTACTCCTTCTTACTTTAATTTACTCAAATAAATATGAGCACAACTGTCAGCATATTCTTTACCTTCCCCATCAAATCTGAAAATTATAATCACATGCTTGATTTTGTCAGGACCCAAAAGGTGAGCAAAGAATAACAAACTGTTACTTACCAAGCAATTCATAAGAGGTGATTAAGGAGGTATTGGGGTGAAGTTGGCTGACCCATTCCATATATAATCAAAGTGACACAGAAGTCAAGCTGACGTCAGGTGTATCAGACTAAACAGCACAGATATTGCAGTACGCTGTAAATAATTACACAATGCTCTCCGGACTATATCCTGCTCATCTGCAGGAGTTTGAGAACAAACTCAAAAGATACCCTCACTGTACCTCTATACCCTCACTACCACTAGAAAAAACCTTAATCTACCTGGCACTAAAATGTAACTACCAAACTGACATGGGGATCTCATATCAGACAGAAATAAAAGCAACACAGAGGTTACATATAATAATTTTAAAAAAACTATCTGGGACAGATTGGCGAACTGACATGATGATGATGTGCCTCCTTCGCAAACAAAGATGAGTATGGCATGAAAAACAATAAATGCGCTGAAAAAATAAATAATAATAATAAATTGGTAATTGTCTAATTTCGTTTATGAGTTCGTAGATGTCCGAGATAGGCATGCCTATCTTGATAAAGATCTTTTGGTTAAACGTTGAATATGTTTTGTGTATTGTAATTTGTATGTTTTCTTGTGTGCACATCATTACCCACTAGTTTTTGTGATAGTCTGTCTTGTCTGAGTGGAGCTATTATTAAAACCTGTGTTTTACTTAAGTACAATTGTTGTTACATTTCACACAGTTACCTTATATTGATTACAGTAAACAGTATACTTTCCAGAACAGTCTTGCATGCTGATCTCATGTAGCGTCAGTCATCTTGGCTGATATGACTGATTATTAGTCACTTTGTATCACCAGCCAATGAACAACACAGAAAATGTTGGATAAGCAAAGATTAGTGATAAATGGTTTGGTATACACGAGGCTCACACATTTTCCAGCTGTACTCATGGACAACAGTTCAAGGGTGGGACATTGTGGCAACGCTTTTTGACAACCGACTGTAAAACCACAACATGACCTTATATATTGTGACGGCATATATCCAGAAGAAAGTAAATGAGCACATAAACATGCACTTTTTGCTATGATATCAATCTAGAACCCTGACCATCACTTTTCCTTACCTGTTAGAGTAATAGTCTGTCCACTCTCCACTGCAGATGTGATCAGGCTTCCATCTCCAGATATCATGGTGATTCCTTGACTCTCCAACCAACTCATTGCTTCTGATGTTGCTGCATGACCTGATGGTCAAGATATGACAACATTATCACTCCCAGCCTCAACAAATAAATATCTGAGAATAATACTACATAATTTTGTTTAGAAATCCAAAGGATTTGTCATTAGTTGACAAATCACAGCATAATAAACTGCATTCTGTCAGCAACACCAACAACACAAATACAACAAAAACCACATCATCAACAAAACAATTAAAACTAAATCAGAACATCAACAGAATAACATAAAACAGTTAGAACATTACTTGATGAATTTGAGGCTGTAGCTAATGCTGCCAGGGTGGCAAGAACTGATGTGCTGCTCTGATCTGTGGAATCATCTGGCTCAGATTTAATCACTGTGGAGAAATGTGACCTATCATTAGCCCAGCTACCACAAGATGAGTTAAAAGATGTCTTACATTAGCCCAGCTACCACAAGATGAGTTAAAAGATGTCTTACATTAGCCCAGCTACCACAAGATGAGTTAAAAGATGTCTTACATTAGCCCAGCTACCACAAGATGAGTTAAAAGATGTCTTACATTAGCCCAGCTACCACAAGATGAGTTAACAGATGATGTCTTACATTAGCCCAGCTACCACAAGATGAGTTAACAGATGATGTCTTACATTAGCCCAGCTACCACAAGATGAGTTAACAGATGATGTCTTACATTAGCCCAGCTACCACAAGATGAGTTAACAGATGATGTCTTACATTAGCCCAGCTACCACAAGATGAGTTAACAGAAGATGTCTTACATTAGCCCAGCTACCACAAGATGAGTTAACAGATGATGTCTTACATTAGCCCAGCTACCACAAGATGAGTTAACAGAAGATGTCTTACATTAGCCCAGCTACCACAAGATGAGTTAACAGATGATGTCTTACATTAGCCCAGCTACCACAAGATGAGTTAACAGAAGATGTCTTACATTAGCCCAGCTACCACAAGATGAGTTAACAGATGATGTCTTACATTAGCCCAGCTACCACAAGATGAGTTAACAGATGATGTCTTACATTAGCCCAGCTACCACAAGATGAGTTAACAGATGATGTCTTACATTAGCCCAGCTACCACAAGATGAGTTAACAGATGATGTCTTACATTAGCCCAGCTACCACAAGATGAGTTAACAGAAGATGTCTTACATTAGCCCAGCTACCACAAGATGAGTTAACAGATGATGTCTTACATTAGCCCAGCTACCACAAGATGAGTTAACAGATGTCATCTTTTTCAAACCCAAACCTAACTGCTTTCTGAATTAGCCAAACTCAAGAAAATTGTTACCAGCCGACTTCTCTTATGAGCCTAACTGGTTCCTGCATTAGCCAAGCAAATACAAGATAGTTAACAGCTGACTTCTCTTATGAAAAACTGGTTTCTACAATAGCCTAGAAAATTAAAGATGATAAAAAAAAAGCTGTTTGATTTAAAAAAAAGGAATTTTTCTTAGAAACCTAACTGGTTCTTGAAAAAAGAGCTCAGAGGACATGTTTAAATATCACAAATCAAAAACATTTTCCTTAGTTGCAATAATGCTGCAATTCTCATGGTTAGTCATTGGATCATCATCAATGCACTCAAATAGTAACGCAAAATGAGGTAAACAGGTTACTAAAACACTTACCTAGCCTATTAATAAAAATATATTTAAAAAAGTATATATAAAAAAACATACAATAAAACTAAACAGGACAATTCTCCACGTATCGGCTCAAATTGAACCTTTTTCAAGAGACAAACAACAGAAAACGACAAAATAAAAAAACAAAATAGATGTCTATATTTCATCAAGCCCCGTACCCATAGCGCAGGGATGGCAACGCATCTAGTAAAAGTGAAAATGTGTGCATTCATTATAAACAAACCGAAAGTGGGAAGTTAGAGACACTATAGATGAGTGCAAGAATAATAAAAGAAAAAGATAAGAAAAATACCCCTTTTGTCACTTTATCAGACAGGCAGGTTTTAAGAACATAGTCACAACAGGCAAGACTGAAGGGAACAGAGACAGATGGGGACGTGAGAAAATATTCATGTGACAACCTAGCAAGGCTTGGAAACAACGATAAGTGTTTTAGTGTTTTAAGTGTTTTAGTGTTGTAAGTGTTTTAGTAACCTGTTTACCTCATTTTGCGTTACTATTTGTTCATTAGGTTACTGCGGCACCATCCACTTTGTCGGACACCCTCTGACCATTTGGTTATTTATATCCATGCACTCAAACGAGTTCATCTTTCATTACTGCATATTTTCCTACTAAGGAGTACAGTGAGGTTTTTTCATGGGCAGTGAAAATAAAATTTTGTCTGTCCTGATGAAGGCTTTTTTAGTCGAAACATCGTTTGTCTCTGTTTCTTGTCATTAGGTTTTTTTTAATGTCTTACTTTGGTAACACTTCTAACTATTTTTGTTTTTCTTGAGTTTCAGTTTATTACATGTTCTAACATAGTGGTAGTCTGTCATCATCTACACCTGTCTAGACTAACTAAGCATAAGTTCCTGTGTCCATTGATTATCAGGTTGTCTATTTGGTGTGTCTCTGCCATTTGGTTAGCACCATCTAAATACCATCCTTGTTCACTTTCACTTCTACATTAATGACTCTGACAAAGGTAACAGTCAACTCTAGGCTCTGAGCAGTGCAGTAGTTTTTCATGAAAGGCAACAAGACTTGATCATGTGCTCTTCTGTTCTTCGCAGTACCTTCTGCAACTCTTTGCCTGCCCAATAAATAGTTCCTATGTCACTGTTACAATGCACCATCTTATTTGGCTAGTTATATGCTGACTTTATCATGAAAATAGCCCCATGTCAGCTGTCACAACATATTGTTATCAATCAATAAACCCATAACTCTTCAGGGTCGTAGGGGTACCACATTGGATGCTTCAGCACACAGAGTCCTCCAGCGAATTCTATCCTCGGTGATGCGGATGAGTGTGGAAATATCTTGCCCTGTCCATGTCTTTATTTGTCCTCCTCTGCTTCTTCCACCCTCGACAGTTCCCTGCAGTATTGTTTTTGACAAGGAATCGTGCCTGCATACATGTCCGAACCATGCTAGTTTTCATCGTTTCACTATTGAAAGGAATGGCTCCTGAACACCATCACACATCTCTACTTTATTTCTTACGAACACATTGGTCTTATGTTCCCTATAGGAAATTCGTAGAATTCTTCTGTAGCATTTGTACTCGAAAGCCTGTAATCTTCTCTCCATGTCTGCAGTGAGTGTCCAACTCTCACAACCATACAACACAACAGAAAGCACCAGCGACTTATACAGTTTGATTTTCACTCCAACACTGATGTTGCTTTTCCAAATCACAGTTAGCCTTAACAAGGACGCTAAAGCCATCTCCAGCCTTATTTTTAGTTCTGCTTTGCATTTACCATCGCTGCATATACTGGATCCGAGGTATTTGAAGGTATTCACCTCCTCAAACGTATGTCCATTCATCATGGTATTAGTCTGGTTTTCTGTGTCTCTGCTGTTTACCAAGATTTTGCTCTTATCTGTATTGATTTCCATTCCGTACTCGCTGGTAACTTTTTCCAACTTTGATGTTAATTCTTGCAATGATTGTTCTGACCCAGCTATAAGATCAATATCATCAGCGAAACGCAAGTTGCAAATAGGGCGACCTCCGATCGATATAGACGTGTTGTAATCATGTAATGTTTCTTGTATGATGTGCTCTAAGTATATGTTAAAAAGTACTGGGGACATTATGCATCCCTGTCAAACTCCCACAGTTGTTTTGAAGAACTCTCCAATTGTATTATTTGACAAGACAGCACTATTTGTATTTTTGTACAGAGCTTCAATGATGTCTATAATTGTGGTGTCAAAATTAAATTTCCTCAGTATGTGCCACAGACCATCATGCCAAACACGATCAAATGCCTTGTATTCTCTGTGTGTGATTATCCATTGTAGTATTTCAGTGGGCAAAAGTATAACAATATCACACATTGTTATACTATTCATTGATTCTGATTACCTCCGCAACCATGAGTAAGTTAGTACTTTTGTTGCCATGACTAACATAAATGTGCTTTAGGAGAATCAGGTCCTTACCAGTGACCTATCCAACTTAGGCAACCCTACCAGAAACTTGGGTTCCCATTGACATATGCCCTATGCTAACATTACCTATGCTATCGTTTGCAAATATGGTGCTGTTATTCATAGACAACACTATCATAAGACTGTACTTTAGTAATAATGGGAGTTGGTTTGCCATACAAAATTTTACATACATAGATTAAGTACCTAGCGGCAATTCAACTTTGTACTCACTACACTTAAATGTGTGACAATTTCTAAATAATCAGCTTGACACCCACATTTGTCTGTGTCAATGACCAATCCATCTATGCCCTCACTGGTAGATACTGTCTCAGTGACTAGAGTCTCAGGTGTTTCAATGGTGATAGTGTCAGAGTCTTCAATGACACCAGACGCATCTTGGTGAATCTGTATGAGGTGAGCAATGTCTGTCCGACCGTTGGCTAGTGCAATGTCCACAGGAGTGCGACCAAACTAAATTAAACCACACAAAAAAAATAACATAACATACATAGGATAAATTCAGGTTATGAAAGCATACCACAAAATATGAAAAATGTACTACAAAAATAAAACAAACATTTTATAACTATAAAAACACCTTATATAAAAAATATGGATATTTTATACGTTTGAGTTCCTAAGGATACTTCAATACTTGCACAGTATGTTTATTGTTGTACGTCTTCGTCTCAATTGGTCTGATCACATCTTTTTTTGGGGATGTGGTTGGTCAATTACAGAAAACCTGTTTACTTGAGTTGTAAGGCGTTTCGGTGCTGCTAGAATGAACCTGGTTCAATTTGAATTCCGATCAGCCTTAAGAATTATCATAAACACGCCACACACACAAAAAACCATTATAACTACCGGTATTTGAAGTGTGGATATTGAAAGAATTCCAGAATCGAATCTTAAACAATAAGCTTATAAAGGCAGTGCTGAAACCACTTCCATACATAAGTGTCTATGTGATGTGTCCTTTATAGAACATTATCCTCACTGTCACTCTGTGACCCTCTCTGTTATGTGCAAGCTATACAGCTTCTTTTAGTGCATACTCAGGTCTTCAATATCCTGTGGCTATTGTAATCTTGTTTTGCATCTTGTTCTCTTTCCTGTTAATCTTTCTAAACCATTGTATCTTTTTATATGTCCAAAATATTGTATTTTTGTATAGTTTTGAGGAGCCATTCTTCTTTTATCTTGAGGTCTTTACACATTTCTCTGTGTTGGATCATCTTTTTGTCCATGATATGTTTTCCATTTACAGCATTTCATTTCAAGTGCTGATATTTTCTTTTCCATTGCTGGTGTCATTGCACAAATATAACAACCAAATGTTGCTACTGGAAATATAAAGCTTCTTAATAGTTGTAACTTTGTTTTTCTGCTTGCCCCATGACATAGATTATTAAATAAAATGACTCATCATCAGGTGCCATTCCTGGTGATCATGGCTCTCTACAACTCTATTTCCATTATTTTTTACCAGCATCGCTGTTTGTTGACTCTTTGCCATGTCATGACATTGTTATCCTCGATCTCTCTTGCTTTCTATCTTACCCATTATAACTATGTTTTCTAGATCTTCCTGTCTCATAAGGTTGTTTCCTTCCCGACCGCCTCCCTACCTCCAATGCTGCGGGTGACATGGTTGGCAAACTGGAGAGTTTTCTTATCAGGAATTGAACCTGCATATTTAAATTCAGAACAATAAACAGCATCCTATATTGATTTCTTCATTCATCCTCTCACACTTATGGTGATTAGCAGAATGAAATCCAGAGAATGGATTGTGTCATGGTTTACAGCTTAACTGCAATATCTGCATGATACATCTCGCTTTAGCATGACCTATGGGCTACTTTGAACCTCCATAGGATGGGACAGCCAACGTCACCCCAGAAACTTCTTTAACCAACTCTTACAACATGCCTGGCGGGTAATAGTATTGTGATACACTTAGAATCAATAATACAGAACACTTTTATAAATGGTACACTTAGCATTAACAACACAATACAAATTTTTAAATCAATTTCTGGATTTAGCTGACCTTGTCTTCTAATGTTATATCTGCACCATTTTGAATGAGCACTCCAATTATATTGACATGGCCTTTCTCTGTTGACCAGTGAAGGGGTGTCATTTTTAGCTGAATGAAACAAAAACAAAAAAGACACTGCAATATTTTTCACATACAAAATAAAAGCAGAATTAAGCAACCTTCATTATGTTCAATTATGATCTGACAATATGATCATGATAAATCCAAAAGAACTACAAGGCAAACAGCCTATGGCAGGAATACAAGGCAACAGTACACAGCAGAAACACAAAGCAGCAGTCTACAACAGTGAAGCTCGTTATGGAGTAAAACGCTGAAGAAAAAAATCAAGATACTTCAATATTTATACAGAATGTTTGCTGTTGTTGTAATAGTCCTTGTCTCAATAATTTGAGTACACAGTTTGAATGTCTTGACAAAATTGCATCTTTTTTTTGGAGATGAGTTAGTCAAGTACAGAAAATCCTGTTTATTCGAGTTGCAAGGCGATTCAGTGGTCTGACGTATTTTCGAGTGTGATTATCAACTTACCTCTCAGGAATTCATTATCAGGGCACTCTGTGCTCCCTGAGTCGGTTGTGTCCTGTTCTGAGATGTAGAATTATAACTTGTTCTGGTCTGTTCATAATATGATAGTCATCTTGTGTTGGTGTTTGTGGCTTTCTTATTGACTTGATCATCTGTTTTTTCTGATGGTAGGTGATTGGTATATCTGGTTGGTCTTCGGCAGCACCTTCCTTAGCCAGTTGGTCTGCTTTTTCATTTCCTGGTATTCCACAGTGAGAGGGTATCCACTGCATGGTTACCCTATACTGGTAAGACAATTCGCTAAGTAGTTTTTCAAAAGTCTGTTAGTTTTCCAGACTGGAGAGCTTGAAGCACTGACCTTGCATCTGTCAGGAATACCACAGGCTGTAGGTCAGAGTTGGAGTTCAGCAGATTTGTAGCTGCCACACTAATTGCCTGGATTTCTGCATCATAATTATTGCAGAATTTTCCTGTCGAAATAACATATATGAATCCTGACCCAGTGTCAACTTCACTCGTCTCTGCTCTCTTCAAACTTAATTGATTTAATGTTCCAAGATGTATATTATCTTAGACTCTACACAACATGTATATCCTACAACAATGGTAGCCTTTAGCATGCATACTTTTTGCCACCTGCTGAAAAATGTTTAGCAGTTATAGGTCCCAAAGTGTAGTGACATTAATTATCTGATCTATTTCATGAGAATAAGCACATAGCAAACAGCATATTACTCTTTATTCTAAGCAACATTCAAAAAGACACACAATCTGCAACAGAATACCATTTCTATCTCTGCAAAATGATATTAATACTCACCATGTCTTTGGCATCAATATCTGCATTACTCTGTAGCAACAACTGCACTATAGCTAAATGCCCCTCTTGTGATGCAACATGTAATGGTGTTCTATCAACTTTAGTCCTAGCATCCCTGCTAATTCCAGCTCTCAGAAGAACTTCTGCTGTTTCCTGATGACCATACTGTGCAGCAAAATGTAGAGGAGATGTACCTAGCTATTCATAAAACAAGTATTGGTTTTAAAAATAGTTATAAAACAAGCTTTTGCATTTAGAAATATAATCATAAATCAAGTTCTACAATGAAAGCTACACTCATTTATCTTATCTCTGAGGTTGGAATTTTTCACTTTATTTCCTGTGCCAGGTGGTAGTAGGTGCATGTCTTTTTCAGCTGTGTTATGTCTGTTTAGAATGTGTTAGTGATGGAGGGGTTTTGTAATAAGTTGTTTACACAGGTCTTGTAGTGCAGCGAATTAAATATGGTGGTGTTTTACTGTTTCCTCCTGTTGTCTTTTACAGTATTGTGTATGGTCTGATATTCTTTATAGGTGTTTGTTAAGTTGTATGTGTGTAATTCACAGCCAAAATATTGTGCTTTAGTCTTTGATGCATAGCCTATTTATGCCAGCTTACCCTTCTATTCCTTCCCCCCACCCTCACAATTTTACTGTGTAATATTATTTTCATGAGAAAGTTGATGAAAGATTTTTGGGTGGAAAAAATATTGGGTGGAGGTGTGTGTGTGTTTAACCTGCCTTTCAGCTATATTTCTGATACTAAAAGTCATGCTCCCATTGAACACACAATCCCAACCTCCCCTACCACAAGCTGTATAGCCTTGGTGACCCCAGGACAGCTCATTAAAGATATCCATATCAGCATACCAAAAAAAGGAGACCTAACAAACTGTGATAACTGGAGGGGAATCACACTGCTATCCGTACCTGGCAAAATTCTTTGTAATATGATGCTTGCAAGATTAAAGTCATCCTTAGACAAAAGACTTAGAGAAGAGCAGTCAGGCTTTAGACCAGGCCGTTCCTGTCTCGACCATATATTCACTCTTAGAACAATAATAGAGGAATGTCTAGAATTTAGATCTAATCTCATAATAAACTTCTTTGATTTTCAAAAAGCCTTCGACAGCACCCATCGACCATCGCTTTGGGAAATTTTTTAATTATATGGATTCCAAAACAAATATATAAATGTGATAAAATCATTCTATACCAACTCAAAATGCTGTGTTAGAACAGAAAAAGGCAATTCAGAATGGTTCTCTGTGATTGCTGGTGTTAAACAAGGCTGCCCTATGTCACCATTACTATTCAATATCGCAATTGACTTGGCTATGAGAAAAAGCACATCCAACACAAATTTAGGAATCAAATGGATAGATAAAACAACATTAGAAGGCCTGGATTTTGCTGATGATCTAGCACTAATGAAGTGAAAACCATCAAGTTGCACAAACAAAAACTGATAGATTAAAACTCATTGCAGGACAAATAGGTCTCCAAATCAATTCATCAAAAACGAAAATTATGGACCACCAATTCACCTAACGAAATTACTTTAAATGGACAACAACTTGAAAAAGTACACAAATTCTCCTATCTAGGAAGCAAATTAACACTCGACGGTGATGTCATGGCAGAAATTACAACTCACATTGCCCTAGCATCAAGTGCATTTAACAGCCTAATATCTGGAAGTCAAAGTCAATCAGCACATGCACGAAAATGCGCTTATTTAATTCCTGCATTATTCTAGTACTATCATATGGATGTGAGAGCTGGAAAAGCTCTTTATCTTCAGAAAAGAAATTACTGAGTTTCGAGAACAAATGTCTTCGTAGGATAACTAACACCCATTGGAGTGAATTCAAATCGAATGATAAAATCAGAGAAGAGACACATCAAAATTTCATCACAGATGTTATCAGAAAACGCTGTTGGTCCTACATCGGGCATGTCCTACGCGCAGACACCAACAGAATACACCACCAATCTCTTGAATGGATACCTACAGGCAAAAGAGCAAGGGGTAGACCAAAAGAAACACTCAGAAGAACAATACTTAGAGAAAGTAAAACAACCAATATTCATACTAGTCAAGAACTGCACAGAATAGCTTTGAACAGACAGAATTGGAGAGATCTTACCTCTGCCCTATGCGCTAACTTCAGCGCAAAAGGAAAATGAATATCAGCATAAGATATAAACATTTACACTTTCCAGTCAAAGTGTGTGTGCATATAAGACACAAAAATTAACATTTCCACAGTTCAATGTGTGTGTGTGCATGAATATTTAGATTTAAGTATACTTGCCCAGTCTGTAGTGAATGGGGCCCCATTTGACATAAGTGCCCTAACTGTGTCTGTTTCACCTCGCTTGGCAGCTTCCAGCAATCGTTTACCGAGATCAACCAATGACATTCTTCGTGATCCCTCCTGTGCTCGGAGTGTTGTATGCTCTAAGAATGTCTGCACGTTTTCCACAATCATTTGGTCTGAAAGCAGAAAATCAATAAAAGCTCATTCATTTTAGAATATTTCAATCCACAAGCTTTGCATGTTCTGTACTTGACAGACCAACCTCATCTCCCAAAAAAATATGATCTTGCCAAGACTTTCAAACTGTGTACTCATCACTGCGAACGGACCATTCAAGACAAGAACTATTACAGCAGCAACAAACATTGAAGTATTTCAATACAAGTATTGAAGTATCCTCAAGATCACACATGTAGAACATCCATATTTGTACTACAAGGACCAATAATTCTACTTCTAAACAAAAATAACAGAAAGGACAATGTTGCTTCAAATAATAGTTTATACAAGTAAATTCAAGTAGTAAGGTTGGTCAAGCTCCTATATGCAATGGGAGATAGGATTGTTCTACAGAGCTTTTCTTCATACCCAGAAGACTCCAACTTTCAGTGACATGCATGCTTTAAGAAGTCTCTGCTCAGAGAGGGTCTATGTGTATATAGAATGCTTGTTCCACTATTTTGTATGAGGACACAAATAACATGAAATCCTGCAACTAATTTGTTGGTACCAATATTGGCCACTGTAGACCACACAGACCATATGACTACTTGGGTTCAATACAGCAATTATGAACCACAAAGCCAATTCCTATGTATTCAAACACCCCACCCTTGAAATGAATATTTTTCCCAGAACTAAACCACTAAATCCCAGGCATTGAAAACCAAAGGACACTGCAATCACAAAAAGAAAGCTCAAAGCAACCAAGTTTCTACCATCACATGGAACTAATGTATACATTGATGGATCTGCTAGAAATACTGTTGAAAATGGGAAGGAGGTATATAGATAAAACTGAAGGGTGTGGACATTTCACTATCAATTACTACTGGAAGATACTACAATAACGTTGAAACAGGAGCGGAATCCCCAAGACAAGAAGAAAACACCCTCCTTGAATATAAGGCTCAGGAAGAAATTTTCATTCTCACAGATGCACTATCAGTAATACAAACTACAGCAGCATTTATTAAGAATGCCAGACTTGCTGTGTAGATATGTCAAACTGTGAACAAGAAGAAGTGTAATACAAACACTACTCAATCAGAATAGCAGTAGCTTATGTGCACTGGTGGATTCACTCGGAAAAATAGCCCAGTGCTATAACTTCACAATCCAGTGAATGCCAACACATTGCAATATCCCAGGAAATGAAGATGCATAAAAACTCGCTAAAGAAAGTGATGCATTGCAAAGAGTGACATAGAAACTACAATTGCAGTCAAAACAGCAATTAAAGCTACTCTAAAATTAATGTGGGAATGTGATCAACCAAATCAAGTTAAAAATTATACCTACCATCGGCTGTACAAATGGGACCAGGTTGTCATTTTCTGACTACGAACAGAACACAAAAGACTCCACCACTACCTATATCACAAACAGAAGATTGGTACAAAAGACTGAATGCACTTATTACATCAGTACTATGACAGCTGAATACTTGCTGTGTGCCTGCACAAAGTATGATGAAGAACGGAAAGACACTTGTCTTGTGCTGAAGTGTCTATCCGCCTTTTACTAGGTCTGCCCTTGATTCTGTATCCTGATTCCATCTTGTTATAAGCTCTTATGGGAAGTTGATCGTACATCCTCATTAGATGTCCAAACCATTTTATCTGTAGTTTCTCTATATATTCGATACACGATGTCCAGTCCACCATCCAGTCACTTGACCGAAATTGTATTGCACTGAAATACTACTGATCCTAAATCATCTGTCTACCTATTCCATCTTGCAAGTGTTTGCTGCCACTGAACTATATGGCTACCTGTTGAACCCGATCAATGAACTAGACTAGGCACAAACCTACATCTGTCTTATGAAGTTGTTGTCACTGAACATATTGATAGTGCTTTATTACTTATGCCTGTCTTCTGCTTCATCTGGATAACATTGCGGGCTTTTATTTGCATTAACTCACATTGCGAGTATAGATGAGGAGATTGTGTCAGGCTCCTTTTAGAGTTTGCTGAATGGTTGAACTTAATCACTAAACTGTTAAGATGTGACAACATTGTGTAAAGGTGTTTGCAGTCTTATTATAGCAACAGTTCATATATAAGTGATATAAAATTGTATCATTTCATAGATAGTATTTAACTTGTGATTCATCTATGATGTTTATGAGTAAATGGTAGATAATAGCTATAGCTAGTGTTATTAACCCCTTGACTGCGCAGGGTAAAACAGTCAAATTGTAACTGCTGTGCAGGGACATTTTAAGAGTTGTTGAATTTATTCCCTCTAACCCATTTGCCCACAACATTCTCGTGTTCAAGAATTTTAGCATATTATTACTGCATACTCTAATTTATGAATTTACAAGCATAATGCTTCTTTAAACTATGGAGGAGACGTAAAAACCTTTATATACATTCGTCTCGCAAAATGAAACATTTCAAACAAATAATCATAATAATCCATTGTATACGAGACATACAATTTTTCCCATCAGTAATATGCTTTTCCGCATATTTATTTGTCTCATCACAAAATGAAAATGTTAACCTAAAGTTTTATCACATATCATCAGACCATGAAAATGAAACATGTGCGCTGCAAATTATACTATATTCCCCTAATCATTAACTAGTATCACAATGCAAATTAACACTTACTGAATCAGATAAATTAATGCTAGAATTATCAGAGAAACTTTCTTCCAAATGTTTATACATTTCAGAATGATTGAGTCTATGCTTCGCCATAGTTGTAGGTTACGGTAAAATGGCTACACAAAGAAAGGCCAGTTATGCCAACACACAGAAATTAGACTTATAAATGTGTGCAAATACTGAATCTCAATTGTTAGATGATCTCTAGACAGCTTAAACTATCCACTCAGAGTATATGAATACTTTGGGGTGCTTTTTGTGATAAATTATACAATTACATGGTCCATCACTCCAATGGAGATGTCCACAAAATAGAGGTAACTTTTCATCGTATCCTTAAGGATGCCTCCACAGCCAAGGGGTTAATAATCACATGTTTAATTTGACTGTGAGTTGTAATTATGATTTCTACATAAGAGTGTCAGAGATGTGTTTAAATTAAATGCACATATGTGTTATAAGGTGTTCATTATTTAATGTGGCCATGTTTTTTGGTATGACAGGATTGATGGTGGAAATGGATTAGTTAACATATCACAATATTATTAACCCCTAAAGTAAATTACTTGATATGCTTAGGATCTTACATAGCAGCGATGGAAGAACTAACAAAGAAATAAAGACCAGACTTGAAATAGCCTTCTCTGCAATGACAAGTATAAATGCCATAACGTATATGGAATAGCAGAATAAGTATAGCGGTAAAGATAAATCGGTAAAAATGTGGTTTCGTCCACCGTTGCAAGCTATTAATAGCACACTGTTTACATATTTAACTAGTTGACGTCATGGAGTTCCACGAGAAAACTAGAGAACCAATGGAATCAATGGAGACTGACATCACATCTCCGCCGACCACCAAACGATTTTATGCGCGGCAGACATTTTTTTTTAATTGATCTATTTGATGGCGTATTTCATTGGTTTTACTAGTGGAAATCCGTAGACACCATCATGCCCGCTTGACCAACAGGATTCCAATGCCCACAATTGTCAGTCCCCAACCAGCAACAATTCCAACCTCCAAGAACCAGCTAGCTGTGTCAAATTTCCACGCGAAATGTGACATCACAAGCATTGGACTTTTCAAGGGAATACCTCGAAAGTAGGTCAATAAATTCAACGGTGGACGTAACCAAATTTATGCCGATAAATCTATATAAATCTCCTAAAGTTATACATCCCGAATACTATAGTAGAATATACATATACAATAAGAGACCATGAAGCCCCAACTGTACCAAGAAATAAAAAAGAAACTCAAACTAGCCCCAAAAATAAATCACCAGCAGAAGACGGAATACCAAATGAAGCAATTAAAGAGTGCAGAGAGATAGGTGTGAAATGGCTGAACATAATATTTTTGATAGCATGGGAAAAAAATAGTCCCAGATAATTGGCAAAATTCAATTATACAAAAACAAACCCAATATGGAAAAACAAAGGCAACAAAAGAGAATGTGAAACATATTGTGGCATCTCACTACTCAACTGCACTGGGAAAATATATGTTAAAATACTAGAACAAAGAACAAGACACATCATAGAACAACTAAGTCCAGCCCAGTTTGGTTTCAGAAGTGGAGCAGGGTGCACAGATGCATTATTTACCCATAGACAACTAAGCAAAAAGGTATTGAATATGACAAAAAGTTAAACACCATCTTTGTCGATCAAGAAAAAGCATTTGACAGAATAAACAGAGACATAATGCCTGCTATGGGAAAAGCTCAAAATACAGTAGAACCCCGATATATCGAAGTTCTCGGGGAAATTGAATTAATTCGATATATCCGAGGTTCGATATAACCGTTTTTTATTAAATGCAATGCTCTAAGAACTTGCAATGTCAAGCCGACTTCACGAGTTATGAAGCGCGCTTCACGAAGCTGTGAGCTAGGCCTACTATACATTTCTTTTTAAACACGAGATAAAAAGTTGTTTTTAAAGTTAAATAATAAAAATTGGCAGTACATTTACATAATTTGAAAACGTGGCTTTACTGGGTTGACACTCCTGCCTGATTTCTTTGCCGAGGTGGCCAAACACATTACCGAACTGAATTACATGACCTTACAGCAGCGTCATAGTAGCAGTCCCATAAAGATTATCATTTGGCCAAATGACGAGATTTTGGTTTGTTGTACGGCTTGTAAATACAGTTTGGCAATGTCCAACATGTGGGCCGCGGACCTGATATTCTTTGACATGATAGGTCAGCAAATCTTTGTCTGTTTCGGACTTCGATATACACGTCGATTCATTACCAAAAGGCCACCGTGGAACTTCGCTATAAGCGAAATGGTGCAAACCCGACTTCGCTAAATCCGTAATTTATTAGAGGGATTAATGTTACCTATTGCGCGGACTATTTAAAATATTCGCAATAACCGAATGTTCGAAATATGCGAGTTCGATATATCGGGGTTCTACTGTATATGGAATCATGGGATAACTACAACACAACAAAGCATTATTTTTTAAAAAGCTAAAGCAAGGTGAGAACAGACGGAGTGGAGTATCAGAACAATAAAAATAGGAGTCAAAGAGGGATGTGTGCTGTCACCTATTCTATTCATTGTCTGCATAGATAGAATTATAAAAGAAACACAAAAAGAGATAGGCCTATATAACTGACAGTACAGAAAATTAAACAACAAAGAATGAACAACTTAACAATGAACTGCTTTTTTTTGCTGACGACCAAAGCATTATATACGAGGACGAAGGAAAACTACAAACAACATCAATTTACTATCAAGAATATGCAATAAATACAACATCCGGATTAGGCCCTAACACATAAAAGACAGAAACTATGTAAATAATGAGATTAGCAGATCACTTAACCTTTAGCAAGCCAGATTTAAAAATACGAAACGTCTCCCTGCCACCGGATTCTTTTTTGAAAATTTGCGTTATTGATGGTGACTGTTTTGAAAATGTGATAATTTGTTGGTTGTTAGAGATATTTAAATAATATTTGCACATATAAATAAAGAATTGAATTATGCATATATTGGTGTAATTTATGTACGTGTGTGTGTGTGATACCAGACATATGAGAAAGTGGTAAAGACGTTTTTCACCAAAAAAAAACATATATTTTATAACAAATAAAGAGGAAAAAAATAACTTACCTTATTTATCGAATTCCTTGGCAACACTGTAAACTGAATCACGCAAATCTGTTGTATTTATGTTCTTTCACTGCGAAATTATCAAAATATAGCCGGAGGAACTGTATAAAACATGTAGATTTGCAGTAAAATCCTTCTTTGAGCTTAGGTCTAGTCATTTTTGGTTCCACTTCAACATATTTGATATCAAACATCTACATGTCTCCAAACCAACGCGGCATTCTGTATATTCACTGCTGTGAAACTAAATAATTCATGATTCAAGCCACGATTCAATGTTATTTTATTCAAAATACGATGAAAGATAGGTCTATAAAACCGATCACATCATGGCATCGTACCTGTGTGCAGATGTGGTCAGATTAATTGCTATAAAATTTGAATCTTCTGGCTAGCCATTGTTACAACGATCATGTCGGACGTAGGAATGAACCGGCTTCAATAGCGCATGTTCCCAAGTAACCAATCAGGCTGTGGGGCGTCTATTATAATGATATCTCATTGGATGGGGTATGTTGCCAACGGCGCTAGACGCCATATTTTTTTTCGCCGGCCGAAGTTGATATAGGCGTGGTGAAGGTTAAACATCCAAATAGAGAGAATGCAGCAAGGCATATCATACTTGGGTGCACAAGAAACACATTGACAAGAGCTAGCCTATGCGGTACCTACTTGACTGTCCAACAACAGAGCACAGATTACAGTATTACCATGCATAGGCGTACCTTCAAATACATGCAGATAAGGAACACCCGTTTCATTCCGAAATACAGAAAGTTAAAGGCAGCAGACTTAAGAGAGGGAAGTCGTGGATGGGACGTGCTGAGGATGTCATACAAAACGTGTGCAAATTGAAAGATGTGGCAGCAGGTGCGGAATGGATAAGTCTACCCACAGATTTTGAAACTCGTTTGAGAGTAGTAATATCACCTAGCAGGGAATGCGGAGAATAGTGTCCCACATCTGTGGAGAAAGAAGTGCAGGCTTTGGTCAGTGAGAATGCCAAAGAGGTAAATGTGATTATATACACTGATTCTGTGATTAGACGTACAGTGTTTGGGCTTTCACAGCTCAGTGCACAGGTAAAACTATCAGGGAGGAGAGTGGGGACTTTGCGGTTACGAGTAGCATGACCATGAAGACTATGGCGGTGACCATAACATTTCAATGGGTATGCACACAGAAGGTAACGCAGGTCTGCATCTTTAGTGACTCTATGAGTATGATTAGGAAGGTAGAAGTGGGTCTCGTTCGCAAACAGTGGATGGAGGCCTTTAGAAAGGCAAGGCTGAAAGTAGTTACATATATTTTTGTGCTGGGGCATGCAGGTGTTTACGGCAATGAAAGAACAGATCAACTGGTGTCATGCGTGATTTGGAATGACACCAATGCCAGACTTGGCAACAGACATCTATAAGTAGTATTATAGTATAACACAGTACGTTGTAACACTTAGGGGCCTAGTAACAGTCCACAAACAGCTTAAACGTCTATGCTCAATGGTAATAATTACAACACCAACTGAATAATAGTAGCCAATATTTCATAATAGCTCAACAGCTTTTAAATTAAAACATCATGACAGGAAAAAAAAAGACATGAGACCACCACAATCATCAATCAATAGATTCTTATTCTAGTAGTAGTAGACTTATCTGCCTTTCTTTGAGTCAAAGTTATAGCTGACCTAGGCCCCTAGCTCTACAGTAACAGCGGCTAAAACAACACTTTTTACATCCATAGTTAGTATTTGTTTCACAGTAGTATGTAGACCTACTGAGTACAATTGAGTAGTAAACTGGACTAGTCCACTTAGACGTCCACTTTAGTAGACTAAAGTACTAAGTACGGTACACTCAATTTTGTCCCACGTTACATGCCCATTATTATTAAATCGATACCACACGTGAAAGTAGTTTGAAATTTGAAAAGAACATACAAATACATGTCTTACTATTTTATGAAACTGCATGCTTTAGAATAACATTATAACTAATATGCATATTCCATTCGATCATGTTTGATTTCAAATTAAATTGACAAAACAGGAAGCAGGAAGTGCATGTTGTAGACTTGAAACGACACTATGTTTCCGCTACCGGTTTTGAGCCAACCAGAGCTAATCCGAAACAAATAAACCGTCATGATAAGGATTAACAGCAGATATTAACAAAATAGATTATTCAATTAAATTATTCAAACTCACCCATAAATCTGCTCAAGAATACGTCAAACAACGACACGACTGTATTATTAATAATGACGTCACAAAAACCAGCGGCCATTGATTAGAACGAGGCTCAGTCAGCTTGCAAAAACTTGACTACAATACCACCATCAATAATATACGAAACAACAATAATATAATATAAACAAACAAACTGATGAGTTTCATTGATACGTTGTATAAACAACATAAATTTGGTAGATCGTTGTGAGTATATCACTAGAACTGCAAACTCTACTATTATTGTATGCTTAAAAGTTCTGAGATAACCAAATTGGTGTAACGTCCGCAATTGAAATGAGCGTATCTCACTACAAGAGGTACTTTTAGAGAAAGAAAAAAAGAGTCATTTTTGTCCACACTATGGAAAGCATACAAGAGAAAACACATACAAGACAAACCACACAGGGGTATTGCATTACAAGATACTGACAAAAAAATGAATCTTTATAATAAATCATACAGCATACTATAGCCTAGACTACAGATGTATTGAGGTAGAATATCTCACTGGGACCCTAATATTGAAACATTTACATCCAGAATAATTTTAACCACACAGTTCCACTGTAGAGGATTAAACCAGGACGTGCGGTAGATTTTCTCAGTATGATGCAAGTTTTCGAAAATGCATGCGCTTAAATAGTTTTTCTTCTAAACGCCACCCCCGACAATGTATTTTGATTGGTACCGCCTCTCTGCAGCACGGCCCTGGATTAAACATTAGGCTATTACTTGAGAAGACATTTGTAATTTTCATCCAAATTAGATACTAATATGGCAGCCCTGATACTAAAAATAGCTTATGTTTTCTAAACACAATCGTTCATTGTATAATTTACTGGTGGTGTTCACATTTGATATATTGACATATGCCCCACAATGTCAAATAGGCCTATAGTTTGAGACTATACACAAAAAGTGGGTGTTTTTTATGAAAAGTTGGTGTTTTTTGTGCATTTTTACATTTTGAGCATTCCAAAAGGATATTCATTTACTTTCCAGAAGGCCATGCATTAGCACTTATGCATATTTACATGGAAACTAGAGTTTTAAGACGTAAACAATTTAACAATAAGATCTTCTACCACGATGGTAAACTACCAACATTTTACAACACATGCATTAAAGCGATTTAGGGTCATGAACATCAGTAGTGTGGCGTGAATTTTTTGAGTAGGAACTCCGAGTGACCCCTTTTAGTAGGTAGGCATTTTCCCCCATCCCCTCGCCCTCCTCCCCCACCATAATCACGTAGTTACGTCCCAAATATGAACTATTTATTATTTTTTTTTTAAACATGCTTTATACATGTCTGGAAGTGTATGAAAATCACTTGATCTGTTCTCCCTTGATGTGTTCCAATACTGGCATTGTTTTGGTTATCTGTCTGATGTTATCGTTTCTAATTCTATGTCTTAGTGACACTCCGAGTCACGTCATTCCTGCTGTCACTATTTTGTTTTGTGCTGTAATTGTCCAGGTTTGGCACTGGATGCACAATGATGGGGTAATAATATCCTTGTTTAACTCCTTTATATTCGGTGTCTGAGTTTCAAATACGGCGCATACGGTAGTCAACTCAGCGTTCTCCAATTTGAGCGATGTTCTGTGTAATTATTGAATGCTGTTTAGAATCATGTTGTTTTTTTAACGCGACTAGTTAAAAACAGTCATGGACAGACATCAAGGATTACTGGCCTGGTCGAGATTCGGTCTCAATCATCCGCACCGCTGCAGATAGAAATCTCTGGAGAACTGTGTGTTGATGCATCCTATGTGGTATGTCTACGAACCAGACAGGTTGGAGAAACATGATCATACCCACTTTGGTAGTTGTTCTATGAAGTGACTCTTCACCTTCTACTTTTTTACCAGCGTATACACGTTTTGATGTGATTTGTGAGAGTTTATTATAATTCATTATAAATGCGTATGCAATATTACTCAATCGCTTTTTTCTTATTGTTGTAGAAATATAGCGCTGTTTAGTGTCAATGCTGTAATTTCTTGTGACATAAATCTATTTTTGTAGATTTGAAAGGGGGAAAAAAAGCGTATGATGATATTACACAAAATCAGTTTTTAAAACATAAAAGAATTTGGTAACAAATAGAATTAGTATTGAATCTAACTAGGTCACATATCTTCTTCTTCTTCAGCGTTCATTCTCAAACTCCCGCTGGATCTCTAGCAGGGCAATGGTCCTACAAGATTTCCAGCAGAATGTAGTCCAGAGAATGGAAATGCGCTGTGTCGCCGTTTTATTTGCCGCAATGGCCCGACACATCCGTCTTCGGCAGGAGGTCACATATGAAAGACAGAAGAAACACGCTGAGACGTAACGGAAACTGTGCATCTAAGTATACGACCTACTGGCTTATCAGATAACACGCCTTCTTATGACTCATTTTTATTAGCCATCTTATGACTATTCCTATGATTTTAATTGGTCACTATGATTACAATTTATGTGGCAGCCAATGAAAATCTAGGAAACAGTCAAATGAATCATTTTAGAAAACTTGATTTCCCATTAATCAATAGTTATTTTATATCCGTGGGTCATGCTAATTATATACTTGGAAGGTAGTGGTCCAATCACGACATCCACTTTTTGTGCGCTCACAGTTCTGATCATGGCCGGTACTTGACGGTGCATGCCTCTAGCTGAGTTAATTTGGACCCCGTTCGTTAAGTTTTTGATTATTGTTTGACTTTTAATTGGTCGCTATTTACATACTTGACTTGGAGTCGCCTGCCGAAAATAGCCATGGCCAACCAGTAGATTTCACGCAAATCGGAAATTAGTTCATGTTTACGTTTTAGTTGACAAGTACCCTATACTGCCATCGGTCGCGATTCTGATAAAATCAGGTTGGACAATCGTCCCCAGTTGAAAGAAGCTTTCCTTAACAAGATGTATTATAGTATTGAACATAGTCACAACAGGCAAAATTGAAGGCAACAGAGACAGAGGGCGACAACGTGAGAAAATATTAGACAGTTTGACAACCTGGCGCGGTAAGGAAAGAACAACGACTTTGATACATAATACTATGGACAGAGAGCTGTGGAGAGCCATGACCGCCTACGCCAGTCGGCATGGCACCTAATGATGATGATTGTAGTTTTATTTTTACACAACCATAATCATCTACAATATAAGACCTACTTGAAATTGCAAATTCATACTTTTTAAAAATTCATTTGACTATTTCTGTGATTTTAATTTCTCAGTATTATTATACTTTGTGGTACAGCAGATGAAAATCAAGAGAAAAGTCAAATGAGTCATTAAGATGTCTGGATTTCCAATTAGCCAATAGGTCTTGTACTGTAGACGATCACCGCGCAATCATGTGCGTACCTAAAATAAAAAGATGCGCAATAGCTGCAAGTAATGTGTAGTACAACCAAGGAAAATTATAAAAGCAGCAATGCAGTTTATATATCTGAAAATATTCCCTATTCATCATCATCATCAGGTGCCATGCCGGGTGGCGTAGGCGGTCATGGCTCTCCACAGCTCTCTGTCCACAGTATTATGTATCAAAGTCGTTGTTGTTTCTTTGCCGTGCCAGGTTGTCAAACTGTCTAATATTTTCTCACGTTGTCGCCCTCTGTATCTGGTGCCTTCAATCTTGCCTGTTGTGATTATGTTCTCTAAACCTGCCTGTCTCATGAAGTGGCCAAAAAAAGAAGATTGCCTTTTTCTTATATTGTTGATTAAGGTCCGTTTCGCATTTAACTCTTTTAACACCTCTACATTAGTTTTTCTGGCAGTCCATGGTATTCTCAGCATTCTTCTGTAGAACCACATCTCCGTTGCCTCCAATCTCCCACTTTCCAGTTTGTTTATTGTCCAAGACTCGCACCCATATGTTAGTATAGGGGTTATATAGCACTGCAGAACTCTCTTTCTCACCTCTAATGACAAGATCATATTACACAGTATATTTTTCATTTTTCTGAATGTT
This sequence comes from Meghimatium bilineatum, assembly GCA_034231615.1. NCBI lineage: Eukaryota > Metazoa > Mollusca > Gastropoda > Stylommatophora > Philomycidae > Meghimatium > Meghimatium bilineatum. The sequence goes on from CM067304.1 coordinate 35,558,500, forward strand.
GTTTTTGCCTGTCCTATTCTACATCTTATTTCTGTTGAACTTCTTCCATCTGCTGTTATAATTGTACCTAGATATTTGAATTGGTGGACTTGTTTTAATACTATATCATTCACTGTGATCTTGCAAGGTGTGTTATTTTCTTTCTTTGAAATAATCATTACTTCTGTTTTCTTGATATTTAGGAAGAGGCCTTTCTCTTTGCTTTCTGTGACTACTACTTTAATTAATTTTTGAAGGTCTTCCTCACTTTTTGCAATCAGAACAGTGTCCCTATTCATAGTTCAAGAAAATATAAATAAGGACTATATAAGAATATATTTTGACCATATAAAACGGTTCGCTGCCTCCATTCGCCTCTAGAGGACTTTCATATAAAAACTGTCACACTTTCACCTTTTTAAAGAATGATATTAGGCTGCCTAGAGTAAAACTACTCATCAACAATTGGATATCCACAACAACATAATAACTGATATCTTCTTCTTCAGCGTTCATTCTCAAACTCTTGCTGGATCTCTCTTGTAGCAGGACTATGGTTCTATTAGATTTCCAGCAGGATGTAGTCCAGAGAATGAAAATGCCTTGTGTCACCGTTTTATTTACGCCAATGGCCAGACACATCCGTCTTCGACAGAACACACATTCTGATGTCATTAACCTGTAACACGCCCACGGCGAGTTGACTCTACGGCGGTTTAAAAGGTTCACAAAACTTTCAGATAATTGATATAAAATATGAAAATTTAGTAGTTATACGAGGAAATAGATACAGCACAAATATTAATGATCAAAACTAACACCCGAGACCATCTTGACAGATAGCAGACTTAGTCACAGAAAGAATGGAAGCTGACATACTGATGTTATATATATATATATATATATATATATATATATATATATATATATATATATATATATATATATATATATATATATATATATATATAGTACAAGTAGAATACATATCAAAATGCACTAGGGCGCACTTTACTATAGACATGACTTTACTATAGAAAGGGGTGTTCATTATTTAAGGAACTTTACTATATTTTTAATAGTTTTCTCTTAAATACTGACACCTGATCCCGGGGTTGCGAGCTTTCACTCTTTCTTTCCTGTGTCTGGTGCTGGTATGTGCATGTCATCTTCAGCTGTGTTGTGTCTGCAGAAAGGGTGTTGGTGATAAAACGGTTTGGTGATAACAGTTGTTTTCCTAGGTCTCTTAGTAAATGGCATTCAATATGGTGGTGTTTTACTGTTTCCTCCTCTTGTCTGTTGCAGTGGTTGTAGTATGGTGTATGATCTACGGCTATTCTTTGTAGGTGTTTGTTAAGTTGTACATGCGTTGTTCGCAGCCTAAATATTGTTCTCGTAAATAAGAAATGCTTGTGTGTGTGTGTGCGCGCGCGCGCGCTGCGTGCGTGCGTAAGTCCGTGTGTGTGTTTGTGTGGGAGGTTTAACCAACATATTTAATTGTTCTCTAGCGATAAATATCATGCTCTATTTTCCTAAGTGAGATGGGCATGAACTCTACAAACCCTCTTCCGTAGCTCATCACAAATTATAGGCAACTGAAAGAACGGTTGTTTACCACAAGTATAAATGAATACACCACAACAAGCGTGTCCGAGTGAAATATGGTAGTGACACTCGGACATGCTTGTTTTGGTGTATTCATTTCTACTTGTGGTATTTTTATGTTTGTATGTTATGTGCGTCTCTTGAAAAATGTCTTTTGGTCCGAAACGTCGATTGTGTCCTGTGATTTGTCATGTGTAAGATTATATTCTGTGTTTTGTTGTGTATACTATATTAATTCATGTAGACATCCGACAGTGATAGTGTGTCAGTTGTTTTCCAGTAGAACTCCATTACCTGTCTCGCACGTGAGTATTATTTTAATACGAAGACAGAAGTTCTCACATTGCCTGACTGATGGTTCCTATTTGATGAAACTGCATTATTTATTACCAATTCACGTTTTCTGCCTAGAGTACCATAGCCTCCTTGATTCCCATCTGATCACTTCGTGTTCGTGATGAATTGTATTATCTCTATACACTAACATTAGGCGAAGACTATCGGATTGCATGTGAAAACAAATCAATCAATCAATCAATCAATAAACCCGTAATCCTTCAGGGTCGTAGGGGTACCACATTGGATGCCTCAGCGCACAGAGTCATCCAGCGAATTCTATCCTTAGCGATGCGGATGAGTGTGGAAATATCTTGCCATGTCCATTCCTTGATGTTGTCTGTCAATGCCTTTATTTGCCCTCCTCTGCTTCTTCCACCCTCGACAGTTCCCTGCAGTATTGTTTTTGACAATGAATCGTGCCTGCATATATGCCCGAACCATGCTAGTTTTCGTCGTTTTCGTTGAAGACGAATGGAAGAACAACAACCCTGTGTTGGGAAATCTTGAAGAACTAGGGATCAGGAAATGGATGAAAAAGAAGTGTGCATTGCTCCTGTTCTTCACTCCTTAGCAAATATTTTTATTATATATACATGGAAATATATATATATATATATATATATAATCATTCATTTTATATCCCAGAATCTGCAAGGGAATCAACTCAGCCCGATACATCACTACTATCATTGTCAACACTATCATGTAAAGAATGTACGTGCATTATTGATCATATCTGTCCATATCAAATGTGGTCACCGCACGCTCGTTGAATGTTGGGTTATTGTGTTACTATTTGTAAGAGGTATTCTCACCACCAGTAACTATAGTTAACAATTAATGGTTAACTGTTAATGAATGAAAGAATCGGAAATTTGCAGATTGGATAAAATAGAATGTGCGCACACGTGACGTTACATATATATCACCGGTTCCACACAGTTTACTCAGTTTATCAGTGCAAACAAGATTCAACGTATTCTCATGTTAGAAAATTCCAATACACAATTGTAGTTTTGTAACAGAGGAATATATTGCACCTGGATATTGTCAGCGAAAAAATGGAGAAAGAGACTTTAAACTATTTATATCGTAGTGCTAATCACTCGGCGCGAATATTTTCTCAAACTGTTACAAGGAGAACTGATCGGTTTTTCGGATAGCCTATAGATATAAAGCAGAGTCAGAATTTATGATAGTCTAATGTGTGAACTAGTTAATCCCACACTCCTAATAACTGCACCTCTTTTGTTGTTGTTTTTATCACAGAAATTATGAGCTATTAGCTTTTACTTCCAATCTGCAATGGCGTAGTTTTTCATGCATATTGTTTCATACACAGAAGACATTCTCAACGATGTGCAATAATTTGAGAATACTTTTTCTAATCAGACGTAGTAACTACACAGTTTAGCTATGGTAATAAATTACGTTTTAGTAATAATAGTTGTCATACGTATATTGGACGAGTGTTTTTATTTTACCTACAAAAGAAAAACATCCAATCCTTACCACGATTTCAACCCGAGCAGCCACTGAAATGAAATACTGCCTAATCCAGAGGTGAGCAATATTTTTGGGGTCGAAGGACCAAATTCAGGTCAGTCAAGACTGGTTGGAACCGTATCTGATGGCCGTATCACGTATCTGGTGGTAGTAGAAGTTTATTTAAGTCCTTGTGTTCAAAGCTTTCTGCCGCTTTGCACAAAAACTTTCAGTAAAAAACAGCGACGAGTAAAAGATATCAATATCTCTGAACATATCACAATAACAACATATGACTGCTAATATCATTTATAAATTTGTGTATTTTTTATATGTGCTTTCAGTGATTCGCAAACTTCATTATTCTGTATTTGCACTTTTCGCACATTTTCCTTGTCCCATTTATCTTTTTTTTAATGATTTAGCCAGGACTCGTTACTTAGAGTATTATATGGAAAGAACACACGACATATTTGAATGTATCACAATTATTTTAGGCAGTTATACAATGATCGATATTACGCTGGGTGTCTAATGTAAAACTAGATTCGACTAGATCATGGGTTCACAAAGTGGGGCGGTATCGCCCCCAGTGGGTGCTGAAGCCTTCTAGGAGGCGATGGTGGGTTCAGAAACAATTGGCGATTGACCGCCAGAATCGTTCAGGCGCTCTAAGGATCCGTGGCTCCTTATAGAAGAAATTAATTACGTTATATTTAACAATTAATTATTTTCGTGATTTTGCGATATATTGTGTAATATATGTTATTGTATTTTAGTTATTACAATACGATTCTCGCTTATGTAATGCAATATCTTAATATTCCAAATTTTCACATTTAAACCATTGTATGAAACTGTGCTCTATCGAGAATACAAAATAAATAATTCTCAACTATTAATGCATTTTCAAACTTACTAATAATATCAAACATTTAGAAAAAAACCAAATCTTGACAAATTTGTGAAATAGTAAAAATTACAACATTCTGGCAACCCTGATTTAGCGATACAAACTTTGACGAAGAGCGTGAAATTGCGATCACTGTGGTAAAATTAAAACAAATTTTTTTTGTTTGATTCAATCCATTATTACGAGCGAACAATTTTTTTGCTTGACCTTGTCCAAAATAGCTTTACTCTCTGATCTGAAACATTATCACATATTTTGGCTGATGCGGCTGATTATAATTTGTCACTTTCCGTATATTTTGTGTTGCTAGCAAATGGTAAATGCTGAAAAGGTCGTATCAGCAAGGATAAGTGACGCTATTTCTGATCAGCCCGTAGGACTATTCTGAACAGACTTGGATTTTTTTTGCGCCCGTGTCTTGCTGTGATCCAAAGAAGAGCGGAGCTAAGCAACACCTTGACCTGCTATGCGTTTCGTATGCAGCAACTAAGGAGATTTCGGGGTTGAATTGACCGTTAATTTTCAAGAGGCAAAGTGACACAAAAGCCAAATTGAAGTCTAATGTGTCACGCCAGAAGACATTTTTATCGCATCGAACAGTGTGGCAACGTAGTTCGTTAGTAAGCGATGTTTGGTGTTTGAGAGTCCTCAACAGGTTGAGAAGTAAAATCTGGGCTTAGAAAACACTGTTGCAGTCTGAACAAGGATGAAGAAGGTCTTGAGATGAAGGAAAACTGGCATAACTTTTCGCTTTTTGTCTATTTAGGATTACCTGTAATGTTCTACTCTTTTCAAAGCTTTTAATACCCAATCTACCATGCTAGGCCAGGCTGGGCGGTCAATAGTCTTAGTTTCTTAGGAGCTGGAGTCAATGACGCAGTGATTGAGAAATGCCCTCAAGTAGTCATTGAAATGTGTTGCTGTCCCTTGAAAGTTTGCCTTCGTACAATTTATCAGTGAGCAATACATTTGGAAAACGCTTGTCTGGCGAGGATATAACAGACCCAACGAAGTTGCGACATAATCAACAAGGCATATGTGATTTCCATCTTACACTTTTCCAGGATAGCATAAAGTGCTTCTTCTTCTTCTTCTTTCGTTCACTTGAAACATGTCTATATCTGTAATTCTGTGTCCTTAATAAAACTCACTGTCTTTTGTAGTTCATACAGTGGCCCATAGAGCTTTGATTCTAGTGTTGTTTCCTCTGGCCAATATGTCTGTCTCAGCATTTCATGCTCAGAATACTCTTGAAGTATATGTTTAGCACTCTGTGCTGCCTGTCCACATGGCCGTGTTGCCAATCTTGAACCTTGTATACATGTGACTGCGGAGTCGGTTGTGTCCTGTTCTGAGACGTAGAATTATAACTTTTTCTGGTCTGTTCATAATATGATAGTCATCTTGTGTTGGTGTTTGTGGCTTTCTTATTGACTTGATCATTTGTTTTTTCTGATGGTAGGTGATTGGTATATCTGGTTGGTCTTCGGCAGCACCTTCCTTGGCCAGTTGGTCTGCTTTTTCATTTCCTGGTATTCCACAGTGAGAGGGTATCCACTGCATGGTTACCCTATACTGGTAAGACAATTCGCTAAGTAGTTTTTTCAAGTCTGTTAGTTTTCCAGACTGGAGAGCTTGAAGCACTGACCTTACATCTGTCAGGAATACCACAGGCTGTAAGTCAGAGTTGGAATTCAGCAGTTTTTTTTAGCTGCCACACTAATTGCCTGGATTTCAGCATCATAATTATTGCAGAATTTTCCTGTTGGTGTTCTGGTGGTATCTCTAGGCTTGTGTGGATATTCTATATATACACCTGCACCTCCATTCCTCATGGCATTCTGTGCTGACCCATTTGTGTATATTCTGACCCATATATCTTGTGGATATTCCTCATCCAGGAAACTGAGGGTGACTGTCCTTCGCTGCACACTGTTCTGTTCGTCCTCGCTTAGTATTCCTTTCACATGGGTCTGAATGTATATTGGCATTCCATGCCTTTCACTCCACGGGGTTTGTTCTGGTACAGGCCTTAAGGGGCTGTCAACTTCAGGTAGGTCTGTAAGTTGTCTGCGGAGTCGTTTAGCTTGATGGATAAAGCTGCTTCTTTTCAGTCGCCCCATTGCTAGATTTTGGAATCTTTCCTTCATTGGATGACTTGGCATACACTGAAACTTTTCTGCCTGAATTAGTACTTTTGTGTCTCTGCGTTCGCCAAGTGTTTGCATTCTTCCCATTTTCTGCATCTCTACTATGGGTGTTGATTTCATTGCTCCCAACATTATTCTAAGTGCCTGGTTTTGCACTTTATCTAGATCTTGTAATGTGGTGTTTGATGCAGGACACCATGCAGCTGAACCATATTCCAGGTGTGGTCTTATGCCTTGCCGGTACACTTTACTGAGTTTACCACATGGCTCCCCATGTGGTTCCACTTAGTTTTCTCAGGATAGCTAACTTCCTCCTGGCTTTTGTTGTTGCTTTGTTTATGTGCTGCTTCCATGTCAGTTTATCATCAAAAGTAACTCCGAGGTATGTGGGATGTTTGTCTTCTTTCAAGAGCTCTCCATCTATTTTGATATGACCGGCTTTTTGTTTTGGTGAGAGGGTAAATAGTGTAGTGCTGCACTTATCTGTGTTAATGCTGACGCAACATATATTAGTCCATAAGGTTAGGGCATCGATAGCTCTTTGTATTTGTTTAGTGGCCACTGTCGCATGTTCTTCCGTGCACCAGATCACCAGGACATCAGCATACATTGCCACTTTGATCCCATGTGATAGTTCAGCAACTAGGTCATTGATGTAAACCAAGAAAAGTGTGGGTGACAGGACTCCTCCCTGGGGGACTCCATGACGCAGTAGAACCTTCTTGCTCTTGCGACCATCTAATTGTACCCTGGCTCTTCTATTATGCAGGTATGCTTTTACCCATTTGTATATTCTTGAGCTAACCCTGCAATTTCGCAATTTCTTTAGGAGCCCTTCTTTCCAGACCTTATCAAATGCTTTCCTGAGGTCTATCCATGCTGCTAGTACCAGTTTCTTTTCTTGGAAGGCATCCTCAATCTCTTGGGATAGGTAGGTTGCCTGATCTTCAGTAGAGTAGCACTGTCTGAAACCTGCTTGCTGTGATACCAGAAGGTTTTCACTTTCATGGTACCACTGCATCCTAAGATTGATAATGCGTTCCATTGTTTTGCATAGACAGCTTGTGAGGCTGATGGGCCTGTAGTTGGAGACTGTGTTGCCATCTTTTCCTGATTTGAGGAGTGGTATCATTATTGCTTCTCTCCACGCCTGTGGTATATTACCGGTGGACCAGCTTGTGTTAAAGATCTGCAGTAGCTTTGCTCTTGCTGCAATTTCCAGGTTTCTAATAATTTCATTGGACACTCCATCAGCTCCAGGGGACTTTTTCATTTTCAATTTGGATATTGCATGCTCCAGTTCTCTCATTGTGATTGGTGCCTCCATGACTTCAGGTATAGGTTCACCTTGTCCAATGTTTTTCTGGTTCTCTCGAGCCTCCTGTTGTTTGTCTGGGCTGACTTTGATGTTATTGTCTTCTGCAAAGGAATCTGCAAAGTAATCAGCTGCATGTTTACCTGTTAAAATGTTTCTTTCTTTATAAAGTGTGATCCTGGTATTTCTCCCTGTACCTTCATCATTTAGTTGTTTTACAAGTTTTCATAATTTCCTAGTATCTCTTTCTATGATCAGAAAGTTTTTACTTTCCAGCTGCTCCGTCTGGCTTGTAACTTGGCTCTTTGAAATTTTGCCTTTGTTTGCTGATATTTGTTGTGATGCTCTTGGCTAGGTCTGTTCTCAGCCTGCTGTCTAGATGTTTTCATCTCATTTTGCAGCTTTTCCAGTTCATCATTCCAGTAGGGTTTGTAGTTTTTGCGTGCCCCCTGGGTATGGTTTTACTAGCAGCATGTAGTATACATCTATTAAATTCACTCACTGCTCTATTGATGTCTTTGTCCAAGTTCATGTCCTTAGCTAGAACACTGGTTAAATGCTGGTACATTTTCCAGTCTGCCCTCTTATAGTTACACCTAGTGAGTGTGCTGCTGTCTTTGGTAAATTCATTGTGGATTTCCAGAAATACTGGTCTGTGGTCACTACCTCCAAGCTGCTTTCCAACGACACTTGTGATGTTCCATTCCAGGCCTGGTGAGTGGAATGCGAGATCTGGTGTAGAGGTGGTGTGCCATGCTCTCGAGTAGAAGGTTGGCGAGTCTGCTGGCTGGTTAATAAGGATGAGATTATTTTCATCCTGCCACCTCTCAAGTTCCTCACCTCTCTTGTCGATATGATCATAGCCCCAGCTCTGAGAGTGGCTGTTGAAGTCACCACACACCATAAGTCTCTCTTTATCTGGAATTGTGTCTAGTGCCAATGGTTTATCATTTGGGCAGTAGTAGTTCAGGAGATGGAATTCTGCACTGTCTGTTTTTAGGTGGAGCATCTGGTATTCTGCCCCTTCCATATATACTTCCAGCTGACATGCGCTGATATTGTTTTTAACAAGTGTCAGAATTCCACCCTTTCGCCTGTCCTTTCGGTCAGATCGGTAGCACTGGTAGCCTCTGATTTTGAAGGCTATGTCGCCGCTGAGGTGTGTTTCTTGGATACAGCATATATTAACTTGTTCTTCACTGAGGACATTTTCAAGTTCCAATTTTTTGCTGTATCCATCTCTTTTACTGTTGACACCCTCAGCATTCCAGTGCTTTATTTTTATTGGTCGTTTAAAGTTTGTTTGGCCAGTAGCTCTATTCCCTTGCCTCCTGGCTCCTCGACGCAATTGAGAAGGACTTTCAGTAACTGAGGTTGGGCCCTTTCGAGGTATAGGGCCCGGCACCGTCCCTGCCTGAACGTCCGCCACAGGGCAGGCACCATAACTTTTTATAGATACAGACATGTTTCCATTGTGTTTTGTGCGTGGCATCCTGATTATCTGTGCGCCTTTTGGCTGGATGCCTCCATCTTCAGCACTCTGCTTACTTGGGCAGGACTATGGTCCTGCTCGAATGGGACTGTCCGACCAGTCTTAGTTTCCAGCCCCTGATGGCTGAACTAAGCCCCATCACCACTGCACGGTGCTGGCCTTGATGGGGGCATAAAGTGCTAAACTATAAACCATGACACGAAGCATTCCATTATCTGGACTACTGTCAGTTAACCCTATAGAAGTTTGAGAACAAACGGAAAAGTTATGCTTTTGTGAGTGCGTGCGTGCGTGTGCGTGCGTGTGTGTGTGTGCGTGCGTGCGTGTCTTTGTGTGTGAGTGTGTGCGTGCGTGCGTGCGTGTGTGTAGTTCTTCAAATCATTGTGAACTTTCTTCTTCTCCGTTCGTTATGAAACTTCTTCAGATTGCCAGGATGTAATCAGGAGAACGGAATACGATGTGCCATGGTTTATAGATTGCCTGCAATGGCTGCGCATGTCTGTCTCACATCCACTTCAGCATAGCCTCTGGGGATTGCAGTATAAGCTACACAAGCTGTAACTTAGAGCCCCCAATTTCCTCAACAACTGTCATATATACTTAAATATATTGCAGCATTATTTGTCCAATGTCGTACATCCAGAAAGCTTGGGGCCTTACCAAGTCTAAATCCGGCCCTGGCTCTGGGTCACATTTGCCATCTATAGAATGGAACCGTCAATTCCATCCAAAACGTCTGTAGTCGACTTTTACAACATGCCACATTGAATTTATTCTTCGCTCTCTTTTCTTGTCCTGGCAAGGCAATGACATAAACTTTCGTAAAATGTTTATCTCCCCTTTCCTGACGAAACGCTTGTGTAAGCAATTGTTTTTGCAATTTGTTCCGTTACTTCCCAGTCATTAGCTCCGGAAATTCTTTCATTTTAATTTTACAATACACTATTAAACGCCTGATGGAATACACAAAAGTAGTTACATTTTTAAAGAACTGTGCCCAGTTATTTAAGAGAAAGATGATAAAGATTGCGTGTCTGGAAGAAACTGCTTTTAATTGAATCAATTGACCAGACATAGCAGAATTATGTCGTTTACACACATATTTTAAGTGACCGGTAACAGTGTGGTTTGTTTCTCTTATACAGTATTAGATTTGAAAATAAACCAAAGGATTTTTTTTTAATTCTTACATTTAATTTATCTCTACGCTCGTACTTTCCGGTTCCATAAAGGAGAGCAGAGAATAGCACAGCGTAAGAGGCACCTTCGGAGATTATAGAGTGGCATTAGCTGTCACATGTCATACCTTCTTCTTCAGCGTTCATTCTCAAACTCCCACTGGATATCTCTTGTATCAGGACCATGGTCCTATAAGATTTCCAGAAGGATGTAGTCCAGAGAATGTAAATGCGTTGTGTCGCCGTTTTATTTGCGCCAATGACCCGACACATCCGTCTTCGGCGGGCCAAACATACCAAAAAGTCACGCTGAAATCGAATGTGTCAGAATAAAAGACGCAGAGATCGCTGTAAACCATGACACAATTCTTTCCGTTCTCCTGACAACATTCTGCTAGTCAGCAGACGTTCAAGAACGAAGGCAGAAGCAGATTCATTTCTTGCTTACTTCCCCTACATTCATACTTTCGTACGGGGGGGGGGGGGAGAGAAGAGATAAACATGTGTATATAGTAACTAAATCCGTGGTCGCGGTGACTGGATTACTAAATCCACGACCTCGACTATTTTTTATATTTAACGGCTCTGACATAATAAACAAATTGGACTAAACGACCATGGTTGAAATTGGTGTACTCAACATAAGAGATTAGGTGTCCCAGACGACCCGATTTCAGACGACTAGAGACAATTCCGTTTGTCAACCATACATCCTAGTGTCCTGGGTAATGTTCTCTTGGACGCCTGAATGTTCGTGTTTTTCGTTTGTAGGTATGGCGAAAACACCAGTTAGGGTTAGGGTTAGGGTAATGTTCTCTTGGACACCTGAATGTTCGTGTTTTTCGTTCGTAGGTATGACGAATCCACCAGTTAACAAACACATTCTTCTAGCCAGTTTTAATTACCTTAGAGGTTTCAGTTCGTCGAATCCTAGCCTACCTTATTTAATATGGTAAAGAGCTCTAATATAACAAAATGGAACAAACATCAACGGGATGAATAGATGTACCTCATAGCTACTTTTATTTGTAATAATTTTTTCTGCGTACACTTTCCATGAACCTCCATGACGCCTCGTGTGATTTGAGCCGGAGAGTGTTAACGCGTTGTGGTAGTAGTTTACAGCAGAGCTGCGATATTTGCATTTTTTGACACCCTCTCCTTTTCTAACATCGAATTTCTGAATACGATTAGGTCACTTCGGTCATTCTTTCAATCGGAGCCTTCCAATACGTCACAGGCATGTTAAGTTTGTCGACTCTATGTTATGACGGTTTATACCAACTGTATCTTTACTTTTTACAGAGCAAGTCTTCCATGGGTTTCAAATTTTGAAATGGAAACCGTAGACAATGGAGTTTGACGTAAGTCTACTACGTCTACCTCAGACAAAGACTTCAGGCACAGACGAGCTAATTTCCTCATGTAAGTAGAGCATCCATGGTCTATTGTATCTTTCCAAACTCAATCATTTCTCATCTTAAAGGTTATATAAGAAACTCTCACAATAGACAGCTTGTGACAGCGCATTGTGTTACGTGGTCCAAAAGAGGGAGTAAAGAATACTAGCACCATTTATCTTCTATGCAGGTTATAAGAAGCGACTAAGGACGTTATGGGGAAATTTTCTGTTCCATCTCATATAGGGTCATAGTAAATCAGAAGCCATGCTAAAGTTGGATGTTTTCATATGAAAGGCGCAGATATCCAAGAAAATTTGTAGAAAATGACACATTCCACTATCCGGCCATCATCTTGCTATCTGCACGAGTATGAAAACAATCACAGAGAAGGTTTCGTTCATCAGAAACAACCCGAGTTCTGCTCGCCAGAAACAACCAAAGTTCGAGGTTCTGTTCATCAGAGACAACCAGAGTTCGAGGTTCTGTTCATCAGAGACAACCAGAGTTCGAGGTTCTGTTCATCAGAGACAACCAGAGTTATGTTCATCAGAGACAACCCGAGTTCTGCTCGCCAGAAACAACCAAAGTTCGAGGTTCTGTTCATCAGAGACAACCAGAGTTCGAGGTTCTGTTCATCAGAGACAACCAGAGTTATGTTCATCAGAGACAACCCGAGTTCTGCTCGCCAGAAACAACCAAAGTTCGAGGTTCTGTTCATCAGAGACAACCAGAGTTATGTTCATCAGAGACAACCCGAGTTCTGCTCGCCAGAAACAACCAAAGTTCGAGGTTCTGTTCATCAGAGACAACCAGAGTTCGAGGTTCTGTTCATCAGAGACAACCAGAGTTCGAGGTTCTGTTCATCAGAGACAACCAGAGTTCGAGGTTCTGTTCATCAGAGACAACCAGAGTTCGAGGTTCTGTTCATCAGAGACAACCCGAGTTCTGCTCGCCAGAAACAACCAAAGTTCGAGGTTCTGTTCATCAGAGACAACCAGAATCCGAGGTTCTGTTCATCAGAGACAACCAGAATCCGAGGTTCTGTTCATCAGAGACAACCAAAGTTCGAGGTTCTGTTCATCAGAGACAACCAGAATCCGAGGTTCTGTTCATCAGAGACAACCAGAATCCGAGGTTCTGTTTATCAGAGACAACTAAACTGTTTACTAAAGGCAACCAGAGTTCTAGGTTCTGTTTACCAGAGACGGCAATATCTCACCGAGTTGCTTATTTTTTTACGCACACAATGGCCATCAAAAATGAACCTCTTGGTTACCTCTTACAGTTGCTTATCGTCACCACGAGCTTTTGGAAGATAACAAAAATCATATTCTTGATTTTAAACAATGATTTAGCCACAATTCAAAATTTCGCTGTTCCAAATGTTCTACCACTTTCCCTAGCATTCTGCCGCCTACGCTGTAGACAATCGAACTTGCACCCAACGCCAGTCTCGTGACCCTTTTTGTGCCTCGAATCACGGCATGGAATTACTATCGAAAAAAGCAGAGGTTTTTTTTTTTTTTTTTTTTTTTTTTTTTTTTTAATTTTGGTAGCTGCATCATTTTCGTGCCTCGAATCACGACATTTGTCTTACTATCTTTGAAACAGACTTTTTTAAATATGAAAGTTGCATCATTTTTGAGGTCACTGTAGACCAAAAATAGCGATGGAAGATATTCTTGTCTAGGTTCAACCAGTGTTTTTTTAAATCTTAGTCTACACATCCCAAGATGAGGAACTACATGTTATCGCGTTACACCACCTACATTTTGTAAGTATCTCTTGGTTAAAAGATAACTTTAGGATCTATGGCACAGTAAAATCACATGCTACGTTTTTGCTCCAAAACTATGACACAGGGAAATCACATGCTACTTTTTTGTATTCGTTATCAAACTCCCTCCTGACCTCTCTTATAGTAGAATATTGGTCCTGCAAATATTCTGTAGGATAGTCCAGAAAACGGAAATGAGTTGTGTTGCCGTTCTATTTGCGTCAATATCCTGACAAATTCAACTTTGACTTTGGTAACTAATACATTCAGTGCTTTTACAAATTTCAGTAAACGGGGGACACCTGTAACCATATCGATAGTACAGTCGGCCAGCAGTACAAGAGAACTGGTTCCCGTTTGTACTTCCATGGGTACCACGATCAAATCTAACCACGGTCACGGATGCTTGATATTTAGTCGCTGTCTTGCGTGTCTATCGTCACAGACGCCCAAGACCTGCTACTTGCTTCACTTGTTACTAACCTAACCATTAACATAAACTTCAAAGATTTCCTAACAAGGTAACTAACGCTTGTATATCTTTGCTGTTCATGTCTTACTCGTTCGACAGATGACCAAAGACAGTACCAATATGAACCATGTCTACATACACAAGTTCCTCCTCTTCTTCTTTGTTCTTCAAACTCTTGCAGATTAACAAGATGCAGATCGGAGAATGAAATGCATTGTTGGTAAGTTGGATTATGAATCAGAGTCACAGTACATGGTTTCCAATAACTGCTCAGTTGCCTAGTGAGATGTTTGTCAGAAACCGCCTGATTAGCGTAGCCTACCACATTTTCTCAGTAGCTATTGTACCATTTCTCTACCTTTCCAGCGTATGAAACCTGCAGGAGCATTAATAAACTGCAGGAGTAGTTTTTATTTCTTCTTCTCCTTCTGCGTTCATTCTCAAACTCCCGCTGGATATCCCACTAGATTTCCAGCAGGACGTAGTCCAGAGAATGGAAATACGTTGTGTCGCCGTTATATTTGCGCCAATGGCCCGACACGTCCGTCTTCGGTGGAGTTTTTATTTCAAGCTACAAGTAACGACGGAATGCGAAACCCTGGTCTGCTGGTTGGCTGGTGAGTGACTTAACAGAACGCTACCGCGGCCCCATATTTATAAAATATATATTATTAGGGGCTGGTATTGATTACAATTTTCTTGTTCGATTAATCGGAAAAAAATTTAATCGATTAATGATAACGCACATATAGATTCAACTATTTGTATCTGATCTGCAACAATCCATGACTTAACTTCACAGTTCACACACAAAAATGTTGCAACAATCCATGACTTAACGTCACAGTTCACACACAAAAATGTTGCAACAATCCATGACTTAACGTCACAGTTCACACAAAATGTTGCAACAATCCATGACTTAACTTCACAGTTCACACAAAATGTTGCAACAATCCATGACTTAACTTCACATTTCACACACAAAAATGTTGCAACAATCCATGACTTAACTTCACAGTTCACACAAAATGTTGCAACAATCCATGACTTAACTTCACAGTTCACACACAAAAATGTTGCAACAATCCATGACTTAACTTCACAGTTCACACACAAAAATGTTGCAACAATCCATGACTTAACGTCACAGTTCACACACAAAATGTTGCAACAATCCATGACTTAACTTCACAGTTCACACACAAAATGTTGCAACAATCCATGACTTAATTTCACAGTTCACACACAAAAATGTTGTAACAATCCATGACTTAACTTCACAGTTCACACAAAATGTTGTCAATTCAAACTGTAGCACTGACGTAAGTGATTTTTCTAAAAACTTTAAAAAAATTAAAGGTAGAGAGTTTAATTATAAAACGTATACAGTATACTGACTGTCAGTCACTTTATAGTAAGCATCACTTTAGCCAGTCACAAAAAAAATATACATTATTAATAACTGGAAAAAAAATATTAAAAATATTTTCTTAAATTTTAATCGATCTAATTAATTTTAATAAGTTAAAAATTATTAACGATTAATCGATTAATTAATCGTTAATTTCCGCAGCCCTATATATTATATATTTTTCTTTGATCTATGTGTATGTCTGTCTATATAGTCTTTCATTTTAACTCCTCGGTCTGACAGTCACTATCTTCAGTCTGCTATGCCCTTATACACATACATCATTCCCGTCTAGTTATTCAATATTTAAATAGCTCATTCGAAGAAGAACAGAAAGAGGGGGAAAAACACAATACTGAAGGATTTCATTCAACCTAATTGTGTGTTAGCTTAGCACACATTACCTTCGGACAAACAGGTGGAATTCAAAACAATGAAAAAATGACGAGAATATCGAATTGTGGACGGGTGGGGGGGGGGGGAGAGATTCCTGAATGCTGATTTATAATCCAAATTTATATAGTAGTCTAGAATGTCATAATTCTTGAAATTGTTCACATAGGATGCCATGCCAAAGACAATTTGTTTAATGATGGAAGTACATTATGACAAATTAAATCCGCTTTATTTTAACTCGTAGAATTTTATGTTCGAATACGATTTCTTATTATTTGATAAAGCAGTGAGGACAAGTGATCTATCTGTAAGTCAAGAAATACATTTATAGCTCAGTAGTGGAGTAATCGTAAAGTTCAGATTCAGTTAATCATCTTTCTAGCGTGACACGTCGCATGAAGAGATGTAAAATCATGATAAATAGGTTTTGGGTTCGATACGCAGCTTCGGAAGAGATGTTACATTTTTTTAAGTATTCCATTTATTCAGAGGTGGACAAGTTTTCTAAATCGGCGAATCATTTAGAGTTTTTTATGTTTTGTTTACTAAGGGTCTAATTGTTTTTAAATTTTTGTTTGTCCCTTGGAGCTCAAAAGTAGTGTTTTTTTTAGCTTAGGGATCAGTACTTCTTCAACGTTCTTCAGTCAGTAACCGGGTTACAACGCCAATAACTTCAATGAACTATGTAATTAGCTTCAGGTCATACACAGAACCCCCTCAGGTTTGGAAATGGTGCCATCTCAGCAGTAGGTCATATTTCCTCCCTCTCTTCTGGGTAAGATTTGACATGCGTGAAAAATATGACTGGTGTAACAGTACTGTAAAATTAGCATAGTAAGACAGAAAACAATGACTATGGGTCGGATTTGGTCCGCATGCTGATTCTGCCCACCCTTAATTAGTTTAATATGATGTTGACATCAATCAAAAGGTTATGTCCTGGTGTAGTCAGAAGTAAGCTTCCGATTTCATTCACATACTTTTGTCGATATGTATGGTTTGGTTCAGACGATGGGATATGTTGTGCTCTGGTTAGTCACAAGTTTATTGGTTAAGTAATTCGACATCTGAAGTCGAAGTGACTAGAGTGAAGCTTGGTTAAGTAATTCAACACCTGATGTAACAAGTGGTTAAAGTAAAGCTTGGTTAAGTAATGGTAGATGCCTGGTTGTGATGGTTCCATTCGCATAGGATATCCAATCCAGTTGATTTGTTGTCTTTCTATATATTATTTGCATGATATGGTCTTTACTATCTGATGTCTTCATTTGTCACTCTGTCTCTTCTGGTGTCGTTTATAGCCTTTCTCAGGCATTTCATTTGTTGTAATATTTCCCAAGAATTTCATCTCGCATGTTGTAATCTGTCTCATGAGTGTTTTGTCAGGGGCCAAGTCTGGCACTGGTAACATGACGTTGGAAAAAGATGGTCTTTATTTAATCAATAATAAAACCCATAACCCTTCAGGGTCGTAGGGGTACCACATTGGAAGCTTCAGCACACAGAGTCCTCCAGCGAATTCTATCCTCAGCGATGCGGATGAGTGTGGAAATATCTAGCCCTGTCTATTCCTTGATGTTGTCTGTCCATGTATTTATTTGTCCTCCTCTGCTTCTTCCACCCTCGACAGTTCCATGCAGTATTGTTTTTGACAAGGAATCGTGCCTGCATACATGTCCGAACCATGCTAGTTTTCGTCGTTTCACTATTGAAAGCAATGGCTCCTGGACACCTGCACACATCTCTACTTTATTTCTTACGTACACATTGGTCTTATGTTCCCTATAGGAAATTCGTAGAATTAGTATTTCAGTGGGCAAAAGGTTTAGCTAGTGGTGCCCATCTCCTCTCCAGCTGTAAGGTCTATATTATATGTTGTTTAATCGCCATGTTGGTTGCTGGGTTTTTAAGCTGCGGTGACAGTTGGTATGTTACAACGTTTGCTAATTGGCACATCATCTCAATTTCTCTATCAATTTTGCCGTCTTCTGTAAAAATGCTTCAAAGATACTTAAATTATTATATCTGTTTTAGCTTTGTTTCGGCATTGGAAGAAGCTAGTGGTTAGTGTGAAGCTTAGTTAAGTCATTCGACATTGGATACAGCAAGTGGTTAGTGTGAAGCTTAGTTAAGTCATTCGACATTGGATACAGCAAGTGGTTAGTGTGAAGCTTAGTTAAGTCATTCGACATTGGATACAGCAAGTGGTTAGTGTGAAGCTTAGTTAAGTCATTCGACATTGGATACAGCAAGTGGTTAGTGTGAAGCTTAGTTAAGTCATTCGACATTGGATACAGCAAGTGGTTAGTGTGAAGCTTAGTTAAGTCATTCGACATTGGATACAGCAAGTGGTTAGTGTGAAGCTTAGTTAAGTCATTCGACATTGGATACAGCAAGTGGTTAGTGTAAAGCTTAGTTAAGTCATTCGACATTGGATAGAGCAAGTGGTTAGTGTGAAGCTTAGTTAAGTCATTCGACATTGGATACAGCAAGTGGTTAGTGTGAAGCTTGGAAGCTTAGTTAAGTGATTCTACACCTAATGTAACAAGTAGAGTGAAACCTTTTAGTTAGGGGATTCTTTGTTTGATGTAGCAAATGGTTAGAGTGAGATTCTTAAGTGATTCGACTTCATATGTAACAAGTAATATTATAGTAATGTGGTTAGTCAATCAATCAATGAATAAAACCCATAACCCTTCAGGGTCGTAGGGGTACCACATTGGAAGCTTCAGCACACAGAGTCCTCCAGCGAATTCTATCCTCAGCGATGCGGATGAGTGTGGAAATATCTAGCCCTGTCCATTCCTTGATGTTGTCTGTCCATGTCTTTATTTGTCCTCCTCTGCTTTTCCACCCTCGACAGTTCCCTGCAGTATTGTTTTTGACAAGGAATCGTGCCTGCATACATGTCCGAACCATGCTAGTTTTCGTCGTTTGTAACAATGTACCGTACTAACCACTCTGTGGTTAGTACGGTAGAGTGTAAGGTGCTTAGGATGATAGTGTAGTAAGATGATTAGAGTGAGAGGGTACTAGAGTGGTTAGATTGAATGTAATAAGTTAGTTTGAGTGAGAGAAAAGTAAGGTGGTTAGAGTGAGAAGAAGTAAAGTAATTAAAGTGATAATGTAGTAAGGTAATTAAAGTGAGAGGGTAGTGAGATGGTTAGAGTGAGAAGCTTGTAAAGTGGTTAGAGTGAGAGGGTAGTATGGTGATTAGAGATAGTGTAGTAAGGTAGCTGGAGCTATAGTGTAGTAATGTGGCTAAATGGCAGTGTAGTAAGGTGATTAAAGTGATAGTCTAGTAAGATGGTTAGGTGAGAGATTTGTAAAGTGGTTAATAGTGAGAGGGTAGTAAGGTGGTTAGAATTAGTGGTTAGTAAAACGGTTAGAGTGATCGTGTAGTAAAGTAGTTGGTGTTAACGGTAGTAATGTAGTTAAAGTTATAGTGTAATATAGTGGTTAGAGTTATAATATAGTAAAGTGGTTAAAGTGATAATGAAGGTGGTTAGATTGATATGGCAGTAAGGCGGCTAGAGTGATAGTATAGTAAGGTAGTTAGAGTAATAGTGTAGTGAGTTAGTTAGAGTGATAATGTAGTAAGGTGGTTAGAATAATTGTTTTGTAAGCTTGTTAAAGTGATAATGTAGTAATGTGGTTATAGTGAGAGGCAGTATGGTAGTTAGAGTGATAGTGGAGTAAGGTGGCTAGAGTGGTAGTGTAGTAAGGTGGTTATAGTAATAGTGTAGTAAGGTAGTTATAATGAGGGTGTTGAAAAGTGGTTAGAGTGACATTGTAGTAAGGTTGTTGGAGTGAGAAGGTAGTAAAGTAGTTATAGTGAGGGGGTAGTAAGATGGTTAAAATGTGGGGGTAGTATGATGGTTAGTGTGAGATGGTAGTAAGGAAGTTAAAGTGATAGTGTAGTAAGGTAGTTATAATCAAAGAGTAGTCAAGTAAATCAGTCACGTGGTTAAAGTCAAAGAGTAATCAGGTTGTTAGAGTCATAGAGTAGGCAGGTGGTATGCGTGATAGAGTAGTCAAGTGGTTAGAGTTATAAAACAGTCAATCGGTTTGAGAGATAGATTAGTCAAATGGTTAAACCCTAAGATAAACCCTCCTTTATCTTCTCTTACAACATGCATGGCAGACCACAATGTTGCTGTTATTTGATCCCCGATTCATCTCACGGCAACACTCGTGCAATATCCTCAATGTTATTCCTTCTCGGTCTATTCCTTGGTTTACTATGAAAATTCCTCGTGGATATAACAATGAATAATGAAACATAATTCCAGGATTTTGACATTGTCAGAAATAGTTTTTGTAATCTTGATTAATTCCCCCCGGGTTTTCTTTTCATTGATTATTAATTTTTCTTTATTGGGACACGTAAATTATGCCTCATTTTTACCTTTCCACTGACAACGGCTGATAAACCTAGCTATTTTTTCCCATACATTTAGTTAGTGTAAAAATTGTGAGGGAACAACAATATTACTTAATATTTTATATTTTATCTTGAACTTATTTTGCCTTGTTAACCTGACAAAGACTTTTTGATCGATATATTCGTTCTGTACGTTTAAAAAAAATATCTTTATCTAGGTTTTCTTAAAACATTTCGAAATATCTACTTACGATCACACCAGTAGATTCGTCTTGAGTGAGGTTTGAGTTACCTTAAACTAAAATGTCATTCGCTCATTTTGTATTTGTAATTTCGTCTTTTTCATCAAATAATTGATGACATTTTTATGTGTAATTCCTTCTTTTTCATCAAATACTTGATGCCATTTTTATGTGTAATGTTTTCTTTTTAATAAAATAGTTGATGCCATTTTTATGTGTAATGTTTTCTTTTTAATAAAATAGTTGATGCCATTTTTATGTGTAATGTTTTCTTTTTAATAAAATAGTTGATGCCATTTTTATGTGTAATTCCTTCTTTTTCATCAAATAGTTGATGACACTTTTGCAAAACATCGTTACAGGCGGGAGAGGAGGACTCACCGTTTAGCTAAATTTCTAGTGTTACAAATCAAGTTGTGATTTCCTAGGTGCGAGGTTTCAAACCCCCCGCCCCCATCTAATCTACGTACTTCCTTGCGTTGCGGTACTTATTCTTTGTCTGTGTTTACTCTAACGCTCTTACTGGCTGCAAACACTGCAGTCTAGAGAAAAAATGGATTGCTTACAGTGATATCTGCACTTGTTTGGCAGGCACGTGGGGTTTCAGCAGCTTTTATTGTCTTACCAGTATAGGGTAACCATGCAGTGGATACACTCTCACTGTGGAATACCAGGAAATGAAAAAGCAGACCAACTGGCTAAGGAAGGTGCTGCCGAAGACCAACTAGATATACCAATCACCTACCATCAGAAAAAACAGATGATCAAGTCAATAAGAAAGCCACAAACACCAACACAAGATGACTATCACATTATGAACAGATCAGAACAAGTTATAATTCTACGTCTCAGAACAGGACACAACCGACTCCGCAGTCACATGTATACAAAGTTCAAGATTGGCAACACTGCCATGTGTACATGTGGACAGGCAGCACATAGTGCCAAACATATACTTCAAGAGTGTTCTGAGCATGAATCGCTGAGGCAGACATATTGACCAGAGGAAACAACACTGGAATCAAAGCTCTATGGGACACTGTATGAACTACAAAAGACAGTGAGTTTTATTGAGGAGACAGAATTACAGATATAGACAAGTTTCAAGTGAACGAAAGAAGAAGAAGAAGTAGCTTTTATTGTTTGGTATTTTTGATTTCCCGGTTATTACAAGCGATGGTGCTGGTGATTCCCATATACAAGTTTTCTTCAGAGCTTTCTTTCAGTTCGCAGCCATTCATTCCAAAGCCAGTGCACCATTCAATCTGAATTATGTGCACAATTCAATCCAAAGTCAGTGCCACATTCACTCCAAAGCCAGTGCATCATTCTATCTGAAGTCAGTGCACCATTCACTCCAAAGCCAGTGCATCATTCTTTCCGAAATCAGTGCACCAGATTGGACCTCGGACGTCCAGACCACAGAGTGGCCAACCGAGGTGCAAATAACAGTTTTACTGTGGAACTTGCAGCACAACGTAATTCACGCTCCCCGGCGGAAATCACACGATATATTCGAAGTGGTTATATGAGATCGAACGCACAAGAAGAAGAAGAAGTGCACCAGTCATTTGGAAGTCAGTGCACCAATCACTGCGCGGCCAAGGTGCATCTTCTAAATGACTTGCCCTTTACAGAACGTTGTTCTCAATGCCGGTTCTAAGCAATCTTTCCTAATACTTAAAGGCATATTCAAAATACCGATAACATGTATCTATCGATGTCTTGCGCGGCTTCTTTTTTCTTTTACCCGAAGCTTTTCCTTCTATGACTAATCTTTCTAAATGATTGTGTCTTTGTACACGACCAAACAATTTTCACTCGAGTATTTTGATACTTTATATTCAGGTATTTCTAGATGCATTTGTTGGATCGTCTTTCTGTATTCATACCAGCAGGAAATTAGAACTAAAGTTAGATTGAGAAGGCAGTATGGTGATTAGAGTGATAGTGTAGTAAGGCGGCTAGAGTGATAGTGTAGTAAGGCGGCTAGAGTGATAGTGTAGTAAGGCGGCTAGAGTGACAGTGTAGTAAGGCGGCTAGAGTGATAGTGTAGTAAGGCGGCTAGAGTGATAGTGTAGTAAGGCGGCTAGAGTGATAGTGTAGTAAGGCGGTTAGAGTGATAGTGTAGTAAGGCGGCTAGAGTGATAGTGTAGTAAGGCGCCTAGAGTGATAGTGTAGTAAGGCGGTTAGAGTGATAGTGTAGTAAGGCGGCTAGAGTGATAATGTAGTAAGGTGACTAGAATAATTTATGTATTAAGTGGACCAGGGTGGGGGCAAAGAATAGCAATTATGTTTACATGCCATGCATGACGTACGAGGCAGCTAAGAAGGTTTTGCGGCGGAGATGGCTGCCTCATCATATATATTGTTACAATGACTGACCTAGAAGCCGTGTTGAATCTGGATGCGTCAGGTTGAAAGGCGCAGATATTGCAACTAAGCTGTAAACCATGAAGCAACGCATTCCGTTTTCTGTACTGTATCCTGATAATCTTTAGGAGTTTGAGAATGACAGCAGAAGAAGAAGAAGAAATAATCTTTGCATGCGATATGTAATTTCTTTCAATTTTTAAATCGTGCAAGAAATGATAAATTGTGATCGCATTTATTGCATCTTAAAACATTGTGCATGAGGTGTCATCTACAGATGTCATCTCCCATGTCATCTACATATGTCATCTCCCATGTCATCTACAGATGTCATCTCCCTAAGCGGTGCATGGGCTTGTATGTGTGATGCGTGTTAATATATGTGTGTGTGTGTGTGTGGATGTGTGTGCACGAGCATGTATGTGTGTGCACGGGCTTGTATGTGTGTGCACGGGCTTGTATGTGTGTGCACGGGCTTGTATGTGTGTGCACGGGCTTGTATGTGTGTACACGGGCTTGTATGTGTGTGCACGGGCTTGTATGTGTGTACACGGGCTTGTATGTGTGTGCACGGGCTTGTATGTGTGATGCGTGTTAATGTGTGTGTAGATGTACACGGGCCTGTATGTGTGATGCGTGTTAATATGTGTGTGTGGGTGTGTGTACACACTTGTGTGTTCGCGTCTTTCAATTAGAATTGTAATTGCACGATGTCACTGTTCCAAAAGTCAATAACTTCACTTTCTACTTCTAAGTAAATATTTGTTCGTCTTTAGAATTTTCTCCTTTGAACTCCTTTGTAATTATTTGTTCTGTAACTAGTTCTGTTTTGTGGGATCGCCGAGCTATGATAATTGATTTTTGCCCGTTTCCGGGGTTTTATAAAGCGTTCGTTCTCAAACTCCCGCTGGATCTCTTCTATATCAGGACAATAGATTCAAGAATATAGGGTTTCAAGGGGGATTAGTTCAGAGAACAGTGATGCATCGCGTAACAAATTGTATTTGCGCCAATGTTTCGACACATCTGAGTTCGTCGGTGGTATATCTACTACGTTCAGTATTTAACTGATCCAAGCAGGACCGGCCCTAACAATTGGGGGCCCAATGCGAAACGGATTGCGCTGGGCCCAGTCTGGGTAGGGAAGAGGATAATAAAATAAATTATAATATTAATTTATGGGCCTATGAAGTGCGGGGCCCAATGCGGCCGCATAGGTTGTAATGGCCTAAGACCGGCCCTGGATCCAAGTATCATGTATGCCACCCCCTCCAGGCGAAAATGCTTTTCAGATCGCAACAGTTCCGGGTCAACATAGCCGTAAAATGGATACCGGATTAATCCGGGAAGTAAAGACTACGAGGGAGAGGATATGGCTACCGCTCTCATTTGCAGAGCCACTGAAATGTGAGATCGCTAACATCTCACACCCCTACGGTATTAATAAATGCTTTGGGTTACTTTACTTACTTTACTATATATATGTTTCTAACTGGCATGCACTGGTATTGTTCTTAACCAGCGTCAATATTCCACCTGTTCGGACTGATTGATAGAATTGGAAACCTCTTATTTTGAAAGCTACATCCTTGTTGAGATGTGTTTCTTGCAAGATACATACATTACTTGCTCTTCATTTAAGATTTTTTCGAGTTTCACTTTTTTTGTTGACACCTTCAGTATTCCGGTGCATTATTTTAATGGTCTTGCTTTTTTTTATCAGTTGCTCTATGCTCATGCATCCTAGTTTCTCTAGGTAATTGAGAAGAAGAACTAATAGCTGGGCTTTGACTCTTTCGAGGCTTAGGGCTCGGCACCGTCTCTTCCGGCATGCCCGTCACACGGCAAGCATCATAATATTTATCATATATAAGCATATTTCCAGTGCGTTGTTTGGTGCGTGGCATCCTCATTGCTGTGGTACGCCTCTTTGCTCGCTGCCTCCGTATTCAGCACATGTACTTGCTTGGACTAACTAAGGTCTTGCTCGATTTTAGGTGGGCCCGACTAGTCTAAGTTTTCAGCCTCTGTTTGCTGCACTAAGCCTCATCCCCGCAGCAAGGATCTGACTTCGATGAGTGAGTAGGAATCAAATCAAACATCTGTCCTTATTCGTCTCTTACGAAAGCATGGTATGTTACAATGTTAGTATTCTTTGCTTCTCTGCTGGGCTCATGAGAGCAGTTAGGCTTATTTTTTTATCTTTTACACTATAAATATTTTTGTACTTTTTACATCATTCTGCGTCGATCCTACAGTTTGCGCCTTTTATTCTTAAGCGGTTGCCATATTGACCATTTAAAGGCCAAAATAAAGAAATGTTCAACTATCACTGGCCATAGAATGTTTTGGTAATTGTTTCTGACTAGTTTGAATATAGTTGTTTTTAAAAGATATTTTCTTTTTTGATTTGATGAAAATGTTATGTCAATTAGTAATATTATTGTCTGCTGAATAGTTTCTCTTGTAACTGAAGGCAGCTGACAACGAAGAAGCATTATGTAATGTTATTAAATAAGAGATTTAATTTCTCACTGAACTCCGGTTTATTTTAATTAAGCTATCGATAGTGTTATATAGCACACAATTTAGGAATTTTAGTCACTTTAAAAAAAAAGAACTTTAAATTTGTCAATAAATAGTTTCGATAATCAGGCAACCCAGCTTGAGGGCGATTTCAAGATGCACATGGCAGTAGAACGAGTCACAAAAATAGGCGGTCGCTACTATAAATAGCCGGAATTTCCTTCTTTGAACCAATACTCACGCGAAATAAGTATTTCTTTATGATAGTTTGCGCACTGGACTCTGGCAGCGTCACTCAATCTTGATATTTTCAACTTTTTCGGTGCTTTCCATTGGCTGGCTACACAAAGTATATGCAAAGCGACAAACGCTCAGTCGCATCAGCCATCTTGAGTGACGCTGTGTGAGGTCAGCAAGCCCGACTATTCTGGAAGAATTGGTAAACACTGCTGAGAAATCTACGCTATTTCTGTAGCAGACTTTTTCTATGGTATTCGCGCTTTGGCCTTTTGCTTATGTACATAGCCACACCGAGAATCATAGTACGTTATAATATAAATTTATCCCGGACCATCCAAAGACGGATGTGTCGGGCCATTCGCGCAAATAAAACGGCGACACAACGCATTTTCATTCTCTGAATTATATCCGGCTGGAAATCTAGTAGGTCTATGGTTCTGCTATAAAGGAGATCCAGCGGGAATTTGAGAATGAACGATGAAGAAGAAGAATCCCAGACCATCATGTCACACAAAGATGAACGCCAATACAGCTTGTTATAACCAACATAGACTTCGGTCTAAGGTTGAAAAGGTCGTATCTCCGCAAATATAGGTTTTACTCCTTTATTTAACAAACTTAGATTCTTTTATTTCGGTTCCATATATTCCTAAATTATGGGCTTCATTTTTAATAAACCCCATGTCAACTAGACAACGCCAGATAATACAATAAACACGAAGAGAGTATCGCTAACCAAAGACAACTGTCACAATGGATCTCCATTGGCAATAATTTCACGCACTACAATCTAGTTTATTTTCACATAATAAGGTCGTATGTTGGACATATAAATATACACAATCGTTTAAAAAGATTAATTATGACACCTTTATGACAAATTATTAGATAACCTTTAGTCTATCGTACTATTTAGTTTAAGTGTTTACCTTTAGTGCTATCTTTAGTTCTTGACTTTGGTGTTTGCGTTCAATTTTAGTATTTACCATTAATGTTTTCCTTTAGTGTTTACATTGAGCTGCAAGTACCATTTCCCTGCAGCTACATAACAAGAAACAAGCAGTATTGACAGTTTACTTTTAGTGAAGTGCTCGTTATACAAAATATAGACAGAATTGTTAGACAAGATTACAGCTCTATTTTGTGTCGACATGCACAATTAGAGGGGGGGGGGGTATTTTGTTTTGTAATGAAAATTTTTTTAGGGGTACTGTGTATAGACATACAAAATTTTAGAGTATTTTGCGTTAACATACATAATGTAAGGTGTATTTTGTTTTGATATAGATAATTTGAGTGGTAATTTGTGTTGACATACAGAATGATCCTTCTAGAATTTGACTGATATGTAGTTGTAAGCTCCTCTTTAAGTTTGTTTTCAAACTCCAACCAGATCAGTCTTATAGCAGGACAATTATCCTACTAGACTTCCAGCAGTATGTTGTCCTGAGAAGTATGTTGTCCAGAGAAGTATGTTATCCAGAGAAGTATGTTGTCCTGAGAAGTATGTTATCCAAAAAAGTATGTTGTCCTGAGAAGTATGTTGTCCTGAGAAGTATGTTGTCCAGAGAAGTATGTTGTCCTGAGAAGTATATTGTCCAGAGAAGTATGTTGTCCTAAGAAGTATGTTGTCCTGAGAAGAGTGTTGTCCAGAAAAGTATGTTGCCCTGAGAAGTATGTTGCCCTGAGAAGTATGTTGTCCAGAGAAGTATGTTGTCCAGAGAAGTTTGTTGTCCAGGGAAGTATGTTGTCATGAGATGTATGTTGTCCAGAGAAGTATGTTGTCCTAAGAAGTATGTTGTCCTGAGAAGTATGTTGTCCAGAGAAGTATGTTGTCCTGAGAAGTATGTTGTCCAGAGAAGTATGTTGCCCTGAGAAGTATGTTGTCCAGAGAAGTATGTTGTCCTGAGAAGTATGTTGCCCTGGGAAGTATGTTGTCCAGAGAAGTATGTTGTCCAGAGAAGTATGTTGTCCAGAGAAGTATGTTGTCCTAAGAAGTATGTTGTCCTGAGAAGTATGTTGTCCAGAGAAGTATGTTGTCCTGAGAAGTATGTTGTCCTAAGAAGTATGTTGTCCTGAGAAGTATGTTGTCCAGAGAAGTATGTTGTCCTGAGAAGTATGTTGTCCTGAGAAGTATGTTGCCCTGGGAAGTATGTTGTCCAGAGAAGTATGTTGTCCTGAGAAGTATGTTGCCCTGGGAAGTATGTTGTCCAGAGAAGTATGTTGTCCAGAGAAGTATGTTGTCCAGAGAAGTATGTTGTCCAGAGAAGTATGTTGTCCTGAGAAGTATGTTGTCCTGAGAAGAGTGTTGTCCAGAGAAGTATGTTGTCCTGAGAAGTATGTTGTCCTGAGAAGTATGTTGCCCTGGGAAGTATGTTGTCCAGAGAAGTATGTTGTCCAGAGAAGTATGTTGTCCAGAGAAGTATGTTGTCCTAAGAAGTATGTTGTCCTGAGAAGTATGTTGTCCAGAGAAGTATGTTGTCCTGAGAAGTATGTTGTCCTGAGAAGTATGTTGCCCTGGGAAGTATATTGTCCAGAGAAGTATGTTGTCCTGAGAAGTATGTTGCCCTGGGAAGTATGTTGTCCAGAGAAGTATGTTGTCCAGAGAAGTATGTTGTCCAGAGAAGTATGTTGTCCAGAGAAGTATGTTGTCCAGAGAAGTATGTTGTCCAGAGAAGTATGTTGTCCTGAGAAGTATGTTGTCCAGAGAAATATGTTGTCCTGAGAAGTATGTTGTCCAGAGAAGTATGTTCTCCTGAGAAATATGTTGTCCTGAGAACGGAATTGCGTTGTGTTGCCGTTTTATTTGCGGTTATTCCTGAACACATCCGACATTGGCGTTGATAACTAATAATTCAGTGTCTGTATCACTTCGACTAAACGGTGGACGTCTGTAACTATGTCGTTTACATAGGTGACCAGACGTAGAAGAGAATTGGTTCTCATACTTATACACAGGTCACCAAGCTCAAAGCTAACCAATGACACACATTCTGGATCTTTATTCCCCTAAAGTGCGTCGCTATCGACATATCCACAAACGTCCCACTGTCATGATCTCACAATCTCCCGCCGAAGACGGATGTGTCGGGCCATTCGCGCAAATAAAACAGCGACACAACGCATTTCCATTTTCTGGACTACATCCTGCTGGAAATCTAGCAGGACCATGATCCAGCTAGATCCAGTTGGAGTTTGAGAATGAACGCAGAAGAAGAAGAAGAAATAGCAGCTAGGATGGAGAAGTCTTATTCTATGCCAGTCCGAGACCGTCGGAAGTAAAGACCTCTGTACAGACAGAAAAAAACAACACCATTCATTACATATTCGATGATTGTTGTAGTTTTCGTTGATCACTATTTATATATTTGGAGTCACATGCCCCAAATAAACTAATACCGAACAACGAAATTCACGGAAATAATTAAAAGATCAACATTTCAGGTCATGTTTACTTTCTGTACACAGGTCTTTACTGGATCTCGGTCATGGTCTGTGAGTAGTATTAATTCTACATGTCAACGTGACCCCCATTAGTCTTTATTTTAATATTCGTAATTCCTCGTAAGATCATAATTCTTCATCACAAATGTTAATGTCATGTGATGGATGCAGCAAATGGAAACAATTTGAAATAAGAAACTTCTAGAACTTTCATCGATCCTTTCAGTGGTAACAGTATCCGCACTTTAGGACTAAACTCATCATTAATGTCTGATACAAGTGATCCATCTTGTTTCACGTGACCTCACATTTCAAAAGAAGGATCTATAAAGCTCTTAACCAGAGCCATAGGTCCCTTGTGCATGAACTCGAGACCACATTTGTCAGAGAGTATCAATTTTTGATAACCGATAATCGGACGGAGAAGGTATGATTTGTAATTTGACCTGGTTGGATCCGATTTAAAACAAATATGATTTGTGAATATGTGAAGAACAGGCTTGCCAGATAGTTCACATTGATTAGAGTAAAATTGTTTTTAAAATATGGCCAGAAATTGCCAAATTCCTAACTATTAATACATTTTCAAATTTACCAAAAATAAATATAAAATAATGAATTCATATATTTCATGGCAACGACATTTAAAATGACAAAATTTGTAAAATTTAGCCATGATATTGATAAATTATGGCCGCCGTGATGAAGAATGTAATTCAAAGTAAATGTTTCGTGTTTGTGGATTCTACTTACTGCTGAAGCCCAGTAACACTGCAAGAAATAATGTGAGCTTCAAAGAAAACTTTGAAATTGTCATAGATTCTTGATTCTTGATTAGAAACTGGCCTCACAGCACGTGGGGCATTCCCATAAGTTCTCCGCTTTCTGTTCCATCAGCCATCCGACTCGATGGCGTTTCGAGTCTAATGCCGCAAAAAACAGACGTCGACATTAGAGCACAACTCTGGCCCTTGCGACAGGTGTCTTTGTTGTTCCGTCCACCCACACCATGCCCGTAGCTAGTTCAAGCACAACGTCGGTCTGTCGGAACAACATGGTAACTGTTATCGATTGTTACGACTACGGGATTGTATAGATGACGTGCCATGAAGCTTCTATAACAAGATAACCTCAATATAAAGGAATGTCATCTACTAAGGTTTTCTGTTGCATGGGTGGTTTGTCTAGTGAGCCATTGGTGATACCCACAGACGCAACCACATGCGCAGTGTCATAGAAATTAGATTAACCATGGCATTGTCATGTAACGTGCCATTTTATTTTTTAGGGTTAAGAATGTCATGAGTGTTCAACACTTGGCATCTTGGTGCAGATGAACAATGTGAGGGCAAATTACATATGACCGCCCCGCCGCTGACATGCACCAAAGAAGAGCAGCGTTCTGATATCTGTTTTTGTTCGTTGTTTTTTTTCTGTGTGTATATATTTGGTATATATCTTTGATTATATAAGTTACAATGAAATCTATAGAAATGTGTCGTCGAAAGAAGGTCCAACTTGGTGATGTATGCTATCTATGTATAAATGGGGTAGCGTCAATAGACGGCAAAATACTTGGCGAATCCTCCGTGTTTAAATGATTAAACAACTTAAATGGCGTGGTACACACAAATTTAGTTATTTACTGTAAACATTACAAAAAGATAATTCGCAGGTTCATTCTTGTTTTGAAAGTTACCTGTCCTTGACTTCAAAATGTTTCTGCGTACGATTTCGTTCACAGCAGCAACGCTCATTGGCTGATGAGGACTTGACCTTTGCTCTTTTAATATTGAGTGAATGGTTTTTTCAAACTTAGGACTTATATCAATCATGCACTTAGAAATAATTTATTATGATTAATTCTCAGAAATGTAAACGGAAAATCCCTATCTGTTACAATGTGACGTATTCACTACAGCATTGCTCTGTATTTTTTCTGTGGTGCATGGGATTGTGTTATTTAGGGACTAATGGTTGTGTTAGTCAATAAGTCAATGTGTTCTGAATATATGCCACTGCTATCTATCTATCTATCTATCTATCTATCTATCTATCTATCTATCTATCTATCTGTCTGTCTGTCTGTCTGTCTGTCTGTCTGTCTGTCTGTCTGTCTGTCTGTCTGTCTGTCTGTCTGTCTGTCTGTCTGTCTGTCTGTCTGTCTGTCTGTCTGTCTGTCTGTCTGTCTGTCTGTCTGTCTGTCTGTCTGTCTGTCTGTCTGTCTGTCTGTCTGTCTGTCTGTCTGTCTGTCTGTCTGTCTGTCTGTCTGTCTGTCTGTCTGTCTGTCTGTCTGTCTGTCTGTCTGTCTGTCTGTCTGTCTGTCTGTCTGTCTGTCTGTCTGTCTGTCTGTCTGTCTGTCTGTCTGTCTGTCTGTCTGTCTGTCTGTCTGTCTGTCTGTCTGTCTGTCTGTCTGTCTGTCTGTCTGTCTGTCTGTCTGTCTGTCTGTCTGTCTGTCTGTCTGTCTGTCTGTCTGTCTGTCTGTCTGTCTGTCTGTCTGTCTGTCTGTCTGTCTGTCTGTCTGTCTGTCTGTCTGTCTATCTATCTAGTTATCTATTTATCTATTTCTCTCTTCCCCTCTTCTCCTCTCTCTCTCTCTCTCTCGCTCTCTGTTTATCTATCTAACGTATCTATCTATCAATCTATCTATTTATCTATCTAATCTATTTAACCTATCGATTATATATATATATATATATAATTGTATTTTCTCTAAAATTCGTTTATTTAATATTCCTGCATTATTCCGGTGCTATCATATGGATGTGAGAGCTGGAAAAGCTCTTTATCTTCAGAAATGAAATTACTGAGTTTCGAGAACAAATATCTTCGTAGGATAACTAACACCCATTGGAGTGAATTCAAATCGAATGATAAAATCAGAGAAGAGACACATCAAAATTTCATCACAGATGTTATCAGAAAATGCCGTTGGTCCTACATATGGCATGTCCTACGCGTAGACACCAACAGAATACTCCACCAATCTCTGGAATGGATACCTACAGGCAAAAGAGCAAGGGTAGACCAAAAGAAACACTCAGAAGAACAATACTTAGAGAAAGTAAAACAACCAATATTCATACTATTCAAGAACTGCACAGAATAGCTTTGAAAAGACATAATTGGAGAGGACCTCTGCCCTATGCGCTAACTTCAGCGCAAAAGGAAAATGAATGAATGAAATGAATTATCTCTACTTTTGCGTAGTAGGATTGAATGACGATTATTGTTTAGTCTATAGCAATGTAAGGTCGCTCAATATGCAGTAATGTGGTGACGTCAGGCTATAGAAATGTAAGGTCGCTTCATATGCAGTAATGTGGTGACGTCAGGCTATAGAAATGTAAGGTCGCTTCATATGCAGTAATGTGGTGACGTCAGGCTATAGCAATGTAAGGTCGCTTCATATGCAGTAATGTGGTGACGTCTCAGAGTTCCTTCAATACTCCCCCTTCGTGATCTTCCTATGCCTCTTATTTTTTCCATTCTCGTGTTATATGTTCTCCCCGCTCGTGAAAATAACTTCATTATAATTAAGTGTCTGAACCATTTCAATCTGTTTTTCCAAGACGTTACCACAGACGTTGTTTCAACAGTACCTCGTAATCTATAAATGTCTTACTCCACCAAAATCATTTCTCCAGTTATAGATTCTACCAAACTAATTACACAATCACGATTATACCAGACCTTCATTCAACGATGAAGTGCTGTGGGTTTAACCGTTTTAATGAGGATTTTTTTTATCCGATAAAAGAATACAGATCTTCGTTGCTGCACGTTAATAGTGAGGCGACGATGTTTAAACTGTCATTTTGAAGTCAGATTGTTCTCTGCACAACGATTGTGCATGAAGAACAAGTATAACATTTTAACAACAATAATAACAAGGTACAAGACAATACCAGTCATTCTAGTTTCAATCACATTTTTAACGTTTTCATTTAAAGTGATCTTGTAGAAAGGCAGGACGTTCCAGGATTTATTGTGAAGTGTTAACATTGTTGTTGTTTTGTTTTGTTTTTTTTGTTATGTTTTTTCAAAGATATAAATTTAATGTTAAAACTTTCTTTCTTTCAAAAGCGTTCATCACTGCAGGTTGTCCTGTTGAGTAGTTCAAGCAGGGTTGTACATTGTACGTTAATAATTGTTATTTTGTCCGAACTCTCGCAGAGTTTTGTCATCAGCATCATCATGTATTATATCCTGAACAAGATGTAGCAGGCAGTCGTCACAGCCTTTCGTAACTTCTGTGGATCTTGATCCAGACTTCTTGCTGTTGTTACGGTCATGTTCAGGTGGTTTTTGATATTTTGCGTCCATCTTCTTCTTGGTATGCCCCTTTTCGTCTCCCTGGCATTATCATCTATATTATGGTCTACTCTAGGCTGTCACGGCGTTTGATATTGTCAAAATATTGTAGTTTTCTTGAGAAAAAAAACATGCTGTTTGCCAGTTTTCTTTTACATTCATTTCTCTCAGGGTGAATACATTGATGATTTTTTTGGTCCATGGTATTCTGAGAATTTTTCTATAACATTTTGTTTCAAATGCTGCTATTTCCATGTTATGTTAAAAAAAAAAATTATTTAATTTTGTGTATAATTAACAAATTCCAGATTGTACCGTCATTAGAAAACGTGTAGTCACGATTGTAAGACCAGCGTTACCATTCGTCCTGAATCTGCACAAAATATACAAACCTCTAAATATCCGTTGAGTACTGGTTACAAGCGGAGATCCCTAATAAAAAAACAAAGATTGTTTAACCTTATGAAAGTACAGTGTTCTTATGTGGTACGTTTCTGTAGTCATGCTATGTCAATCCTGTCCCCAGAGTGAAGTCCGCTGTCTTCTTCAGTCAGAGCAGCTGCCCCATAGCTTTTGTCTCAGTCCTTATCATCTATCTAGACCCCACCCCCCCCCTGTCTTCTCTTTTTATGTTTGCAGGCATGAAGTAAGCCCCTCTCCAGTATAGTCCTACTGGCTGCGTAAGTCGTCTGGGCTGACTAGATTGTTAATTTGTCGCTTTGCGTATACTTTGTGCCACGAGCCAATGGTAAGCATGGTAAATGTCAATTGGTGTCACTTATCTAGTATTCAAAATCTGCGCACAGGACTTGCCTAAAGTTCATGTTCAGGCGCGATCGATCGACAGTAGACCAGTTCTCTGAATTAATTAGACCGTCATTCGTTCCTTTTCTTGATCATGCCCGTGTCTTCCGTTGGTCAATATTTATATACGTAGAATCACATACCAAAAATAGCCAAGGCTATTCCAAGTATATCAACAGTAACCAATGGAAAGCTTGACAATAATCAAAAACGTACGGAATGAAAGCCTGTTTACTTTTTGCAGTTAGATCCTATAGCACTGTCTATGGTCACGGTTGAGGGATGTGGGTTGCGAATCCACGTGAACATTCATCTGTCTATTGCTATATTATTATATTATTATATGTTTACTATAATGTTGTCCGGCTCTGTGGTACAGAGCGCGTCTGTGACGGCAAAGGTACCGAGTTCGAGTATCACAGGCAATTGTGCATCCGGACCGTTCAGAAAGCAATGGCAACCTACTGAACGTATTTATATTGCCTAGAAAATCACCACAGCCAACACATGCTGGGTTGATAGCTACGTCCTGGATAGGATATGCTACCAAAAAAAAGTGTTTACACTGCGTTATCTTTATGGTCTCAAAAGGGGTTGAGAAGCCACATATCGGGATTCTCCGCAAGTACTCAGGCCGTCTCAACAAGATGCCTGTCGCAAATATAGCTCAGGGCAAGTAACTTCATTAAACTCACGCCCTAATCCACAATGGACGATGGAAAAATATACTTGTAAAAGTTCTTTTTCTGCGTACGTTCTCTAACTATTGCAGATTAGCAGAATGTAGTCTGGATAACGGAATGCGTTGTGTCATGGTTTACAGCTTCATTGCAATATGAAATAAACCTTACGGCCTGACACATCCGATTTCAGTATTGCTACTGGATCACTTGACTCTAAATTCAACCTCCAAACACCTTTAGTCGCTTTTTTCGACATACAGGACAAATAACAATGTCACTATTATTTGCTCTTCTTTCGGGACCCGGAAAGCGCAGTCAATACTTGTAAACAAAATGTCCCGGCTCAATTGAAACTTTATCTGCCGAAGACAGATTTATCGGGCCATTGGCGCAAATAAAACGGCGACACAAAGCATTTCCATTCTCTGGACTACATTCTGCTGAAAATCTAGTAGGACCATGGTCCTGCTACAAGAGAGATTCAGTGCGAATTTGAGAATGAACGCTGAAGAAGATGAATTGAAACTTTGAACCTCATGAATAAAAGGCAAACGCGTGGCCACTTCTCCACGAAACCCCTCTCGATATGTACAATTCCCGTGTGGCAACCATACCTGAACTTCTGGCTCAGGGAGTACAGAAAAGGGCTACTGTCTTCTGTCCAGGTATATTGTAGGAGACAACTAAGGAAAGTTGGGGTAAAATGCTGACAACCTGTCACCTGTGCGAAAATAATCATTGCCACTGCATCACTTGTCTTAAAATTTTGATCGTGTCTTTTATCAAATGATCTCCATTTATGACGATAAGATACAGCCAGGTGGGTATGGCACATTTATCCGTTTATGGCAGACTCCTAATTGGCGGGGAATGCTAGATGTACCATCATTGCGGATGGGTCGGCACATTTGATTTCATTCATAATGTAATTATAAATTAGTTGACCTAGAAGTGTATGCTGCGATCTTGGTAGGATGTGATGATCCTTGGATACTGCTGCCACATTGAAATGCCTCCCTTCGGGGACCAAACATGCATCCATAACCCCTGGTAACATCCATAAACCCATGCTAACACAACCATGTCTTCCTTCGGGGACTAAACATGCATCCATAACCCCTGGTAACATCCATAAACCCATGCTAACACAACCATGTCTTCCTTCAAGGACTAAACACATCCATAAACCCCTGCTAACACAACCATGTCTTCCTTCGGGGACTAAACATGCATCCATAACCCCTGGTAACATCCATAAACCCATGCTAACACAACCATGTCTTCCTTCAAGGACTAAACACATCCATAAACCCCTGCTAACACAACCATGTCTTCCTTCGGGGACTAAACATGAATCCATAACCCCTGGTAACATCCATAAACCCATGCTAACACAACCATGTCTTCCTTCAAGGACTAAACACATCCATAAACCCCTGCTAACACAACCATGTCTTCCTTCGGGGACTAAACATGCATCCATAACCCCTGGTAACATCCATAAACCCATGCTAACACAACCATGTCTTCCTTCAAGGACTAAACACATCCATAAACCCCTGCTAACACAACCATGTCTTCCTTCGGGGACTAAACATGCATCCATAACCCCTGGTAACATCCATAAACCCATGCTAACACAACCATGTCTTCCTTCAAGGACTAAACACATCCATAAACCCCTGCTAACACAACCATGTCTTCCTTCGGGGACCAAACATGCATCCATAACCCCTGCCCCTCCCCCAACTCGACCATGCTTTTGAGACATCCTTATACAAGTGTGATTATCACCTCTTTGACTCAGCAAAGGAGGAGCTGTACTTTTGTCAGAAATAATAAGTATGATCTGACAAGAGCTCACCTCTAAGGGATTATTTCACCAGCTAAATCATCATCATCATCAGCCCTGTATATTATATCTCAGTGAATCCTCTAAAAGCATTCAGAGAGAGAGAGAGAGAGAGAGAGAGAGAGATAAATCAATTGAAAGTAACCTCTGACCGTGAGTTGGGTGGAATAGGTAGATCAAGTGACTTCTTATCGATGATAAACAATAAACTCGCAGGCCAGATTCAAAGATATGTCTTTGGTTAAAATAGGGGTCGGGGAAAGGTTAAACAAAAATAACATTTTCTCCTTTTAGTTGGCATGTCGCTCATTTTCTTGAGGTTTGGTGCCTTTCCTTTTTAGGAAAACCAGTAAAAAATGAACGGGGGGGGGGGGGGGGTACACCAGCCTTTTGATTTGCTCCCTAGTTCTAAATGTAGTGGCATGTTCTGTTTACATTAAGCGATTGAACTACCCAAACCCTTCACCCTCTTATCTACGGGCTTGTAGTTGACAGCACAATTTAGAAAGAACATACCATCGGGGAACCTCATTGTGTGCACTGTTGTTGATACTTTCCTGTGTCAAATAAAAGCATATTACAATACACTTGGCTGTTGATCTAACTGCAAACAATATAACTTTATCATACAAGTAAACAATACGCGGTGGATGTGCCTTGATATCTTGTCTACATCTGTCCACTAAAATCATTCCTGAACCTGTTGTCCTCATTTTTTCTAGGTCTTTTCAATGGATATTAATTACACCTCATAGCCAGATTGTACTGAATTATTTATTCCGCATACTTAAACACTAACCACGCGATTATCATCTATGAATCTCATTCTGTCTCTTGTCTGCACTACCTGTCATCAGCGCTTCAAACCAAGCATATCATACTCACCTTTTTAAACCAGTGGTTCTCAATGGAAGTCATAAGGGGGCCGCAGAGTTTTTATCTATCTTCTTCTTCTGCGTTAATTCTCAAACTCCTGCAGATTAGCAGGATGTAGTCCGGAGAACGGAATGCGTTGTGTCATGGTTTACAGCATTGCTGCGATATCTGCGCCTTTCGGCCTGACACATCCGACATCCTGACACACGGGTGGTTTTCATCTATCAAGACGCAGATAAAGTTGAGATGTTTATTCTTATTCTGTGTTCGTTCTCAAACTGCTACATATTAGTTGGATGTAGTCCGGAGAAGGGAATGCGCTGTGCCATGGTTTACAGCTTAGATATGATATCTGCGTCTTGTGGCCTGACACATCCGACTTCAGAACGGCGTCAAGGTCAATTTGACTCTCTATGGGATGGGAAAGCCAACTCCACTAAAACAAACAACCCCTACGTAGCATCTACGACATGGGTGGTAGGCAATAGTGCTGCTATTTTTTGCTCAACATTCGGGCCACTGTAGCAGACTGGCGATGTTGAGGGGTTTAACATTAGAAAATTAGAACATGATTGGGTACAAAGGGTACGAAATATCACGAAATGCCACGAAATATCATGACAAATAATGAAAGTCGTTTGCATTGTTTTCGTGTGGTCCCATTGTTACCAGATAAATAAGATTCCAAAAGTACCTCTTCTCGGTGCAAACTGAAAACAAAAATATAGCTGCTCATGCTGTGTCAATGGCGAGCACTTTTGGGGATCTTGTCTGCGAATGATCTGACACAGATAGATCGTGGCAGCAGATGGAATGGGAATTGACTGCAAAAACAACAGGAGTATCTCCGACACCTCTGCGCCAACACATATAGCGACACTGTCTATACATAGTGGCACAAGACAGTCCGATTAGAGCATTGGAGCCAATGCAAATGTCACGAAATGGATAAGATCACGAAATATCACGAAATGCCATGAAATGTCATGACAAATAATGAAAGGCGTGTGCTAATCTCCGTAAGGATATCATGTTGAGTACACTAAGAGGGCAGTGTCACCTGTAAATGGAACGGCAAAACGTTATAAGGAAGTCGGAACTAAAGTTTTGTTTAACTCGAGAACAAGCTTCTAGATCCCGGTGCTCGTAAATATGTGTAGAGAGACTCAGACTTCGACGAGAGTTTCACGATTTCGGTGAACAACGCTTCGGCTAAGATGGCGAATGAATTCAAATTCTACCGTCGAAGCTTTCCTATGCTGGAATTATGCACGCGGAGAGAAAAGGTTCAGTATCCCATGGTCGCAGACACAAAACGTCTAATTACGCAAGACGAGTTCACTGACAGCGAAACACCTCGTGCGAAATAGACGTAGTCGACCAAAAACTAAATCCCCGATTACATCCTCCTATCGGAAACTACCACCCAGGGACATGTTTTGACCTGAAAAGTCAAAGGGCATAGTTGGTTATGAACCATCAACATATATTCGACATATTACATCAATACGAAGACCATGATATTTGGTACTAAGACGGAGGGAAGTGGCTCCTCCTCCCTTCTAAATGGACTCCTAACTCTCCTTAAAAGACCCCACTCCCAAGCATAAGCAGAAAATCCCACAAGAACAAGCTACGAAATAATTAGTTGTGCTTGTTGCAAACCCGTCCCGCCTTCTTCAACTTAATGAACATTTGTCGAAGAGGGAGGGTTAAATGGACTATCTGAGTCGGAGCACATACAGGTAAGCTACCTGTTAGTGTTAGTACAATATGTTCTAAGATTGATGGTGAGGGGATCTTCCTGGAGTAGTGGTTCAGACGTTCGTTTTGTGCTCAAGAAGGCGCGGGTTCGAATCCAGCTGAAATCATTATCGCTTGAACCATTGTAGTACGTGCTATAGGTGGTACTCTCGGCATGGATAATTCTTTTAGCTATGATTATTACATATTCTCTGTAGCTATGATTATTAAAAATTCCCTGTAGCTATGAGCAACTATCTCTTGACAGCACATAGCTTTACTGACCAAAGCACAGGTCTTCCATAGTTGAGTAATCGAGATACACCAGCGTTCGTATAAGGGTTTTTGCGTAATTCTTTTTATTCTTCTTTGGCGTTCACTCTCTGATAACTAACATGGAAGTTCGTGCAATGTCCGCCGGGGAGCGTGAAGTACACTGTGCCGCTGGTTTCACAGCAGAGATGCATTATTTTGTGCCTTCCTGTCCAACACATCCGTTTTCAGCATGCATTGTCTCAAATCATGGTTATATTGTGGATGTATAGGTAGTCACCGAAGGGAGGAGTTCAACTGTGAGAGTATCCCATGATCATCCCTTCCTGTCAGAAAACACTTCTAGGTAAACCATCTCATCATTCTTCTATCAGATTTGTTGACCCATCTACAGTGATGGAAGTCAAACAAGGGAATCATTTGATGGAAGACAAACAAGAGAATCATTTGATGGAAGACAAACAAGAGAATCATTTGATGGAAGACAAACAAGAGAATCATTTGATGGAAAACAAGCAAGAGAATCCTTTGATGAAAGACAAACATGCAGTGACAATAATGATTTTTTTCACAGTTGGCGGATTGTCAGCATATTCCCCAAATTTCACTTAGTGACCTCCTACGATGTGCATGGACGAATATATTAGCCCTATTCTTTTCACCCTGAAAAATTAGTTCAGGTCACGGTTGTCACGCGGGCCATATTCTAAAATAACACTAATATGAACATTAATGTCCAACATACTTTGTTAGCTGAAAGAGCACTTCGAACGAAACGCTGGAGATTTTTTTTAAGTCCTTGGGTCCACGAATAAGCATTGTAAGACGGGTGTTGTTTCTGAACCCACAAGGAAAGAGGAAAAGAGGAAGTCCACGACTTGTGTGAAGGAAACATATACATACAGATATACGAAGGATGGGTAAGAAAGAACTGGAAGCAATAATTAAAGATAGGACAAGTTGCAAGATATTTATTGAGGACACATGCTTTGCAGTGATTGAAAGATGGACATACAGACACACAGGCAAGCAGATCGACAGACAGAAAGACTGAAAGACAGGCAGTCAGTCAGACACAGACAGACATACAGACAAACATACAGATTAGACAGACAGAGAGATGGGTCGGTGGGTATGTAAGTAGGTAGATAGGTAGGTAGACGGACGGATGGATGAGTAGATGGAGAGATTGATGGGTAGGAGGTTGGTTGATTGGCTGGTAAATTGATTGACAAACGGAAAGACGGACACACATAAGCAGATAGAAAGATGATAGATTTCATGTCAAAATTGGCCACAAGCTATACAAAGTTTAGAACTACTGCGTAGAACAACCGCTCTCATGTTACCATCCGTTGATTCAAATAGTTGTTCATTCTAACACATACCCGTTAATTAATGTCATGTATTTTGTGTATTCACCATTTGTTATCATGAATACTGATCTTTTTTCGATAATTTGCTCATCACAATGTCTTATTATAGTATTATACCGTTGTTAGCGAAAGTAAAAGCTCCAAGCAAAATCAAAACAAACCTTTCATAATGACGATTTGATTATTTCCGTGATTTTCGTTGGTCACTATGTGAGATCATCCAACGTCCACCTACCAAGTGAAGTAAAATTATTTAAAACATGGACGCATGAAGTATTGTTTTTTGACTATGCTCGTAGGCCTTTATTTTCTATATCAATGATTATACATGATGTCTACAAAGTCGCTGTGCACTCTGTAACATTAGTGGTGACACTATGTCATTTAAAACTTGAGTATTTAGTGCGGATCTGTGTGGCGTAAGTGCACATCGACTATATGACACCCTATATAATAAAATACATATCTATATTTAAACGCTGGAGACGTTTAACGCAAACAAAGCAATCATTGTAGTTAATGAAAGATGTAGATGATTTTACAGAGAAAAATCAATGGCGTTTAGGAAACAACCAGGACGATATATACGTAGCGACTGGGTAACGATGATGATGATGAAGTAATCCTGTTAGATGTGCACAAGTAGCGTTTAACAATCCATAACCTTTCTGACAAAAACATTGACCCTCTTCAGTTTAGTAACCGAAGTGACACAAACGTCTGCCAGGTGACACAAAAAATGATGTTCGTCTCAAAGACATGGTTGTGCTATTATGAGTACATAGCTTATAGAGGTATATTGTACCCCGAAGGAAGGCATTCCAATGTGACAGTATGCCAGAACCGTCACTTCCTGCCAGGAGTACAGCATATACATATGGGCTAACTAATTCATCACTTTTCCATCAAATCTGTTGACCAATATTTAAGTAATGGCACACCTAGCATTCTCCGCCAGATAGGACTCTGCTAATAATATATAAAGTTGCAATGTCCATCTCTCCATTATCCGTGGGGACCATTTGACAGAAGACAAAAGTACAAAATCGAGGCAAGACATACAGTAACTTTTTTTTTTTTAAACCCCAGATGACAGATTGTCAGCCTATACCGCAACTTTCCTACGACATGCCTGGAAAGAAGACAGTGGCTCTATTCTTTGCATCGTGAGCTAGAAGTTCGGGCCCCGGTTGCCACACAGGTGAGAGGCTGGGAAAATAGATCAAATGTATAGGCACACTGATATAGGTTTTAGTGTTGTCAAAAAATAAATAACATACTAGCAATGAGACACAAATACAGGCGGCATTTCGATTAGAAAGCTTTCCTCAGGACGAAAGACATAAGACATATAAAAACCTGATATAGGCAAACACAAGTGGGGAAACAATGATATAGATATATAATCGTCCTTGTGTTTCCGATGTCCGAAAGTGGAGCAAATAATAATATCAGTTACCTGCCATGCACGCTGTAAGTGACGACTAAGAAGGTTTCGAGGGTGGAGTTGGCTGCCTCATTCTATAGATGATCATGTGACCATGAGGTCAAGCTGAAGTCGGATGTGTCCCGCGAAAAGCGTAGTTATTACATCCCAGCTTTAAACTATCACACAACGCATTCAATTATTGGGACTACATCCTGCTGATATGCAGGAGTTTGATAACGTATGCAGAAGACGGCGATCAATAATATATGTATATAGATACAAGTTACAGCCAAAAATTAAGTCAATTATTCTATTTCTGCGCTCTGTCTCAAACTTGTGTCTGTTTGAAGATATGATTTGAAGCGTGAAACTCTGTGTATTTTAGTACAACTTGCAAGAAATATCTGCGCCTTTCAGTATAATACATCCGACTTCACTGTAATATTGTTTGGGTCAAATTCACTTTCTTCTTCTTTCGTTTGCTAATAATTATATTTCCAGTGCTGTTTCTAGTATAAACTAGACATTGTTTTCCATTTATTATTGTGTACCATTAACGTTAACATGCATAGGCGTATCGGAAGGCAAATATGTGCTCCTTAATGTGTCATTGTTAGCACATTCTTGAAGGATATGCTCTGAAGTTTGGTTGGCTTGCCCACATGCATACTTTTCTGATGTGCTTATTTTAAATTTTGTATTCTTCTTCTTCCGCGTTCCTTCTC
The DNA here is from genome assembly GCA_034231615.1 of Meghimatium bilineatum. NCBI lineage: Eukaryota > Metazoa > Mollusca > Gastropoda > Stylommatophora > Philomycidae > Meghimatium > Meghimatium bilineatum. The sequence goes on from CM067304.1 coordinate 35,601,702, forward strand.
AATCTCTTGTAGCAGGACAATGGTCCTACTAGATTTCCAGCAAGATGTAGTCCAGATAATGGAAATGCGTTGTGTCGCCGTTTTATTTGCGCCAATGGTCCGACACATCCCTATTCTGCGGGAATTTTGAATAAATATGGCTGTTTAGTCTATTGTGACAAGTTCTGAGTCAAAATATGATGACATGTTCTTGTGTGTTAAGTAGATGGTTGTCGTCCCGTGAAGGTAAAGTAGGCTTTTGTTGTGTGTTTATCTTGGATTTCTTTTGGTTATAGCTGATTGCATGTTAGAACCGTCCTTGGTCAATTGATCAGCTATCTCATTTCCTGCTATTCCACAGTGTGATGGAATCCATTGCAGTATGATTCTACACCGATGTTGTACAAACCAACATGTGTACAAACGAGGTTGTTTTGCAAATCTGAACATTGCGTTTAGTACCCTAGTACTGTTCCTAAACAGCTAAAAGGTCGGTAAAAAAACACCCTCCCTATGAAAACAGACAAATCACGTTTTTTTTAAAATTGTACGCTCCCTTCTACATTAGCTACACATAATCCGCCTCATACAAATATTATATCAAGACCAGCAAAGCAGCCTTGAGAGTAAATAGTGAAAAATCTTATTGTTTCACTATAAAAAAAGGAGTCACACAAGAATGTGTCCTATCATCATATCTCTTCAACATTTATGCAGATAACATAATAATGAATGTAAGAAATGACCAATAGAGAAATAGCTACAATCCACTCAACATCGGAGGACACGAGATACAAAAACTAAGATATGCTGATGATACAACGTTATTGGCAAACAGCCATACTGGTCTCGAACACCTCATAAACCCCATTAAAGAACATAGTGAAAAATAAAACCTATTTCTGAATGACAATAAGACCAAGATTATGATAGCGACAAAACCACTAACAAGTTCTCAATCAGTATCAACAAGATGAAATTAGAAAGAGTCACCAGTTTTGAATACCTTGATTCTCTTGTCACCAGTAATGGTGATTGCTATGAAGAAAGAAGGAGGTTGGCTATCGCGTCGAAGAAGCTGATACAAATGAAAAACGTATGGCTGAGTTGTTGCAAACCAACAAAACTAATATTTCACAACGCTTGCACATTCCCAGTGGCAATATAGACCTATGGGTGTGAATCCTGGTCTATATTGAAATATTTATTGGTCGCCTTTAGCAAACTGCATTGCAGGTCACAGGGATACATTTTCTTTGCTCCCTTCCGAGCGGCAGAAACATAGGCTCTGTACAAAACATACAAATGTACATATATAAATTTAACATCAGCTTGGTTAATCATGTTGTCAGTCCTGACATCACATTGGTTATGCTTTGTAATAACACCCATTTACTGCTATATACTATATATCGACTGTTTAGTAATAACACCCATTTACTGCTATATATTACACATTGTTTCTTCCTCCCCTCTCTTCATCAAAATGTTGCTATATTTTATGACTCGTCATTTCAATATTATTTCTGCACCCTTTTACTTTTTGTGCCGAAGTCCCCGTGAAAGATGTCCTTTCATATTCTGACATTTCCCAAATAGTATATCACATATTAACGGAATAATGTAAGTACCTACCATTTATTTCACTTCAAAAGTACCACGTAAGTACCATTAATTCCTTTCACTTCAAAAGTCATTTGTAAGCACCAATAATTCATTTCACTCCAAAAATAATGTGTTAGCACCAATAATTCCTTTCACTCCAAAAATAATGTGTTAGCACCAATAATTCCTTTCACTTAAGAATAATTTGTAATTACCAAAATTTCTTGGTAATTTCTTCTTAATTTCTTATGTTAATTACTAAAATAAGTATTTATAAGTATCACTAATTCCTTTTACCCCAAAAGTACATTGTTAGTGCAAATAATTTAGTTCAATTAACTTCAAAAGTAGACCTACTCTAAAAGTACCAATAATCTCGTTCACTTTAAAAGTACAGTGTGAGCCGCCCTGAGCAATCAGCAGCGTTAGTAGACTAACCCGGTTCCCATGTGGCCAGGTTTTTTGTTACTGACGGGAAATCGATGATGCGATAAAAAATAATGTATTTTGTGCTATAGTATTTCTTGCTTTGCTTGAGCTGAAATCTTTCTAACAGTACAACACATTTATTTTAGCGACTCCTATTTGATATAACAATGCAATGTTTATCTTCTTCTGACTTCATTCTCAACTATAGTCTGGAGAACGCAATGTGCTTTTTTTACATGGTACTAGTTCACGTGCTAGGTTTACAGCATTGCTGCGATATATCTACCTTTCAGCCTGACACATCTGATTTCATCACGACTTCTGTTGACCCTATATGGGATGGGACATCCAACTCTACCATTGAGCTTGTTTAGTCCAACTCTACCATTGAACTTGTTTAGTCGCCTCTTATGATATGCATGAAAGGGAAACAGTGTTAATATTTTTTGTTCCCAATTCGGGCCCCGGTCTGAACAGAGCGGCCAAATATATGAGTACTTAGAAACGTTTAGTTGACGGTTTATTTTTATTTTTGTATCATAATGACCAGGAAGAATATCGTAGATATAAACTGTTTTGTATGGTACATTCTTTTTCTTCTTCTGCGTCCATTCTCAAACTCCTGCTGGATCTCTCTTGTAGCAGAACAATGGTCCTACTAGATTTACAGCAGCGTGTAGTCCAGAGTATGAAAATGCGTTGTATCGCCGTTTTATTTGCGTAAATTGCCCGACAAGTCTGTCTTCGGCGGAATATGCTTACATTCATTATGTAAAAGCTATGCCTTGATGTAGGAACTCATGTAACACCACTAGCGCATACCGTTAATCAACAAACTGCCTTGATGTAGGTACTCGTGTAATAGTAATTACGTAGAACACAGATTTTTGAAGTTTTTCTTGAACACACTTGGCAGACTATCACTAAGGGGCTATGGAGTGTAAATAGGAAAAAAATACAAATTACAATATGACAATACACAAGACATTTTCAACGTTTCGAATTGTTAGGTCTTTGTCAATAATGTATAAAACAAACAGGGAAAAAAAAATAAAAACAGTGTAAAAACAATATTACCACCAAGAGGCACTAGAGACACAATTGACGTGTAAACAACACTACGAAGTTCAAGGTGACAATGACATACGTGGAAACATGTAGTCATGAAAGCGAGTTTTCTTGAAAAGGGAACAGGAAATGATAACAGATATAAAAAAGTATTACCCAATACAACATGGACATCAATACAATAAGAAACACACCAACACAAATTTAAATAAATGAATGTTCGGAGTTAAGTCAAAAAGGTTTGAGGGTACCGAACTCAAAAATACATCGATTTTCAAAAGAGTACCTAGATCTGTCATCCGTGTTGCATGATCTAAGGACAGTGACCTGGATATCGAGGACATCCTGATGACCATCATCATTGAAATGAATGGCGGCAGGGGTATGTTCTGTGTGTTTTATGGCATGAAGATGACTACAGAAGCGGTCACTCAGTCGTAAGTCAGTTTCACCTACATGCTTCGTGTCACAACGTTTACATATGATAACGAAAATGACATTAATGGATTCACGTGTAAAGGCCTCATCGATAGTGAAAGTAGCCTTAGGAAATGAAACAGGGCGGATCTGAACCACATAGGGGCATAGATAGCAACGACCGCGTCTGCAACGAATAGTGCCAAAGTGAGCAGGAATATAAGACTTGAGGTAACTGTGGACCAAGATGTCATTACGATTTTGTCATTCCTATAGTAACCAAATCAGTCACTTTATTGGGTGCCACCAGGAGTAAGAAGAAGAGGGAGACCTAAAGAAACTCTACAAAGAAACATTAATAAAGAAGGCATGTCAATGAATGTCAGTGTCATATGTGCCGCATATGGCCCTGGAGGAACATAACATAACATATAGGTAACCAATGGAAAGTCTTGAAAAGCGGCACGAGTTTCAGAATCAGACTGGAGAAGGGAATACTGCTTGAACAAGATTCGAAGGAAAGCAGAGTTATGGGGATGAAAAGTACTCATGTAACACCACTAGCGCATGCTTATAATCAATAAACGATCACACATAAACCCACACACAACAAATATATAGATATATAAATGCCAGGGCTGTAAATACGAGCTCAATAATGAGGGTATTTCAACTTAAAAAAGATAATTTGCCCATTTCCGTGTGCAACTCCCTTTTTTTAAATAAGAAATGTGATGACATTTGTGAAAAATCGTTAAGGGTGAGGTTTTATCCAACTATTGGCTAAATTTCTAGAACTGAAAGTCATATTCCCATTTGCTAAGAGGCAGGGTACGGGGGTGAACACCTCCCAAACTACGGGCTTGATACATGAACATAACACAGGTGTGACAACACGTGTCGTTTGATGTTTAAAAACAAACATCCTAAATTTCAAGTACATTATTTTCCAAATTCTTCTCCGGAATAGTCATGCGGTCATGCGTCATGATCTCACACCGTGTCACTCATCTTGGCTGATGCGACAGATTATTTGTATGATGTGTATCGCAAGCCAATGAAAGGAACGTGAATATATATATATATATATATATATATATATATATATATATATATATATATATATATATATATATAATAGATAACTCCGTAACTCTATGATTGCGTCGAAAATATAGAAATCTCAACGGCTTGACCGATTCTGATGCGGTTTGGCAAGTTGACTCACTGGGTCGTCTCGCCGTAGTCGGTATGAGAAACCTTAAAAGTTGATAATTACTGTCCAAAATTCATATGGATCGAGTATCGATGCAATAATCTCCCAGTGACAACATACTCTCTTGACATTAACCTTCATATGTTACTACCTCGCCGATCTTGACATTCCTTGCTACATTACACGATTTTTATATAAATAATATTTTACGCACTCAAATATATCGTCGTGATGGCGTAGTGGACAAAACTTTTGTTCTGACGTGACTGACTGTTGTGTTGGGTGCGATCACAGAGACCGCGGACTATTTATGTCGACATGTATAAAAAATAACACAGTCGTCGCTACATTATAAGTTTAAATATTCGTGTCTAATGTTTTTTTATTACACCTACCCATCAAATCTTATATGCCTGTATATGTACATATTCTGCACTGTATGTAGGGGCCTAAGATAATCTTTTTTGTACCTAGATCTGTCTATCTGTCTTTCTGTCTGTCTGCCTACCTGTCTGTCTGTCTATCTATCTATAAGCTGTGACCCTTGTTCACCTTGCGGCGTCAGGGGTGGAAGAGTTCTCTGGAGAGACAACACTGTTGTCAGCCGTTCGAAAAAGTTACACCAAGCAAAATACGACTGCCGGGCTTAATCCTGCCCAACCGACCGCCAGTTCTATACGCACTGTCCCTAGAGCTCATTAAATACTACTTAGAGTCCTAAAAGACAATAACGATTTTTAGCTATATACCACACGGAAAAATGTTCAATACTGCCCACCGATCAAACTATGTTGCCCATTTCAGGTCTATCCCAAGGTCTGAAAAGACAGTCTTTACAGCCTAGCATCGACAGCGTAAGAATGAAAAGTCTTAGCTCTCTCATACATCCCTGGATGCAAGAAGACGAAAAAATAATACGTACTTTATTGTTTCATAATCAAGACATCATATTTTCCGGTTCTCTGGAAACGCCGTCATTATAGAATTATCCTAATGCCTACCATGTCATCATTCACGCTTCACGTATCCCACTTAGTCATTGTTGCGGCTAATTACATTTCTTATATTTCTTTATATATTTCACGGCATCTTTTTGGTTCAAGTCCTTTTACAAAACAGTCCTGTGCGCTGATCTTAAACAGTCACTGGATTTAGCTAACCAAACTATCTCCTTGCTTTTCATTGACTAGCGACACCAAGTTCATGCTAAATAACCAATCCCATCAGCCAGGATGTGACGATTTTTGCGATATGCGCGCAGGGCTCTTATGGAGAAGAGCTTGCTTTGGCTGGACAGTAAGAAGTGTACGAGAAAAACAGAAGGTAAACAAACCAAAACATGTAGAAAAAAGGATTTTAGATTTGTACAAATCCTTCATGTGGTGTTAAAATCACGTCGTTGTCATGGTAACAGACATAGCAAGCTGGCACCGATGCTTACTTAATGTGTTGTATAAAAGTAGCAGAAACTACAAATCTGGAGTGGAATGATTTAAGACACGCGAATGTTAGACGAACTTAAATGTATTAAGTGTGTTTGAGAATATGTTTACGCATGTGACTGTATGTTGTTTCCGAGGTGTGTTCTCGTTTCATTGTATGTGTTTGTCTTCTGTGTGAATGAGCTCTTGTATCTCGGAGTCCGTATGTGTGTATGTATATACAGGACCGGATTTACGTAAACACTAAACAAGCTATAGCTTAGGGCACCCACTAACTTGGGGTAACTCAACAAAATATATTTGGTACTGTCATATAATATCTGGACTTATAAAGGGCCCCATATCTCAAATAGCTTAGGGCCTTATCAAGTGTAAATACGCATGCGGTTGCGTCTGTGGGTCTCACCAATGGCCCACTAGATAAACCACCCATGCAACAGAAAACCTTAGCAGATGACATGCCTTTATATTGAGGTTATCGTCTTATAGAAGCTTAATGACACGTCATCTATAGAATCCCGTAGTCGTAACCTTCGATAACAGTTACCATATTGTTCCGACAGGCTGACGTTGTGCTTGAACTAGTTACGGGAACGGCGTGGGTTGGCGGAACAACAAAGACACCTGTCGCAAGGTCCAGAGTTGTGCCCTGATGTCAACGTCTGTTTCGACAACATTAGACTCGAAACACCATCGAGTCGAATGGCTGCTGTAACAGAGGGTGGAGCACTATTGGGAATGCCCCACGTGCCGTGAGGCCAGTTTCTAATCAAGAACCAAGAATAATCAAGAATCAAGTGTAAATACGGCACTGTGTTTATATGTGCGTTAAAGTAGGCCAGTAAATACGACTTCGCTTTTTTAAAATGGGGGAGTGGGTACTTAAAGCAGTATTTAAAAAAGCACTCACTATTACTTCTCCACCCGAAGATTAAGATGGAAATCAAAAGACATATAATATTAGAATTTTTATACCTACAGTCAGCTACCAATGTCACACATGCTCTCTAACACTCTCGCATTAAAGTAAAAACCGTTACATGTGAAATGAAGTGTCTAAGAAAAGCTGCAATGATTACTAAACTAGATAAAATAAGAAAAGGAAGAAATTAGAAAAAGAGTAAATATAATGCATTGAGCATATCGAAAGATCCCAAGTAAAATGGTTCGGCCACCTTATCAGAATGAACGCAAACCAAATACCAATAAAAGCATATAACAAAAGAATATCAGGATATACAGCCAAATGTAAACCAAGAAAAAGATGTAAAGAAAACATCAAAATAACCTTGAACAAACATGGGCTCAACACAACCAATGGGACACTTCTGGCCTGAGAACGACAACTGATGTTCCCACCTCTACGCTTAACGACAAGTGCGGACACGTCCAACCTTCATTCACCTTTGGAAGTATAGACAACAGTCAACACGAAGTATATCGTGGAAAAAATCCTGCAGGACTGCATTGCACAAAACAGTTAAGAGAGGAACACTGGCCCACAGAGACGGATATCCACAGAAAGCTGTGTGTGAGCACTGATGGGTTTTCAAATACAGCAGCATTTAAGAAAACCGGAGTTTCTGTGTAGACATGTTAAACTTCGAGTGAAAAGAAGACGAAGACCAATGAAAATCAAGGTAAAACTCAAATGAGTCATTTTTTCAAGGCTATTTTTCAATTAACCAAACGATTTTATATATATCGACGGTCACGGTATCACCCTATGATTTACTAGTTGTGTAGCACTAAATATCCTGTTCTGTTATTCTAAGACAGGAGTTTGAATCTCTGAAATCCAACCTTATATATACGACATTGGTATAGAGCAGCGTTTCCCAAATTGGGGAATGGTGGGGGGTCTCAAAGAAGCACGGGGCGATTTGGAAATTTAGAGCATTTTAGGCACGATTATTTTTCGGCCAAAAGTGTAAGCGTTTCAAAAAGTTTAGCACAATCGAAATAATGACTTGTGTTTAAAATATAATTGATGTAATCACAGTTCATTTGACGATGGACTTATGAAAATCTCGCAATGACAGAACATGTCAACAGAGTGAAATAAGAGTGAAATAGTGATATTTTTTTACCAATACTGTTTGATAAAACATGGCATACTACATGGCCACATGTACTGGATTACAGTGGCCCACACAAAGAAATGCCCATGTGGAAAAGGAATATAGGTTTTTGAACACATACTTCAAGAATGTCCAGATTACAGAGAACTCGAGGCAAGACGGTCACACTGGATTGAACTGAGATACAATCTTTGGGGCAACAACTCTGACTAGAAAAGAATGGGAATTTCGTCCTAACAACTGGCCTGATAATCTAGTAAGACCAATGGTATCCTGAGCGCAGAAGACGAGGAATTGCAGCACAAGGTTGACATGTTCTGTCAATTTGCGACTTGTCCAACTGAGAGATATGTATATGTATATTTTCTAAATTAAACCGTATATTTTTCCAATAATTTTTAACATTAATATCTCTCTAACTTTGGCCTCTCATCCCAAGAACAAATTGGCCTTCACGTCTAAGACAGATCACTTCCAAGAGTAAGATCATGAATTTTACTAACTGTAATTTCAAAATCACTCTCAACGGAGAAACAGTCAAGACAGTTTATAACTTTTCCTATTTAGGCATCAAAATGACACAAAACGCTGATACAACACAAGAGATTTCTAACATAATTGCAGTGTAATCAAATGCGTTCAATCACCTAACAAACATCTGGAAATCAAAAACAATAGGTAAACATACCAAAAAACGACTGTTCAACTCCAATGTAATATCTGTATTAACATATGATTGCGAAAGTTGGAAAATAACAAAAGCACTGGAGAAAATATTAATTTCATTTGAAAATAAATGTCTTAGAAAACTCTTAAATATTGGTTGGGAAAAATGCATTCAAACAAGAGAAGATGCCAAATAACAATGTGTTTCTACAACAATAAGAAGAAAACCAAAGACATATCGGACCTGTCTTAGAATGAATGAAAACAGACTGTCACTGCAATCATTACAATGAGTGCTAGATGGCAAAAGAAAAAGAGGAAGACTAAGAGAGAGACTCTTCGCAGAACAACCATTAAAGAGCGTATGACTATATGTCTCAACAATATGTAAGAATTACATACAATAGTATCACATCGCTCGGTCTAGAGAGCTCTTGTTTCTGCATTATACACGGCATTCGACGCTGAAGGAACATAGATAGATAGATGTATGTGGCCCACTCAAGACAAGTCAGTGGTTTCTTAATGATCTATCTTCTCTTCGTGGTCACCAGTGATAAGCTGTGGTCCACTGGTGGGACATGTGGCGCCGGTTGAGAAAGTATTTATATGTGCTGTAAATGTGTGTGTGTTTTTCGTGAGTGTGTATGTGTGTTCATGTATGTGCACCACCAAAGAAGAATGTGTCGGGCCACTGGCGCAAATTAAACTGCGACACAACGCATTTCGATTCTCTGGATTACATCATGCTGGAAATCTACAAGAGAGATCCAGAGTAGTTTGAAAATGTTCGCTGAAGAAGAAGAATATAAATGAGCTAGTTTGTTTAAAGCTGCTAGCATATCATATTCAAGACGTGGAGATCAACCCAGCATTCTTGACTCTAGTGATTTATTAGGCAATAAAACTGTCTTTAGAAGTTTGTCATTGCTGTATGAACGCTCCAAATGCATATTTGCTTGGCCGGGGTTTGAATCTGGTACTGTTGCCTTCAGAAGCTCTCTCTGTATCACTCAATCACTGAGCCGGTACGCGCTTATTAGTTAGTTACTTTTCAGCTAAAGGTGGCACATAGGATAGTAGCAATTTCGTTCCATGTCATGTTGAGCGCCTCCTTTCAAGTTTCTGTAGTTCTTGTTTATTGCCTATGCCCAATATCGATCATTCTCTATTGATTGTTCTGAGCAGAGCATCTTTTAGGTGACCTTCATTTCTTTTACACTGTCTTCCACATGAAGACTTGTTTGGGAAATCTGTTTTCATTCATTTTAAGTACATGGCTGATGTAATTCCATAGTCTTCATCTTAGAAAACGTGATACCAATATGTGTCAGTTTCTTTCCGCCGCGAATAGCTTAAATTCAAATATATCTATTTTATGTTAAATGTTTATCGAATGTACGTTTTCAGATGTGATTAATTTGACGTCTATTGCTTGTGTGGATTTCAGATTTCGCATCCATATGTTAATACTGGTAGTGTGTAGGCATTGAATAGTTTATAAGTTTTGTAAGTTTGTTAAATGCCAGTATGCGAAGTTGCAATCGTTCAATGCATAATCGTACACATCAACTACCATTATCTCTATTTTTCTCTCTATCCCTCTTTCCCTTCATCAACTCGTTATTTTCAGTAAGCAGCTAAAATTGACACTTAGACTAACACATCGTGGCGGTAAGCAGCTAAAATTGACACTTAGACTAACACATCGTGGCGATAAGCAGCTAAAATTGACACTTAGACTAATACATCGTCGCGGTAAGCAGCTAAAACTAACACTTGGATTAAAACATCGTGGCGGTAAGCAGCTAAAACTAACACTTAGATTAAAACATCGTGGCGGTAAGCAGCTACAACTGACACTTCGTTTTAATAGCGCCACGATGTGTTAGTCGAAGTGTCAGTTTTAGCTGCTTACCGCAGCTATATATATATATAAAGTGACATATTCTTTCCAGAACATTGTTTTCATCGTGGATACACTGAACGTCTCACTGTTCCGGCCGATCAGGCTTGCATTAGCCAGAGACGTGTGCATACATTCTTTGATGCGTATAAAATCAAAAACATTGTTGCACCAATCGAGGATGCGGGTAGACTCGAGTGAATACTATAAAGTATATTAGCATATTATATTCTCCTCAATTGAGTGAGAGTGCATATGTCTATAAATTATAGCGGAAACGTTTTAAACTACTACCATTTTTAGAAATACCCAACAAAAAAATGTATAGCGTCGGTGTTAATTAAAAGTCGTATTCCAAAGATCTCCTAGATCTAATAGATAATTACTTTGATATTCTTCTCCAATGAGGTTTACCAATTTTTGAACAGACTCTAGTTACATTTTTAAAGGGCAAAACAATGTTTTATAGGGTCATGAAGAATCTTAATTTAGATTCAAAAGATCTTTTTGATCTAAAAAGCAGTTTTGGAGAAAATAGTTCCAAAATCGTTCCGCAGTATGGAAACAAATTACATGTGGTTTGTGGGTTTTAGTTTATACCAAGTTTCTGTAGGTGGTCAGATTTGTTTCTTTATATGAAATGAGTGTTGTGTCAGGTCTTGGTTTATATGAAAGTTGTTTGTTGGATCTCGTTTGTTGGTTCAAGTGATTTTTTATGTATGGGGTCAGGTTTGTTGGTTTATATGAAGTTACACGTGTTCTGTCAGATTTGTTTGTTCATATGAAAATTGTTTGTTGGGTCTGGTTTAGTGTCTGGTTCTAAAATTGTCTTTATAATTTAAACTGTTTTATGTAGTGGCCGCTGAAAGTAAAGAGAAAGTACAGAGAAAGCATTTATCTGAAATAATACGAAGTCAGAGTTTATGCCCTACTTATTGTATTTAAATAAATGCAGCACACAAAAAATACAAAGTTTATTCCTGACCATTGAAATATATAAGACATGTGAGCTGAATTTGGAATCATCCTTCTAACATCCCACATCACATGTGACTTTTTCTCGTGATTTTTAATTTGTTGAATTATCGGCACAAAGTATAGCCTATACTAAGTGACCAATGAAAATCACGGGAAAAGCAAAATGCGTCACTTTTTAAAGAATGATTCCCGATGGGGGGAAACCGACAGCTGCAGGGCTGTATAATTGACGAAGACACGGTGCGTGCTTAAAATATCTTCTCCCATTTAAATATATTATTTTTAATTAGACTCACAGAGAGCTAAACACCCTGGAGGCATCGCCCGTCCGCCATAATCTATCTGCGGACAAGATCCTGACAAACGCTGTAACTGATATCACCCGCGGACCGCTAACAAAAGGACACGCGCCGATCGAGCATATCGTGTATCATCTGTGAGTTATAATCTGCATGCACGTGTGACCCTGTGAACTCCATGTTTGAATCGTCCCTTTCAACTATAGTCCGTTGACATAGCGTAGCGCATGTGAGGGTTGTCGTTAGTTTGTCAGACTTAGATAGGAAGCTACCATTATTCTTCTTCTCATAAATGATGACGTACAGCGTTGGTTATGTCCGTCCACAACTTTCTGGCTCGTGTTCTGTCAATCATTTCGAACGTTCTCCAGTACGATATGACAAACTGTCTAGCATCTTCTTTATTGGCATTTTCTTCTTCTTTTTCTCCGTTCGTTCTCACACTCATGCAGATTAGCAGGATTTTGTCCAGGGAATGGAATGTGTTGTTAGTTTACAGTTTTGCTGCGATATATGAGCCCTTTCGCTTTGACACAGGCAACATCAGCATAACTGTGGATCACTTTGATCCCCTATGGAATGTGAGAGCTAATTTTACCCCATAAATTAAAGTAAAGTAACCTATAGCATTTATTAATGCCGTAGAGGTGTGAGATGTTAGCCATCTCACATTTCAGAGGCTCTGCAAATGAGGGCGGTAGCCATCTCCTCTCCCTCGCAGTCTTTACTTCCCGGATTAATCCGCTACCCATTTAAGGCTGGGTCGACCCGGGAGCCGTTGCGATCTGAAAAATATTTCCGCCTCAACTGGGGAATGAACCCAGGACCACTCATATGCGAAGCCAGTGCGCTAACCACTGCTCTAACGCGGCTCCCTAAAACTTCCTTAATCGCCTTTTAGGACATACATGACATATAACAGTTCAGCTATTCTTTTCTTCTCTTGGAAAAAAAAACATGAGTGGTTTGCTCTTCAGTGTGTCTGTTTTCCCGATAAATTCCACTTTTCCTCTTCACATGATGTGTACAAAGAATATGGACTGGATTCTCCTCAAGTAATTGAGTAGTTGTCCATTTCAGTTAACTTTGTATGCGTATGTTTCGGTGAAACAAGACAATCTATGATAATAGTAACACTAATAATAAGTGAGACTGCTGTAAAACTGTGTACCAATAATACGTATAACATTTCATCGATCAGTTTTACAGTGAACACACACACTATCAGACTATAGGATATAGGTTATAAGAAAATACAAATAACAGTATACAAGGCAGTTTCAATCTTTTCACTTTAAGGTCATTTTTCAAGAAAATACAAAACAAACAATGGACAAATAGTAAATGCAGTAAAAAATAATGGCACTATAAAAAAATCATTAGACCGCAGACATTTAATAGCAGAGACATCCTAGGTAACAATGATGTAAAGAATATTACCATAGAGACGCACATTAAAAAAACTATGGGGAATGAGAACGAAGTAAAACAACTAAGCCTGAAAATAACATGAGCGACAACACAACAAAGGCCCCAATAATCCCCCAACCCCCCTCCCAATCTTCCGTAAATATAAATTAATTAATTATCAGCATTAAGATCACGTGGCTTAAGTCAAAATTCAATATATACCGATTTTAAAATGTGTATAATGCTATATAATATATGTATTGAAGGGGCCTGATTATCACGGGCACCACGATGATCAGCGCCATTTAAATGTATAGCCATGGTAGCAGATGTTCTATGGTTAATGGCATGATGATGTTGACAGAAGCGATCACTCAGTCTTTTGCCAGCTTCACCTTTATATTTTTTGTTACATCGTTTACAAATGATAACGTAAATGGCGTTACCGGATTCACATGTGAAGGCATCGTTGATAGTGAAAGTGACCTTAGGAAATGAAATTAAGTGTGTATCTATAGTATATAAGAACATATTTAGTAAAGCGGACCTCAGCAAGAAAGCGTGCCAAAATGATTTGAAACAAAAACCCTGATGTGACAGGAGCAAAATGTCGTTAATATTTTTTTTCGCGCCTATAGTCAACAAGATGATAATCTTGGAATATGGCACGAGTTTGAGGATCAGACAGGGATGTAAAAAAAATGTTTGAAAACGATTCTATGGGGAATAGAGTTATGGGGATGAAAAGTGAGAACAATTTTAACTCTATCAGAAGAGGAAGTACCATGATCATTAGTCAATGCATCATGGCGAGAAAAATGTACAATGACACTGTCAGGGTACGAGTATATAAGAAAGAAATCCAATCATCTCATAGAATTTATCAAGAAAGTTATAATCATGACTATATAAGCAATGAATGCGAAGAATGGCAAATAACTACGACAAGCAAACGGATGAAAGAAGTGTAAAGCAGGAAACTATGTACATTAGTAGGTTTGAAGTACACAGGTGTGCTAAGGTAAGAGGGTTAATTATGACAATTATGTCAAGATAATTGACCAAAGTAGTAGAGATGTTGGAAATGAATTTGAATAGCAGGGTTAAAATCGTTTAAAAGGTAATAAAAAGTATATCTAAAACAAAATAATAAAAAATAATATCTAAAAGGTTTTAGATAAACTAAAACGAGATAATCCCGCCTCGGGTATGTCATTAAAACATATAACATCATCAATGCATCTATGGAAAAATAATTGAAACGGGCCATCACATGTTTCACAAACTTGCTGCTCCGATTCGCCATGAAAAGGCAAGCATAATTAGGCCTCATCTTAGTACCCATAGCAACACCAATGATCATGTCAAAACAGTGCACATCGAATTCAAAATAGTTGAATGTCAGCACTAGACCGTCTGTGCTAAAGACTTATCTACAGAAAGTTAAAAAAGCCTTTATTTCTTGCTTTTTTTATTATTGTGATGATTTTCGTTGGTCACTATTTATACCTTATTTTTAGTGATGGTAAATGCAAAGCAGAATTAAATATAAGGCTGGAGATGGCTTTAGCGTCCTTGTCGAGGCTAACTGTGATTTGGAAAAGCAACATCAGTGTTGGAGTGAAACTCAAACTGTATAAGTCGCAGGTGCTTTCTGTTGTGTTGTATAGTTGTGAGAGTTATACACTCACTGCGGACATGGAGAGAAGATTACAGGCTTTCGAGTACAAATGCTACAGACGAATTCTACGAATTTCCTATAGGGAACACAAAACCAATGTGTACGTAAGAAATAAAGTAGAGATGTGTGCAGGTGTTCAGGGGCCATTGCTTTCAATAGTGAAACGATGAAAGCTAGCATGGTTCGGACATGTATGCAGGCACGATTCCTTGTCAAAAATAATACTGCAGGGAACTATCGAGGGAGGAAGAAGCAGAAGGGGACTAATAAATGCATGGGCAAACAACATCAAGGAATGGACAGGGCAAGATATTTCCACACTCATCCGCATCGCTGAGGATAGAATTCGCTGGAGGACTCTGTGTGCTGAAGCATCCAATGTGGTACCCCTAAAGGGTTACGGGTTTATTGATTGATTGATGATTGATTGAATTATATCAATACCACAACCAAAGGAAAATTAATAACATCGATTAGTTACTCATGTACATAGGAAGTATCTTCACAGAAGACGAACTACTCGACAGAGATAGAAACAAGATATCAAAAGGCAAATCCCGTGACATACCAGCTGTCACCTTTTGCTATTGCATCAAAAAATCGACATGGAAGTAAATAAACAAATGATTAAAAGCATCTTTATACTAACACTATGCTACCAATGCCACACTTGGCAACTGACATCTACACATAAGAGAAAGATTGAAACTTGCGAAATGAAATGTCTAAAGAAAATTATTACAGGCACCAGACCCGACAAAATGCGCAGTGAGAACATTAGAAAGATAATATTTATCACATCATGCATCGAATATATTGAAAAACAGCAGATAAAATGGGTTGGACATCTTATGAGGATCAACGAGTAACTTCCCATAAGAGATTATAACAAGATGGAATCAGGACACAGAGCCAAGGGCACACCTAGGAAAAGATGGATAGACAACATCAAGACCATCCTGAATAAACATAAGTACATCTCAAACAGAGCAACACACCTGCCTCTGGAACACAGACTACATCATCTTCACAAACCCATACGCTCCCATGGAAAGTGTGGAAGCTACACCACCTGAGGATAAACAATAGTCAATAGATTATTTATATACTTGGAGTACTCTGCCAAAAAAGCCAATTCCGACCAACGGAAATCACACAAAAAATCAAAAATCATCCTCTCAGGTCATGTTTACTCTCTGTATACAAGTCTTTACTGAAGCCTGGTCATGGTCAGCACAAGTTCAGCAAGACGGATAAGAGAGGGGGTGGATACAGAGGGGGGAGTGCTCTTATCAAGAAAGAACTGAAATGCCCTAAGACCATGAGAATGATGTTTTAATGAGCAATTAATTAAACAAGACTCATGGTGGAAATGAGAAGTGAAGAATGAGGAAATATGGCAGAGAAGAGATATGTTTGATCAAAGAATAGAAAAACAGAACGTACTGAACGAGATTTGTTTGTATTAGACAAGATCCAAAGAGAGAGAAGAATGAAACATGTTGGTATTCGTGTAATTTTTTTAATATTTTTTTAAATAGAATTAGGGGAGGTTTAAAAGAGTTGAATAGGTATAGAGGATTTATCTCACTGTATCCGGGCTTCCACATATGTACTCCGTCCTTCCACAAAGAAGCGGTCGCCATCTTCTTGGTAGCGCATACCACGTAACTTGGTAGCTTTACGAGATAATCCCCAGGGATCTACAAAAACATATACTTATGTAAACTATATGGCACGGATTCGAACTCGTTCCTATTGAGCACTAAGCGAATAGCTTAATCACTGTGCCACAGAGATCCACAAAAGAATACGAAGATGCTGCCCGTGTGTTTCCTTGATCGAAAGGGAGCAAAGAATAATGACACTGTACCTGCCATACACATCATAAAATCTTACTAAGGATATTTGAAGAGACAGTTGGCAGAGAAGTCAATAGAATACAACCAAAATGTATACATATCCTTCATAGATCAAGAGAAAGCATTTGACCGAGTAAACAGAGAAAACTATGGGAAACATTAAAAATGTATGGAGTATGCCAACATTTAATTAACGTTTGTAGAAGTCTCTATAACAACAGCAGTTGCACTATAAGAACAGCTGCAGGCTACACAGAAGACTTTGTGATTAGCACAGGAGTAAAGCAGGGATGTGTATTATCCCCACTACTTTTTATTACATACATGGACCATATAAACAAAACAGCAAATTCTAATGAAGCAAATGAACTGCTTGTTGCAGATGACCAGGTTTTATTCCACAACAGCATTAAAAACCTGCAAGACCACCTAAGCATAATAGACACAGTAGGCAAGCAATTTGGAATGAAAATCAACATAGACAAAACAGAAGTAATGAATATTGCAAGAGAAAAGGAGAACATCAACATACAGATAAATAATAAACAACTAAAACAAGTAGATGAATTCAAATATCTGGGCAGCACATTGAGATATGACAACAAACAAGAAGCAGAAATAAACGCAAGATGTAATAAGGCCTGTCAGATCATTGGTCAATTAACACCTTTACTAAGAAACAAAGATATTACATTAGAAACAAAGAAAGCGCTTTTCAACACCATTTTCTTACCAACATTGTGTTATCAGTGTCAAACTTGGACATTAGATTCTAGAACAATACATAAGATTAACACCACTGAAATGAAATGTGTGAGACGTATGATTGGAGTTAGCTTGAGAGACAAAATCAGGAATGAAGCACTAAGGAAACAATTAGGGATCAAGCCAACAATAGAATACATACAGAAACAACAAGTTAAATGGTACGGCCACATAACCAGACAGAAAGAGCAAAGTATTATCCAAAAAACACTTAACAAACGATACGAAAACAGGAGACCTATTGACGCCCTCGTAAAAGGTTGATAGATAGTGTATTAGAGACACTCGGAAATATAACAGCAGAGGAGGCAAATAGAAGGGCAAAAGACCGTACACTCACTCTCCCCTCAACACCGAAAGGTACATGAGGACAGAAAGAAGAAGAAGAAGAAGAAGGATATTTGGGAGATATAATGGAGGTGGCTTTTCCATTTCATAAAGTGGGAAAGTGATCCAGAAGCCACGCTGAAGCCAGATGTGTCATGCTGAAAGGCGCAGACATCGCAGACACGGTGTAAACATGACACAACATATTCCTTTCCCCGGACTATATCCTGCTAAGCTGCAGGAGTAAGACAAATGCAGAATAAGAAGAAGAGACTAGTTAGTATACTATTGAATCTTCAACCTCAGGCTGGCAATCAGGGCCACACAAATTATTTCAGTAAGGAAGCGTGTGTGTGTGTGTGTGGGGGGGGGGATGTTATATAAAATAAATTATAGTCATTTTACCGTTTTCATGTGAAATTCTTTTTGATGAGAAATGTAATGACCCATCTGTGAAAAATCGTTACGGTAGGGATTTTGTTTGTTGTTTGTTTGAGAACCCCCAGAAATTGCGAGCGATTAGCTTTTACTTCCTATGTGCAGTGGATCGGTTTTTTTCTGAGCTTTCTTTCATAACCAGGAGACTTCAGCTTTCGGCTTAGTGCAATGTTTATTGAAGGAACCTTCTACTCAGGGGGATCTATTATTGTATAGATGGTATGCTACGAAGCTTCCATAAGAGAGCCTCAATATAATGGCATGTCATCTACTGAGTTGTTCTGTTGCATGAGTGGTTTGTCTGGTGGGTCCTTGGTGACACCCACAGACGCAACAACATGTATAGGTAAGGGTTTCACCCATCGCTATATTCCTAGTACGAAAAGCGATGCTTAGATTTGTATTGTGGGGGGGGGGGTGTAATTAAACATTCCCAAACTTCACTTCCTCCAACCCCATATCTGCGGGCTTGATGACAATGTAATCAAGTTTTAATCATTAGAAAGTAATAACATCGATCTAATTAAAAATCGTGTCTGTGAATGGTTTCAAGTGACTGGTTGATATTTCTTGAAATAATTTTTCAGCTGGGTAAAAGAGAGAGAATTGTATGTACTAAGAAACAAGAATAGCGGTGAATGGGTTAATATCAAAAATGTTTATTGTTACTCACACTGCACGCGCGAACAGAACAATTTCAGACTCTGGGTACGCTTTGTTCCTAGTGGCAGATGGCGCGTCAATGGTTAAAACTGCTAACCACACCCTATGAATTTCGGTAGAGGCTAACAATGAATACATTTTCACGCTTGGTTGAGTTTCTTTAAAAAGGGAAAACTAAACGTTGCCTGGTTACAAAGTTTGGTTGGTTACGATGGCCATTTTATGAGTATAAAAATAGGTCTCCTTGAATCGATTTACAACGATACGTTACTCTAGTCATTGCACTCAAGACTCGAACCTGATACTTCCATTAGGTACCAACCGCAATCCGTGTGGAACAAAGCGCTTTTCTTTTACTAATGCAGATAGAAACACTTCCATAGAAGAATGTCACCTGTACTAAGTCTTATAAAGACTCTTGTTCTCAACCATTTTTTATTGTTCTTATCCAGGTGAATGTTCGCTCCATTCCATAGATCCACTGTTAAGTGTATGGATGGGAGTTTTTTGCTGTTGGTCTAAGACTGTGTCTTCGGATTTTTTTGATTTTTTTAACACACTAGTTAGAAAAGAGAAGAAATTAAATTCATTTGAAAATAAATGTCTTAGAAAACTATTAAATATTGGTTAGGAAATCGAATTCAAGTTAAATAAGCAAATAATAGAAGGCCCTAAACAGCAATATGTTTCTACAACAATAAGAATAAAACGATGACTTATATCGGATATGTATTTAGAATGAATGGAAATAGACTACAGCTACAATCATTAAAATGGGTACTAGATGGTGGAAGACAGAGGAAGACCATGAGATCTCTTCGTAGAGTAACACAGAATGCATGCTTATATGTCTGAACAAGTTACCAGAAATGCACACCGCAGCATCACATTTCTCAAACTGGAGAGCACTAGTATCTGACTTGTGTGCCGTATTCAACCCTGAGTGCATATAGATAATTATAATTCATTCTTGTAAGGTGGACCCCAAACATTTCATTTGATGTATCTCTCGATGCATTCTTCTTCTTCTGTGTTCGTTCACAAACTTCTGCAAATTAGCAGGATGTAGTCAGGAGGATGAATTTCGAAGTGTCATGATTTACAGCTTTTCTGCGATATCTACGCCTTTCGGCCTGCTACATCCAACTTTAGCCCGGCTTGTATAACACTTTGACCCGCTATTAGATGGTACAGTCAACTCCATCCCAAACTTTCCTTAGTTGATGTACTAGTCGCTGTGTTGCTGTACTTTCCTCTATACTCTAGTCCCTGGAACACACGTCGTGCTACTGTCTAATGTTGTATTCTTTGATCTTAGTGATGTATATATTGCTGTAGCTTCAGCGTGTTGTGTGAGTGTAGTGTCATACTGTACTTCTATCACAATGTTTAACCGTGCATTTATGTCGTTTTCTGTATAGTTAGTTAGTTAGTTAGTTAGTCGTCGGATCATCATGACTGCAAACTGGACACATTCATAGTTGCTCCGATCTCTCCCTGAGTGTATCCGCCATTACACTTCTGCTGACAGTACCGGTCCTCTGATGGTTGACCATCATTCTTCTGTACCCTCCAAAATGTTCACTTCTAGCAACACCGCATTTTAAACCCTAATCTTTAATCCTGACCATTCAAAGGGAATCATCATCCACGCTAGTCTCACTCTCGCGTGCTATATCTCTTATGGAGTTCAAAACGTCAGCTCTATCCACTGCCCAATCGCCCTGTGCCACAATCGCGCATGACGCTAGTTGATCTGTTCTTTCATTGCCTTGTACACCCACACGTCCCGGCACGAATATAAATGTAACTTCTTTCAACCTCGCATTTCTCAATCCACCGTTCGGCGAACGAGACCCACTTGTACCTTCCTAATCATACTCATAGAGTCACTCAATATGCAGACCTGTGTTATTTTCCGTGTGTCTACCCAATCAAATGCCCTGGTTCCCGCCATAATCCTCATAGTTACGCTATTCGTAGTTACAGCAAAGGCCCCACTCTCATCCCTGATCGTTTTACCTTCGCACTGAGCTATGAAGGCCCAAGCACTGCGAACATGTCTAATCACAGATCTATCAGTGTATATAATCACATCCCCCTCTTTCACATTCTCACTGACCAAAGCATGCACCTCATGCTCCACAGCCATGTGACACCATTCTCTGCCTACCCTGCTAAATGTTATTACTACTATCAAATAAGTTTCAAAATCTGTGGGTAGACCTATCCATTCCGCACCTGCTGCCACATCTTGCAATCTGCATCCTCTTTGTATGACATCCTCAGCACGTCCCATCCACGGCTTCCCTCTCTTAAATCCTCTAACTTAAACTTTCTGTATTTCAGAAAGCAATATGTGATTTTATCTGCATGTATTTGAAGGTACGCCCGTGCACGGCAATACTGTGATATGTGCTCTGCCGTTGGATAGTCGAGTAGGTACCACATAGCACTTCTCGGTGTGTCTCTTCTTCACCCAAATATGATACGCTTTGCTGCATTTTGGATTATATCCAGTCTTTCGATCTGAGTTTGGCTAAGAGCAAGAATTGCCAGTGTATATTTCACCACAGCCACCACTAAACCCTGGTACAAAAGAAATAACAACATCTACTCATACTGCGCAAGTCATAACCTTCATTGCTGCAAGTCTTTGCATGCACTTATGATAACGTGATCAACATGTTCCCTGAAACTCAGACTTCTGTCCAAAAAAACCCAAAAACACCCAGGTATCTCATTGTGCTGGTTCTTTCTAAACTGTTTACGGCCAACGAAACATGAGACATGGGTGTCTTTACCATGTGATTGTTTAAAGAAAACCAAGTCACGAATGCCTTAATTTACCATTGCTCCCGTATCTCTACACCAATTCATCAGTCTGGGTCAACAGGTCTGACAGAAGTATGAGTACCATCACTGAAGATGGGTCAACAGGTCTGACAGAAGTATGAGTGCCATCACTTTAGATGGGTCATCAGATCTGACAGAAGAATAAATACTATCACTGTATTTGGTTCAACATATCTGACAGAAGAATGAATACTATCACTGTAGATGGATCATCAGATCTGACAGAAGAATGAGTACCATCATTGTCGATGGGTCATCAGATGTGACAGAAGAACGGCCATGAAGTATTTGCTGCACTTCTGGCATTACGTTGTGATTCTGTGATACTGCTGCACTGGAGTGGCTTCCTTGCGCATGCGGTTGCGTCTGTAGGTCTCATAATGACTCACTAGACAAACCACCCATGCAACAGAAAACCTTAGCAGATGACATGCTTTATATTAAGGTTATCTTCTTATAGAAGCTTCATGGCACGCCATCTATACAATCCCGTAGTCGTAACCTTCGATAACAGTTACCATGTTGTTCCGACAGGTTAATGTTGTGCTTGAACTAGTTACGAGCATGATGTGGGTGGGCGGAACAACAAAGAAACATGTCGCAAGGTCCAGAGTTGTGCCCTGATGTTGAAGTCAGTTTCGGCGGCATTAGACTCGAAACACAATTGAGTCGGATGGCTGCTAGAACAGAGGGCGGAGCACTTATGGGAATGCTCCACATGCTGTGAGGCCAGTTTCTAATCAAGAATCACGTGCCTTCCTTTAGGGACTAAACATACACCCATAACACCCCCCACTTCCTCGAACACAACCATACTATGAGACAGCAAACTTTATGCTTTTGATCGTCATCTCTGTTTAAGAGGTATCTGCTCACAGCTAAAGAGGTTATTTCAGCATCATCCTATGGAAACTAAAAGCGATACGTAAGGCATGCTGAAGTCAGATGAGTCAGGCCGAAAGTCGTAGAAATGGCAGCAAAGTTGTAATAACAAAACATACAGTTGTGCTAATTACATCTCCTAACTAAAGGAATTATTTCATCATCATCACTATCATCATCACTACCATCCCATCATCATTGACTACATACATAAAAACTAAGCCATAAAAGCATGTTGCATGAACAGGTTGTATTTCTTTCAAGAATAGATACTGAAAATCGTTGTATACCATGATTGATAGTAAGATCGAGTTTCAACACCCTAGAGCTGTCTTCAGCTTCCCGCACACCAGATTCGTGAGTTTGTGTATTTATCAAATGTTGTGTACAGACGTGTCCTCCAATTTCTCTACTGGTGCAAGATTAAGTTTCATCTTAGCCGTCTTAATTCCCTAAATCCATCATTCTTCTTGGAGTGTCTTATTATCTTCTGGGAGTCACATCTTTTATTGATTACGTTTACCTTTTTTTTATAAATGATTATATCTCATCCTCGTCTATCTTTCTTTCTCAGTCCTTTGTTACCTCATTGACCGCGTGGCATAGAGACTGGGCTAATAATAAGTTTCGGAAAGGATGTGGCGTATACCCAAAAAAAAAGAGATAATTCATCTGTTCTAATGGAGATTTCTTGGATCCTCTTTGGTGAAAAAATGTTTATAATGGGGGAGGGGATTTGCCAGATGTTATGTTCCGACACCCTAAAGTGGCAAGCAGTTAGGTGAAATCCACCAAACTACCCCCCTCCCTTTCCCCAAAATTATATGTGTGTTAAGGTAGCTCTGGGTTTAGCTGCTAAAGTATACGGTTCAGATCTTAGTGGAATATTTTAATTATCCTCGCTTCACAAATATAAAAGCCAGCTGAAAGCATCGGCAACTATGTAAACGACATACCTAATTGTGCTTCACTAATTTCTGATAATATATTCGCTTTAATGTACAACATTTAAGAATTAACATGCTGAAATTGGATGTGTCAGACCGAAATACATTTATATGACAGCAAAGATTGTAAACCATAACACAACTCAACATTCTACTGATCTTCTGGAGTTTGAGAATGAACGCACAAGTAGAGGACAACTAAGACACCTGGGAGAAAGACAAGGATTGTAAGTTCAAGAGATACCTGAATGAGAGACAAGGATAGTAAGGTCAAGAGATGCCTGGAAGAAAGACAAGGATAGTAAGGTCAAGAGATACCTGGATTAGAGACAAGGATTGTAAGTTCAAGAGATACCTGGATTAGAGACAAGGATACTACGGTCAAGAGATGCCTGGAAGAAAGACAAGGATAGTAAGGTCAAGAGATACCTGGATGAGAGACAAGGATACTACGGTCAAGAGATGCCTGGGAGAAAGACAAGGATTGTAAGTTCAAGAGATACCTGAATGAGAGACAAGGATACTACGGTCAAGAGATGCCTGGAAGAAAGACAAGGATGGTAATGTCAAGAGATACCTGGATTAGAGACAATTATACTACGGTCAAGAGATGCCTGGGGGGAAATGAGAGAAAAGGAAAGCGATACTTGGAGGAATAAGTAGACCAAGTCAAACATGCAGGAAAGAAAAGTCCATGTCATACATGGAGGATAGAAAAGTCCATGCCATACATGGAGGAAAGAAAAGATCATGCAATACATGGAGGAAAGAGAAGACCAGGCCGTACATTGAGGAAAGAGAAGAACAAAAGATACCTGGAGAAAAGAAAAGACCAAGAGATACCTGGAGAAAAGAAAAAAACCAAGAGATACCTGGAGAAAAGAAAAGACCAAGAGATACCTGGAGAAAAGAAAATATCAAGAGATATCTAGAGGAAAAAGAAGACCAGGTCACACATGGAGAAAAAGAGAAGACCAATAGATACCTGGTGGAAAGAAAAAACCAAGAGATACCTGGAGAAAAGAAAAAAAACCAAGAGATACCTGGAGAAAAGAAAAGACCAAGAGATACCTGGAGAAAAGAAAAGACCAAGAGATACCAGGAGAAAAGAAAAGATCAAGAGATATCTAGAGGAAAAAGAAGACCAGGTCACACATGGAGAAAAAGAGAAGACCAATAGATACCTGGTGGAAAGAGAAGTCGAGAAAAGCTAAAAGTTACTGGTGAAAATAGAAAGAAAAATACATCAAGAGGCACTTGGTGCAATATACCCCATATACACAGCTACACTAGTGCTACTAGTAGTGCTCACAGCACGTATCTCCATAGCCTCAAGTAATAATTCCCATTGATCTCCGAAAAATGCACTTGTAAATAAGATGCGGCGATCCGGGATGGAACCAAGACCTCTTGAGCACATGGAAAATGCCAATCACTTTACCAGAGAGGCTCCTTGTAAGATGAATAAATATGTATATATAAAATATATGTGTGTGTGCTTGTGTGTGTAGTTATATATGTGTTTCTCCAGACTTTTTTGTCTCTCTCTCTCTTTCTCTCTCTCTTTCTCTCTCTCTTTCTCTCTCTCTTTCTCTCTCTGTCTTTCTCTCTCTCTCTCTTTCTCTCTCTCTTTCTCTCTTCTCTCTCTCTCTGCTCTCTCTCTCTCTGCTCTCTCTCTCTCTCTCTTTCTCTCTCTCTTTCTCTCTCCTCTCTCTCTTTCTCTCTCTTTCTCTCTCTCTTTCTCTCTCTCTCTCCTCTCTCTCTTTCTCTCTCTCTCTCTCTGCTCTGTCTATTATTCTAGGTATATACAGTTATATCGAACCTATTTAGGTCTTGTGTCATCCCACCCGTCACGATTTTCCAAAATCTTAGCTCCCGTTAGTCCGTCAGTATGTGTGTTTATCAGTCTATCAGCTTCTCCCTTACTGTCCTTGTCTGTCTTATCAGCTTCTCCTTGACTGTCCTACTAATCAATTTCTACACGTACCCGATCACACACCTACCATCTGTCTGTTCATGTTTCTGCTCAATTGTCTGTCGTTTCAATGCTTCTCTCACCCCCATCCTTGCTACACCCACTCCCACCAATATTTCCTGGTATAATCGAACCACTCTTCTCTCCATAGTCCCCATAACCGATTCCTTCATCGATTATAGTCATGTGGACTAAATGGCTATCACTCTTCAAAACTGGCGCTAATTGACTTTCCCCGTCATATTCATTGGCTGTCGGCCCAAAGTATACGCAAAATGACAAATGAAAATCACTGAAAAAAGTATGGTAGTGTCATTTTGACGAATTAACCCGATGGTCCACAGGAGTGTATATAAAACGAAGGACTCCCCTTAACCCCTGCCAGCTTCCTATCAGTAAAATATTAATAGTACTGATACTAAAGTAGGTCATCTCAAAGAAAGGACAGCTTGCGCCGTACTTAAAGTAGCCAGAAGACTAAAGTCAAGAAAGTCCAAATGATCGATAATTAAGCCAAGCCAGACTATCAACCGTTTGTTCATGTCGTTAGTAATTTTACAATGCCAGCTTGTCCACATAAAAAGAAATGCCAACCAAACACAGTATTTGTACTTCTGACATTCGTTATCCTAATTTGGTCGACACAATTTGTATTTTTTTAATTTAGATGATGTTATTTCATAAAATGTTCGAGTTTCTTTCCTTTAAAAAAAAACCTATATTTTTTTAACATACGCACGCTTGCACACTTACACGCACAAATAAATACTTAAATAGTGAGGTCAGAGATGTCTCAAGCATGCGATGTATCAGATATGTTGAAAACTAGCATAAGTACTGGCCCCCTGACCATCTCAGATGATAGTTCTTTGGTACAAGGTAGGACTTTAACCTCTTCCCCACACTGAAAATGCTCAATCATGGTAGCAGACCCCTAACAGGATTAGCAAATACCACGATTCAGGGCTGACTGATTCGAGTATGCTCAAGCTGAGATATACAAGGTCAGTATATTTTAATGCGTCTTCGATCGACTTTGACGCAGAAGCTGTTCACAGTTGATTAGGTCATGGCCGTCTACAACAGAAAGTAAAGGTATACCCCATGGCAGCACCTGCCGTCGGGGATGAAGGTAACTCTTCATGTACAAAGCCGCAGCAACTATTAGGTGGGGTGGCCAGTTCCATTCCTAAATGTCATTACCTCCCGTAACTCATGCATCAGGTACAGCTGAGTCAATTGGAGAAGTGGTCGTGTCGAGCGGGAAATCACAACCGGGATTTTTTTATTTTCTTGTTGTCCGGACCTGGTTTCGAACCTGGCATGCTGCAACCCGGTTGATAGCAAGGAAGCTCACTATCAACTAAGCTACTGCGCTCTCCTACGATAGAAGACATTATTGCTAATGCTAAATCAATCCTTTTAAAATGATTCATTTGCATTTGGTTATCCCTTTGTTTTTCATTGGATGTTCCCAAGCCTATAGATAAAGAGTGGAGAGTGTTCGATTCAACCCCCACCCCCTTTGTCCACGATTTTAACAGTACTCTACGAAAAGGTCATATAATATCTAATGAAAAATAGAACATTACACACGGAGAGGGGAAATACCTTTTTAACCCCCCTACCCCTGTCATACTGAAGATTTTTCTAAGGCCTTTCCTGTCACTCAAAGTATAATCATCATCATCATCATCAAGTGCCGTCTCCGCAACGAAGGTTGGCTGCAACAGACCTCCAACATCCCTTGTCTCTTATTTTGGTGGTTCACTCTGCTAGACTGACCTTTCCATGTTGTGATGTTACTCTCCCACTTGTATCTCTGCCTACTTCTTGTTTCCTTCCCTTCGACTTTACCCTCAAGTAAGGTCTTCACCTGGCTGCCATGTCTTTTAATGTGTCCAAAATATTTTATTCGCTTCATCTTCATTTCATTTAATAATTCTTTCTACACATTGTGTTGCTAGAACCTCTTTGTTTGCTTTCTTCTATTCCAATCATGTTCTCCCTATTCTTCTATATATCCACATCTCAAAGGCATCAATTCTGTCTTCTAATTGTTTGTTTAGTGTCCATGTTTCTGAGCCATACATTAATATAGAATAGATGTAGCATTTTATAATTCTTATTTTTAACTTGTTTGTATTTTGTTAATATTTTCCTAATGTCATTGGAAGTACTTTTAGCAATTCCCATTCTACTTTTAACTTCTGTTTCACACCTGCCGTAATTTGTGATTATGTGTCCAAGATATTGATAGTGTTCTACTTGTAGTTTCACTTCATGTATGTTTATGTTTAGCGACTGCTCTTCCTTGACTTTGCTGATTATCATAGTTTTTGATTTTTACATATTTATATCTAGTCCATATTCTTTACTTGATTTATCGACATGATCTATTAGTCTTTGTAGTTCATGTTCACTCGCTGCTAAAAAAGAAAACAGTGTCATGTGCATATGTCAAGTTGTTTATTATTTTTCCATTGATGTTGAGTCCTGGCCTTCCTTCTATATTTTTAAATATATTCTCTGTGTAGATATTAAATAGGCTGGGTGATTAAACACACCCGTGTCTTATCCCTCTTCTTATTTCTATGTATGGTCCCTGTGCTTCTTAGGTAGTGGTATGAATATTGATGATGCCAGGTCTTTAGGTATGAGGTCTGTTTCATATATGTCAATGCAAAATTTAGTGATTGTTTCCACACTAAATACATTTAGAGTTTTTATTATGTCTGCTGTTATGTTGTCGGATCATACGGTCTTTCTACATTTTATTGATTTATTCCGTTTTATACTTCTGCTTTCAGTTTTGCTGGTCCATCATTGTTGTGTATTGTAGGCTTTTTTGCTCCGTTTGTTATCAAATAGTTCTGTAACATAATCTGCCCATCTTGTTAAGTACTTTTCTCAAATATACTTTTTCCGTATTTATCTTTAATTTTCCGTATTTCACCCCCATTTATAGGATTTTTTTTATTTGTGACATGCTTTATCTCCTTATGCATTTATTTTGTCTTCTGTTGTACTGACATCTCTATTTCACTGCATTTTGTTTCTAGCCATTGTTTTTTCGCTGCTCTGCATGTGTTAAGTATCTCATTGTCTATAAATGAATATTTGGAGGTATTTTTAGTTTTATTTCTTTCTGACATTTTCTCTAATATTTCATCTGTCATCCATGTTTGTTTGTTTGTTCTTGGTTTTTCTTATTTGTATATTTTCATGTGGTGTTGGTATACTTTTCCTTAGGCTGTCACATTTTCTCTTCTGAATTCTCCCTTCTATTTTGTTCCATGCATTCTATCATTAGATTTGTATATCTATTCCTTACATCTACAAGGTATTTTTCTTGTATGTCCTGTTGTTTTAGTGCTGATGTATTTATCTGTGGATATTGATTTCTTCTATGTTCTATCTTTTAAAGTTGAACATGTATTTTGCACAGAACTGGAATTTGGTCAGAGTTGATATCAGCTCCTGGATATGTTTAGTATTACTGACACTATTTCTAAATCTTTTGTTGATCATAATATAATCTATTTGGTTCCTCCTTCTGTCTCCAGTACTTTTCCATTTATATTTTCATGTTCAAAGAATGTATTACATATGGTCATGTTGTTCTAGTCACAAAACTGTGTGTCTTTCTCCTCTGTAATTTCTTGTTCCTATTCCAAATTGCCTTACATTGTTCTATGTCTTCCTTTCCCTATTTTGCCTTCATGTCTCCCATGACTATTAGAATGTCTGTTGATTTTACTGGCTTCAGTAGTTGTTGTAGCTCTTCGTAGGTATCGATGAAATATAACGGGAATAGTCTACTGAGTCGCTAGGAAGGCTTGCTTTACCATTACTCCTGTGTGGTTCCGGACCCGTCAAGGGAGCAATGAATAGCAAAACTGTTTACCTTTCATGAATGCCGTAAGAGGTGACAAAGGAGGTCATATGATGAACATGGCTGCCTCATCCCATATAGGGTAAGTGACCCAGACGTCATGCTAAAGTCGGATGTCAGACAGATAAGCGGAGATATCGCAGAAAAGGTGTGAACTATAACATTGAGCCAATCGTTCTCTGTACAACATTCTGCTAAATTGCAGGAGTTTGAGAACGAACGCAGAAGAATACCATTTCCTATTATCGCCAGTCGATCTTATGACGGCCATGATTGGTCTGAGATCAAACCTCATTTAACCATCCCATTAGCGTCTGAATACCGAAATACCGGAATTAGTCACTTTCATGGAGGAAACAAACACGGAAATTATAGACACCAGAAAAAAAGGAAACAGCATTAGTAAGTATTAAATAACTACGCAGCGGGGTGTACCCACAAGAGAAAGCAAAACACGATGGATAAAATGGTTTGGACATCTTATGAAGATGAACGATAAACTTCCCATAAGATCCTATAACAAGATAGGATACGGAGCCAATGGCAGATCTAGGAAAAAGATGGACACCATCAAGACCATCCTGGATAAACTACACCTCAACCAGAGCATTACACCTGGCTCTGAATCGCAGACTGCATCTGCTTCACAGACGCCTACGCTCAACGGTAAGTGTGAAACTACCACAATACCACGACCTGGGGATTGACAATATACAATAAGTATTTGAGTTCTCGCACAACATCGGCATATCCGAACGTAGTAACATTTGTCAGTGGTTGCAACAACAGGGAAACTAGAAAACACGGGATCGCGCAGTACATGAACGTGTTACTGATCATGTCGCGATTTCAAACAATAACACATGTGTTACTGTGTGTCCTAAGGTGGAGCAAATAATAACGGCACTGTTGTATGCCATGCATGCGGTAAGTGACGACTAAGGAGGTTTGGGGGTGATGTTTTTGTTCTATCGCACTAATGAGTCAAAGTGATCCAGTTGCTATGATATAGTCTGATTATCACGCTGAAAGTAGTAGATGTCACTTCAATTGTGGGGGTGCAAAGGGTACCACATTGCTCTCGGCGTGCCCAGAGTTAGCAGATAACCAAGATACCAAACGTACCTCTCCGTGGTACACCCTGGAAACCATAAATACAGCTGCTCGTGTTGATTCTGGTAAATCTGTTGGGGATCGTGTCCATGAATGTGGAGGCAGCAGATGGAAAGAGATTTGACTGCAAAAAGACAGGCAATATCTCCGACACCTATCTCTGCGCCAACACATGCAGCAACACTGTCGACACACAGTGAAGCTAGTCAGTACGGCGTAAGCATTGGAGTAACGGCCAATGCAGATGTTATGAAGTGTGTAGATGTTATGAAGTGTGCAGATGTTGTGAAGTGTGCAGATATTGTTAGAAATATTAAGAATCAGTGCGTCAGTTACCATAAGGAATGCATAATGAGTACACTGAGAAGGAAGCACAGCGCTAGAGAGCAGCGTCATGTGCAAAGAAAACGAATACGTTTAAAGGAGATCGGAACTAAAGTATTGTTAGCTCGAGACAAGCTTCTAGTTACCGGTGATCCCAGCCTGTGACCAACTCTACTGTAGAATTTTTCCTATACCGGAATCATGCTCGCGGAGAGATAAGGTTCAGTACCCGATGGGCACAGGCACAACCATTCAAGGAGACAAGCTCTGTTCAGCTCAAGAACAAAATGCTAGTCCGAAGCTCCTGAATATGTGTGTAGACTCAGACTTGGACAAGGAGTCATCGCAGTTGGTGAAAAACACTTCGGCTAAGAGGACGAACGAGCCCAACTCCTCTGTCGAGTTCTTCCTGATTCGGAACGAAGTTTCAGTACCGATAGACACGGGCACAATATGTCAAATAATACAGGAGACAAGTTCACTAGCAGCGGAACACCTCGTGCAAGATACACATAAAGGCAAACCTTGTCGGCGTAGAGTCAGTACACATTCTCAGCGTGGCGACAGATAGGAGGGCTGTCACAGGCTAGGGTAGGCCACCAGAAATGTCAAGGCATGCCGAAATCGGTTGTGTTGATTATTATAGAGCGAACACAAAACAAACAAATAAACTTCAATTGTACAGTTATTTTTGTTTCCCTCTCTGGGTAGTTAGGTGGTTTATTGTTAAAGCTTATTGTTAGAACTCTCTTTTTCTGAGAGTCGTAACCGTTTGGTTATCAAATAAAGCGCTGGAGATACCATTAATTGCACACAAGGCAAGAGATCTATTGTTCACAATTTCTGGAGATCGAACAAATATGTCCATGGTATATGCAATCAGCTACAAAACTAGACCTGTGATAATTACGGTCATGCTCCCTATCTTTACAGTAACTAAAATATTTTGGTCATGGTATCTCTGGAGATTGCTTATGATGCCTCATTCCGCACGACCGCCACTACATGGTGTTGTCTGTGTTTGCAACAATCGCATAAACATCATAATCAGCCGAAAACGGAGGTGTCGGGCTATTGGCGCAAATAAAACTGCGCTATACAACGCATTTCCTTTCTCTAGACTACATCCTAGTAGGGTCATTGTCCTGCTACAAGAGAGATCCAGCGGGAGTTTGAGAATGAACGCTAAACTAGAAGAAGAAGAAACACCATAAACCTGTAGTCTCCAATACAGTTTGGGATTGTTTGTTAACATTCCTGGCTTCACATCGGTAGAAAATAATCATTTTGATATAACACCCTAGCACGTGGGCATGTCTAAGCATTGATTGTTTATTGCACGAAATGTTTCTCAGTTTTGTAAACGTCAGTTATATCTCTACAAATGATTATTGTCTAAATATGAACCAGTGCATTGTGTTTCTCGGACTACATCCTGTCATCTGGTAGGAGTGTGAGAATTAATGAAAAACGTAGACGATCAAGGATATATAAATATATTTGAATAGGCAATCATGCATTCTTATATATAACTAAGTGTGCTCTATATATGCCACTTGCTGCAGTGTTCTATTTCAATAAGGACCTCAGATCAGGCAGTGGTATAATACAGAAGTATAACACTGAAGATGTGTTACTGACTGTAAATGGTACCACCAAATTCGAATGTGAGTTTGAATCAAATTAGAATCATTGACACAAATAAAACGACAGCATAACGCGTTTCCGTTCTCTAGACAGCATCTTGAAGCACCGCTGCAGACGGATAGAACATTCATTATGGAGACCAACGAAAAGCAACGTAAGACGCGTTGTTCTGGAACCCGCAATGAAATATGAAATCATGAAAACGAAGAAATATCTGGAGGAACGAATTATGCCGTAACAAAGGTTTGGTACAACATGAAAGATATATATACAGGATGAGGTGAAGGATACTTGTTGATGACATATGCTTCAGATGCAGCTAGAATGTGTATTTATAGAAAGAACTACATCCTGCTGGAAATCTAATGGAACCATTGCTATGATACAAGAGAGATGAAGATCAAATTTGAGAATGAGCAGTGAATTGTACTTATTGAAGAAATTCTGCTATATGGACTGTGTGGTCAACAACAAAAAAATGGGCAAAACTGATACCATCAAAAATATGCAGGCTTTCGTGTGATTGAATGCCTCTGCACAGAAATAGTGAGATATGCCTTCTACATACACATTATTATATAATAAATTATACACTAATACGGGGTCTTTGTTACCTCTAATATTTTATGGTAGTGTGTCCTGATATAACCGAATTGGACTCTGTCCGCTGGTTGAAAGGGGCACGCCTTTCAAAAAGAGAGGCACACTCATTAACTACCTTCTACATACACAAATATCCCACACTGTAGTTTTCTGTGTATGAAGGAACGGTGTGAAGGTACTTGTCATTGACAAATTGTCTAAGTAACGCCCATATGTCGTGGGCACCCGAAAGGGGTACAAAGAATAGCAAGATTGTTAACCCAATGCATGTCGTAAGAGGCGACAGGGTGAAATTGGCTGTCCCAACCGATAGAGGGTTAGTTACCCATAGGTTATGTTGAAGGTGAGTGTGTCAGGTTGAAAGGTACAGATATCAATGAGAAGCTGTAAACCATGAAACGTGTCATTTCTTGACTACATCTTCAGACTACATATGTTAATTAGCAGAAGTTTGAGAACGACCACAGAAGAGGAAGAAGCAGAAGCACATATGAATAAGCTTCGCATTTCGTTATTCCTGTATATCACAATAAGTCAATATAACATAAGCAACAATAAGTCAATATAACTGCAACAATAAGTCAATTTAACATTAGCAACAATAAGTCAATATAACATTAGCAAAAATAAGTTAATATCACATTAGCAACAATAAGTCAATTTAACATTAGCAACAATAAGTCAATATAACATTAGCAACAATACGTTAATATAACATTAGCAACAATAAGAACAACGAGGAAAGGAATAAAAGAAAGAAATACCAATATATATATATATATATATATATATATATATATATATATATATATATATATATATATATATATTGGAAACAACAGACTTAACCAGGTGACCGAATTCACATACCTAGGAAGTAATACACAAACAGATGGCAAGAGCAGCAAAGAAATACACAATAAATGTAGTAAAGCATACCATCCTTAGGGCAAATTACACAAACTTCAGAAATAAAATTATAGATTTAAAAACCAAACTAACACTATTCAAAACAATTATTACGCAGAATCCTAGGAATATCGCTAAGAGACAATGTGAGGAATGAGGACATTCGACAAAAAAACAGTCACCACTTCAATCATGGAATATATTAAGAGACAACAGATTAAATGGTTTGCACACATCAACAGATTACCATCAGACAGCATACCACAGCAAGCTATGCTACACATATACAGCGAAGGCAGACCTAGAGGCAGACCACGAAAACGATGGACCACTGAAATAAAAGAGGCGACAAATTCCACAATATACTCAGCACGCACGCGGGCCGTCTCTAGAAAACTCTTCTACCCCTGACGCTGAAAGGCAACAAAAGGTTTAGGGAATAGATAGATAGAATAAAAACTTGAATATGAAAAATGAGTAGGCTTGGAAATACAATATTATCTTATTATAGGTTGAGTTCGTATAAAAAAAGGAAGAACATAAGACATGTCGAATCGCCTTGTGTTGCCGGGGCCCAAGAGAGGAGCAAAGAATAGCAACATTGTTTACCTTCCATGTATGTGGTAAGAGGCGACTAAGGATGTTATTGGATGGAGTTGGCTGTTTCATCCAATATAGGGTCAGTGACTCACATCCATGCTGAAGTTGTATGTGTCCGGTCGAAAGGTGCTTATATCGCAACAATGTTGCGAGCTGTGACACAACACTTTCCGTTCTTCGGACTACATCGTGCTAATCTGCATAAGTTTGAGAACGAACGCAGAAGAAGAAGAAGAAGAAGAAGAAGACGTATCGAATTGGAGGGAAAAATACTAGAGCGGGAGGAAACGGAACAAATACGATCAGATATATGGGGGGGGGGAGGGTGGAGTTGGATCCTTAAATGGGATGTCCCAGTTCTAGGCTGCTGGGTGGGACCAGTTCTATGCCACTCAGCAGGGTGGGACCGGGTCATTCATGTTGGTAGAAGAACACGCGAGCGCATTTCGAACCTGCAGTTCAGCTCGAACGAGGTTACAATGAAAAGGGGTGGATGAAACCGGAAGACAATGACAGAAGGGGGTAGAGTAAAGCGCTGATTGATGCTGCATTGTTTACGTGTGAATGAGTTTGAGGCGCGTGTGGACGTTCAAAACAACAGAGTGATACAGTAGAGGGACGATGACTAAGAGAACAAGGGAACTAGAACATAAAGAGATTGAATATTAGAATTTAGCCAAAGCTTGAACACTGGCGCCTGCGTTAATGTCACTCGTCACGTGATACTCTAGTTCCAGCAACGCGACATCTGTGCTCTTCAAGTTTTCTGCTCTCTCAGCTCTGATACCAGACAGGAGGCTGAGAGTAACTACTCCAGATGTACAGATTAGCAGATAGCCCACATTTTCCGTCCACTATGTTCACTGTCATTCTATACATAACATTTTCACACTTGGACTAAAATGGGAGGTAAGTCGTTACATCTTATTTGAATCTAATCAAATTCCAGATAGCTAACACGATGTATTATTAGTTTTTACACAGTTCAACAATATGTTTGATACGATTTTTAGATTTAAAGATTTCGTGCGTGTATTTAGCTAGCCCAAGTAGGGAGTAACAATATCAACACTGCCACGCATGTCGTAAGGGGTGACTAGGTAGATATTGGGGTGTAGCTAGCTGTCTCATCCAGGGCCGGATTTAGACTTGAAAAGATACCCCCTAATCTTTCCGCACGTGAGACATTGGGAAAAATAATGTTGCAATATATTTAAGTATATTCGACAATTGCTCAGGAAAGTGTGGACCCTAAGCTATAGCTTGTGTAGCTTATGCGTAAATCCTGCACTGGTCTCATCCAATAGATGGCTAAGTAAACACAGAAGCCATGCTGAAGTCTGAATTGTCAGGACCAAAGGCACAGACATCGCAGATAAGTTGTAAACAATTCAGTTCTCGGACTGCATGCTGCTAATCTGCAGGAGTTACGGAACGAACGCAGAAGAAAACTTAAATATCTTTATTTCGCTGAAAAATAAGCAGCAATAAAGCAAAATGTAATGAAACATTTGAACCTGAGCTTAACAGATATTAATATACACGGGTGAACAAAACAAATATACCGATGATACTCGTGCCACAGTGGTACCTTCTACTCTACATTTCAGTAATACAGGCGAGCTTTAGACACTTGCTTTATTTTTTTCTGGAGCCGCCTGGACGCCACAACTGAATGTAGTACTATCATACATAGTTGTTTTTATGTGAGTATCTAAACATGTGTTGCTATTATTCTTTTTCTTGCATTACAATTCTAGATCAAGTATCTTCTGTCGAAAGATTTATTTGTATTTTGTACTTTGTAAACCTACCGTATTTCCTGCTTTAATTTTTCGCCCATTACCAAAGCGTAACACTAAATCTGTTTACATTGTTTCACTACATTTACTCTAATAGCATACCAGTGTTTCACTACATTTACTCTAATAGCATACCAGTGTTTCACTACAAGTATCCCCTTGTCATAAAACTTCTACCCCGTTTCACTACATTCTCCTCATTATCATAATTTCTGCACCGTTTTGGTAAATTGACTTCATTATCATAATTTCTGCACCGTTTTGGTAAATTGACTTCATTATCATAATTTCTGCACCGTTTCACATTTAACTACGTTATAACAATTTCTACATCTTTTCAGTACATTTATTTCATTATCCTAATTTCTACACTGTTTCACTATTTTTCCATTATCCTAATTTCTACACTGTTTCACTATTTTTCCATTATCCTAATTTCTACACTGTTTCACTATTTTTCCATTATCCTAATTTCTACACTGTTTCACTATTTTTCCATTATCCTAATTTCTACACTGTTTCACTATTTTTCCATTATCCTAATTTCTACACTGTTTCACTACTTTTCCATTATCCTAATTTCTACACTGTTTCACTACATGTATCCCATTATCATCCGCATGGGAAAGGTCTGAAAGACTCACTAGTGGGCACATCAGATCAACCACCATGCACCTAGTGGTGCCCATCAGATCACCCACCACGCACTTAATTGACCCATCAGATCACCTATCACGCACCTAATGGACCCATCAGATCACCTATCACGCACCTAGTGGACCCATCAGATCACTCACCACGCATCAATTCATCTTTACCTCCACAATTATTCCTCTGTACAATAATATTTTTGTAATTGGAGACTTCTCAAAACATGTACGGTACATGTGCATATGCAGTGTTAGAGCAATGGCCTCTAGTGACTTTCAGCAATATAAGACCTACTGGCTCATACCTTCATAATGACTCACTTGACTAATCCCGTGATTGTCATTGGTCACTATGGTTTTACTTTGCGTGACAGCCAATGAAAATCAAGGGAATAATCAAATGAGGCTGGATTTTCTATTAGCCAGTGGGTCCTATATTGGAGACGGTGCTGGTCTTCTAGATATGTATACGGTCTTGCTACAACCTTATTAAAACAGTCGATTGTCAGAAGGCGTTGCCAGGATGTTCAGTCCTTGAACAACTTCCCACGAGTGTAGATACAATATATACTTCCCACGAGTGTAGATACAATATATACTTCCCACGAGTGTAGATACAATATATACTTCCCACGAGTGTAGATACAATATATACTTCCCACGAGTGTAGATACAATATATACTTCCCACGAGTGTAGATACAATATATACTTCCCACGAGTGTAGATACAATATATACTTCCCACGAGTGTAGATACAATATATACTTCCCACGAGTGTAGATACAATATATACTTCCCACGAGTGTAGATACAATATATACTTCCCACGAGTGTAGATACAATATATACTTCCCACGAGTGTAGATACAATATATACTTCCCACGAGTGTAGATACAATATATACTTCCACGAGTGTAGATACAATATATACTTCCCACGAGTGTAGATACAATATATATTAGCTTTTTTTATATCATGCTCTTCGACAGAATAGCCCTGCTTGTTGATCTCACACGCAGCGTCAATTTTCTTGGCTTATCGGACCAGTTCTGTGCTTTTAATTGGTTGGTGACACAAAGTACACACAAAGCCACTATCGGTCGCATAATCCAAGATGAGAGACCAGCAAGAGATCAGCACGCATGACTATTATGAGGAAGAGCTTGGTATTTACTGTAAGAGAAATCCCGGCTATTTTTTATATAAACCAACACTTCTTGTGACGACGTAGCACGATCAAGATCATGATGACTAGATCACGATATCTAGATGACCGTTCTTCAGTGTATCAAGTAAAGAACTTCCATAAATATACCAGAGCTCTATTACTCGTATATTTTTGGAACGAAACAGACACCCACTATTATCAAAGTACCGTTCTCTCTTCATTGTTTCCAAACTCATCCATTATCACAGTACCGTTCTTATTACAGTTTCACTACTCATCCGTTACCAAAGCACGTCCCGTCATGCGTACATAATTTAATCTCTACAACCAGCGTCAAATACCACTGTTCATGCATAAATAATTACACCATTATAAATATGCTATACGAGTCTTTATACATGGTTTACTAACAATTATCTAAATGATGTCGATCTGTAACTGCCCGTGAGTTGCCGGACCTCATATGGGGAGCATAGAATTGCAACATTGTTTTACATTTAATATGTGTCGTCAGAGGGGACTAATGAGGTTGTGGGGTGAGTTTGCTGTCCGATCCCATAGAGGGTCTCGGTGACTCAGAGGCGATGCTGAAATAGGATGTGTCATGTCGAATGTCATAGATATCGCAGCAAAGCTGTAAACAATGATATA
The DNA here is from genome assembly GCA_034231615.1 of Meghimatium bilineatum. Classification (NCBI taxonomy): domain Eukaryota; kingdom Metazoa; phylum Mollusca; class Gastropoda; order Stylommatophora; family Philomycidae; genus Meghimatium; species Meghimatium bilineatum. The sequence goes on from CM067304.1 coordinate 35,640,959, forward strand.
AATTATTCTGTTCCTAGGACAGCATGAATATGAAAACGACAGCAGCCGTTCAGATTTAGGCATATATAAACTAGTGGCGTAGCGTCAATAGGCGCCAAAATACTCGGCGTTCCCTGTCATGATTAAACAACTTAAATAGCTCACACAAAATTATAATTTCTTGCTAGTAAATATATGAATATATATTTTTTAAATATTTCGCCGATATACAAGAAAATGGTAATAAGAAATGAAGTTGCAAGGCATACATCGAAAATAAAGATGAACGAAAGGCTAATCTTTACAGAAAGCTATAATCGCATGTTTATTCTTGTTTTGAAAGGCATCGGTCCAGGACTCCAACACAGTGTAGCGTATGTTTCCAATGAGAGCTGCGACCTTCATTGGATGCAGAAGACCTGTCCATTTTATCTTTTAATAGCGCTATAACTATGCATTGTTATTTCATACGCTGTCTTCAGACCAACATACGCTTAGAAATAATTTATGATGACGTGTATTTCTCAAAACTTTAAAAAGAAATCACTTATCTGTTACAATATTTTATATGTGCGTACGCCATAAGCTATTTTATATTTTTTTATTAAAACTAGTATTGCTAAAAATTGGCAGCAAATCCTATTCATGATCTAGCCATCAAACCCAGCATATTTTGGCTGTAGTGATTTTCTGAACGGTCCAGATGCATAATGTTTATGGCGGGTTTCGAACCCGGTACCTTGGTCGTCACAGATAAGTTATGTGCCACGTCGCCATAGAGCCGTACTTGTTATAAGTAAATGATAGTAAATTTAAAGATTACAGCAAAGAAACCCCCCCCCCCATAATATATTGAATAGTTTAATAAAACAGCAACCATTCTTTAATAGCAACCTACTAGAAAATTAACTTCATAACTTATATGCAAATGAGACAAAGCATTTACCTCCTAAAGAACTCCTGACATATATTGTTGTAAATGGCCTGAACTCAATCTATCAGGAAGTAACAAAACTACTCCGTTTAGTGTTGACTATACCTACCGCTACAGTCAGCAATGAAAGAAGTATTAGCACCCTGAAGAGAAAACATATCTCAGAAATTTCACGAACAAGAATCGTCTGTCAAGAAGTCATTACATCATTGTCAACAACTGTCAACAAGTCATTACATCATTGTCAACAACTGCCAAGAAGTCATTACATCATTGTCAACAACTGCCAAGAAGCCATTACATCATTGTCAACAACTGTCAAGAACTCAGGGACAATTCCCCCATACTTACATATGTCCAAATTACACCCCCCCCCCCCCAATCACCCTCAAAAAGTGTAGCAGAAAAAGTACAAAACAACACCATGTTATGTATTAATTTTCTTTTTTTTTTACGAAGATATTTCAATATCATACAATTTCATTCTTATGTTTTAAAAAAAAGGATTGTTGACATAAACTTTCATCAACTCTCCTTCTTGTCAATAAATGACATACTTTTTCAGACCCTCCTAATTGTTGACGTAATTTATGGACAGCCCTCATGGATGACTAAGTGGTGCAGGAGAACAGACATTGCACCTGTATCCTTCTGTGGAAGACTTCTCGCCGACGGGAGATGCCAATTTTACCGTCAATGCAGGTGGGTCAAAAAATCTGACACCGGAATGATGTAATAGTTGGCCCAACTGTATATGCTACGCTCCTGGTGTATATGTATGCTTGCTGCCACTTCTGTAGGAAGATCAAGCGACTCAAAAAAAAATATGTGCACAAAATCGGATGTGTCAGCTTAAGGGTACACATATTGCAACCAAGCTGTAAACTATGACACATTCCGTTCTCTGGACAACCAATCACGTGAAAGAGCGTAAAGGAATTACTTTACCGTACTTGGGTTACACCCAAATGTACTCCGTCCCTCATAGTATGGGCACATTGGTTGACGAGTGTACAACTCAAAGCACGTAACTCCGTAGCTTCAAGCAATAACCCCATGAAATAAAATCCACTTTCGTAAGCAAAACATTGCAAACTAAATTCGCACCCACGATCTCTTGAGCATAAAGTTAGCGTATTTATCACTACGCCAGGAAGATCCCACAGGTTTAGAACGAACACAAAATATTCCTTGAACAAACATGGACAATGCAATCAAAGCAACACATTTGAACTTGGAACGACAACTGAAGCTCCCACTCCTACTATTAACGACAAGTGTGAATACTATCAATCATCATTCACCTGGAGAAAGACAATAGTCAGAAAATATGCTAATGAGATCAGAGTTTTTCCATATTTCATTTTCAAATTGTTTCAACATTCTATAAAATGTTGAAAATGTCTTCCATTTAACCTCTGTCTGGAATTTTCTCTCATGAAACTCATTTCCTCCCTCACATGAAACTCATTTCTCCCTCACATGAAACTCATTCCTCCCTCTCATGAAACTCATTTCCTCACTCTCATGAAACTCATTCCTCCCTCACATGAAACTCATTCGTCCCTCTCATGAAGCTCATTCCTCTCTCTCATGGAATTCATTCCTTCCCCTCTTCTTCTTAATGAATATTTCATGTCACCGTCATCTGTCTTGGTAATGTGAATGAATACTTCCTGTTACCGTCATCTGTCTTGGTAATGTGAATGAATACTTCCTGTTACCGTCATCTGTCTTGGTAATGTGAATGAATATTTCCTGTCACCATCATCTATCTTGGTAATGTGAATGAATACTTCCTGTTACCGTCATCTGTCTTGGCAATGTGAATGAATACTTCCTGTTACCGTCATCTGTCTTGGTAATGTGAATGAATATTTGCCCATACACAGTACATCATCATTTGTATTACACGTTTTAAGGCTTTCATATGAAACACTCGATGGAGAGATTGTGTGTGAGTGCGTGTGTGATTGCGTGTGTGCCTGAGTGTTTGTGTGTAAAAGAACATGTATCTGTGCATCCCGGTCCGGGTCCTCGGTATGTCTTTAGTGAAAGGGGGGAAGTTTACCTAAAAATGATTTGAAAATGGTATAACCCCCTCTCCCCCCCCCCAGTTATTATGCATGCGTCCTTCATTTTTATGATATGTTCGGTGACTTTTTTTTAACCAAAATTAGTTAGGGGGAAAGTTACCTGACGTTTGGTTAAATCCTAGTTATAGAAGTAGTAATATTTTTTTTAATTTAAAAAAATATATTTTTTAACTGATTTCCTAAGGGGTTAAAACCCCCCAATCCATTTCCCTTAATCTACGAGCTTTATTCCGACAAACCCTCTAGTGATATCTGAACTTGAAATACATATGTAGACATTCACTTTCTTTCCCTTTTTCATTTATTATTTCTTCCGTGTGAACTTTTTTTTAGAGGGTGGGCCGTGCAATATTATCGATATATTTAATGAGATATTTTTGGTATGGATTCGTTCTATTATCACCAACTGCAATCAAGTACAGAATAATGGACATTTCTGTCAGTAAATAAGAAAATAGCTTGGACAGTGCCTGGAGACGGCGGTTATTGTCGTTCCACCTGACAATAACTCAAGCGTGAAAATTACCCTCGTTGAGAAATTGGTCAATAGTGTATGGTGCACTCACATTTATTTCAGCACTGTCTGACAAATTGTTCACATTCACAATTTAAAAATTAATATTCTATTTGATTTGTTTAGTGAAATGTATGTTTGTGAAGGAAGGTAGACACAGGTTAGTAGAGGTTTTAAACAAGTACAGTAGAGATATTTGTCGATGTTCCAACTACAGAGATAATGTGTCGTAATTTGATGTGTTCCTTCTTCACAAGCGAAGATGACTGTGACTAAACAAAACCAAGAAAGGTTTATTTGTGAGGCATCAGATGGATGATGTTTGTTTTGCGTTCGCTCCATTGTAACCATCACGGATATCCGTGCGATTTCCGCCGGGAGCGTGATTACGTTGTGCCACCGTTATGCAGATGGATGATGAGTCCAATACAGGCGCTGAAAAACTTGTTGGAATGTAAGCGGGAATGTATTAGGTCGTGAGATGAGGGGAAAACAGTCTGCATGTTGGAATGTAAGCGGGAATGTATTAGGTCGTGAGATGAGGGGAAAACAGTCTGCATGTTGAAATGTAAGCGGGAATGTATTTGGTCGTGAGATGAGGGGAAAACAGTCTGCATGTTGGAATGTAAGCGGGAATGTATTAGGTCGTGAGATGAGGGGAAAACAGTCTGCATGTTGGAATGTAAGCGGGAATGTATTAGGTCGTGAGATGAAGGGAAAACAGTCTGCATGTTGGAATGTAAGCGGGAATGTATTAGGTCGTGAGATGAGGGGAAAACAGTCTGCATGTTGGAATGTAAGCGGGAATGTATTAGGTTGTGAGATGAGGGGAAAACAGTCTGCATGTTGGAATGTAAGCGGGAATGTATTAGGTTGTGAGATGAGGGGAAAACAGTCTGCATGTTGGAATGTAAGCGGGAATGTATTAGGTTGTGAGATGAGGGGAAAACAGTCTGCATGTTGGAATGTAAGCGGGAATGTATTAGGTTGTGAGATGAGGGGAAAACAGTCTGCTCTCTCTGACTAGCCTGCAGTGTTATATTCTTATTATTTTTCTCCATTCGTTATCACACTCCTGTAGATTAGCAGGATGTAGAACGGAATGAGTTGTGTCATGGTTTACAGCTTGACTGCGATATTTACGCCTGACACATTCGACTTCAGCGGAGTTTCTGGATCACTTGACCCTGTATGGATGGGGCAGCTAATTCCACACCCAAAAATCCTCTTTAGTCGCCTCTTTCAAATTTTTGGCAGGTAACAGTGTCGCTATTCTTCGCTTTCTTTTCGGGTGGTACTCTATTCAAATCTGCTAACACTCTCATTGATCTATCAATGTTAAGCTGGACGGTCTAAAAGCTGTGGATTCCCAAGAGCTTCGCTCAATCCTGCTGTGCTGAGAGATGGCTCGCTGTGCTGAGAGATGGCTCGCTGTGCTTAGAGATGTCTTCAAATAGTCTTTGAAAGATATTTCCCTCTTCCCCTCCCCTCCCCAACCCCTCGAACACTAACCTAAACATAGTTCACCATATAATAGTCTATGTTGCGTTATGTACTCTGAATACGTGTTAGTGTATCTGTCAATGTATCCAACTCAACAAATGGCTCAAACGGCGGATAGGATTGTCTTTCATTGTACTCGGATTTCTCCATATGTACTCCATTCCACTCTCAACGAAGCAGCACAAAGCCTGTCTCGAGTATCATTCATAGCACGTAACTCCGTAATTTCAATAAGATAATCCCCGGAGATCTCCAAAAAACCAACTTTGTAAACAAGACATCGCGAGCCCCGCAGATTTCACCAGAACTTCTTATTAAGTCAACGTTTATAAACATATATATGACTATTTATCAACTCCTCAGTAACCCTATATGTGATAATATAATGTGATAACCCTTCAAGCGATAATCCCCATGAATCTTCCCAAAACTCCATCTATAATGAAGGCATGACCTGTAATCCTGCAAACCTGCGAGAGTTCGAGAACATACGTAAATAAGAAGACTGTGACAAATAAAGAAAAAGTAGAGCAACAATATAGAACGAAACTATTTGGAATGAGCATCCTATAAACAAATACAAATACAAGTATGGCACAGAAATGGTGTTTGGGTCTACTCTAGTAATATAGCATATACCTTTGAGATGTTGAGTTTCATTTAGGAAAAAAACGCAGAACATCATAATGTTGTTTCCTCTTTTGTTTTAGCTCTCTGATATGATAACCAACAGGCAAGTTCTGTGATTTCCACCACGGATCGTGAAGTTGTGCCGTTGGTTTCACAGAGGAGCTGCGTTATTTTGCGACTTCCAGCCCAACACATTTTTTTATCGGCATGAAAATATTGTTTCGATTTTATTCAAGTACAATAACCATCCATTGGAAATTTCTAGGCACAATATTCCCTTAGGTTGTCATTACTTTCGGGAAGGAACAGCCGTTAATCTAGCACCGTAACGAGAACACATTCGTTCTCTTTATCTTGTATAATGAGGAACGTGAGAGAAGACATACACAACGCTGACTACCACGCTTTAAACATAGGTGGATTCCTAATCCCGGAACTACGCTACGCAGACGACACAGTGCTTCTTTCAAATGATATAAAGGGATTGGAACAAATAATCAAGAACACAAATAAATATAGCGAAGCACAAAACTTGTATTTGAACACGTAAAAAACAAAAATTATGTTTACAGATATAACCAAACCAAACTCAAACCAAACACAGCAACCAAAAATCAGAATAGACATTACCTAGATAGAATGTGTGGATAAATTTGAATACTTAGGAGCAAACATCAACGGCGCAGGAGACTGCATGGCAGAAATAAGGAAGAGATTGGCAATGGCGTATTGCAAAATAACACGGCTGAAAAACATATGGAAAAACAACAAAATAGAAACGAAAGTGCTAATGTTACGAACTTTTATTTTTCCGGATGCAATATACGGCTGTGAAACATGGACCCTAAGTAAAACAACGGCAAAGAAGATCAACGCCTTCGAACTGAAATGCTACAGGAAGATACTTAGAATATCATGGAAGGATAAAATCAGAAACTCAGATATTAAAAACACATTGAATATTCCAGAGTGTTGGTTACTAAACACAATAACAAAAAGAAAACTACGCCTGTTTGGTCATACAAAGAGACACAACTGTTTAGAAAGACAAATAATGGTGGGAAGAGTACCTGGGAAGAGGAGAAAGGGCAGACCAAGAAGACGATGGACTTACGTCATTAAAGATAACATGAATACATCGCTAGAAAATGCAAGCCATATCGCCCAAGACAGAGAGAGGTTCAGAGAGTTCATTGGGAAGACAACGTTCTGGAAGGAATACGTCACATGACACACAATAACCATCAAACAACAATTTCAATTGGGGACCGCCCTCTGTACAACTTGCGATTAGCAAATGACATTGATTTTATGGCTGGCAGTGATAAAGAACTTCAAGAATTACTTTTAAATTAAAAAATTCACAATTCGTATAGTATGGAAATAAGCATCTAAAAAAGCAACAACAAAATGGCAAACAGAGATGACAATACCACTCCCGTTAACATCTGGGTGAATGGACAGAAACTAGAAGAAGATGATACCTTTAAATACTTAGTATATTTTATGATCAGTGATAGAAACACTGACGTAAGAAATAATATTATACTTGAAAAAGCTTTGATTGCAATGTCCAGATTAAATAACACATGGAAGATCAGAATATGTATATAGAAGAATAGGGAGAACATCATGGACAGAAAAGAAAACAAATAAAGAGATACTAAAAAACACTTAATATGAGGAAGGAACTACTAAGAGAAATAAAGATAAAGATCAGGCAAATAAAATATTTTGGACACATTAAAAGACATGACACCTTATTGAAGACATTACTTGAGAGTAAAGTCAAAGGAAGCGAGCAAGAGGTAGACAGAGATACAAGTGGGAGAGTAACATCACACGATGGACAGGTTAAAGTCTAGCAGAGTGTACCACCAAGACAAGAGACAGGGGATGTTGGAGATACGTTGCAACCAACCTTCGTTGCGCAGACGGCACTAAATGATGATGATGGGGAACAGCAGAATAAGTATAGCAGTGAAGATAAACATAAATAAATCTCGAATATGTTTTCTTTTGTACGGATATGAGGATTGGACAATTCAGCGAAAATGATGAACTTTCGAAAGCAAATGTAATAGACGAATATTGCGTATCAGAACATAAAACCAACATTTACGTGAGGCCCAAAATAAATACTCCTACATGCCGGCAAGACCATGGCAGCTGTTAAACATCGCAAATGTGTGGTTTGGCCATATCATAAGGAACGATTCTCTTTCGAAAGGGAATAGTGACGGTGGAAGAAGAAGAGGATGTAAAGAGATAATATGGTTGATAGCATTAAATAATAGACAGGATTCAGATTTCCCACACAAGGAACTCTGAACATGCAGGCATGGCGGAATTTGTGTGCTGATGTTTCCAGAGTGGCACCATTAAAACACTGAAGCGTTATGGATTTAATGATGTTGATGAAAACAATCTTTAAAAAGTGTTTAATCTATATGTTTTTTGTGTATAGATACCTGGTATAACTATGCCTTAGATTCTAACAGTGATGGGTCAGTTTTCTATTCTCGATAACTCTGTTTTGCTTATCTCGTTAAACTGAATCATGCACAGAAAAATAGCATAGGTTTGCTTTAAAAGTGAAACAATTTCTTTAATCAATTGTGTGTGCCAGTAGTTTAATTTATTATGGCCTGCGGACTTCATCATTCTTCTTGGCTGACCATATATCTTTCATTATCAATGGACGATAATGTGTTCAAAACAGAGTTTATAAGACGTAGAGGGTTTACTTTACTGTACTCGGTTTCTAATATGTACTCCGTCACTCTTATCGAATCGGCACGCCACCTACTGGAAGTACCACTCATAGCACGTAACTCCGTAGCTTCAAGCGATAGTCCACAGGGGTCTCCGAAAAATTCCACCTTGTACATAAAACAACACAAGCCGGATTCGTACCCATCAGCTCTTGAACACAAAGAGAGCAACTTAACCACCACGCTAGGCAGATCCCAGAGATACACATAGTGACTAATACAATGGTCATATACGTTGGGTCAACTAATATAAATGACGCCGTATACATGCCATAATTTCTTAAGTGAAATGTTTGTTTGAGAACCCCAGGAATTGCTAGCGATTAGCTCTTACTTCCTATGTGCAGTGCGGTAGTTTTTCTGAGCTTTCTTTCATACCCAGAAGACTTCAGTTTTTGGCTTAGTGTAATGCCGATTGAAGGATTCTTCTACTGAAATGGGGTCTTAATTGAAGTGTACTTTAACACACTTATAAAACTACCTAGGAAACCTATGTTAACCAGTATTCAAACCAGCACGGCTCGTCTATATTAACAATGCGTGTGCTCGGATTAGAAGATTTGCGTGCATTATTACATCTCTCATAAGCCACCTCACGATCACAGGATGTGTTTTTTTCTTCTAATATTTCTTCCTATCTCTGTAATTTTAGCAGCTGGGATTTAAGTCTGGGACTTAATGAAGCCGGGTCATCTTCTAATTGAAATAATGCTCCTCAGCAGTCCAGTACGGAAATGAAGATCAGCGGTGCTGAAGAGTATGCTCTAAGACAGATGTACAAAGGCGTAGTGGAGTTGGGGGCTGATGGTTGCTATGTAAAAGTGGTGGGTTTTTTTCTTATATAGTTCCATCACTTTTTTAAACACTTTTACGCAGAAGAATCTACAAATAATTTGTGTAGTTCTACGCTGCTGATTAAAAGATGTCACTTGTGAAGAACTGCTCAGCAAGTGTACCCACACATCAGGGCCGTAGTACTACTTTGGCAATGTGGGGGTGGGATTCCTTTAAGACAATAATTTACATTATTTAAGATCTTTCTTGCAAAGAGAAAAACAATAGAAAGTGGGGGGGGGGGGTGGTTTAGATCAGTCTGGCGAATCAGAATCCGGTTACAGCGGCAATAGCGCCAATGAGCTGTGTAATGCTTCTATTCGTGACCGTATCAATTTTCGTCGTTTTCGTGCGTTTTTTAGTGACTTTTTTTAGAAAATGAGTATCTCTCTTATTCTGAACATTTCTTAAAGAATTCATGTGGCTGGGAATGCTAGATGTGACATCACTGCAGATTAGTAAACAGATCTGAAGGAAGAATTATGAACTAGTTGGCTCAGATATATATGCTGCACTCCTGGAAAGACATGTTAATCCTGGGATATTGCTCCACTGGAATTCCTGCCTAAGGGACTAAACATGCATTCATACCCCCCCCCCCCCCCCATTAACACAACCATGCGTTTGAGACAGCAAACTGTAAGAGTTTTAGGGAGGCTATGCTTTTGTCAAAAAAGCTGTGGGATGTAGGTTCTAACAGCTCACAGCTACAGATATTATTTCTTCATGGTCATCATCTTACAGGACCGTAGATAGGATTTGTTACAGGGTAAGGGGTTCCTAAAGAAAAAGGGAACCATAGGGGATAGATACTATCTTTGTTACAGGGTAGGGGGTTCTTAAATATACTTAATTGAATCATGGGGAGAGTAACTATCTTTGTTACAGAGGAAGGGCTTCCTAAATAAACTTAAGGGAACCATAGGGGAGAGTAACTATCTTTGTTACAGAGGAGGGGCTTCTTAAAGAAACTTTAGGGAACCATAGGGGAGAGTTACTATCTTTGTTTACTTGTCTCTTAGTAGTTTTTGAGGTTCTTTCTCAAACCTCCACGGGATCTCTCTAGTAGCAGAGAAAATTGCTCTACTAGATTTTCAGCAGGAAGCAGTCCAGAGAACAGAAATACGTTGAGTCGCCATTTTATATGCCCCAATGGTTCGATACATCTAATTTCAGCAGTCTTCTAGTAATAAATATGATTATGTTTTCATTAAGCGGGAAGTGGGGAACAAACCATTCCTCCTCCTCCCCTTCCCCCGAGTATGTTTTCTTATCTTTACCTTTCTAACTCTCGCACAGACATCCCTGCTTCCAAATCCATTGATACGCCGCTGGGCGGAAGATCTGTGCAAACAATATGAAACTAGAGTTGCTGTCTCCTAAACCCTGATAGTTTCAGAGCGAGGACAATTGAAAATCGTCTTCATCTCCTGTTTCCTGTTTGAGCAATCTGATTCCCTATTATATGATGTGAGTTCGCGCGTGTGTATGAGTACAAGTGTATTCATTCTGGGAGAATGTGGCCAACCTTCTGTCACTTCAATTCTTAACTCCATTCCTTTGTTGATTTTTTTTTTCAATCCTTTATCATTAGCATTCAGTCACTACAGTTGAGTTTCCATGTCGCTGGTAAGTTTTGATTTCCTGATAGAGGAACATTGAATTTTAACTTGTCATGCATGTCGCACGAGGCGACTAACAAGAGGCTAGTTATGCATACTATTGTCATGTGACGTATTCCTTCCAGAACGTTGTCTTACCAATGAACTCTCTGAACCTCTCTCTGTCTTGGGCGATGTGGCTTGCATTTTCTAGCGATGTATTCATGTTATCTTTAATGTCGTCAGTCCATCGTCTTCTTGGTCTGCCCCTTCTCCTCTTCCCAGGTACTCTTCCCTCCATTATTTCTTTCTAAACAGTTATGTCTCTTTATATGACCAAACAGGCGTAGTTTTCTTTTTTGTTATTGTGTTTAGTAACCAACACTCTGGAATATTTAGTGTGTTTATATTATCTGAGTTTCTGATTTTATCCTTCCATGATATTCTAAGTATCTTCCAACTTCCTATGCATACTATAGAATATAAAATAGATCCGTCTCTTATTCTTCTGCGTTCATTCTCAAGCAACTGTTGGCTAGCAGAATGCAGTCCAGAGAAAGTAATGTGTTGTACCATGGTTTACAAATCATCTACAATGTTTGCCGCCTGTCTGACACATTCAGAGGTCTTCCTCTCAGAGGGAGTAGGCGAAATGAGTCTTCTTCTTCTTCCCGTTAGCAGTTTAACATATTTAAGCAACAGTAGATTGAGTTCTCATTCGCGAACAGTGGATTGAGGCCTTGAGAAAGGCAAGCCTGAAAGTGGTTACATTTATTTTCGTACCGGGACATGTGGGCGTTCGAGTCAATCAAAGAGCGGATCAAGTGCATCAGGCGCGATTGTGGAACAGGGCAATGGATCGCTCTGACGTTTTGAATTCCTTAAGAGATATAACACGCGAGAGTGAGACTAATGTAGATGATGATTCCTTTTCAATGGCTAGGATTAGGGATCAGGGATTGAAATGCGGTGTTGCTAGAAGTGAACATTTTGGAGGGCGCAGAAGCATGATGGTCAACCAGCATAGGACCGGTACTGTCAGAAGAAGTGTAATGACGGATACACTCAAGAAGAGATCAGAGCAGCTATAGACGTGTCCAGTATACAGTGATGATGATCCGACGACTAACTAACTAACTAAGCAACAAGTGCGATTTTCTTGATAACTATTTATGTATATGAAGGCTCCACAATGTTCCCCATATTTGTGCTAAATTTATGTTGGTATGGTCCTTGTATTGCTGTCCATGTTGTTTTGGGAAATAATTTGTTATTTCTGTTTTCATATCCCGTCCCCTTTTCAACAATACCCGCTTCCGTGACTACAAGTTTACACGTACGTCATTGAACTTCGTATTGTTTACACGTCAATGTCTCTTGTGCCTCTCGGTGGTAGCATTGTTTTTACTGTTTTTAACTGGTTGTTTTAAACAAAGACATAACGGTTCGAAACATTGAAAATGTTTTTTGTATTGTCATTTGTCTATTTTCGTATTTACACCGCATATCCCTTTAGTGATAGTGAAACTTCAAAGACCTGTGTTCTGGTAAGTATTAATCAATGTTCCCATAAAATTTAACATATTTACAAAACGAAACGTCTGATTTTCTTGAAAAAATATTGCTGTATTTGAAAAATCTTATTAAGACTCCCATACAGCTTTCAGTGGATGTATGTCTTTGTGTGCTAGTACCCCGCCCTTAACTGGTAAAAACAAGAGTTAACTCCCCACACACTGTGACAGAAAGTAGATTATGCGTCTGTATGTCCTTGACAGACAAGTGTGAAAGTAATAATAAATTGCAGGGTCACAGTAGTGTTACCGAGTATGAAGTGACAATGCTGGTGTTGTCACTTTAGTGTGATAGTAATTGAAGGATTGTCACAACACTACAATGTTGCGGCAGCGTCTTAGACAAGATCCTTTCTGGAACCTCTGGTGATGTGGCCAGGTCTAAACCTGTGGAACTCTTCTTGACATCCAATAATCACAAAGGCACTTCTTGTCTCAAAATGAAAACGACATTTAATATGAACATCAAATTCCGGAGTATTTGCTATCTCCGAGACGAACATCAAATCATGAATATAAAATATGCAATATCAAAGCATTAATGAAACGACTCTAACACTTCCAATAAATGAACACACGTTACGGTATAAACTTAATGAGAATAATAAAACAGCTCATTATTCTACTCTAATCTCACTTTGTTCCAATACTAGTACTAGACAGCCCTATGACTGTTCGTGTGGTTTCTACCACAACAACTGCCTGTGCAGTTTAGGAACTGCTTCCTCAGTATGGAAAACGGAATGGCCATCTCGGCAGTCGATCATCGAATGCCCCCCAATTTTCTCAACCCCCAAGTTCTTCTGAATTTCATGAAACTTCCCACAATCAAAAAGCTTTAATTTCCCCAGAGGAAAAACCTCTGCTCAATCAGGATTCATCCATCTGGTCATACAATAAACACACGTTGCCTGATAACAACTTCAGACCAATACGAATGTTTCCATCTGGTCACTCAATAACACAGGTTGCACATTCAGAACTTACTATGGAAATCTTAACAACTTCAGATCAACCAGAATGCTTCTACCTGGTATGATCCCATCTGTTTATTGTAAACAAAAGATCTGACACATTCTTAGATAAACACACCTTTGCAATGCGTGTCAGCAGCGTCCGTGGTGACAACATTTACACATAAACCCAAACGGCTGGCCATGCAATGTGTGGCATTCCACGCCGTCAAATTCTCGCTATCTGTGAAGTTTTCTCACTTTTTACTGTGAAACCCCCTGCTTGTGAGGGGTTCTCTACATTGTGAAATGTGCCTACATGCTTTTGCGGCCAGAGTAGGGTACCAATCCTGTCACACTACTTTTAGCGATTTTCCAACAGATCTTTAACCCCCACCCAAACGAATGAGAAAAATTTTTATTTCTTTGTTTTATGAAACAGCCTCACAACTCTCACTTTTCTCTAATTAAGTCGTATCTATGGCTCTGTAATTAATATGACAGAATCTTTTATTATATTACTTTAATCATGAACAATAATTCCAGGATTAGAACTCCTTCTAAAGTTACAGCAGATCTAGGTGTTAAATGTTATGATCCATCAGCAAACAATTTTAATTAAACACATAAACAAAGTATCACATTTCACTATTCATTGTTAAAAAAACTGTTTGGCTCGTTAAAGCCAAGCAGGCCTACAAATTCTGGCTATCACAGATGGCAACCGTTAACCGCACAAAATCATTGCAGAACTTAATGAAAACATGTCTCTTCTGGTCGTTACAGGCTGTTATGTTAAAACCTTTCTCTGCGATTTCTAGCCATACACTAATATTGTTTAACTAAAGTGAAAAACTGTGCTTCTCCATAGTTTTCAATAAACTGTTATTGTTCACACTAAAATGTGTTTTTCGGCTAACCTGTATAAGTTGTTCCATATTTTGCTTCTTACGTCATTAAAATCCCACAGTTAACATCTATTTTACATTTTCTATTCCGCCATTTTCAATTCAAATCACTTGCCAGATTATCACATTCCTCCCAGAACAAGATCGTTAAGCGATTGCATCAAACAAAACATCTGTTCATAATAACGAGACTTCCTTCCTGTAATATAATCCAAATTGTTAAAAACGTTAACTTTGGCCTCGAAATAATTAAACGCTAAGAATCAAATAGCATTCACACAAATTGTCAGCTACATAAAAACAAAACGTTCTTTATTCACAGTTACGACTTAAATGATTTTCTCTTATTATGTGGTTCTCGGCTTTCTAATTTGTTCCGTGATGTGTTTTGTTAACTAGTACAATGATGAATTCACTCCCATCCTCAAGAGTTTTTCATGATTTCAATGGCTCTTAGCTGTGTAACCACAACGACTCAACATAGAGCATGGAAAATAATTTCAGTCTGCTGTGGGCCTGTACTGCGAGCGAGCTGTCTTTCATATTATTGTGAAATACGCCGTGTATCAGAGAGACAGAGAGAGAGAGAGAGAGAGAGATTGACAATGTGACTAAGAAATACGTCATGTATCAGAGATATTGTTGTATATGTTTGTATAACGGAACGGCCTATCTTTTTTAGCATAAAGCGAAACCAAATAAATTACAAGTTTTTTCAGAAATTATTTTCCTTGCTATCATTACCCATCAGTTGGTGAAGGGGGAATATTTATGTAGGAGGGTGGTATGGGTGGGACTCTCAAACTTATTATATGTTTATCGATTGTTAGTACACTAAACAAACTTGCAATCATGTTAGTCATTTGGTATCAGCCGGCAGGCAGTGACGTCAGATAATTACACACAAAAACGTAAATGGCGCAGATTTTTTTTTTTTAAGTTTGAAGAAAGGTTTGTTAACTAAAATTGAACTCACAATTCTACATAACACATTGTAACACAATTCCACATAACACAATATAAAACATAATACTACATGACACAGTGTAACAGAATACTAGATAACACATTGTGACACAATTCTACATAACACATTGTGACACAATACTGCATGATACAATGTGACACAATACTGCATGATACAATGTGACACAATACTGCATGATACAAGGTGACACAATACTGCATGATACAATGTGACACAATACTTCAATATACAATGTGACACAATACTGCATGATACAATGTGACACAATACTGCATGATACAATGTGACACAATACTAGATAACAAAATGCTCTTCACAATGTATGACATTCGCTGGAGTTTCTTATTCTAGTTAGCTGAAGTTTCCCAGCTAGTACTCAATATTAAAAACAGAATACGGTGTTAATGAAAATCCAAACGAATTAGTTATAATAGTAATACATTAAAATCCCACTATAATAGTAATACATTAGAATCCATCTATAATAGTAATACATTAGAATCCATCTATAATAGTAATACATTAGAATCCATCTATAATAGTAATACATTATAATCCATCTATAATAGTAATACATTAGAATCCCACTTTAATAGCAATACATTAGAATCCCACTATAATAGTAATACATTAGAATCCCACTATAATAGTAATACATTAGAATCCCTCTATAATAGTAATACATTAGAATCCCACTATAATAGTAATACATTAGAATCCCACTATAATAGTAATACATTAGAATCCCACTATAATAGTAATACATTAGAATCCCTCTATAATAGTAATACATTAGAATCCCACTATAATAGTAATACATTAGAATCCCACTATAATAGTAATACATTAGAATCCCACTATAATAGTAATACATTAGAATCCTTCTATAACGCATTTTCTTTAAATTTCCCTATTTAACAACACTTGTCAAAATTCACAAATATATTCATTTTTATTATTTGTAATGTGTATAATTAAATTTATTATTACATACATATTTCCTAGGTCCAGACCAAGTTGTTATAATGGGGTTCGGCTGTGGCAATGATAGTAATAAGAAGCAGAAAATGCATAAACAGTCAGATTCACAAAGAGCATCAGCACAAAGAGCCTACCAAACATATCTGTCAACAGCTATTTGGATGTGTAGAAAAAAACGTGCATGGTCATTCCTCAATGTTGTACATTCTGGAGTTTCTCGTGTCATCTATTCTCCTTCTACTATCAACTATTCCTTGTAAATCCTGGAGTTTCTCGTGTCACCTATTCTCCTTTCACTCTCAATTGTTCCCTGCAAATCCAGAAGTTTCTCGTGTCATCTATTCTCCTTCTACTATCAACTATTCATTGTAAATCCTGGAGTTTCTCGTGTCATCTATTCTCCTTCCACTATCAACTATTCCTTGTAAATCCTGGAGTTTCTCGTGTCACCTATTCTCCTTTCACTCTCAATTGTTCCCTGCAAATCCAGAAGTTTCTCGTGCCATCTATTCTCCTTCTACTATCAACTATTCCTTGTAAATCCTGGAGTTTCTCGTGTCATCTATTCTCCTTCTACTATCAACTATTCCTTGTAAATCCTGGAGTTTCTCGTGTCACCTATTCTCCTTTCACTCTCAATTGTTCCCTGCAAATCCAGAAGTTTTTCGTGTCATCTATTCCCTTTCCACGTGGGATCTATTCCCCATAAGGGGCAATTTTATTATTCACGGGATGGGGATTTGATTGTTCGGGCGGGGTGGATTCAGGGGGAGGAGTAATACAGTTTCTGAATATTTAAACTATATGTTACATAGGAGGGGGGGTGACAAAATTTTAAAAGACTTTGGTGGGGCATGGTAAAAAAATTAGATGGGTAATACTGACTTAGACCCACTATGGGATGGAATAACTCCACCCCAAACCTCTCTAGCCGCCTCGTACGACATTCATGACAGCTAATATTGCTGCTATTAATTGCCCCCTCCCCGCCCCCCCCCCTTTTCGTACCTCTGAAATATACAGGCGCGTTGTGTAAACAGCACTTGATGATGATGATGATGAATACTAAAATATCTGCTCAAGTAGAGTACATATTCCAACTTGAAACGCTCCGAAGACTATCTTACATTCTCTCGACCAGGAAACAAAATGCGACACGAGCATCGCCATGCGTACCATTACTAAAGGAAAATGTAAAAATAGAAACCATAGAACACTTGTATGCATGTACGAGGCCACGGCGAGGGTCGCGGATTAATTAATTAAAGGGACTAATTACACGAGCATGCTTTTGTGAGCTAATTAAGAGCGCTGATAGAGTGGTTCGGCTTCTAATTTTGCTAAGTACTTTGCTCTTTTGTGGTATCTTTTATAAAAGTAGGTTGGTTTTCTTCTATTTTTTTTTCTTTGGTTTTTATTGTACTGTAATAAAAGCAAAATGATAATAAAAACAAAACAAAAAAGAACGCGAGGTGAAGTGAGATTCATCATATGTTCACTATAGCTTTAAATGAAAGAATTTTGTTTTGTGTGTTTTCGAGAAATGTTAGTGGGTTTTTTTTGGTATTCTTTACTTAAAATTGTTCGTTTTAATTGAATTAATAAGTGAAAGGAATAATAGAGAAGAAAGGTACAATTTTCACGTGAAGATTTTAAAAAAACACAAGAAATAATAGACGGAAAGATACAATTAAATAAATGTGTGACATGGAAGATGAAAAGCTAGAAAAGTTTGACCTGGAAAATGAAAACGCAAGAAACGTTTGACACAGAATATGGGGAAGGGGGGGGGATAACGCCAAAGATGAAAAAAGCAAGAAACGTTTGACGAGGAAGATTGGGGGGGGGAGAGAGAGATTGGCGGGGAAGAACAAATAAGTTTCACTGGACGATGAAAAAAAAGGCTTGAGGAGAAATTAAAAATAAAAATTTCTCGAGGAAGATAGAAAAAGGTTTGACCGTGAGGATGCACACAAAAATACGAAAGTTTGACAGGAAAGATTGAAAACCAAGAAATATTTGCCTGTGAAGTAGGAAAAAAAGAAATGTTTGAGGGGAACATGAAAATAAAAACACATATACAGTAATAGTAATAATAAAACACAGAACAATAATAGTTGAGCATATATATATATATATATATATTGATATATATATTGATATATATATATATATATATGAGAGGCCTAGAAAATCACACCCATCTAAAATAAAGCTTTGTTCTTTACTTTATTGCAACGTCGTGAATAGTATATGCTACAATGTACGTGTGTGTGAGTGAGTGTATCTGTGAATGTGTGCGAGTGTGTTGTGTGTTTGAGTTTGTGGGTGAGTGCGTGAGGTATGTGTGTGAGTGTTTAGGTTGTGTGTGTGTGTGTATCTATGTATTCTACGTATGTTCCAAAAGTACGATACTTTTGACATTATTGGAGGATGAACGAAGATCAAAATCACGAAGTCAAAATGGTGAATGTTCAAGGAAAATGTCGCAGTGATGGTCTGTCACCCATTGCGCCCTTGGGCTTTGCATGCCAAAAAGAGTCATATGATAACACTGATCTGGGCCGTCTATCTATCTATCTATCTATCTATCTATCTATCTATCTATCTATCTATCTATCTATCTATCTATCCATCCATCCATCCATCCATCCATCCATCCATATATATATATATATATATATATATATATATATATATACCTATACCATGTGGCCCTTGTTTGCCTTGCGGCGACAGGGGTAGAAGAGTTCTCTGGAGATGGCCTTCTTGTGTGTTGCTTGTAAGTTAATTCCCGTGGCCTCTTTGATTTCTGTGATCCATCTTTTACATGGTCTCCTTCAGGCTTTATAGCCGTGATGACAAGGGAAAATGAACAATATGAAATAGAAGCATCAAGGAATTATTATTTTTTAAATAACATAACGCAGAAAACATGATTTGGCGAGTGGGTACCATCTGAGCCGATCTGGTTCAAATCCCGTATGCTGCATTATGATTTCTCTATTATGACAACAATAATCTCGATCACCTATTATAACATCAAGGAATTATTCAAGCGTGATTTTTCCACACACTATGTATAATCACATGGATGTTTGTCCGGCTTTCCATTGTGGTATCCTTACGACTCTGACGGGCTACAGACTTTATAAAGACGAGTATATTGTCTGTTTCCAGGATGACATCAAACGTGTGTTTTCTACCCGACGGCTACATTATGAATCCTTGAATCAAACAGAAGTCCCTTTTTTTGTCAATAATTATCTGGTTTTGATAAGGCGGGAAGAATGGAAACGCATTAGTTTCCCCGTTGATCTTGAATAATTATATCTCATTAATCAGAATACAAGCAAAAAGAGGCATACAAGATATAATGAAGGAAGAATTACTTTATTGAATGTAGGGAGGCCCATGATAGCTTAGGTTTGCGTGAGTGGGAGGGTGAATTTACTGTGTATTTGAGTGAGTATTTGAGTATTTTAATGAGTGAAAGGGTGAGTTAGTAATTATGTGAATGAGTGAATTTGTAGTTGAGTGAATATGTGAGTGGGTGTATGAGCTTTTGAGTGAGTGAATAAACAAAGAATAAATGGGTTAATGATTTGAATAAATAGGTGAATGAGTGAGTGTTTGAGTGAGTTTATGAATAGGTGAGTGATTGGTTGTGTGAGTGTGAATAGGTAAGTGAGTGTGTGGGTGTGTGAGTTTTAATAAATGAGTGAATGGGTAAGTTAGTGAGTGGGTGTGTGTGTGAGTTTTAATAAATGAGTGAATGGGTAAGTTAGTGAGTGGGTGTATGTGTGAGTTTTAATAAATGAGTGAATGGGTAAGTTAGTGGGTGGGTGTGTGTGTGTGAGTTTTAATAAATGAGTGAATGGGTAAGTAAGTGGGTGGGTGTGTGAGTGTTTGACTTAGTGTTTAGTGTAGCAATAATACATGCAAACATAATGTTAGTACAATATAGATGATCCAGGATTGTGTCCACTAACCAAAGCCTTGGGGGGGGGGGGAGATTGGGAAATACAAAAAAGTAGTGATTAGCTTTTTCCTTTAAGGAACTCTTACCAAAGTCTAATTTAGAAACATGCAACTAACCACTCTGCCACCGTGTCAACTAAACAAACCATATAGTACGGAATTTAAGTATGGACTATCCGTTGCCTGAAATGTGAGTGATAATAGTACAATTGTGTCCGCCTATTCATGACGTTAGATGCGACTGAGAAGGATTCGGTGTGTCACTCGCCGTCTTATCCCATTGAAGATAAAGTTATCAAAAAGTCAGATGTATCGGGCCAAAAGAAGCAGATATTTCAATCGAGCTATAAACCATGAAACTACTTATTCCAATATATGGACTACATCTACTAGCCAGCAGGAGTTTGAGAACGAACTAAATAGAAGTAATAAATATAAAACAGATCGAAGGAATTATTTTTGATGCCTTGATTTTAAGATTTGCTTCTGTGTACATTTGCCCTTCTGATTCCACAAATGGCACATACAAAACTAGACCTGGTATGGAAAATCTGATGTCAATTTTGGAATCAATAGGTCAAATATACCCAAAAATCGATCTAACATTTGAGACACCCTACGAGTGTGTTCCCCATTCCTTAATCAATATCTTTCTTTGTTCTTCAAACTTTCATATTGGTGGTTCTGACAAGGTAGCAGTCAACCCTTGCCTCCCAGCAGTGTCTTAAAGTTTAGTTCATGAAAGGAGACAGGGCATAAAAATGTTTCTCTCCGTTCCTAATCGTTTTTTTAATAATAAAAAAGCCCTTTGGTCGAAAAGTCTATCTATTATGTTGACTTGAGATTCGTAAAAATATATTAATGTGGTTTTCACATTTCTACAGTCGCCATGTGTGATTATCTACCATTAACTTGTGTTTTCATACTTCTACAGTCGCCATGTGTGATTATCTACCATTAACTTGTGTTTTCATACTTCTACAGTCGCCATGTGTGATTATCTACCATTAACTTGTGTTCTCATACTTCAACAGTCGCCATGTGTGATTATGTACCATTACTTTGTGTTCTTATACTTCAACAGTCGCCATGTGTGATTATCTACCATTAACTTGTGTTCTTATACTTCAACAGTCGCCATGTGTGATTATCTACCATTAGTTTGTGTTCTCATACTTCACAGTCGCCATGTGTGATTATCTACCATTAGTTTGTGTTCTCATACTTCACAGTCGCCATGTGTGATTATCTACCATTAACTTGTGTTCTTATACTTCAACAGTCGCCATGTGTGATTATCTACCATTAACTTGTGTTCTTATACTTCAACAGTCGCCATGTGTGATTATCTACCATTAACTTGTGTTCTTATACTTCAACAGTCGCCATGTGTGATTATCTACCATTAACTTGTGTTCTCATACTTCTACAGTCGCCATGTGTGATTATCTACCATTAACTTGTGTTCTTATACTTCAACAGTCGCCATGTGTGATTATCTACCATTAACTTGTGTTTTCATACTTCTACAGTCGCCATGTGTGATTATCTACCATTAACTTGTGTTCTCATACTTCAACAGTCGCCATGTGTGATTATCTACCATTAGTTTGTGTTCTCATACTTCACAGTCGCCATGTGTGATTATCTACCATTAACTTGTGTTTTCATACTTCTACAGTCGCCATGTGTGATTATCTACCATTAACTTGTGTTCTCATACTTCAACAGTCGCCATGTGTGATTATCTACCATTAGTTTGTGTTCTCATACTTCACAGTCGCCATGTGTGATTATCTACCATTAACTTGTGTTCTTATACTTCAACAGTCGCCATGTGTGATTATCTACCATTAGTTTGTGTTCTCATACTTCACAGTCGCCATGTGTGATTATCTACCATTAGTTTGTGTTCTCATACTTCTACAGTCGCCATGTGTGATTATCTACCATTAACTTGTGTTCTTATACTTCAACAGTCGCCATGTGTGATTATCTACCATTAGTTTGTGTTCTCATACTTCTACAGTCGCCATGTGTGATTATCTACCATTAACTTGTGTTCTTATACTTCAACAGTCGCCATGTGTGATTATCTACCAACAAAAGTTGAGACACAAGAGAACTATTATGTTGATAACAATTCGAGAACTGTCGGACAAATTGTCACCGTGTATTGCAAAAATGTAACAGTAGCTGTGGTCAAGTGTATGCCAGACCTCAAGTGGAATGCTACAGTTCCATCATGTGCTCTGAAAGGTAAAATTGATTGCAGAAATGTGAGAGATTATAGGTTGACAAGAGTACTTGAAATTGATATGTTTTTATTTGAGCTATCTACCATCAATGTTTATTTTATGCCGGTATTTTAGTATACTTCTCTTCGATTCTGTATTTACTTCTTTTTAATTCTCTCTCTCACTCACTCTCTCTCTCTCTCTCTCTCTCTATCTCTCTCTCTCGCTTCCACTTTAACTCTGTTGTAGCAGGATAATGGATCTACTAAGTATCAAGGAATATAGACCTACTATGTTTCCAGGACAATGAACCTATTATGTTTCCAGGACAATGAACCTATTATGCTTTCAGGACAATGAACCTATTATGCTTTCAGGACAATGAACCTACTAAGTTTCCAGGACAATGAACCAATAGTGTTTCCAGGACAACGGACCTACTACGTTTCCAGGACAACGGACATATTATATTTCCAGGACAATGGACCTATAATGTTTCCAGGACATGGACCTATTATATTTCCAGGACAATGGACCTATTATGTTTCCAGGATAAGGAACCTACTATGTTTCCTGGACGATTTGCCTGCAATGTTTCCAGAGCAATGGACCTGCTAGGTTCCCAGAATGATGTAGACCACAGAGTCTATATGCGGTCTGTCGCCGTATTATTTGCGACAATTGACCCAACACATCCGACTTCGATGGAGTTCTGCCTAAAAAGCTACCAGTGTGCCGTTCTCGGTCCCATATTTTACAGCGCTCGGCTGATTTAATCTTTAGAAAAAATATAACATCATTGTGGTAAGCATTTGATAAATACTTTTGCAGGGACCTGATCTAACCGAAAAGGCTTCTTAGCTAGTTCTTGAGTGCTAACAGACATAGTCAAAGCTCAGCGCTCTCCTTTGCTGCATCAGAACTTCCTTGCACTCAAAGTGCTATTGTCAGCGCTGGACTTTGATTTAGCTTGATTAATAGCTAATTCCAGGACAATGAACATTCTAAGTTTCCAGGACAATGAACATTCTAAGTTTCCAGGACAATGAACATTCTAAGTTTCCAGGACAATGAACCTATAATGTAATGAGTCATTTTATGTAGAATACTCGCCCGTGTGTTGCCGGGGCCCAAAAGGGGAGCAAAGAATAGCAACACTGTTTACCTTCCACGCATGTCGTAAAAGGCGACTAATGAGGTTATGGGATGGAGTTGGCTGTCCCATCCCATATAGGGTCAGTGACCCAAATCCGTGCTGAAGTCGGATGTGTCCTGCCGAAAGGCGCAGATATCGCAGTAATGCTGTAAACCATGACACAACGCATTCCGTTCTCCGAACTACATCCTGTTAATCTGCAGGAATTTGAGAATGAACACAGAAGAAGATGAATGTAGAATACTGTTACACGCTGAGTTTTTTCTATTACGCTTTGTGATTGATTAATTATACGAGTGTATTTTGTATATTAATTGTGTTTGCAAGTATAGTAATATTTTAGATTACGAGTAACTTGGTTTGCACGTGTTTTAAAACGCGAGTAATATTTATAAATAAATGTTAACTTGATACACGAGCGATGTTTTGCAATACAAGCAGACTCATCATTTTCATCATCTACGCCTATTGAATTATTAACGAATTCCGAGTTCATTACGGTGAGAATCCTTCCACAGCACCACGCCACTACTCCAGCCCATGAATCAATAGGTCAATTTGAACATTAACTAGCTTTACACAAAACGAAGTATTTTAACGATGCTACGAAAAGTGACGAAAGGAGCAAACTTTACCCATCCCAGAGTTTCGAATGGATTACGTTTATTGTAAAACTGATCGATCTTGTGTTTTACGTAAGTATCAGAGTTTCGCAAAAAAAACAAAACATTTTAACATCGCAAACTACCTGATCATTGATAAAGCTTTCGATGGTGTCAACAAGAGAAATATCAATTCTGCTTGGAGAAAACTGTGGTCTGATTGAGGGATTGGCTTATGAACTGGAGCCTTCAATTGTCTATGAATTTGTGTCCTTTGAGAAGACCAGAATGAATGAAGATGACATTAAAGGGCCGGTGGAGGGATATAGCAAGGAGCTGACCATTGACGAACTAATGGACCGGCACCGCAAATATCAGCAAGATGTTATGGAGATCTCGTCTGAGGGGGAGATGGAGAAACAGATGGTGAAATCTCTTACTTCAATGAGATTAGGGAGATGTGTAAAATATATGAAAAACGATGTCAAATTTTATAGAAATGCATAACCCAAATAAGACTGTATAGGCCCATGTGTTGCGGGAGCTTGAAAAGGGAACAAAGAGTAGCAATACTGTTGACTTTCCATGCATGTCATAAGAAGTAAGGAGGTTATAGGGTGGAGTTGGCTCTTCCATCCCGTATTGAGTCAAAGTGACCCAGAAGTCATGCTGATGTCGGATGCGTTGAACATGTGAACATCCGAATCATGTTGAACATCCAAAATGTGCAGATATTGCAACAAACCTGTAAACCGTGGCATCACCCATATCTTTCTCCTAACCACATTCTGCTACCCGGCAAGAGTTTTAGAATGAACGTAGAAGAATTGTTCTAGTACAGTCAAACTTTGACGAAAACATGACACAAGAAATATATAAATGATTGCCATATTTGTTTCTTTCACAGACACCGGCGACAACTTGGGAGCCCTACTTATCATTGTCTGGGCAGTAGGAGGTGTTCTCCTATTTGCTCTCCTCATCCTTATCGCAATAGTTATCACATCCAGGTCAAAGACTGCATGCGGCTCTAGAAGGTATACATACATTACCATCTTAAATATTATTTATTACTCTGCATTCCTTCTCAAACTCCTGCTGTTTAGCAAGAAGTAGTCAGGATGTATGTGTTGTGTCATGGTTTACATCTTGACTGCGATGTCTGCACTTTCTGTCCTGACACAAGATGATGTCAGATGACACAAAACTTCAACAAGATTTTTGAGTAACTATGTGATAGGACAGCCGATTCCACCCCACAACTTCCTTAGTCAACATGCATGGCAGAATACAGTGTTGCTATTCTTTGCTCTCCTCCACAAAGAGGCCACGGCAAAAACAAGGGTGACTATTAGTATTTATTATTCGTCATTCTTTACTCTCCTTTATTCTTGATTAAATAACATCGTCACAGGTTGCGGGACATTCCCATAAATGCTCCGCTCTCTGTTCCAGCAGCAGTCAAAAAGTATTCATACTAAAAGTCCCATCCGTGTGTTGCCGGGGCCCGAAAGGGAAGCAAAGAATAGCAACACTATTTACCTTCCACGCATGTCGTAAAAGGCGCCTACGGAGGTTATGGGATGGAGTTGGCTGTCCCATCCCATATAGGGTCAGTGACCCAAAGCCATTCTGAAGTCGGATGTGTCAAGACGAAAGACGTAATTATCGCAGCAATGCTGTAAACCATGACACAACGCATTCCGTTCTCCGGACTACATCCTGCTAATCTGCAGGAGTTTGAGAACGAACGCAGAAGAAGAAGAAGAAGATACTCAAAGTCCCAGTCATATGTTTATTGTTATATTGGGATCTTTCCAGCGAGTACACACTTTCTCCATTCACGCCATAGTCACACCCATTTCTGTCATTTATGTTTGTATGTGCGCGTTATCACCTCCAGCATCGCCGGCTTCCATATGTAGTATCTTTTCTGAGTACTGTGCCATTAATCTTATTATTGTCAGCTAATGAATCTGCTCGTTCGTTGTCACTGACCACTGCATGACCAGGATAGTATTTCCATATAATACTTTTGACAATCCAGTTGGTCAGTAGCGTTTCAATTGACCTGGTCAATCTACTATTTTCTCGAGCAATTCCAAATTATCTAAATCCCTAGATACAAGTATTTCAGCTCGTTTTACTTATCGATAATGGAGCAATGGTATTTGGCAGTGTGTCTGTGACTAACTTGTTATGCAGAGATAACCAGACGACCTTTGCCTTCAGTGGATCAACAGCAGTATTGTAAGTGTTACTTTTCATTGGCTGTGACACAAAGTATACGCAAAATGATCGTGGATCAGTCGCATCAGCCAATAAAAATGACATTGTAAGCAAGGCTATTCTGGAGGAGGATTTGACTCAGACACTAGAAAATGGATACCACAGAATTCATTCTCTGAGACAGACGAGGGTTGACGTTGTTTCGACGTCATGTTTGCCGAAGCACATACATCCAGATATACAAAAGGACACGCTACTGGTAACAAAAACATCGGCTGTCAGCAAGAGTTGTCAGGATTTCCCATCTGTGAACACCATTTCTCCAGCAAACATAGAAAATATATGAGTTGCGTGTATACCACGTCCGTCTTTAGAATAGCGATACACTGTGATCTCACGAAGCACCACTTAACTTAATCGAATTTTCCCGTGCTTTTATTGAGCTTGTGGCGCAATGTGGAGTATGTAATACTAACCATGAACGGTCCCAGTATAAAGACATATGTACATATGATCTGAAAGACCGATTTTGATTAATTCCGTGCATTTTATTGGTCGGAATTGGCTATTTTTGTCTGACGACTCCAAGTGTATAAATAGTTACCAACGAAATCACGACAATATTTAAAAACGTAATGAATGAAGTTCTGTGTATTTTCTGTACAGCGGGCTTTTACCGTCAATGGTCTCTCCCTTATCCCTTTACATAAAGCGAACAATGGACAGTCGCCTCTGCTAAGATCAATTTGGGTCAAAGGGCATGGGCATGAACCCATGGACCGCTGGATCAGCAACCAACCAACCAACCTAAGATGGATTAGTTTTACTGTAAGGGACAATCCGGGAAATGTCCCTCTGCTACTGGGACGCCGTAACATGTATTCGGTTTTTATAATGGTTCTCAACGCGGGTCAATTGGCTCCCTAACGGCCACAAGGATTTGAAGGGAGATCACTGAAAAAAAAAGAATATTTGAAATTGGGAGACCACAGACTCGTTCAGGGGGAAAAAAAGGAGGAAATTAAATATTTAAACGATAAACAAAATGTTAAAGCTTAAAATCCCTTGATGACTTGCAAGGAACATCAATTACCATTATATGGCACCAGAAAATGTATCACAAAGGTGGGCCACGGGTAAAAAAAATTATAAGAACCGCTGATCTAGAAGTCCGTGGTTGAAGTTGACATTAGTCAGACGATTTATTTTCAACTATTGAGTGAGTAAAGATTAATAAAACTGTGAATAATGAACCTGATGATTGGTTGGTAAGTAACTGATTCCAGTTTTACACGTCCTTCTCAACCACAACCGATAATCTGCTTTGGTTATGTCATTTAATGATAAAAATACGGTCTGTGGAAATTTGAATAATCCTCTTACAATGACCTCCGAAATTGCGTGATACTGATTGAGAACTCAACTTATATGTACTTTATCAATCGAAATAAATTGCTGTAAAATAGGGTGACCGTACTTTTTGTTAAGAGAGGATGATATTTATTGATTTTTGGTGATGTTCGACTTCAAAAGGAGGACACAGGTGGATATTTTTGAAGATAATTCACACAAAAAGGAGTATACATTAATTTTACTATTTTAATATGTTTGGTTTCACGTTTGGTGTGAAATACATGAACACATTGACATCGTTGTCAAAAAATATATATAAATATCAGTCATAATAAGCATTTATTAGCCTTGCAATTTGTACATATATTTTTTCTATCACATATTAATTCGTGATTTTCAACTGGCTCATTCTGTTTTTCCTACCAAAACAATTCCAAAAATGTATGCCCAAATTCTCTAGAAATACAATATAGTATAGTATACACTATAAAGTTCAACATAGACCATTCAATTGTTGGGAACAGCCGAACAAAACGACATTTTGAAACAAAAAGTCCCGCCGAAGACGGATGTGTCGAGCCATTTGCGCAAATAAAACGGCGACACATCGCATTTCCGTTCTCTGGACTACATCCTGCTGGTAATCTAGTAGAACCATGGTCCTGCAAAGGAGATCCAGTGGGAGTTTGAGAATGAATGCTGAAGAAGAAAAAACAAAAAGTCGGCAGAACACAATATTTAGATGCTAAAATCCGGACATGTCTAGACGAATGCAAATGTATGACCCTATGTTATATGTGGTGTTATTTATATAGTATATACATTTTTTTCTAAGGAATGACTCACCAAGTACATCAGTATTCCACATCAGTGGAGTCTGCCATAGAACTAATGGACGAGGAGGAGACAATCCAGGTTTTTCTCGTGCTGACGAAAGATGTGGGGAGTGGTCTTTCCATAGAACTAGACCTACAGGTACTGTAGACCCAGATATTTTCGAAATGTACAGTCAGTAAAAAAATTGTTGAATGGGTGTACATGGTTGTCCCATCCCATAGAGGGCAAAAAATAGTTAGAAGCCAAACTGAAGTCGAATGTATCAGATCAAAAAAGGCAGATATCTCAGCCAAGCTGTAAACCACAACACAACACTTGCCATTATCTGGACTACATCCTGCTAATCAGCAGGAGTTTGAGAATTAACGGAGAATAAGAATTTCCAGTTAAACTGGTAATTACTGAACCTTGAATCCCCTGACTAGGAAGCCAGTGCACTAACCACTCAGCTACCACAGTACCTTGTGATACAGAATATGATACCTGAAATTATGTGATGTATGTAGTCTTTGTCTTTTTACGATGAGGACAAGCAACACAAGTACTGTATGTTTAATGTGTTGATATTTAATGTTTTGTTTTAGTAGGCTGCCCAGTTGATACAGAATTCTTCCAATTTCATCCTAGATGTGTCATTGATAGATGTGTCCACATCAAGCAGGTGTTCATAAAGTAGTTTTAGCTTCATTATACAGGTGTCCACATCAAGCAGGTGTTCATAAAGTAGTTTTAGCTTCATGATATATGTGCCTACATCAAGCAGGTGCTCATAAAGTAGTTTTAGCTTCATGATATATGTGCCCACATCAAGCAGGTGCTCATAAAGTAGTTTTAGCTTCATGATATATGTGCCTACATCAAGCAGGTGCTCATAAAGTAGTTTTAGCTTCATGATATATGTGCCCACATCAAGCAGGTGCTCATAAAGTAATTTTAGCTTTGTGATATAGGTGTCCACATCAAGCAGGTAGGTGCTCATAAAGTAGTTTTAGCTTCATTATATAGGTGTCCACATCAAGCAGGTGCTCATAAAGAAGTTTAGCATGTCACTCTTATTCATTATTAACTCACTGTTTTGTCTATAGAACTTCTAACAAGTAAATTCAAGTTGGAAGCATGAGTTCAATTCCCATTAGTGTCTAGAACTTCTAAAGGAACCATTATCTGTTTATGTGTTACCGGTATTTATATATAAGCCTGTCACCTGACAGCATAAAGGCCTAATGATATATGCTGGTTTAAATATTTGTAGTCCTTCAAGAATTTACATGCCTATGCGATTTGTGTGTTACGTTTGTGTCACAATTGAGTCTATATTCATAGTGAAAAGATAATTTCTTGGTCAAATTTGATCTCTTACATGTATGCAGATTGCCCGAATCCAGAAAATGTATTGACTCAAATTGAGTGACCAATTAGTATCATGGTCTTGTTTCCTTTCCTAAATAACTCAATGGCACAGCTTGGAGATGGAATTGACTGCTACCTTTGTCAAAGTCATGAATTTGGAAGTCTGAACGTGAACGAAGAAGTATAGTCTGAATGGACCACGTTCAAATCTCATTTTCTAATGTATGATTTTTCTTCAACAAGCTTCGTGTATCTTATTACCATTTTAAAGGTTGCTATGAATCTGGTCATTTTTTGCACAGTTAAGGTAATCTATGATATAATAGCTGTGTTCTGTCATCTCTGGAACGCTCCGATAAATAGCATATTTCCTTCACGAAATTCCTGTGTGATATCCAGTCAAAACTATATTCAAAGCAGATGGCATTTTTATATACAAATGTTATTGATATGCTAACAGATAAACTTCTTTATCGGCTTGTGGTTTAAGTTATCTAAAATACATTTTATATTTAAAATATACATATAGTTTGCTTTAAATGATGGATGAAGATGATCCAATCGCAAGAAAGCGTTAAAAACAAGAGCGAAAAGCTAGATGGTTGAGTCGTCAAAGTCAAGTCACTCGGATTTGTGCCGCAAATGCTGCAGAACATAGACATAGAGTTGAAAGAGAGATACAAAGAATTTTTAAAGAAACACTTCAACAACGACAAAATGACTTGCTAAGGATGCTGATGTGCATAGGCCCCAAGCTAAGCTAGAATCACCAGCACACAGAAAAAAATAAAAAAACTATGAACAGAGAATACCAACATCGTGACAGACAGCATGAGACTGTTGAGCAAACACAGATACGTCAAGCTTCAGATGCTGATGCTCACTCATTGCCACAAATTCGCTGAAGTCAAACAATTTCAGATAAAGCAGCACATTTTGCTGACATTCCTGTTGCTACACAGAACTGTGGAATTTTCAATATTACATGTCAATATTGTGATGCTAAAACTTGTTTACTGTGGTCTTTAGTTTGTCCTGATGAAGTTATTTTTTTGGTTGAAATGTCATCTGTCTCTGTATCTCATTGTTAAGTTGTTTTATGTTTTATTTTGGTAACACTTCTATGTTTGTTTATCTTGATATTTGCCCTGTGTTACTCCAGCCACCTACTTCCTGTTTAGGGTTGCTACCCTACACTGGAACATTTATCCCTCAGATTATTGTAACTAGTTCCTGGGCAGTGATTAATATGCATCTCTCTGATGATTTTTCTGTAAGTTATAGTTATTTCTCGGAATAGTATTTTTATCTGTTCATGTTGGTTTTAGTTTTACGCAGACTGTTGTTTCTTTCTAAGAATTGTGAAATAGTTTTTCAAACTACAATGATTTTGTTTCAATTTCAGACCCAGAAAGACCTCCATCTTATCAAGAGGCTCTAGTGAGCAACTATATGGGAGCACCCATTGGAGCAGGAGATAACAGCCATCGAGACCAACCAACCTTCGTCAGGGCCAATGCTCCACCTAGCTACAGAACAAGTCAAGTAGAGAGCTTAAGACCACATAGTGGACCAGACACTTCTATTACTGCACATTGTCAAAACACAAGTCAGGTACTTAGTACTGAATCTGTTCATAGAACTAACAACCAGAGCAATGATATTAATCAAGAAATTGGTAACCAGTGCAATAATACCAGTCAAACAGTCAGTAACCAGTGCAATATCAATCAAAGAAGCAATAACCAGTGCAATATTACCAATCAGACAGTGGAGAGTGAGAGAATTGTTAACAATCAAAGAAATGAAAATGAAGAAACTAATACTCATTTCAGAATTGAGACCCAAAGCACAGATATCATGCAAAGAACTTGCAATCAAAATAATGATACTATTCACAGAAATAGAAGTCAGGGTGCTGATACCAGTCTCAGAATTGATCAACGTGCAGATAAAAATCTCAGAATTGATCAACGTGCAGATAACAATCTCAGAATTGATCAACGTGCAGATAACAATCAAGGAATTGGTACTCAGATTAGTGATACCCTTCAGCATGTTCAGAATCTGAGACTTGATACCAGTTTAAGAACTGGAAGCCAGAGAATGTATACACAGCAAAGAATTGGGAATGAGGTCAATAAAATTGATGTCATCAAGAACCAGAGTATAAGAAACAATCAGAGAAACAGTGAGTCTAGCACTAGAAATGAACCAATGGTATCCACAGTTGAAACAGGTGCTTTAAGACATCATAGAAGTACTGGCTCTGACATTGCCCCTATGTCAAGAAGATATGCAGAAAGATATCCACAATGTTTCTTTGAAGATGATCCACCACCTCCTTACTCCAGTGGATCTGCAAACAGATCATCTACAACACAGAATCAGCATAATGTATTGAGACGAAATCCTAGTTATAGACGAAGTATGCATATTGTTCCCTCTGTGCTTCAAGCAAATTTAGGACAAAATGAAAGTGAGCCACACTGGAACGAACATTTCAGACGAAGCATGTATGACCAGTCAACCAATACTACAGATTCAGCATCATATAACCCAAGTCATAGGCCTTCAGATATTCCACCATATCAACATTTCAACATAACTCATAGCCATAATGATACAGGGTATGATTCCAGAAGAAACCAAGATATCAATCATTCATCATCCAACCCTCCATCCTCTGTTTCTAATCATCATATTTCATCTATCAGTAAACTTTGTCAATCATCATCAGCTTTGAGCCGTGTCTCAAACGTTTCTACAAGTGTTGGCACCAGTATGCAAAATTATACTGCCGCCTCAATCCACCATGTGCCAAGTTCATCTACCAACACAAATGCCTTACAAATATTCCCTTCAGATTCCACTGTGCCTATTACTGATCTCTGTGCCCCAAGCCAGAGTTTTGTGTCAACAGCTGCCATTGGTGGAAATAGATATATGAACACTAATGCTCCAATAGTTAATCATGGGCAATCCAATCCGGAGATGTATATTCCCAACGGCCTTCAAACCATACCCTCAGTCCCACCTTTCTTTCTCAACTCCCACCCACACAACTTATCCCGCCTTCATCATCTTGAAACCCAGCCACTGTGTACTTCAACTCCAATTAATCAATCACCAGCAACAGATCGCAGATTTATTCCAGCCAGCTATCCATCACCACTATCTATAGCTCACAATCAAATCAAAGAAAGTAGTATCAACAGGGAACAACTAATTTTTCAGAGACTAAAGACAGCATTAGAAGAAGGTCATATCAACAATGCCAATCAGGAGCTACCATCAGTGTCACATTTCATGTCAGAAAACCATCAGCCATTATCATCTTATTCCACACATTCTAGACAAGGCTCTGCTCCAATTGTCAGGTATTATACTTGTAGCTGTCGTGTGGATGCCCTGTTATGAAGAAATTACTTATAGAATAGTACTTGTATATACAGCTAGTTAGTTTAATCAGTCAGCCAGGCAGCTAGTTTAATCAGTCAGCTAGTTAGCTAGTTTAATCAGTCAGCTAGTTTAATCAGTCAGCTAGTTAGCTAGTTTAATCAGTCAGTTAGTTAGCTAATTTAATCAGTCAGCCAGTCAGCTAATTTAATCAGTCAGCTAGTTAGCTAGTTTAATCAGTCAGCTAGTTAACTAGTTTAATCAGTCAGCTAGTTTAATCAGTCAGCCAGTCAGCTAGTTTAATCAGTCAGCCAGTCAGTTAGTTAGCTAGTTTAATCAGTTAGCCAGTCAGCTAGTTAGCTAGCTTAATCAGTCAGCTAGTTAGCTAGTTTAATGCATTTTAAATGTGCCATCTTGCCACAATAATCTCCTCCATCTTGTCTTATCTTAACTATTGCTTCCAGCTCTTTCCATGTTCTACCACGCCTTTGTGACTTTACATCTAATTTTTTTTCTTTCATGTATTTCTTGATCTTCTTCTTTTATTCTGTCACTATGGGTTCTTAATCAATGTCTGTATTACAATGGTTTCCATTGGTATTTTTGCATGCCCTATCTATCTCCAGCGCCATTCCTTCCCTTAGTTCTTCCACCACTAAAGTTTGTTTAATTCTTTGCATTAGTTCATTATTGGTGTTATCATATAATTTCAAACCTTTTATTCTGCTTGTGTGTTGCCAGGGCCAGAGAGGGGTTGCGAAAATAATAGCAACACTGTTTACCTTCCATGCATATCATAAGCAGCGACTAAGGAGGTTATGAGATGGAGTTCCCTGTCCCATCCTATACACAGTCAATGTGACCCAAAACCATGCTGAAGTCAGATGTGTCAGGCTGAAAAGTGTAGATATCACAGCCATGCTGTAAACCATGACACAGCCCATTCCATTCTCCTGACCACATCCTGCTAATCTGCAGAAGTTTGAGAACGAATGAAGAAGAAGGAGATCCCTTTTATTCTATGCATGCATTCAGGCCTGTAGATAAGGGGAGGGTGTTTGCGGTGATAAAACCCCCCTTAGCAAATTGGAACATGACTTTTAGTATTAGGAACATAGGCCAAAGGCAAGGTCTGCAAAAACTTATCCCTTAGTGATTATTCACAAAAAAGGTCTTACAAATACTAGTCAAACAGTGATAATTTATGCATGAAAACTGACAAATTACTTTTTTTAAAAATAAAACTGCCTCCTTAAGGTAATCATATCTACGTCCCTTCATGCATCCATTGATAAATGTAGTTTTCTGGTTGTCACTTTTGTTTACTCCATGTTTCTGTGCCATACAACAGCACTCACTTATTTAACATTTGAGTTAAATATTCTATGTTTTATATTTGATTTTCATATATTTTCAAATTCATTGAAGTCTCTTGCTTTCTGTATGTGTGTTAGTTAGTTTGTTACTTTCATGCCGCAGGTAGCAATTAGGGCAGAGGATTTATACTCCATGTGTTATGATCCACTGCCTGCAGTTTTAGTTCTTGTATGATCTTGCAGCATATAATTTTCCCTTCTTTAAGTATGGTGTTTTTTATAGTTGTTTTAATCCTTCATTTTCTTTTAACTTCAGGTGTCCACATAAGGGATAGTGGTTTATTCTGTTTTCATCTAGTTTTAAAATGTGACCCATGTATTTCCACCTGCGTTTTCTTATGACATTTGACACATATTGTTGTTGTGTTTTATTTCTTAAATCACTATTTGTGACAAAATTGCTCCAATTTATGTTCATCAGTTTCCAGAGACATTTGTTTTCGAAGCTGTTTAATTTTTGGTCTATTGCTTGAGAGGATTTCCAGCTTTCACTTCTATACATTAATACTGGGACAATACAGGAGTTGAATAGCTTTAGCTTAGTGTTTTTTTCCCTAGATGTTTGGATTTCCAGATGTTAGTCAGTGTATGTGGGTGCTATAATATTATATTATTTCTTGAGACTATGGAACTTAATTGATCATACATCATCATCATCAAGTGATGTACCAGCTAGTGGAGACATGGATCCTCACAACTCTCTATCTTTAATCTTATCATGTATCATAATAGCCTGAAAACTATCCAATATTTTCTCATGCTGTCATCCTTGGACACTTGTCTCAAATCTTGCCTGTTGTAACTATATTCTACAATCCTTTCTGTCTAGTAACATGATCAAACAAATAAAGATGATTCTTTCTGATATTAGTCAGTAACCCATGTTTTATATTTGACATTTCCAGCCCTTGCTCATTAGTTTTTCTACCTGTTCATGGTACTCTCAGCAAGATTCTATATAATCACATCTCTGAGCTAATTTCTCACTATCCCGTTTATTTATTGTTCAAGACTCTTCTTCTTCTTCTGTGCTTTTTCTATAACTCCTGCAGATTAGCAAGATTAGTCCAGAGAACAGAATGTATTCTATCATGGTTTACAGCTTTGCTGTGATATATGTGCCTTTCAACTTGACACATCTGACTTCCACATGGTTTCTGAATCACTTTGACTGTATATGTGATGGGATGTCCATATCGACCTCATAACCTTCTTAATTGCCTCTTACAACATGTATGGAGGCTAAACAGTGTTGCTATTCTTTACCCGCCTTTTGGGCCGTTGCAATACACTGACATCCATGACTCAGATCCATGTTAGAATTAGTGTCATTTAGCATTGAAATTCTCACTTCTAATGACAAGAATATATAATAATAATAATAATAATAATAAAACCCATAACCCTTCAGAGTGTCACATTGTATAGGTGTCACATTGAGACATTTGGTGCAGCAAGATCTCCACAAATCTCTATTATCTACAATCCTGAGTTTGTAAACTTCACACCCTGTCTACTCCTTGATATTATCTAGCCGTGTCTTCTTCCATTATATACAGTAGGGGTGGGGATATTATTCCTTTCTTTTTAAATTCTGCCTTTTCCTGCCCTATTATGTTCTTGTCTCTGTTGAACTTCTTGCATCTGATGCTATCTTTGTTTCTACATATTTGAATTGGTGGACCTGTTTTTAAATTTAAATTATACATTTCCAAAACAAATGCATAAAATATAAACAATCTCATCACACTTGTATTTGTATTTCTTTAAGGTTGGATTGTGAATTTTTGTGAGCAAGCTTCCTGTTTCCAGATGGCTCATGAAGATGTGCTGCCAAAGATGATCAAATTATACAAGTCAAACAAGAAGGAGATATTGTACAACCAAACAATATGTTTCAATGTTTTTGTTCTTTTTTACAAATAAATTTATAGGACTTATGAATAAATATAGGAAAGATTGAAAACACTCAATTGTTTTTCTTTAGTATAGGCTAAGCCTACATCATTTTTGTTTCAGTTGTTTTTAAAATGGTCACAAAGATTTTATTTAAGGACAGCCATCAAGCTAAAATTGTCTTCACTACAGCTCAAATTTTTTTATTTGTGACTAGATTTTCTTGTATCACTTTTTTTACTTGGCAATTAATCCTATTTATAGTAATTAATTAGCCATGAAATGGTACCATTGATAATGTGTGTCTAATTTTTTTACAAAATGCTAATGCAAACACTAGCCCTTACTTTGTGCATGTGCTCTTGTTTCCTGGTCCACAAAATTATTAAATAATTTGCAGTTCTTGTGTCACCCAATGTGATTATCAATTTGATTATTCCCCTTGGCAATGTTTACCACTTTATATTTATCAAATATTATTTTAACTATTAATTTTTGTGCGGTTTAAGAGAGGTTTTGTTTTACATAACTAACCCTAATCCTAAATAAATATTAAAATTAATAAAGGATAAACATAAACTGACAAACATTGTCAAGCGAAATAATCACATTGGGAGACATGGATTCCAAACAAGAACTTAATTTGCATATAAAGTAATATAAACTAACACTAATCTTACACATATTTATGACTCAGAGATGTTATCTCGGAAATTCTCACTACAGAAGGAGAAATCCTTCAACTACGCATCTATGGAAACTAGGTTAAAACATTTGCTATATTTTGAATACACATCCATACCTAGTGCCATTTTTTCATATTTTAATGAATGTTTGTACTGTTTTAATTTATATCCATGACAATGACTTTTAGTCTGAATATTTCATTTACCCATTTAGGCCATTCTTGATTTGAGGCCATTTTGGAAATATACTCATTTCAGTATTACATTAAATTGGCTGTGTGCTTATAATCAAAGTGCTGTAAATAGGCTATTCCCAAAATATGTGCACACGCTACTTTTACACCTGCTTTCTGTATTTACTCATTTTACCACCTTTTATTGACATTTATCTCGTGCCAAAATATAAGCATTACTTTTGAATTGTCTACAGTATTACTGACTTATGTGTATTTTAATAATTTATGTAGACCTACCGGGTATGTTGTAATTTGCACAAAGTGGTCCAACTAGCATTTTGCAGCACTTACTTTTTTGTTGTTTCATATAGTATTACTGGGTACTGTATTATTATTATTTTATTTACATGCATATATTATATTTTATATATAAATAGATTTCATTGGCAAAGTGGTAATGGTTTACTTCTTATATTACCTTTAAATTTTCTGTGCTGTTGTGGTCTTCAACAAAAACTTGCACTTTATTCTGTCTTGAACTAGTTCTAGGTGGTTGACAGGCTGGTGATTTTCCCCTACACTATCACAGCTCCCAGTTATTTTCAGTTTATCAATATAATTCTAGCAATGTCTTTTCAGTTTATCAGCACAATTCTAGCAATGTTTTTTCATTTTATCAGCATAATTCTAGCAATGTCTTTTCAGTTCTCTGTGAAACATAGTGTTGATACTGATGCTCTCCAATGATTTCTGTGCTTGGCTGTCTTTTAACCCAACCCCCCTCCCTTCCTGTCTAAAAGGAATATTGTCATTTTCTACAATTCACCAAACCAGATCTTTTAATATTTGTCACCAGAATTTTTGTTGTTTGTCTTTCAAGTAGTTGCTTCCCTATAGCCCACTTCCCCCCCCCCCCACCTTAATGAACAGGTCTGTTGTTTCCACAAATTTAAAAATATTTCTCCTTGGCCCTTTGCAGCTCCCCATTTTCCTCAGGTGGGCCATATGGTACATAATTTATGCTGAAAATCATTGATTTAAAAAACATTTCAAGACAAATACCATGGAAATGAATTTAACATAGTTTTTTAATTAATGATTTGTGATTCCTGTATTGAATATCTACCATGTTAGGTTTTTTTTAGTTTTGTAAGGGTGAGTGTCTCAATGAGTTGACAGGTATGCAAATACATTTACGCAACAGTATTTCTAGTACTATTTATATTAGATGTATTTATAACACTATTTGAGATGAATAGAAAAATACCACCATAGTTCATTGTGAATTAAATTACCTCTGGATTTTAGGGATCAGATTGTTACCTTGTTGATTTTTTCAAATACAAATTACATACTAATATGAGGTTCATTATGGGATAATGTTTCCACACATATTCCAACTTTTTAATATTAGGTTTGATTTCATACAGCTTCCATGATGCAGTGTCTGCTACTGATCATTCAATCTGTGCAAAATGCACTGAGAGTTCCCCCAAAAAATGTTAGGTTTTCTAAAAATCATACTGCCTATAAATCTTATCAAATTTTTAGAACTCAATATTAAATGTTTTAATTGTAAATAAATTTCAAAATACATGTCTTATATTTTCACTTACTTTCAAGCATGGATTAACCATTTCAGCATATTTATATTTACTATATTAGTTTCGATGTATGTGATTTGTAAATTACTGTACTTAATTTATTTTCTTAAAGAAATATCCTACTTAAAGTTGGGCTGTCAATGTTTTCATAACTGGAACTAGTATTTCATATGATAAAGGGTTCAGAACTTGTTCTTTCGCTAAAAATAGCCTGACCTACAAGACAGCAGTGGTTTGATTTTAGAGTGGCCTTCTCTTAGATGAATTGCTCTCCCAAAATTATTGAACTCCATTTTGCATTATCTTTATTAGCGTACAGATAGGCTACCTAAGGCAGTATTACACCCATTGCATTTACTTCCCCAGAAGATGCTGTGCTCATTTTCTTAGGCTGGATCGATTTAGGAGGCAGTGGTGATTATTAAAATTAAAATGTTTCCAATTGAACTGGAAATATAATCTTGGTTGGGGGGGGGCTGTCCATAAATGACACCATAAATTTGGGGGGGGGGGAACCTGAAAAGATTGTTATTTGTTGATTGGGGGGGGGGGGTTGCGTAAATTTAATTTTCAGAATTTGAAATGTTATAAAAATGTGAATCAAAACATGTACTTTTTTCATACTTTTTCTGCTAAAAATAAATTTGATAAGAAGATGGGAGTAAAAAATGTTTTTTTTAATAAAAAATGTTATAGTTGCTTCTAAGTAGGGGCCTATGTTGTGGCAAGACAGGAAAACTTTCTTGGAGATAAAACAGCTCATAAGTGTACAACTAATAAGTGTCATTAAACACTAATAGCAAATACAGGTTTTCATAAGTAGACTACTTAAGTTTTTAGCCCTAGTATTTCTCATAAGTCAAGTTCATAAGTATTGATTCTGATCATAAGTCACGTTCATAAGTACAATTTGCTGTAAGTTAACAGTTTGTAACTTGTGGTATTACTTTATACAGATCAATACATGTATATATCTTAATACTACATATTTTTATGTTTACAATTACATGCCCGTCAACTTCCAGGATTGTTCTGTGTTTCAGTCCAAAATACATCTAAAAATATGTATTTTAAATTCAAATTCTATCCAAATTTTGTATAAAAAGCACTTCATTAAAAGTAAACACTCAAGATCAATACAGTAATATGGATATATGCGGCTATGTCAATAGAAACATAGACAAAACAGTCTCACATGTTTGACCTTCATTAGCTTTGAGTAGGTACGAGAACCATTTCTTTCATACTGCTGGCTTACTAGCAATAATTACATTGTTGTTACAGACATTCACTATTTAGTGAAAGTGGTAAAAACACTAAAAACATTCGTTAGTTACCATCACTGAAGTCAGATGTGTCGAGTAATTGACGCAAATAAAACAGCAGTACAATGCATTTCAGTTCTCTGAACTATAATCTGCTGGAAACCTAGTAAGACCATTGTCCTGCTATAATGCAATAATCAATAATAGATAATACTGCTGTAAAACTGTATACAATACATAGTCCGATAGTGATAGTTTGTTAGTCGTCGCCAAGTAAAACTGCATAACCTGTGTTCTATGTAAGTACTATTGTCCTGCTATAAGAGAGATCCAGTGGAAGTTTGAGAATGAGCACTTCAGAAGAAGTAGAATTTACACAAAGGGAACAGTTTAATCACTATGTTAGAGAGATCATCCAAAAATGTGAGTTTAATATTCTGCACAAACACAAACAATCTGTGCTTGTTGACATGTATGCATTTGTTCATAATGATTTCTCATTGTTCTATATTTCAGACCCGTATACTGGGCTTTTAAGTATTGTGTGAATTGAATTTAAACAAGTACATTTGAAGAAATGTGTAGAATCTACCAATGCAGTATTATGAAATGTACATATGCTGTAGATTCAATGTTGCTGTAGAGCTTGTGGTTGATGTTGTATGTATGTGCTCGTAATAGCATAGGCTATATGTAACATTTAAATCTATCACTGGTCAAATTTAAAAAAGCAGCGTAAGGCAGGGCTTGAAAGAGGAGAAGACACAGCAACACTGTAATCTGCCAAGTATATAGTAAATGGCAATTTAAGATGATTAAGGATGAAAACAGTATCATCCCATAGGTGGGAATGCCATGCTGAAATTAGACATGTCAGGCCGTAAGGAGCTGCAAAGCCATAACACAATGTATTCCATTCTATGGATTATAGCTAAATAACTAGCTGCATTTTGTGAACAAACACACAAGAATACAATGTCAACTTCCAGAAAAATCATTCTTTTTTTAGCCCAAGTTAAATTCTTTTTTTTCCTAAAAATCCAAAAGTATGTCCCTATTCCATATAAATATTAGTCCCAATGTACAATCTGACTAGGCTGCAGATTACACATAACGGGATGTCTATAAAAATGTTAGCAAGTTTAATTGGTGTATAAAAATAATTTTTGACATAAACTTTTATCAATGTGATGGTGCCCCCCTCCCTTTACCCCCAAAACCTTTTTTAGACCAACCTCTAATTGCGGAATAACTTTATTGCTGAGTCATTTATGAACATGTTCCTAATTTTCACTGATAACTCTTCTTACCATGGTTATTTTAAAGTTGTTGTTGGTTATGCTATTGTTAGAAATTTGTGCAATTAAATTATCTGCTCAGTGCCACAAAATAAATTACAATTTTACATATAGGTCCCCTCTAAGTTAAATGAATATTGCTAAATAATTTCAAATCTCAGTGCAATACTAGAAATACATGAACACAAAATTAGAAGTCATAATATAATATCCTCCTTCTTCTTCTTCTGCGTTTATTCTCAAACTCCTGCAGATTAGCAGGATGTAGTCCGGAGAACGGAATGCGTTGTGTCATGGTGTACAGAATTGCTGTGATATCTGCGCTTTTTGGCCTGACACATCCTACTTCAGCATGGCTTTGGGTCACTGACCCTATATGGGATGGGACAGCCAACTCCATCCCATAACCTCCGTAGTCGCCTTTTACAACATGCTTGGAAGGTAAACAGTGTTGCTATTCTTTGCTCCCCTTTTCGGGCCCCGGCAACACACGGGCAATATCCCCCTTGTTTATATTATTGGCCAGTGCGAGTCTATGTCAATAACGATATAAAACAATGGTAAAAAAAGTTAAGCATGCATGAACATGGTTAACTTTGAGGTTAATGACCATCATGTACCGTAAGTACAAAAACTAGATCTCTCATACAGCTGGCCTACTAATGATATGATTACAGAGATCAACCATTAAATGGAAGTGGTAAAAACTCTGAACATATTAGTTACCACTACGAAAGCCAGATGTGTCAGGGCATTGGCGTAAATAAAAAAGTGTTTACACATTTCAGTTCTCTGGACTATATCCTGGTGGAAATCTAGTAGGACCATTGTCCTGCTGTAATAGAGATCTGGTGGGAGTTTGAGAACAAACACATAAAGAAAAATATGACTAGCCAGATGCTGATGAAACAATATCACATATGGAAGTGTATTGTATAGCCGTTAACAAAATATTAAAGTAAAGATGTTCTTTACATAACAGCTACTTTTTCTTACATAGATTCTGTACTAATTATTCCAACATGGAGGACTATCTTCTTCAGTCTGAACAATATCCTAGCAGATCTGTCAAACTTGGTTCTGCTGGAAGTTTAACTCTCACTAGTATAGCTCTTTTCATTGTTTGGGTAGTCATACTCAAACTTGGAATATTGAACATGGGTAGTCAGGGCTCAAAAGAGGAGTGCGAATAGCAACTTGCCAAGCATGTTGTAAGAGGTGACTAAGGAGGTCTTGGGATGGAGTT
This sequence comes from Meghimatium bilineatum, assembly GCA_034231615.1. Classification (NCBI taxonomy): domain Eukaryota; kingdom Metazoa; phylum Mollusca; class Gastropoda; order Stylommatophora; family Philomycidae; genus Meghimatium; species Meghimatium bilineatum. The sequence goes on from CM067304.1 coordinate 35,683,919, forward strand.
AGCTGTCCTATCCTATAGGCCTATAAGATCAAAGTGACCCAGAAAGCATGCTGAAGTCTTATGTGTCAGGCATAAAGGTGCAGATATACAGCTGCACTGTTAACCATGACCTAATGCACACCTCTCTCCAGACCATACCCTGATGATCTGTATGAGGTTAAGAATGAAGGCTGAAGAAGGAGAAACTTAGAAATCATTTAAAAATACACCTGTACCATTGATGATCATGATATCTTGATAGTGACATTATATCATTTGCTAAATTGTGCTCAGAGTGTTTTTAGAATTCCACATACATCTGTAGCTTCAAACAGCAATCCCTACGGTTCTCCGAAATAATCCATTTTGTAAATAAGACATCATGAGCCAGATTCAAACCTGCTACCTCTCAAGCACAAGGTGAACAGCTGTGCTTCCATGCCACAATGCGACATAAATCACCGGTCTATAACTATTTGTAAAGAATTAGTTTCAAATTATTTTCAGTACTCATTTACTGCTTCATATTGTACTGTGTTTGAAATATTTACATATTTAACTATGATGTACACTAATTTAAGTTAATTGTACCTGAACAAAATACTCAAACCCATTACTATTTTGTATGTATAGGCCTTAATATGTATTTACTGTCTCTGATATAATTAAGTATGCACATTACAGGACACTTGTGTTTATTTAAATCGCTCTGAATTATGAGAAGGGTAGCTCTTGTATTCTTTTCTATAGGTTTTTCCTGAGATATTTTTATACCCAAAGAACTCTTAGCTGTATGCAATGCTTTAAGAAGTCTTCAACTCAGAGAAGCTAATGCATATTAGTGCAGAATAGATGTAGTACTATGGTGCTTCCACAAGAGAAAAATATTAGTATATAGACAGGACATCTATTATTATTCTCCTAATTCATGGTGGAGGATTTTTTAGGCAACTTGTAAGATTTTCAGACCTTGTTTCAAGTGGACCATACAGCTTATAGTGTAGGGGTGTTAGATACTCAAGTTTCTCAGATATTGATAGTTTTCAGTTCTACATCTTCTAATATTCTATGGGACACCAAAATTGTGTTTCATGCTGAAAATGGTGAGATACTTTTTTTAAAGTGAAAACTATTTAGGCAATTTTTAAAGAAAACAATGAAAATATAATAAAAAAATTGTGAATTGTCTACTCTCACTAAAAAAGGCTGTCTTTTACCATGAGAAAATATCTCCAACATCTACAGCATGACAAAATCTTAGATTTTGACTTGACAAAATCTATGGGACTTCCTTTACCTTTGATTAACCTACATCTTTTTATGTGTCAAAATTTATTTGTCTATTTTAATAATTAAGACGTACCATACATAGGGCCTACATCAAGAAAATATTATCTAAATATGCTAAACAAGTTCAATATTTCAGTCACTTTAACAAGGAATGAGACTGCTAAAGATTATCACAGATTAAATGGGTACAGTACAAGTAGACGCCACCACATCACACAGTTTTTTAAATCCCAATTTGTAGATAGTCACTACACATGACAATTCGCTAATATTCATTGCTACAATAACAAACATGGCTGCTTCTAACTCAAACATGGCAGTTGACACTATGAGTCCTCCCATAACATGTGCGGAAATCAGTTGCGTTTCTACAAAGCAACTAGTATTACCAGTTGATAATTTCTGTAGTCTACATTTCTTCTGCATGCTACACACTGAAAGGGGGGGGCTCTCAGTGCATAGCAAAAAGAAGTATTGATTGGCATTTGATTATCTACGCGTTTTGGAAGTGCAATGAAATCAATGGCACTCTTAACATTGACTGACTTTGAGGTAGTGTAAAATGGAGAAAAAAGAAACACGGTGGCACATCCTTACACCATTTTGAAAGCTAACATGCAGAATTTACATGGACATCAAGGCTAACAGGAACAGACACCACATTTGACATTATTCTCATTGTTATGAAAGATTACTTGTCCCAATATTAGTGGTAAATTATTTCTGATTGTCCCTTGTATTATTTTGTTTTGTGTCCCTTTGTACCATAGTTACGGGAAAGCTTCCTTCCACTCAATATTGTTCCATTAAAAATGTGGTGATGTCTACCGTACTATAACATTAAAAAATTTTTAGATTGACTGACAAAAAGCAGATAATACAAAAAGTGAACAAACAGTCAGTGTTGGAAGATTCACTGAAGGCTAATAGCGTTCTGGATATTTTTACATTTGAAAATATCATGGGCGCTAACAGGCTAAGAACATTTACATGAAGATATTGGTGCATTAGCAGGGCTGAAAAGTTAACAAAGAACAGCAACACTGTTACCTGTAATAAGAGAAAACTAAAAAGGTTTTAGGGGTGCAGTTGGCTATCCTATCCCACATAGAATCAAAGTGACCAAGAAGCCATGCTGAAGTAAGATATGTATGGTAGAAAGGCAGATATCACATACAAGCTCAAAACCATAACACACATTCCATTCCTGAACTACATCCCGCTTCTTCTTCTGTATTTGTTCTCAAACTCCTGCAGATTAGCAGAATGTAGTTCAGAGAATGGAATGCATCATGTCATTGTTTACAGCTTAACAGGGAGTCTACTCTTTTCAGCCTGGCACATCTGACTTTAATATGGCATATGAGCCACTTTGACCATCTACATGATGGGACAGTCAATCCATTCGCAAACCTCTTTAGTTTCCTCCAATGACATGAACAGAAGGTCACAGTGTGCTATGCTTTGCTCCCCATGGCGGGTATTAGAACTTACTATGAAAGCAGCCCCTTATTTAAGACCATTACAACCTCAGTTTTTAAGGAAAAAGGGTGTTCATCTTGAGTTCACAAAAAAGTTATCAATGAGAAAGACTTGACAAACAAAAACAATGTATCTATATCAGGGAACATTTTATATAATTGTTTCACATATCGCCGACCTAAGTAAATGTGTCAGCAAAATAATAAATTGCAATAATAATAATAAAATAATACTTGCATCTTAATTTATATAAAATACTTGTACTATATTAATTTTTTTCACCTTATTGTCACCAAAATGTTCATTTTTACCAATTTTGGGATAATTTACCTCAATTCCCTGACCACTGCGTTATATGAACCGTAATCTTCATTAGTTAGACCTCTTTGGCCATGCCTAATATTGGTGTGCTTTTCATTGGCTTGCAGAAGTATAAATAGCAAAGTATAAGTAAATTACCAATGAAAATCGTGGAAATAGCTGGAGTGGTCAAAGGTTGTGACTCTGCTCACATGCCTGTCTAATGAAGGTCACTTGTGAACAAAGAAAAAGATTAAATAATTTTCTACTGAGAATTATAAATTAAACAACAAAATCAATGTTTCAATATTCACTTAACTATTACACTAATTGCATGTATTTGTAGATGTATTTTAGTATGGGGGCTTCATGAATGATGCTTGTATAAATCAAAAGTAACAATTGGTGGCTTTATGGCTGATACTTGTATAAAGCAAAGGTAACAATTGTGGCTTTATAGCTGATGCTTGTATAAACCAAATGTAACAATTGGTGGCTTTATGGTTGATGCTTTTATAAACCAAAGGTAACAATGCTTGTATAAAGTTTATCAGTTTATTTTAAAACAACCTCATTATGTCTTCCCCTGTGTACAAATCCTAAGTGTTGTGACAAGTAAACTTTATTCCATGTTATTCTGTGCTTGTACTGTACATTTTGCTTTACATGCTCTATTCACTAGTTCCCTTGTTCATGTATGATTTTACATATTCATAATTTAGTAATGTATGTGTATAAAATAAAAATAAGATTCTTATTATTTGTCACTGTGTGTTGCCGGTGCCCAAAAGGGGATTAAAGAATAACAATGTTTACATCATAAGCATGTTGTTGGTTGGTTGGTTGCTGATCCATTTGTCCATGGGCTCATGTCCTTTTACCAAATACACCATTGTGTGATATAGTTGTCTATTCCATCCCATACGGTATGAAATGACACCCCCCCTAAAGTCATGCTGAAGTAGAATGTGTCAGACCAAAAGGCACAGATACAGCAGCTAAGCTATAAACCATGACACAGTGCATTCCGTTCTCCAAACTACATTCTGCTAATCAGCAGGAGTTTGAGAACTAACACAGAAGAAAATGAAGAGTACTTATTAATTTCAATAAAGATTTCATTAGAGCAGTTTCTGACTTCCTACGGGGGTTTGTAGCTACTCCCACGATCTACAGACTTGATTATCACGATGACCTGGAGGAAAAAATGTGATGGATCATTAATAGGCAGCACATAGAGTAACACTGTAATCTGCCACACATATCTTAAGAGGTGACTAAGAAGTGTTAAGCTAGTTAGTCGTCGGATCATCATCACTGCAAACTGGATACGTCCATAGTTGCATCAATCTCTCCCTGAGTGCATCCGCCAATACATTTCTGCTGACAGTATCGGTCCTCCACTGATTGACCATCAATCTTCTGCGCCCTCCAAAATGTTAACTTTTAGTGACACTGCATTTCAAACCCTGATCCTTAACCCTGGACATTGAACAGGAATCATCCTCCACTCTTGTGTGCTATATCTCTTATGGAGTTCAAAATGTCAGCTTGATACATTGTCCCATCATGCATGATGCCAGCTCATCTGCTCTTTCAAAGCCTTGAACACCAACGTATCCCGGCACAAAAATACATGTAGTTACTTTCAAACCCACCTTTCTCAAGGCCTAAATCCACTGTTCGCGAACGAGACCCACTTGTACCTTCCTAATCATACTCACAAAGTCACTCAATATGCAGACCTGTGTTACCTTCTGTGTGCCTACCACTCAAATGCCTTGGTTACAGCCATAATCTCCATGGTCATGCTACTCATAGTCACAGTAAAGGCCCCACTCTCCTCTCTGATCGGTTTACCTGTACACTAAGCTGTGAAGGCCCAAGCACTGCAAACATGTCTAATCAGATCCACCAGTGTATATAATCACATCTTCCTGTTTGGCATTCTCACTGACCAAAGCCTGAACCTCTTGCTCCACAGCCGTGGGACACCATTCTCTGCATTCCCTGCTAAGTGTTATTACTACTCTCAAACAAGTTTTGAAATCTTTGTATAATGTCCTCAGCATGTCCAATCCACGACTTTCCTCTCTTAAGTTTGCTACCTTTAACTTTCTGTATTTCAAAATGCAATGGATGTTCCTTATCTGCATGCCTCTGAAGCTACACCCATGCAATGGATGTTCCTTATCTGCATGCCTCTGAAGCTACACCCATGCAATGAGCAGTGATGAGCATTCTCTGACTACCTCATTCCATAGAACTTGCAGGTACATGCCAGTCAAATAGATTTTCCTTTCTTCTTTGTTCATTCTCAAACTACCGGTATTGAAGATTACCAGATATAGTCTGGAGAATGAGATGTATTGTATCATGGTTTATTACTTTGATGTGATATCTGCACCTTTTGATGTGACACATCCAACTTCATTATGATTTCTGAGTCACTTTTACCCTATATGGCATGGGATGTTCACCCCATAAACTCCTTAGTCACCTCTTACAACATGAATCGAAGGTAAATAGCGCAGTGATTCTTTACTCCCCTTTCGGGCCTCTTCAATACACAGAAGTAAACTAGCAGTAAAAGATTATTATAATAACATCATTAAGATCAAATTTAGTAGTTACACTCGAGCCAACACAGAATAAATTAAATACAAATGAATTGATATGTTTGGATCTCCAGAAATCGCAAGCAATGAGGTTCTTGTTTCCTATGTGCAATAAGCAATTTCTCTAGAACTTCCATACCCAGAAAGCCAAATCTCCCTGATACACATTGCTTTGTGAAGAAACCGTCAAAAGGAGTACCCGGTACAGTGTAATCCCTCTATATCACATTTTGTTATAACAAATTTCCCCATATAACAACACTTCACAATTCCCAATTATATTTATTCTTTATTGTTTGTACTGTATATAGCGAATTTCTGTTATAATATACCTATTTTGGCAGTCCGGACCAAGTTTTTATAAAGGGATTCTACTGCATATGTAGACAACATGTTCAACCATTGTGTTTAGGCCTATAAACATCCAAACACTTTTGATCACCTTAAAATGACTGCATGGCTTTAAATTGGACATCATAATAAATTATACCATCTGGTAGTGTACTATTGGTAAAGACATGTCATGAAATTCCATCCTTTTGTGTACATAAAGTTTGGCATGTAGAGAAAGACTACAAAATGACAATAATAATGTAATAAAGAATAACAAGAAATTTATTGTAAATATATTTTACTACTTCTTCATCTGCATTCGCTCTCAAATAATCATTACTGATATTCATGTGATTTGAGCCAGAGAACATGAAGTACGTTGTATTGCTAATTTTATGGCAGAGCTGTGTTATTTGCACCTTTTGGCCCAGCACATCTGATTTTGGCCTGGTATGCTAAATATTTCATTACCTGGTGTTCATATGTGGATAATGTGTTGCCTGGCCCCAAAGGGAAGCACAGAATAGCAACAGTGTTCAACTTCCTTGTATGTCATAAGAGAAGATCAAGGAGTTTATGTCTCAAGGGGTTGGCTGTCTCATCCTATACAGGTCAAAGTAACCAATAAGATACATTGAAGTCAGATGTGTAGGGCTGAAAGGTGCAGATATCATGACTAAGCTGTAAACCATGACAAAACACATTCCATTCTCATGACTACATCATGCTAATCTGCAGGAGTTTGAGAAAAAATGCAGAAATATCACATGCGAAGCATTCCTTCACAAAATGTATTGCAGGTTGATGAATGAAATGTTTGTGCCTGACACTTTTTTCTGATTGTCTGAATGTATCTGACATTATAAAGTGCAATTACTCAACATTTATATTTTTATGAATGTGCAATTATGTGTTTTTTTTCCAGAATTTTTATTTTAACTAGTTCTCATTTATAATATGTAAACCAAATATATAATTCAAATACATTTGAGTGTTGTAGCAGATTAAACTTTTTGTAAGCAGTTTATTTAAATACTTTATTTGATGTGTGTATTGTGTTTTATATCAAGGTTCTTGATTTCATGTAAAAGAAACACAAACAAGCTAAACATTTAATACCCTATACAGGCCAACATTTGATAAAGACACAATTAATGATGAGAATGATATAGGCCATTATACTGATATTTTATATTCAATGTGGGAAAGTAAAAGCAGTTAGTATAATTTTGACCATATCAACCTGAGTGTTTTTAATCATAGAGAGAGGAGTTCCCTGGCGAGTTGTTAAGACTTGTGTTAGAGAGTTAATGGGTTCGAATCTGACTTGTACCTTGTTTGCAATGTTTATATTTTTGGAGAACCCTGGGGATTATCACTTGAAGCTACAAAGTTACATGCAATGAGTGGTAATCTGCACAGGTGGTTTGTCATTTCATTGAAAATTACAGAATAGTTATGGAGAAACTCAAATAAAATTAAGTCAATCCTTTACACCTTCTGAATCTAGTCACTGAGAAATAAGGGATTAAAACTTCGTTCTCAAAACATTTCAATAGTTTAAAAAGTGATAATTTACTTAACATCACTGAACTCCAAAACTCTCCAATGCATTGGAGATCAAATCCATTGTTAACAATCTGCTACAGCAAGTTGTAAGTTTTCAATCTCTAGTTAAACTTTGGAAGGCATGAGGCTAACAGCATCATCCCCAGCTATGTCACAAGTCAAGTACTGGTAAAATATCCTTACACCATATTCCCCAATACACTTCAAATGTATGGAAAAAAACACTTAACATTATATGATTTTAAGTTATCTAGTGTAGTATCTCCCAGGTACAGATATTGATTTCTGCATTCATTGCTCCAATAAAACTATTCACAGTGAATTGTAAATGGACAACAATACAAATATCTACTACTGTGCTAGTCATTTAGAATAAATGAAAGCAGACTGCCAAAATGAGATGGTAAAAGTAAAAGCAATAGAGACTCTTCACAGAACAACCATCAAAGACTGAGTCCCAACAACATGCAAGCGTTACACACAGTAGCATCACATCGCTGGAATTGAAGAGCTCTTGTTTCTGCCTTATTGCATCCTATTCTGCACTGAAGGAACATAGTCTTTTTTTAAAAACTACATATCAATAACTAAAAATGACTGGAAATAGAATAGTGCATATCATGATATTTACTTTGATCTGTTTTGCCTTATTTCTTTCCATGTTTTTGTTACCATTTATTTAACAAATAATATGACTGTCTTGTAACAAAGCCTGCATGAAAATGGCAAAGTTGAGAACTGAATCATTTTATGACAGTTGTATCTCTTAATATGACCAAACAGGTGTAGTTTTCTTTTTTCTATTGTGTTTAGAAACCAACACTCTGGAATCTTCAATGTGTTTATAATATCTGAGTTTCTCTTTTTTCTCCTTCCATGATATTCTAAATATTTTTCTGTAGCATTTCATATCAAAGGTGTTGATCTTCTATGCCGCTGTTTTACTTAGGGTCCATGTTTCACAGCCGTTATGTTGCAACCGGAAAAATACACTCATGCAAATTGCAGGATGAAACATGTTACGACAGCTGGTATGAGATTCTTCTTTCATTCAAAATATATAATTTTGTCTCTTCAATATTCATCTTTCACAACTCATACAGAGGTACATATAACTGCGATTCTAGTGTTGTTTTTTTATGGGATAGTATGTTTTTATGATTGTCTCATCCTAGAACACTCTAGAAGTATATGATTCTGCAGTGCATGTCCACATGTTCATATAGCTAATGTTGCAAATCCTGAACTTTGGGTACATATGACTGCAGAGTCTGTGCAGGAAAGACATCAAAAGGAAAGATTCTTTCTCTTATAGTCCATAAGGTGTGGTGTTGGTTCTCATGTCTCTCCACAGCCTTCTGTCTTGAATATAATCAATCATTTTTTATGACTCTCCCCCCCCCCCCACAGTATCATCTCTCTTGGTCTTACCATACCCTCAATCTCTTCAACTCACAGTAATGTGCTGCTCCATTTTTTCTCATGTGTCCAAATAACGTAAGGTTTTATAATGTGAGTAAGCAGCTCTTGTAAATTAACCTCTTTGAAGATATATTAGGCTTTTTATCTGTCCTTGGTGTTCGTTCAATCTATAAAACCATATCTCTACTATCTATGTGATATGTTATTTACAGAACATTGTTCTCACTACCACCCTGTAAGCCTCTTAGTGCAAGCTGTCTAGCTTCTTCCAGTGTCATGTTCAGAGGGTAATTATATATCCTGTGTCCATCATCATCTTGATATGCCTTGTGTTCTCTTTCCTGGAACGTTTTTTTTCATGATTAGTCTTTCTAAACCATTGAGTCTATATATGTCCAAAATATGTTACATTGTGTTTTTTTATAGGTTTGAGTAGCCAGTCTTCTTCAGTGTTCAGATCTTTCTGAATATCTGAGTTGGTTCATCCTTCTATCCATTTTATTCTTAGGACCTTGCATTGTTTCAAATGCATGTCTTTTCCATTACGGATTCCATCTCTAAGACTGCATACTTAAAATTTCTTACTACAGTCAAATCCCATTAGAACAACTTCGTCTGGATCAAAGAAATATGTATGTATGAACGAAATTCGGTACAATACAAGAATCAGTGGACAAATCACGTGACAACATGCCAACTTTTTAATTTCATATGCAATTACATTATCTCGGAAAATAAAAAAGTTGTAAAATACCGATCTAGTGATTTGCGCGCAATGAACTGGCCATCCACCTCCAACTCAGTGTACAGTGCGCATGTTGAATGGTCAGGGGCTCTCATCGCGCAACGTGTCGAGTATTGGATGCATCGGTATATGCGTCTTTATCGGAATTTCATTCCGTTTAATTATGTTAGCTATTTGTTCCGTGTAAAAACCTGTCCACTGATTCTTGTATTGTACCTGAAATTCATTATATAAAGTACAAAGAATAAATATTATTGGGGATTTTGAAACGTCATTAAATAAAATCCCACAATCCACTCAGATACTACCTGTAACTCATTAACAGGAAAAATTAAATATTAAATAGGGAAATTTGTTATAAAATAATGAGCTATTAGTGGGATTCCACTGAATCTGCTGATGAACTCTTCTTCTTCTTCTGCACTCAGCATCTGTGGTCATGCTATACCGTCAGGCCTGTCGTCAAGATGAAGTTCACTGTCTTCTCCAGGTCAGAGCGGCTGCCCCATAGCTTTTGCCTCAAGTCTGTATCCTCTGGCCAGGTCTGCTGTCTCTGCTCTTTGTATGTTGGGCAGTCCTGAAGTATGTGTTCCAGGGTCTGGGATCCGGATCCACATGGACATTCATCTGTGTATGAGATCCTTAATCGGTAAAGGTAACCCAACAGTCTGCAGTGGCCTGTTCTAAGGCGAAATATTGTGGTCTGTTGATATCTTTGGAGGAGATGTATTGCATCATGTTTGTATTCCTCTTCTATTTGTTTCTTCCACGTTGCTGTGTATGTGTTGCGGATTATTGTTTTTAACTTCTCTGTAAGACAGTGGGTGTCTGTGTTGCTCCATTTTGCTTCCTGCTTTTGACAGAGCATCCGCTTTCTCATTTCCCATGATTCCACAGTGTGATGGTATCCACTGAAGGGCAATAACTGTTGATTTTTGGATCTGTCTTAGCTCATGTCTGATGTTGTGCAGAAGTCTTTCGTTTCCAGCTGATGAACTATCAAGATACATTTCCATTCATCACAGTTGGTTTTATATAGCTTCTAAGAACTCTTCTAATCTCAATAGACAAAGATATACAACAGATTCCCTATATAACAAATTGGTCTGGACCAACAAAACATGTGTGTAATGACCCAAATACGCTATGAACAACTATATAGTACTAAGAATAAACTAATTGGGAATTTTGAGAGAAAAAGGGAAAATTGTTAATAATATACAAGCTATAAAGGCATCCAGCTATATTATATACAGTGGAATCTCTCCATAGCATATACAATTATACCTATTTCCCTAATTAAACTTTACAGACCAATTTCGATGGTTGTCAAATTTCCAGTACAAATTCTTGGTGACCAACTTCGACAATCATCGAAACCACCATTATGATATTTCAGAAATATAACAACTGAAAAAATAGCTCGCCACGGATAGTATGTTATTCCAAAATGGAGTCACTCATGAAATACATTCATTACTGAGTATTAATCATGAAGAAATCTGATTTTTCGAAGATGAGATTTTGTCATATATAGAAAGTAATGTCAATCAACACTTAACATTATAATAAGTAGGATTTCGCTCTTGAAATAATTAGGGGCTTTCAAATTCATTCATAAATTGAAAACATTCATTATGACAAACAGAAAGTTTCAACGCTCTCTTACGAGGCAGATTTTTAAAGACGACAATGCCGATGTCTAAAACAATTTGCGAACACCCTTGGTAATGGGAGATAAGTATGCTGTGGATTGCTGGTCAGCAGTGTTAACACTTTTCAGAATGCCCAATTAGTTTATTGTTTAATCTATAGGCCTACCCTAATTTTGGTTATTACACACATTCATCAGTCTGCATCAATTTTGGTTCTTCTTTCCTTCCTCTTTTACCCTTTACGGGTGTCAAGGGAGATACAATATTCTTGTTCCCGCTTTTCTGGCAGATTCAGATAATGTTATTTAGTGTTCGTGTAATGTCTCTTTGATGTTGTTGATCCAGCATATTCTAGGTCTACCATTGGCTCTTCTTTCTGCTACTCCTCTCTTTGTATATGCTTTATAAACTAATGAATCACACGGCATTCTTTCCAGATGACCAAACCATTGTATCTGTTGGTTTTGTATGTATTATAGAATTGATATGACACCCACACTTTCTCTTATGACATCGTTTATAATTCTGTGTCTTCTGGTCACTCCTGTGGCTTTTCTCAGACATCTCATCTGTGTTGTAACCATTTTTGGTTATTATACACATATTATATCAGTCTGGATCAATTTCTTATAACGGGATTCCACTATACAGTATAATGTTCAACTTGTGAAATAATATAGCCATAAAGTGCAAAACTAAAATGAGTGTCATATTATTGAAGATATGCCTATATTTTAGAAACTTTAAAACCATAATCACACTTTTTTTGACAGATGAGTTTGCATTATTAAACTGAATGCCGCCATATCTTATGACTGTGCCTTTTCAAATGTTATGTTCAATATGTGACTGAGCAAATGTGCATAGTGTGAGTGAAGTTTCATGTACAATCTCGCGTTGCAGAGATCGAAAGGAAGCAAAGAATAGTAATGCTACCTGCCATAAACGTCATAAGATTAGACAGATTTTGGGGGTGATAGCACAGCCAAGCTGTAAGCCATGCTTCCACAATTCTCCAGTCTACATCCTGCAAGAGTTTGAGAACAAACGCAGAAGATGTGCAACTCTAAGATTACCTCTAAGATGTGCTTACTCACATATAGTTAGTTTCACACACAGAATTCTTCCTGTGTCCATTCTCATACTCCTGCAGATTAGCAGAATGTGGTCTGGAAAATGTAATGCTTTTTGCCATGGTTTGCATGTGTTGTGCCTTTTAGTTTTACACATCCAAATTTATCATGACCTCTATGTCACTTTGACTCATGAGATGGTTGGTTGGTTGCTGATCCAGTGGTCCATGGGCTCATGCCCTTTGACCTAATGCCATTAGATGGCATTATATTGCTGGGAAGTCTGTGGATTTTCTGCCCACCGCGGGACAGAGCCAGAAAATAACTATCACACCTCCAGGAAGGTAGGTTTCAACCTATGCACTGCCCCATTCCACTGTAGCCAAGATAGGGTTCACTGTGCTCATTCCCCGCCACCAATTGACTACTGGTTATGCCGAACTTCTCTATTGCTCCAGGCATGCAACCAAATATTCAAGTCAAAAGGATTGTCACGTCCTTAGTCACTGTGCCTCTATGATGGGCCTCAGCCATAGGAAAAACAGTGATGTCAGTTTCCTCCTCCTCAGTGCTGCATAGTACATCTCTGGCTCCCTCCCAACCACAGAGGGTGCAAACATATATATTCAGGCAAACATGAAAAACATTTCAACAACAAAACAAAATCATAACTGTATAGATGACATGCCATGAAGCTTCTATAAGATAACCTCAATATAACGGCATGTCATCCACTAAGGTTTTCTGTTGCATGGATGGTATGTCTAGTGGGCCATTGGTGAGACCCACAGACGCAACCACATGCGTAAACTCATGAGATGGGACAGCCAATTTCACCCTATAGCCTCCTTAATCACCTTTTACGACACACATAAGTCCTAAACTGCAGACCCAAGGTGGTCCAGTCCTGCATCAAAAGTGAATCTGTGGATGTCTTCTACTATGTCGATAGAGAATATATTATCAATACATGAAGGTGTGGGATTCATTGTAAAACTTATCAAACTTGTGTTCTACATAGTACTAAGACTAAGAAATGACAAAAGAATAGCTGTTCCATTCTATATATGATAAAAGTCACCCAGAAGCCAAGCTAAATTCTGATCAGGCTGAAAGGCGTAGTTGTCACAGACTAGCGAATCCCACCTCAATTAAAAGCATGCTGAAATCAGATGTGTTGGGCCATAAGATGCAAAATAATGCACCTCTGCTGTAAAACTTGTAGCACGGCATATTTCACTACAGAAATCACACACACGTTGGTTATCAGAGAGTGAGAGCAGAAGACGAATGAAAGGCGCAGATATCGCAGCAAAGTTGCACACCATGACAAGACATCCCGTTCTCCAGACATCGTGCAAATTTGCAGTAGTTTTGAGAACAAATGCAGAAGACATCCTCAATTGGCAGATTTCTGAGGACTTTTCTTTCTGTATTGTACTCTCAAAAGTGTACACTAACATCAGGGACAGGTCTAGCTATGTCAAATGCTGATGAATTTTTGATGTACAGGCAGAGTAGAACAGTTATGTGTCAAGGAATTACAATGTGAGCTAGATCACAGAGAGGAGTAGTGTAGACACTCAGGTGCATTAGTTAATCCATCTAAAGCATCTGTAATTTGATTCTCTCAATAATCACATCATAAATACATCAATGCAGAGTGATCTTCCGGTAGTGACGTCTGTTGATGGAGGGTGTTTTTCTAATCAAGTCTGGGTCATTCTGTCGATTGTTGGATTAATCAACTAACATCGTAAAGTCCATACCGATTTGTGTAACAGAAGTCTGTTCATTCTAATTATTTTTCATTCAATGCACTTATTTAATTCCTGCGTTATTCCGGTGCTATCATATGGATGTGAGAGCTGGAAAAGCTCTTTATCTTCAGAAAAGAAATTACTGAGTTTTGAGAACAAATGTCTTCGAATGATAAAATCCGAGAAGAGACACATCAAAATTTCATTGTGGAAGTTATCAGAAAACGCTGTTGGTCCTACACACAGACATCAACAGAATACACCACCAATCTCTTGAATGGATACCTACAGGCAAAAGAGCCAGGGGTAGACCAAAAGAAACACTCAGAAGAACAATACTTAGAGAAAGTAAAACAATCAATATCCATACTATTCAAGAACTGCACAGAATAGCTTTGAACGGACAGAATTGGAGAGATCTGACCTCTGCCCTATGCGCTAACTTCAGCGCAAAAGGAAAATAAATGAAGTGTTAATTTGTGATGAGTCAGCTACAATGATAATGTTGACCACATCATTTCAAGGGTAATAAAAGGTATCAAAAGCTGTCACCTTTGCCACCGCACCCCAAAATAAACATGAAGTAAAGAAACAAATGATTAAGAGCATCTTTATACATGTGCCAATACTATGCTACCACTGCCAGACTTGGCAACTGACATCTACACTTAGCAGAAAGATCAAAACTTGTGAAATGAAATGTCTAAGGAAGACTATTGGAGTCACCCGACTTGACAAAATGCGCAGCAAGAACATCCAAAAGATAATATGTGTAACATCAGGCAACAAATATATAGAAAAATAACAGATAAAATGGTTTGGACATCTTATAAAGATGAATAAACAACTTCCCATAAGAGCTTATAAGATGGAATCAGGATTGGATGGAGAGCTCTTGAAAGAAGACAAACAACCCACATACCTCGGAGTTACTTTTGATGATAAGCTGACATGGAAGCAGCACATAAACAAAGCAACAACAAAAGCCAGGAGGAAGTTAGCTATCCTGAGAAAACTAAGTGGAACCACATGGGGAGCCAGTGGAAATATACTCAGTAAAGTTTACCAGCAAGGCATAAGACCACACCTGGAATATGGTTCAGCTGCGTGGTGTCCTGCATCAAACACCACATTACAAGATCTAGATAAAGTGCAAAACCAGGCACTTAGAATAATGGTGGGAGCAATGAAATCAACACCCATAGCAGAGATGCAGAAAATTGGAAGAATGCAAACACTTGGCGAACGCAGAGACACAAAAGTACTAATTCAAGCAGAAAAGTTTCTGCGTATGCCAAGTCATCCAATGAAGGAAAGATTCCAAAATCTAGCAATGGGGCGACTGAAAATGAGCAGCTTTACCCACCAAGCTAAACGACTCCATAGACAACTTACAGACTTACCTGAAGTTGACAGTCCCTTAAGGTCTGTACCAGAAAAATCCCTTGTAGTGAAAAACATTGAATACCAATATACATTCAGACCCATGTAAAAGGAGTACGAAGTGAGGACGAACAGAAGTGTGCAGCGAATGACAGCCACCCTCAGTTTCCTGGACGAGGAATATCCACAAGATATATGGATCAGAGTATACACAGATGGGTCAGCACAGAATGCAGTGAGGAATGGAACAAATGATGCAATAACACTCAATAGAGAATGTAGTGAGATGTGCCATATTTCTGAGTGTAGGTAGGCATTGGTCAATGAGAATTCTATGGATGGCAATACAATTATATACATTGATCATTCTGTTGTTAAACACATGTATTTCTTGGCATGTCATAGCTGAGTATGTAAGGAAAACTATTAGAGATTTCACTGTGCATATGACTTCGTAATAACATGATGGAAACGTAAACCGACCAGGGCTGTAATTGGATAAGCATCCAAATTTTCAGCGGCTCAATGGGCATGCTAAGAAAAATACAAGCGGGTTATATTTGTGAACAGTAGCTTGATGCTGTGCGGAGGTCGAAGTTGGTGGAGGATTGTCATTCATTTTATAGCCTGGCCACTAGTTTTCAAGGCAATGAGAGCCGGGCAAGTAGATATAATTACCTTCAAGAGGAGGTATTACTGTTTTTAAAAATAAAGCTCATTCGTTCCTAAATTTCAGTATATGACAGCAAATTTGAAGAATTTTCGTGAACAATCGCCACAGGAGGAATTTTTACTGCCTTTTTTTTTTAGTTCCGGGTGCTAAATGTCATATTTAAATTTAAGGTGGGGTTTGAACACCCCTTATCTACAGGCCTGGAGAGAGCAGATAGTTTGGATCTGTCACTGTATTAAGTGTCAGGGCAATGGAACAGATACAGTGGAATCCCTCTATAGTACATCCTTTTATAACAAATTTCCCTATATAACAATACTTAAAATCCCCAATTATATTTCTTTGTAATGTATATAGCAAAGTTATTATATACATATTTTTGTTGGTCCCCAATAAGTTGTTATAATGGGATTCCACTGTTTATTGGACTCTTTTAAGAGAAATTGCATGAACCTAATTATCATATATTTCTATGTCTATTGTCTTTCCCCAGGTGGTTTGTGATCCACTCTTGTGGTTAAGCGTAGGGGTGATTGGAGCTCGAGCTTGCGTTCTAAAGCCAGATGTGTGGCCTCGGTTGTGCTATGACCGTGTCTGTACAGGATGTCCCTGACGTTTTCTATCCATCTTTCCCGTGGTCTTCCTCTGGCTTTGTACCCTATCTCATTTGGTTATATGCTTGTACTGGCAACTTTTCTTGATGCATTCTCATAATGTGGCCAAACCATTTGATCTGTTCTCTCTATGTAATCTGTACGAGATATACCTATTCTTTCCCTGAAATATTCATTCCGCAATCTGTCAAGCCTGGTGACCCCGGCAGCTTTCCTTAAGGATTTCATCTCACATGTTACTATCTTTCTGTAATGTGAAGATGAGAGAGACCAGATTGGCACTGGTAACACAGTGTTGGTAGGAATATACTGTAGATCATTTGTCTCTTAACTTCCATCTCGACATTGGGATATATATATATATTACCATATATACTCATCCTAAACGCATGGTTTGCGCCTGTAGGTCTCACCAATGGCCCATTAGACAAACCACCCATGCAACAGAAAAACCTAAGTAGATGACATGCCGTTATATTGAGGTTATCTATTATAGAAGCTTCATGGCATGTCATCTATACAATTATGCCTCTCATACTTTAAATTTTTTGTTACAATGTATTTTATGCCATGTTGTAATCTTTTTCTTTATTTGTTTATTTATGCACCCTCTGTGGGTTGGGAGAGAGCTAGAGATTTGCTGCGCAGCAGTGGGGAGGAGGAAACTGACAGCACTGTTTTTCCTATGGCTGAGGTCCACCATAGAGGCACACTGACTCAGGACGTGACGATGCTTTTGACTTGAACATTTGGTTGCATGCCTGGAGCAATAGAGAAGTTCGGCATAACCAGTAGTCAATTGGTGGCGGGGAATGAGCACAGTGAACCCTATCTTGGCTGCAGTGGCTCGGAGCAGTTCATAGGTTGAAACCCTCCTTCCTAGTAGTGTGATAGTTTTTCTCTGGCTCTGGCCCGGGTTGGGACGAAAATCCACAGACTCCCCAGCAATATAATGCCAGTACAAAACATACTAATTACAAACGCGATCGGACATCGCCTCGGTTATCAAGGTCCGCGGCAGGCAGTGGGTAACCAGGCTGCTCTGTCTGAGAAATTAACTACTGGAATGCATCCAAAACATCAGCACAAACACAGACATGCACAATACACAACACAGCAACAACACCTGCACAAGCACCACAACATTAAACCCAGAAAACCTTGGAGGGAGAACCAGAAGAGCCAAGATTTTCATAAAACAAAGTCTTCACTTAATATTCAACAACTGAACATCTGTGGAATAAGAAACAAACCACTAGAGCTCGCTAATTTACTACATGCTCATAAGATACATGTGGCCCTCTTACAGGAGACTATACACAAAGACACTGACCCATATATGTCAGGATATACCAGCTATGCCTGTAATTTACCAACTGCCGTGGCATAATTACTTATATCAGGAATGACATTCAGGGACAAGTCACCCAACTAACAGCCAATCACAGACATGCAGAAGGTGACCATCTGGCACACTGGAGGAAAATGCACAATCTACAACATATACAGCCCACCT
This sequence comes from Meghimatium bilineatum, assembly GCA_034231615.1. Lineage (NCBI taxonomy): Eukaryota > Metazoa > Mollusca > Gastropoda > Stylommatophora > Philomycidae > Meghimatium > Meghimatium bilineatum. Next base: position 35,702,331 of record CM067304.1, read on the forward strand.
CATTGTTTGTTTGTTTTGCGTTCACTACATTGTAACCATCACGGATATCCGTGCAATTTTGGCCGAGAGCGTGATTACGTTGTGCCACCGTTATGCGCCTTGCAGGCCTAGCACATCCGATTTCAGCATGCCTTGACAATTCGGGTGGGCTACCCTTAGCCTATGACAGCCTCTATATCTGTCTCCAGGCACGCGTAGTGGCGACTCTTCGCCCAGACGATTTTTGCTCTCGTCTGATTCGCACGAGGTGTTCCACTGTCTATGAACTTGCCTCGGGTAATTGGACGTGCTGTGCCTGTACCCATTGGGTACTGAACCGTTTCTCATCCGTGAGCCTGGTTCCTTAAGGGGAAGAACTCAACAGAGGAGTTAGACCATAGCTCTTTCGCCCTCTTAGCCGAGGTGTCGTTAACCGACATCGTGTACCCCTTGTCCAAGTTCGAGTCTCACACCACGAGTTTGAGAGCAAGGCGTTCTCGAGCTTAGGGTCCTTGTCCCAATAGCGCCTGAGCCCATCAGGTACTGAACCCTTTCTCTCTTCAAGTGTATTTCCGGTGTAGGAAAACCTGACAGTAGAGTTGGGCCAGGGCTAACTCGTTGTCCTTTTCTTGCCTAAGCCCATCGGGTACAGAACCCTTTCTCTTCGCGAGCATATTTCCGGTTTAGGAAGGCTCGACATTAGAGTTGGGTTAGGTCTTCTTGCTTTACCAAACGCCAATGGATGGGTCTGGGTCTCTGCCTGTAAGGAACACAGGTAACTAGAAGCTCGTCTCAAGCTGACGGAGCTTGTAGTTCCCCTTTCCTAGGGACTTTTCACTTTCTATTTGCAGTTCGCGCTGCCCTCTAGCGCTGTTATGCCCTTTCATTGTACTCGGTATGAAATCTATTTGTCTCTCGCCATGCATCTACCTTTACATGCATTTTACATTCGCCGCCCCTCCAATGTTCGGACTGGACTGACTAGCTTCACAGTATGTCGCCAGTGTCGCTATATGTGGTGATGCTGGTGGTGTCGGAGATATTGTCTGTCTCTTGTGCAGTCAAATCTCTTTCCATCTGCTACCTCCACATTCTCGGACACGATCCCCAAATGATTTGGCCAGAATCAGCTCGAGCTGCTGTATTTTTATTTCCAGGGTGCACCGCATGGAGGTAAATTTGGGATCTTGGTTATCTGCTAACCCTGGGTCCGCCTAGAGCAATGCGTTCCCTTTGCACCCCAGCCCACCTCAGACAACATGCAATTTACTGGAAATTCATACAACACAATTTATCAAAACAATACTTGCTGGTGACTTTAATGGTCACTCACCCCATTGGGGTTACCAGAACCACAATAAGACAGGAAGATATATAGAAGAACTCTGTGAAACAACAAACCTGTCTGTCCTTCAAGATGCAAAGTCTGTACCAACACTTTTGCACAGGAGCCATCTATCTCTCAGTCGACCTGACTTGACTATCTGTTCATCTGATATAATAGACGCTTGCTCCCTAGAAATACTTGATGACATTGGAAGTGACCACAGACCAATCCTCACCACCATAACTACACCCAACAAAGCATATTTCAAACAGAAAACACGCTGAATTTTTGGCAAGGCAGATTGGAAACTATTCCAAGAAACATCTGATTTCCTGCTAGGTAAAATCAAAAGCAATGACATAGAAACATTTACTGCAGAGGTGACAAAAGCTATCCTCAATTCAGCATCACAAAGCATCCCAAGGGGCAGTAAGAAATCATACAAACCATTCTACAACAAAGAAATGCAAGCTGGAATCCTCGATAGAAAAAAAGCAAGAGAAGCCCTTGAGATCTCACCTTCACAAGAAGCAAAAATCATGTACAATAAAACATGTGCCAAAGTAAAACTAATAGTGAAGAAGGCCAAACATGACAAATGGGCAAAAACATTCGCAAATTTAGATCTAAGGAAAAATGGCAGAAAGGCTTGGGGGCTGATCAATAATTTGTCTGGGAAAAGAAGAACAAACGATAAACCTGTGATAGATGGAAACAGAACAATCACCACAGATCAGAAAAAGGCAGAACACTGTAACCACTTTTTTTGCCAGTATGAACAGAGTAGGGAAGCTGTCCAAGGCTGACAAGAAGCGTCTGAAGCAGCAAGAAAAAGTCCAAACCTCTGGCTCAACCATATTTGATGATGACTTCAGTATGCAGGAACTCCTACAAGGGCTGAAGAAACTAAAGCCAAGAAAGTCTCCTGGACCAGACAAAATTTATAATGAAATGTTAACACACATGAGCACATCAGGGAAAGAAGTACTCCTTACACTAATAAATATGACCTGGAGAAATGGAAAACTGCCTAAACATTGAAGAAATGCTCACATCTTTCCCATCCTGAAAAGTAACAAACCTCCAGATGAACCCAAAAGCTACCGCCCTCATATCCCTAACATCATGTCTTGGGAAATTAGCAGAAAGAATGGTTAACGCACGACTTTACTGGTTCCTCAAGAGCTCAAACATCCTCTGCCATAAACAGGCTGGCTTCAGAAAAGGCAGTTGCACAGAAGACCAACTATTTAGGTTGACACAGAAAATCCATGATGGATTCCAGGAAAACATACACACTGTAGCCATCTTCTTTGACTTACAACAGGCTTATGATCGAGTATGGAGAAAGGGTCTTTTGATGAAGATGATTGAGATGGGAATTAGTGGAAAGCTATACAACTGGATAAAATACTTCCTTATTGACAGAACAATCCAAACAAAGATAAATGATGCAATTTCATCTAAAGAAGTTCTAGAGGAAGGCTTACCACAGGGTTCTGCTTTAAGCTGCACCATCTTTCTCATTTACATCAATGACCTTACCAAACATATCAAAGCTGAAAAAGCCCTCTATGCTGATGACTTAACAATATGGCAGAGCCATGAGAATGTTGAAAGTGCTGCCAAAAGACTAAATGGTGATTTAAAAAGACTACATGAATACTGTCAAACATGGAAGCTAAAAATAAACTGTGAGAAAACTGTCTATACCATCTTTACCAAGAGTCATAAGGTAGCAATAGAAAATATCAGTCTATGGTTGGATACACAGAAATTGCCAAGAGAAGAACACCCCACATATCTTGGAATCACGCTTGATCGGCAGCTCACCCTCAAGAAGCATGTAAAAAATATCAAAAATAAAGCACTTAAACAGTTACAAACTACTGAAAAGACTCACTGGCACATCTTGGGGATCAGACAAGGATACCCTTAGAGGACTATACCTTGGTTACATACGTTCTGCTTTAGAATACAACAGTGCACTCCTCACAACATGTTCCACGACAAATGTAGAATCCCTAGACAAAGTGCAGAACAATGCCCTACGTCTTATTAGTGGAGCAATGAGATCTACACAGACGGCTGCATGTGAAATACATACGAATGTAGAACCCCTTGATATGCGGAGATATGGCTGCAATGGAGGCTTATGAAAGAAGCAAAAGAATGAACAAAGACCACCCAAATAAACAACTTGTAGAAAACTGGGAACCAAACCACAGAATAAAACAAAAGTCAGTCCTGAGCCATGTCAATGAAATAAAAGACAGTTACCACCTTCCAGACAAGAGACAAAAACTGCAAAGAGTAGAAAAATGTTTACAACCACACGCAGGCTTTAAATTGCCGGAAATCAAAACACAGTTAAGAGATAATGCAACAAAACGTTCCGACCCATTAAGTCTTATGAAAGCAACACAGAAAACAATAGACACCTACCCAGAACAATGGATTCATGTCTATACTGATGGGTCTGCCTTCAAAGCCATCATCAAAGCAGGTTATGATGTCTATATAGAATATCCAGACAAAACATCAGATGAGTTGTTTGATGCCTGTGGAGAGATATGTTCTAACTATAAAGCTCAAATAACAGCACTAGAAATTGCCTTGTACCACCTGAAGACCATATTTGATGCCTTCCCATCAAAAGCCCAAAACGTTATTTTTACAGACTCTATGTCTGCTCTCCAAGCATTGGAATGTAATGGACATTCTAAACCCGAGCTAGCTGAAAATACCACCATGCAAACCAGCTGCTCACATCTTATGATGTCAACATTGTTATGCAGTGGATTCCTGGCCACTCAAACACACCTGGTAATGATAAGGCAAACAGACTAGCAAAGAGGGGAGCACAACAAGAACAGCCTTATACAGAAACAACAATGCACAGTTAAAATGATTCTGAAATCTGTGAACAAAGAAAATTGGATGAACAGATGGGCTATGGGAAACACTGGAAGGGAAATCTATAAACATATGACCAGCCCAAATCCTAAAGACAATATCAACCTCCTGGAAATTAAAGACCAAAGTATCATATTCCGACTGCGCACACAACATGTACAGCTTAACAATCACCTGAACAGAATACAACCACAACACACTCCAGGGTGCCGGCTGTGCACTCATCCATATGAAACTGTTGACCACCACCTTTTTGAATGTCCAGCGCTGGATGACACCAGGAAAATGCTCCTCCCTCCAGGGCCAGATAAATGGAACACATTATATGGAACAAAACAACAACTCACAAACACATGCATATATCACACAATGGCATGAGCCCATGGACCGCTGGATCAGCAACCAACCAACCATACTCATCCTAATGCCTATTCGCCACCACCCCCTCACCTTGTTATCTGATTTATCAAATAAACCGTCTTTCAATCCATCCGCTATTTAGTGCACCGATATAAGCAAAGATTGTGACAATTCATAAATTTCTTACACCAACCAGCTGATGCAACCTGTACGACCAACCTGTATTTTGCAATATCCAATTCTGGCAATAACAGAACTTTATTTATTTGATAGATATTTTAATTTTCCTCAACTCTCGTACTTGTTTCTCAGCAGCAGAATAACTGCAATTATTGCTTCCTTCCACATAACGGACTATTTTCAGTTTAAAATAATGAATCATAAGCTGATTCATTCATAGCGGCCGTTCAACATTTTTCAATATACCAATTAATATTATGTAACAGCTGTTATAATTTTCTATGGCTTCCCATTGAATGTTTCTATTTACTCTGCCGAATGCCTTTTCCTGGTCTACAAATACTGTGTTTAGATCTTGATTGTATTTTATTGCTTTTATACTTGTCTCAGTGTAAATAGTGCGTCTGTACAGCATTCCTCTCTTCAGAAGTCAAAACTGAACAGGACTCAGCTGTGGTTCTGCAATGTATTGTATTCTCTGTTCAATTACTTTTGCGTAGATTTTACCTGTGTGACTTAATACAGATATTATGATTCTATATGATTCACATTCTCTCTTACTACTTTTGTTTTTCCATAATGGTACAAAACTGATTTTTGCCAGTCATTCTGGTATTTTTCTTTCTGTCCAGGCTATTTAAAATTATCTGACTAGCTACTGAACCTATGTGTGCTCACATGCTTTTATAGTTCCGCTGGGTCCTGTCCTGGTCATTTATTACATGGATTATGTTTTAAGGCTTGTTCTATTTCTTGAGTATATCTAGTTCTGTGGTTTCTAGGTCTTTTTGATCGTTGGATCTTTTTTTGAAGTTTTGATTTTTTAACAGCATGGCAAAATTAATCTTTATACTACAAACTAAAAAATGAATTTTGCATTCATTCTCAAATATCCTCCTGGTTACTAATGTAGTCTGGAAAATAAAATGTGTTATGGTTTATAGCTTTGCTTTACTATCACTTTGACCTTCGGTAAACTACAACAAATTCTCTCTGCTGCTCCCCCTCAATCTTACGACAAGCAAAAACTGAATGTATTATTAACTATTCTAAAGTGAACGGTGTATGTTCTAAAGGTTGAACTTACTTATCCAGGGTTATGAGTTTTTACTCTTTCTTTGCCAGTTGCATGTTCTAAAGGAATAGAAGATTTAACTACAATAGTTATACTTGAGCAACAAAGGTGACACATCTGGTCTTGGAACATAAACAGGTTCTCACTCCTAACTGCGAGTATTGATAATATAAACCATTATCCACATTACAATATAATACCTGGGTTACCCCATAGTTGTATTATACTCTCACAGCAGCTGTGAGTACTAGTAACACGATACAGGTCTAAGGAATGGCCCGTCAGACTATCATGAAATAGTAAACCCCAAAGATGACATGCATAAAAATAGACTTTCCTCTTGTGGAAATCACACAATTCATCTATACAATTACACATGTGGGTCTCACTAATGGTCCACTAGACAAACCACCCATGAAACAGAAAACTTTAGTGGATGACATGCCGTTATATTGAGGTTATCTTCCTAGAGAAGCTTCATGGCACGTCATCTATACAATTGTGCTTTTATTTTGTTGTTGAAATGTATTTCATGTTTACCTGTATATGTATGCACCCTCTGTGGTTGGCAGGGAGCCAGAGATGTACTGTGCAGCAGTTTTTTCCTATGGCTTAGACCCATTACAGAGGCACAGTGACTCAGGACATGACAATCCTTTTGACTTGAACATTTGGTTGCATGCCTAGAGCAATAGAGAAGCTCAGCATAGCCAATAGTCAATTGGTGGCGGACACAGATTCGTTGGGCAGGTCATTTGGTACGTATGCCAGACCATCGTCTGCCAAAGATACTTCTGTATGGTGAGCTGGAGAAGGGCACATGATCTCAAGGTGGCCAAAAGAAGCGCTACAAAGACCCGTTAAAGAACTCATTAAAAGCCTTTGAAAAAGACCACGATACATGGGAAGAACTTGCACAAAATAGATCTACATGGCGTTCTAAAATCAATAAGAGCGCATCATCTTGTGAAAAGAGAAATGCAGCGGCTCAACAGCGGAGAGCAGCTAGAAAGTCACGGATAAACCAAGAACCGTCTACTGTCGTCATTCCATGTCCGAACTGTCTAAAGACATTTACAGTTCGAATAGGGTTCATAAGCCATCTACAAACTCATAATCAAGGACATAACTGAATTTGAATTTTCAAAAGTCGATGTAACAAATGGTCATCATCACTTGTGATGGACAAACAACAACAGTATTAGGTACATACCAAATGGATAAAATTCAACATAATATAAAAAGTTTCAAGAATTATGTCATAAGCATTCATATTTATTCTCTCAGAAACATTTCAATTACTTGTTTGACAGTTATAGAAAATTATCCAACAGTACAAACACAATTTACGATTCAGTCTGATGGAATAAAACTATCTTTCTGATTGACAATGTTGTGGTTAAAGTCTCACATTACCATTTAATATGGGATAATGTATTTTATTGTGCACAGAGCTCCACAGTATACAGACTTACTACAAACATACACTTGCAATGCTTCTCTCATGCATGTGCATATTTGTGACACTTTAGAAGAGCTACACTTTGTACATAGACATCAGACTGGTAAATTTTATCACCTGTTTGTATTCTTTTGTGTTACTTTAGAGCTACAAGGTATACACAACCACACTGCCAACTTCACACTTGTAAACTTTTCTTGTGTATGCATTCTTTTTCCAAAAAATGTCACTGTCTCTATCTTCCTGCACATTATTCTTTGCAAATCTTGTAATCTTGCTGTTTTTTCTGCCCCATTGCAACTGCTAGAAGCTAACTGTGACGAACTTTTTTCTTTGATGTCTCATATTGGAATCTTTGTTAATATAATGTGACCATGTCAGCTCCAACAAGAGAACAATGCAAAAGATATCAATGAGTATTGACCATTTTGCATAGAAAGACCATCTCTAAAATTATTATAATCAATTAAATTTGCTAGGGCCAATCATAGCACAGTTAATATGAACATGAGTCAATTAATTCTCAGAAAGCGTGACTTGTTTTATTGTGTTTTTACAGATGCATAAAGACTAGTTTCTCAGAGAAATAAATAAGAACCATGCTCCACTGTACATGCTCTCACACTGTCAAAAGGTTCCAGCTGTAGCTGTTACCATCATACATGCTCAATGTTATTCTGATTAATGCTGCTTCTTCCTGAAAGAACATCCTAGGAAAGAAAGAAAAAACAAAGTGTATCAATAGTTGTAGTACTGGTGAAAAAAAAATGTACTGTGGGGAAATAAAGTTTCTTTCATTCTTACTCTTTCTTGTAGCAAGACAATGGTCCTACTAGATTTCCAGCAGGATGCAGCCCAAAATTGTCTCAGAATACAGATATGTAGAAGTCAATAAAGATCATTGTTTTGGAGAAATGATCAAATATGGTCATGTTTTACAAAGCAACTTCTTAGGCTGTTATTTAATGTTGTAGTTCTTTCTACATTTCTGATTTCCAGCAGGATGTAGTCCAGACAAACAGGCATCAAAAGTTTCCGTCCTGATTTTTGACACTTTAACCCTTTCACCCTTATGAGATTTCCCAATTGTCAATCCCTGATCCCTAAGGCAAGGGGCACAACTCCTCCAAAATATGGATATGATGATGACAATTGCATTTTCTTTCAAACTATTCATCATATCACACTCAGACTTGGCAGATCAACAGAAAAATAAATAGTCTTGCATAAACCTATATCAAAGATAATTGAATACATATATGTTTTAAATAATAAACTGTCAAACTCGACATAATGTGGGGGAAATTATTTTTTTTAACTTTGGGGTGTTGAGTAGAGTCATTGATACGAAAATATTGAGATATATTCTCAAATCGCCTTTTTCCAAACAGGGTGAAGTGCCCAAAACGTTGAACCTGTCATCTGTACTCCAGTACATGCCATACTCAAACAGAATACACAGGTCCATCATAATATAAATTTTTGAAAATGATGTTTTATTTCAATGACAGTTGCAGATGTTCAGCGTGTCTTCTTTCCTTGTTTGTTCTTTGCGTTATATTGCATACAAATTTGTCCGATCGGCTGCAAATTGATAAACTCATAGTTGACAATGATGCTAATGTATTCATAACGTGTGGCAATCTCATCAAGATTATGTACAGACCAAATGTTTTGTACAAAACTCTCAATTTCTACTTGAAAAACTACATCACTACGGCGAAATTTGCGATGTTACAATTAGTGCCACGCATGTCCATCTCTTTGTCGGAAACATTAGGCCTATCTAACAAGGAACATCACTGTCACTTTCCACATTACATTTGATACGCAAATTACCTACATCGTGCATATTTCCATTGTAACTACAGCTGTCATCATCAGTGTACATATGAATAATATCTTCCATTTCCAAAACTAGGTCTAATAATTCGCTAATTTTTTTTTAAAATCTTAATAAATCCATTTTTTTCCTGATCTCGTAGATTAAAAATTAAACAGGAAGCTAAACCACGGATCTACGCAATGGTCATGGTTTTTAATAGTCCCGGCGCAAACTAAAAATGTAATATCGATCGCAGCGAAACAAGTAACAAAAATCGAGCAGCAGCGGCTAGAAAATCGGTATAAAACTCCGCTAATTACAAAAAATCTTAATAATTTTTATGTCCGATTGTTTCGATTAAAACACAAAACAGGAAGCTAAACCACGGATCTACGCAATGGTCATGGTTTCTAATAGACCCAGCACAAACTAAAAATGTAATATCGATCGCAACGACATTAGTAAAAAAAAAAAGCTGGCAGCGACTCGAAAATCGGTTAAAACTGCTAATTTTTAAAAAAAATCGTAATAAATAATTTTTGTCTGATTGCTCCGATTAAAACATAAAACAGAAGCTAAACCACGGACCTACGCAATGGTCGTAGTTTTTGATAGATCCAGCACACACAAAAAATGTACTATCGATACACGTAAAAAAAGCGACTCCGCTGCTCTCTAGGGGCCAGCACATAGAAGCAACTCTGCGGCGCTCTAAGGGCGAATCGGTTAAAAGTGTGTGACGGCAAACTTTTTGCTACTCTTTCAGTTCTTGGTATATGATGAAAACCTGTCACCTGAGAGAAAAATTGTGACTGCATGTTTTGCCTGTTTTACTTTGTCCCCATGGATGACAAGAGATACATGCCAGCGGTCACTGCTACTTTGTCCTTTACTGGCAGTCTCCAAGGTGGCGAGGAATGTACTGAGGGTCTTGGCCAGCTGTGGTTCACTGATCCTGATGCTCAACCAGCTATGGAGCGCCGGCCGGTGCACTCTGTGTGCATGTCATCTCTGGGCCCCCTTCGGATACTAAACATGCATCCATAAACCCCACTAATACAACCATGCATTGAGACAGCAAACGTTAGAATTCTGGTGTACTATAAAACGTACTATACCAGATGAGCTATTTTTAGCAACACCATCACTACAGTTGCCGCATTTCTGAAGTATAACATTTTGATAATCACTGAAATGGTCACTAAGGCTATATAACAGAAATTTGACAAACTGTCAATGAATTTCCAGCCAACGGTATGCTCTATGACTAGTTTATGGAAGGATCCTTATCTTTCTAGTGAAACTGCATTACTTTCAAACATAGTATCTCAAAATTACATCCTTTGTTGACATAGTGCTACAACATCAACAAGTTTTATATAAATAAAGCTACATCTAACCTTCTGTAAGCCTGGCCTTTCCTCCAGTTGGCTGGCACAACACAGTTGAACATCCCACACACAGGACAACCGTTTGTGCATGTGAGAAAACTGTTGTGATTTTATAGCAACCTAACAAAGTATGAAATAATATTGGTCAGATATTAATCTACAAACATTAAATATGAGACTAATACTAGAATATAATGACAAACTGTAGCAGCAATATCTAAAGAATTATAGAGAAAAGTTTCTCAAGCAGTCAATAACTACATGTGAAAACTTCATGTTTTAACTAAATAGGCGAATTGACAAAACTAATATCTAATCTCAAGAAATACTTGGTTAATTAAATAACATCCTACACAAAATGTGTAAGCAACATGCCTGATTTAGTAGAATACATCATTTGTATTCAAATTATGCAGAATTGAGTCCAGAGAACAGATTGCACTGTGTCATGGTTTACAACTTAGCTGTGATATCTGCGTCTTTCGACGTGACACAAATACATATCCAAGGTTACTCTTACTACTACTGGGGTGCAAAGGGAACGCATTGCTCTAGGCGGACCCAGGGTTAGCAGATAACCAAGATCCCAAATGTACCTCCACGCGATGCACCCTGGAAACAGAAATACAGCAGCTCGTGCTGATTCTGGCCAAATCATTTGGGGATCGTGTCCGAGAATGTGGAGGTAGCAGATGGAAAGAGATTTGACTGCACAAGAGACAGACAATATCTCCGACACCACCAGCAGCACCACATATAGCGACACTGTCGACATACAATGAAGCTAGTCAATCCAGTTCGAACATTGGGGGGGCGGCCAATGTAAAATGCACGTAAAGGTAGATGCATGGTAAGAGACAAATATATTTCATACAGAGTACAATGAAACAATGAAAGGGCAGAACAGCGCTAGAGGGCACCGCGAACTGCAAATAGAAAGTGAAAAGTCCCTAGGAAAGGGGGAGCTACAAGCTCCGTCAGCTCGAGACGGGCTTCTAGTTACCTGAGTTCCTTACAGGCAGAGACCCAGACCCATCCATTGGCGTTTGGTAAAGAAGACCTAACACAACTCTAATGTCGAGCCTTCCTAAACCGGAAATATGCTCGCGAAGAGAAAGGGTTCTGTACCCGATTCGCTCAGGCACAAAAGGGACAACGATTAAGCCCTGGCCCAACTCTACTGTCAGGTTTTCCTACACCGGAAATACACTTGAAGAGAGAAAGGGTTCAGTACCTGATGGGCTCAGGCGCTATTGGGACAAGGACGCTTAGCTCGAGAACGCCTTGCTCTCAAACGCATGGTGTGAGACTCGAACTTGGACAAGGGGTACACGATGTCGGTGAATGACACCTCTGCTAAGAAGACGAAAGAGCCAGGGTCCAACTCCTCTATTGAGTTCTTCCCCTTAAGGAACCAGGCTCACGGATGAGAAACGGTTCAGTACCCAATGGGCACAGGCACAGCACGTCCAATTACACGATGCAAGTTCATAGATAGTGGAACACCTCGTTTGAGTCAGACGAGAGCAAAAAATCGTCTGGGCGAAGAGTCTCCACTACGCGTGCCTGGAGACAGATATAGAGGCTGTCACAGGCTAAGGGTAGCCCACCCGAATTGTCAAGGCATGCCGAAATGATGTGCTAGGCCTACAAGGCACATAACGGTGGCACAACGTAATTACGCTCCCGGCGTAAATCGCATGGATATCCGTGATGGAGCGAACGAAAAACAAACAAACTTACTACTACTAAATCTTATTCCCAGTGACACGGGTAATGACAGTCACTGTGACCATAATTATCAGTGAATATAATATCATTCATAGTACATTTAGGGTTCATGTCATACACCATTCAGCAATAGATAAGACATTGCAGGAAACATTGAAAATGCCAGAAGTCAAAACTGTTTCAAAATTCATTATTCTAAAACTCAGGGTTAGAATGCCAACCTGTACAGGTTTAGATAACATAAGATGTATATTATGAAAAATCTCCATAATCTGGTCAATGCTTCATGGATCAAGCTACATTGCTGATATTGATGTGGAGGGAGATTTGTACCAATTATACTATTAATATCCATGAGCCCACGACCCAATAAGAGACAATGTAATTTGATTGATCATGTCAAAAGAGCTGGTCACTGAACTCTTTACCTAAGGCCTTGTTGAGTTAGCAAGTCTGTTCTGATACTGCTGCAATCTAGTGTAGTGAAGGTAAATTCCATGGCAGCAACCTATCGTCAAGGATGGAGTAAATTCATTTACTAAGCCACAGCACCTATTAGGTAGGGGTGGCTACCTCATGCATTGGGTAGAAATTTACAGCTGGGTCAACAGTGTATTGAAGAACTGACACAAAAACCCACTATCTGAGGTACCGATTTTTCTTAGTAAAGATGCAGAAAATACCTTGCTGCAAAGACACTTCATAACATTTACTAAAGGTTGGAACTTTCTGGGCACAACAGAAACTGGAGTAAAGAACCAATTTATGGTGATCGACATCTGTCAAATGTGACTTGAGATTGATCATGAGATTTGTTTTATGAAGTAAATGATGAACTTCCTCCTGTGCTTTCCACCAAAAATGTCAGTAGGAAGTATGAGGATATATGAAAAACTTAAGGCTGGCAGGAATTGAACTAGGTCCATTCTACTGGCACCAAATCCACTTGCAACTCAAGTAAACAGAATTAACATACTTGAACAACCACATCCCCAAAAAAAGATGTGATCTTGTCAAGACATTCAGGCTGCACACTCAAGTCACTAGAACAGTCCAATCAACACAATGACTATTACAACAAACAGTAAAACAGCAGCAAAAATTATTTATAGATCATAAAAAATAAACTATTAAAAGGTGCACATATTTAATGGACACACATCTGAAAGTGAGCTAAGTAGTTACACTAGAACAAACATAGCAGATGAAACCAGAATAAAAGAAAATCAACAAACCTGGGCATTTAACATCCATAAAGTAGCTGTTGGGGCTCTGCACTAGACGTTTAAGCTTGCATTTTCGTTTTTCTTCATCCAAAGATGGATGCAGTAAATCCTTTGCTAACTATAAGAAAATAGATTCAGTCAAATGTTTGCATGGTGGACAATGACTTATTTACAGATACCTAAAAAGTGCTACATCACCAATTCTAATGTGGATATAAAAGTATTGGACAATAAATAAACAAGATAGTTCAAGATTACAGGCCACAGAGATATGGTTCTATAGAAGAACTCAGAATATAAATGCAAAATGGAGTATGAATCACTTTTCCGAGACTGAAAATATTTCATTTTTTTCTGCCATGTTATAGGACATGGAGGTTTGGAAAACACACATTCAGTTTCTGTTTCACTACTTTCCATAATTTTGGTGTCACGGTCTGCGTCGATTCTATTGGTTCTCTAGTTTTCTCGCGGAACTCTGACATAAACTAGTTAAATATGTAAACAGTGTGCTATTAATAGCTCGTAACAGTGGACGTAATCAAAATAAATTCTAGTAGGAAGCATGAGCATGAAAATAATTCTTACAGCTGACAGAAATTGAACCAGGTCCATTCTAGCAGCACCGAATCACTTTATTTGCAACACAAGTAAACAACAGGTTTACGAATATGATGAATGTTCTGTGTTTGTGTTCCTAGGCATACTTTAATACTTGTACGAGTGTTTGTTTATGTTGTGATAGTCCTTGTTTAACTCCCTTTCTTCATATTCTCTTCCCTTCCTCGTTTATTTCTCCACTTTTTTGACATCCCTCATTACTCTGCACTTGTATTTCTCATTTTTTGCTTCCACTTAATCTAATATATTATCCACTACTTTAAGTTTATATCTATTAAAATACCCCTTTGTCTATCATCACTGTCCGTGTGCAAATTCATGGCCACATAACAAATGCACGTAATTGACTCAAATGTGTTATTTATTAGGACAGGCATTGCATATTTTCACTTGACCTTGTTTCTTCGGTAAGAGAGACATGTTCAAGTCATTTTAGCTGTTAATATAAATATATTTACAGTTTGGTGTTTTTATAGTTTTTTTTTGTTTCTTGAAAAAGGTCCCAGGCCTACTAGAAGAAAGGTTAATACGATCATCTCGATAAATTCAAATGAAGAATGACATTTCCTGCTCACTGGATGTTTCAGTTGACAGAATAAATCCAATAATAGCACAAAATTAGATATGATTAATAGCAGTTCAGTCGCTGATAGACTTAATCATAAAACTAAAAGGATCGGATATCGATAATGCGTTACCTACCGTTACTTAAGATCTACAGTGTTTTTCAATGTGAGCAATAAGTTAAAACTAAAAAAATATACAAAACAAAACTTGTTACGACATTGTATATAAATGAGAGAAAGTGCGGGGTAAACATTTTACATAGAATGTATTACTACAGCCACAAAGAACCAAAAAATAATTATTTATAAGGACATCACTTACTGGCATGATCGTTGATCGGAATGAGCGATTTGAAAAGAACTACATCGGGGTTTGCATGTGCCTTTGCAAGGAAGACCAACTTCAACTAGAGTCTAATAGTAAGAAAGTTTCGAAATACTGTATATTGTAGTTCTTTTTAAATTCCATTTAAATGTCAGATGACTTTTTTTTAATATATTACAAATTATGTGTGTTAGAAACTAACGAATTTATACTTTCCATATAAAGCTTAAAGAATGCGAAACTATTTTACAAGTTCGTCGAGAGATCATCTAATGTCTATTGTCTGTCCCATGTGAATGATGGTTGGTCGCATTCACACTTGCCGTTAAGCGTAGGGGTGGGAGCTAAGCTGTTGTTCCAAGGCCAGATGTGCCGTCGTGGTTACATTTAGTCCATATTTGTTCAAGGTTATCTTGATGTTTTCTTTGTTTACCTTTGGCTTTACGCCCGGATATTCTTTTTTTTTTTATATGCTCTTATTGGTATTTCCTAGAGAAACTCTACGAAGAACCATTAATAGAGAAGGCATGTCAATGAACCTAAACAACACGCAACAATTGAAAGACCTGGCAACACAAAGACAGAAATGGAAAGCTATGGTTTCTGCCCTATGCGCCGCCTATGGCCCTGGAGGAACATAACATAACATATTGGTATTTGGTACCTCGATTGTGCTGTTTCGCTTAAAGAAATATGTCGGCACGGTTCATTACTATGCCACTCGATACAGTGACAGAACCTGCCAAACTATATCTCATTGCTTTGAACACCTGAATGACCTTTATATTTACAGTCACAAAGAAAGGAGGTGCAGGTGTATATATAGAATATCCACACAAGTCTAGAGATACAATCAGAACACCAACAGTGAACATCTGCAATAATTATGATGCAGAAATCCAGGCAATTAGTGTGGCCACTAAAAAAACTGCTGAACTCCAACTCTGGCCTACAGCCTGTTGTATTCCTGACAGATGCAAGGTCAGTGCTTCAAGCTCTCCAGTCTGGAAAATTAACAGACTTACAAAAACTACTTAATGATATGTCTTACCAGTATATGGTAACCATGCAATGGATACCCTCTCACTGTGTAATACCAGGAAATTAAAAAAGCAGACCAACTGGCTAAGGAATGTGCTGCCAAAGACCAACCAGATATACCAATCACCTACCGTCAGAAAAAAAAGATGATAAAGTCAATAAGAAAGTCGCAAACACCAACACAAGATGACTATCTCATTAT
Source organism: Meghimatium bilineatum (assembly GCA_034231615.1). NCBI lineage: Eukaryota > Metazoa > Mollusca > Gastropoda > Stylommatophora > Philomycidae > Meghimatium > Meghimatium bilineatum. The sequence continues at coordinate 35,718,558 of CM067304.1, forward strand.
GAACATATCAGAACAAGTTATAATTCTACGCCTCAGAACAGGACACAATCGACTCCGCAGTCACATGTATACAAAGTTCAAGATTGGCAACACGGCCATGTGTACATGTAGACAGGCAGCACAGAGTGCCAAACATATACTTCAAGAGTGTTCTGAGCATGAAACGCTGAGGCAGACATATTGGCCAGAGGAAACAACACTGGAATCAAAGCTCAATGGGCCACTGTATGAACTACAAAAGACAGTGAGTTTTATTCAGGAGACAGAATTACAGATATAGCCATGTTTCAAGTGAACGAAAGAAGAAGAACAACGAAAGATCCGCTCTAATTGTTTTCCCTACACCATGAACTGTGAAGGCTCAAGAATTACGCACTCGTTTATAACCGAACCATCGGTGTATATAGCCATATCACTTTCCCTGTAACTCTCGCTGATTAATGACTGTACCTCAGATACAACAGAATAGGTAACCGCTCTTTACATTCTCTATTGGGTGTAATTACTAAAACGGAAGTATGGCAATCTCTTGGAAGACTTACCAACTACACATAATGTGCCACATCCTCCAATGAGCTATTACTTTCTCGACATCCCCCACCCACGACTTTCCTCTCTTTAGTCCACTACCTTGCTCACCAAGCTCTCTTCTTCTTCTGTATTAACCTTATGCGGTCACATTAAATTGTCAGACCTGTCATCATATCAACTCTAGTAACTTCTCCGGGTTAAGGAGGCTGCCCAATAACTTTTGCATTTAATATGTATCCTCCGGTCAGACCGCCGTATCTTTTCTTTGTATTTGGCTTGTCCTGAATTATGTGTTTGAGGGTTTGGATTCCGGATCTACTAGAACCTTCATCTTTGTTTGTCAATAACCCCATAAATTTCTATCAACTTGCTGTTACTTTCTATACGCAGTGGTGTAGTTTCTCGGGGCGTTCTTTCATACCCAGGAGACTTCAGCTTTCGGCTTAATGCAATGTCTATTGAAGAAGCCTTCTACTCGGAATTGGCATACATGACGGGATGAGTTGATAATTTGTCTGGGTCACACACTGTGCACCTTTCCTCCGACGAGGCGCTTTGCAGCCAGTGGGCTATTCCTCGTGTAGGAAGACCATTCCGTTACCATTCGTTGTGTCACAAGGTCCCAGACCTAATTTCTTTTGTATGAACCGTCTTGGGTAAAGACGACAGTTGAATTAGAACCAGGGTTGATACACCTTCCTACGCGAAGGTTCTGCTTCGCCAAACACGTCGGAGGCCTGGGATTTGACCTATGAATTTCTCACGCACTCGCCTCTTTCGCGTGTGATGGCCTTCAACTTCATCAAGAGGCACTGCGTGTGTTTTGACTTTTCACCGTTGCGTTTATCATCCAAAGAAATATGTAAATTCCGCCTATCACGAGGAGCTTAAAATATCATTCCCATCTGTGCCCTTGGATATTAAACCCAATTCTCTGTCTATGGACCGTGTTGGGCAACGGCGACAGTCGAGTTAGACTAGGTTTGAAATGTTCTAAAAGACAAGGACTTGCTACCCATCTAAGTTTCCACATCCTCCAGAGTTCGAGACTCAACACTGTTTAGGTCAAAAATTTGCTTCTTTCGGCTCATTATGTAGTTTTTCTAGGGTCTCACTGCAGTAAGGCTTGTATTCTCTTCGTCTGCCTCTTGTGTTTGCCCTTCGTGCGGCTTTGCGTTTCGCTTTATTTATTATGTTGTTATTATGGGATGTTGTGGTTTGTGTTGTTTGTGATTGTGATAATCTGACAAAGGGGTCTGTTCTCTGAAAAGGGTCCAGTTTGGTTTTTGAAATTCCAGCTTGGGGACATGCTATGTTGTTCTGTACTTCCTATCTTGGATATTTGCAAGATGACTGGTACTAGGTCACTTCCTTCCAGTTGCCTTTCTACTGTTCGTGTAATGTGGATGTATAGGTCATCTGTTGATATGGCAAGGTCTGGTGAGCTCACAAGACCGAAGCTCTGATGTAGGATGTTGGTGCATGATCGTGCTGGTTTATGAGAATTAGTTTATTTTCCATTATATAGTCTGCAATCTCTGATCGCAGAAGAAGAAGAAGAAATTCACTCCAATGGGTATAAGTTATCCTACGAAGACATTTGTTTTCGAAACTCAGTCATTTTTTTCTGAAGATGAGGAGCTTTTCCAGCTCTTACATCTATATGATATAAGTAATTAAATAAACGCATTTTCGTGCGTGTGCTGATTGACTTTGACCTCCATATATTAGACAGTCTGTTAAAGGCATCATGATAGTAGATACATTTTTAGTAAGATTGGGGTTTTACATAAATAAAAAGATTATTCTCCCATTTGCTTACTGGTTCCCTCGTTTTTATGTAAAATAATGACTTGCTTTTTTGAACAATCGTTAAGGAATATGTTTTACCAGCCGTTGGCTGAATTACTACGACTTCTGATTCGATCTTTGATAACCAACATGAAAGTCTTGTGGTTTCCGCAGGGGAGTGTGAAATACTTTGTGCTGCTGGTTTCACAGCGGAGCTTTCTATTTTGAGCCTTCCTACCCAGAACATCTATTTTCGGCATGCTTTTAATTCAAGTGAGCTTTCCTAGCCCGTGACAACCTTCCTATTCGCCGCCAGGCAAACGACTGAGTATATGCTATATACCGTGACGGCCTCATTCCACTGTGCCCTTGGACTTTGCAGGCCAAAAAATGTCCCTAGGTGACAGTTTATGAGGAGGCGGTGCGCAGGGATTTAGACTTGGATTGACTACGTCTATCTCGCACCTGGTGTTCCGCTGTTAGTGAGCTTATCTTGTATAATTAGATGCCATTGCCCCTTGTGTCCTTGGATATTGGTCATTACCTTCTTCTCTTTCCGTTCGCATGGAACATGCCTATATCTGAAGTTATGTGTCTTCTATAAACTTGACTGTGTTCTGTAACTCGTACATAGGTCTGTGGAGTTTTTCTTCCATTGTTGTTTATCTGGGCCAGTGTATTTGCCTCAGCATGTCATATTCCTGCAAAATATGTTCTGCTGTCTGAGGTGCCTGTCCGCATGTACACATGAAAGTGTTGCTCACGCATGGTTTGCGCCTGAGGGTCTCACAATGACCCATTAGACAAACCACCCATGCAACAGAAAAACCTTAGTAGATAACATGCCGTTATAGTGAGGTTATCTTCTTATAGAAGCTTCATGGCATGTCATCTATACAATTATGTTTCTCATACTTTTATTTTTGTTGCAATGTATTTTATGCCATGTTTTTTGTTTATGTATGCACCATCTGTGGTTGGGAGGGAGCCATAGATTTACTGCGCAGCAATGGGGAGGAGGAAACTGACAGCACTGTTTTTCCTATGGCTGAGGACCATCATAGATTCACAGTGAGTCAGGATGTGACAATCCTTTTGACGTGAACATTTCGTTGCATACCTGAAGCAATAGAGAAGTTCGGCATAACCAGTAGTCTATTGGTGGCGGGGAATGAGTACAGTGAACCCTATCTTGGGTACATTGACTCAGAGCAGTGCATGGGTTTAAACCTACCTTCCTGGTGGTGTGATAGTTGGTCTCTGGCCCGGGGTGGGCCGAAAATCCACAGACTCCCCAGCAATATATGGGTCAAAGGACATGAGCCCATGGACCACTGGATCAGAAACCAACCAACCAACCAATCAATAAAGTGTTGCCAATCTTGAACTTTGTATACATGTGGCTGCGGAAACGGTTGAGTCCTATTCAGTTTTGTATCTTGAAATCCTCTATTTCTTGAGAAAGGTAGGTATCATGTTATTCAGTAGAGTAGCATTGCCTGAAGCCTGCTTGCTGTGATACAAGGTTTTTGCTCTGAAGGTACCAGTGAAGCCTGTGGTTGATTATACGCTTTATAGTTGTGCATTAACAGCTTGTGAGACTGATCGGTCTGTAGTTGGGGTGCTATATTTTCATGATTTAGGAATTGGAATCATGATTGCTTCCTTCCAGGCCTGTGGAACTTTGCCTGTATTTCAACATATATTCATGATCTGCATGTAGCAGCTTAATTTTATTTCTTAAATTTTCAAATTTATTATCATTTATTATCCAACATGAGAAAATATTAGATCGTTTGACAACCTAGCACGGCAAGGAAACAACAAGGATCTTGATACATAGGGCCTAATTCTGTGGACAGAAAGCCGTGGAGAGCCATGATAGCCTAAGCCAGCCGGCATGGCACCTGATGATGATGGTTATCATTTCAGTGGACACTACATCAGCATCAGGTGACTTCTTCATTTTCAGTTTAGATATTGTATGTTTCAGATCTCTGTGTGATTGATCTTGTTCAACGCTTTCTCGCTTCTTACGAATCTCCTGTTGTTTCTCTGGCTAATTTTGATGTTGTTGTCTTCAGCAAATGCGTCTGCAAAGTACTCAGCTGCCTGTATTATCATGAGGATGTTTCCATATTTTTGTAATGTGACCTTTCGATTTCTTCAAGTACCCTCGTCATTCAGTTGTTTTACCAACCTCCACAGTTTCCTGTTATCCCACTCACGATTCTGTTTTAAGATGCTGTGCCTAGTGTGCAGCGTGGCTCTCTGAAATTTGACCGTAGCTTGTTGATATGTATTCTGGTGCTCTTGTCTCTGACTACTGTCGAGTTGTTTTCACTTCATTTTGCAGTATATCTAGTTCACTACTCCAATAAGGTTTTTAGTTATTACGGGCTCCTCTAGGGATGGTTTTACAAGCAGAGAGTAATACACATCTACAGAATTCATTTATTACTTTATTTATATCTTTGTCTGTAGTTATGTCTCTGAGTAGTATACTGGCGTAGTGTAGGTACATTGTCCAGTTTGCCTTCTTGTAATTCTACTTTAAAAGAAAATTGTCAGTACGCAGAGAGAGTGCTTCTTTCTTTAATATATTCACTATCTACAGTCAGAAAAACAGTAGTCGCTGCCCCCAAGTTGTTTTCCAACACAATTGAGTTCCACTCTAAATCCGGTGAGTCGAATGCCAAGTAAGATATAAAGGTAGTATGCCATGATCTGATGTAGAAGATTGGAGGGGGGGGGGGCGAGGGTGTCGGTTGGTTGATCAGGATAAGTTTATGTTCATCTTGCCAGTTTTTTTAGGTCCTCACCTCTCCTGTCCATGTGATGATAACACGAACTCTACGAGTGGCTATTAAAATCTTCGCAAAAATATTTCCTAGCACTGAGATTGTGTCTAGTGTTAATGGGCAGTCATTCGGACTGTAGTAGTTGAGAAGGTGGAATGATGTACTTTCTGTCCTGAGGTGGAACATCCAAGTATTCCGCATCTTCCATATATGTTTCTAACTGTCATGCACTGATATTGTTCTTAACATTGTTATTGTTCGTCTGTATTCCACTTTTTTGTCTGATTGATAGCATTGGAAACCTCTTATTTTGAAAACTACATCCTTGATATAGATTTATTGCAAGCAGCATACATTTACTTGCTTTTCACTTAACATATATTCGAGTTTCCCTTTTTTGTTGTTGATGTCTTCAGCATTCCAAGGCATTATTTTTAATGGTCTTGTTTTCTGGCCAATTGCTCTATTCTCATTCCTCCTGGCAACTCGGGACAATTATGAAGAACTTCCAGTAGCTGGGGTTGAACCCTTTCGAGACTTAGGGCCCGGCACCGTTACTGCCTGGATGTCCGTCACAGGTCAGATACCATAACATATATCAGCATATTCCCATTGCGTAGTTGATACGTGGCATCCTGATTGCTATGGTGCGCCGCCTCTTGGCAATTTACCTTCGTCTTCAGCCCATGTACTTGCTAGGACAGACTGGTCTTGCTCGATTTTAGAAGAGCCTGGCCGGTCTTAGTTTTCAGCCACTGGTGGTTGAACTAAGTCCCTGCGGTAAGGATCTGTCCTCGATGAGTGTCATTCTCTTGAGCCCGTTTCAGTACATGTAATTGCTCAAATAGTAAAGTTTAACTAAGGTCGGTTATCTCTCTTAGCAGAGGTTTCGTAAATCGATATCGTGACACCTCGTTCAAGTCTGAGATTCTAATCACAGTTTCTACATTCCGGAACCATACAGTTTTCAGTTTTTACCATTTCATATAACTTGCGGCAGGCAACTGGAAGCTTGTTCTCGAACATAGTCATTGCTTTCTGTTACGATATTCTCGCTTATTCTTGCACATGACGCTGCTCTCTAGCGCTGTGCTGCCTTCGCGTGTACTCAACGGATGAATCGTCGTACTTCTTTGGAGACTTTGTCATTATTCTAGCCATAGTGATCTTCCGGATATGATAACCCGGCATTCCATGATGCTAATCGTTGTGCTACGACAGTGTTTTTGCTGTGGATCCCACGGTTATATACACATATATTGTTTGTCTGCTGCAAACAGTTCTAATTCCACAAAATTCTGTACTGCTCGGACACAATACAAAAAGCATTAGCCAAATTGCTTCCCGCGAGCTTCGAAACATTGTTTCCAGTGTGCAACACTAGGAGATGAAAAGACATCTACGTTGCTGTCGTCATTTCTGTCTTCCAATAGTGCGCAAATTTATGCTCACATATTGAATGCACGCAATTTGTCATGTATTAGACACGCGTGTCGATAACTTCACTTGGCCTTGTTTTTTGGTAAGAGAAACAAGTCCAAGTCATTCTAGTTGGTAACATTGTTATGGTTTTGTGTTTCTTGAAAAAGATCCCGGTTGGACCGCAACGAAGATAATTGTCCCTGTTCTATTATTTGTTGTTTATTGTTTACTATTGATAGTTAGGTATTTTATAGTAACCTCTCTACCTTATTTTAATATTTCCTACTTATTCGTTTGGTTACTGTGCCGCTCTCCATTTGTTGGACATCCTCCGATATTTTGGTTATTTACAGTTGGGATACAGGGCATGCAGAGAAGTGCTCATGTGGTCTATCATAAAGAAAGGCAAGGACACACAAAAGCCCAATAGCCCTTGTGTTTGCAAGACAATGGATATGATGGTCAACAGATGCGATAATAAAGCTGCAATGAAATGGAATCAGGGGTAACATGAGTAAGTGGATACAATCCTTTCTACACAATGAGAAAGCAAGTCACCATTGAAGGTAACAACAGCAAAACAGTTCTAAAACACGGAATCGAAGGATCAATACTGTCTCCAACTCTGTTTCTTGTATTTATACATGATATAATATGTAAACTGCACAAGATGTAAGATCTGTCATGTATGCTGATGATTTGCTGGTATAGTGCGTAGAAGAACATCTAAAGATTACTAACAAGGAAATACAAAAGGCACAGACAATATAGCAGCATGGGCAGAGAAATGGATGGTAAAGATCAATGCTGAAAAATCCTTAACGCCACTCTTCAAGCTCTCAAATAAGAACAAATCAGGAGAGATAAAACTTGGAAATACATGTATCCAAACAGAAGAGGAGCTGGTGTACCTGGACATCACACTAGATAAGAGATTGACACGTAGCATTCACAATGAGAAAAGAGACAAAGGCAAGAAAGAAACTTGTCACCCTGAGAAAATTAGCAGGAACAAGCTGAGTGGCCAATGAGGCAACTTTAAAGAATACAAATGCAAATAGACCACCAATAGAATACAGATTAAGAACATGGACTTCGGCAGCTAATTTCCATGTACAAGCTCTGGACAAGGCACAAAATCAAGCACTTCGCCATATCACAGTTACCATGAAAACATCTCCCATAAATGAAATGGAAAAATTACAGGCAACATCTTACCATATAAGAGGGACATTAAGATCGTGTAGAAAAGTACAAGAGCAAGCCAGCACACCCAATGAAGACTAGATTTGGTGACCTAGCCAATGGAACGCTGAAAAGAAGCAGTTTTATTCACCGATCCAATTAATTAAACAGTGAATACAAGGATGAACTATTAGAACAACAGCACTTTTTCTAGTTCTGTGGGGGGCAATATCAAATCTCACTATCAGATCCACCATAAACAACAACTATACTACGAGAGAACTGAATGCTCTACAAAAGAAAACAATAGTATACAACATAATTGAAGGTATGTACCCCAAAAGAAGCGTGGATACAAGTATACACTTATGGATCAGCGACCACAGAAGTAAAGAATGAAGTTGCTGGAGTGCACATAAAATATCAAGAAAAAGAAAATGAATCTTCTGCACAAACTACTCTGTGGAAGTACAGGAACTAAACATTGCTGCAGAAATAATTAAAAACACAAGCCAATGTCAACATGTGGTGCTTCTTACTAATGCAATGTCTGTCCTACAAGCCCTTGACAGTGATAAATTGTCACGCCTGAAGGAGGCCATATGAGAAGTGAGCATCCAAATAAGGGTACCCACTGTGGGATACCAGGAAATGAAAGGGCAGACATGCTAGCAAAAGATAGAAAAACACAGGAACAAAAAGACCAAGAAATCATCTACCAGTAAGAATAGCAACACTGTTTACCTTCCACGCATGTCGTAAAAGGCGACTAAGGGGGTTATGGGATGGAGTTGGCTGTTCCATCCCATATAGGGTAAGTGACCCAAAGCCATGCTGAAGTCGGATGTGTCAGGCCGAAAGGCGAAGATATAGCAGCAATGCTGTAAACCATGACACAACGCATTCCGTTCTCAGGACTACATCCTGCTAATCTGCAGGAGTTTTAGAACGAACGCAGAAGATCTACCAGGAAAATAGGCCCTCATAAAATAATTAGAAAAGTCAACCACCCTAATGACAGCTATCCCTATCTTGACAGAGCTGAATAAGCTATCTTCTGCACCAGGACAGGATAGACTAAACAGCCATCTAGACTAGGAGTGGTTCCATCACCTCTGTGCCCATGTGGGCAGGCACCACAGACCTTGTCCTGCAAGACTGAAATAAGGGAGGAGCACTGGCCCACAGAAAGCTGTATGGGAGCCACGAGGAACTTTCAGATTCTGCAGCATTTATTAAGAAAACCAGACTTGCTGTGTAGACATGTCAAACTGCTAATGAGATGAGGACAAAAGAAATCGAAGCAAGACATGACAATGATTTTTCTCCCTTATATTCCTCTCTTATATGCCTCCTATGACATGCGGGGTGCAGAGACGTTGAAGCGAGCACCTGTGCTCGCCAGGACCAGGACTCATACTGGTTCAGACCTTGCTACGCGCCCCCGCGGAGCACCCTGGGCAACAGAGAAATCTGGCTAAGGTAGCAAGGATCGGACGATCTCCAGCTGAGGTGGGAACCTGCTGTGGACTTGGAAACTTCCAAGAGAGAAAAGACTCTTCTTATCCGAAGTACGTCCCGAGATTGTAGACAAGCTTCAGCAAAACTTTCGACAGCCTTTTCGACTTTTCGCCAAGGCTCAAGAACTTTTCGTCAGTTCCCTGTCCGCACCCAGCGTCTCGATATAACCAAAAAGTCCTTCTTAGGACTAGGTTGAAAGTGACGTGACTAGGCATCCCGAGATGGCCTAGTCGAATCCACTACTCAACAAACAAAACAACAACAAATCCTATGACATGCTTGGAAAAAATACAGTGACCCTGTTCTTTACATCCTTTACTAAAATTCAGGTCACGGTTGTCACACGTCAACAAATAAGATACTATCATACATAAAAGTTATACCTTGATGATCCAATCAGATGTAGGGTGTTTATATAATTGCATCTGAGATCTTTCTCTGTAAGAAAAGAACATAGCTATTGTCCTAGGTGTAGTTGTTTGTGTTACTCCGTGATAACCAACTAAAAAAATTTGTGTGATTTCTGTCGAGGAGCGTGAAGTATGCTGTGCTACCATTATGCACCATGTAGACCTAGCACATCTGATTTCGGCAATACTTTAATTCAGGAGGGCTTCCTTAGCATGTGACAGCCTTCTTGTTTGTTGCCAGGTGACGAATGTGTATGGACTACGCCGTGATGGTTAATCACAGAGTCCTTGGATTTTATAGGTCAAAACATGTCCCTGGGTGGCAATCTCCGAGGTGGTAATAAGGGATTTAGAGCTTGGGTCGATAACATCTTTCTCGCATTAGGTGTTCTGCTGCCAGTGCTAATCGGGTACTGTTTGTTTGTTATGCATTCGCTCCATTGTAACCATCACGGATATCCGTGCGATTTCCGCAGCGAGCGTGATTACGTTGTGCCACCGTTATGCGCCTTGTAGGCCTAGCACATCCGATTTCGGCATGCCTTGACAATTCGGATGGGCTACCCTTAGCCTGTGACAGCCTCTATATCTGTCTCCAGGCACGCGTAGTGGCGACTCTTCGCCCAGACGATTTTTGCTCTCGTCTGACTCGCACGAGGTGTTCCACTGTCTATGAACTTGCCTCGTGTAATTGGACGTGCTGTGCCCATTTGGTACTGAACCGTTTCTCATCCGTGAGCCTGGTTCCCTAAGGGGAAGAACTCAACAAAGGAGTTGGACCATGGCTCTTTCGCCCTCTTAGCCGAGGTGTCATTCACCGACATCGTGTACCCCTTGTCCAAGTTCGAGTCTCACACCACGCGTTTGAGAGCAAAGCGTTCTCGAGCTGATCGTCCTTGTCCCAATAGCGCCTGAGCCCATCAGGTACTGAACCATTTCTCTCTTCAAGTGTATTTCCGGTGTAGGAAAACCTGATAGTAGAGTTGGGCCAGGGCTAAATCGTTGTCCCTTTTGTGCCTGAGCCCATCGGGTACGGAACCCTTTCTCTCTGCAAGTGTACTTTCGGTATAGGAAACCTTGACAGTAGAGTTGGGCCAGGACTTCCATCGTTGTCCCTTTCTTGCCTAAGCCCATCGGGTACAGAACCCTTTCTCTTCGCGAGCATATTTCCGGTTTAGGAAGGCTCGACATTAGAGTTGGATTAGGTCTTCTTGCTTTACCAAACGCTAATGAATGGTTCTGGGTCTCTGCCTGTAAGGAACACAGGTAACTAGAAGCTCGTCTCGAGCTGACGGAGCTTGTAGATCCCCTTTCCTATTGACTTTTCACTTTCTATTTGCAGTTCGCGCTGCTCTGCCCTTTCATTGTACTCGGTATGAAATCTATTTGTCTCTCGCCATGCATCTACCTTTACGTGCATTTTACATTGGCCGCCCCTCCAATGTTCGGACTGGACTGACTAGCTTCACTGTATGTCGACAGTGACGCTATATGTGGTGATGGAGATATTGTCTGTCTCTTGTGCAGTCAAATCTCTTTCCATCTGCTACCTCCACATTCTCGGACACGATCCCCAAATGATTTGGCCAGAATCAGCTCGAGCTGCTGTATTTCTGTTTCAAGGGTGCACCGCGTGGAGGTACATTTGGGATCTTGGTTATCTGCTAACCCTGGGTCAGCCTAGAGCAATGCGTTCCCTTTGCACCCCAATCGGGTACTAAACCTTTTCTCATCTGCGAGCATGATTCTGATATAGGGAAAAACTGGACAGTAAAGTTGGGCCCAGGTTTGTCCCTCCTCTTAGCCAGGGTGTCATTCACCAACATCGTGAACCCCTCGTTCCAAGTCTGTCACTACATATATTCAGGAGCACCGGCGACTAGATGCTTGTTCTAGAGCATAACAGTGCCGCAGTTCCAATTTCGATGCTGCCCCCTCATTGTACTCAATGTTACCCTTATTGGATCTGCACACGACTCCCGATACACAAGACAACATCGACCCATATTGGTACACCAACATTTGCCGCCCTTCCGATGCGTCTGACCAAGCCATAATGTAGTGCTTCACTATATGTCAACAAGAAGTGTCTGAGATATTGCTTGTCTTATTACGGTAGTTCTCATTCCATCTACAGCCTTCACATCCACGGACGCGATCCCTAAAGTGTTGGCCAGGAACATAGCATGAGCTGCTATATCTCTGTTTCCAGGGTGCACCACGAGGAGATACTTTTAGGATCTTGGTTATCTGCTAACACTGGGTCCACCATGAGAGCAATGTTGGACTCTTATCACCCTGAACTAGGTGTAGTGAAGATGGTTCTAACAATGGGTGTCTTTTGCTATGTTGATAGGATGCAAGACAGTGGCAAAAAGGTTAAGCATGTTTCACAGTGGTTAGCGAACAACATTAAAGATGGGAACCTCTAATAGTTTACCATCTTTATGGTTACAGACGTCCACTGTTCAGTGGTATAAACACTGAACGTATTAGTTACTACTACTGAGTTAGATGTGTTGGGAAATTGGTGCAAATAAAAAGAGATACAGTGCATTTTAATTCTCTGCACATGCTGCTGGAAGTTTAGTAGGACTGTTGTTCTGGTACAGTATAAGAGATCAAGTGGGAGTTTAAGAACAAGAGAAACAAATAAATGGTTCTAACATGGAAACAAACCAATATCTGACAATGTATTTAATGATATGTGTTCAACAATTTCGAACAAGCATTTTAATGATGAAAGCACAAAACTAGCTACCACCATCTGGCCAACTCTAGAAGGTACAATTAAATGAATCTAGCTTAAAATAGCACTAAGTAAAAATCTGCTACTGTAAAAACAAGCTAGATAAATCTATTAACATAAATTACAAATATTCCGCAGAAGATGGATGTGTCGGGCCATTGGCGCAAATAAAATGGCGACACAACGCATTTCCATTCTCTGGACTACATCCTGCTGGAAATCTAGTAGGACAACTGTCCTACTATAAGAGAGATCCAGTGGGAGTTTGAAAATAAAGGCTGAATAAGAAGAATGACATATATTTGCATACGTTGTGTTGGATAATAGCATAACAATGAAAAGTTATTACAACATGAGTCCACATTTAATATCCTTTCTGTCTCTTCTGCATTCATGATATAATTTATGTCTGCTTTTCTGTTCCTTCATCAACTCTCACAGAATCTCTTGTGTATTAAGATAAAACATATTTCTAGTGGGTTTCCGTGGCTACACTGATTGCAATACTTAGTTATACTTGTGAAAAAGTCAGGCATGTTTGACCATGGATAGCATTTTGGTTGATATTTAGTATTGGAATCAGTTCTTGGACGTGTTGGGCCATCAGATCAAATAAAATGGTGACAACGAATTTCCATTCCCTGAAATACATCCTGCTGAAAATCTAGTAGGACCATTGTCCTGCAACAAGAGAGATCCAGTGGGAGTTTGAGAATGAACAAAATATTTCTATGCTGTTCAGACAAGATACTCCAGTCAGTTATATTCGAACCAATGACCAATACATCTGACTTTGGTAGTGGTAATGTATATATTGTATATGTGGAGTGCATGGCTGTATGGCTAGAACCCCCCGGTCTCAGAAGCCTGAGGTCTCGGGTTCAATCCACAATTGGGATAAGGATTTTTGTCTTTCTGAGGTGCAATAAAAATTCTTCCTGTACATGTCGCTGCACAGTAATGAAAGTTACTGCATACATTTGGTGTTTTATTATTTTCACTAAATGAAGAATGTCTGTAGTCATTTAGTAGGTCAACCTCTGGTCATGACCTGTTTATAAGTGCTACATGCACAGCATGCTAACCTTTTTGGTTAAATATCTGAATGGTGACCAAAGTTATCATTCTTCTTCTTCAGGTGACATATTCTTTCCAGAATGTAGACTTCTTTATGTATCTTTTGAACTTCTCACGATTCTGCCGAGTTGACCTGCAAGGGGCATTTTGAAACAATCTGAGATGTCTCTTCTACATTGTTGTCTTGGGCACCACTACCACTGCTACCAGAAAATATACCTGCTAATTTTTCCACAAATGTTGTGTGTCTTCACATTTCTTATAATGTTATTTAAAAGCAAACTCTCTTCAATGTTAAATGTATCACTTCTTGATTTGTCTTTTTCACTGTCCATGGTATTCTCAAAATCGTTCCATAGCATCTCATTTCAAAGGCAGCTATTCTCTTTGCCACTGACTTATTAAGTATCCATGATTCACTGCCATAATATATTACTGGAAGTATGCATGCTCAAATAAGATGTAATTTAGCATTAATCAGATGCCATGCCAAAGATATTTTATTTGTGCATGTTCTGAAGTTGCAATAGCTGATTTCTGTAGCACAATCCCCGAACTGTTTAGGTTTTCACCAAAATATTCAAAATTAATGAAATGTCATCATTGCTTGACATTTTTGCATCTTTCTGAGACACTATTGACTTGGCCAGAGATGTAGACAAATTTATGCCTATTAACTATATATAGTTCACAGAAAGGAATGAGTTACGTCATGATTTACAGCTTGGCTGCAACATCTACACCATTTTGTTCAAATATCGAATAGTCAAACTCTACAACCAACACTCCTTAGTCACTTCTTATGACATACATGGTATGTCATATTGTAATGTCTTTTGTTCGACATTATGACCCTGCAACACAGTCCAGTGTCCATCCTAAATATATGGTACTGCCTGCAAGACACACAGCAAACAGAAATTAAGCCAACCATACACTAGTCCCCAAGGTAGGGAAGGAAGATATAGAAATCACAGGAACATGTTCATCTGTATTTAGCAGAGTTGTGTGGATATATCTTTTATTTCCAGGATAATAATCCTTTCTTCTTTCGCTTTATACTCCTTTATGCCTGCAGGGTCAGAGGTAGAAGAGTTCTCTGGAGATGGCTTTTTTTATGTGCTTCATATATGTTTGTTTTCACTGACATAGGATAATAATAAAGCAATTAAATACAAGAACTAGTTGATTCTACATCACACTGCAAGATGGATTCTGTCTATATTTTCATTCTTACCCACCACAAGGTCTTGCAGCATGATTGACGGTAGAGGTCTTTGTTAGAAGCACCTTGTATGAAGTTGTTTTCACAGCCTCCACTATCTCTATGGTTCATCTTATTCTGCATTCATGTTATATTGTCAGGACGAAGTCCACTGTTTTCTTCAGGTCAGAGTGGTTGCCCCATTGCTTTTGCCTCAAATAAGTATCCTCTGGTCAGGTCTGCTGTCTCCGTATGTTGGGCAGTCCTGAAGTATGTGTTCAAGAGTCTGGGTTCCAGATCTACATGGACATTTATCTGTGTATGAGATTCTCAGTCGGTAATAGTGACCCAACAGCCTGCAGTGACATGTTTTACGGCAAAATAGTGTGGTCATTGGAGGAGATATATTGGATCGGGTTTGTCTTCCACTTTGATATGTTCTAAGGTTCATTTTGTGTGTGTGAGTTCACAGGCTCTGTCACTGTATCTAAACAACATGACTTGTTTGAGTGACCTAGTAACATGGTCGAATCATTTAACTTGCTGGCTTCTGTAGAAATCTATTACTATTGTTATACCAATCTAGTAGCATGGTCGAATCATTTAACTTGCTGTTTTCTGTATAAGTGTACTACTATTGTTATACCAATCTAGTAGCATGGTCGAATCATTTAACCTGCTGTTTTCTGTATAAGTGTACTACTATTGTTATACCAATCTAGTAGGCATGGTCGAATCATTTAACTTGCTGTTTTCTGTATAAGTGTACTACTATTGTTATACCAACTTACTTCCTGATACCAACTTACTTCCATTCTTCAATCCCTCTTCCTGTTGTTCAAAGCATTTTGCATAGACAATGAATATATAATAGAAGATAACAAGAATAAATAATAGTCTACTGTTGGAACCCAAAAGGGAAGTAAGGAATAGCCACAATGTGATCGGCTATGCATCTCATAAGAAATGACTAAGGAGGCTTTGGGGGTGGTGTTGGCTGTTATATCCCATGTCTAAGCGACCCACAAGCCATGTTAAAGGGGTGTCAGGCTTAAAGGCACAGATACTGCTGCAAAGCTGTAAACCACAACAAAGTGAGTTGTAGCCTAAATCCTGCTAATTAGCAGGAATTTGAGAATGAACATAGTAGAATGAATAAATACCAAGATGTCTGAAGACACAAATTCATCTTACGTATAGAAATATAATTAATATTTATAATGACACTAAACATTTACAGTAAATGCATGAAAGATAAATTTGTACAAACTAGTTTACATGACAAAAATTGATATGACAGAGTGACCTGGAACATGAAGAAATACAGTTTCGCTAAACTATGAACATTCCAGGATCTGATCACAATCCAAAATCTTCGTCAACCTTTACCTGATATATGGGAGCCCCGTAGGCGCAGTGGCTTCGCATATGAGTGGTGCTGGGTTCATTCCCCAGTTTAGGCGGAAATGTTTTTCAGATCGCAATGGCTCCCAGCCTTAAATGGGTACCGGATTAATTTGGGAAGCAAAGACTGCGAGGAAGAGGAGATGGCTACCGCCCTCATTTGCAGTGCCTTTGAAATGTGAGATCGCTAACATCTCACACCCCTACGGCATTAATTAATGCTATGGGTTACTTTACTTTACTACCTGATATAGCCTGGAAACAAGGATTTTATTGTTTACAAATACCCACAGATGAAATATGAGGAGGGATATATGTCCACAGCTTAGGTGAATATCATCTCTATGCACAATCAATCAACTAAAGCAGCTTGAAGTCTGATGTGTCAGGCTAAAAGGCGTAGACATCACAGCCAACCTGTAAACCATGACACAATACATTCTGTTCTCTGGACTATGTCCTGCTAAGAAGCAGGAGTTTGAGAACAAACACAGAAGAAATGACTAAAAAAAACTATTACCAGGAAAAGCAACAACAATTGCATAATTATCCCTTGATAATTTAGTAGCAAAACTAGTTAATTTTGATTTGTGCATAATGTTTGGATATTGACTAAATATAAACATATTAAAAAGAAATGTTGACATTGCCATATTGCTGCCAATGATCTGATAAACAAACAAAAAAGAATCGGAAGCGATAGATAACGAAAGATTTGACAAGATAAAGGAGGTTTGTTGAGGACTTTTATTCAGATGTAATATCTGATATTTTTTTAATCCAGTTAGGATAATTTCGTGGTAAGGTCAATAATGCAGAATCTCAAGTAATGTTTTATTTGGCGCATTGCTGCTCCTGGTTGTGTGCTACAGTCATTAACCACTGTTTTGTAAACTCTTCTTCTTTTGCATTCAGGATTCTTTGGTTTTGCTAGATCTTAAAGCCAGTCATCAGGACAAAGCTCACAGTCTTCTCCAAGTCAGACAGCTGCCCAAAAGTTTTTGTCTCAGTTCAGTCCAGTGTGATCATGTCTTGCCTTGCTGTTCTTTGTAATTTGGATAATCTTGGAGTGTGTATTCCTGTTTTAACAGCTGTATTAATCAGTACTTTTAAGTGCATAACAATGAACAGCATATTTATGATTGTTGGGAGGATTATTTGTTTAAAGAACATCTAGAAAAACTAACAATGTGGTGCTACTGAAAGAGTCTAATGTAAGATGATTGTTACTTAATAATATTAGAAAGAGACAATCTTTATTTTGTGGACACGTTATGAGACAATGAGGTTATGAGAACATAATTACAACATGTTAAAATGCTGGTGGTGATGACATAATTACTTTGCTTTGAGCAGCTCTTGACAACCCATAGCCTTTTCTGATAAAAAGCACAGGTTCTTCTCAGTTGTGTAACAGGAAAGATAGAAAGCATGAGAGATCAAGTACGACAGTGTGAGAAAATATTAGATAGTCTGGTGTTGTGGCATGGCAGAGTCAACAATGGTCCTGTTAAAAGTTACTGGAATAAAAGAGTTTGTGTAGATCCATGATCACATACACCAGCCAGCACGGCGACATCTGATGATGAGTATTCAAATATAATTACTGAACAATTTTAAATGATTGGCCAAGCAGGTGTATGACTGAAGTAAATTTTCTTCATGCAAAATAGATGACATATTTGAATACTTTTCTGTGACCGTACTTGGAAGATCAAATATCATGATTGCAACAATCCATATTGTGTATGTTAGGTTGTATACCTATTATTCTACCTATGTATACCTAATATTAATATAGTATTCTTCCTATGTCTAATAGAGTGTCTGTGGATTCCTCCAGTTTTCTCTCATGCCCACAAGACCCCCAACTTTCAGTTGACAGTAATGCTTTGAGAAGAACCCTACTATTCAAATGGAGTATATATGTGTATGTTGGAGGCATACTGCACCATATTGTGTGCAGATATACAAACACATGAAAGGACAACTATTTGTTGGTAGCAACATTAGCTACTTTTGACCACACATTCACATGATTTCACTATGGGCAATCAAGAGACAGATAACATTAGAGATATTATTCTTTAATGAAAAGATGGCGTTAAAACTAATAAATATTGTAGTGCTGCATTGTCTACAGAACAAACAACTGAATATTTAAAAAATGTCAAAATCTATCTACAATAAAACTATCATATCAACAACAAGATCATAAGCTATGCATGGGAGCATGCTCAGTATCTACCAACTTTAAAAAAGCATAAATTAAAACAATCAGATCATAGAGGCCATATGACAACAAGTTTCCACCAGTTCAGTAGTAATCTGTGATGTATCCAGTGTCTAATCCATACATGCCCCTCCATGAAGCAGAACAATGACAATACAGTCGACCAGACACAGGACTAGGTCTTAAACCTCTGGATAAAATTAAAAACATAAATATTTATTAAGATATTCAAATGGACATGTTAAAAGAAGATACATCTATCTATCTAATCTACCTGTCTATCCATACGCTGTGGCCCGTGTTTGCCTTGTGGCGCCAGGGGTAGAAGATTTCTCTAGAGATGGCCTTCTTGTGTGCTGTTTTTAAGATAGCTCCTGTGGCTTCTTTTACATGGTCTGCCTCTGGCTTTATAGCCATGATGTCTATGTGTCATGCTGTCTGTTGGTAGTCTGGAAGTGTGGGAAAACCACTTGATTTGTTATCTTTTGATGTGTTCCAATACTGGTATTGTTTTGGTTATCTGTCTGATGTTATGATTTCTACTTCTATCTCTTAATGATACTGAGTATTCTTCATTTTTGCTGTCACTATTTTTCTTTTGTCTTGTGCTGTCATTGTCCAGGTTTGGCACTAGTGATGATGATAATCTTTCGCAATCGAAGATGAGCATGGCATGAAAAACAATAAATAACAAGTAGAAAAACAACAAAACATTTGTGATTGTCTAATTTGGTTTGTGAGTTCATAGATGCTCGATGAGTCCGATTCGTCAGGAAAATTCTATTGCAGTGCATGCAGGAGTATAGAGGGTTTGGAGTAGGAGTTTTCAGATTTGTCCTTCCGCTATCGTTGCTTGTAATTTGCCAGCAGTGTTCTTTCTTTTTCAAATTTAGTGATGCCAGCAGTGATCTGGGTGTGCCAAGCTGAGGGATCAAGGGCTGTAGTCTCCCAGGAGCTAGGATCGATATTGCAATGCTTGAGTTATTTAGGTGAACCTTGAAGAGCTTTTTCTGCCTGCCATTTGAACGTCTACAATCACACAGCTCCCCATAGAATAATCTCTTTGGAAGACACTTGTCTGGTGTACGGACGATGTGGCATGTCCAGCGGAGTTGGGACCTAATCAGCAGGGCATGGATGCTTTGCATATGGGACTTTTGAAGGATTTCTGTGTCTGGTACGCGATCCTGCCAATGTACTCCCATGAGGTTTCTTAGGCATCAAAGGTGAAAAGAGTTAAGCTGTCGAGCGTGTTTCGCACAGACAGTCAAGGATGATGCAGCATAAAGCAGTGTCGGTAGAACCACTATGAGGTACACGTCCAACTTAGTTGTCAAACTGAGACCACACCTGATTCAGACATTGGCACAAAGACTCCCGAATTGCACTGGTGCGAGCAATACACAGGGCAACATCCTCGTCAATTGTGGCAGTTTGCGATAGGGAGCTGCAGAGATTAAC
The DNA here is from genome assembly GCA_034231615.1 of Meghimatium bilineatum. Lineage (NCBI taxonomy): Eukaryota > Metazoa > Mollusca > Gastropoda > Stylommatophora > Philomycidae > Meghimatium > Meghimatium bilineatum. Next base: position 35,738,347 of record CM067304.1, read on the forward strand.
AAACTTAGTATTAAGTATTAAGGCAGTATTAAGTTTTTGTCCCTTTAATGTGATTACTGGTTCTGTGTAGGGGACACCTGGCGCCAGTTGATACAGAACTCATCACATGCCAATGAAAAGAGGCCCATTTGTCCTGCATGTCTTTTAGACTGGTAGCGTTCAGTGCACAATCGTCTGCAAACAAGAGGTCGCGAACAATGTCCATCTTAGTTTTGGTCTTGGCCATCAATCTACTAGGATTAAAGAGCCCTCCATCAGCTTGATAGCGAAAGCAAAATTCCTGCAAGGTTATTCTAGAAGGCATCATTTAACATGGCAGAGAACACTATGCTGAAGAGCGTCGGAGCCAGGATGCAATCTTGTTTGACACTACTAGTTACTGGAAACGGGTTTGAGTGTGTGCCGTCATATTGCTTACAGGCTGTCCCACAATCATGGAACCGGCACATCACGTTGGTGAATTTTTCAGGACATTCAAATTTGGCCACGATCTTCCATAGTCCTTCGTGATTTACAGTGTCGAATGCCTTAGTTAGGTCGACAAATGTGGTGTGGAGACCAAAGTTCTGTTCGCGACACTGTTTAACAGGACCATAGCCAGGATCTTGCCTGCTATTGAAAGCAGAGATATGAGTCAGTGGTTGTCACAAGCTTGGTGATTTCCTTTTCTCTTGCATAGAAGTATGATGGAAGCATAAATTGCTTTTAGTGCTGAATACAATTTCTGCATATTATTGTTGTCAGCGTAATGCTGTATCTCTTTGGCGTTGCTATTAAACCACGAGTCTAAACCATCCTTCTTAGTTCTATTTGAGCATTTTTCTTTAAATTTTCGTACATCGTCTTTTTGCTGGTTGATGTGGGGTCGTTCAGATAGGCTTTGTGCTGTTTATGCTTGTTGTCCAGGAGAGCTTTGATCTGTATGTCATTTTCGTCAAACCAGTCTTGGTGTCTGTGAACAGCAACGGCCACCACACTTCTTCTGTAGTTCTGTAAATTGTGTCATAGAGGTTTCCCCAGCTTTTTAGAATGTCTATTGAGTCGACTGTCAATGGTGAAATTTTGGTATCCATTGAACTGCGCAGAAGCTGTTTATAAAGTGGATGGGGTGCAAAGGGAACGCATTGCTCTAGGCGGACCCAGGGTTAGCAGATAACCAAGATCCCAAATGTACCTCCACGCGGTGCACCCTGGAAACAGAAATACAGCAGCTCATGCTGATTCTGGCCAAATCATTTGGGGATCGTGTCCGAGAATGTGGAGGTAGCAGATGGAAAGAGATTTGACTGCACAAGAGACAGACAATATCTCCGACACCACCAGCATCACCACATATAGCAACACTGTCGACATACAGTGAAGCTAGTCAGTCCAGTCCGAACATTGGAGGGGCGGCCAATGTAAAATGCACGTAAAGGTAAATGCATGGCGAGAGACAAATATGTTTCATACAGAGTACAATGAAACAATGAAAGGGCAGAACAGCGCTAGAGGGCAGCGCGAACTGCAAATAGAAAGTGAAAAGTCCCTAGGAAAGGGAACTACAAGCTCCGTCAGCTCGAGACGGGCTTCTAGTCACCAGAGTTCCTAACAGGCAGAGACTCAGACCCATCCATCGGCGTTTGGTAAAGCAAAAGACCTAACCCAACTCTAACGTCGAGCCTTCCTAAACCGGAAATATGCTCTCGAAGAGAAAGGGTTCTGTACCCGATGGGTGTAGGCAAGAAAGGGACAACGATGGCAGTCCTGGCCCAACTCTACTGTCAAGGTTTCCTATACCGGAAGTAACTTGCAGAGAGAAAGGGTTCCGTACTCGATTCGCTCAGGCACAAAAGGGACAACGATTTAGCCCTGGCCCAACTCTACTGTCAGGTTTTCCTACACCGGAAATACACTTGAAGAGAGAAAGGGTTCAGTACCTGATGGGCTCAGGCGCTATTGGGACAAGGACGCTCAGCTCGAGAACGCCTTGCTCTCAAACGCGTGGTGTGAGACTCGAACTTGGACAAGGGGTACACGATGTCGGTGAATGACACCTCGGCTAAGAGGGCGAAAGAGCCAAGGTCCAACTCCTCTGTTGAGTTCTTCCCCTTAAGGAACCAGGCTCATGGATGAGAAACGGTTCAGTACCTAATGGGCACAGGCACAGCACGTCCAATTACACGAGGCAAGTTCATAGACAGTGGAACACCTCGTTCGAGTGAGACGAGAGCAAGAAAATCGTCTGGGCGAAGAGTCTTCGCTACGCTTGCCTGGAGACAGATATAGAGGCTGTCACAGGCTAAGGGTAGCCCACCCGAATTGTCAAGGCATGCCGAAATCGGATGTGCTAGGCCTACAAGGCGCATAACGGTGGCACAACGTAATCACGCTCCCGGCGGAAATCGCACGGATATCCGTGATGGTTACAATGGAGCGAACGAACGAAAAACAAACAAACATAAAGTGGATCTTTCAATTTGGAGACGTTTTGACAATTTGTTATTTTGAGGTCTCCGGAGATACAATGTATGGAAATACATTTTGGATATTAGCAGTCTGTGGTCCTTCCAGCAGTCTGCGTCACACATGGATTTAGTGACTCTCACGTCCTGCTTATCACATTGTCTCATGATGACATAATAAATTTGATGCCATTGTTTTGATCGTGTGAGCATCCATGAAGTCTTATTACAGTGAGGTAGTTGAAAGACAGTGTTGGAGATGAGTATGTTAAATGCTGCGCATGTTTCGAGCAATAGCTATCCATTGCTATTGCATTTGCCAATACCATGCCTCCCCAGCACACCATCTCAGGACGCCCAGTCCGAACCCACTCATGTGTTAAAGTCGCCAAGGATGATGAGTTTGTCGGATTTGGGGGTTTCCTGTATGATTTTTTTCAAGTCATCATATAATTTTTCTTTCTTTTCATCTGGGTTTGTCATAGTCAGAGCATACATGCTAACGAATGATGCATGTCACTTTTTGGAACGTCATCAGCCGGTCGCTAATGCCCTTTGGTGGTCCAGCCAACCTTCTGACTAGGCTAGATTTAATTGCAAAGCCAACTCCAGCTTTGCGTTTTGCTTCTTTTTTTCTGCCAATCTAGAAGAAGGAATATCCAGAGTATTGTTTTACAAATTCACCTTCCTCACAGTTGTGTCTCGCTGAGAGCAGCAATTTCAATTTTGTACCTTGCTAGCTCTTTCGCTACAAGTGCGGTACGTCTTTCTGGCCGTGCAACCTCCTCGCGGTCCAGTATGGTGCATACATCCCATGTGCCAACTGTGAGTGGACTCACATTAATTTTTCTTGTATTTTTTACCACTGAGTAGGGATCCCTGCCAGCCGCGGTATGCTGGCCTGGGTAATGGTGAGGCAGGCAATCTTTAGGGCATCTTTTCTAGCCCCTTCCTCTGGCTAAAGAAGTGAGCAGTGCTTTCCTGAATAGGGCTGCTCAGCCACCCAGACAGCTGCCGGACACTCCAGAGGTGCCTCAGTGTCACTGGAGAATGACCACATGGCCTGAACTGCCTACGGGTGACTATGGCTGCCAGTGTATCCACACCTGCTACTTTGCCACTCGCCCATTGCTGCAGGACTTTTTTGTGATTTGATGATGAATGCCATGACTTGCGTGATGCCTGGCAACTCATGGGTGGCAATTTCAAGTAGGAAGCATGAGGAAAAATTAATAAATTCTTAACTTGAATGAATTTACTTGTATAAGCTATTATTTGAAGCAATATTTTCCTGTCCATGTTATTTATGTTTACAAGTAGGTCTATCGATCCTTGTATACAAATACGGATGTTCTATTTTTGTGTTTCTGAGGATACTTCAATACTTGTATGGGGTGTTCATTGTTGTTGTTGTTGTAATAGTCCTTATCTCGATTGGTTTGTTCTTAGTGACTTGAATAGACAGGTTGAAAGTCTTGACAAAAGCATATGTTTTTGGTGGATCAAGGTCAGAAAACCTGTTTACTTTAGTTGCAAGGTGCTTCGGTGCCGCTAGAATGGACCTGGTTCAATTCCCGTCAGTGTTATGCATTGAACAGTGTAAACTGCAGACCATGGTACCATATTTTTGCTAGTAGTGTGATGTAGGTATCGTTTATGTAGTGTCCTACTCAGCTCTAGGGTCTTATTTCTGAGTCCAGATATCTTAATTTGTAGTATGTCTAGTGTGCCGGGGAAGAGGGAAACCACTGCCTGGCATAGAGTGCTGATCCAATAAAGTAAGTCCTGGGACAAGGAACACCGTTTTCCAACTGCCATGATGCTGTTTTGACTTGGCTCTTCCCAGACTTTCATTTATGGGTTGTGGATGTGAGGTGTCCTTCATCACTCTACATTTCTCACCACCTATAGTATGCAGACACACAAGACTTGTGCCATGTGTGTCAAAGTTGGAAAGACATGTAGGATCGTTATGTCCTGAATTGGATGGCTTCATCTCAGGTTTCCCTTCCCCCAGTTGGTTTCTGGGTGTCAGTTCAACATACATTAAACCAATGAGATCTTGATGGTCCGTGTCACAGGACATAGGTTATATGAAAGAGTGCAATGCCACAAGTTGGACAGCATCCCCCCCTCTACTCCAGGGGGGATAATTGACAACAGGAGGACATTATGAAATAAAAACATATAACTGTAGAGATAAAATGCTGGTGAGGTTTTCATTAAAAAAGCCTCATTTCTTCTTTTACGTTCATTCTCAAACCCCTACAGATTAGCAGGAAGTACTCCAGAGAATGGAATGCGCTGTGCAATAGCTTCTGGATCACTTTGGCAGTCTGTCATGGGACAGATATCTTATGACATGTACAGCATGTCGCAGGGCTGCTATTCATTGCTTCCCTTTCGAGTTCCTGCGAAACTCAAGTCAAATACCGAAACTTTTTAGGTACCCTTGAAGCAGGAAGCCGCTGAATTATTAACAACTATTCCCTGTGGTACATAAGAAATGTATGCTAAGGAAGTACTTCTACCTAACCTGCAACATAAATATCCACACCTCCTAATTTGTCCCTGGGTTATATTCCTTGGAGCTGATACTGTTCTTGATGTGTTCCTAGGTTTGCAATGAGATTCAGCAGGAGAACAGTCAGAGTCCATCAAAGTAGACGAATCACATACTTCTGGACTTTCTTCTTGGCAGCTGATAAAAAACAAATATGAAATGACATGTTACTATAGTGTCAAATAGTGAAGAGCTACATTGAATTAAATATGTATCTAATTCGCTGATGTAGAGAGGTGGTAGTATGTGGAGAGATGGTAGTATGTGGTTGGTGGGGGAAGGATAGAAGGAACAACTCAAACATGTCTGCTCCATTGATGGAAGGAAGAAATGTCACATACATGTCTGCTCCGTTGATGGTGAGTGGTGGTAGTGCATAGTTGCTTGAGGGAAGAAAAGAATAAATGACACAACATTGCACCATTGTCTGGGAGTGATAGTAGTGTGTGATTGGTGGAGGGAAGAAATGAAGGAATGACATTGCCCATGTGTGCTGGAGCTCAAAAGGTGAGCAAAAAATAGCAACATTTTACCGTACATGCATGAGGCAAGAGGCAGCTAAGGAGGTTATAGACTGGAATTGGCTGTCCCATCCCATAATCAAAACGACCCAGAAGTCATGCTAAAGTCTGGATGTGTCACACCGAAACTTTCCAGATATCGCTGTAAACCATGACACGACCCATTCTGTTCTCTGGAATAGATTCAGTTAATATGCAGGAATCTAAGAACGAACTCAGAAGAAAACAAGGAAGAACTTGTATAGCAACTTGTTGAACAGAGTATGTCAAATCCATTTCCTAGGTATAATTTGTAGACAAACTGGATCAAGTCCCTTTGTCCTTCAAATTTCTTTCCAAACGAGGACAGTTCCTTGATGATGGGTTTGATTTGGCTAAAAGAGGCTGAAAACTAGTTGGGTTGTCCCTTACAATAATCAGGACTACGGTCTTGACCTAGCAAAAGGTGAAGTTAGAGATGACAGGCCAAGAGGATCACCAGCGATTATAGTACCATGCCTATCATGTGCTGCTAGGTTAAAAAAAAAGGGAGAAATAAAATGCCGCCGTTACCTACCATGCATGTTATAAGAGGCAACTAAGAAGGTTTTGGGGATAGAGTTGGCTGTCTCATCACATAGATAGTCAAAGTGATTTAGTAGCCATGCTGAAGTCGGGTATGTAAGGCCTAAAGGCAAAGATATCACAACCAAGATATAAACTATGACACGACGCATTGCATTCTCTGGACTACATCCTGCGAATCTGTAAGAGTTTGAGAACGAACAAAGAAGATTTTTTCATATTATTATTGTTTCTTGATAGATACTTAGACCACAATGTTTATATCTTCACTTTATAATAGCAAGAGTGTTTACCTTCCATGAATGCCTTAAGAGGCGACTAAGGAGGTTATGGGATGGAGTTTGCTGTCCCATCCAATATAGGGTCAGTGACCCAAAGCCATGCCGAAGTCAGATGTGTCAGGCAGAATGGCACAGATATTGCAGCAATTCTGTAAACCATGACACAACGCATTCCGTTCTCCGGACTACATCCTGCTAATCTGTAGGAGTTTGAGAATGAATGCAGAAGAAGAAGAATATCTTCACTTTCATAGATGCTGTATTTTGTTATTGTTTTTTTTTTTAGATACTTAGACTGCAATGTTGAAATATTTACTTTTATAGATGTATATTGTTATTGTTTCTTGATAGATATTTAGACTGCAATGTTGAAACATCCTTGTTCATATTATTTATATTTGCTACTATTTATACTTACTAGATTTCTATTAATGGTAACACATTTCCGTACTTATCTTTGTTACAATCTCTAAAAACAAAAACATTATGTTTTCCAAACACCCACCAAATAAAAACTGAAATTGTCACAAAAAAATAATCCAGTGGCAGGAGGTAAAAAAGTAATTTTAATCCTGCTTGCTAAAGGTTAATATTACTTTCTATTTGTATGACTGTGACCCTTGTATGCTTATTAGATATTCTCTACCATCTTGGTTTAATAAATATAAGATTAATCACATTCATAAATATTCATTTACCAATTGGTAGGCATCTGGTCACTAGTAAAGGTGCATATTTGGTCACTGGTAAAGGTGTGCATCTCATCACTGGCAACAGTGGGCATCTGGTCACAGGTAACATTACTTCTGTTGTCACTAGGTTGTACAATTTCTTTGTCTTCTTCCATGTTTACATGTTCAACATCTGATACTTTCTAAATGATGAAAACATAAAAAAAGCATCATATTTGACAAGTCATGCATACCCTCTAAAAAGTTATATGAACCTCACAAAATAGAAAAGAATTACTATGTACTCAGGGTGCCTGCATAACTACTAGGTTCCTTTCAGCTGAGTCAGCAGAATATGTCATCTGCAGAGTACTGACAGAGAAATGTCTCCAAAATGGGACAATGTGCTTAACAAATGTTTAAGAACTACTCTAGGATACATTACTAATTGGAGATGAAACTATTGATTGAGCAACTGACACTAGCGTGTAGATCCTGTTCCCTGTCAGTTATTGGACACATGGGATATCCCCATCCAGGCCAGAACCTTGAAGTGGTGATGGGGCTTAGTTCAGCCATCAGGGGCTGAAAACTAAGACTGGTCGGGCAGTCCCACTCGAGCAGGACCATAGTCCAGCCCAAGTAAGCAGAGTGCTGAAGACGGAGGCATCCAGCCAAAAGGCGCACAGATAATCAGGATGCCACGCACAAAACACAATGGAAACATGTCTGTATTTATAAATAGTTATGGTGCCTGCACTGTGTAGGACATTCAGGCAGGGACGGTGCCGGGCCCTATACCTCGAAAGGGCACAACCTCAGTTACTGGAAGTCCTTCTCAATTGCCTCGAGGAGCCAGGAAGCAAGGGAATAGAGCTACTGGCCAAACAAACAAACGACCAATAAAAATAATACACTGGAATGCTGAGGGTGTCAACAGTAAAAGAGATGGATACAGCAAAAAATTGGAACTTGAAAATGTCTTCAGTGAAGAACAAGTTAATATATGCTGTATCCAAGAAACACACCTCAGCAGCGACATAGCCTTCAAAATCAGAGGCTACCAGTGCTACCGGTCTGACAGAAAGGACAGGCGAAAGGGTGGAATTCTGACACTTGTTAAAAACAATATCAGTGCATGTCAGCTGGAAGTATATATGGAAGGGGCAGAATACCAGATGATCCACCTAAAAACAGACAGTGCAGAATTCCATCTCCTGAACTACTACTGCCCAAATGATAAACCATTGGCACTAGACACAATTCCAGACAAAGAGAGACTTATGGTGTGTGGTGACTTCAACAGCCACTCTCAGAGCTGGGGCTATGATCATATCGACAAGAGAGGTGAGGAACTTGAGAGCTGACAGGATGAAAATAATCTCATCCTTATTAACCAGCCAGCAGACTCACCAACCTTCTACAAGAGATCATGTCACACCACCTCTACACCAGACCTGGCAATCCACTAACCAGGCTTGGAATGGAACATCACATGTGTCGTTGGAAAGCAGCTTGGAGGTAGTGACGACAGACCAGTATTTCTGGAAATCCACAATGAATTTACCAAGGACAGCAGCACGCTCACTAGGTGGAACTATAAAAGGGCAGAATGGAAAATGTACCAGCATTTAACCAGTGTTCTAGCTAAGGACATGAACTTGGACAAAGACATCAATAGAGCAGTGAGTGAATTTAATAGATGTATACTACATGCTGCTAGTAAAACCATACCCAGGGGGAGCATGCAAAAACTACAAACCCTACTGGAATGATGAACTGGAAAAGCTGCAAAATGAGATGGAAACATCTAGACAGCAGGCAGAGAACAGACCTAGCCAAGAACATCACAACAAATATCAGCAAACAAAGGCTAAATTTCAAAGAGCCAAGTTACAAGCCAGACGGAGCAGCTGGAAAGAAAAAAACAGAGTCGCTGAACCTAGAAAGAGATACTAGGAAATTATGGAAACTTGTAAAACAACTAAATGATGAAGGTACAGGGAGAAATACCAGGATCACACTTTATAAAGATAGAAACATTTTAACAGGTAAACATGCAGCTGATTACTTTGCAGATTCCTTTGCAGAAGACAATAACGTCAAAGTCAGCCCAGACAAACAACAGGAGGTTCGAGAGAACCAGCAAAACATTGGACAAGGTGAACCTATACCTGAAGTCATGGAGGCACCAATCACAATGAGAGAACTGGAGCATGCAATATCCAAATTGAAAATGAAAAAGTCCCCTGGAGCTGATGGAGTGTCCAATGAAATGATTAGAAACCTGGGAAGTGCAGCAAGAGCAAAGCTACTGCAGATCTTTAACACAAGCTGGTCCACAGGTAATGTACCACAGGCGTGGAGAGAAGCAATAATGATACCACTTCTCAAATCAGGAAAAGATGGCAACACAGTCTCCAACTACAGGCCCATCAGCCTCACAAGCTGTCTATGTAAAACAATGGAACGCATTATCAATCTTAGGATGCAGTGGTACCTTGAAAGTGAAAAACTTCTGGTATCACAGCAAGCAGGTTTCAGACAGTGCTACTCTACTGAAGATCAGGCAACCTACCTCTCCCAAGAGATTGAGGATGCCTTCCAAGAAAAGAAACTGGTACTAGCAGCATGGATAGACCTCAGGAAAGCATTTGATAAGGTCTGGAAAGAAGGGCTCCTAAAGAAATTGCGAAATTGCAGGGTTAGCTCAAGAATGTACAAATGGGTAAAAGCATACCTGCATAATAGAAGAGCCAGGGTACAATTAGATGGTCGCAAGAGCAAGAAAGTTCTACTGCGTCATGGAGTCCCCCAGGGAGGAGTCCTGTCACCCACACTTTTCTTGGTTTACATCAATGACCTAGTTGCTGAACTACCACATGGGATCAAAGTGGCAATGTATGCTGATGAACTGGTGATCTGGTGCACGGAATATCATGCAAAATGTTTTTTCTTATTGTTATCACTGTCCATGTTGGTTGTCCACATAACACTGACACACACAAACAACACCACAATATATAGCATCCACATATCTTTATTATCTCCGAATTTGAAATCAATAATAAAAAAGGTTATGCCAAAAAAGCAAAACTTTCAGAAAAACCAGAAATCATAAAAAATGTATGGTTCCAGAGGAAGTTTCATAATTTGTATCTGGACTGCTACAGATTAAGTCAGACAATAGATTAAAATAACCAGGACACCGTAATATACTCGAAATAATTTGAAATTCTCTAGCAGGTTTCTTCCTCATGGAAGACTATGGCAATCAGTCTTCTGCAATTATTCTCAAAACTCCTAGAAAAACAGAATATTGTCTGGAAAATGGAATGTGTTGTGTTATAGTTTACAGCTTGGCTGTGATATTTGAAATTTTTGGTCTGACACATTTAATGTTATCATGATTTTTGGATCATGTTAGCTTTCCATGGAATGGGACAGTCAACTCCACCGTAAAACCTTCTTAATTACATCTTACACATGAATGGTCAGTGTTTCTATTTTTTTTTTTTGCTGCCATTTTTGACCCTCGCAGCACATGGCACACAGTGAGAGTTTGAGTGTTCTGGGTATACATGAAGTTTGGAGAACACTGCTCCATTAGAAACAATAGTTGAAAGGATTCCCAGCAGTTATGAGCAACAAAGCTCTTGTATCATTTTGTGCAACTGTGATGCGGAGATGTCGCTCAGAGCTTTATTCCACACACAGAAGACTCTCAACCATATGCAACTGTTTTGAAAAGAAGCCGGAAACTCAAGAGTGGAGGAAAAAAAAATATTAATAGACAAAATGGATAACTCCAAAAAATAGCCTGTGGATCATATTGTTAATCGCCCGTGTGTTGCCGGGCCCGAAAGGGGAGCAAAGAATAGCAATACTGTTTACCTTCCATGCATGCCGTAAGAGGCGACTAAGGAGGTTATGGGATGGAGTTGGTTGTCCCATCCCATATAGGGTCAGTGACCCAAAGCCATGCTGAAATCGGATGTGTCAGGCCGAAAGACGCAGATATCGCAGCAATGCTGTAAACCATGACACAACGCATTCCGTTCTCCGGACTACATCCTGCTAACCTGCAGGAGTTTGAGAACGAACACAGAAGAAGAAGAACTGAGGTTTCCAGAGTGGCAACCCAACGAACCTGAAGAGTTAGGAGTTTGATGATAATCTTTTAAAACACTATACTAAGAAAAATACTATTTTTTTCTACTCACATACACTTTTGAACTGAAATGATACACTTAATAAATGATTTATGTGGTGCTAGATTAAACCAGTGGAGACCCCTAGACAATTGAAATCTCAGAACTCTTCTCACAAATAATAATATTAAATTTACAAACATTAAAGAATATATTGATCTCCTGTCATGGGGCCCATATAACACAGATTAATCTGCCTATTGGTTAAACAGGCAGTGAACACATGAAATGAGCTATTTCAAATACATACCTGGTAAAAATCTATGGTTTGGCACTCAAGAGACCACTGGCACTGACGCTTGGAAATCACTTCACCGTGTTCATTCTGGAAACAATATAACAAAACAGTAATCCCATCAAGAATGTTATTTTAAACACCTGATATCACCCTCTTTCTATGTCTGTCTTTATTCTTATTGTGAGTTTAGTTGATTGGTCATGCTATAAATCAAATTCATTGGAGTGACAAATCTTCTCTTCAGCATTTTCTTCTAGGTTCAAGTGGACCACAAGAAAAGAGTTTATTTATCTGACAAAGATGAACCTGTCATAACCTTTCATCCCCAGTTCTGCTGTCCTAAGTATCTTGTTAAAGTGCCTTACATTTCTCCAGTTCAATCCTCAGACAACTCCAGTTTTTCAAAGTCTTCCCCTGGTTCTCTGTAGAGATATGAGATAAGAATCTTAGGGGCATTTCTACTTAGTTTCACCAGGACAGACATTTCCGGGCATATTGGCACCGTTAACTGTAGATGTCAACAATACAATAAGTGTACAGCCAAAGCCATCTTATTATTGAAGATGGTTTTAGATTGAATTCTATAATGCTAACATATCATTTATAAATGTTGTGCTATGACCTATATAAGAGAGACTGAAAAGGCTGATCATTTCTAACATTTACATAATATTAACCACAGATCTAGGATTTGTGTGGCTACTCACTTCAGTAGAACCGGCCACGATGATAACCGTGGCACTAAAACCATAGTCATCAGTTATGCTCCTATGAAGATAGATCTCAGTGTGTCATTAAGAACCGTTATATGTCTTGATTTGGTTCCTTAAATCATTAACACAACTCATTTGTTCAAGTAAATCTTCAGTCTATCACTTTCCATTTTGAAATGCTTATATCATCCTTAGGTATGTATTTGATGAAATAAAAATATATAATGGCATTATTGTGCTGGAAAGTGCGTGGATTTTTTACCCACCCCAAGCCAGAAATAACTCGGTGGTTGGGACTCCTTCCCAACCACAAAGTGTCCATGCATAACACAAATAATAAAGAATAAAACAAACAGAAAAGCAAGAAAAGTATAATTGTAAAGGTGATGAGCCACGAAACCTCCATAAGTGGAGAGCCTCAATGTACAAGCATGTCATCTACTGAGGTTTTCTGTTTCGTGGGTGGTTTGTCTAGTGGACACTTGCATGAACACTCCACATGTGGAAATTCAGAGTTAATGCAATGAAAAGTTCTGACCCAGTAAGTCTGGGTATATACTGATGAGTCTGCTTTCAAAGACACCATCACAGCAAGCTATGATCTCTATATAGAACATCCAGACAAAACATCTGATGTTTGACGCCTGTGTGGAGATATATTCTATGAAATAGCACTAGCAGTTGCATTGTACCACCTGAGGACCATATTTGATGCCTTTTCATCAAAAATTCAAAACATTGTGATTTTTAGACTTTGTGTCTGCTCTTTAAGCTCTAGAATGTGATGGGCATTGTAAGCCTGAACAATTTCAAATATATCACTATGCTAACCAGCTGCCCACATCTCATGAAGTCAATATTGCTCAGCAGTAGATTCCTGGCTACCCAAACATACCCTGCAATGACAGACTGGTAAAGAAGGGAGCATGACAAGAACAGCCATACATACAAATGACCATGCACACAGTTAAAATGATGTTGAAATGTGTGAGCAAAAAAACTTGGCTGAAATGATAGGTCTTGGAAAACACTGAGGGCGAAATCTACAAATATGACCAGCCCAAATCCCACAGACACTAACCTCCGGGGATGAAAGACCAGAGTATCATCTTCTGACTTCACACACATGTACAGCTTAACAAGCATGAACACAATACAACCACTGCACCAAATGCCCGCCGTCTGTCCATTCATCCATACAAAACTGCGGACAACCATCTTTTTTGGATGTCCAGTGCTATATGAGATCAAGAAAATGTTTTTCCCTCAGAGGTCAGATAAATGGGACACATTATATGGAACAAAACAACAGCTCACAAACACATGCATATATCACCCAATGGCATTGGGTCAAAGGCTTGTGCCCATAAACCGCTGGATCAGCAACCAACGAACAAACAATATCAGCCTAACAAAATATTTGAAAATGTCCCAATTGTATGGAAAAGGGGCACTTGACTTTACTATTAACATAATACAGTACATATTTATTATTTAAACAATAAAATATGTTTTACATTCACCTAAAGAAGAGTACTTTTTTTTAACCTCTCAAAAACTCCCCACCCAGTATTTACTGGCCTGCAGATTCTTAAAGAACATTAGCTTTGTCCAGCAGTTCTAGATTTTTTAAAATCACTGCAATTAACATACAAACATACCTCTGTGATGTGGTTTTCATACATGTCCTCTAACTGTTCCCTATCCATCTTCCGTTTCTGACACCCACCAACATGCCCTCCGGGACCTCCATATTCTCCATATCCAAATCCTTCAAAAGTCTGACTGTGAAAAAGTGGCATAATAGTCTCCAAACTTTTTGAATGCAACTTGACTGTCGGTACAGCTGAAAACAAACATATTTTTCGCATATAAATAATATACCGGGTAGTCCTTATTGTGCATCTCTGAGATATTGAGAATGACAATACTACCAAAAACAGTTATTCCTAAATTAATTAGCTAGTTTGTAGAAAAATCACCTCCATTCACATCAAACCATTGGTCAATAAGTGTTTTCATTTCCTTCTCAGGATAGCTCTCAGCGTGTAGCAACTGAACCACACCTACTCTGTGTTGTTTTACCAGTCTTATCTGGTTACCTGCATAATGTTATTGTTTAACCGCACCAGTAATATGTACCCATAGTACTGATATTCATGTAACGGCCATTAAGTTGTGCTTCTCAGATGACTGGATGACACCTGAGAACTGTTATATATATCAATTTGGCATGATTAAATCCTTTGGGATCAATGCCCATAAATTATACAGATGAATACAGCATCAGTATCAAAAACAAATACTGATCGCCTATCTAAAGTACAAGTGCATCTATGAATGGCAGAGAATGTGCATCTATGAACGGCGGAGAATGTGCAACTATGACCGGCAGCAATCATGCATCTATGACCAGCGGAGATCAAGCATTTTTGACCAGCAAAGAATGTGCGTCTATGAATAGCGGAGATTGTGCATCTGTGAATTGCATCTATTATCGGCGGAGACCGTACAAATATGAATCATCAAGATTGTGCATCTGTGATCAGAAGGGATCGTGCATCTATAGCAGCAACGGCTTCATTTTCAGTCAGCGGCATCATTTTCTCATTTTCCGTTTGTAATTCCTAAAAAGAAACATAACGTGACAATAAAATATTGGTTTAAAATAAGTCTAAAGATCTGATTTAGGCCTACATAAACAAATAACATATTCTATTATTTAACTATAGGCCTACCTACACTACCTAGGTCTAGGAGGCAAACAAAAACTTACAATATAAATTAAACGATGTATATAGTAGGCCTAGAAACAAAATAGATGTGTTACTAGTATTTGTGTACTGTAGATACACTGAGTAACACTGTCAATGCACATGGACAAAAATTCCCTACATTCTGTATAAAGACAATGTCCCCAGCAAAGAGAATAATTAAAGTACTGGATAGTGTGTTAAAAGCATTATTTCTAACAATATTTCTCCCCAAGACCAGATCAAATAAAACCCGCAAATGACACTATTGTGAATAAAACCCGCACAAATCAGTGTCACCACATCAGTGTATACAAAAATATCAGTGTCACCACTAAATTTAGTAAAAACCCCAAAACGTACAGAACTGCAGAAATTTACGTTAAAAACCCGTAAATGCCGGTGTACGCCCGTAAAGCCGCACAGCTTGGAAAAAACCGTAAAAATTACGGCTATTTACGGGCAGTTGACAGGTATGATCTACACAGATGGATCGGCAGAGGGAGCAGTAAGTAATGGAGGAGATGAAATTCTTATAAGATAGGAAGATAATATCAAAAGCTTTTCCAACCAGGAAATACTCCCACAGCTTTAGAGCAGAAGCAGATGAACTATATAAAGCACTGAAAGTCTTCATCGAACCAAGACTGCCAAGACCAAAGAAGATAGCCATATTCACAGATTGCAGATCCCTACTGGAATCAATCCAAAGCAACAGAAATGAAAGCCTTCTGCACAACATCAGCTAAGACATATCTAAATATCATCAGCTATTGCCTTCAATGGATACCATCACAGTGTGGAATCATGTGGAATGAGAAAGCGGATGCTCTGTCAAAAACAGGAAGCGAAATGGAACAACAGACACCCACTGTCCTACAGAGAAGCAAAAACAATGATCCAGAACACACACAGTAAAGTGGAAAAAAGAAATGGACGTGGAAGAGAAACATTATTCAATACATCACCTTCAAAAATATCAATAGACCACTGGAGACTGTTGGGTCACCTTTATCGATTAAGGATCTCATACACAGATGAATGCACACGTGGATCCGTCACTCATAATCCAGAACACATACTTCAGGATTACCAACATACAAAGATCAGAGACAGCAGAGTGGCCAGAGGATACAGATTTGAGGCAAAAGCTATGGGGTAGCTGTTCTGACCTGGATAAGACAGTGGACTTCGTCCTGATGACAGGACTGACAATATAACATGACTGCAGATGCTTAACACAGAAAAAGAAGACAGGAAATTAGTTTTATTTTTAGTTTTATAGAATTTGGTTGCATTTTGAAGTTAAATCCATTAAAAAAATTTTTTTTAATTTTGTGAGAATTAATCAGCCACTATGTTTATTAAGTCCTTTAGCTATTTTCTTGATTATATAACTAAACACTTCGCTGATCAGAAATCTAGAGCGCACTTATCTCCTATTACCGAGGGTGCATGCACATTTTTTAGACATTGACGTCTTTAAAAATCTGTATAAAATCCAACTCATGTGAGAGCCTTGAAACTTTCTATGCACTGTAATGAATGTTTGTACTTTCTGAATGAATTTGAAAGCTCCAGTGTCTTCTTTTTCAGCGTTCATTCTCAAACTCCTGCTTTATCTCTTTTGCAGCAGGACAATGGTCCTACTAGATTTCCAGCAGGATGTACTCCAGAGAATGAAAATGTATTGTGTTGCCATTTTTTGCGCCAATGGCGCGACAAATCCATCTTCGTCTGTAAAGTTCCAATGGCGTTGGTGATCATATTTTTCCATGTACATCGATCTCTCATATATGTCATCATCTCTGTTGGCATCGTCAATCGAAGCCATTTAGCCCAAGTGTCGAATACCTTTTCTCTGGGTATTCCCCTTGATATTTTCTCTTCTATCTTTCCTGTTGCCACTATATTCTTAATGTCTCCTCTTCTCACTATGTGCCCAATAAATGTTGACTGTCTTTTTATATTATCAATAATGCATTTTTTCACATCCATCCTTCTAAGACATCCTTCATTAGTAATCTATGCTGTCCAAGGAATGTGTAACATTCTTCAAATAAACCACATTTCTGCTGCCTCCAATGATTTTTGTGATGTCTTATTTATTGTCTATGCTTCCCTTCCATAGAGTAGCACTGGTTCAATGTAGCATTTTAGGACATGTTTTCTAGTATCTATCAATATGGATTTGTTACATAGGACATTTTTCATTTTATGAATTGCTGCTTTTGCTGGTCCTATTCTGCTTATAATTTTAGTCTTGCATTTACCATCTGAAGTTATTTAATGTTCCTAAATATTTGAAACTATTCACCTACTTTAAATTTTTCTCATTTAATACTATTTTACTATTTGGTGGGGTATTATTTCCTGATATTATCATTGTCTCTTGTCTTTTTTATGTTTAAACTAAGACCTTTTTGTTTACTTTCTATCACCGTCCTGTTTAACAGATCTTGGAGATGTTCTTGGCATTCTGCTATCAACACAGTATCATTTGCATATCGTAGATTATTGATATTGTGTCCTCCTATTTTAATGCCTGGCATATTCTTAATTTATCTCAAGATATTCTCGCTGTAATAAGAAAATAAATCTGGTGAAAATACACATCCCTGGTGTACACTTTGTTTTATTTGTGTATACTTCCCAATTATATTATCCACTTTCATTGCTGCTTCTTGTTGCCAGTATATATTACACACAATTCTAAGATTTTTACTGTCCATATTAATATCTTCTAGCAATTTGATAATCTGGTCATGCTTTACTTTGTTGAATGCTTTGTTGTAATCAACAAAGTAAACATATATGTCTTTCTGAACTCCTAGTGATATTTTAATTAAAGTTATTAATGTATATATGGCATTTTGTGTTCCTTTCCGGGACTTTCCCTTCAACAAATCCATAAAGTTCATCCCTATTTCCTCTTTAACTTTCTGTCTTGTTCTTCTCATAATAATCCTTAACAAAATTTATGGTGCCATTTTATGTTATGTGAATGACAAGCGAATGCCAAGACCATAATAAAAAAAACGTAAAGAATGAAGGCTTATTTACTTTCTGCAGTTAGGTCTTCTATGATTCTACTACAGCCGACGGTCTCATTTTGATTTTCAATGAAGTGCTATGAATGAATGACATCCCTACCTTGGAGGAAACTCGAACAAAACGCAATTCATCAGCTTTCCATTGGAAAAACACCTGGCTCCGACTCAACATCAATCGAAATATAGTATGGTGGTATAAATGTAATTTAAACACTTTATTATTTAAAAACATTAGGCCCTACCATCTATTTTTAATTTTCAAGCAAAGTGCTATGTTTAGCAACACAAAACAAATAAAAATGTACGCCGGCGTCTCCTGGTCGCTACCGAATAGGAATCTACATGTGGTTTTCTATATTCGAAAAAGTTATTAATTTACTGCAGACTTACTTCTGGATAGTTTGATTTTAAACAATACGTACAGCCACTGATTATATTTAATCTTGATTCAATAATTAATTATTTGTCGATCGTCTGAACAGCGTTCCTGCCTGCTTCGAAAAATATAAGAATCACGCCAAGTTTTGATTTGACTGAAGCTTCGTTCATAACTTTCGCAATTTTGTATGATCATAATAATAATTGTAATCAATTTTTAAAATCAAATGTAAACACACAATTCCTATACTAACATATGGATGCGAGTCTTGGACAATAAACAAACTGGAAAGTGGGAAATTGGAGGCAATAGAGATGTGGCTCTATAGAAGAATTCTGAGAATAACATGGTCTGCCAGAAGAACTAATGTGGAGGTGTTGAAAGAGTCAAATGCGATAAGGACCTTAATCATTAATATAAGAAAGAGACAATCTTCATTTTTTGGCCACGTTATGAGACAGGGAAGTTTGGAGAGCATAGTGACAACAGGCAAGATTGAAGGTAATAGAGACAGAGGGCGACAACGTGAAAAAATATTAGACAGTGTGACAACCTGGCACGGCAAGGAAACAACAACGATCTTGATACATAATACTGGAGAGCTGTGGAGAGCCATGATCGCCTACGCCAGCCTGCATGGCACCTGATAATGATGAAACACACAATAGTCTATCTTTTACTCTAGACAAATGTCTGCATCTACACTACTAGATGAGCATGATGTACAAACTGGACTGGGTTAAAAAAAATTTGCGACACTGCTACGGAGAAACTAGGACATTCTATTAAGAAACACAGTGACTGGTTTGATGAGAATGTTAATAAAATTAAAGACATGTTGGCTGGCAAACATCACATTCACTAAGCATATCTAAGTGATCCACAATCAACATGCAAATAAGCTACAGTAAACGGAAAATAATTTACAATAAACTGCGTCAGATGATGGATACGTAAAAAAAGCAGACGAGATACAAATATTTGCAGATACTCATCATCATCATCATCAGGTGCCATGCCGGGTGGCGTAGGCGGTCATGGCTCTCCACAGATCTCTGTCCACAGTATTATGTATCAAAGTCGTTGTTGTTTCTTTGCCGTGCCAGGTTGTCAAACTGTCTAATATTTTCTCACGTTGTCGCCCTCTGTCTCTGGTGCCTTCAATCTTGCCTGTTGTGATTATGTTCTCTAAACCTGCCTGTCTGACGAAGTGGCAAAAAAAAAAGAAGATTGCCTTTTTCTTATATTGTTGATTAAGGTCCGTTTCGCATTTAACTCTTTTAACACCTCTACATTAGTTTTTCTGGCAGCGTATCAAAGTATCAAAGAAGTCAAAAAAAACATTAAAAGAAAACTGAAGAATCAAAATCCAGAGCCCTGCATGAAGACACCCTTCACCATCGCAGAACTAAATGGTGCCATAGGAAAACTAAAAACCAAAAAGGCCCCAGGAAAAGACGGCATAACCAATGATATGATCAGGAACCTAGGGCCAATCAGCAGAAACAAGCTCCTTACCGTCTTCAACCAATCATGGAAAACTGGTAAAATTCCAGACTTGTGGCGTGAAGCTGTCATCATCCCAATTGGGAAAAAAACAAAAAGGAAAACAAGCAAGTCAAGCTACCGACCAGTCAGCCTCTTGAGTTGCATAGGGAAAACTATGGAGAGAATGGTCAACTCTAGACTGATAAAATACCTAGAAGAAAACCAAAAGCTCACCAAGACACAGTCGGCCTATAGGAAAAATCGAAGCACTGAAGACCAGCTTACATACCTAGCACAGGAAATCGAAAATGCTTTCCAAAAGAAGGAAAAAGTGCTGGCTACTTTTATGGACTTAAGTAAGGCCTTCGATAAGGTGTGTAAAGGGGGAGTCCTCTTCAAGCTTCTCCAAAACAAAATTGAAGGCAGAATGTTTAGCTGGATAAAAGAATTCCTCTGCTACCGCACTGCAAGAGTGAAAGTAGATGGTAAACTAAGCAAACGTGTTACTCTGCAAGGAGGAGTGATCTCTCCTACCCTCTTCCTAGTATTCATCAATGATATGGGAGAGAAACTGTCACATCATATTTCAAAGGCTCTTCATGCAGATGACTTTGCTGTCTGGAGTGCGGCAGGAAACCTATCCACTGCAAAAAACAGAATGCAGACAGCACTTGACACCTTAAGTGAATGGGCATCTGACTGGGGAGTCCAGATCAACCTCTCCAAAAAGGTGACAACCATCTTCTCACTTTCAAACCACCAAGAAAAAGCAAATCTTAAAATAAATGGAAGTGAGCTAGCACATGTGGAGAACCCTACATATCTAGGGATCACACTAGACAAGCGACTCACCTGGAAACCACACCTAATAACCACCAAGCAAAAAGCAACCAGGAGGCTATCCTTGATGAAGAAACTTGCAGGCACAAACTGGGGAGCAAATGGAAATATTCTCCGAAAAGTCTACATGGGTACAGTCAGACCTGTAGTAGAATATGGAATGACAGCCTGGGCATCAGCATCAAAAACAAACACTAATCGCCTATCTAAAGTACAAAATGCAGGACTTCGACTTATCTCTGGAGGGATGAAAACCACTCCAATCCATGCAAAGGAAAAACATGCAAACATCCGCCCACTGGATGACAGAAGAGAAGAAAGAGTGCTTGTTCAAAGGGAAAAAATTAAGCCCATGCCAAACCATCCGTTGTATGCGTAAATTTCTAGATCAACCACAAGCAGGTTGAAGAGAACCAGCTTCTGTCACATCTCTAAAGATATCCATGAACAACATAAAGAAATCCTCACAAACCTCCCAAATGAAATTGAAACACTAGCGGAATTTGAAGAGCCAGGCAATAGTCTCCAGAATGTCTCCATAATAACACAGGTTCCTGGAATAATTAATAAGGAATACCAAACTCCACTTCAACTAAAAGCTTTGACACTGGAGATGATAGAAATAAAATACAATCCCAAGGATTGGACACATATCTACACAGATGGATCGGCAGAAGGAGCGATAAGGAATGGAGGTGGAATATTTATAAGACTCAAAGATGGGAAGACAATATCAAAAGCTTTTCCAACCGGGAAATACTCCTCTAATTTTAGAGCAGAAGTAGTTGCACTACATCAAGCACTGAAAGCCTTCACTGAACCAGGACTGCCAAAACCAAAGAAGATAGCCATATTTACAGATTGCAGATCCCTACTGGAATCAATCCAGAGCAACAGAAACGAAAGCCTTCTGTACAACATCAGACATGAGCTAAGACAGATCCAAAAATTAACAGCTATTGCCCTTCAGTGGATACCATCACACTGTGGAATCATGGGAAATGAGAAAGCGGATGCTCTGTCAAAGGCAGGAAGTGAAATGGAGCAAAACAGACACCCACTGTCTTACGGAGAAGTAAAAACAATAATCCGCAACACATACTCAGCAAAGTGGAAGAAAGAAATGGAAGGGGAATACGAACATGATGCAATACATCTCCTCCAAAGATATCAATAGACCACAATATCTCGCCTTAGAACAGGCCACTGCAGACTGTTGGGTCACCTTTATCGATTAAGGATCTCATACACAGATGAATGTCCATGTGGATCCGGAACCCAGACTCCAGAACACATACTTCAGGACTGCCCAACATACAAAGAGCAAAGACAGCAGACCTGGCCAGAGGATACAGACGAGGCAAAAGCTATGGTGAAGCCGCTCTGACCTGGAGAAGACAGTGGACTTCGTCTTGATGACAGGTCTGACGGTATAGCATGACCACATGCTGAACGCAGAAGAAGAAAACTCTGAGACTGATCTACAAATTATTATAGAAAGATTCTCCAAAGCTATATTGATGATGTTTGGGCTTACTATTAATACGGAGAAAGAAGAAGTCATGTTACAACTTGCACCTTGAAAATATATCACAAGCCCTGCATAAAGGTAAATTGCGTAACACTGAAAGTTATGTCATGAATAAATTCACATACCTAAGTAGTACACTATCACAAAATGCAACCGTTGATTATGAAGTGTATACATGTGTCTCCATGACAAGCAGCTCATTCAGCAGACTGTAAGCAAATGTGAGGCATAGAAGTGGCATTAACCGATAGACTACGCTGAAAGTTTACAGAGCAGTGGTAGGGGCCTACTTCATCCAGTACTGTTAAACGCTGGTGAAACATTGACTCTATGTATAGATGACAAGTGAGGAGGCTCAATCAACTTCACACACCATGTCTCAGAAAAGCTATGGACAAGACACAATTCAGGATCTCATTGTTCTTGAAAGATATGATATTCCTAGCATTGACACTATTCTTATACAGATACTTATTCTTTGGTCTGGTCTTGTGGCACCTATGCCAGATCATCGCATACCAAAGATACCTCTCTATCAGCAGAGAGTAGCTCAAGAATCACGGATAGATAAAAAAAACCACTACAGTGGTTATCCCATGCTCGAACTTTCCAATGATATTTAAGGCCAGAATATGGCTTATTAGTCGTCTATGAACTCATCAATGAATCAATCAAGTGCCATGCTAAGTGGCGTAGGTGATCATGCTTCTCCATAACTCTCTGTCTCTTGTTAATAAGTTCAGTTGGAGTCTTCTTTTTGTGTCACAGTGACAACTCGTTCATAAATTTATCTCTTTATCTTCCGCTGTCTCTTCTCCCTTGATCTTTCCGGTGGTTACTAAATGTCCAAGTTTGACTTTTCTCGTCATATATCCTAATAGTCTTAATTGTATGCTTCTAAATGTCACTATAATTTGTCGTTTTGCTCCAGCATATCTGAGAACTTCCACATTAGTTTTCTTGTCCGTGGAATTTGCATCATTCTTCTTTAAAACCACATCTCAGTTGCCTCCAGCTTATCTTAGGCACTTTTGTTATTTGTCCATGCATTGCTTGCACAAAGTAGGATTGGCTTAATATAACATCCTGGAACTCGAACTCATGTATGCACTGATATTACTATACTGCACAAAATGCTTCTCATTTTTTTTAAATGTTGACTTGTCCTGTGCTATCCTGTTCTTGATCTCATTGGAATATCTGCCATCTGATGTTAAAATGGCGCCAAGATACTGAAGTTATCCTCTTGATTTAATTTTGCACCTTTGATAGTAATACTGCATTTTGGCGATTTGTATTTTTCTGAAACAACCATTACCTCTGTTTTCTTCTTGTTTAGACTGAGGCCTTCATTTTCACTTTCTTGTACTACCATGTCTAATAGGGCTTGAAGTTATTATTCGTCCCTTTCAATCAGAGCTGTGTCGTCAACATATCTTAGATTATTCCGATTGTAACCTCCAACAGCTATTTCTCGCATGCTTTCTATGTTTCGCATAATAAATATCCTCTGTATACAGGGAGAAAAAGATCTGGTGAAATTACACTTCCTTGCCTGACGCCCATCTCTATCTTTTGGAATTTTTCTACATTATTGTAAGCCCTCATCGCAGCTGTTTGTTTCCAATACATATTTCTTACAATCTTTAGATATTTCCCATCAACAGTGAATTTTTCTAATATTTATGTCATTTAAAAATGATTCACTTTCTCAAATGCTTAACTATAATCTATGAAACACAAGTATATGTCATTTTGTAAATCCATTGCTCTCTCTATCACTGTTCGTATTATATATAGGGCATTTATTGTGCCTTTTCCATCCACAAATCCGCATTGCTTTCTGCAATTTCTGGTTTTAATGTTCCTCATAAATTATAAACGAAAAAGAAGTATGATTGTGAGACTGCCCCCGAGATGATATTTTTAGATTTGGTCAGAATTTCAACTGTATTTGTAAATCACATCTATACTGTTTCTAACTCATATTTTGTCATACCTCACAGGCACTTCGGCTTCATCCTCAGGTGTTAATCACACTGTCTGAACAGAACCTGAGCGTATTTTCATCTGTTTACAAGTTCTATGAAAATCTATTCTTATCACGGTAGCAAGCTGCCGTTCTGTACCTCATCCGTTTTAAACTTCACTCGTAGAACACTTCCCTCTATAGAACGTTTCTCCTCTCGCTTAAACTCCAGCCCTGATGTTCGGTTTCTGTCCTTACCTCCACTGCCCATCGAGTGAAATTCCGTTTCATCTTTCCCCCAGCTTGACCATTGGTTCAGGAAACTTCTTAACATTAAATCTATGATCTGATTCTCTGATCCCACATGCGCCGTAATTCTCGGATAACCTTATGTAAGGCATTAGTCCATATAGTCCTTAATACCATATCTCACAATCATATCTGCGATCTTATGTAATTTCTCGCCAAATTCATATAGAAACAATGGAGCTCTATTCATATACATCGCCAGGCAACTTTTTGAAACACTTGTCTAAGACATGGGTGTTTCCAGACGATAATAAGTAAACAACATATGTATCGTCGCCAGCGTGTCTGTATCTGGGACGAAGAAAGAGGGCATCTGCGAACATGCACATGATACAGATGTGATTTACACAGACAGATCGGTCATCCGTCACCATCGATACGCGTAGGTCTTTCTCCTGATCACAATGAAGACAGTACACAAAGCCTGTGGAGTCTTTACTGCAACATCAAGCAGTCTAACAATGGAAGTATTTGCTGTAACGCAGGCACTTAATAGACTGGATTCGCAAGTCTCTTCCCATACTAAGTGATTCAATGAATATGATTCAGAAAGTCAAAACAGGTGATGTACGTAGGAGATGTGTCGAGTCATCAGAGATAGCTAATATGCGGACATCAATACGAATACTCATGTTTATCTTTGTTCCCGGATATGCGAGTGTTGAGGGAAACGAACTGACCGACCAATTAGCGAATCTCGCCACCATAACACTATGAACCGAGCAGATATACTTATTACGCTTCGTGAGTCCAGGCGATCAGAGAATTTTGAGATGAATGAAAATAAGTCAATATCGGGAATGTGCAAATTTGAGTGAGGATCGGTTTGATCCCGTAGAGAACACTTGACAAAGATTTTTTAAAAAGAGCAGTGAATCAACATAGAACCAGAATCATCAGCCGTTATACCATGAGATATTTACGGAAGCGGAGATCTGAGCACCTATAGACGTCTCCGGTGTGCGGGGAGGATAATCATCATATCTAACATCTAATACATTAAAACGCTTCAAATCACAGGCAAGCACACACGCCACAATTTTCTCGATGAGTTTGCTACTGTATTCAATGATGTTCGTATGATTTTTGTTGGGTTTATTCAGTGGTATTAAAAAAACAAAACTACCGCACCTCGATAGGCTTACATTGAATTCTTTAGCCAAACTCAATGTCAGTATCCTATAAATGATTCTATATATCTATACGCTGTGCCCATTGTTTGCCTTCTCAGGGGCGGAAGAGTTCTCTGGAGATAACCTTGTATGCTGTTTATAAGCTTGTTCCTGTGGCTTCTTTGATTTCTGTGATCCATCTTTTACATGGTCTGCCTCTGGTTTTATAGCCAGATGAGATGTCTGACATAGACATAATGTCTATGTGTCATGGCCATTTGTTGGTAGTCTGGGAGCGCGTGAAAACCACTTGATCTGTTGTCTTTTGATGTGTTCCACTAGTATTGTTTTGGTTATCTTTCTGATGTTATCGTTTCTAATATCTCTTAATGACGCTCCGAGTATTCTTAGTAGACATATCATTTCTGATGTCACTATTTTTCTTTTGTCTTGTGCTGTCATTGTCCAGGTTAGTCCAGATTAGTCCAGATAAATTATTAATGTCACTATAACGGACACCATCAGGTTATGGAGCAGGGTTTCTTGATCTTTTAAATACTGCAGGAACTTAAAGTTCTTACTTACTTACTTATATGAACCCCGGGGTTGCGAGCTTTCACTCTTTTTTCCCTGTGCCAGATGGTGGTAGGTGTATATCTTCTTCAGCTGTGTTGCGTCTGTATAAAGGGTGCTAGTGATGGAGGGGTTTGGTGGTAACAATTGTTGTTGTAGATCTTGTATACAGTGCAGCCTTTATCACACAAGCCACTCGAATACTTCCTGTAACATTCCCTAACGCGAAAAACACAGTATGACAGTTTCTTATTGTTGTAGTGGGGGCATTCATTAAGGTGGTGTTCTACTATTTCATCCTCTTGTCTGTTGCAGTGATTGCAGTATGGAGTATGGTCTGCGGTAATCCGTTGTAGGTGTTTTATTAAGTTGTACATACGTTGTTCGCAGTCTAAATATTGTGGTTTGATCTTTGCGGTGTAGTCTATTTATGCTGTCATGTGGATTTGGTTGGGACATTTCTGTATATAGCACTCTTTGTTTTGAGCCAGTGGCCCAGCGGTTCATCCATTGTTGTTTACAGTTGCTGCGGATAATGTGTTTAGGTGTTCTAAGGTTTGGTGGAAAACCCTGGTTGGGCCATCCATACTTGTTTTCTTTTTTGCCAGTTTATCAGCACTTTCATTCCCATTGATACCTATGTGGCCTGGTATCCACTGTAGTCTTCTTCTTCTCCTGCGTTCACATCTGTTGTCATGTTATATTGTCAAGCCGGTCGTTAGGGCAAAATCCACTGTCTTCTCCAGGTTAGAGCGGCTGACCCATTTATTTTGCCTCAAGTCTGTATCATTTATCCAGGTCTGCTGTCTCTGCTCGTTGTATGTTGGGCAGTCCTGAAGTATGTGTTCAAGAGTCTGTGTTCCATATCCACATGGACATTCATCTGTGTATGATATCCTCAATTGGTAAAGGTGACCAAATAGTCTGCAGAAGCCATTCACTGTAGTGTAGTATTGATGCCATAGGATGAAATATATGTAGCTTGAAATATGTTGGTTATGCTTTTCTCTGCTGATTGGTTTCAGTTTTCAAGGGCCAGTAGAGCAGACAGAGATTTTGTGAATATTACTAGGTACATTGGACGCATTGCTTCATTGTTATATTTGGTAGTGATGTATGATAGTATTTCTGGTATTGTTTTCACCCCTGCATCATAGTTGCTGCAGAACTCTCCAAAAGGAGCCGATAACCTTATTGATGTTTTGTCATGAGGATTATGAGAGAGTCATATTCTGCATTGAGGGTAGTTTTGAAGGCTGACCCATCTGTATATGATTGGGTTCAGTTCTTGGGGTAGGAGTCGATAGTCTCTAGTGCAATAGATTTAATGGTGTTTTGATTTGTTGGCTTGGTTACTGACTTGTCAATTAGTGTAGTGTTTATTTGGGGCAGTATGAGGGATACATTTGATGGGATATTTGATACTCTTCTTCTTCTTCTTCTTCTTCAGCGTTCATTCTCAAACTCCTGCTGGATTTCCCTTGTAGCAGGACCACTGCCCTACTAAATTTCCAGCAGGAAGTAGTTCAGAGAATGGAAAGGCGCTGCGTCGCAGTTTTATTTGCGCATATGGCCCGACACAACCGTCTTCGTCGGGACTTGATACTCTTTCAGAGTCCTCTCTATCGTCAGGAAGGTGATGTTTATTGCTTAGTTGTTCTGCTAGCTGTACTGGGGATTTTTTTAGTCTGGTTTATATTCGTGTTTATATTTTCAACTGCAGCATCATTGTTACTACTCCACTCTAAGATGGTCTTGTATTGATCAGATTAAACGCATTTAATACGTCTTCTCATTTCACACTTCCTTGTTGTTGTTTTGTATCTGTCCGACCGACCAATTGTCCATCTGAAGCAACATTTTATACTACGAAGAACATCTTAAGCAATATGTCTTTGTCAATTGAGGTAAGAAGTAGAGTATTTAGATGTTATATACACAAAAATTATGATGCGTAGAATCGAATGACAACACAGCTGCCAGCGAATATCCTATAAGGTGGAGAGTGCCGCACAGCAGCAAAAATACGAAATGATAGCAACTATGATAAAATATAGTTGTCATTAATTACTAATGTAAGTAATAAATAGCAAAAATACCAAATGTAATGTCAATATGAAATAATATATTTAAAAAAAACCAAAGGAACAATTACTTTTTGACCGTAGCGTAATCCGTTGGTTGGTTGCTGATCCGATCGGTTGGTTGAGTCGATAACCCGTTAGATTGTAGGGGTGCAACACTAGGTTCATCAACATAAAAAGCTCTCCAAACAATTCTATCCTCAGCCATTCAAAGGAGTGTAGAAACATCACGCCCAGACAATTTCTTGATGTTATCAATCCAGGATTTTCTCTACCTTCCTTGCACTGTCGACTGTTTCTTGCAATATATATATATATATATATATATATATATATATACATACATACATACATTACATACATACATACATACATACATACATACATACATACATACATACATATATATATATATATATATATATATATATATGTATATATATCTATATATCAGGTGACATATGCTTTCCAGAACGTAGTCTTTCTTATGGATCTCTTGAATACGCGGTCTTGAGCAAGGTGTCTTGCCTCTTCTATTGACATGCTCAGGCATTCCTGAATGTCTTTTGTCCAACGGCGTCTTGAGCGAAATGCATAATACTATTTATATATATGCGTTTATGTTGTATTATTAAATGTTAATGGATCAGGCGTTGGAATCATACAGTCACGGTTGAAATAATGGTAACGTCTGTATATAGATTAAAACTAATTTTACGATCCCTGATAAAGGGAGGAAGGGGGGGGGGGGCAGTTAATTTGTAGAAAAGAGATGCGAGTCGTTGGCGCATATGATTAATAATTCGGGCCTGTTCTTTTTTGTTTGTTATTTGAAATGTATTCCTTAATTCTTTTGAATTTTTGTAACTATATTTGTTTGGTAAATACATTCACATACATACTATGTCGTATGGTGGAAAGTATGTATAACAGTGCTCTTTTTTTTCTTATTCTCACCAGGGCAGCGCCGGGTATTCCTTCTAGTAAGTTTATAAAACGATTCATGTCTTGTTTATTTGGCACCGGACATATATATTTTTGTGTTCTATATAGCTAATTCGTAACAAACGTATGTGGCACTTGTATTCAAAAGCTGAATCCTTCTTTCTGTGTCTGAATTGAGTATAAAAGTATAATTCACATTTGTATAAAAGTATAATTGGCACTAGCGATTAGAATAGATTGGTCTTTACTGTAACAGACATCATATTCAGGAAGAGAGGAAATTCCATACATGAAAAATTGCAGCAAACATGGACGGCTTCTTTAAGAAAGAAATCACAATAACACTCCCTAACACGTATCAAAGAAGTCAACAAAAAAATAAAAAAATAAAAGAAAACACTGAAGCATCAAAATCCCGACTCATGCATGAAATCACCTTTACCATCGCAGAACTAAATGGTGCCATAAAAAAACTAAAACCAACAAAGGCTACAGCAAAGGATGACATAACCAACGGCATGATAAGGAACCTATTGCAAATCAGCAGAAACAAGCTCCTTGCCATCTTTAACCAATCATGGAGAACTGGTAATATTCCAGACTTATGACGTGAAGCTGTCATCATCACAATTGGTAAGAAACAAAAAGAAAAAAATCTAGCAAGTCCAGCTACCGGCCAGTCAGCCTCGAGTTGCGTAGAAAATGCAATATAGCGAATGATCAACTCTAGACTAATAAAATCATGATCATTATGTGCCGTCTCCGCAACGAAGGTTGGCTGCAACGGATCTCCAACATCCCATGCCTTTTGTTTTAGTGGTGCACTCTACTAGACTGTAACCTGTCCATCGTGTGATGTTACTCTTCCACTTGTATCTCTGCCTACCTCTTGCTTCCTTCCCTTTGACTTTTCCCTCAAGTAAGATCTTCAATAAGGTGTCATGTCTTTTAATGTATCCAAAATATTTTATTTGCTTGATAATAAAATGCCTACAGGAAAACCAAAAGTTCACTAAGGTACAGTCAGTCTATAGGAAAAATCAAAGCACGGAAGACCAGCTCATATACCTAGCACAGGAAATTGAAAATGCGTTCCAAAAGAAAACGTGCATGCAACTTTTATGGATGAAAAAGGCCTTCGACAAGGTATAGAAAGATGGACTCCTCTTCAATCTTCTCCAAAAACAAAATTTAAGGCAGAATGTTCAGCTGGATAAAAGTTTTTCTCTGCTACCGCACAGCAAGAGTTTAAGTAGATTTTTTTGAGCGAGGGAAGTGAATCTAATTACTATTGTAAAACGAAGGACTCAAGCATTACGTTATGGTAATATTTGTCGTCTCAAGTGCCTTCCAGTTGATCGTCTAATGTTACTGGTATGGAAATTGTTTGTTGTTTTCTGGAGAGAAACGCGGGGAGCGTTATCAGAACGAAAAATTTCGGTTTCCTAATACAGTATCAACCTACTCACTCAAATCTAATCGATTCTCTCCAATTCCTCCAGGAAAATTAAATGTACACGTAAACGACACTAACTCTTTAGAAGTGTTCTCTGATTGGTCAAGCAGTCTGCGTGCTAATCAATAGAATCAGCTGCCTGTGTGAGAAAGGTTGACTGCGTCCATACATTTCCACATAAGTTACAAATTATACAAATTTATCACAGCTAATATTTTCTAACTTGTATCTATCTTTCATGTATCTCTTCCTGTGTACGTCTCACAGAAATGTAAAGGACGGGAAGAACAATTAGGGACATAAGTCTTATGTGTGATAGATATCATTGGGACGTGTTTTC
This sequence comes from Meghimatium bilineatum, assembly GCA_034231615.1. Lineage (NCBI taxonomy): Eukaryota > Metazoa > Mollusca > Gastropoda > Stylommatophora > Philomycidae > Meghimatium > Meghimatium bilineatum. The sequence continues at coordinate 35,769,385 of CM067304.1, forward strand.
GATTATGTGAATATATCCAGTTCCTAAACCGAGCAATTTGTATTTGACACTTGCAAACGAAAACACAGACCTCATCACTGAGAAAATAGTACGCGAATACAAATTATTACTGTTATATTTTATATATGTCCTTTCACATCACATAGCTCAACATTTGATTATGTACGTTAAAATAAAGGTGAAAAATATTAGAATTATATAGTATAATTTTGTTTATGTGATAGTAAAGTGGCTTTTTAACTTACGAACAGGCGTAGGAATACATGTGTTGTGAAACGAGCGATAACGCGTCTCGACAAAGGATTGGAATAATGCCTGCAGGTTCGTATTAGACTCGATTGTCTATCTTTGATAATTTGATCACGAGTGGCCTGGATATAATACTGTCATAGACCGAACAGGAGGTCGTGAACTAATAAAGATGCAAAATCAAGGGCAACATCAAGGAGTAACACAACACTGGAATCAGATCCCTGAAAGGTAAGAACTTGCAAAAGTGATGGGGTCGCCATTTTGGGGTATTCAAACGCATTGTGTTGTCATTCTTTCTCCGCTTCGTTTTACGAAGACTGTGTCCGTGTGTCTCTATGCGCTGCTGTCTTGTCTTTTCATAATGTTCAATAAATAATCAACTATTGCCGACCCTTCAAAAATAGCAATAGAAAGGATGTTTGTTTACATGGGTAGATGGAAATTAACCGACCAAAATAAACAGGATTACGTATGGATGGAGAGAACGAAAGTACACTGACGGACACATCAAAATAATCTAGCTAAAAAATTACGTATTTTGGCTAGGCCTATGTTTTATAATTTTCATTCACACATAGAGTACTACATACACAAAATATGAACGGCACATATACTCAAATAAATGTATACTAATTTAATTTAGTTTTAACAGCTTTAACAGCTTTTTTCTCAGCTTTAACAGGTGTGGATTTGTCTGAGCAACATGATACTCATAATTACTAATACTTAGTGTATACCCTTGCTCATAATTACTAATACTTAGTGTATACCCTAAATGTTTTTACTCGATTCCTAAAGGGGGCGAGTACAACTGAACATTGATAAATAGCTGGTTACACGGAGACCCCACAAGTTTATAAATAACATGTAGGTTTTATTAAAGAATATGATATGCCGTAAATATTATATATGACTGAGACAAGATTAATCATTAAATGTTTTGATAACATTAAAGCACTTTATATCATTATTCCAAACATATAGCAATTTTTTTCCAGATGTTTTAGATTTTATATTAGGCTTAAAGTATCAACAACACAAAGTTATAAGATCACACTACAGTTTGTCTTGCTGCACCCATAAGTCAGTGATTACAGTAAATAATTTGTTACACAATTCACCTATCTATATATGCTAGCCCATTGATTAAGGGTTAGGAGGGAGTGGGTTCAAGAACCTCCCTTGGGATATCAGAACATGGAATTTAGTAATAGAATGCAAGCCAATCAGTCTTCTTCATCTTCTCAAGCTCAATCAAATTAGCAGGATGTGGTTGGGAGAACTGAATGTGTTCTGTCATGGTTTACAGCTTGACTATATCTTTACCTCACCTTTTGACCTGATACATCAGACTTCAGCATTGCTTCTGGTCACTTGGCACTTTCTGTGATGGGACAGCCATTTCAACTCCCTACCCTTGAGTAGAAAGCTCCTCCCATAGGCATTGCACCAAAAGGTGAAGTCTCCTGAGTATGAAAGAAAGCTCAGGAACCTCTCCATTGCACATAGGAAGTAAGAGCCAAGAGCTTGTAATTTCTGGGGTTCTCAAACAAACAAACCCTCAAACCTTTTTATTCACCTCTTACGATGTGCATGGCAGGTAACAGTGTCACTATTCTTTGCTCCCATTTCAGGCTGGGTAACACATAGACAAATCAAATCACAAACACCCACCCTCTCACCTCCTTAATAGTTTTTCAAAGAAAACATCACCAAGATTCTTATGAAAATGCATAAATTACCCCCTGAAAAAAGAAATGACATTTGTAACAATTTAAACACCCATTTCCTTACAGAAAACATATTTATGACCCTGTATCTATGTCCATTTAGTTCTGGATATAATGCATAGGACATAAACCAATGCTCTCCAGTTTGAACAGTGTGATCATGCTGAAGTCGGATGTGTCAGGCCAAAAGGCGCAGATATCACAGCAATGCTGTAAACCATGGCGCAACGCATTCCGTTCTCCGGACTACATCCTGCTAATCTGCAGGAGTTTGAGAACGAACGCAGAGGAAGAAGAAGAACAGTGTGATGCTGCTCTGTTTAGTTCTTGCATGATGCTCATACCCATAGGCAGATGCTCACTGATGGTTTTTCTATGAATAATTTCACTTGGTCTTTCTTTATTTAGCCATCATTTGTTGTTGCATATAAATCAGAGTATTTTTACGTATTCTTGTTGAAATATGTTGTTTTGTTGTCTTATTTTATTTCTCTATTGAACTTAATCAGATTGCTTAAACATGTCTCTGGCTGTAGCAGGTCCAACTCATCCAGAAACGTGAAGTGTTAAGAGAATCCATAAGGAAGACCACATTCTGAAAAGAATATGTCACATGAGAGTTGGACTTGTAATCTTTAAAGCACTTTTTTAATCTTCTACATTCATTCTCAAACTCCTACAGATCAGTAGTATGTAGTTCAGAAAATGGAATGTATTGTGTCATGGTTTACAGCTAGCTGAAATATATGTGTCTTTTTGCTTGACACATCCAACTCCAACATGGCTTCTGAATCACTTTAAACCAATATTGTATGGGATAGTCTATTCCACCCCAAAACCACCTTAGTTTATTTTTATAACTTTCATAGTAGGTAAAAGTGTCACTATTCTTTGCTCCATTTTCATGCCCGGAAACACGCAACACACTGACATCATTTTTTTAGCTTTGAAAAAACAAATTGGCAATAATCAAATTAGTAAGAAAAATAAAACTCTATTCTAATGACTCTAACTCCTCTTTTGACCAGATATACCTGACTGCAGCAAGACATTTTGACTTGATCTTGAAACCAAGACCATAACTCTTCTATTGATTTTTATATGCTGCTTGCTTCTTGCAACTCCATGTATAACTCCCAGGTAATGTAATATGACCATAGACAGAGGAAGAAACACAGCAGCATCTTCTTACCAGCCTAACTCCTTCATTGCATTAAAAATGCAATAAAATCCCACTATAACTTCTTTGGAGCATAGAGTTGCAAGAAACAAGATGCATATAACAATCAATAGAAGAGCTATGGTCTTGGCTTTGAGATCAAGTCAAAATGATCCCAAAATGTCTTGTTGAAGTCAGGTATATCTGGTCAAAAGTCACAGTTACCACTGTGAACATGTTGATTATTCAGTCGAGATTAGAAGACTTGCAATTGCAGCACTCAAATTAACACAAATTAGAGAGCTATGGCAAAGTAGTAATAACGACACTAAAGTAACCCTTTTAATATTATGTGTTTTCCCAGTGGCAAAATATGGATGCAAGACTTGGACTATAAATAACACAAAAGAATAAATTTATTTGAAATGAAGTTCTACAGAAAGATCCTACGAATATCATGGACAGAGAAAAAGAACACTGAAGTTTTGAAATTTAAAAAAAATTGGTAGTGTATAATATTCATCAACCCAACCTTCAATAGTAGCCATAACCAATTCATAGTAGCCATCAACCCAGCTTTTATTGGCTGTAGTGATTTTTTAGGCAATATAAATACGCTCAGTAGTTTGTCATTGCTGTCTGAACAGTCCAGATGCTCAAATGCCTGTGGTGGGTATCAAACTCTGTACTTTGGCCATCACAGATGTGCTCTGTACATTGCCACAGAGCCGGACTTCAAATTACTGAAACTAAATGAAGGGTCACCTAAATACCATAATAAGAAGGAAGCTATAGTATTTTGGACACTTAATGCAACAAGATGGTATCGAAGGGCAGAGTTCCAGGCAAGAGAAGAAGAGGAAGACCAAGAAGATGATTGACCAGCAACATCGAAGAATGTATACACAAGTCTCTGACCAATAGAGGCCTGCTTGTCCAGAATAAGAAGTGTTAAGATTATCCACAACGAAGACAACTTTTCTGGAAAGAATATGTCACTTGATATATATATGACAACTTTTCTGGAAAGAATATGTCATTTGATATATATATGACAACTTTTCTGGAAAGAATATGTCATTTGATATATATATGACAACTTTAATAGAACCAATAAAATATGTGTAATAACAAATTTGCAATTATACACAACACAAACAGTAAAGAATAAATATAAATTGGAATTTAGAAACATTTGATTGTATAGGGAAATTTGTTATACAAGAATGCGCTTTAGAGGGTTCCACTGCATTAACACATTTCAGAAAATTAATAATTATTTTTGTAGCTACACTGGCAAGTCTACCTGCTCTATCATTACTTCTAACACTCATACGTCTAAGCACAAAAATGAAGGAAACTCTCTTCAGTACAGACTTCATCAAAACTCAGACTGCAGCTGTATTTAGATAGTCAAGGTTAGCTTTCATATCACCATCACCTCCATCAAACTATAGGTGGTTGTACTGAAAACACCACTTTCTTCTCTAATCCAATTTCCTCTCTGCATTGAGATGTTAATGCATGTGTCAAAACCACCAACCCATCAGTGTATATTGTCATCTGTGGGGAAAGCTGCAGGTCCAGATGAGATCCCACCAGAGGCCATGAAAGCAAACATATAAACAAAATACAGATATTCTTAGCAAGAAAAAATTCATAAGAAATAGATAAAGCTACTAAAGAATGGAAAAGCTATGAACAGGGTAATGATTTCATACTCACTAAATATACGCATATTTAGCTCTGCCGTGTGAACATCAAAAGTGATGTTCTTAACTCATAGTATTTTATTGTGAAAGTAGTCTTAATGAAGGCATTTTGGTAGAGACGTCAATTTGTGTGTTTGTGTTTCCAGTGAAAAATTGTGACCAGGGGGGGGGGGGAGGAAGGAAGGGGTTTGACAAACGTTGGTGAAAACAAAACTGTTTTATATACTCCATTACATTATGTGAATTTGAAAGAAAGAAAAAAAAACACAATTAGAAAAAGAAAATTTTGTGTGTGCATTTTTTCTTGACATAAAGTTAGGGGGTGGGGGTCTTTGGATTCTTGGCAAGCGGAGGGGAGGAGGAAGTAAAAATTGCCAAAATAAAAGTGTTGACGTAATTTATGGATGGCCAATATCGAAATTTACACAGGATTCTTCTTCTCGTTCGCAGTTTGACATGTCTACACAGCAAGTCCTGTTTTCTTAATAAATGCTGCTGTATTTGAAAGCTCATCAGTACTTCCATACATTAACAGGATAAAATATTACAATAATTTGAGTTATAAAACAGGAGTTAGACAAGGATGTTTTCTATCTGCAACAATCTTTTTTCATAGTTATTTATTAGGTGATGAAACAACTAAAAGAGGGACAATTGAGATAAAGTGGACATTTTATCAGCAATTGGAGTATCTGAATTTTGCAGATGACCTATGTATACTATCACATAAACAACAAGACGTTCAGGAAAAAAGACTTATAAATGAAGCAGCAATCACACATCCTGATAATCTGCTGGAATTTGAGAATGAACTCATAAGAAAATGAACATCTAAAAAAAAAAAAAACTACATTTGAGTAGGAGCATTTGCGAGTTGAAGTCTCCTGTGTATAAGATAAAGCTTTGGATAATCCAATTGCACAAAAGAATACAAGGGATCTATTGCTTGTTAGTTCCAGTAAATTCAAATATGCAGCATGATGATAAATGGAAAAATACATCCCGTCAGCGTTAAGAATTGTTTCATGTGTCCTCATACTTCCTACTTGAATTTACTTGTATAAGCTATAATTTGTAGCAACGTGTCCTGTATATATGTTATGTATATGTACAACAAGGTCGGTCGATTCTTGTATACGAATACGGATGGTCTATGTTTGTGTTCCTGAGGATACTTCAATACGTTTACGGGGTGTTCGTTGTTGTTGTAATAGTCCTTGTCTCGATTAGTCCGTTCTCAGTGTCTTGAGTACAGAGGCTGAAAGTCTTGGCAAGATCACATCTTTGGGGGGGGGGGGGGGGGGCTGTGGTTCGTCAAATACGGAAAACTGTTTACTGGAGTTGCGAGGCGAATCGGTGGCGCTAGAACAGACCTGTTCAATTCCCGCTAGCGTTAAGATTATTTTGTAATTCCAGGGAATAAAATACCTTAGATTTATATTTTTGGCAACTCTTCATTATAACTTTATATTTGGTAACAACTGCAACAAAATTGCCATCCAACAGGCACAACCTAAAAAGGGTAAAGAAGTTTTGCTAAAGACATATCTATTTTTTGTCTTTTCTATGTTTTTGCTGTAAGAGGCCACAGGTTGAATGGCGACTAGGCACATTGAACTGGCTGTGGCATATTTGGTTGCTTGATATATAGTAATATTGTGACATCTCAGAATTATGGTAACTCCTTCATTTCACACTTTTCTTGGTCTTCCTCTGTCTCTTGCTGTTTCCATTTGCATTTTGTATGCTCTTGCTGCAGGCCAAAATGGGTTCATTCTCATTAAGTGGCCAATACATTTTAGTATCTATTTTTCAATATATTTGACCACAGGCATTGTTCCAACAGTTATTGTAATCTCTTCATTCCTCATATGATGTCTTCTTGTTCCGCTTACTGCCTTTCTTAGACATTTAATTTCACACATAGCAAGCGTTCTTTCTTGCTATTTTGTAAGTGTCCATGTACAGGACAATGTTGCTACAAATAATAGCTTATACAAGTAAATTCAAGTAGGAAGCATGAGGACACATGAAACAATTCTTAACGCTGACGGGATGTATTTTTGTTTCCATTTATCCTCAATGATAACACAATATTGGTATGAAGATTTAATTCATGATTTGTGGTTTTTTGTTGTTTGTTTCCATTGGGAACGTGTGTTTCCAGATAAGTGTAAGTTCTATTCTCCGGACACGGGGGTGTGGGTGGAAACGAACGGGCCGAACAATTAGCTAACCTCTTCACCATAACAGATTAATCTTCATGAGTTCGCATGATCAGAGGATTTTATTTTATTTTAATATCGAGAATGCGCGAATTGGGAGTGAGGATGGGCATGGCCTGTAGAGAACACCTGACAAACATTTCAAAAAGAGAAGTGAACCAACATAGAACCGGCACCACTAGCCGTTCTACCCTGAGAGATTTACTGATGTGGAGACCTATGGACATGTTTAGTGTGGGAAGAGGATAATCAACATATCTAATACCTAGTTTATTTAGTTATAGTTTTGAATTCATGTCTCGAGCTCTCTCCTTTTTTGCGTCTGTTAATAACTACAGTAGAAATTCGATTATCCGAATTCCAATTAATCGAATCCTCAATTATCCGAATCAAATTTGGGTGAAATCATTTTAGATCGAGAGCGTAGGGGACGCGGTAGAGAGGTCCTTGGGCAGTGAGTACGTGACGTTAATATGTAGTTTTTTTGCAATACATAGTTACTGTACTTTTATCAATAAAACACCGTTGATTTCAATGTATGTTTGTATGTATGCACACTGTTTTGTTTGATCCCTGAGTTATATCCATTATCCAAATTTTCGATCATCAGAATCGGCATGATTCCAATTAATTCGGATAATCGGATTTCTACTGTGTTAACATTTGTTTATTTGAGTATAGTCCTTTTTATAGTTAATTTACACATTGAATGCAATAAATGCACTAAACCGCATCCCAAACTGCAAATGCGATATATGTTTTATCCAAACCATTAAATCAAGCAATATTCAAGGAATATATAACCCATTACTTGGGGAAATATTTGTCGTGTATCGTTCCGAGTATTGTTTCTACGGCGGTGATTATATTTCAATATATTTCAATAAACATATTTTATTGCTCAGTTTGATTCTATGTTTTCTATTGTGTAACATTTAATGCTAAAGAAAAATGAACCGAAACGATCAACACTAGCGCATAATTCATCAGTTTCTGCGCTTCTTTTCAAACTCCTCCTGGTTATCATGTTGTAGTCTAAAGAATGGAATGTGCTGTGTCGTCGTTCCCAGCTTGGTTCCATCTGAAACATTTCGTCTTGATACATTCGGCTTCAGCATGTCTTTTAGGGCACCGTGACATGCGGGATAGACAGCCAACTACACTCTCAAAACCTCAATAGTCGCCTCCCGCGGCATGCATGGTAAGTCACAGTGTTGCTACTTTTATTTCCATTTGAGAGTGTTGAGAATGAACGCAGAAGGGAGGGGAGAAGACAACAACGACGTCACAAATAAAAGTTTCGATGATCTCTTCTACTCCAGAACATGTTGATCTGTTATATTCTTCTTCTTCTTCTTCTTTCGTTCACTTGAAACATGTCTATATCTGTAATTCTGTCTCCTTAATAAAACTCACTGTCTTTTGTAGTTCATACAGTGTCCTATAGAGCTTTGATTCCAGTGTTGTTTCCTCTGGCCAATATGTCTGCCTCAGCGTTTCATGCTCAGAACACTCTTGAAGTATATGTTTGGCACTCTGTGCTGCCTGTACACATGTACACATGGCCGTGTTGCCAATCTTGAACTTTGTATACATGTGACTGCGGAGTCGATTGTGTCCTGTTCTGAGACGTAGAATTATAACTTGTTCTGATCTGTTCATAATATGATAGTCATCTTGTGTTGGTGTTTGTGGCTTTCTTATTGACTTTATCATCTGTTTTTTTGCTGATGGTAGGTGATTGATATATCTGGTTGGTCTTCGGCAGCACCTTCCTTAGCCAGTTGGTCTGCTTTTTAATTTCCTGGTATTCCACAGTGAGAGGGTATCCACTGCATGGTTACCCTATACTGGTACAACAATTCGCTAAGTAGTTATTTCAAGACTGTTAGTTTTCTAGACTGGAGAGCTTGAAACACTGACCTTGCATCTGTCAGGAATACCACAGGCTGTAGGCCAGAGTTGGAGTTCATTGCTCCCAACATTATTCTAAGTGCCTGGTTTTGCACTTTATCTAGATCTTGTAATGTGGTGTTTGATGCAGGACACCACGCAGCTGAACCATATTCCAGGTGTGGTCTTATGCCTTGCTGGTAAACTTTACTGAGTATATTTCCACTGGCTCCCCATGTGGTTGCACTTAGTTTTCTCAGGATAGCTAACTTCCTCCTGGCTTTTGTTGTTGCTTTGTTTATCTGCTGCTTCCATGTCAGCTTATCATCAAAAGTAACTCTGAGGTATGTGGGTTGTTTGTCTTCTTTCAAGAGCTCTCCATCTATCTTGATATGATCAGCTTTTTGTTTTGGTGAGAGGGTAAAGAGTGTAGTGCTGCACTTATCTGTGTTAATGCTGACGCACCATCTATTTGCCCATAAGGTTAGGGCATCGATAGCTCTTTGTATTTGTTTAGTGACCACTGTCGCATGTTCTTCTGTGCACCAGATCACCAGGTCGTCAGCATACATTGCCACTTTGATCCTATGTGGTAGTTCAGCAACTAGGTCATTGATGTAAACCAAGAAAAGTGTGGGTTACAGGACTCCTCCCTGGGTGACTCCATGACGCAGTAGAACTTTCTTGCTCTTGAGACATCTAATTGTACCCTGGCTCTTCTATTATGCAGGTATGCTTTTACCCATTTGTACATTCTTGAGCTAACCCTGCAATTTCGCAATTTCTTTAGGAGCCCTTCTTTCCAGACCTTATTAAATGCTTTCCTGAGGTCTATCCATGCTGCTAGTACCAGTTTCTTTTCTTGGAAGGCATCCTCAATCTCTTGGGAGAGGTAGGTTGCCTGATCTTCAGTAGAGTAGCACTGTCTGAAACCTGCTTGCTATGATACCAGAAGGTTTTCACTTTCAAGGTACCACTGCATCCTAAGATTGATAATGCGTTCCATTGTTTTACATAGACAGCTTGTGAGGCTGATGGGCCTGTAGTTGGAGACTGTGTTGCCATCTTTTCCTGATTTGAGGAGTGGTATCATTATTGCTTCTCTCCACGCCTGTGGTACATTACCTGTGGACCAGCTTGTGTTAAAGATCTGCAGTAGCTTTGCTCTTGCTGCAATTCACAGGTTTCTAATCATTTCATTGGACACTCCATCAGCTCCAGGGGACTTTTTCATTTTCAATTTGGATATTCCATGCTCCGATCTGTTATATAATCTACTCCAGAACATGTTGCTATGTTATCTCTTCTACTCCATAACATATTGATCTGTTATCTCTTCTACTCCAGAACATGTTGCTCTGCTATCTCTTCTACTCCAGAATATATTGCAACAAGATGACGACACACAGATATTTTGACGTTACAAAACGCACAACATAAAAAAGCAATTCTGCTGGAGGTCCAATAAAAGTTTTAATGCAAGTATCACGATATATTTCTGCGTTCGCTCTCTGATAGCTCTGTGATCTCGAATTTTTCTGTGATTTCCTCCGGGAAGTGTCAGCTGCTTTGATCTATTATTTCTTCTTCTGCGTTCGTTCTCAAACTCCTGTAGATCAGCAGGATGTAGTCCGGAGAACAGAGCGCGTTGTGTCATGGTTTACAGCATTGCTGCGATATCTCCGTCTTTCGGCCGGACACATCCGACTTCAGCATGGCTTTGGGTCACTGACCCTATATGAGATGGAACAGCCAACTCCATCCCATAACCTCCTTAGTCGTCTTTTACGACATGCGTGGAAGGTAAACAGTGTTGCTATTATTTGCTCCACTCTCGGGCCTCGGCAACATACGGGCGATTCACCGATAATATTGTGAACCGCAACTAATTGCCAAAGACCTAAAAGCAGAATCGGCCTTTTCACGTGATGTTTGATTATTGTTGTGTTTGTCGTTGGTCACTACGTATATACTTTGTGGTGCCTACCAACGCGGGGCCAGTGAAATGAACGAAAATAATCGAAAAAATACGACTTAAAAAGGCTAAGTCTGAGTTGTTTTGATTATGTTGTTAAGTCTTATCTCGCGATTCGTCGCGCGTGAACAGCGAACGCTTCTTTAAAGGCATGAACGTTACAGATGTTTAAGGGCATGAACGTTACAGATGGTATGTAGTCAGCTGAACGTTACAGATGGTATGTAGTCAGCTGAACGTTACAGATGGTATGTAGTCAGCTGAACGTTACAGATGGTATGTAGTCAGCTGAACGTTACAGATGGTATGTAGTCAGCTGAACGTTATATGTGATACGGAGTCAACTTATATATAACATCTTTTCGAGCATGAACGTTGTCATTATGTATTCTGTTTCTCCTTGTGCTGGCACATGACGCTGCCTTCTAGCGTTTTAACTCTTCACGTATACTCAGTAGAAGGTACATGCTCTTTCGGAAACTTTGCTACAGTGTTTTGTCTATGAGGGCCAAGAGCTGCTATTTGAAGATGTTGTTTGTCTTGTACAATTAATTTTCATTCTATCTAGCTCTGTAATGCCCGGACACAATCCATAAATCATTAGCCAGATTGCTTAAAAATGTGTGTTTAAATGATTTAAAACATGTGTGTACACGCTCGCACCTGTGACTTCTACACATGGCTCACACTTTCAATGATGCAAAACGGGGATGCGATTTTGAGATCTATATTATCTACTAACCTTGGGATTCACAAAGTTAATTCGATTCCCTTTGCATCCAACAAGATATACCCTACATTTGAATGTGGAATATGCCGCACCAAGAGTCACTGGACTTCTAACAGAGCATTTTCGCTACACAGGTAAATCTATACACCAAACGGTTGTCATTCAAGAGTACACTCACAAAACAGAGTAGATGTAAAAAAAAAAACATAGGCTCGCAGGAATCTGCAGAAATGAAGTTGGGGAGAACGACACGAAGCTAAAACAATAGATGACAAATATTGGACTGGATGCATTGTAATTACTTGCAAAGAAAGTGGTTAAATCATTTTCCGTATGCTCAAGAGGTTGCAGTTCGATCTCCGATTTTGAGTTCTTGTTAACCAGGGCATTTTTTGTGCGAAATGATTAGGGATGATAGAGGGTTCGGTATTTTTTTCCAGAATAAAATCAATTATGAAGAGGTTCATAAGCATGAAATGAAACTAACTCACCCATGCAGCCAAAAATACTATGCAATCCACAAGCTTGGAATAAATGAACAATCATGTTTAGATTAAGAACAGGCTACACCAGACTCAAGCAACACATGTATGAAATATTTGGAATTGGTGACAATGAAATGTGCCCCAGTGGACAATCGAAAGAAAACATATTTTACAGCGCTGCCCACTGTAACACTCACAAAGAATAAAACAGGCTATCTGAAAAAAACTTTAATGGACAAACTCTACATCCCTGTCATTGAGTTTGTTGACCATAGTACACTTCATTGACGAAATCCATATCGGCATATGATGCCTACATGAGAATGATAAAGAAGAATTTGGGATTATCGCGTGAACCGTTATGTGTCATGAGTACCTTATGAGTGGTACCCATGACAGACGACTTGCAGTTTCATTAAGAGAGGCGGAGTACATATAGCGAAAATGTGTATATAAGTCAATCCTTTACGCTTTTTGAGTCATTTCTCCTCTTTCTTTGGCACGTGAGTTCTGAATTTTTTGTTAATTTTAATATGTCTGTTTCAGGGCAAATCAAGTTTCCTTTGGTGATAGGATGAATGTGGGAGATAAGGAATTGAGTGATCTTCTAGACTTCAGTGCGGTAAGTTTCTTTTCATGTGTTGTTTCTTGAATCAGATACACGTGTTTTGCATCAGCGGTTCTCAATGTGTGCTAGTTGGCATCTCTAAGTTGTTCTATGACGATTCCCTTATTGAAATAAATCTTGGACAATAAGAAGTCATACAGTCATATGGGCTGTGTGGCCAACATAGATACAACCACATGGTTGCAGGCTTTCATGTGATTGGATGTATGTGTACAAAATAGTGGAACATACCTTCTATATACACACACGTATACCTTGTCCGAGTATGAGGCTTCTTAGCAAGAGTTAAAAGTCTTTTGAGTATTAAAGACAGCTTTGCAGAAATCCTCATTGTACAAAGAAAAATTACAGTACAGCAAACGGAATTTAAACCAGGTTCGTTCATATGGCACTCACTCGCCTCGCAACTTGAGTCAACGCGTTGTTCAGTCTTCGACCATACTGCATCCTTAAACATTATTCAATTTAGGTAAAAAAAAAAACTTCCAATGTGTATATTTTAAAACTAGAAATATGGATCGGTTGAGGTTGATCAACACAGAAACACAGCACAGGTATGTAAATTCTTCGAGAACCACCAACGATTAACATTAGTGGTTGTCACAATGATCTTCAATGAACAAATTAGGCCTACTTCTGAACATAAATAGCACATATCATTTTTACACATGAGTGATCGGAGACGGAAAAACGTGTTGACTCAAGTTGCAAGGCGAGTGGGTGCCATCTGAATGAACCTGGTTTAAATTCCGTTTACTGCATTATGATTTTTCTTTATTAATAAATCCTTCGTGCTTCTATATTATATTATTCATTGTACAAAGGAAAGAAGAGCTTCATCGCTCCTAATTTCTAGGGGGGGGGGGATAAAAATTAGAGAACCCCTGTATCTCATTACGTTTTAGTATTGGTACTATTTCTTTCTGTAAATTGCTATGATTCCTCATAAGTTGTATGCATAGTGGTCTGAATTTACATACATTGGTCACCTGTGGTATACAGTAAATTCCCTAACCCATTATTCTGTGAATGTGTGCACTGAGGACTTTGGACAAACGTTTGCACTCATCTTCGAAGTTAGTGTTAAAGCTTTGATGTTGATACATCTTCGTTTCATCTCACCTGCAGATTAACAGGATGTAGTACCGAGAATGCTTTATATCATGGTTTATAGCTTTTCTGGGGTATCTGCACCATTCGCCCTGATACATCAGACTTAAGCATGGTTTCAGGGCCACTTTGACCTAATAGGGTATGGGACAGCTAATTCCATGAAATAAATTCCTTAGTCGCATCTTACGACATTCATGGAAGGTGAACAGTGTTGTTATTATTTGCTCCCCTTTCGGGACCCGTCAACACACGGGCGAGTTGATACTTGAAGTAAGCGGAAGGCACAGAGCTTTATGCATGCACCATACGTACAGAAACGTCGCATTATAGTAGTGCGCAAGCGTACATATATATATATATATATATATATATATATCAGCAGTACCCAGTTATAAGAATCACTATAAAACAAAAAAAAATTTGTGATGACACTAGTAGTTACGTTAAATTTGCATGCTTAGAGTAGGAATATTCTTAGTAGCAACTTACGGCTTTGAAATATCAACACTTAATAATAATACTAATAAGACCCATAACATGTCAGGGTCATAGGGGTACCAGACTGGAGACATTAGCACAAACAGCCATTCGAACATCTTTATCCTCAGTTATTTGGAGGAATGTAGAAAAAATCATGCCCAGACCATTCCTTGATGTTATTAATCCATGATTTTCTTTAACCGCATCTTTTCCTTCCACACTCGACATGCCGTTGCAAAATAATTTTACTAAGTGAGGATGTCGCCTTACATGTCAAAACCAAACAAATTTATGCCATTTCACCACTGCCAAAAGTAGTTCTATAGAACCTGCATGTTTATTTGCTGCCGGACGGATATATTTGTCTTGCGTTATCTATAGCTAATTCTTTAAAAAAAAATGTCTGTAACACATTATTCAAAAGCCTGAATTCATCTTTCCGTATCTGCAGTGAGTGTCCAGCTTTGAGATCCGTATAAAAATATACTTAGCACTAGCGATCTGAGTAGATTGAGCTTTACTGTAAAACCGATCTTACTTTTCCAAAACATATTCAACTTTGCCATGGCAACACTTACTAAAACAGCCTGAAAGATAATTTACACTGAAGACGGATGTATCGGACCATTGGCGCAAATAAAACGGCGACACAACGCATTTCTATTTTCTGGATTACATCCTGCTGGAAATCTGGTTGACCGTTGTCCTGCTATAAGAGAGATCCAGTGTGAGTGTGAGAATGAGCGCTGAAGAAGAAGAGAAGTGTTTCTTTGGAAATGAGATAATACAGGTATATAATAAGGTAACACATGTACAGCTGTCAACTAAAAAATACAAAATAAAGGATACAAAATAATACTGATATTGCAAATGGACAAGATTGCAGAAATGTATCAATAGGACTCGTCATGCATGTTGAAAGAAGGCGACTAAGAAGGTGTTGATTGTGGGATTAGTTTTTCCATATAGCCTACAGTCATCGTCATTCAAAAGACACGATGAAGCTGGGGTGAAAAAGGCAGATATATCGCATCCACGCTGTAAACCATGACACAACGCTTTTCGTTCTCTGAACTACATCCTGCTTATCTATACAAGTTTGAGAATGATAGCAGAAAACATTGTACTTCGTGTTTCAGGTTCCTATAAGTAGCGATTTTTACTGCAGTTTCACATATTTTTTATTTATTTTTTATAAAAAAGGTCTAACAGTCGTAGAAGATTTACTTCACTCTACGTTTCCCATATGTACTCTGTCACTCTCAACGAAGCGGCACGCCGCCTGCCGAGAGTCATAGCACATAACTCCGTAGCTTCAAGTGATAATCCACAGGGATCTCCGAAAAAAACGATACGAACCCGTGACCTCTTGAACACAAGGCGAACAGCTTAACCACTACGCCAGGGAGATCCCCTATTTTTTTTTTTTTAGTTATCATTCCTAGTTTATTTCGTCTCCCTATTTATCATTCCTAGTTTATTTCGTCTCCCTATTTATCATTCCTAGTTTATTTCGTCTCATACCAGAAAAGCAACGATGTCCTCAAATCAAATTACCCGATGGGTCAGTGCAGTAACAAATCAACTCCAGCCATCTACATTTCATCAGTCAATAAGCAACTGTTTGACCATATAATGATCCATTTAAAAAGTGTCAAGATACATACTATATTAATCAAAGATACACAATACATGATATAGTTAGTTCACAGTTTAACATGAAAACAGCTGTGTACACCTGCTCATTCTACAATCAGTGTTCTTCCTGATTTAAAACATGTGTGTACACGCTCGCACCTGTGACTTCTACACATGGCTCACACTTTCTATACTACTTATAAACGTTCGCTCAAACGCAGGGCTACCGGTCGCAGAGCCATAGTTCACAAACACAGTCGGCAACGCACAGAACACGCGCACCAACTGTAACTGGGTCAAACTAATTGTTATATCTGGACCAGATGTATGCACGCGCAGCAGATCCCGGTCTCGGCTGAAATAGTGCCATCACCGGTGTTAGTATCGACAAGAGCCATATGGTGGTAGTAGACCTAGTTTTAATCCAGATGTGAAGAAGGCGGGCAGACATCCTGCTTGAAACATGTTGCTGGCGTTATAGTACTTCGGATAGTATATATACGTCAATAGGTAAACATGCAGTGATACCAAGTACTATCAGATAACGGAAAGAACAGGGTGTCTTAATATCAACGTTTCGACCAAATAGTGTTTATCGAGACCAGACTACATGGTAAGTGCTTTCTCTTGCCGGTCTAATCATAAAACACCACACAATATTATATTAAAAGTCACCCGCTGAATCAGCAACAAACTAATCTTGCTAATCAACTGTGGGCTACAGGAAATATGGTTATCTCATATATATTTTTTTATTTTATTGTGTGATGCTAGTAATGGGGGACGCTAGTAGTTTAAACTTAAAATATGGTCAACGCTCATCATTATTCTATGCTGGCAGGGCCGTAGATATAATTTTCACTGTTATTGAACCAGGGACAAAACCAGCAAATAGGAAAAAACGGCACATCGGTTGATGTTTGGTCCACTACAAGGGTATTTTTTACACCCCCCCCTCCCACAAAAAACCCCCATAAAAATCGTTCGCTTGTTTTCGTGTGCAAATTTCACTATTTGGCGGGAAAATGTAAGACCTTTTTGTGAACAAATGCACAGAGGGGTTTTCTTTACTGGCCCTTTGGTTAAGTTCCTAGTACTAAAAGTATGTTGCTAATTGTTAAGGGGGGGGGGGGGGTTGAGATAAGCTACGGGCCTGATGTTAGTTTTATCATCATTGTACTTTAATCATTTGTTATTCGCGCTTCAATATTAATTTTCCATCAGGATATCAAAAGCAATGCACAAACATTAGCTTCAGCGACGGTTTTCATTTAATGTATTTCTCACATGTACATATTTAAAAATATACCTAGCCATTTTGTGTGCCAACAGTCTGTTCTTATCGTTTTCACATCTTCCAAGTATTTGTTACACACGTACACGCACTCTGACATATTAGGCACATGACTGTAACTATGATCGGGAGTCAAATATATGTAAATGTTCCCTGATATATATATATATATATATCGTCGAAATGTCAACACACATCTTACACACATCCTTTAAAATGTTTACAGTCAATTTTAGGACCTTATTTACACATGATTGGTTTATCATATAAATGGCATGACGTAAGCGTTAATTTGCACTATTTTAATAGTATTTTGTGGAGCGCGTGACTGTAAGGCTAAAATGCCGGTCTCAGAAGCTGGAGGTCCTGGGTTTCAACCCTCGGTTAGGATAAAGATTTTTGTCATTCGGAAGTGCAATACAAAATTCTTCCTGTACATGTCACGGCGAAAGCTATGGCAAAGCTGCCTTTATTTCCACAGTCACCCTGCACTCTTTAACAGGAAAATACGCAGCAATTAAAGTTTTTTGTGTGTTTTACTCTTGCACACAAACAGGCTAATCATAAAACACCAAGTATTTAAGGTTGTATCCTATGTAATGTCTGAAGTGGTAAAACTTCTTACACAATAATTAGTATGCCGACAAAATATTAAAGGATATCGCTCATAAAAAGTGAACATAATGTACAAAAATAAAGCATATACTTATTGGATCTCAGCCAGGGGTCGGGAACCTTTTTGTCTGACAGAGCCATGGACGCCACAAATATTGAAAAGTAATTTTGTGAGAGTCATATATTATGTTTAAAACTAAACATTCAAGTAAATGTGTGCATTTTGTGTAATTTCAACACTAAAAGTACAATATTATGTCTCTGAATTCTTTTTAATAACATTGTTATGCTGTTGCTAATCAATAATGAGTATTTCTTACCATTAATGCGACTTCTGATGCTGAGCTGCAGTAGACTTTAGCTCATTTGTAGAATGAAATATTGATATGCAATTAATATGTAGATCAAAGGAGTCTAAAGAAACATTTTTTTTATAATCGAACATTTGTCTGCGAGCCAGATGCAGCCATCAATAGAGCCACATCTGGCTTGCGAACCATGGGTTTTCGATCCCTGATCTAAGCAAATATAACATGCTAAAATGGCATTCCTACATAGACGGTTAATTAGATAATTTCATTTGTTTGAGGGCATAACTGGTGAAATGTGCTATAAATATTAAGTAGCCAGCTTATGCCAACAGTTAAAACTTTTCAGAAGACCTGTTGCCTTATTACTGAATCAACTCGGTGGTTAAAAAACAATTTCTATTTGAATTGAAAAATATTAATTGGTGTCACAAACTGAATCATCAGAAGTAGTTATGTTCATTTTTTAAAATTCACCTTCTTCATCTGTGCCGTTCTCAAATTCCCACCACTTAATCAACTATAATTATCAGAATGCCTGAGAGGATCCCACAATCAAGAGTGGGGGCTACATGAACACAAATAAGAACAGTATTGTATGTAGATGTAGTGGTGTGTTAACAGTTAATAATCTATACAATATCATAATTTAGATAAATAAAAGAAGCAGTTATTATAAAGATTAAGGACATGTGACGTTTCGGTATAGTAGAACCTTTTTCGTATCGCAATTATTACGAGACAAAATATCTAAAATATCATAAATAAATGGCAACATGTTAACTAACACATTGAACATGATGTAGTAAACAACGGAATAGTTTATGTCAATGTTTATATCACAGTTTACAGTAGTACTTAAAACAAAAACATTCGTTCGGGAACAAAATAGATTATATCTTCTGCATTCATTCTCAAACTCATGCAGATTAGCGGAATATAGTCCGGAAAACGGAATGTGTTGTTGCAGTTTACAGCTTGTCTGTGATATCTAAAGCTTTTCGACTAGATACATCCTACTTCGACATGGCTTCTCAGTTACTTTGAACCTCTATGGCTTAGATAATCATACCCCCGAAATATTATTACCCGCTTCTTACAATAAACTATCAGAATTAAAAGAGGTATTGTCCATAGTGTAACATCGGTGTAGAATCATACTGCAATGAACTCCACCATAATGTGGAATAGCAGGAAATAAGAGCTGATCAAATGGTCAAGGAAGGTTTAAACATGCAAGAACCTGATGCACCTTCAACAATCATACCTCTTGCTCGAAACCCCTCAGCTCCACTTTCACGTATTGTCTAAAGTATCATTTCAAGCTGTTTTGTTTGATTTTTATTCCCTTTAATATAGTTTCTTTTTCATACGCAGTATATCAGAACTTTTTTTGTTCACTTCCTTCATAAGTATCTCCTTATTCTACTATATATCCACATCTCAAAGGCATCAATTCTGTCTTCTAGCTGTTTATTCATTATCCATGTTCCTGATTCACATATTAATTTAGAGTAGATGTAGCATTTTACAATTGATGAACACAATTATACATAATGGTTTCGATAATGCTCGATGTGTCGGGCCATTGCGTAAATGCATTGGTGACACAACGCCTCTCCTTTTTCCGAACTACACCCAGCTGGAAATATAGGATACCTATTGGCTACAAGAGAGATTCAAATATTAGAATAAAAATCAAGGCAATTGCAGAATCCCTAAATTGGCTCTCTGAAACGATGGTAATCAGGAATGTTACTGTGTCGAACTATTATTTAATCCATGATCCACACTTCAGCATGTATGGCTTCGCCATGAGTGGATTTCACACCTCCTATGTCACTTGGATATTTTGCCCAGGTCGCAATGAAGTTTATGATAATGAGAGAGCAGATAGACTGGCACAAGGAACTAAGAAGTCAATGCAGATGCCAATCGACGAAAGGGACATTAAGAATTCCATATATATGAATCTGTTGTACGAGGACACCATGGTTGTTAGGAGTTTGAGGAGGCTGCTAGAATTGACGAAGTTTCATGGTATGACTTGGATAATATTTAATCAACTATTGGAAGCTATTGGAACTATCAGCATATATACTCTTCACAATCTACCGAGAGAAGCGAAACTGCTATAACGATGTCCGAAGTTTCAGATCACTAAGTTTATGAGGAAAATCTAAACAAAACTGGTAACAATAGACACCATATTTTGAACTGAATAGCAGGAATATATAACGTTTGTTGTCCATTTAGAATACCCACAATTTAACAAAAACAACAACAAAAAAACACATGAACATATGTCACCATGTCAGCAAAGACCATTTGTGATGGAGAAATGTAGAGAGTTTAACAAATGACATCTACACGTTTTATTGGTTCGATTCTGTAGAACATCAGAAACTTTGGAACATCATGAGAGACATGGGTTTCATTCTACACTTAATTCGTCTCATTCAGAAAAAGGGTTTAAAAGGCGTAGATGAATGACATCAATGTACTCGGGTTTCTTCATATGTACTCCACCCTTCTCAACGAAGCGGCACTCCGCCTGCTGAGAGTACCACTCATATCATGTAACTCTGTAACTGCAGGCTGTAATACTCAGAGATTTCCGAAAAAATCCACTCTGTAGACATGACGTCACAAGCCAGATTCGAACGCACAACCGTTTGAGCTTAGGCGAACAGGTTAACTACGTAACAGTATTCTTCCTACCCGGGTCATTAAAAAGTTGTGCCAAAACTAACAAGCAATCGTAAGATTAAATAATGAAACGCCTGATTTGTTGACTGTGATTTTTTTTTGAGGGGGGTGGGGAGACAATGATGCATTGTATCACCTTATTTCTTCAATCTCGTATATGCAGATAACGTCATGTGAAATTTAGGAAATGACCAACAGCAAAGAAGTTCCGAACCACTCAATATCGAAGGTCACGAAAGTTCTCAATGTCGATCAACTATACAGAACTAGAGCGAGGATACCTGTTTCGAATACATTTGTTCTCTTATAAGTAGCAACGGGGATTGCTATGAGGAAGTCAGATGGGTGTTGGCCATTGCATCAAGGAAACTGATACAAATGAATAACATGTGACTGGACTGCAACAAAATAGCACAACTCTTCTTTCGAACCTGCATGTTCCAGTTGCTATATATGGATGTGAATCGTGGAGCATCACGTATGAAAATTAGAAACAAAGTTACATCATTTAAAACACAATCGCTCTTGCATTGTTGGGTGTTGTTAGAAAAGCAAATAATAGCTGCAGTTAACTGTCATGTATGTCGTAGGAGGGGACTAATGACGTTTTGGGATGAAGTTGTCTATCTCATCCTATAGAGCATCAGTGACCCAGAACACATGCTGAAGTCGGACATGTCGACCAAAAGGTACATATATCGTAGCTAAACTGTAAACCATGGCACAACACATTTCATTCTTAAGACTACATCCTGTTAATATGCAGGATTTTGAGAAGGAATGCATAGAAAAAAAACACCACAAAATAATGCTATAGAAGAATCCTATTGGACCAAAAAGATCACCAATTTGACTTCCTAGAGCAGCGGTTCTGAACCTGTTTGGTCGCGACCCTTTTGGGGGTTGAACGACCCTTTAACAGGGGTCTCATAAGAAAACACATATTATGAAGTAGCAGCGGAAATAATTTTATAGTTGGGGGTCACCACGATATGAGGGATTGTATTAAAAGGTTGCGGTATTAGGAAGGTTGAGAACCACTGTCCTAGAGAGAATTGAAAGTAAAAGAACACCGATGAGCGACAAGGTTGTCTTCAGAACAATAAAATAATTTTGGCATATCAAACAACATGACAGTCTAGAAAAAAAACCATGATGGAGAGCATGATATGATGTCAGGGCAACGAAAAACGAAACATCGCAAAGACGATGAACACAAGATATCAAAGATTACCTCTACACTCACAGAAATAGGAAGATTAGCTCAAGAATGCCATACGTTTCGGAAGTCTGTGATGGCCGGTAGCTCAGTTTACACTGACGCCTAGCTACTGGGCATGGCTTCTACATATTATATACAGGATATACTACATGATGAGATACACTTTTCTGACTTAGCAAGATACTTTCGGCATTATACCGACATGGTGTATAGCATGCCAGAAATAGGATCAGCAAGGAAAGAGAAACGTGATATATGCAGAGGCAAATTAATCAACACCGAATAGATGCAAAGGGATGTGGGTTGTTCTTGTGCGAATCTGATGGTTCGGTGATAACAGTGATCATAAAAGCATCTCCACGCGATGCATCACGGATACATGTATATTCGATATTTCTTTCATATCCATAAGTCTAAACTGCGCAAATTATAATGAATTCGGATCAGTTGTTGTTTCAGTGACACTTTGCGTTTGCATTGATTTTTTGGTTATTACTCTTCCTAACTCATGCTATAAACCTGAAAGTTATTACTGCCGACCCCCCCCCCCTTGTTAATATGACCTGTTTAATCTGATTTTTCTTCTACGTTCAAACTCTGTTCTCAAACTTCTGCAGATTGACAGAATGTAGTAACGAGAACGGAATGCGTTGTGTCATAGTTTACAAATTTGCTGCTATATCATCACCTTTTGGCCATACACATCCGACTTCAGCATTACTTCTGGGTCACTTGACCCTAAATAGAATGTGACAGCCAACTCCAGTCCATAACCCCTTAATCGCCTCTTTCTACATGCATGGAAGGTAGTTTTGCTATTTTTTGCTCCTCTTTTGGGCCCCGGCAACACCGGGCGTTAGCTTGATTATCTTATCGAAGGGTAAAAAATCGTCTGGGCGAAGAGTCTCCACTACGCGTGCCTGGAGACAGATATAGAGGCTGTCACAGGCTAAGGGTAGCCCACCCGAATTGTCAAGGCATGCCGAAATCGGATGTGCTAGGCCTACAAGGCGCATAACGGTGGCACAACGTAATCACGCTCCCGGCGGAAATCGCACGGATATCCGTGATGGTTACAATGGAGCGAACGAAAAACAAAACATCGAAGGGTACACGGCTGTGGAAGACATTGATTTGTGAAACTTAGATGTTCACAAGCTGTCTCACTGCATTAATGTGAACCACATGTGACAGGTTAACAGGATTACCCGAATTTGTTTGAACTGCGTCCTACTTCTTCTTATGATCCATTCCGTTAGGCGTTGGTTATCATGTCTTTTCCGAGTCTCGAAATTCGTGTGCTGTCAATCATGTCCGATACCCCACGCCACAACGCTTGGCTGTTAAGCATCTTCACTCTTGATCTTCCCTGCCCCTCTTGCTCTTCAACTTGACTATTGTTACAATGTGTTTCATCTTTCTTCTTCTCATGATGTGTCCAAAAAAATTAGACATTCTCTTTATGATGCGGGTGAGCAGCTCTTGTTTTGAATTAGCTTCTTTCAAGATCCCCTCATTACGCTTTTTATCTGTCCATGGTGTTCTCAACATTTTTTTGATCTTCTTCTTCTGCGTTTGTTCTGAAACTCCTGCAGATTAGCAGGATGTAGTCAGTAGAACGGAATGCGTTGTGTCATGGTTTACAGCATTGCTGTGATATCTGCGCCTTTCGGCCTGACACATCCGACTTCAGCATGGCTTTGATCACTGACCCTATATGGGATGGAACAGCCAACTCCATCCCATAACCTCCTTAGTCGCTTCTTACGACATACATGGAAGGTAAACAGTGTTCCTATTCTTTGCTCCCCTTTCGGACACCGGCACCACACGGGGTTTTTTTTTATAAAACCCCCCCTCAATGTAATATTTCACTGTTCTGATGAGCGTCCACGATTCTTTTCCATACATTCGAATTTGTTCTATATATAGTTCTAAGAAGGCTCTTTCTCACCTTAATTGACAAAGATATATTACATAAGATGAACGTTATCTTGTGAAATGTTGTCTTTGCCTGGAAAATTCTACAATTGACTTCATTAATACATCTTCCATCTGATATTAATGTACCTAAATATTTGAATATGTTGACTTTCTTCAGACTGATCCCTACTTTGATGTTACATTCTGGAGAACATTTAATCTTTGATATTACCATTACTTCAGTTTTTCTGCTATTTAGACTAAACCCTTTCTTTTGCAATAATATTCATCAAGTCTTGTATCTGTGTTTCATTTTCGGCTGTCTGAACTGTATGATCAGCATATCACAGGTTGCTTATAATATGTCCTCCAACTGATATTCCTGGAATATCTTGTATGGATCTCATTATTATTTCACTGTATAAATTGAAAAGATCGGGTGACAGGACACAACCATGTCTAACCACATGTTTGATATATTGAAATGATTTCGTTTGATTATCGATTGGTATACCTGCTCTTTGTTGCCAATATATATATTCTTGATTATTCTCAGATCTTTACCATTAATGTTTAAATTCTCCAATATTCTAATTATTTCTTCATATTTCACCTTATCAAATGTTTTAGTATAGTCAATATATTATAAAAATAATATAGTCAATTTGTATTCATATTCACAAGATGTACATGGCGTTTATGCCTCTGCATTCTACGAATTCACATTGCTCATCTCAATTTTCTGGTTTTACAATTCTCATTAATAATTTTTGTCATGTACTACTATGGAAAATAAAAATTAAAAAAATATATTCATGACAACTGTTCAACCAACAGGCACCAAGCTTCTGAAATAAGGTTTCTGATTAAATATATGTGAGAAATGTGTCATGCTTATAGTCTTCTTCCGTTGTTTTCAGCTTTCCATTTTAATATTTTATATTCTATTCTCAAACTCACCCTGCTGGTTATCAGGCTGTAGTCTTGAGAATGGAATGTGACATTTTGGTTTGTAACTTCGCTATCACTCCCGGACAATTGGGTTAAGGACATCGACCTCAGGACTTTTCTCAAATCAAACAATGGTAGAGGTCATCACTAGTCTGCCAATTACCGTTGTTATTTTCCGTGAAGGTCCTGCATAGAAAACGCTTCTGGAAGTGAGTTTCATTTCAAGACATACTGTTATGGGAAGTCCGATTGGATACTATCAGATTTGAATTGATTAATATTGGATTGTGAAAGTGAGTACAGAAAATGCCTCGTATTACTTGTGACTACCTTAACCGTGACCTCTATTGTGATTCAGTGTCACGGTTCTGATTTCTTCTTCTGCGTTCGCTCTCTTATAACCACAACGAATAAATAGTGTGATTTCCTCCGGGGAGCGTGAAGTACGTTGTACTGTTAGTTCCACAATGGAACTGTGTTATTTGCACCTCGGTAGCTCACTTTGTGTCCCGGACATCCGAGGCCCAGCACATTCGTTTTCGTCATGCCTTTCTTCTTCTTCTTCTTTCGTTCACTTGAAACTTGTCTATATCTGTCTCCTTAATAAAACTCACTGTCTTTTGTAGTTCATACAGTGTCCCATAGAGCTTTGATTCCAGTGTTGTTTCCTCTGGCCAATATGTCTGCCTCAGCGTTTCATGCTCAGAACACTCTTGAAGTATATGTTTGGCACTCTGTGCTGCCTGTCCACATGTACACATGGCCGTGTTGCCAATCTTGAACTTTGTATACATGTGACTGCGGAGTCGGTTGTGTCCTGTTCTGAGACGTAGAATTATAACTTGCTCTGATCTGTTCATAATGTGATAGTCATCTTGTTTTGGTGTTTGTGGCTTTCTTATTGACTTTATCATCTGTTTTTTCTGATGGTAGGTGATTGGTATATCTGGTTGGTCTTCGGCAGCACCTTCTTTAGCCAGTTGGTCTGCTTTTTCATTTCCTGGTATTCCACAGTGAGAGGGGTATCCACTGCATGGTTACCCTATACTGGTAAGACAATTCGCTAAGTAGTTTTTTAAGTCTGTTAGTTTTCCAGACTGGAGAGCTTGAAGCACTGACCTTGCATCTGTCAGGAATACCACAGGCTGTAGGCCAGAGTTGGAGTTCAGCAGTTTTTTTAGCTGCCACACTAATTGCCTGGATTTCTGCATCATAATTATTGCAGAATTTTCCTGTCGGTGTTCTGATTGTATCTCTAGGCTTGTGTGGATATTCTATATATACACCTGCTTCTCCATTCCTCACAGCATTCTGTGCTGACCCATCTGTGTATACTCTGACCCATATATCTTGTGGATATTCCTCATCCAGGAAACTGAGGGTGACTGTCATTCGCTGCACACTGTTCTGTTCGTCCTCGATTAGTATTCCTTTCACATGGGTCTGAATGTATATTGGCATTCCATGGATTTCACTCCACGGGGTTTGTACTGGTACAGACTTTAAGGGGCTGTCAACTTCAGGTAGGTCTGTAAGTTGTCTACGGAGTCGTTTAGCTTGATGGATAAAGCTGCTCATTTTCAGTCGCCCCATTGCTAGATTTTGGAATCTTTCCTTCATTGGATGACTTGGCATACACTTAAACTTTCCTGCTTGAATTAGTAGTTTTGTGTCTCTGCGTTCGCCAAGTGTTTGCATTCTTCCAATTTTCTGCATCTCTGCTATGGGTGTTGATTTCATTGCTCCCAACATTATTCTAAGTGCTTGGTTTTGCACTTTATCTAGATCTTGTAATGTGGTGTTTGATGCAGGACACCACGCAGCTGAACCATATTCCAGGTGTGGTCTTATTCCTTGCTGGTAAACTTTACTGAGTATATTTCCACTGGCTCCCCAAGTGGTTCCACTTAGTTTTCTCAGGATAGCTAACTTCCTCCTGGCTTTTGTTGTTGCTTTGTTTATGTGCTGCTTCCATGTCAGCTTATCATCAAAGGTAACTCCGAGGTATGTGGGTTGTTTGTCTTCTTTCAAGAGCTCTCCATCTATCTTGATATGACCAGCTTTTTGTTTTGGTGAGAGGGTAAAGAGTGTAGTGCTGCACTTATCTGTGTTAATGCTGACGCACCATCTATTAGCCCATAAGGTTAGGGCATCGATATCTCTTTGTATTTGTTTAGTGGCCACTGTTGCATGTTGTAGTTCAGCAACTAGGTCATTTATGTAAACCAAGAAAAGTGTGGGTGACAGGACTCCTCCCTGTGGGACTCCATGACGCAGTAGAACTTTCTTGCTCTTGTGACCAGCTAATTGTACCCTGGCTCTTCTATTATGCAGGTATGCTTTTACCGATTTGTACATTCTTGAGCTAACCCTGCAATTTCGCAATTTCTTTAGGAGCCCTTCTTTCCAGACCTTATCAAATGCTTTCCTGAGGTCTATCCATGCTGCTAGTACCAGTTTCTTTTCGTGGGAGGCATCCTCAATCTCTTGGGAGAGGTAGGTTGCCTGATCTTCAGTAGAGTAGCACTGTCTGAAACCTGCTTGCTGTGATACCAGAAGGTTTTTACTTTCAAGGTACCACTGCATCCTAAGATTGATAATGCGTTCCATTGATTTACATAGACAGCTTGTGGGGCTGATGGGCCTGTAGTTGGAGACTGTGTTGCCATCTTTTCCTGATTTGAGGAGTGGTATCATTATTGCTTCTCTCCACGCCTGTGGTACATTACCTGTGGACCAGCTTGTGTTAAAGATCTGCAGTAGCTTTGCTCTTGCTGCAATTCCCAGGTTTCTAATCATTTCATTGGACACTCCATCAGCTCCAGGGGACTTTTTCATTTTCAATTGGGATATTGCATGCTCCAGTTCTCTCATTGTGATTGGTGCCTCCATGACTTCAGGTATAGGTTCACCTTGCCCAATGTTTTGCTGGTTCTCTCGAACCTCCTGTTGTTTGTCTGGGCTGACTTTGACGTTATTGTCTTCTGCAAAGGAATCTGCAAAGTAATCAGCTGCATGTTTACCTGTTAAAATGTTTCTATCTTTATAAAGTGTGATTCTGGTATTTCTCCCTGTACCTTCATCATTTAGTTGTTTTACAAGTTTCCATAATTTCCTA
Source organism: Meghimatium bilineatum (assembly GCA_034231615.1). Classification (NCBI taxonomy): domain Eukaryota; kingdom Metazoa; phylum Mollusca; class Gastropoda; order Stylommatophora; family Philomycidae; genus Meghimatium; species Meghimatium bilineatum. The sequence continues at coordinate 35,797,545 of CM067304.1, forward strand.
GTATCTCTTTCTAGGTTCAGCGACTATGTTTTTTTCTTTCCAGCTGCTCCGTCTGGCTTGTAACTTGGCTCTTTGAAATTTAGCCTTTGTTTGCTGATATTTGTTGTGATGTTCTTGGCTAGGTCTGTTCTCAGCCTGCTGTCTAGATGTTTCCATCTCATTTTGCAGCTTTTCCAGTTCATCATTCCAGTAGGGTTTGTAGTTTTTGCGTGCCCCCCCCCTGGGTATGGTTTTACTAGCAGCATGTAGTATACATCTATTAAATTCACTCACTGATCTATTGATGTCTTTGTCCAAGTTGATGTCCTTAGTTAGAACACTGGTTAAATGCTGTTACATTTTCCAGTCTGCCCTTTTATAGTTCCACCCAGTGAGCGTGTTGCTGTCCTTGGTAAATTCATTGTGGAGTCATGCCTTTAATTTCGGTAGTGTGTTCCGGTTAAGGAAGAACTCGGCAGAAGAGTTGGACTGGGCACTTTCGCCTTCTTAGACTAGGTGTTGTTCACCGACATCGTGAACCCCTCGTTCAAGTCCAGGTCTCACGACACGTTTGGGAGCAAGATGTGTTCTCGAGCTGAATGTTTTTGTCCCATTTGTACCTGACCCATCTGGTACTGAACCCTTTCTCTCCGCGAGCATATTTCCGGTATAGGAAAGCTCGACATTAGAGTTGGGCCAGAGCAGCTTTCTTCGATTTCCTTGGAACGTTTTCCCTTTCTATTTGCACGTGGCGTTGTGCTACCCTTTAATTGTACTCAGTATGTTGTCTTTTCGTCTCTCGCCATGCATCTACCTTTTCGTGTCGTTTTCATTGGCTGCTCCTCCAATGCTCAGACCAGACTGACTTTGTCACTGTGACGACAGTGCGACTGCATGTGTTGACACAGTGGTGTCGAAGATATTGACTGTCTCTTTTGCAGTCAATTATCTTTCCATCTGCTGCCCCCACATTCACGGGCACGATCCCCAAGGTTTACCTAGAATCAGCTCGAGCAGCTGTATTTCTGTTGCCAGGATGCACCATGGGGAGGTACTTTTGAAATATTGGTTTATCAGTTAACCCTGGGTGCGCCGAAAGCAGTGTGGTACCCTTTGTACCAAGTTGAACTAGTGACCGCGGTTGAACTTACGTTTGCATTCGAGTTTGTGTTTTAATTTAAAAAATATTAAACAAGACAACTAAGCGTCAACTGCCGGTTTCTCCATCTCAAATCTTTTATAAAATGATCAGAAGTTATATCAAATAAAAAATGAATAGCACAAGAGAAATGCAAACTTGTGACAGCTGAATTGGCATGTTTGCGCAAAATCCTAAGGATATCACTAAGGGACAAAATGAGGATATTAAACAAAGAACAGGCACTACCCCCAATCTTGGAACATAATAAGAGACAACAGGTCAAATGGTTTGCACACATCAGCAGACTACCATTAGACCGTGTACCACAGCATGCTACATATGCTACACAGATACATTGAACGTAGACCTAGAGGCCGACCACGAAAACGGTGGACCACTGAAACATAAGAGGTAACAAATTTTACAATATACTCAACACACACGAGTGTCATCTCCAGAAAACTCTTCTACCCCTGACACTAAAGGCAACATAGGGTTTAGCGGATAGATAGATAGAAAGTATTGTATAGATTAGCTCAAATCTCATAAGATTATCAAAGGGATATCAAATACTGAATTCAGTATAGATTAGCTCAAATCTCTTACAATATTATCAGAAGGGACATCAAATAATGAATTGAGAAAAGATTATCTCAAATCTTTAACAAGATTATCAGAAGGAATATCAAAGAATTAATTCTATAGGTTAGCTCAAACTAATCTTGTGACAGGCAGCGAAAATATAATGAATATTGTGTGAGATGTCGCCAGAAATATTAACAAAAGTGAAAATTTGATCTGAGTCTTACAAACACTGTTTTAAATGTTTAAGGACATCTGTTTCCTGGGTCGAACTTGTTTTGAAGTCCTGAAAATATTGACAATATTAAAATATTTTAAGTCATTCACGTCCTGGGCTGTCAAATTTTTTTCTGTGTTTAATTTCCCTCATAAACATCAAATAATAACGATGATAAATAACCAAAGTGCAGAGGATATCAGATAAAGTGGAATAGAGTACAGCAGTAACAACTGTCAAACAAATGTGGAGAACAAATCCGACAAAATAGCGCCGTTGGATATCTTTCGGCCAGCCTCTAGACCGGGTAGTAGTTTTTTGTAATAAAATACACTGGACACAAAATGGTGAGAGTATTTCAAGTGTATTTATCATGTTTAATTCTTTTCATTTCTTGATGGTTGCTGATCCAGCGGTCCATTGACTCATACCGGTTGACAATTTTCATTTCTTTATAAAGAACCCTTTTGGGTCCGCAGCGTAGTTCTCGTTCCGTTGTTTATTTTTCATTTACAAAATGTTGTATTTTAGTATTTATTAGTTTTGCTAGTAATAGTAACAATAGTACATTATTCTTAGTGTTAATCTGATGTCTTCTTCTGCGTTCGTTCTCAAACTTTTGAAGATTAGCATAATGTAATCTGAAGAACGAAATGATTTGTCATGATTTAAAGCTTTGCTGCGATATCTACGCGGTTCGGTCTGATGCATCGACCTCAGCATATTCTCTGGGTCACTCTGATCCCATATGGCAGGGGTTCCCTAAGTGTGCGCCGCGACGCCCGGGTGCACAGCAAAGAGTCTCTAGGAGCGCCGCGGCAGCCCATAAATTTAAAATTTATTTAAATTTAAGATTTAGACTTAAAATGATGAGATCTATAGTTTTGCTTCATATTAAGGGCGCTGTCGGAAATAATCTGAGCGTTAAGGGTGCCATGGCTTTAAAAAGTTTGGGAATCGCTGCCATATGGGATGGACAGCCACTTCCTTAGTCACTTTTTACGACATATTTGGAAGGTAAATATTTCTGATATCCTTAACTCCCTTTTCGGAGTTAGGTGCTTTGTGTTACTTTTTGAAACATAACCTCTACAAAGGTGTTCTCAACATTTTGAGACAATTGTCCTTGTATGTCTCCCATAAGGACCAAGCCCGAAATAAAGGAATGATGAATACGGATGTGCTGGACCTTGGATGTCCTGACCACAAGTGGCCAACCGGGGTGCAAATAATCACAGTTCTACTGTGGAACTTGCAGCACAACGTACTTCACGCTCCCCGGCTGAAACTACATGAAATATTCGTTGTGGTTATTTGAGAGCAAACGCTGAAGAAGAAGAAGTATGTCTTCTATAGAGTCTAAAAGAAGATTTACTGACTTTATTCAAAGCTTATTGTCAAGTCCGTATATAAGAGGGGTGGTGGTTGGGGTAACAACCAAAAGGTGGGTACCCCCCACCCTTTAACGATTTCTCGCAATAAGGTCATCATCTTTCTCATTAAAAAAGAGGGATAAGGATACAAAAATGGCGTATGATCTTATTTTTAGATTTAAATCCCACCTCACCCTCATTAAAGATGTATCTACGGTCTTGCTTACTAGTATGTGGTAAAATCCCATTATAACAACTAGGTCCTGTATTACTATGTCGTAAATTGCTATTATAAGAACCTAGCCCGGTCCGGTAAAATCCGGTATTATGTGGTAAAATCCCATTATAACAATTTGTCCTGTAAATAGAAATTCGCTATATTTCATCACAATGGGTGTTAAAGGGAGCCGTGTGGCACAGTGGTTAGGGCACTGGCTTCGCAACTCAGTGGTGCTGGGTTTATTCCCCAGTTGACGCGGAAATGTTTTGTTTTTTTCAGATGGCAACGGCTCCCAGTTCGATCCAGCCTTAAATGAGTACATGATTAATCCGCCCTCATTTTCAGAGTCTCTGAAATGTGAAATTGCTAACATCTTACACCTCTACGGCATTAATAATTGCTATGGGTTACTTTACTATGCTAACAATGAATAAATATCATTGTGAGTTTTGGAAAGTATAATGAACCAGAGCAATTTCTCTGAAAGGATGTGCTTTAGGGGGTTCAACTGTATACCTTATTAAATACCGTTGAGAGAATCACTGTTTTGTGGTGACCCTAGAGGGCTTTTTATCGCCATACCAAACTTTACATATTTTTTATTTGCAGTCACATAGAAATCGCTATGGCCCCATGTTGGGGTTACTCTTTGAGAACCATTGCTGTGCATGACGTTGATGTGACTCTTCGACAATACAGGACCTACTGGCTCAAGCCTTCTTAATGACTCATCTGACTAGTCCCGTGATTTTCATTGGTCACAATGATTATACTTTTGTGTGACTTAGCCAATGAAAATCAAGGGAGTTGTCAAATGAGTCGCGACCTTCGGTGGTATAGGAGACATGTTAGCTAAAACATAACTAGTCTCTGATTTGCATGAAATATTGATTGGCTTTGGCTATATTTGGCATGCGACTCCAAGTATGTAAATAGCGACCAATTAAAAGTCAAACAATAATCAATAACGTAACGACCGGGTTCAAATTAATTCAACTAGGAGACATGTACGCGAATGTCAACATTTAAAGGCTGGATTTTCTATTAGACTAGTAGGTTTTGTATTGGAAACGTGTGTTACATTGCGTATCAATCAATTATTGTTGTTTAACTTTCTCATACCTTCAGTATAATTTTCAGTGCATTGTAAACTGGCACGATTTTCTCAGTGATGTGAACCTCAAGCTTGTTCGTGCTAGTGTGGGTTGTGAAACTTTTCAGTAAACCCCAGGCCACATAATCGGTCTGATAGTTATAGTAGCTTTATAATAATACATTTTTTTCCAGAGTCGCATTAGCTCCTTGCAGTGAGTACACCGACTTTCAACCGCAGTGATCCATGGTAGAAAAAGTATCACGTGCACACTGAACGGTCACAGAAAATCCACATGCCTAGTCAAGGTTGCCATATAATTGGAAATGTTTATGATCAAAATGTCCGGTATACAATGGCTTAACTCCTAAATTATGTAACTAATACTATTGAAATATAGTATAATAAAATGGAATTCAGCGAAATCTAATTAAAATATGTGATTCTGATAATTACATCTATAACAATTAAGTTTCATTCATAGTGTGTTGTATGAAAGAAGAGCAACAAAAAGAGCAATACTGTGACCTACCATGAGTACTGTAAGAGGTGACCTAGGAGCAGGGCCGGTCTTAGGCCATTGCAACCTATGCGGCCGCAGTGGGAACCGCACTTCATAGGCCCATAAATTCATATTAAAATTTATTTTATTATCCTCTTCCATACCCAGACTGGGCCCCGCGCAATCCATTTCGCATTGGGCCCCTCAATTGTTAGGGCCGGCCAACCTAGGAGGATAGGATGTAGGAATAGTTACACCACTTAATAGATGGTCAAAATGACCCAAAATGCCTTTTTATATGTTCCTGTCAGAAAGTCGCATATATATCACAACCCAGCTGTAAACCATGATACAACTCATTGTGTTCTCCGGATTACATCCTGATGTCAGTCAGGTGTTTGGAAACAAATGCAGAAGGAAAAGAGAAAAAGAACATATGGTAAATAACATAAGAGATGGTTATTTGGAAAGACGGCGAGAACACGCTCAAGGCATGGTATAAAGTTAACAACAGAATTGCACCAAGGCTATCACTTTCTTGGCTACACTACACACACTATGAAGAAGCAGAATGCTGGGATAGGTCTAATCTAGCAAAATATAAGCAGCGCCCGCCAACGTCGTTTTTTGTGAGTCATTATAAGCGAGGCCTTCAGACTCGGGGATTGGATGGAAATGCCTTCGTGTATACTGGTTGGTTCGCGAACAGTGCGATTTTGATAACAGTCTGTCAGATGTTTCCCTCGATCGCAGACGGACCATCTCTTATGTCTCTCCACCCTACTTCTGGTATAATTTTCCTGTCAGAGAACAGAACTAATGGCCAATAAAGAGAATAAGGAAATGAATGAGGCTGATAGGGAACACTGAACCAAACCAAGTCTCCACGCTGTTAGTGTGATGGAGTCAATCACGAGAGAAGTGGTGATATGATCAATTTCCTAGATTCTTAATGACGGGCCTCCTATTTGGGGAAACCGTGTCACTGACAATACAGTCTTGTGGAGTCATCGGATAACATTCTTCTAAAATGACGCTATTTCACGTTTTTCTTGATTTTCATTGGTCACTTTTAAGAGACATAGATATGTCTTCAGTAAGGGAAAAGGAATTGGGGGGGGGGGGGTTTGATGTTTGAAAAGGTCATTCGCTCATTTACGTGTGCAATTCGCTCATTTACGTGTGCAATTCGCTCATTTACGTGTGCAATTCGCTCATTTACGTGTGCAATTCGCTCATTTACGTGTGAGATTTTTAAATGACTTTCTGGTATTTCAATCACTACGATCTCCGGAGTATTGATAGTCATCTAACTAGAACATTTAGCTTATGTAGAGCCTTTTGTGTATTGCAGACCGTCTTTAAGCAAGAAGAAGTAATCCTTTGAAAATTTTCTATGGAATTGGGACTTTTCATGTGATCATGTCACAGCAATAGAACATTTTTGTTTGTTCTTTCTCTTTTTTTTTGCTTCCACATCTTTAAACATATTATTTCAAATATTGTTTTTCGCGAACGCAGTTTATACATCAAGACAGCCCGAGTTTCGGCCGTATTTTCCCAGATTTTGGGGTGAATGAAAAATCCTTTCATTGAGGATTTCAGATGTCATTATACCTCAGCATTGGTCTACCGTAGGCTCGCTGGCCTTAGCCAATTCTTCGAATAGTACTTTTTTTGGGATGTGGCAGTTTGGCATTATGCGGACGTGACTCATCCAACACAGTCTATTTTTATTGAGTGCTTTCGTGGCAGTTGGCAGCTGATTGCAGCACAACACTTCAATGTTGGTGATTTTGTTGTGCCATTTGACGTTTTAGATCTTACGGAGACATCTTAGATGAAAGATGTTAAGTCTCCTCTCATGTTTTGTGTAGGTAGTCCATGTTTCACGTCCGTAGTTTAGGGTACTCATCACGCATGATTGATAAATCTATATATTTGTTTTCAATTGTAGCTTGTGGTTTTTCCAAGCTCATTTGAACAGTCCGCCAAAATGGTAGTCGTTTTCCCTATATGTGCGTTTATTTCATTATCTAGGTAGATGGTGGATGTAGTTGTGGGTCATAGGTAACAAAAGTTGTCAACTTACTTTACATGTGCATTGTTCAAAGGGATGTTTGTTGGCACTATAGATCTTTGGCATATTACTACTAAAACTGTGATAATAGTCAAGGATCTACAGTGATGCTTATTGTTGCAGTCGTCTTAGCTTATATGCTGTTTATATTATATTGTAATGGCTGACGGAATGACAAGCAGATCACTAATGGGAATGCCCTCTGTGCAGTGATGTTGATTTCTAATAAAAAATCAATCACATGAAATCGGATCTCCGAAAGATTGTACGTTTTGAACAAGCATGAAAGTGCAGTGCAATTTAAGTTTGATATTTGGGTAAAACTATAGAGGCTGAGAGCACTGTTGGAACACAATAATTCCAGTGAAATTGTTCCTAGCTAGTGTGCCAGAATGATAGAACATGACTTCCAAGTTAGGCTACTGCAAACAATTTACATTGTTGATTACCTCCCATGTTACTGAGAGGGGAGTAAGACTAGGAATTGATATAGTAAAAAGCGACTAAGGAGGTTTCGGACGTGGGTTGGCTGTTCCATCCTATAGGTCAACATTAACTGTAAACCATGCTGAAGTATGAATGACATATGTCAGGTATAAAGGCGCAGATATCGCAGCCAAGTAGTAAACCATGGCATAGCACATTACGTCTCCGGGACCTTCCTTCTAATCAGCAGAGAGAACGAATGCCGAAGAAGATAAATATTGTTGAATACCTGGTCTAGACTGTCATGTACACATAGAAATGTTTTCATCACATGTCAATTCGTATTGATTATTTCTTTTTCTGTAATGTTTTCTATGCTGATCAGTCCATGCAGGTAGTGAGTTGTCCCCATTAATTAAGTCACCAGTAGGATGTCCTTGCAGCGAATAATGTACATGTGATATGTGCCACTGGGCGACTTTTGGATTTACCCCGAGTATCGAGTACACCATCTTCTTCAGGCTGGACAATTCACAGCACGCCGCTGGCAGCAGACATTTCAATACAAGCACATCTCTACACAATAAAGGTTATCCCACTCTCGGGGGGGGGGGGGGGTGTGGTTGCATTGCCAAAATTTTAATTTCAGAAATTAAAATCAAATAATAGAGGCACTTTTACCCAAATGTCTTTATCAAGAGCTAATGGATAACAATAAGTAAGAACGACACCAATGACAGAGGTAAATTGTATTAATATAAATTCCAAAAGTTAAGCTCTTACTCCTGCCATAGGAACGCGAATGGTGCCGTTCATGCTTTGTCGTATTATGTTGTGAATGTGTTCTTGATAAGACCTTTGGTCGAAACGTCGATTTGTGTGCGTTATGTGTGTAACCGGTGATTTGCAAAACGTCATTACCCTGTTTAAAGTTTCGCCTGTTGGATTAGTTTCGCCGCAGTTATTACCTGGTATCAATATTATTTCGTTTTACCCAAGTGTCCTCACATTGTTAGAAAAACACAATGTTGATGGTAAATATATATTGATAGTAAGAAATACATATTGGAAACAAACAGCTGCGATGGGGGTTGACAGTAGGTAATGTAGGATAATTTCAAAAGATAGAAATGAACGGCTGACAAGGATGCATAGAAAGCATGCCAGGTATAGATAGCAGTTGGAGTTTGCAATCTGAGATATGGTGATGATACAGTTCTTATTGAAGGGCGCGACCAATAACCAACTCCAATCCATTTTAGTTCAAGAAAGTGATAACGAGACGAGGGCCTCAGTCTAGAAAATAAGAAAACAGAAGTAATGATTGTTTCAAAGAAATACACACCACCAAAATTCGGCATTAATATCAACAATGCAAAATTAAGTCAAGTGGATAAAGTATCTTGACACCATTTTAATATCCGATAGTTAAAATGATGCCACGTAAAGTTTTAACAAAACTTGAACATTTAGTAACCACCGTGAATATAAAGGGGAGAAGAGACAGAGGAAGACAAACATTTCTGGGTGAGTTTTCACTGTTGCAGAGTCCCGTGTGTTGCCGGGGCCTGAAAGGGGAGCAAAGAATAGCAACACTGTTTACCTTCCACGCATGTCGTAAAAGGCGACTAAGGAGATTATGGGATGGGGTTGGCTATCCCTTCCCATATATGGTCAGTGACCCAAAGCCATGCTGAAGTCGGATGTGTCAGGCAGAAAGACACATATATCGCAGCAATGCTGTAAACCATGCCACAACGCATTCCGTTCTCCGGACTACATCCTGATAATCTGCAGGAGTTTGAGAACGAACGCAGAAGAAGACTGTGGCAGAAAAATAAGTCACAAACTGAACTTATTAACAACACACGAGACAAGAGTTGTGGAGCAGCATGATCGCCTACGCCACTCGGCATGACACTTGATTGTACTTGCTCCTCACCCCACTGTGTTCAAATCATTGAACACTGTTGAGAGTTCGAGACTTCTGAGTATCATCATCATCATTAAGTGCTGTCTCCGCAACGAAGGTTGGCTGCAACGTATTTCCAACAGCTCCTGTCTCTTGTCTTGGTGGTGCACTCTGCTAGACTGTAACCTGTCCATCGTGTGATGTTACTCTCCCACTTGTATCTCTGTCTACCTCTTGCTCGCTTCCATTTGACTTTACCCTCAAGTAAGGTCTTCAATAAGGTGTCATGTCTTTTAATGTGTCTAAAGTATTTTATTTGCCTGATCTTTATTTCTCTTAGTAGTTCTTGCTTCATATTAAGTGTTTTTAGTATATCCTTATTTGTTTTCTTCTCTTTCCATGATGTTCTCCCTATTCTTCTATATACCCACATCTCAAAGGCATCAATTTTGGTCTTCTAATTGTTTATTTAGTGTCCATGTTTCTGAGCCATACATTAATATAGAATAGATGTAGCATTTTATAATTCTCATTTTTAACTTGTTTGTAATTTGTTTAGATATTAATAATTTCCTCATGTCATTGAAGGTACTTTTAGCCATTCCTATTCTCCTTTTAACTTCTGTTTCACATCTGCCATCATTTGTGACTATGTGTCCAAGATATTGATAATGTTTTACTTGTTGTAGTTTCTCTCCATGTATGTTTATGTTTACCTCATGTTCTTCTGTGTCCTCATGTTCTTCTTCTCTGATTATCATGGTTTTTGTTTTTTTAGATTTTTATATCCAGTCCATATTCATTACTTGATTTGTTGACTTGATCTATTAGTCTTTGTAGTTCATGTTCACATTCCGCCAAAAGAACAGTCATTTGCATATCTAAGGTTGTTTATTATTTTCCCATTGATTTTGAGTCCTGGCATTTCTTCTATATTTTTAAAGATATTCTCTGTGTAGATATTAAATAGTCTTGGTGATAAAATGCATCCTTGTCTTATCCCTCTTCTTATTTATATGTATGGCGATAGCTGTTTTCACAACTTATTGATGCAGTTTGTTCCCAATATTTATTTCTAATTAGTGTGATGTCTTTTCCATCTATGCCTATTTCTTGAAGATATTTGATTAATTTTTCATGTTGGACTCTGTCCAAGGCCTTGCTGTAGTCTTCTGGGTATAGCTCTGTAGAAACCACCCCTAACGTATTAAGTAGAGCTAATCGTTTATAACCCATAGAGATCAAAACAACAGCAACACTAGTGTATCATTGAAGGAATAGAACTCCTATATATTAGTGGTTGATTTCAGAGTACCAACTATTCTCTGGGCCCAGAACACCTACCTGTAACAAAACTGTTTCCACATTAACACGTTTTTTTTCCCAGTGAAAAGTAATCGCGGGTCTATTGATGCTGGAGACGTAACCAAAGAACAGGGCAGGAATATTTCACTGAACTGGGTCACACACCTGCGCTGTGAACCTACTAACGAACGAGTTAAGAGACGCACAGATAGAACACCCCGTCTATTGAAACGGTAAGCTCGTCCCGGCCAATGTTTGATAGCACTTGTCGAGAAGCGAGAAAATCTAGGGAAGTGGTAAATTCCCCTACTTATTTATCCCATTTTTGTCTGCAGTTGCCCCTCCTCGCCGCCCTCCTAAGACGAAGGTCAATATGCTGAATCGCAGCTTGTAATATCAGAATATGGTAGGCCGCACTGTTAGAGAGGATAGTAGTGTACATATATCAAACGTGCGATATTTCTGACATATGAAATCACATTTCTATGTGCCGGTGTTAAGTGTTACGTAATTATAGTAAAGTAAGTGTTACTAGCAGAGAAATTTAAGTAGAAATGTGTAAGGTACTGCCGCCATTGGTAGCATATCATATTCATGACGCTGCAATCACCCTACGTTTTCACCAGTTATTTTATTGGCAATATACATATATTTAGTAGATTGCCATTGCTTTCCTACGGTACTTACGCAAGTTGTCTGCCGTGGGGTGTGAACCTGGTACACTGGCAATCCATTGACCGAAAGTACCAATAGTAGAAGAATTAGGTACGGATAAGAATGATATATTAATATCTTTATATGTACAGTTTCTAAATGAGTACATTAGACTGGAATGACATATGGTATTGTGACTTAAATCATTTGGAATTACCCCTAGGGCGTGCATAACAGGGCGACTAAGGTGTATGTGTGTAGCCAGCGAACTACATGACCCATCAGTATGCAATACTCTTCGTCATGTGCTGCCAGAGGCCGAGCACATATGGGTTTGCCCACAGTGCGTTAATTAAAAAAAAAACTACCGGTAACCAAAATGAAACACTGACCATCAGCCACAGAGTCAGACATATTGTCGCTACGTATATAATTATACTCTAGTCTTGACCCTGGATGTGTTTTTAGTCCGACGCAGGTTGTTATCAATATCTTTTAGTCCGACGCAGGTTGTTATCAATATCTTTTAGTCTGACGCAGTTTGTTATTAATATCTTTTAGTCCGACGCAGGTTGTTATCAATATCTTTTAGTCCGACGCAGGTTGTTATCAATATCTTTTAGTCCGACGCAGGTTGTTATCAATATCTTTTAGTCCGACGCAGGTTGTTATCAATATCTTTTAGTCCGACGCAGGTTGTTATCAATATCTTCAATGAACTTTGTGATTACCTTTATTTGTATATAATGTAGAACACGTCATTGTTCTTGTGTGTTTGTCGTACACAACCCGGTCGTCGTAGTAACTGGATGACCAGAACTACAATCTCCACTTTTTCTTGATGGTTGTAAAGCTCTGATATAACTATAGTGTGCTAACGTCTACGGTTGAAAGAAAGCGTACCTCACTATAAGAGATGCATTTTACGTAACTAAAAAAAAACAGCGTTCTTGTATTTTATTTATGTACATCTATGTGACATGGGTTATTTGTTATTAGTTTTTTTAGTAACAGTAACATTGTATTATGGAGTCATCTTTGTTCATTCTCAAACTTCTGTATATTAGCAGAATGTAGTCCGGAAACCAGACATGTGCGATGACAGAAGCCCAGCAGAGAAAACTTACAACATGTGAGATGAAATGCATGAGAAAAGCCGCAAGAGTGAGCAAACTAGACAAATTGAAAACTGATGAAATCAGGAGAAGAATCAGTATAAGACCATGCACATAATACACCGAGAAGCAACAAATAAAATAGTTTGGACACCTTATCAGAATGAACCATAACCAGCTACCGACAAGAACATGTAACATAGGAAGATAAAGATACAAGGCCAGAGGAAGACCTAGAACAAGATTGATAGATAACTTCAGGGTAACACTGAACACATACGGATTCAGCTCAACTAAGGCGATTGAATCTGGCTTTCGATAGACAACTAAAGCTCACAGTCACTACCCCTACGGTTAACGGCAAGTATGAATATTCTGACCATCATGCACCTGGATATAGAGAATAGTCCTAAGAATGAAATGTTATGTCATGGATTACAACTTGGCTGCGATATCTGCGCAATATGACCTGACACATCCGACTTCAGCATGACTTCTGTCTCACTTTGACCTATATGGGATATAGCAGCAAATTCCGCCCCCAGAATCTCATTAATCGCCTCTTACTACGTGCATGGCAAGTAACTTGTTATTCTTTGAGCCCCGGCAACATATATGCTAAATTTTCCTTATTATATCTTCTTGCCATTCCCGTCATTTCGTCCATTTTCTGTTCAAGTAGATATATTTTTCAATCACATGCCGTCTGAGTGTTTGTGTGGCCCAAACAGAAGCAAATAATAGTAACATATGTCATGCATATTGCAAGAGGCGATTAAAGAGGTTAAAAATAGATACATGCGGAATTAATAAGACGTGATAACAATTGGAATAGCTAAAGACAAGAGAAGATAAATAGCAGTAGATTTGTACTGGTGATACATCAGATATGCTTGGTTCGGATGCATCTAACTAAGGTACATTGACGATGGATAAGGGATACGTGTTAAAGTTGTTTTTTTTTTAAAGCAATTTTGTTCATATCATTAGTGAAACATCTAGGCTACGATGTAAGAAATTCGGCAACATTTTGGAAATCTTTGGGACAGAGTGAATAGTGAGACGAGAGAGCTACGGAAACAATACAATTCTTATCTTTGACATATGTTGGGAAGACGAGCATTTCTGGTCTGTCTGGAGTAAAAAAAACCATTAGTCCAAAATATTATATTTAAACTACTAGGTTACAATAAACAGAGCTAATCAGCTTACAATTCGTAGAACTAGAAATGGGGTGCCTCTAAAGTAGTAATTCCCAACCTGTTCTGGATCGTGTCCCCTCCCAAATTGGCAATGTTTCATTTGAAAACTAATATAGTCCCTCTTTACCTGTTTGTCGTGTTATTTTTGCCTTTTGGTTTTCATCTGAATTGATTGTTCCAAGATTAACTACCATTTGGAAAATCAGGATTACCACTCGTGTTAAGATTAACTTTTATAAATCTGTGTCTTGTCAATATTTCCATATGGTTGGTACACCTGGAATCCAACTGCGTACTTAACGAGAAGCATTCAGGAGTTTAAAATAAAAATGCTCTGCCGAAGACGGATGTGTCGGGACATTGACGCAAATAAAACGGCGACACAATTCATTTCCATTCTCTGGACTACATCCTGCTGAAAATCTAGTAGGACCATAGTCCTGCTACAAGAGAGATCCAGTGGGAGTTTGAGAATGAATGCCGAAGAAGAAGCAGAAACAAATGCTACAGATGTGTGTTGGATATCTTGCCGAGAACATAAGACCCCAATGTGTTTGTGCATGATAGTATTAATGTATTCATCATCATCATCATCTAGTGCCGCCTCCGCAACGAAGGTTGGCTACATAAAACCTCAAACATCCTCCGTCTCTTGCCTTGGTGGGGGCACTCTGCTAGACTGCAACCTGTCCATCTGGTGATGTTTCTCTCCCACTTGTATCTCTACGTACCTCTTATTCGTCTCCCTTCGACTTTACCATCAAGTAAGGACTTCAACAAGGTGTCATATCTTTTAATATGTCCAAAATACTTTATTTATTTGATCTTTATTTCTTTTAGTAATGTTGTTTTCATACGAATTGTTGTTAGAATATCATTTTCTTCTCTTTCCATGAAATTCTCCCTATTCTTCTATATATCTACATCTTACAGGTATCAATTATGTCTTCTAGTTGTTTGTTTATTGTCCATGTTTCTGAGCTATATTAATATAGAACAAATGTAGCATTTTATAATTCATATTTTCAGCTTGTTATGTAATTTGTTTAGATGTTAATATTTTCCTCATATAATTGAAAATACTTTTACCTGTTGCTATTCTCCTTTCAATTTATGTTTCACATCTACCATCTTTTGTGATTATGTGTCCGAGATATTGGTAATCTTCTACTTAGTGTAGTATCTCCCCATATATTTGTATGTTTAGCACCTGTTCTTCTGTGATATTAGAGCTTTACAACTATCAAAAATAGTGGATGTTGCGGTTCTGGTAATCTAGTCACCACGGCCTCTATTAAAGTTCCGTGACAAAACGCGTCGTTGTACATGTGTTATGTTGTCACTTCCACTTGTCACTAGGACTTGAACGTTTTGCAATATTTTTGAGTGCAATACTATACGGGCATATATGCGTTGGTCAGCCTTGGCTATTTTGGCATGCGGCTGAAAGTATATAAATAGTGACCAACGGAAACCATAATAATCAAAAAATGTAAGGAATGAAGTCTTATTTACTTTCTATTAAGAATCTATACTGGGACCCAGCCATGCATAGGGCAACGATAATTTTTTAAGCCCTGGATATTCTAAGCAGTGATTGTGTTTTCATGGAGTCAGTAGTACTTTGAGTTAGTACTCTAAAATCTAGATAATAACGGGAATTGAACCAGTCCGTTCAACGGCACCAAATCGCATAGCAACTCTCGTACACGGGTTTTTCCGTACTTGACTAACCGTATCTCCAAAGACTTTAAATCAGTCTATCAAGGCAGTAAATTGACCAGGACCGTATTATGTTTACTCCTAATATATATCAAATAGGAATCGTATCCATAGTTAACTTTTGTGATACTGTGATACACTGTATCACAACAGGAAACATTACTTTAAACTAGTGGTTCTCAACCTTTTTTTGACGCATGTCTCCATTTGTGACATTTTTTCACCCGTGAATCCTTAAAAAAAGCTTCTTGACTGTCTCCAGAATTTGTTACTATATATCTCATTAAAATTTATTCAAAAAGTCTCTTTCCTGTGACCTTCTTACTAGATGTGTCTGTAGCCTCGCAATCTCAAACTCCCTTTTCCACGACCCCACCCCGGTAATCGCTGTTACTTCCGCGTAGAGGGCATTGACGTCACGTTGAGTACCATTGCCTTAAACGATGTAGGAGCAGGAAGCCAGTGAACTACCTTTCTTGTAACCTTGATAAGAAGATTATAATTGATGTTCATGTCTAATTAGCTAGTTTGTTACCAGTCTTTAGCGGATGTGACCTTTATAGTGGCACAGTGCTTCATAGCTTGTGGTCGCCTTATTGGATGTAGATATCTAGCTATGATTGAATGTGTTAGACACGCCCGTTATGATTGTGAACATCATAAAATATGTATTTCTTGATGTTATCCGCTCTTTTGTGTGAATTATTAAACTATTGCAGATTTGCAAGAAGTAGTCTGTAGAACGAAATGCGTTGTATCAGGGTGTACAGATTGGCTGTGATATATGTTCCTTTCTGTTGGAAACATCTATTACCTCGTTCGTTCTCAAACTCCTGCAGATTATCAGGATGTAGTACGGAGAACGGAATGCGCCGTGCCATAATTTCTATCTTAGCTGTGATATCTGCGGCTTTTGACCTGAAACATACGAGATCAGCATGGCTTTTGGGTAATTCTGATCTTTATGACATTGGGCTGCCAACTCCACCCCAAAACATCATTAGTCGCTTCTTACGTCTTGCATGGCAGGTAAACAGTGCTGCTATTCTTTGCTCCCTTTTAGAGCCACTGCCACCTGGGCGGGGCACATTTGATTTTTTGACATTTGGGTTGGGTTACACGGGATGGGACAACCAACCACCCCCTCCCCCACCAAATATCCTTAATATCCTTTTATGACTTGAATGGGTAGCTTATTCGCAATTCCTGTATTTATTTTTAACAATTTGTTTCTCTAGTTAAGATATACATACATTTTTATCGAATTATTTGTTTCGTGGTTACGCTAATATCACTGTATTGCTCGTCCTAATGTTTCTCACATCTCGTTTGTACATTTTTAGGGCGTCTTCTATGGGGCTCACAGTACAGACTGTATGTTTATGTAACTAGATACACACTTGTCGTGAAGAGGTCAGTTTTCAAGTCTCTCTCTTGACCAGTTAAAAATCTGAGTATGATTATGGCGTTCTTTTCTCAACAGCTGATAGTCTTATCTCTCTCTTCCTTTGGTCCGAATGAGCATGTCTCATATTTCTATGATTATCATATCGATCACTTTTGTAGCATATAATTACATTTGACAGACATTCCAGAGTCGGATGTGCTGGACTGAGTAATTATCGCGTATTTGTTGTAAACTTTATTTACGCCATCCGGATCAAATCCTAGGAAAATATGTGCTGATTATTTAAGAGCACAAGGAAACAAAACCCTTGTAGGAATTGGAATAATGTAAAGGCAAAACTTGAAACTGGTAAACTGATTTTTGCCAATAGAAGATGATGCTAACATAGATCAATTAATGCGTTGGAGTGATTGCTCTAAGATTTTGTAGCTGGTGGAATTTGTAGTCATCTCCGAGGGTTGCAGGCCGACTTCATCCTGTGTTAAGCTGTAATGAGTCGATACACTTACTGCAGTTCTCAAATAACTCGCGGAGACCATTTAATAAAGTAGTTATAGTGTCAAGACTTCTATTTCATGCTTTGGAAGATAACAAATGGCATGTAGTATAATAGGTGAATGCCATCTATAGGTAAGTCCAATGTATCAGACGGAACTGCTGTTCCAGACATGAGGGTTCTACACTTCGGCTTCAGCATCGAATTTTCTGTCAATCCCACCTGTTTCTTGATGAGTAACCGATTCACACAAATGTTTCTTTAGTCGCCTATTACTACATGCATTGCAGATCAATATGTTATTATTTATTGCCCTTCGACTGCCTGGAAAATACTGACGGCCAAATGGTATTGTGATGGAGAGACGCCTGTCACAGATAGAAACCATACAACCGCTAAAACATTTGCTTTAATTCATCGTGTAAAAGATGTGCTAGATCAATATCAATTTTAAAATACTTGAAATCAAGACACCATTTGGGGTTCACTTGCCTTTCAGGCGGCACCAATGGATAGCAGCTAACCAAAAACACTAAAGACACCCCTGTGTGGTGCATCATGATAACACGCGGCTCTGAATCCCATTCGAAACACTTGTCCCAAAGCTACGGGGGTGGAGTCAGGACAGAATTTACTTATAGATGGAAGAAGAATTGTTTGTACATGCGACAAAAAAAAAACCCAAACAAACTGTTAGCTCAGGAGTCATATACACATTTTTTTACAGGCGACCAAAAAACAATTTGTTTGCACAAGAGACCAAAACAAATTGTTGACATTGAAGATAAAAATAAGCATTGTTTGTATAGGAGACAAAAAGCAAAATTGTTTGTAAAAGAGACCCCCCCCCCCTAAAAATATGGTTTGTACGGGAGACAAATAAATCCCCAATTGACACCTCGTTGTCCACACAGTGAAAATACCCCCAGCGCAGTGCTTGTCGATAACAGCTGATTTTGACCAGTCTGTCCACGTAGTGCAAGTTTGGAAAATTAGGTGAGATTTTCCTGCAAAATACATCGATCCGTGCGCGCGCGCACACACACACACGCGCACACACTGACTGGCGCGCGCGTGTCTCCACGCACCAAAAGACGCAGAAATAGTAGTCCAGCTGTAAATCAGGACACATCACATTCCAGCTGTAAATCAGGACACATCCCGCTGGCGTAATTTTAGAACGAACGGGCCCGTGCATTGATGGGGTCCGATCAGGGAGCAAATTATAGTAACATTTACCTGCTGTGTATGTTGCACGAGGCGATTGAGGCGGCGTGAGGGTGGAGTTGGTTGTCCCATCTTATAAGGGGTCAAAGTTACCCTGAAGCCATTCTGAAGTCGGATATGTCAGGTCGAAAATGGCAGATCTCACAGCCAAGCTGTAAGCCATGACACAACGCATTCCGTTCTCCGGACTGCATCTTGCTAATCCGTAGGAGTATGAGAGCGAGCATGGAAGAAGAGAAAGAACATAGAAGGAGAACACTCAAAAGTACAGTGCTATTCCTAAGAAGCTGATTCCTAAAACCTGCATACCGTTTAAAAATTTGAGCTCAAAATGCAATATCTGGTAAACTTTCAGCACTGCATGTCATTTCTATTAAAAAAAAAGAATATCTTGCTTCCCAGTTACGTGTTGACCTTTTCATTGCTAGGGCTACTTGAAGTATTTCATAGATCTCTTTATTCGCCGACCCATAAAGAATACTGTTATCTAAGGGTTAAAGATAAGGACGACCCTTATCACTCGGGTTATTAGTTGGTTAGCAGTAAGGATTTTACCAGGAAGTGTGTGTTCGTGCGTGGGATAATATTCCCAAGAAAAGAGGCAACACTGCAGGAATATATGTTCGGATGTGTTGTATAGATGTTCTTGTCTTTTTTTCTTCTGTGTTCGTTCTTTTTAAAATTTCTGCCTGGTTATCATGGTGTAGGTGGGGATCTCCCTAGCGTAAGTGGTTAAGCTGTTCGCCTTGTATTCAAGAGGTAATGGGTTCGAATCCGGCTCGTGTCGTCTTGTTTGAAATGTGTTTTTTTCCGGTTATTAGTGGTACTCTACCAGGCGAACCAGTAAGCCCTAGAACAAAATGCGTGTGTCATGGTTTACAGCGTGCCCACGACTTTAGTTTTCTACATAATGAGCCACCACCACTTGCAACCTTCCTTAGTCACACCATACTATATGCATGGGAGATCATAGTCTTACTAGTCGCATTTACTATATGCACATATAGTTTTTGGGTTAAATAAAATGTACCTTTTATGGTGAGCTACGCTCCTTTCAACGGAAGACGTTAGTCCAAATTGGTTATACCATATTTTAACATAAAAAATAGTGGAAGTCGCGGTTTTGGTAATCCCCGCTGATAGCATCACGAAATAGCGGTTTGTTTCATTATTCTGGCCAACCACACATAATTCCAATCACTTTTACGCGTTAACCACATCAGCTATTGACCGTGTTCATATTTTTGCATATAATGTGATAATGTTGTTTGGCTGAAAGTTGCAGCTAATAATTCTGACATCACCACATTTTATTGTTATCAATGAGTGTTGTGTAGTACCGTGTTGATACATTAAACATTGGTCTTATCTCTTAATAAATCGCATTTTGCATGTTATCGTATTTATTCATTTTCCTTCCTATGTTAAGGGCCCGGTTGCTTATTTGTTAGTGAAATGTCCTCCTAGTCGGGTGATTCAGGTTCAGTTTTCAGTTCAAGTGGAAATATTCTAAAATCACCAATCGACCCAGCATAAGAAAATGGGTACCATACCTTTTGGGGAAAATAAAGGCGGTGGGCGTGTGTTGGCCACACCATCCCTGATATTCCGTGTGTTCAATGTACAATGCAGGCATACCCCAGTATTATCAAATAGACATCGAACTTGAATAAGGGAAACTAACTATACTTTTAAAAAAATAAGACTAATGTTAATTCGCAAATATTAATGAGATATTTCTAGATTTAAACGTATGCACATAAATTAGTGTTCTAAACTACATCTCTCTCTCTCTCTCTCTCTCTCTCTCTCTCTCTCTTTGCGTGTGTGTGGAGGAAAAAGGGGGGGGGGTGTGTGTGTGTTCAACATCCGAGCTATGTCATGACCCAAGATTATATTTCTGTAAGATGACCTTCTATCAGGTTTTTTTATGTGACTGACATAATTTTAAAAATTACGTTAGTTCTCAAGCTCCCGCTGGATTTCTCACGCAGCAGAAAAATAGTCCTAATGAGAAACCAGTTAAACTAGATCATAGATTCCCAAACTTTTTCGGGCCACTGCTCACTTTGTGAGACATAAATATTGTAACGCCCCCTCCCCCATTATAACAATTTATTCGCGTTTTTCATATTTTCTAAGTAAATAGCAACTAATGATGGTATGATGAATAGCAACGTTACTGCTTATGCCGTTACATTATTGAAAAATTAGTGGCCAATATTTGCTTCATCTTGAACACAGTTATTTTTATACTGATTTTCATAAAATATGATCCATATGTAAGGATTGTAAGGATGATTGCTCTTCCTCGTTTGTTCCTGCCTTTTTTGGCCTCTTTCTCTCCCCCCCTCTCTCCCACCTGATCTCTCGTATCATCTCATTTTGCTCTTCCCTTACATTATGATAGTTTTTCTGTAATATTCATTCTCTGTTGTCACTTTTGAGGTAAGTATTTTTAATTTACTTGCTACTATATCTTTTCCTTTTTCCATCTCAATTTCTTCAGTCTACTTTACCCTCCCTACTTACTACTATCTTCTCCCCACACCTTCTTCTCTCCTGTCATGCTGCCACATCTTTGCTTCCTCCATTACATATCTGCTATTTGTCATCCTCTCCTCCTTATTATAACCCTATTTACCTCCATGTAAGATTTGTTTTATTGTGGTAGTTTGTTTGTCCTGATGAAGGCTTTTTAGTCGAAACGTCGTCTTTCCCTGTTTCTCCTTGTTAGGCTGTTTTATGTTTTATTTTGGTAACACATCTACCTATTTTTGTATATCTTCACAAATAATAGCAGCCTGTTGTTACTTCATATCCTAGACGTTATAACTTATTAGAAAAGAATCATGTGTATGATGTCCACAAATGACTACAGCGCTGTCCTCGTAATAGAAATAATCATGGTTACTGCACAGATATACCCTTTAGCCAATCTACACGCAAATTAATACATTCTCTTATGGTTGCAGAAAAGTTAGCCTAGCGGGTAGAATGTCCTCGTTCACCTCAGCTGTTTATGCCGAGACCCATTACTCCGAGATCTCTCAGCGATTGCCATGTCAACAAACTTATTTAAACTGTGATATGCTGAAATACAATTTCTATTGAACAACATATCTCCGTTTTTGTATGAGGTGACGTATGTCACCTGTCATTCCATACATAGGTGTATGTGTTAAAAATAAGTTTGTCTGCCCCGCGAGATCTCACATAATCATTCAGGTATAACTTTTCTTACCAGTTCAAAAAGTAAAATACAAATATTATATTTATATTCTTGCCAGAACATGCGGGTGTTGAGGTAATGAGCGGACCGATACACTGGCGAGCATGGCCAGTGTCAATATGTACATCAATGGATCGATCTGACAGTAAATGCGTTAAGGGATCTCGATCGCTCAGATTTTCAAAAGTGGGAACCATGTTCGCTCTCAAGTCTACACGAGACTGGTGTAAAGATAGAAACGTCATGTAAAGAGAAACATAATACCTAAAAGGTCATTACCTTGTTCTTGTAAATAGCTTCTTCATTTTCCCGAATTTTTTAATTTCTTATTTTGTTAAACCAAAAAAAAAGGGCTGAGGGGGGGGGGGGAAAGGTTATCTGTTTTTACTTTGCATGTCTTTACTAAAACACCAGCGAACGCAAAACAAATAAACAAACTAAAACACCAAAGAAACTCAACATAGATGCAACATGGCATACCAGATATTAGGGCAGATGTCTCCTATTTTTTCCATGGCACAACGCATTCCGTTCTCTGGACTACATCCTGCTAATCTGCAGGAGTTTGAGAACGAACGCAGAAGAAGAAGAAGAGAAATAATCAGAAATGAAAGCATCAGAAGATTGAGAACTCTGCTACCCCTAACGCTGCAAGGCATAAAGGGATATTCTTCTTCAGCGTTCATTCTCAAACTCCCGCTGGATCTCTCTTTTAGCTGGATCATTGTCCTACTAGATTTTCAGCAGGATGTAATCCAGAGAATGGAAATGCGTCGCGTCGAAGTCTTATTTGCAACAATGGCCCGACACATCCGTCTTCGGCTGGATAAAGGGATATAAAGTGACAAGAAAGAAAGAAGTTATTTCTAAATATCATTTATTTCGGCCGTGTGTTGCCGGGGCCCGAAAGGGAAGCAAAGAATAGCAACACTGTTTACCTTCCACACATGTCGTAAAAGGCGACTAAGGAGGTTATGGGATGGAGTTGGCTGTCCGATCCCATATAGGGTCAGTGACCCAAAGCCATGCTGAAGTCGGATGTGTCAGGCCGAGAGGCGCATATATCGCAGCAATGCTGTAAACCATGGCACAACGCATTCTGTTCTCCGGACTACATCCTGCTAATCTGCAGGAGGTTGAGAACGAACGCAGAAGAAGAAGAACAATATCTTTTTTTTTATTTGATAGAGGTAGGTGTGTGGTTAAACTATGAAACTACGGTATTGGAAACTGAGACTGAAGATGACTAATGGAATGTAACAATGAAAAACATTGAAAGTGTAACGTCTGATTCTACTCTGCATGTTTTTCCCTTCGTTGACAAATCCCTGCATATTAGCAGGATGAAGTCCACAGAACGGAATGTGATATCTCACGATTTACAGCTTAGCTGCGATATACGCTCCTTTTGGTCTCATACTTCTGACTTCAGCATGGCTTCTGGTACACTTTGACCAACTATGAAATGGGACATCCAATTTACTCCAAAACCTCCTTCGTCGCCTATTATGACATGAAATGTAATCTGTATTAATACCCCCCCCCCCGCAACACACTCGCGCTACTGTGCATAAACTGATTATCTGTTTGTCATACATGACGAATGTTGTATACAGCCAGAAAGTGTAACGTGACTGGGGTGTCACCAGAACTGAGGGAATGATACAATGACTTGCCCAAGATTACTCAAAGCACTAGGGTACATCCTAACGCCGATGTATCTCAAATAGGAGAAACACACTGGTGTGGAAGATGTTTCGATTTGTAAATGTATGGTGCTAATCATTATTGTGTCGTTACGTGATAGCAAGCAGTGTCATCCTTTGCTTGTCGTATGATATGTTGTGTTTTCGATAAAGATCTCTTGGTCGAAACATAAATTTGGTGTTTTCCTGTGTACTTCGATACCTCAATTCTTGTTTAACAATATTTGTGGCTAATATTTTGTTTACCATGTGGTTCAGTTTTACTGCAGAGATGCTCCGTTCATTCAGTTTCAAACAACAGACACATTCCGTTCTCCGAAATACATCCTGCTAACCAATAGAAGTGTAAGATTGAAAGCTGAAGCTCTGAGAAATACTTGAGACCGACGGGAATTGAACCAGTCCGTTCTGACGGCACCAAATCGTCTGGCAATTTTTTGTGCCGTCAGAACGGACTGGTTCAATTCTCGCTGGTCTAAAAAAGTTTATAATTTATCCTCTTGCTTCCTACTTGAATTTACTTGTATAACTGAGAAATAGTAATAGTATTTACTAAAGGTAATCATCACCAGAACTAATTTGTGATCGATGTATATTATCTGACATATTCAGAACAGCTTCTTCGACGTTCATTCTCAAACTCCCGCTGGTTCTCTCTTGTAGCAGGACAATGTTCCTACTAGATTTTCAGCAGCATGTAGTCCAGATAACGGAAATGCGTTGTCTCGCCGATTTATTTGCGCTAATGTTCCAAAACATCTGTCTTCGGTCGTAGATTCAGAAAATAAAAAATGGGTGGAGTACATGATTGGACGCTGTGATTGCATTGACGTTGATTGTGTATTTATGTTTCTTTTTATTTATAAACACTGAATGCACTATCACTTTAACCAAAATATAATGATGCAATTGGTTGTCTGAACACTGGGGCAGGGTGGAAAGTCGTGGGTTATAAATAAACTATTAGCGAGACTTCTATCGGATGGGTTCCTCGACAAGTTTTTAGTGCAGTGATTAAACTTTTGTTTATTCTGGTGTATTCACGAATTCCAGCGTTCGCCGGTGGCAAGTTTGACAAAACCCTTTCCCGAATGCGACCGACCAGGCCAACATAACTCCGCACACCTGGGCTAATAGCGTCAAGGTGTGAAGAACCCGATGGCTTATCTCCATTCTCCGCCTTGTTCACAGATTCTGAAAAGCTGGGAGAAAAGGAACGAATTTAAGTCACAGGATTGGACCGGTGTTTTTAAACCGGTGGAGTTATTTAATAGTTGGAGTATTATAGCAGTTCTGAACTGAACAATATTCACGAAACATGAACTCCTGTTTATTTACATTCGTATCTGGATGTGCTCAGCGGTTGGATACGTTTCCAGAATGGAAATATTAGTTTTTAAGCTTTTAATTTTTCACAAATATTTGTGGGACTTCTGTGTGGATTATAGTTTTTAATTAAGTGCATTAATCTAAGCGGAAAGACTGGTCTGAAGTTGCTGAAGATGGTGACGGTGATATGTCCAAGAAGGTTTAATCAAATTTCTTTTTTTTTATACATTATATATTATAGTAAAGCGAACACTATAAATAGTTTACATGTGTCTATTAGTTAACATCGCCCGGATATAACATATAATCTTCCTGCTCGGGTTGAAAGAAGCTTGAAATAGTTATTCTTCGTTCATTCTCAAACTAATGCTGGTTCTCTCTTGTACAACATGATCCAACTAGATTTCCAGCAGGATGTAGTCCAGAGAATATGAATGTTCTGTGTTCAGTTTTATTTGCGATAATGGTCTGGCACATCCGTCTTTATAACATTTTCCTATTAATATGTCCATATATTACGTCAACAGTTAGGGGTGAGGGTGGAAAAAGTTTGATGGTCAGTTGTTGACATGGAGGAGGACTTATGTGACAAATGTTTACATCAACAATGATATTTTTATACACCAATTTGAAACATTTTTCTAAACATTTGTAACAAATATAGTTTTTTTTAAATTACTTTTCTGCACATATTCTTTATGGGACCGAGGTTCTTTTTTGGGCATAATTAAGCAGGAAAGGTCCTGAATTGTTGACAGTTATTTACGATGGGGGGGGGGGGGCGGTCAAATATTGGCATAAAATTGTTGACTGAATTTATGGATGTGTTAGTTATGAAGGTATTCACTGGAAAGTTGCACATTTACTTGTACACTGAACGAATAATCTGAAAATGTCTCGTTGCCTTTGTTTGTGTGTGTTTTATCTATCTTATAACGTTATGCTTATTTGGCTTCTATCATGCCTAATCTCTCTAAATTCACATGTTTTATAAATGTGACGGTTTCTCTAGTCACTCCCCTTACCATGCAGTTTCTTAATCAGCAGAGTAAGAGGACGACCACATCTTCCCACTTGTCAACAACTGTCAAATACTTTCAGATTAGTCCTGATGTAACCTTGTATCTAGATATCAATGCTGCACAAAGCAACATTTTTATTTGGACTAGTCGGACGATTCTGTTTTGAGTTAGTCGTTGTATAGTGATTTTTAAAATCAAAGTTAACACGCATACAGGATGGTGCATGTATCTCTTCCATCTCAGATGTTTCCCTCCCACTTGAATATCTGGCTATATTGTTCGCCGCCGCACAACTTTATCTATTCAACAGGGTGTCATGTTCCTTTATAGGTACAAAATATGTTATGTGTTTGATTTTTATTTCCCTTAATAATATTTTTATAATAGGATACAACGGTTTAAATATCCAGAATTGCCACCATCGAGACCAGCACCGTGTAGAGGTGATGGGGCTTACTCCAGCCATCAGGGGCTGGAAACTAAGACTGGTTGGGCAGTCCCACTCGAGCAGGACCATAGTCCTGCCCAAGTAAGCAGAGTGCTGAAGACGGAGGCATCCAGCCAAAAGGCGCACATATAATCAGGATACCATGCACAAAACACAATGGAAACATGTCTACATACATCTATAAATAGTTATGGTGCCTGCCCTGTGGCGGACGTTCAGGCAGGGGCGGTGCTGTGCCCTATACCTCGAAAGGGCCCAACCTCAGTTACTGGAAGTCCTTCTCAATTGCCCCGAGGAGCCAGGAGGCAAGGGAATAGAGCTACTGGCCAAACAAACAAACGACCAATAAAAATAATGCACTGGAATGCTGAGTAAAAGAGATGGATACAGCAAAACATTGGAACTTGAAAATGTCCTCAGTGAAGAACAAGTTAGTATATGCTGTATCCAAGAAACACACCTCAGCAGCGACATAGCCTTCAAAATCAGAGGCTACCAGTGCTACCGGTCTAACAGAAAGGACAGGCGAAAGGGTGGAATTCTGACACTTGTTAAAAACAATATCAGCGCATGTCAGCTGGAAGTATATATGGAAGGGGCAGAATACCAGATGCTCCACCTAAAAACAGACAGTGCAGAATTCCATCTCCTGAACTACTACTGCCTAAATAATAAACCATTGGCACTAGACACAATTCCAGACAAAGAGAGACTTATGGTGTGTGGTGACTTCAACAGCCACTCTCAGAGCTGGGGCTACGATCATATCGACAAGAGAGGTGAGGAACTTGAGAGCTGGCAGGATGAAAATAATCTCATCCTTATTAACCAGCCAGCAGACTCACCAACCTTCTACTCGAGAGCATGACAAACCACCTCTAGACCAGACCTGGCATTCCACTCACCAGGCTTGGAATGGAACATCACACGTGTCGTTGGAAAGCAGCTTGGAGGTAGTGACCACAGACCAGTATTTCTGGAAATCCACAATGAATTTACCAAGGACAGCAGCACGCTCACTAGGTGGAACTATAAACGGGCAGAATGGAAAATGTACCAGCATTTAACCAGTGTTCTAGCTAAGGACATGAACTTGGACAAAGACATCAATAGAGCAGTGAGTTAATTTAATAGATGTATACTACATGCTGCTAGTAAAACCATACCCAGGGGGGGCACGCAAAAACTACAAACCCTACTGGAATGATGAACTGGAAAAGCTGCAAAATGAGATGGAAACATCTAGACAGCAGGCTGAGAACAGACCTAGCCAAGAACATCACAACAAATATCAGCAAACAAAGGCTAAATTTCAAAGAGCCAAGTTACAAGCCAGACGGAGCAGCTGGAAAGAAAAAACAGTCACTGAACCTAGAAAGAGATACTAGGAAATTATGGAAACTTGTAAAACAACTAAATGATGAAGGTACAGGGAGAAATACCAGGATCACACTTTATAAAGATAGAAACATTTTAACAGGTAAACATGCAGCTGATTACTTTGCAGATTGGGGTGCAAAGGGAACGCATTGCTCTAGGCGGACCCAGGGTTAGCAGATAACCAAGATCCCAAATGTACCTCCACGCGGTGCACCCTGGAAACAGAAATACAGCAGCTCGAGCTGATTCTGGCCAAATCTTTTGGGGATCGTGTCCGAGAATGTGGAGGTAGCAGATGGAAAGAGATTTGACTGCACAAGAGACAGACAATGTCTCCGACACTACCAGTATCATCACATATAGCGACACTGTCGACATACAGTGAAGCTAGTCAGTCCAGTCCGAACATTGGAGGGGCGGCCAATGTAAAATGCACGTAAAGGTAGATGCATGGTGAGAGACAAATAGATTTCATACCGAGTACAATGAAACAATGAAAGGGCAGAACAGCGCTAGAGGGCAGCGCGAACTGCAAATAGAAATTGAAAAGTCCCTAGGAAAGGGGAACTACAAGCTCCGTCAGCTCGAGACGAGCTTCTAGTTACCTGTGTTCCTTACAGGCAGAGACCCAGACCCATTCATTGGCGTTTGGTAAAGCAAGAAGACCTACTCCAACTCTAATGTCGAGCCTTCCTAAACCGGAAATATGCTCGAGAAGAGAAAGGGCTCTGTACCCGATGGGCTTAGGCAAGAAAGGGACAACGATGGTAGTCCTGGCCCAACTCTACTGTCAAGGTTTCCTATACCGGAAGTACACTTGCAGAGAGAAAGGGTTCCGTACCCGATGGGCTCAGGCGCTATTGGGAAAGGACGCTCAGCTCGAGAACGCCTTGCTCTCAAACGCGTGGTGTGAGACTCGAACTTGGACAAGGGGTACACGATGTCGGTGAATGACACCTCGGCTAAGAGGGCGAAAGAGCCAGGGCCCAACTCCTCTGTTGAGTTCTTCCCCTTAAGGAACCAGGCTCACGGATGAGAAACGGTTCAGTACCCAATGGGCACAGGCACAGCACGTCCAATTACACGAGGCAAGTTCATAGACAGTGGAACACCTCGTACGAGTCAGACGAGAGCAAAAATCGTCTAGGCGAAGAGTCGCCACTACGCGTGCCTGGAGACAGATATAGAGGTTGTCACAGGCTAAGGGTAGCCCACCCGAATTGTCAAGGCATGCCGAAATCGGATGTGCTAGGCCTACAAGGCGCATAACGGTGGCACAACGTAATCACGCTCACGGCGGAAATCGCACGGACACACGTGATGGTTACAATGGAGCGAACGCATAACAAACACACTTTGCAGATTCCTTTGCAGAAGACAATAACGTCAAAGTCAGCCCAGACAAACAACAGGAGGTTCGAGAGAACCAGCAAAACATTGGACAAGGCGAACCTATACCTGAAGTCATGGAGGCACCAATCACAATGAGAGAACTGGAGCATGCAATATCCAAATTAAAAATGAAAAAGTCCCCTGGAGCTGATGGAGTGTCCAATGAAATGATTAGAAACCTGGGAATTGCAGCAAGAGCAAAGCTACTGCAGATCTTTAACACAAGCTGTTCCACAGGTAATGTACCACAGGCGTGGAGAGAAGCAATAATGATACTCCTCAAATCAGGAAAAGATGCTAACACAGTCTCCAAGTACAGGCCCATCAGCCTCACAAGCTGTCTATGTAAAACAATGGAACGCATTATCAATCTTAGGATGCAGTGGTACCTTGAAAGTGAAAATCTTCTGGTATCACAGCAAGCAGGTTTCAGACAGTGCTACTCTACTGAAGATCAGGCAACCTACCTCTCCCAAGAGATTGAGGATGCTTTCCAAGAAAAGAAACTGGTACTAGCAGCATGGATAGACCTCAGGAAAGTATTTGATAAGGTCTGGAAAGAAGGGCTCCTAAAGAAATTGCGAAATTGCAGGGTTAGCTCAAGAATGTACAAGTGGGTAAAAGCATACCTGCATAATAGAAGAGCCAGGGTTCAATTTGATGATCGCAAGAGCAAGAAAGTTCTACTGCGTCATTTCCACTCAGTCCCCCAAGGAGGACTCCTGCCACCTACACTTTTCTTGGTTTACATCAATGACCTAGTTGCTGAACTACCACACGGGATGAAAGTGGCAATGTATGCTGACGACCTGGTGATCTGGTGCACAGAAGAACATGCGACAGTGGCCACTAAACAAATACAAAGAGCTATCAATGCCCTAACCTTATGGGCAAATAGTTGGTGTGTCAGCATTAACACAGATACGTGCAGTACTACACTATTTACTCTCTCACCAAAACAAAAAGCTGGTCATATCAAGATAGATGGAGAGCTCTTGAAAGAAGACAAACAACCCACATACCTCGGAGTTACTTTTGATGATAAGCTGACATGGAAGCAGCACATAAACAAAGCAACAACAAAAGCCAGGAGGAAGTTAGCTATCCTGAGAAAACTAAGTGGAACCACATGGGGAGCCAGTGGAAATATACCTAGTAAAGTTTACCAGCAAGGCATATGACCACACCTGAAATAAGGTTCAGCTGCGTAGTGTCCTGCATCAAACACCACATTACAAGATCTAGATAAAGTACAAAACCAGGCACTTAGAATAATGTTGGGAGCAGTGAAATCAACACCCATAGCAGAGATGCAGAAAATGGGAAGAATGCAAACACTTGGCGAACGCAGAGACACAAAAGTACTAATTCAAGCAGAAATGTTCCAGTGTATGCCAAGTCATCCAAATGAAGGAAAGATTCCAAAATCTAGCAATGGGCCGACTGAAAAGCAGCAGCTTTATCCATCAAGCTAAACGACTCCGTAGACAACTTACAGACCTACCTGAACTTGATAGCCCCTTAAGGTCTGTACCAGAACAAACCCCGTGGAGTGAAAGCCATGGAATGCCAATATACATTCAGACCCATGTGAAAGGAATACTAAGCGAGGACGAACAGAACAGTGTGCAGCGAATGACAGTCACCCTCAGTTTTCTGGATGAGGAATATCCACAAGATATATGAGTCAGAGTGTACACACATGGGTCAGCACAGAATGCTGTGAGGAATGGAGGTGCAGGTATAGAATATCCACACAAGCCTAGAGATACAATCAGAACACCGACGGGAAAATTCTGCAACAATTATGATGCAGAAATCCAGGCAATTAGTGTGGCAGCTGAAATACTGCTGAACTCCAACTCTGGCCTACAGCCTGTGGTATTCCTGACAGATGCAAGGTCAGTGCTTCAAGCTCTCCAGTCTGGAAAACTAACAGACTTGAAAAAACTACTTAGCGAATTGTCTTACCAGTATAGGGTAACCATGCAGTAGATACCCTCTCACTGTGGAATACCAGGAAATGAAAAAGCAGACCAACTGGCTAAGGAAGGTGCTGCCGAAGACCAACCAGATATACCAATCAACTACCATCAGAAAAAAAATATGATCAAGTCAATAACAAAGCCACAAAAACCAACTCAAAATGACTATCACATTATGAACAGATCAGAACAAGTTGTAATTCTACGTCTCAGAACAGGACACAGCCGACTCCGCAGTCACATGTATACAAAGTTCAAGATTGGCAACACTGCCATGTGGACAGGCAGCACAGAGTGCCAAACATATACTTCAAGAGTGTTCTGAGCATGAAACGCTGAGGCAGGCATATTGGCCAGAGGAAACACTGGAATCAAAGCTCTATGGGACACTGTATGAACTACAAAAGACATTGAGTTTTATTAAGGAGACAGAATTACAGATATAGACATATTTCAAGTGAACGAAAGAAGAAGAAGAAAATCCAGCATTGCCAGAATCTCGTTGTTTTTGTATACTAAATAAACCATTTATAGCACAAATAAGAGGCAGTCAAGATTTATAGGGTATCGTGATAAGAAATCCAGAACGTGGATATATTTCATTATATAAGCTGGAACGATTATTTCATCGATTGTGACTGATACCCGTGTGATGGTTATATCAGCATATGACATAAAGACAAATGGCTCTAGACAATTAAAAAAAGTCATGCCCCACTTTCAGTTATTTAGCAAAAATTGACATTGCTTTCCATGCCATATGTACCATTTCATCCTACCTAGGTAAGGGTCATAAACCGTTGTCTAATTTGCCTAGTTCACTAATGATTATACAAGTATTTCTATTATTTTTTTGTTAGGATATAACCTAGAACAATGTTTATGATCGTTGTTTATGAACCACGTGAGCTTGCAGCCCCGTAAAAAATGTCTTGATAAAACTAGCCTTGGTTAAAATAAATTATATATACTCATGCAATAACTACACTTCAAGGATAATTTCTTCCGGTCTGATAGACATGTTGCCATTGTCCTGCGGTTGAGAAACACTGTCATAGAAGTATATCAGTCTGACGGAAAAAAGACGTGAGGTTTTAAGAATTGTTTTTATTGTGCATTGGTTTCGTCATATGTACTTCGCCTCCTTGAAAAAAAACAGAATGTTGCACGTAGAGAAGTATCAATCGTAGCGCTTAACTCCGTAGCTTCAATCGATAAATCCACAAGGAAATCACACAAAAATTCTGTGTGTTATCAGATAGTTTGTTGTCCTGCTCTGTTGACGGCGTGGTACAGAGAGCATCGGTGATGACCGAGATACCGGGTTCGAAAACCCACCACAGGCAATTCTGCACCCAAATATTTCATAAAGTATTGGCAAACTACGGAATGTATTTATATTGCTTAGAACATTACTATGGCTACATTATGAACAGGATGCGCTACTAGAGAATGAACGCAGAAGAAAAAGAAGAAGAATAAAGAGCTTCTTTCAGCTAGGACCTATTAGTCTAGCTACTTGAGCCAGCACATGTGGGAATGACATCGTGAACCTCTCGTCCAACAGGTCTGTCTCACCACGCGTTTGGGAGCAAAGCGTGTTCTCGAGCTAAACGACCTTGTTCCATGTTTGTCTGAGCCCATCGGGTACGGAACCCTTTTTTTCTCCGCGAGCATGTTTCCAGTATAGGGAAACTCGACAGTAGAGTTGGGCCAGGGCAGCTTTCTTTGTCGGGCGCCCACGATTGGATCTCTGCCCGTAATGAGCGCCGGTACTTAGAAGCTTGTCTTGAGCTAACAGAGATTGTAGTTCCGATTTCCTTGAAACGTTTTACCGTTCTATTTGCACTTGGCGCTGTCCTCTTATTGTGCTCAGTATGTTATCGTTTCGTATCTCTCCATGCATCTACTTTTTAGTGTCGTTTTCATTGACTGCCCCTCCAATGCCCGGACCAGACTGACTAGCGTCACTGTGTGTTGACAGTGCCACTGCATGTGTTGGAGATATTGACTCTCTTTTGCAGTCAATTCTTTTTCCATCTGCTGCCTCCACATTCACGGACACGATCCCCAAAAGGTTTAGCCATAATCAGCACGAGCAGCTGTATTTCTATTTTCCATGGTGCACCACGAGGAGGTTCTTTTTGGATCTTGGTTATCAGCTAACCCTGGATCCGCCGAGAGCAGTGTGGTACCTCTGCACCCCTCTACTACTACTAAAGACGACAATCCAAGTGATCCTCGAGTTTTGAGACAGTATCTTCTGTGTATATTAAATGACAACATGTGCATATGTTTGCGTAAATAAATTTGGAATTGTGCACATGGCACAATTTTCCAATAAGAAAGAAGTGTCACAATCAGAAAGAAGCTTTCCAAATGGAATATGTACTGGTTTGAATAACATATTGTTTGCATTGTCTGCCACAAGATGCGGTCTTCTGCGGTCAGCTCAATGATTTTTAAAGTGAATTTTAATGTATACTCTCGTATTGCAATCACGTCTATATAAATGGTACATCATTGAAGATATCTCCAGTTTGGTGTCACGAGAGATAGCAACACCTGTGGTTAAAATAACTAGTTACAGGTTGTTATGGAGGTCTGTTGCAATCGCAGCTGACATGCAACATCTAAGGAATTGCATTTTTCTAAGTTTTAGAGCTTGTCATGGTTGAGTGGACCGATAAGCTTGAAGATTTCTCCTCGGTTGAATCCCGTTGAGAAAAAATGTAAAGAGTATGGGGGATGATTATGTACTATTTTTGAAAGGAAAGGCTGGATTTCGTAGTTTATTCGAAGCAGCATAACCGATAAGAATTTACGCCACTTCTGTAAAGTCGACTTTTCCCATATAGGAAAATCTGGAACGTATTTTTAGTTCGGTTAACTGGTAAGTTCAACACAAATTGTTCGGGTTCATTTAGTTGTGAAGTTTTGAATCAAGCTAACTGACCCCCTAACCCAAATTCACCCTGGTTTTATTTCTTAGCAAGGCTATAATCTTACCGTACTAGATTATTAGAATCACAAAACTTGTATTTAAACACCCAAAAAACTAAATTCATGTCTACATATATAACAACACAACAACAAAAAATCAGAATAGACAATACCGAGATAGAATGTGTGGATACATTTGAATACTTAGGATCAAACATGTGAAGGAGACTGCATGGCAGAAATAAGGAAGAGATTTATTATGGCATATTGTAAAATAACACGGTTGAAAAACTTATGGAAAAACAACAAAATAGAAATAAAAATGGTAATGTTACAAACTTTTATTTTCCGGTTGCAACATACGGTTGTGAAATATGTACCGTAAGTAAAACAGCGGCAAAGAAGATCAACGCCTTCGAGCTGAAATGCTACATAAAGATACTTAGAATATCATGGAAGGAAACAAATCAGAAACTCAGATATTATAAACACATTTAAGATTCCAGAGTGTTGGTTACTAAACACAATAACAAAAAGAAAACTACGCCTGTTTGGTCATATAAAGAGACACAACTGTTTAGAAAGGCAAATAATGGAGGGAAGACTGGGTGGAGGAGAAAGGGCAGACCAAGAAGACGATGGACTGACGACATTAAAGATAGCATGAATACATCGCTAGAAAATGCAAGCCACATCGCCCAAGACAAAGAGAGGTTCAGAGAATTAATTGGGAAGACAGCGTTCTGGAAGGAATACGTCACATGACACCACATTTCAAGTAGCATGTAGATGCACAGAGAACGATACATACGTTGTGTCGCGGTTTTATTTACATCAATGGCCTGAAACATCTAAACCTGGCTCTTGAATGTTCTTAGGAGCAAGGCAGATCAGATTAGCGTTTCCGAATCAGGATTGGTCCTACTGCTGCAGAGAACCTCGGACAGGATGCAATTTTTTTTAACGCGTTAGAAGAACGGCGAGAGTTGCTCAATGTCTCACAGACACATCCTTGACATGTTGGTTGTGTATATCGCAATTCTAGGCACACATCAATCAATCAAGTGCAATGCAGAGTGGCGTAAGCTATCGTGTCTCCACAATGCTCCATTGTTGTGTTGTTGATACGTTCTGTTTCCTGCGTTTCTTCTCAAACCACTGCAGAGTAGCAGGATGTAGCCCATAGAACGAAATAAGATGTCTCATGGTTTACAACGCTGCGATATCTTGACCTTTTTTGACATCCGCCTTCAGCATGGCTTCTGTGTCATTTTGACCCTAGATGGGATACAGTTCATTGGAGAAATCTATATCATCGTCTGACTCCAAGAATGAGAATGAGGAATAATAAGACGTTGAAATGAGAAGCCAGTTTATTTGTTTAGATTGCAAATACGTGTTTAGTCTCGCTAAATAAACATATGAATAATTCCGTAGACCACGTCCAGGTGCACGCGACAGCTAAATAAGATTGTCTATCTGACAAAAATAAGAAAACACTGTGTAGAACGAAAAAGATGAAGGTATGTCGAGACAAAGCAGATTGTGGTAGCAAAATTCAACATGTTCTCTTCTCTTTCCTTTCAGTTTACCATGCAGCACATGACTACAACTGCTGTTGTTTTAAAAATGTATGTTCTGCGCTGTCTTCTTGAACCCTTGATTTTCATTGGCTGTCACTCAAAGCATAATCATAGTGACCAATGAAAATGACGTGAATAGTGAAATGTGTCATGTGACTTATTCTCTCCAGAACGTTGTCTTCCCAATGAACTCCATGAACCCTTCTCTGTTTTGGGCGATGCGGCTTGCATTTTCCAATGACGTACCGTATTCATGTTATATTTAATGTCGTCAGTCTATCGTCTTCTTGGTATGCCTTTCCTCCTCCGTCCCGGTGCTCTGACCGCCATTATTTGTCTTTCTAGACAGTTGTCTCTCTTTATATGACCAAACAGGTGTAGTTTTCTCTGTGCTAGCTATTCTGTTTAGCAACCAACACTCTGAGTTCTTCAATGTGTTTATAATATCTGAGTTTCTATTTTTTCCTTCCATGATATTCTAAGTATTCTTCTATAGCATTTCATCTCCAGGGCGTTGATCTTCTTAGCCGTTGTTTTACTATAGTGAAATGAGTCTTTAAAAATGTTGGATTGGACTGATATTATGTAATTATGTCTTATATAGTAGACGATCATGGAACAACCAACCTCAACATCATCACCCAAAAAATGTTCTTAGTCGTCTCTTGCTACATACAAGCCAGATTATAGTGTCGCTATTCTGTTCTGCCCTGTCTGATCCCTATATAACTAGTGTTTATAGTCTCAACAATTTTGGATGTACTAAGACCTAGAGAAATTCAAGTTATCAAATTTGTTAAATTACTGGATTCAAACTAGTAGAATTGCAGGAAGTGAATACCAAATTAAAAAAAAATCACACTAGTGTTCAAACAACTAAAGCTGAGTTTTAAACCCTAGCCTTGTTGCAAGGTTTATCCTATTTCAGCTTATGTGGAACACCTGTTTACATTCTTCCTTCTTTTTTCACCCCACATCGTGGTTTGAATTAATCGTGCATGTAGCCTGTGCTATCACGCGAGCTGTGTGTTTCTTCTCTCTGAATGTTTAGTGTGTGAGACTCTCTTCGGTTGAAGACACTTCATCTATGCACCGCCAATCAGCAGTAATTAATATGTGATTTAGTTTTTACACAGGTGGTTAAGAGTTCTAAACATTTGGGATTGACTGTGGAACAGTTTGGGCCGTGTATGTAAGTGAATCTTTATGGGTAGTTATCGTTCGAAGTTGTGTTATGTCTATACATGAAGTCGGATTATCTTGATAAATGTTGCAGTATAAAAACAAATACATGAGATACGGTTCAAAACTGCCATACAGTTGTGCGTGTATGTGTGGTTCTAGGCTAGCGATTAGTTAGCAAACGGTTTAGTGTATTGCAATCTTTCGGAATATGTTGCGCTGTCTGTGCATATGCTCACAAGGGTGATGGAACCAGTCCATATGCTCACACAACGGTGATGGAATCAGTCATATGCGCACAAGGGTGATGGAATCAGTCATATGTGCACAACGGTGATGGAATCAGTCATATGTGCACACGAGGGTGATGGAATCAGTCATATGTGCACACACGGGTGATGGAATCAGTCATATGTGCACACAATTGTGATGGAATCAGTCATATGTGCACACAAGTGTGATGGAATCAGTCATATGCGCACAACGGTGATGGAATCAACATATGTGCACACACGGGTGATGGAATCAGTCATATGTGCACACAATTGTGATGGAATCAGTCATATGTGCACACAAGTGTGATGGAATCAGTCATATGCGCACACCGGTGATGGAATCAGTCATATGTGCACACACGGGTGATGGAATCAGTCATATGTGCACACAAGTGTGATGGAATCAGTCATATGTGCACACAAGTGTGAAGGAATCAGTCATATGCGCACAACGGTGATGGAATCAGTCATATGCGCACAACGGTGATGGAATCAGTCATATGCGCACCAGAGTGATGGAATCAGTCATATGCGCACAAGAGTGATGGAATCAGTCATATGCGCACACAGGGGTGATGGAATCAGTCATATGCGCACACGAGGGTGATGGAATCAGTCATATGTGCACACGAGGGTGATGGAATCAGTCATATGTGCACACGAGGGTGATGGAATCAGTCATATGTGCACACACGGGTGATGGAATCAGTCATATGTGCACACAAGGGTGATGGAATCAGTCATATGTGCACACACGGGTGATGGAATCAGTCATATGTGCACACAAGGGTGATGGAATCAGTCATATGTGCACACGAGGGTGATGGAATCAGTCATATGTGCACACGAGGGTGATGGAATCAGTCATATGTGCACACGAGGGTGATGGAATCAGTCATATGTGCACACGAGGGTGATGGAATCAGTCATATGTGCACACGAGGGTGATGGAATCAGTCATATGTGCACACGAGGGTGATGGAATCAGTCATATGTGCACACAAGGGTGATGGAATCAGTCATATGTGCACACAAGGGTGATGGAATCAGTCATATGTGCACAAGGGTGATGGAATCAGTCATATGTGCACAAGGGTGATGGAATCAGTCATATGTGCACACAAGGGTGATGGAATCAGTCATATGTGCACACAAGGGTGATGGAATTAGTCATATGTGCACACAGGGGTGATGGAATCAGTTTTAATCTATATAAACTATTGTTGTGTCTGTGGTATCCTGCCTTAAACTAAACATGATTACGTGTTCTGTTCTATCTAGATTGTAGTAATAGTTGTCATTTGCGTTGTCCTTTTTGTGCTATAAGAGAAGGTCTCCTGTGTGGAGAGGGGCCGATAGGAGAGTAACACTGCTTACCGTCGATGTATATCGTAAAAGATTAGTAAGAGGTTTTGGTGTGGAGTTGGCGGTTCCATCTTATAAAGGGTTAACGTGATCCAGAAGCCGCGACGAAGTCCAAAGTGTAAGTCCGAATACTGCAGATATCGCAACCATGAAACAACACATTGTTTGTCCAGACTACATTCTGCTAATATGTAGGAGTTTGAGAATACACGCAGGTGAAGATCTGTTGATACTGACAATGGAACCAGTTGTTTGGGGGAAACATCTTCCCAGTTCAACTGGAAATATTTTAAAGTCACCAATGGCTTATAAGTCGACACATCTTAACAGAATTGATATCAGATCTTCTGAAAAATTAAAGGCTGCAGGCGTAATGTTGATAACCCCCCCCCCCCCCCCAAGTTTGTTAGAGAAAAACATCGTATTCCCCCAATACATTTCATTGGCGTGGAAACAGGCAACTTGGGCGTGTATATAATAGAATCATTGCCTTGTAGCACAGTCGATAATGTCAGAAAAACTTGGGTGATATTTGTGATGGGTAGTAAGTGGGCGTACCAGGATTATAATTTAAGTGAACCCTTGGGGATTACTAGCCAGTGTTACGTAAGTCATTATTCGATGACACTTGTGGTGGACTGATGTGTGTGTTAAGTCGGTGAAAACTTAGTAATAATTGTAATAAATCGTAATCCGATAATAGGTCTGTGAAACATTGTTCGCGTCTGAAATTAATTATCGGGTCAGTCACAATACAGCGTGCATGGAAATATAGTTTGTAATACTTGGCAAACTTGTAAATAATTGAGTTTGGGGAGTTCTTCTTCTTCTTCGTTCATTCTCAAACTTCTGCAGATTAGCAGGATGTAGTCCGGAGAACGGAATGCGTTGTGTCATAGTTTACAGAACTGCTGCGATATCTGCGCCTTTCGGCCTGACACATCCGACTTCAGCATGGCTTTGGGTCACTGACCCTATATGGAATGGGACAGCCAACTCCATCCCATAACCTCCTTAGTCGCCTTTTACGACATGCATGGAAGGTAAACAGTGTTGCTATTCTTTGCTCCCTTTCGGGCCCCGGCAACACACGGACGTGGGGAGTTCAAAACCCCCTTCCCCCAATTAGGAAACCAGAACATGGTTTTTAGTACCAGGAATTAAGACAAATAGTGAGTAAACCGCCGCCACCCGTTGACGATTGTCCACAAAAAGGTCATCAAATTTCTCATGAAAAAGTGGGAATTACACAGGAATATGAATGAATAACTTGTTTGAAGGTTTTTGGTGTTTTTTTAAAAATGATCAAATTGTTTCTGAATGGAGAGCATAGAAAGTACTGTCTGAAAAGCTTATTATGTTGTGCTGTAGAGCCATCTCGTGGCAGGGCAGATCAAGTCATAGGCTTAAATTGGAGCTTGCCTAGTTGCGAAGACTTGATAGGCGGACATATTTGCTGACCCAGCAGCTCTAAGTCTAACATGCATAGGCATATATGTTATCTTTCTTTTGGAGTTGAGAATGAATGAGAGGGATTCCACTCATGGTTTCTGTATTTCATACATACATTATTACGCCGTGGAAAGGAACAGCTCCATGTTTGGTTTTAAAATCCTATATTACACGTTTCTCACGATAGAAATATGTTTACTGTATATTTCAAGTGTATATATATAATAATAATAATGCTCATTCTAATGCCACGATCGTACAGGGCTGAAGCTCTATGTTAAGAGTGGAAATTACTCTTTCGCACCCTCCCTCACCCGGACATATTTGTCATTAGTGTGTATTGTGGGCTAATAGGCTGTAAAAATGTCATAACTGTAGCCTAGTTTTACGCCAGTTACTGCCACCTCACTAAGGTCTCCCGAAAATGAATGAAAACTGCATTATTATTATTATATAATGATTGTTAGTCATTATATTATGTCCTGAAAAAATATTTGGCTATTTTCTTAAGATAATTTTATGTGGAGCAGAAACTGTTGCGCAGCGATAGTATGGGTGGGGAAATGTCACGGGCACGGAATGCTAATGGTGCATATTATTGTATTATATTTGTGTCGACTATGTATTGCTGAAACCTGAAATGGTACGCATAATAGTAACGCTGGCGCATGCTATGTATGTTGTAAGAGACGACTCACGAGGTTGGTCGTTGGGTTTTGAATTGTTTCATCTTTTTTCTGTGTTCGTTCTCCAACTCCTATACATACCGGGATATAGTCAAGAGAATGGAATGATTTGTGTTATGTTTTACAGCTGTGTTGTGTATTTGCGTGTGTTTTGGCCTGAAACATCTGTCTTCGGTGTTATTTCTGGGTCACCTTGACACCGAATGAAATGTGGCAGTCAGCTTCACGGGATAACCTCCTTTATCGCCTTTTACGACATGCATGGAAGGTAAATAGTGTTGCTGTTCTTTACTCCCATTTCCATAATTGATTGGCAAGCTTTTGGAAAAAATTGTGACATGGAAGGTATCATGTTATCTTGAAAGAAATAAGTGTTTACCAACATTGTTAGGAGGATATCGTCCAGGAAAAAAGACATGGCAGAATGCAGCCATATTTGCGCAGGATGTTTTTGAGGGGTTCGATTCGCGCATGGAGACATGTGCGGTCGCAATAGACCTTAAGGATGCGTACAATAGGGTGTCCTTGGATATCTTGATGCACCAGCTGTTAAATCTTGCAGTTAATCCTTTTGTCGTGCGTTGGGGTTGGCGCCGCCCTGATGCACAGGGTTGTAGTTCTTAAGTGTTGTAACTGGATATCTACACCAACGGTTATTAGCCCTGGCCTGCCACAGGGATCGCCTCTATCTCCTATACTTTTCAATGTATACACAGTACATATCGCTGGCAATCAAATCACAGGTGTTGGCAGAACGATGTCATATGCCGATGATATCCTGGTGTATAGACAGGGCAGAAATCGAGAAGAGTGCGTCGTGAAACTACAGAAGGAGCTGGACAGACTGACAAATTGGTGTCGAGATACGGGAGCAGTGGTTACTCCGTCTAAGGCATTCGTGACGTGGTTTTCCTTGAACAATCACATGGTAAAGACACCCATGCCACAAGTTTCGTTGTCCGGGAAAAGTTTAGAAAGAACTAGCACAATGAGATATCTGGGTGAGTTTTTTTCAGAAGCCTGAGTTTCAGGGAACATGTTGACCACATTATCATAAGGGCAGACAAAGGCTTAGCAGCAATAAAGGTTATGGCTGCTGCGCAGTGTGAGCAAAGATTGTTATTTCTTTTGTACCAGGGTTTGGTTGTGGCTGTGGTGGAATATGCGCTGGCAATTCTGACTCTTAGCCAAACTCAGATCGAAAGACTGGATAGGGTCCAGAGTGCAGCAGTGCGTATCATTCTGGGATGCACAAGAGACACATCGACAAGAGCTATGCGATACCTGCTTGATTGCCCAGCGGCTGAGCATGGATTACAGTATTGCCGTGCACAGGCGTGCCTTCAAATACATGCAGATAAGGAACGCCCGTTGCATTCCGAAATACAGAAAGTTGGGGGCAGCGGACTCGGGAGGGGAAGGTCGTGGATGGGACCTGCTGGGGATGTGATACAAAGCTTGTGCAGATTTCGGGATGTGGCGGCGGGTGCGGAGTGGATAGGTCTGCCCACAGATTTCGAAACTTGTTTGAGAGTAGTAATATCACTTAGCAGGGAATGCAGAGAATGGTGTCCCACAGCTGTGGAGAAAGAAGTGCAGGCTTTAATCAGTGAGAATACCAAAAGAGGGGGATGTGATTATATACACGGATGGATCTGTAATTGGGCATGTTCGCAGTGCTTGGGCCTTTACAGCTCAGTGCGCAGGTAAAACGATCAAGGAGGAAAGTGGTGCCTTTGCGGTCACCACGAGTGGTGTGACCATGGAGACTATGGCGGTGACCAAGGCATTTGAGTGGCTACGCACACAGAAGGTAGCGCAGGTCTGCATCTTGAGTGACTCTATGAGTATGATTAAGAAGGTACAAGTGGGTCTCGTTCGCGAACAGTGGATTGAGGCCTTGAGAAATGCGAGCTTGAAAGCGGTTACATTTATTTTCGTGCCGGGACATGTGGGCGTTCGGGGCAGTGAAAGAACGGATCAACTGGCATCGTGTGCGATTATGGCACAGGGCGATGGGGCAATGGATCGCGCTGACGTTTTAAACTCCTTAAGAGATATAACACGCGAGAGTGAGACTAATCTCGTAGATGATGATTCCTTTTCAATGGCCAGGATTAAAGATCAGGGATTGAAATGTGGTGTTGCTAGAGGTGAACATTTTGGAGGGCGCAGAAGAATGATGGTCAACCAGCATAGGACCGGTACTGTCAGCAGACGTGTGATGGCGGATACACTCAAGGAGAGATCGGAGCAACTATGGATGTGTCTAGTTTGCAGTGATGATGATCTGACGACTAACTAACTCCCATTTCGGTCCCCTTTTGGCAAACATAAAGGCGTAGAGGTCGTTGGGTTTAATAATTCAACGGACGATTTTTGCTACTGAAGATCATTGCATCATACATTAATAGTTGGGTTGGTACCATTTTACCTGTAGCAAATCTGGAGATTGCAACAAAATCACGGTAAAGGGTACTCGCTGGAAGAAAACATCCTACTCGATTCTTGATTGAAAATCAACATCATGGCACACGTGGCATTCCTATAAGTTCCAGCAGCCATCCAAGAGTATGCAGACTCAGTCAGATGTAGATTACGCGATCCCAGACAGTTGTCCCAGTCAGATGTTGATTACGCGATCCCAGACAGTTGTCCCAGTCAGATGTTGATTACGCGATCCCAGACAGTTGTCCCAGTCAGATGTTGATTATGTGATGTTCGGGTATTTCCACACACTTTCTCCTCACCCCTGGTTATCCCCATATATTTCATTTTATATCTGTACACATTATCATCTTTTTCACTATGTAGTAAATCATTGACCCTCTTATTAGGCTGGCCCTATCTCTTCTCATAACTGTGCAGTCAACCACAACATTACTTGTTGTTACATAATTGTATGGATGATATATGCTACAAAGCTTCCATAAAAGAGCCTCAATGTAACGGGATCCTCAATATAACATGTCATTTACTCAGGTTTCCTGTTGCATTGGTGGTTTTGTAGTGGGCCATTGATGGGACCCACAGACCCAACTGCATGCGTAAAGAGAAGTGTATCCATGGGATTATTTGGAATCCGAATTTTTCAGTACAATGTCCCACCATTATTCTCTTAAAAAATATTGTTCTATCTTACGCAGCGTTGTTTCTGAGTCCGAGAGTATCATTGTATGAAGATAGCTGACTGGCAGTGGTGAATCGTCGTAAACTTGTTAAGTTTGGACATGTCGATAATATGCACTTACTGCACAAAACTTAAATCCAACAGATAGATCCAGAAATAGGGTAATAAACATGTGACGAGACATGACTCACTTTCTAGAACTATTTTCAAGGAATATTCGAAGAGAAAATATACAAGACTGACAACATCAAGGAATAGTCAGGGCAGATTTTTCTACACTGAATGGCCGAGAACAGAAGTGTCTGGTGGGCTATTTGTGCTGATGTCTTCAATGTGGCACCAATAATGACCCTGATGGATAATTGGTCTCATTATTATTAATGTACGTAGCCGCGAGAGGTTTTTGAAAATGTATTTATGAGTATATAGAATTTGTTTGGGCACGGCCATGGTCCTATATATATATTTATTTAAAAAGGACCGAGGACTAACAAAGATTGAGAAGCACTGCTTTAGAGTGTGTTACGGTTGGATTATGTTCATGTGGCTTTTAAGTGGTATGCGCCGGGATTCAGAAGATTGTGTTCTGATATCCTCGTGCCAGATGGTTTATATTATCATTAGGTTTTGTGTTGGCCATATTTCTGAACACCTCTCTCCCAGTGTTAACAATTGCACCAGTTTCGTTGTCACATCCTCGGTAGAAATCTGAGACGTGCTAGAGCAGGGTCGTGCATACGTGCTGTGAGGGGAGGGATTCATTAAAAATATTTCCAAAATACTTGA
Organism: Meghimatium bilineatum; assembly: GCA_034231615.1. Taxonomy (NCBI): domain Eukaryota; kingdom Metazoa; phylum Mollusca; class Gastropoda; order Stylommatophora; family Philomycidae; genus Meghimatium; species Meghimatium bilineatum. The sequence goes on from CM067304.1 coordinate 35,842,095, forward strand.
ACGGGGATGGGGGGGGGGGGGGGGGGGTTAGATGATAGTTGTGGAATAATTCCCTAAACTTGCTTTCCATTGTTAAATGGAGATCTCTGTTGCGAGTCGTTGAAGAGTTTTTTTCCCCGGAGATTAATGGGGATTATCGATTGAAGCTACGGAGTTACGTAATATGAGTGACACCATCGGCAGGCAGAGTGCCGCTTCGTTGAGAGGGACGGCGTACACAAGGGGTAACAGGAGTACAATGAAGCCAATTCTCTATGCCTTGTAGAGTGTCTTACATAGTGTCGCTCCATAGTACCTCACTAATATGACTTTGTTAATACCAGGTGGACTAAATGCAACCTCGGCGACACATCTGGCCTTGGAACGACAGGTTAAGCTCCCACCCATACACTTAATGGCAAGTGTGAATGCGAGCAACAATCATTCACCTTGGGAAAGACAATAGACAATACCAGGAGAATTATTTCAGTTGCGTTGTGTTCCATGTCGTCCCGGGATATAACATTTATACTTGATATTCGCGGCATTACACATTTGGGCCATTCTATTTCCTATCACCTTTCCACCCCATTGTCACACGCCATCCCGCTAAGAAAACTAATTTCTGTTTGGTCAGCAACCTTCTATTTGTTTCGTGGACAACCGAGTTGGGGGTCCACCTCCACTGCCGCAATTCATGTTTGATCTCTGTCAATGGAAAACTTCACCGTAACAACCAGTCACGCTTCGTGGCTAGCAACAAGAATAGTGACTGACATCCATCTAGCACATACACCTTCGAGCAGTCGACGATACATTGTAATTTGACAACCTGTTCACAATGCTCGAAGAGAAACAACACTTTCCACAGAAAACATCACTGGAATTAATAGGGTTGGGCGCGCGCCGAGAGAATAGAAAGACCAGACCTTAAAGGTATAATTTTAAGACGGTTGAATGCACTGTGAACATTTTGGCTTGAAGCATATTGAGACATAGGGATAAGTGTATCGTTTTCTGAGACACTAAAGGGATATTAGTCACACCGGGGCGTGACTTTATACACATTGGCAGTAACATAAAATAGAGCGTCGCGAAGACATGTGTCCAATGGACTGAACTAGGATACATGTTTTTAGCAATAAACAATATTACATTCTGATAAAGTGTGAAAACTCGAACTTCATAAATTCTTTGTGCATTAATGTTTTGATAAATTATTTGTGAATAATGTGGATATTAATTGTCATTTATCAATTCCTGGATTCTTTGGATAAATTCTGTACTGTAATTGATAAATTAATAGATAGTTTGAATATTACTTGTGTAATTTACAAATTTCTGGTTAGTTCATATATTAAGTGTGTAATTGATACATTTCTGGTTAGTTCAAATATTGTGTAATTGATAAATTAATAGATAGTTTGAATATTACTTGTGTAATTGATAAATTTCTGGTTAGTTCCAATATTAAGTGTGTAATTGATAAATTTCGGGTTACTTCAAAATATTGTGTAATTGACAAATTTCGGGTTACTTCAAATATTAAGTGTGTAATTGATAAATTTCTGGTTAGTTCAAATATTAAGTGTGTAATTGATAAATTTCTGGTTAGTTCAAATATTAAGTGTGTAATTGATAAATTTCTGGATTATGTGGATATTAATTGTGCTCTTGATAAATTTCTGAATTAATGTGGATATTAATTGTGCTCTTGATAATTTTCTGGATATTTGGATATTGTGTAAATTTACGTTTGCAGATAGTTTGCGCGATTGATACATTGTTCTCGAAAGGTTCATTAATTGTAAGATTATTATTTGATTAGACTATTAATTGTAAGATTATTTTTTGATTAGACTGTTAGCTGTAAGATCAATATATGAATAGACTATTAATTGTAAGATCATTATTTCAACCGACTATTAATTGTAATTTTATTTAAACTGTCCATTAAGTGTCTGCTTGATACGTTATTCATGAATAGTTTGGACATTAATCTCCTGAATTATTTGCCATTGATTTGATCGATTTACAATGAGTTTTTTCGGCATTAATTTGATCAATTCTTAATGAGTTGTTTCAGCATTGATTTGATCCATTAGTTGTTTCTGCATGAGTTTGATCCATTCTTAATGAGTTGTTTTCTTTGATCAAATCACGAATTTATCTGACATTAATTTAAAAAGTTCTGCGTACTCTGTTTGGCTATTGTTCTGTCTTTTGTCCTTTTTCTGCTTTTGCTTTTAGGCGTCGCAGGCAATAATGACAATTGGTTTTCTGGCTATGGCACATTTGGTGGCTTGATATGTAGTAATGTTGTGACTTCTGAAGGTGTTTTCGACTACTTCAATCCACCTTTTTCTTGGTCTGTTTTCGCATTGTTTCGGTAAAGTGACAATTCTTTTATAGTGATTTGATAAGCTCTTGCTCAATTGTTTCAACATTGATTTTACCAATTCTTCATAAATTATTTCTGCATTGTTTTTTTAATCGAATCATAACGTTTTTCTTCATTAATTAAATCAATTCTTCGTTAATTGAAAAATTTACAGTCGTTATATATGAGGTTAAATAAAAGATCATTGTATTTAGTCTTATTTAAATCTAAGAAGTTTATATAATCCCAGTATGAAGTCCCTCATACAATCTGAGATTATTGTGGTATTTTTCTTTTCTTTCATTGAGTTACCTGTGGAACATAAGGCTACGAACTGTAGCTGTACAACGATTGATGTGCTGCGTTGTCTTCAACAGTTCTCACGAGGTCCCAATGAATTTTGCCTCTTTCTTTACTTTTCTTCTCCTCATTGTTGTTTTCTATATCTCCTCTTTCTCCGTGGGTCCCACTCCAGCCCCTATCTGGTTATTTTGTCAAGCTTCTTTCTTAGAGTGTGTCCTATCCTTCTTCATTGTTCTTGTTTCCCCAAAGACTTTGTCAGTCAGTTCCTCTTTTACCAAGTTTGGCACATAGAGCGAATGTCATAGTTCTCCATGCCTGTCGGTCAGTTGCCAGGGATTGCATGTCTTGTGCAATTATGCCTGTTGATTTTAATTCATTCATAAATGCTCGTCTGAGCGTTGTTTTTGGTCTTCCCTGTTTTCTTTTGTTTCCCGTCTGGTGTCCACATGAAGGCTTGTCGTGGAATTCTGATTTCCTTCATTCTAAGTACATGGCCGATGTATGTCCAGCGGCGTTTTCCGATGATGTTTGTCACATTCTTGTTTTGTCTCCTCTCCTAGTATGTCGTTTGATTTGACGTCTTTCCAATTAGTAATTGTGATTTTTCCGAGGCATCTATTCTAGAAGGCAACTAACTTCGTATCCTTTATTGCTGTAGATTTCCAACTTTCACATCCATATGTCAATGATGGAATCACATTTGTATTGAATAGTCGCAGTTTGATGTGTTTACTTGCTATCTTCGATTTCCAGATGTTTGAGAGTTTGTTAAAGGCGTTGAAGGCGAGAGCGATTCGAGTCTTGATTTCTGAATTGGTATTCCCGTCTGCTGTTATCTTTCTTCCCAAATATACGAAATTTGAAACATATAGTATATTATCATCTAGTTTAATTGATTCTGTCAGGCCGGTAAAGTTCATGGTTTTCGTTTTATGTGTGTTTATTTGAATGCTATCTGTTGTGCAAAAAAATTTAGTCGTCTGTTTTTTCTTGGAGATCTTGGTGTGTAGAGCTCAGTATTGCAATATCATCTGCGAAGATTAGATCTTGCAGGGTCTTGTTGTTTACCCATTTGATTCCTAGCTGTTTTTGGTAATGTTTTTGATGTTCATTTTCTTAGGCTGCGTCAACTCAGGAGAAAAAACTTCCGAGTGGTAGGTAACTCAACAAACTTAGTTTATTACAAAAATAGCATTAACTCTGAATGTGTTATAATAATGACCTACGGATTTTTATTTGTAATATGTTGATCTTAATTAACAATATTGTAGTAAACATGAAAGTAGTTCAATAGTTGTCTAACAATCGAGTTAGATATCTCTGTTGATAGCTGTCTGTGAGGAGTTTTTCCTACAGTTGATTGTTTCAGTGTTCCTATCATCCAGTGGGTTGCAACTATCATCTTTGTGAGTTCTAATACAGCGCCTGTATGGTTATATTGTCAAGAATATTTTTGAAGGCGTATACTATCCATCTGCATGTTCTATTTAAATCTCTTTCTTCACTAGGCGGTGGGTATGTATCCGCCTCTCAAGTTGTCGACTTAGCACTACGTTGCGTTATTGAGACACCCGGTTTCGAGGTGAGATAAGCTGTAGTAATTAGTGTCATACCGTCTTGAAACGTTGGTAGTTATCTCATTTTGAATGGAGTCTAGGTATCCACACTGAAACAAAGTTTGTTGATCTCGAGTCATGTCTTTCCTACGTGGCTACTTCGTTATTCCCATGTATGTTTTCATTTTGTCTTGATTTCATATAAAGTTTTTTTTACGAATGTCAAAAATCTGTATAAATTTATTTTACGTGAAATCTAATTCCAACCTTCTTGTAAAATTAGTTTCAATAATTTCATTCACTTGCATTTGTTTACTTAGGCTTTGTGGTTGGTTACCTTCCTTCGTCCTGAACACAGTACCTTTCTTTTGTTTGTTTACATTGTATGCCGGTTTGTATACAACGATGCTCTCATATCTATTGTGCATGACACATTTATTGATCAAGTCAGTGTGGTCAGTTATATAGCTATAGATTGGCAGTACAAAACAAGTTCTATGAATTAATTAGACCTTCATTAGTTCGTTTTCTTCATTATTCCTGTGTTTTCCGTTGGTCAATATTTATATACTTGGAATCACATGCCAATAATAACCAATACTACTTCAAGTATATAAATAGTAACCAATGGAAAGCGGTACACTAATGAAAAAAAGTAACGAATGAATGCCTGTTTACTTTTTGCAGTTAGATGTTATAGTTCAGTCCATGGTCACTGTTATATGGATCATGACCGTCGACAATATAAGCTCTATTGACTAATGGTTAAATAGCCATTCCTAATGACGTTTTATTTCTATTCCCATGATTTTCATTTTGTTACTTGTGAAACAGAATAGTGTGACAGCTATGAAAATCAAGGAACAGTCAAATGAATCCTTTTAGAAGGCTGTAATTATTGATTTCCTATTGTCCAGTAGGTCTTATATTACCAAGGATCACGTGTGGGTCATCGGATGGACATTAAAAAGTTTGACGTTTCCCGTTCATTGGCCGTCGACACGAAGTATAGACAGTGACCAATGAAAATAACGGATAAAGACAATTAGCGTTATTTTCTAAGAGTGAACCACAAAACTGTATAATTAACCAAAGATTCGTGCTGAACCATAACCTCCATTATTTTTTATGGTTGTTTGTTTAGATCCTCAGGTATTACGACCGATTAGATCTTAATTCCTTATGTGCAACGGAGTGGTTTCTCCAGATCTTGACCCTTACAGTTGGATAATTTTCTCTTCCATTTCCTATGTTTTATACCATGTATCCTCCTACTATCGTCATTCCATATGTACTTTCTCATGAAAGTATGTTGCTTGTTTGTCTCTTGTACTGATGACGGTATTTAGTCCAATCGTTGTGTTCGCAGTGGCCTATCTATACGCTGTGTCCCTTGTTTGCCTTGCGGCGTCAGGGGTGGAAGAGTTCTCTGGAGATGGCCTTCTTGTGCGCTGTTTGTAAGCTTGTTCCTGTGGCTTCTTTGATTTCGGTGATCCATCTTTTACATGGTCTGCCTCTGGTGTTATAACCGTTATGTCTATGTGTCATGGCCATTTGTGGCATGCTATATGTCGGTAGTCTGGAAGCGTGTAAAAACAACTTGATCTGTTGTCTTGATGTGTTCTAATACTGGTATTGTTTTGGTTATCTGTCTGATGTTATCGTTTCTAATTCTATCTCTGAATGACACTCCGAGTATTCTTCAGTGACCTGTTGCTAGTATATTTTGTTTATAACCATTGGTAACGCAGATAGCATGTTGCGTTGATATTGTTATAAAAATGTTTGCTGGGAAGGAAAATTGAACAGTAAATAATGTATCTACTGCTGTGTCTACATGTTCGTCAACTGTATTCTATGGAATTTAAGATGGCGCACATTGCATTCTATCTACATACTTGCACACGTTCCTAACTATCTTCCTCTTCTACGTTCGTCCTCAAACTGCTACATACCAGCAAGATGTAGTTCGGAGGACGTAGTGCATTGTGCAATGGTTTACAGCGTAGATGCGTTATCTATACCTTTCCGCCGAACACATACGAATTCAGCATGGCTTATGTGTCATTGTGACCCTATATGAGATAGGGCAGCCAAGTCACCCAAATCCTTCATATTCACTATCTCGCGACATTTACCTGGCAGGTAAATGGCGATATTTTTGCTCCCATTTTGGGTTTTGTAAAAAAAAACACCAGTAGTGGTCTACCTATATTTATCTGTCAATCGGTGTCTTTTCCTCCAATTCTTTGTCTGTATCTGTCCCTCCATCCATTCTTCTCTTTGTTTGTCAATGCCTCTGTCGTTCTGTCTTCCTACCGTTTGTTTCTGTCTTTCTACAATATTTCTCCCCTTCTTTCTGATAATTTGCCCATCTGTGTATATTGACATTTCAACTAGTATGTGACACACAGGTCTAAGTAAACCACCTCAGCTATTTTTTCCCGTCTTCCATTTCATACCAGGTTTTATTGACATGTATCTTTTCCCGTCTTCCATTTCATACCAGGTTTTATTGACATGTATCTTTTCACGTCTTCCATTTCATACCAGGTTTTATTGACATGTATCTTTTCCCGTCTTCCATTTCATACCAGGTTTTATTGACATGTATCTTTTCCCGTCTTCCATTTCATACCAGGTTTTATTGACATGTATCTTTTCCCGTCTTCCATTTCATACCAGGTTTTATTGACATGTATCTTTTCCCGTCTTCCATTTCATACCAGGTTTTATTGACATGTATCTTTTCCCGTCTTCCATTTCATACCAGGTTTTATTGACATGTATCTTTTCACGTCCTCCATTTCATACCAGGTTTTATTGACATGTATCTTTTCCCGTCTTCCATTTCATACCAGGTTTTATTGACATGTATCTTTTCCCGTCTTCCATTTCATACCAGGTTTTATTGACATGTATCTTTTCCCGTCTTCCATTTCATACCAGGTTTTATTGACATGTATCTTTTCCCGTCTTCCATTTCATACCAGGTTTTATTGACATGTATCTTTTCCCGTCTTCCATTTCATACCAGGTTTTATTGACATGTATCTTTTCCCGTCTTCCATTTCATACCAGGTTTTATTGACATGTATCTTTTCACGTCTTCCATTTCATACCAGGTTTTATTGACATGTATCTTTTCACGTCTTCCATTTCATACCAGGTTTTATTGACATGTATCTTTTCCCGTCTTCCATTTCATACCAGGTTTTATTGACATGTATCTTTTCCCGTCTTCCATTTCATACCAGGTTTTATTGACATGTATCTTTTCCCGTCTTCCATTTCATACCAGGTTTTATTGACATGTATCTTTTCCCGTTTCTCTGCTACCTGCTTTCTAGCCGAGTCATATATTATCTTTTATTTTGTTTTAATTTGGGGGCGAGGGGGGGAGGGGGGGGGAGATGCATACCCCGCAACTAACTTATTGTTTTCTTAATGCATGAATGACATGTCAGGATGTTACCACACTTTGATCTCATGTTTCACCGGATACCACAATGGTGTTTTTATCTGCTGTGTTTGTGTTTCTCTGGGCCCCTTTTCTCCAGTTCCAATGCACAGCCTATGTTATATATTTGAATTATTTTTGAACAATCATTTTCATATAAGCACTTATGCAAATTCTATTGCCAAATATATTCTGAAAGCTTTATTTTTAGACTTGTGTTTCGTAGAGTATTCAAGCCTGAGAATATAGAACTACACATAAAGTAGAATAGTTTGCCTCTAAGACCATCCTACATTTCAATGGTTAACGTTGCTAAACAAAATTGAAATCCCCAAGTGCGATTTCCGAAGATGACAACAGGTAGACGAGTGGATGTTTCCAGCGTTAGATTTCTATACACAGCTGGGAAATAAGTGTCAAGAACGCTGACGGGAAGACAATGATAGAAGATTAGAAATATTGTCAAGTGTAGGACAAGAAGTGCTTGAAAAGTAGGGTAGAACAATAACAAAATATACCGTGTACTAGTTATGTGCAGTCTGGGTTAGTTTGGCTAGAACGCTATCTTTCAGAGTTCAAACGGATTAATTATTTCACACCAAGTACCAAGAAAGCTGTGTTCTTTGTAATGTGGATTGGATATTTCAAAAGGAATATTTTTTCCTAAGCATTCATTGGATTATAGAAGCTGACACTGTTCGTTAAAATATACTACTGAAGCTCATTTATAGTCATATGAGTTACTATATACAACTGAAATTCAATTTAACCATATTTATGAGCTTGCTATACAATACTGGAAGTTATTTGTAGCCGTATTTATGAGCTTACTATACCATACTGGAATTCATTTATAGCCATATTTATGAGCTTGCTCCCACAATCAAGTTTCATTGAATGGCTTATCAATACGGAGGGACTGGCAGCCAGTTTGCATCACGTTCCCGTTACCCTATGGCAAGTGGGGCATTTAACCCTAGAAGTCCACCTAATGTTGTACCTACGGCCTCCTTGGTACAAATGACTCCAGGCACATCTTTGCGATCGTTTGCAACTCAAGGTGGCCATGGACTTCCTCCAGCGTACCCATATCAACAGGGGCTTGAATCTCGGAGTGCGCTGCAGCCACCATCTTTGTATAGTCAGCATCATGACAATCTCCAATCAACGCAGATGGTAGCACCCGTGTTCTCAACAGCTTCCAGCTGCAGTATAAGGGCTCCTCAAAGTGGGGAAGGTCAGCTAAGTCCACTTAGAACCGGACCACAAGAGACACAGATGTCTATTTATGGCCGACAAGGTTATATTGCCAATGGAATGAACACAATGGGACCATCCGGTTTAGCTCCAATGATGGGAGTGGCAGGTATCAACCATCAGGGACATGTTCACAAGATGCCTCTTCACGCACAGCCGGTTCCAGGAAGAGGTTCTCATGGCAGTCCATCTATGTCACCCCATGGTGTTATTACAGCATCCCCCGGATTTCATTTGTCTGGAGGAAGCTCTGCAGCCTATGACAACAGGATGGAAGGCCATATATTGCAGGGACAAACCCATTTACCCGGAGAACGTGATAGAGGCACTTTCCTGTACCAGAATGTAAGTCATTTGTTTGTTATGTTTCCTAGCGAATATCAATCGTTATATGTACTAGCAAACAGTAGTGATTACTAATCGTTACATGCAAGGAAGTAGGTAATGGGTGTTTTTGAGTTTTAACCCCCCCCCCCCAGCAACACAGAACATGACTTTTAGTACTAGTAACTTAGCGGAAAGGTGGGTAACCACCCCTTCTTTCTCTCCCTCTCCCCTAACGATTTTTTCGCAAAAGTCCATTGATTTAATTTTTAAAAATTGGTGTTTACGGACGAAGGACCCTTTGTTTTGTTTAGGTAAATACTCCCTCCTTACTGAAAATCTATCTACCACACTGGTTGCATATAAATTGCTACGTGTCATAGATAATATCAATGAATAATTGTCCTAGTTACTATCGCTACTACACGATGGCTGTTGATGCTACAGTTACTACTGCTACTGATGCTACAGTTACTATTTTTACTGATGCTACAGTTACTACTGCTACTGATGCTACAGTTACTACTGCTACTGATGCTACAGTTACTATTTTTACTGATGCTACAGCTACTACTGCTCTTACTGCTACTACTATTACTACCGCTACTACGCGATGACTACTGCTACTGCTATTGAGACGAATACCACTTACTGCTCTACTACAGATATCACTGCTACATAGACCAGAGGGGCATGGACATCGAAGATATAAAAACCACATAAACGCATCACACTTAAGGGGTGTTTCATCCGGCGGGAGTTTTCGTGTTGACCCAATTCTCACGAGTATAAATGAGAAAACAAGTACTTCTCCAGGATAGTTTTTCACGCTGATATCATACAGCGTCACGTATCTGGATATATCCGACGTGTCCGCGCTGATATCTGCTGATATCATACAGCGTCACGTAACTGGATATATCCGACGTGTCCGCGCTGATATCATACAGCGTCACGTATCTGGATATATCCGACTGTCCGCGCTGATATCAGCTGATATCATACAGCGTCACGTATCTGGATATATCCGACGTGTCCGCGCTGATATCAGCTGATATCATACAGCGTCACGTATCTGGATATATCCGACGTGTCCGCGCTGATATCAGCTGATATTATACAGCGTCACGTATCTGGATATATCCGACGTGTCCGCGCTGATATCATACAGCGTCACGTATCTGGATATATCCGACGTGTCCGCGCTGATATCATCTGATATACAGCGTCACTTATCTGGATATATCCGACGTGTCCGCGCTGATATCATACAGCGTCACGTATCTGGATATATCCGACGTGTCCGCGCTGATATCATACAGCGTCACGTATCTGGATATATCCGACTGTCCGCGCTGATATCAGCTGATATCATACAGCGTCACGTATCTGGATATATCCGACTGTCCGCGTTGATGAACAAAGTATAACAGAAGTATATGCAAAAATGATAATTGGTCCGTCGCATCAATCAAGAAAAGTGGTGCCGTGTGATATCACACATGATTATTATGGAGTAGAACTTGGTGCATGTTGTATGCGAAAACCCGGATATTTTTAGTTAACAAACGATTCTTTCTGGGACGTTTTACAAGCCCGTTCATGTCCTTTTGTATATTTAGATGTCCATGGCAGAGGTAAATCTCAGGCCGGATTATGCATATCTCTCGTGAGATGAGGTCAAATCGGATTTTAAGTAACATTATAATATGTAGTGGTTGAGATAGTTTGTGGTTCATATACAGTGTATTTTCATTTTAGCTAAGGAACCGGTGTGTGTGTGTATATGTGTGTATATGTATGTATGTATATATATATATATATATATATATATATATATATATGAGTAAACACAAAATCCACTCAATAGGTGGATTTTTTAGAGGGAAAATACGAGTAAATATGAGCATCAACACTGTAGGGTAAATTAATTACGTAAATAGGTTAATGACATACTTGAATAAATGCATGTAAATGCATATATATATATATATATATATATATATATATATATATATATATATATATATATATATATATATATATATATATATATATATATATATATATATATATATATAATTTCTATCAGCGTGTCGGATCAGTAACAATGGATTGGCTACTGGATTTTGTTCTCTGGTCCTAGCTTGCTTACATCTGACCTAGACTGACCCACTATGGATTTTGCTACTGACACCCACTGTTGGTTATTAAACATATTCTTCTTCAATGTTCATTCTCAAATTCCTTCTGGATTTCTCTTGTAACAGGACAATAGTCCTACAAGATTTCTAGTTGGATGTCGTCCAGAGATTAAACACTTCAGCGGAATTAAACATATATAAACATCAAGACATTTACACAGTAGCTTCGGCGAAAATTTCTGCATATTTAACTACCGAGAAATACCTAGTTTAAGTACCTGGTTGTACTAGCGCACAATCAACCATTACTATTAATCACTATGAAACAGTAGTATCAATTACTATCAATCATTACTATCAGTCATTACTATTAATCACTACCACTCATTATTATCAAAAACTATCATTAAAAAATAACTAGTATTAGTATTTACATAACAAGGACGTAGATAGAATTGGGGTGTCCAAATACCCCCCTCCTTCCCCAGTTAGGAAACCAGAGTATGACTTTTAGTACTTGGAATTTAAGCTGAAATCTCATGGCCTAATGTAACCAAAGACTAAAAACTCATGGCCTAATGTAACCGAAGACTAAAAGCTAATGGCTAATGTAACCAAAGACTAAAAGCTCATGGCGTAATTTAACGAAAGAGATATGTAATTATTTGTATGTAACACCCCCCCCCCCCGCCTTACTGGAAACTATCTGCGGTCCTAATTTACTACATTAAATTAGTTCGTCCACTTAATGTATTAACTATTTCTACTAGTTTTATCTCACTAATATGGGGTGCAAAGGGTTTCGCATTACTGTTGTGCGGACACTTGAGTTAACAGATAACCAAGATCCTAATAGTCCCTCGTTGTGGTGCACCTGAAAACAGAACGATAGTTGCTCTTGCTGCATTTCTGACCACCACTTTTAAGCTTGTTTTTGTGGATGTGGAGGCTGTAGATGGAATGAGAATTATATATTCAAGGCGATAAGCTCTGAGAACTCTACGCCAACACACGCAGCAACACCACAGGTACACAGTGACGTAAAACATCAGTGCATTTCGTCTCGGCTAGGAAAAGCAAAAACGTTTGAGGGGCGGTCAATGTCCCGATATGGGTAGAGCTCGCTAAGATGCGGTGATCCTAAAAGTACATATTGAATCTGGAAAAGACAACACGCGGCAGACCAGAGGACAGTGTTGTGTATGTGAAAACATAGATTGGTAACGAAGCTATAATTGTCCAGCATGAGACCTACCGGCGGAGGTGCACGAGAACTCACAGAAATCCACGTCTCAGTACAATGGATCACCTTCAAAGTAGAAGTCATAACTCATGTATTGGATATGCCAAGTTGAACATGCACCCCTGTGTATGAAGAAAAATGTGAATACAGCTCCCTAATTGATCACAGGAACATAATTGAACATATTTTGGGGAGATCATTGTTCAAAACATCTGTCCGAAGCAGTGCTGAGACTCGTACGCTGGACGCTGTGGGCAACGTAGACGGGAAACAAGTCCTTGTCTTTGAGAACATCGCAAATCTAGTCTAATTCGATTGTTGCCGTTGCCAAACACGACTCACACAGGGGGGATTGGGTTCAGTATCCAACTCTGTGGCGAAGTGGTACATGGCGCGTCTGTGACGGCAAAGGTACCGAGTTCGATCCTCACCACAGGCAATTGTGCATCCGGACCGTTTAGAAAGAAATAGCAACCTACTGAACGTATTTATATTGCCTAGAAAATCACCACAGTCAACAAATGCTGGGTTGATAGCTACGTCCTGGATAGGATATGCTACCAATTTTTTTTTAATTTAAGGGCATAGAGGGGAACGATGCCTTTCGTTCGCCGACTACGAAGCTCCTCGTCCGGGATAGGCGCAATCTTCCTACTTCTTTAGGTGATAAACACAATGGCGGAGAGTCGAAACATAGACCGCATCTGACGATGTAGTGGAAGGCCATCACAGACGGACGAGGTGAGTGCGTAAGAAGGGCACAGGTCAAATTCCAAACCCTCCGACGTGTTTGGCAAAGCAGCACCTCGAAAAGGAAGGTGTATCAAACCTGAGTTTAATTTGATTGTCGTCGTCAGCTAACACGGTTCATACAGAGAAATTTGGTCTGGGACCCAAGGACACAAATGGTGGTAATGCAATGGTCTTCCTACACGAGGAATAGCTTGCTGACTGCGAAGCGCCTCGTCGGAGGAAAGACAAGCAATGGGTGGCCCAGGAAAACTATCAGTTCGTCTCGTGACATGTTCCCCTTCTAAAGTGAAGGCTCTTTCTATAGGCATTACACTAAGCCGAAACATGGAGTCTCCTGAGTATGAAAGAAAGCTATCAGAAATCACACCACTGAACATAGGAAGTAAAAGCAAATAGCTCGCAATTCCTGGGGATAACAATAAACCAACCATATCATAACATAAATTGACCTCATTACTTTACCACTCTCATTTACGTCATATGTTTATTCAACATATGTAATCGACGTATAGATCCATCCATTTATCCAACCTATGTAATCGGCACAGATCGATCTAGTTATCTAACTTATGTAATTGACTTTTTAAACCCATTTATCCCACTTAATGTAATCGATCCATCTATACATCTTACTTATGTAGTTTTGTGTGCTTGTTCTCAAATTCCTGCAGATTAGCATGATGGTGTCGATGAAGGGGTTGTTTCATTGCCTATAGCATATCTGCGATTTTTTCCGCCTTTTTATCCTGACACACTCGATTTCAGCCTGGCTTCTCGAGTTACTTTCACACTATATTGGATAGGATAGGCATCATCATCTTGAAGTGCCCTCTCCAAAGCGAAGTTTGGTTGCAACAGACCTCCAGCATCCCGTATCTTTTATTGGTGGTGCACTCTGCTAGGTTGTAACCTGTCCATCTTGTGATGTTACTCTCTCACTTGTATCTCTGCCTACCTCTTGCTCGCTTCCCTTTGACTTTACCCTCAAGTAAGATCTTCAATAAGGTGTCGTGCCTTTTAATGTGTCAAAAATATTTTATTTGCCTGATCTTTATTTCTCTTAGTAATTATTTCTTAATATTAAGTGTTTTTAGCACCTCTTTATTTGTTTTCTTCTCTTTCCATGATGTTCTCCCCATTCTTCTATATACCCACATCTCAAAGGCATCAATTATGTCTTCTAATTGTTTGTTTAGTGTCCATGTTTCTGAGCCATACATTAATATAGAACAGATGTAGCATTTTATAATTTTCAATTTTAACTTGTTTGTATTTTGTTTAGATGTTACTATTTTCCTCATGTTATTGAAGTACTTTTAATCATTCATATTTTCCTTTAGGATAGAGAACTCCTATCATAACCTCATTAGTCGCCTATTGCAACATGCATGCATTTTAAACAGTGTTTTTACTCTTTGCTCCCATTTAGAGTCCTGGCAACACATGGTTGTGTAATTGATTTATGTCACACGATCGTGTAATTGATTTATTGCAATCATATATCACATGTATGGAATTGCCTTATTTAATACATGCATTTATTCAAGTATGTCATTAACCTATTTACGTAATTAATTTACCCTACAGTGTTGATGCTCATATTTACTCGTATTTTCCCTCTAAAAAATCCACCTAATGAGTGGATTTTGTGTTTACTTTAAATGCACTCGTTTACCTTATTTATTCCCACCACTAATATCTGAGTATCATGAAAATATTGTAATCATCTCATTTCCAAAAATGCCACATGCAATAGATTGAAAGTAATTTGATGGTATAAATTTAAAACCTCATGCTTCATGAATTACACTGTAAATGCTAGGATATCCAAGCAAGCAATCATTGGTTGCATATTGCTAGTAGATAAGAATATGATAATAAGAAAAACAAACCATAAATTTATATCGGGCATGTACTTAGAATAATTGAGATATACTGCCAATACAAGCATTAAAATGAGTACCAGATGGCAGAAAGAAGAGAGACTCTTCGCAGCTATCAAATAGAATATGACTATGTGTCTCAGCATATTACAAGAACTACAGATAGCAGCATCACATCGCTCAAACTGGAGAGTAATTGTGCGTGCTCTGAATAGTGATACCCAGTAAACAAGCGGTTTTAGGTAAATTAATGGTCCTAGAAAATACGTTGGGTTCGTTGTAAATATGAAGGGAAGTTTGTAAATAAATAAGATTCCTTATAAATAAGAGGGGCTCAATGTAAATAAGTGGTCATTGTAAATCAGAGGGGTTCTTTGTAAATAGAGAGAGGCTCGTTGTAAAAAAATTGGTAATTGCAAATAAGAGGGGTTCATTGTAAATAAAGTGGACATAAGTATGATATCCACCCATCCGTCAACTACAATCCTTCAGCGCAAAGTACTTGGTATCCGCCCTTTCATCAGTGTTGTAAAGACATTTCAGTCACTTTTGTGACAATTATCCTTTGATATAAGGAGCCAATCGACACACCTAAGGAAAAACCGACAATGACGAGGGTAATTGAAGGTGTTGTTTTCCTTTTCCTGTTGTAGAAATGTTACTTTAGACTCTAGAGGTTACGAATTAAAGATACCATATGATTACAACGTATTTCATGGTCTCTTTCACAGATGTTTTCTCCCCCTGTTCCTGGTGGTAGTGGTGGAGTCAAAAATGGACAACAGAAGCTGGCAACATGTATTCACAAGGATATAAGCCACCAGGTAAGTTATCTCTGTCGTTTATGCTGATATTGTAGTTGTTGCTTGTAATGTTGACAGGCTTGCTTTTTGTAAATTAGAAAAAAAACTTCAATCAGATGGATGCACTGTTATTCGAAAAATATTCCGTTGGAAAAGGGTTACCATTTTGTTGGAGCTGTTTGTGGCTAAATGTAAAAATGACAAGACCCGTACATTGTGTTATACGTAAGCGTATTCAATTATATTTGAGTTTGTGAAATACAACTAATGGATTTAATTCTAATAACTACATCTATGAAATTGACTTCTCGTGAGTGCAGTTCATTGATTAGGTCCATATCAACGCCTGATTATGATAGGAGAAACGAGGAGGAAGAAGAAGACAGTTACGTGTTTATGTTTTAACGGTTACTCAAGAAATGGATTATGCCACCATGAACACTATCTTATGGTCCGATCATGCTGAGACATTTTCCATTAATTTAAATAAGAACACAAACATGGACAAAATATAAATGTTAGTCCAAATGGTTTTTTCAAAATGGAAAATTTATGAAATGTATCAGTGATTGTACATGCTTTATCAGTATCGCAACCGTACTTTGCAGGCGGTTTATGTGTATACACCTTATTTACATGATATATACATATTCTTGTATACACACACTCGGGATATTTAATATATTTTAGCCTTTGAAATAGACCTCGATACATGGGAAGAACTTGCACAAAATAGATCTACATGGCGTTCTAAAATAAAAAAGAGCGCACCATCTTGTGAAAAGAGGAGAAATGCAGCAGCTCAACAGCGGAGAGCAGATTGAAAGTCACGGATAGACCAAGATCCGTCTACTGTCGCCATTCCATGTCCAAACTGTCCAAGGACATTTACAGCTCGAATAGGGCTCATTAGCCATCTACGAACTCATAATCAAGGACATAACTCTAATTGAATTTCAAAAGTGGATGTAACAAATGGTCATCATCACCTGTGATGGACGAACAACAACAATATATTTAAAAAAGTAACATCTCTTATTACCATGTAACAAAATTACTATTAAGCAAAAATTTTTTATCTACGAGGATGACTTCAGGGCCATAGGTGGTACAAGTTCTCATAATGTCCCGACCATTCCTGTCTTAAACAATCAACGTTATCCTGCCTTTCTGTTTCTTCAAACCACCATATTGGAAACAGCCAAAATAACATCTCCCCAAGAAATTGACCAGAAAAACCTCTTTGCCGTTAGTTGACACTTTCTAGAGAATAGTCTCCCCTGCTAGGCAGTGCCAGTACCAGATGGCGCCCCATTCACACACGCAAGATCCTGTGGGATTGCTTTCACCGTTCGCTGCTTCCGGTTGGCCATGTGAGATCTGTAATTGTTCCTAGTTTTGTACACTTAATTTATCATCAGAGCTAACTGCTGGTATTTAAGTAGTAATAATCGGATGGTATTGAGCAGAAACATTACTGACGACTAAACATAACTGTTGCGTAGTTCTAACTTATTCCTGGTCCCTTCTCTCACAATATTTCTTCTACTACCTTTTCTTCTACTTCGTCTATCACTCCTTCTGCGCCTCATTCTTGTTCTCCGTTTCTTTATTTTCTCCTTTCTCTTCTCCCTCTTCCCCCCCCCCCGCTTCATTCATCTTTTTCTCTTTCTCGTTATTTATTTCCTTTTCTTTCTCCTCCTGCATCTTCTCTTTCTCTGGCATCTTTCTTCTCATTTTCTCATTTTCTTTTGTTCAAAAACGCTTGTCGGTTATCAGGGTTTTGAGATTATAATGTGTATTAGGTTTTACAATATAACTCCGATCTCTGCACCTTTTGTATCTACATATTAGACCTTAGACCTCGACGTAGCATTATTGGTGTCCGTCAAGTTATTCGAATGATCAATTTTTAGAATGACCTTTTTTTCAAAATTTATTTGTATGATTTATGTGTGTGTATATGTATGTCTGTGTGTGTGTGTGGGTTCTTGTGTGAATATAATGTAAGTATGGTATTGTATGTATTTGCGTGTGTGAAAAAAATCACAACTAAAATACATTTTATTGTATGTATAATACATTTTGTGTTTTACTAAAATAGACATAAATTTAAAAAAAAATTAAATACGTAAAAAAGGGTTCAGTATTTTAATAAACAATCTTGTGATTTAAATCAAAAGAATTCCACAATTACTTATGTTCAGTGTTTAAGAAAAAAACAACCGCATAATTCTCTAGTTATAAAACGCAACTACAATATGATGTATGAAAGAGTACAAAACAAATATAAAAACAAATCTGGGCATATTTCGTTTGAAATTTTAGTATTAAAGATTGTGTGTACAGTGGACCGTAAGTAATCACATACATTTATGTGAGTTTTTCCAACGGATGACAACGCTCACCAATCTTGCTTCACGATATTTCTTTTTCCTTTGTGGAGGTTCTTGTCCAATCAAATATTGCTCCATTTGTAGTTCGTTTAAACTTTGCTCTTTCTTAATAATACCTTTAAATTTTCAGATGCCTGGATGAAGATAGTTAATCTGTCGCTGACATTTTTAATGCCATCATTCGATGTTGTTAGTGGTTTTCGTACCCTCCAAAACGATATCATAGCAATTCCAAAAGTTGTGATTAAATTAGTGGTCGGCGACCTGTAACACGATTACGTTGCCAATCCACGTGTCTTCAAAATAATCAAGCAGATATATCTTGCTTTGGTAAAAATATTGTTTAGGCACAATTAATCTAATGCATTTACAACCTCCCGTGTAGGAAAAAAAGCCAATGCATCAAGCGTGCGAAATTTTAATGCATTTTCGGGATCGTTTTTGTATAACTGTTGTAGTCCAGTAGATTGTGTATTACGCCAAATACATCGGCTAAAGTGGAAAAAAAAACGTGGCCATTATTGGTGTCCGTCAAGTTTTTGTATAACTGTTGTAGTCCAGTAGATTGTATTTTACGCCAAATACATTGGCTAAAGTGAAAAAAGCAACCGCAATGTCTCGTTAGAGAAAATTCTCTTTCAAACGCGTTTATCATTGCATCCTCTAAATCAGCCATGAAAGTATTAGGTATGTTGAATTATGCTCATCGCATACCGGAAATGTCGTCGATACGTGCTCAGATCTTCACTTCAGTAAATCTCTCAGGGTATACCGGCTGATGGTTCCAGCACTATGTTGGTTCACTGCTCTTTTTGAACTCTCTGTCAGGGTTCTCTACGGGCCACGCCATTTTCACTCCCAATTTCCACATTTTCGATATTGACTCATGCTGATTTAACTCAAAAACCTCAGATCATGAGGATTCACGAAGAGCGATGAGTATGTCTGCTCGGTCCATAGGCTGACCATGTGTTGTGATGGCGAGGCTAGCTAAATGGTCGGCTGGTTCGCTTCCCTCCACACCCGCGTGTCCGGGGACAAAAGATATGCGTGAGTTTTCGTAGTGGCGCCCGTATCTTAGCTCTCCCTAATGACTCCACACATTCCCTACGTACATCACCTGTTTAACTTTCTGAATCATATTCAATGAGTCACTTAATATGCATACATGTGAATAGGATTGCGATTCCAGCCAGTTGAGTGCCTGCACTACGGCAAATACTTACATTGTTAGGCTGCGTGTTGTTGTGGTAAAGGCACCACTGGCTTCGTGGTTCCTCCTTTTAACCTGGCAGTAATGAGCCATTCGCATTGGTTGTGACGGATGATATTGTCTGTGTAAATCACAACATGTGTAATCGGTATTCTCGCATATTAGGGCCTTGGCCTCAACGTCCACGCTCACCGGGATGTGTTCCCTGCACTCTCTATTGAGTGTAACGAGGGTCTTGAATGCCTCTTGAAAGACCGTAGTAATAGGTGCCCATTCCTCGCCAGGAGTTTTATCTTCTGGGGAGCAGATGGTTGGTTGGTTGGTTGCTGATCCAGCGGTCCATGGGCTCATGCCCTTTGACCTAATGTCATTAAATGGCATTATATTACTGGGAAGTCTGTGGTTTTTCGGCCCACCCCCGGGACAGAGCCAGAGAATACTTATCACACCTCCAAGAAGGTAGGTTTCAACCTATGCACTGCACCTAGTAACCAAGATAGGGTTCACTGTGCTCATTCCCCGCCACCAATTGACTACTGGTTATGCCGAACTTCTCTATTGCTCCAGGCATGCAGCCAAATGTTCAAGTCAAAAGGATTGTCACGTCCTGAGTCACTGTGCCTATATGATGGGCCTCAGCCATAGGAAAAACAGGATGTCAGTTTCCTCCTCCTCAGTGCTGCACAGTACATCTCTGGCTACCTCCCAACCACAGAGGGTGCATACATATATATTCAGACAAACATGAAAAAACTTTCAACAAAAAAACAAAATCATAACTGTATAGATGACATGCCATGAAGCTTCTATAAGAAGATAACCTCAATATAACGGCATGTCATCCACTAAGGTTTTCTGTTGCATGGATGGTATGTCTAGTGGGCCATTGGTGAGACCCACAGACGCAACCACATGCGTATGGGGAGCAGATAAGTCATGACAGTTTGTGGTTAACAATGGACAGCTAAAACTTTCACTTCTTAAAACAAGTGAGCATATATTTCTTGTCGTTTGTTGGGAGTAGAGTAAACACCAACGGAATTAATCTGTTGTCTTCCAACCCATGTATTGTGTACAATTGTTCAAACAAGGGTGTAACAGTTTCGAAAGTATCGTCTCCATGCCAAAGGAGTAAAATATCCAAATTTGTTTAAGTAGAAAACATTAATATTCTGTCTTCTTCTGCTCCGGAATCATAAATACGAACATTTCATTTTTTTCAGTTTTGGTATTATCAGTAAATATGTCACACCTTGATATTGGAATCGAAGTTCCCATATTTTCCTTTGTTTTAATATTGTGCACAGTTCTTGTAAGATTTAACACATTGGGCAATTTAGAGGCAACACTTTGACTTACTGACGCCGAAATATGAAGCAACAATATTTCGTGGTACTTCACAAGTGGCGAGTGCTTCGTGGCGATGTTCCTGATGACACACTTTGCTTGTACACGTGCTGCACTCTTGCGCGGCTGTGAATATTTAAAAACCTAATTACGCTTTTGTCTTGGGTTATTACGCGAGCTTTTACATTGTTCACACTTCCAGTATATTTTCATCGCGTTGTTTTTATCTTTATAAAGTAAATGTCCATTACGTCCATTACGCAATAACTTCTGTTTTACCGTTTCAATATCAACAAATTCTAAATTCATGGTTATATAAATTAAATGAACAACACAGTCATAAGAAATCAGTTTCACAGCTGACAAGATTACATTAGTTTTGCTCGGGAATATACTTGTAAACTTATAATTAAGATATGTAAAAAATCAAATGTGATTGACTACAGATATATTCTCGGAATAAATAGCATATTTCATTGGCTAATTTTAAATTCTTAGGATAAATTTATTCCAACATTTTGAAATACTGGGTCTTAACCGATTAACACATAAAATAATAAGTAAATAACTCATATTGTTATTATTATTGCACAATTTTTTGCTTTTGCACAAAAGAAACTATAGACATTTATAGGAATAATTAATTATTTGGTCCATCTATTATGAATATGTAAGTTATTTTCACTAGAAAAATATTTTTTTGTAGAATTGGTCATTCGAAGAATTAAATTTCGAAGAATTAAATTTCGAAGAATTCTGTTTCAAAGAATTTATTTTCGAAGAACTTGACGAAAGCCAACATTATTTGCTCACATTGACCTTGTACTTTGTTGGATAGCCGACCCCCACAAACAACTCTCTTTATTCGACTATTGGGAGATGCATGACTTTGTGGCTGAGTTACTATTTTGTGTTTTTCTTCCGGACCCAAAAACACTCACGAATTTATAAGTTTAATATAATTACTAGACTTTTAGTGTCTAATGCATTGACTGGATGTGATTAGTGGGGAACAACGCTGTATTAATAATTCAGAACGCATTACGGTGGACTGACTAAGACATTAACCTTGTGATCACGCGTTTCCTTGCTTGTTACCAAGCCGTGATGTTTTACTTACAATTGCATTTTAATCGGGGATCACTGTGGGATTAGGTTTCCCAGGGTTGACATATTGAACGTTTTATTGCTAAAGTTTTTTTCAGATTTTGCCTCTTTTAAAGGCTACTGGCCATGAAATTTCTTTTGGCCGTTGCTAAAGGCTACGTGTCACGACATTTCTTTTGTCTATTTTTTGCCTTTTGGACCATTTATGAGCAACCTTCTTTCCCATTTTTGCTTGTTTAAGTGTGGTTACAAATAGTGTGGCAGGTTCTTTTCTGGATCTTGACTAATTTATAAAAACTGCCCATTCTAATTATATATAAATGTAGAATGAATGTTGCATCGCCCGTGTGTTGCCGGACCCGAAAGGGGAGCAAAGAGTAGCAACACTGTTTACCTCCCACGCATGTCGTAAAAGGCTACTAAGGAGGTTATTCTGAAACAGTTGGCAGAGAAGTCAATAGAATACAACCAAAATTTATACATATCCTTCATAGATCAAGAGAAAGCATTTGACCGAGTAAACAGAGAAAAACTATGGGAAACATTAAAAATGTATGGAGTATGCCAACATTTAATTAACGTTTGTAGACGTCTCTATAACAACAGCAGTTGCACTATAAGAAACAGCTGCAGGCTACACAGAGGACTTTGTGATTAGCACAGGAGTAAAGCAGGGATGTGTATTATCCCCACTACTTTTTATTACATACATGACCATATAAACAAAACAGCAAATTCTAGTGAAGCAAATGAAACTGCTTTTTGCAGATGACCAGGTTTTATTCCACAACAGCATTAAAAACCTGCAAGACCACCTAAACACAATAGACACAGCAGGCAAGCAATTTGGAATGAAAATCAACATAGACAAAACAGAAGTAATGAATATTGCAAGAGAAAAGGAGAACATCAACATACAGATAAATAATAAACAACTAAAACATAGTAGATGAATTCAAATATCTGGGCAGCACATTGAGATATGACAACAAACAAGAAGCAGAAATAAACGCAAGATGTAATAAGGCCTGTCAGATCATTGGTCAATTAACACCTTTACTAAGAAACAAAGATATTACACTAGAAACAAAGAAAGCGCTTTTCAACACCATTTTCTTACCAACATTGTGTTATCAGTGTCAAACTTGGACATTAGATTCTAGAACAATACATAAGATTAACACCACTGAAATGAAATGTGTGAGACGTATGATTGGAGTTAGCTTGAGAGACAAAATCAGGAATGAAGCACTAAGGAAACAATTAGGGATCAAGCCAACAATAGAATACATACAGAAACAACAAGTTAAATGGTACGGCCACATAACCAGACAGAAAGAGCAAAGTATTATTTAAAAAAAACACTTAACAATACGATACGAAAACAGTCGACCTATTGGACTCCCTCGTAAAAGGTGGATAGATAGTGTATTAGAGACACTCGGAAATATAACAGCAGATGAGGCAAATAGAAGGGCAAAAAGACCGTACACTCACTCTCCCCTCAACACCGAAAGGTACATGAGGACAGAAAGAAGAAGAAGAAGAAGGTTATGGGATGGAGTTGACTGTCCCCATCCCATATAGGGTCAGTGACCCAAAGCCACGCTGAAGTCGGATGTGTCAGTCCTTAAAGACGCATATATCGCAGCAATTCTGTAAACCATGACACAACGCATTCCGTTCTCCAGACTACATCCTTCTAATCTGCAGGAGTTTGAGACGAACGAAGAAGAAGAAGAATGTTGCATGTTACAAATAGGTATTTGATAATACATTACTCAAGATGTCCAAGTGGAAGCTTGGTTTCGATAGAAATCTAATACAACAAACATTAATAAGGGAAATTTCCCTGATATCGAAAATCACTAAATAACAGTTGAGACAATAATTTAACTGAAAAATTTAGTTACTACATAGTGACAATTAGTTTGTATAATTTGACTATGCACACGACTTGTAAATACCATCAGTGCTTTCGTGTCTAGAGAATACTCAGACTTTCGAAATAGCATTAAAAGTTTAAAAGACCTAAAATTAAGTTCACTCTAGAATATATTTGTCATTGTGCAATTGTGCAATGAATGAATGTTGATAATTGAAGAGATGTAGTACAAGTTTATAGAAAGGTATTATTCTTGAAAAACTGAGCTTGTTTAAAGTAGTTTGTTTATACACAGTTTTAAAATTTAGTTATTTTGCCATTTATAAATCAAAAATTTGTTCATAAACAGTTGCAAGGGAACTTGTAATAACAAGGAGGTACAAAAGCGAGGGAGAAACAAGTGTGAAGTATAGAGTCGAATGTTCTCGTATTGTGCTTTAATCACTTCTTGATTCTTGAACCTGGTTAAAAGTTCCTGTTCCTAGAAAAATGTTTTGTGAGGGAGAACAGAACTTACATATAAGCATTGACTAACTGTAAGTAAAGAATTTACCCCACCGTCCACAAAGCCGTGATGCTGCTTTCTGGTCAAGAGTCAAGTACTGAGCTCACAAACTCACGAGTTTCTACTTTTTCTTCTTTCGTTCACTGTGTTTTGTGCGTGGCATCCTGATTCATTGTGCGCATTTTGGCTGGTTGCCTTCGTCTTCAGCATATACGAGTTTCTACGAACTCACAAACCAAATTAGACAATCACAAATGGGTTTTTTTCTACTTGTTCATCACATTTATTGTTTTTCATATCATACTCTTCTTCGCTTACGAAGGAGGAACACCATCATAATCACAGAGCTGGAAATGGATACAGGGATCTCCGAATTGATGAAATTTTGAATTGGCGCCTGTGCAACTGTATAAGTAAGAGCTTCTACCATAGGCACTGAAAGTCTATTACAACATTTAATTTAGTCGATTCCGAGATCATTCACTTGTGGAGAAAGAGAGTGAAGGAGAAAGGGGTGAAGTCCCATTAGAGAGGAGAAATTCGTAAACTAATAAAAAGTCAATTTCAGCAATCGACAACGATTTCAAAGCGAAGAGCCAGTTTTTTAAGTTTCACCTGGCCAGAATACATTTAAGAACTGTTTACAAAAGCAAATTGAGTTATTGAGTGTATGTTTGTATATATGATTCCTGATGTACTCGTTTTTTCTAAACTTTTATGTTACTCGCAAAACACAGAGAGCGATAGGTGACGAAGAGTGATATGATAATTACTTCACAGGCATTTTGAAACGTTTCTTGCGTATGAACTACTTGAGACATTCCACGAATGTGTGATGTATGCATTTCTCAGAAATTACTTGAAGAGGTATTGTGCTGGTTTGTTAAAAATAACATTTTCACTGCAGTATTCATGGAACGTTCCTCTGTTCTGCAGATCTCTTATTCATAGTGGTAAGTTATTTGCCTTATGTTCACAAAGTCACGAGCTGGATACCGCGCCGTGGTGTCTTATGCACCACTGCATTTTTGAAGATATCTGAGGTTAGAATTCGAAGCTGTAGACTGATGGCCAGAGTGATAAATGGGACTTGCTGAAGTTGCTTATCGAGATCGTGTTGGACATGGATACTACGAGTGATGATCCAATAAGTCTGCTCCAAGTTTAGTGACGTTGTTTTAGAATCAATAACCAAGACATTTAGTTAGTTAGTTAGTTAGTCGTTGGATCATCGTCATTGCACTCCGGACAAGTCCATAGGTGCTCAGATCTTTCCTTGAGTGTATCCGCCATTACACGTTGACTGACAGTCGCAGCACGTTGTTGATTGACCATCATTCTTTTTCGCCCACGAAAACTCTCCTTTAAGCGACACCACATTTCAAACCAAGTTCCTTTATTCTAATCATGGAACAAGAGCCATCGTCACTTGTACAGTCATTTGTTCGTGCGTTTTCACGTAGGGCATTCAAAATGTCTGCCCGATCCATCGCTCCTCCAACAGCCGTAGTAGCAACCTATCTGCTCTTTCATTACCCCGGACTCCCGCGTGTCCTGGCACAAAAATAAAAGTCACTGTACGCTGCATCCAGCCACTGTTCTAGAACGTACCCCTTCTGAACTTTCACAATCACGTTAATGGAGTCACTGAGGATATAGGCATGGTCGCAGACAGTCTGTGAGCAGACCCATTGCAAACCCTTCGTCACCGCCAGAATCTC
The DNA here is from genome assembly GCA_034231615.1 of Meghimatium bilineatum. Classification (NCBI taxonomy): domain Eukaryota; kingdom Metazoa; phylum Mollusca; class Gastropoda; order Stylommatophora; family Philomycidae; genus Meghimatium; species Meghimatium bilineatum. Next base: position 35,868,354 of record CM067304.1, read on the forward strand.
CATTGTCAAGCTGCTTGTCGTCTGAACGAATGCACCACTTTCCTCTCTGATAGTCTCCCCCCCCCCCCACTTTTGAGCCGTGAAAGCCCAGGAACTCCCGATGTGTCTCTCAACCGACCCATCTGTATATATAATTATATCACCTTCCCTGGAATTCTCACTGATCAGAGCGAGCACCTCCGACTCGACCACTGTCGGACACCATTCCCTGCACTCTCTATTGAGTGTTATTACTCCTTCGAAGGCTGTTGGGTAATCCGAGGGTGCCAGACTCCATTCGGCACCAGGTAGTACATCCTCCAAACTGCAAACACTCTGTATAACGTCCTCTGCGCTCCCCATCCACGACTTTCCTCTCTTTAGTCGACTTCCTTTCACGTTGATAATTTCTGGGTGTAGAGGGTGCTCTTTATCAGCGGTGATTTTTAGGTAGTCCCGCGCCCTGCACATTTGTATTCTTTGCTCCGCAGTTGGGCAATCAAGTAGGTATCGCATAGCCCGAGTCGACGTATCTCTCGTGCACCCCAAAATGATTCGCATTGCTTCATTTTGGATTCTATCCAATCTTTCTGTTTGAGTTTGACTCAGTGTCAGAATTGCCAGTGCGTTCTCTACCACCGCCACCACCAATCCCTGATACAGCAGAAATAGCAGTCTCTGTTCGCATTGAGCAGCAGCCATAAATTTCATCGCCGCAAGACCTTTATAAGCCTTTACAATTATATGGTCAACATGATCTTTGAAACTCAGACTTCGGTCCAACATGACCCCCAAGTACTTTATTGTGCTGGTTCTCTCGAGGACATCCCATCTCAAAGTAACCGATGGCGTGGACGTGTTCACTATGTTATTGTTTAGGGAAAACAATGTTATCGATGCCTTTGATGGATTAACAAAAGCTCCAGAATTACTGCACTATTCTCCTATACGATCAAGCTCCCTCTGAAAATTTCTGGCAATTCTTTCTCTATCTCTGCCCTGCCTATATACCAAGATGTCATCAGCATAAGACATGGTTCTCCCTGGTCCTGTAATCTGACAGCTTGTAATTTGAACTGTATACACATTGAATAGTACTGGGGACAGACGTGACCCTTGTGGTAGTCCTGGATTTATGACTGCTGGTGGCGAAGACCAACTCCCACACCTAAGAACAACCTGTCTCTGATAAAGTGCAGAGACAATCCACCTCACAACAAATGGACTTACTTGGAGTTGCAGCATTATGGTCATCAAGAAATCCAAGAGCACTCTGTTATAAGCATCCTCCAGGTCTATTGCAGCAGCGCATGTCTCCATTCGTTTGTCAAAACCTTCGAAAACGTCCTGCGCGAACACGGAGAACCAAGACATTTGTTTTGTATCACCAAACTTATTGTCGGGTCCCGAAAGGGGAGAAAGTAATGGCAACACGGTGAAGTGGCCTAAGAGGCGACTAAGGAGATTTTCATTGGGTGGGGGGGGGATTGACTGTTCCAGTCCATAGAGGGTCAATGTAACCCAACACATGCGATGAAGTAGGGTGTGTAGTGGTCGAAATGTGCATATATCACCACGCTGTAAATACAAGGAGTACGTGAGGTATATAAATGTGTATGGATCTGAGATATGGGGAGTATGAGGTATGTGAGGGAACATGAAATTTGGCAACGCAAGAGGAAGAGGTTGAAATAAATAATTCAGAGAAGGTTGTTGAAAAAGAGGGAAAACCTGACAAAGAGTAAGATATTGAGAGATACTTACGAGTAAACAAAATATTGAGAGGAAATATTTGCTAGAGAAAAAAAGTCTTTAGGAGAAAAAAAGTCAACAAGAGAGGAAGAAGCTGTTCAGAGAGAGGAGGCAGTTCAAATAGAAAGAAATCGAGTATGAGGCACGCGAAAGGAAGGAAGCAGAGAGGGACACGAGATATACAGAGCGAGAAAGTACTTCAAGAGAAACACTTCAAAATGGAAACAAAATAATGATGAAGAACTTGAAAGAGAGAAATCGGGAAAGACGAAGCAGTTGTGAACAAGGTTAATGTATAGGAATAGAAGGCAGTACCAGAAACAGAGAGAGAGAGAGAGAGAGAGAGTACACTAGAGGGTCAGAGTGGAATACTCAGAAGTACCAGTAATTAACATCTGTCCTCAGAGACGGCGACGGCTTCTTAAGATTTAAGAATGAAAATGTGTCCCGAGGGGACAAGTTTTTTCCCGTTCTTGGTAAAATTTTAATAACTTGGAAGTAAAATGAAACCAGGATCAATCGATGTCACACAACAATTAGTACCTTCTTCTCGGCTCATAATTCATTTCATTATGCAAGATCGGTGTCTGTAAGTGCAAATATTTGTTTGTTCACTTTTAAAAGATACATCTTTAAATGCGTCTAATTAAGTTTCTATAACTGGTCAATGAGCGGTGCTTGAAGCTGACTACATCATCCGTTGGCAAAGTTTTGATCAGTGAAAAATACAGACCTATCATCGAACTATCCAATACACCTTAAAGGTGTGCGAAGGTGAACTTTACCGTAGTCAATTAGCACTAGGATATAGCTTAGGAATTCCCAACAAAGTGCTCTCGTAATAGCATGTGAGATTCGCGTCATGGAGTTACAAAGTGCTCTCGTAATAGCATGTGAGATTCGCGTCATGGAGTTACAAAGTGCTCTCGTAATAGCATGTGAGATTCGCGTCATAGAGTTACAAAGTGCTCTCGTAATAGCATGTGAGATTCGCGTCATGGAGTTACAAAGTGCTCTCGTAATAGCATGTGAGATTCGCGTCATAGAGTTACAAAGTGCTCTCGTAATAGCATGTGAGATTCGCGTCATAGAGTTACAAAGTGCTCTCGTAATAGCATGTGAGATTCGCGTCATGGAGTTACAAAGTGCTCATGAGCACTAGTGATCATGAGTTTTCTTTGCCATTCAGATTATATTGTGCAAATCGAAACAAATAGCGTTACTATCCACAATTGAAAAGGGGGGGGGGGTGTTAGAAAGGGTAAAGGGCAATGAAGATGATTGTGTAACCAATTTTCTCGTTCACTTTTACTTTTACTTTCAATTTCCCTTACCTCCTATTATATGTTATGATGCTCACACATTCAGTATTACATGTTGATGGTGTTCGGAGAATGAAAAAGATCGAGTCCCTGCGGCCTGATATGGGAGAAGAAAGCGACATCAGATCATTCCCTAAATCACAAGAAAACAGAGGTTTTGTTATTTTTAAGAAACAATTTACCTCAGCATGCAACATCAACGTGAGCAGATCAACAAGAAAACAGGTTTAGGTTAGGCATTTAATACTCGTACATAGGAACTCTGATAACATTAGATTCTAAAAGCACAGCGAAAACATGAAATACACTAAACGAGACAATAATATCATATATATATATATATATATATATATATATATATATATATATATATATATATATATATATATATATATATATATATATATATATATATATATACATACACACACACACACACTTCACCTACTTACCACATCTCAGATACATACAGACTTATATACCTCTTGACACACGCGGCTAGGTCTGTAGATCTCAGCAATAGCTTTCTAGACAAACCATCGAAACAAATCTATCTATCTATCTATACGCTGTGTCCCTTGTTTGCCTTGCAGCGTCAGGGGTGGAAGAGTTCTCTGGAGATGGCCTTCTTGTGCGCTGTTTGTAAGCTTGTTCCTGTGGCTTCTTTGATCGAAACAAATAGCGAAACAAATGCAACAGAAAACCTTAGTAGATGACGTGCCTTTATATTGAGGTTCTCTCATGGTAGCATTGTACCATGTCATCTATACAATTATAGAGCCCCTCTGAGTATAAGGCTCCTTCAATAGGTATTGCACCAAGCCGAAAGCTGAAGTCTCCTGTGTATGAAAGAAAACTCAGAAACCCCCCCCCCCCCCCCACTGCACATAGGAAGAGATAATCGCAATTCCTGGGGTTCTCAAACAAACAACAAACAATATACCTCTCGTAAGAACTGAGGAGGTTTGTAGGTGTGCTTGGCAGTCCCATTCCCATATAGTGTCAAAGTGACCAAGAAGTCATGCTAAAGTTGGATGTTTCGGGACAGATATAGCAGCTGTAAACCATGCCAGAGCGCCCCCCTTCTCTGGAATACATCTCGGTGATCTGCAGGAGTTTTAGAACGAACGCAGATTTACTTCCTTGTAATGTTCTCCCTATTGATCATGTGATTCGTGCATCATCATCATCTTCTTTCGTATCATTATCTAGGGCAGTGATTCTCAAACTTTGTGAGGCTGCGGACCGGCTAAAATAATGTATGAGACCAGGAGCCTGTCCAAACAAATCCTATATGCTCATAAATAACTTAACAATTCAAGGAGAAGCTCTCGCGGTCCAGTACACGTTACCGCTGCTCGGCACCGAGTCGTGGCCTGATCTAAAGTTATCTTCTGTATTAAAGGTCTACACTCATCAGGCGCTTACACTCTCAAATGCTTCATGTGAAATGATTATTTATCTAATGCACTTACTGTAACTCTCAAAGGCCCCAGTTGTATCTACAATCTCTTTTTCTCTCTCCTGTTTCCACTACTCTTCAGTGATTCCACTCACTCTCGTGTTTACTCACTCTCGTGTGTTCACTCACTTTTCAGTGGTTCCACTCACTCTTCAATGGTTCCACTCACTCTCGATTCCACTCACTCGTGTTTCCACTCACTGTCAAGTGTTTCTGTTCAGTCTTTAGTGGTTCCACTGATTATCAAGTGTTCCACTCATTCTCAAGTGCTTCCAATAGCTCTCATGTATTATCACATACTTTAGAGTGCATTCTCTCGTTAAGTATTTCACGCAGTATGTTTAATCACTCTCAAGAGTTTCCACTCACGCTTAACTTGTTTCCACTCACTCATATATATTTGAGAACTCTAAAATGTTTCCACTCTTCAAATCTCCAATCTCGATTATATTTCAAAATAGTAATTTTACTTTCATTCATTTTGTGTGTCTCAACCCGCTATTTAATGTGTGCATTTACTCTTAATTTTTAAGATCTCCACTCACTCTTCACTGTTTCCTCTCTCTGTCAGAAGTTTTTGCTCATTATTCTGCGCATCCACTCACCCTTTATTGTTTCCACACAATGTGAAGTGTCTGAACACACGCTGAATTGTTTCCTCTCATTCTCAAGTCTTCCCACTCACTCTCAAGTGTCATTTATAACTCACTATCAAGTGTTCCACGCTCACTCATAAGTATTCATGTTCATTCTCACGTATTCCCACTCTCAAGTGTTGTTACTCTCCAGTATTCAGAGTTCACACTCAATATCAAGTGTTCTCACGCACTCTGAAGTGTTCACACTCACTTTCAAGTATTTTTTACTCACTTTCAAGTATTTCCACTCACTTTCAAGTGTTTTCACTCACTCTTAAGTGTTTCCATTCACTTTCAAGAGTTTCCATTCACTTTCAAGAGTTTCCATTAACTTCGAATTGTTCTTACGCACTTTGAATTGTTTCAATTCACTCTTAAGTGTTTCCACTCACTCACAATTGTTTAAACTCACAAGTATTTCCACTCATAATAAAGTATGTTCACTCACTCTCAAGTATTCATACGCACTCTGAAGTGGTTTCACTCACTCTTAAGTGTTTCCACTCACACATATTTCCACCAACTCAAAGTGTTTCCACTCACTTTCAATTACTTTCTCTCATTCACATTATATTCAAGAGGAGATGGTTTGATAATTGTCATGTATACAGATAGTCACAGAAGACTTGATGAATCAACACAGGTTGCATATCAGCTGATATGTACTGATAACACTAGTCGACACATTTTCAGAAATATTTTGTACCAGACTTTAAATACATAATTTCTTATTGATTTTGGCAACGCTGATTTCAAATATCATAATGAAATTCCCTAATTAGCTCTGTTTAAAAAAATGATGAATTTAAATTTCAGCAATACAAATTTCATATATACTTGTTTAATCTCCTTGGTGAATAGTTCTTTACACTTTAGCATTATAAAAATTGTTATTACAAATTCAATTAAGTGATATTCAACCATAAAATGTTAGAACAAATAAAAAATCGCTATTTAAAGTTCACATATAATGCTTCAAAAAGGCACATTTTAACGCCTACCGTCATTATTCAGTCGCTGTTCGAGCTCTCTTTTCTTGCTTCTTGTAGTCAGTCAATGAGGTGTCTCTTGTCACAATCCAACAGTAATCAGAAATAATTGAAGGGTTCCGTTTGCCGTGATACCTTAAGTCTCCATAGCAGCAATGTTTTTTGTGAAATCGTTCACCATGTTCATCACTGACCGCTCCGCAGATTGACTTAAAAAAATTCAGGTGAGAATTCAGAAAGTGTATTTTTAAAGACATTTTGCAGCCTATACTCTTATACTTTAAAAAGAGATTTTCTACAATTTTTTTGTAATTATCAGATCTGTTGTTTCTAAGAAAATTGTCCTCCACTGACTTAAATGCTAATCATGCTTCTTTTTCCTTTCCATGTAACAAGCAAAGATAACCCATAATCGCGAAGAGGTTTTCGAATGTACTGTCCAACAAATACTTCCTATTTTATTTTAGCTTTACTAGTCCTGGAAATTTTATGAAGTGGTATTTGAAAGCATTATCAGTTTTATCCATTGCCGTGACAAAAGATGTTCATGAGACCCATGATTAATGGGCAACGGTGGTAACAGAATCGTGCTACTGTCAACAAGGGCTGGATTCTACATGTTCTTAATGCCACGTTGTAATGGCTGCCTGATTGGCCAATGTCTTCCTTTGTAATCATCACTTCGTGCACGACTATCACACTCACAGAGAAAACAACAGTACTTGGTGTATTCACCCTGTAGTCCAAGCACAAGATCTAATCCTTTTATGTCCCCACATTGATGATGATCGTAGTTTATACAACTTTAGAAGTTGCTTAATGTTTTCATACGTTTCTTTCATACAAAATGAATGACCAACTCCATGTGACGGTAAAACATTACCATTATTCAACAAAACGGCTTTAAAACTTGCCTTGGAAGAATAAATGATGTCTCCTTTCTTCCGTGTTGTAATTGATATTGAGGGCTGTCATTAAAATAGAAATGTTGTGGCACATAAACAGGTCACCTTTTTCTTTAAAAAGAAAGTAAACGGCTTCTGGCTTTTTATAAACACATACATTTTAACATCTTCTGCTAGAATATTCCACTGTTGTAATATGGAACACAGAAGCTCCGCCTTGTTCTTGGGTAAATTCAGGTATCTTTGGGTAAATTCACTCAAAAACAAGATCATTCAGTTCACTTTAGATTAAGTGTGGTTTTGTAGATATAATTTGTTCAAATTCTGGGTCTTTTGAGCTTGGTGGCTCAGAAATGTCCTATTCTTCGTTATCGAAAGCAGCTGAAAATTATTCTAGCACTATTGGAACTGGTGGGGCATCGTCGTGCGGTACTGGGCTGCTTTAATGTCCATTTTTTCTTCTTTGATATTCCTTTCCCAATTGGAGGCACCATGCAAAAGTAACAGTTGTTAATGATCAGCGGGCTCTCACTAAATCATTGAAACTGAAAATGGCTGCTTGCCTTTTACCATCCAACCACAGTTTACGAAGTGCAACGCATGTATTGCAGCATATGCGTGGTGCCCAACTCTCATCTATCTCCTATCCTGCAGCCAAAATATAAGTTGTACACTTTCTTAATAATTGTAGAAATTGAAATTTCTAAATCGAAATTTATTCAAAGATAAGATATTAATACACAAAAGTGCTGTAATATCAAGAATGATTGCATCATATGCTTCTAGTTACATTTTTCAATAATTCAGTCTACCACAGCTGTTTCTGTACTATATACACATAGACGGTAATTTAAAAAACCCCAAAAGTTGCATATAAAAAAAAAAAAACTAGAGTAAATTAATATTTTAAAATATTATTTTCATTTTCAGCACTCCAAAAATTAGTTAAGATCAACTTTTTTCATTGCTGGTACAATTTTGATGTTGACTAGTTTTATTAGAGTTCTTCTTCTGCAATCAGTTTCCTATGCTCATACGCCTGTACAGGAAGGAGGGCCGCCTGCATGAATTCAGTCGTCAGCAGGAGGTCCTCACGGTTGCCCCACAGCTTCACCTTCAGATCTGTCTCTTGGGGCCATATTTTGGTTCCCACGTCATCAAAGAGTGGGCATGGCTGCAGAATATGTTTTGGCGTCTGGGGACCCTTTTGACATGGGCATTGGTCAGTTTGGGCAGTTTGGACACATAGACGGTAATTTAAAAAAAACACCAAAAGTTGCATATATCTAAAATAAAAAAAATTTGAGTAAATTAATATTTTAAAATATTATTTTCATTTTCAGCACTCCAAAAGTTAAGATCAACTTTTTTCATTGCTGGTACAATTTTATTAGTTGACTAGTTTTATTAGAGTTCACATTTATGGATCGGTGGACCTCACTTGCAGTGAGGATAATTTATTGACTAATTAATAATAGTAATAATAATAAAGACCCATAACTCGTTACGATCGTATGCGAGCCACACTAGAGACAGCAGCACAAAATCTCACCCCCCCCCTTTCCAACACATATGTCCTTAGAAATTTGGAGGAGTGTAGAAATATTATGCCAAAATCAATCCTTAATATTATCAATCCAGGAATTTCTGTCCTCGCTCCTCCTTTCACCTTCGACTGTTCCTCGAAAAATAGTTTTAGAAAGTGAGTCGTGTCTCGTTATATGTCCAAACCAAACAAGTTTACGCCGTTTCACCACTGCCAAGCGTTGTTTTTGATAACCTGCCAGATTGTTTATTTGCTGTTGAACGAATATAGTTGTCTTGTGTTCTATATAACAAACGTCTGCATCACTTATATGCAACAATCTGAATCCTTCTTTTCGTGTTTGCATCGAGCGTCCAGCATTCACATCCGTTCTTATTCGGCTCCCTAGTCGACCCAGCCTTAATTGGCCACCGGATTAATCTGGGAAGTAAAAACTGCGAGGGAGAGGAGATGGCTACCACCCTCATATTGCAGCGCCACAGAAATGTCAGATTGCTAGCATCTCACATTTATATGGCATTAATAAATGTTATGGGTTAACTTTACTTTTACTTCTGAGAATAAGGCTATGATTTAACCGCAATGCCACGATCGGACTCTAGTATAACATACCTTTATACAGATGACCTGAAAGGCCAATTTTGTTTATTTCCGTGAATTTCGTTGGTTTTCTTTGACTATTTTTGACAGGCGATTGCAATGATATAAATAGTGACCAACGAAAATAATCAAAATAATCAAAAATTCCTGTAAGGGGTGAAGTAAATCCTGTTTATTTTCTGTACAGAGGTCTTCTACTCGCGAGAGTCACGGCTATGCCATGAAGATCCCCGAATACTATTGGTGTTAGCTCTCAGTAACTTTTACAATGGTGTTATTAATTCTGTCTACGTTACCGCACATTTCATTCTCTCTATGTTACCCTACAATTAATGCTTCTATATTACCGTACAATTAATTCTTTCTATTTTACCGTACAATTAATTCTTTCTTATTTACCGTACAATTAATTCTTTCTTATTTACCGTACAATTAATTCTTTCTTATTTACCGTACAATTAATTCTTCTATTTTACCGTTTACTTAATTCTTTCTATATTACCGTTCACTTAATTCTTTCTATTTTACCGTACAATTAATTCTTTCTTATTTACCGTACAATTAATTCTTTCTTATTTACCGTACAATTAATTCTTTCTTATTTACCGTACAATTAATTCTTCTATTTTACCGTTTACTTAATTCTTTCTATATTACCGTTCACTTAATTCTTTCTATATTACCGTACAATTAATTCTTTCTATATTACCGTACAATTAATTCTTTCTATGTTGCCGTACAACCAATGCTCTGATCGTTATCTCAGCCAACGCTAATAAATATTACATTTTTCATGTCTCGTGAGTACATTCACAAACTCTGCAGATGATTTCCTCACAGCTAAGCGATTATCCACGTTGATGTAATCTATTCTGTAAAAAAAAAAAACATGTTATCTGCAAATTCAATTCATGATTCGTGTTTTGTTGACACTAAACTGTTCCTGTCTTAATCTTAAGGTAACTTTATATTCACAATTTTATTTATTTGCACAGGCATGACTGAAGCAAGTTCATGGAACAGTCAACCTCCGGGATTTGATAGTCGAGTAAGTGTAGTCCCGAATAGTTTTTACCGTATTCTCCCTGCTATAGTATATTATATGTACATACATTTATTTATGTTATGAATGCAAGCATGGATGTTGCCTTGATTACCTCAAAACCAAGGAGACATCCATGCTTGTATAAGGTTATGTTAGGGGTTTATAGGTATATGTTTAGTTCCCAAAGAGACATTCCTATGCAGCAGTATCTTAGTATAATGACATCCTGCTAGTAGTGTAGCAGCATGTACCGGTACTTCTGGGCCAACTAGCTCATCGTTCTTCTGTCAGCCCATCTGCATTGATGGTATATCTGAAAATTCCCTGAGAGTCTGCCACATAAGTACAAAGGTGCAATGTCCGCTGGCCTACATCTCTTAGTCACCATCCGTGGGATTATTTTATAGAAGACAAAAGTAAGAAACTGAGGCAAGAGATGACTTAACAAATGAATGGGCGACAAAATTAAACATTTATAACTGTAAAGATGAATGTTGGAGAGATTATAATTGGAAGAAAAATCTCACTATATAGTCATATCATCTAGTAGATATATACTGTTGCATTGTGGTAGGGCTGGTAGGCCAGTGGCGTAACCTTCGTTACGATTCATAGATGATCATCAACTGGCTAATCAGTGGCTGACCAGAAACAGCCTGACTAGCATCATCTTCAGCAATGATGTTGAAATCCGCTGCCTACCTAGAGAATGAGTCTTGTACCCTACTGTCATGTGACTGGGTGAACCAAAGTAATAATTTTTACCTCAAACTCCTAATTGGTGACCTGAAAACCATGGCCTACTGGTCGGTGGACAAATGGCGTAACACTACACAACATGGTTCCCCTTTCTAGACATTGTATTTTAGGGCAGTAAAAGACTGTAAACTTTTTTATGGTGTTTGCAAGAGTTTATTAATTTTAAAAAAATAGACATAGATGTTACTGTCTTTTATATTCCTGATCTACAGAATCAATGAGAACTCATTGCTATATCTATGGGAATGTTTACAGTACTCCAGAGAATAAAGAGAAAACGTACACTAGCTAGTCCCCTCACTGTAGCAAAAACAGTATAAAAATATTAAATAGCAATTTCTACATTGAACAATATACAGAGTTGGTGTATTGACCAAAATGTCTTTTATCAAGTAGAAACAAACAATCACAAAATGGAATGTCAACCGAAGACTATATATCAGTAATAGAGTAAAAAATGTACAAGTATTGGGATACAACATAAGATGAAGAGAGGAGAACATGATAAAAGTGCATATGTTTACATGTCGAAAATAACAGTATACAAATAAAATGCAAAATTAAAAACAAAATTATTAATAATGGTGATCAGTCTTAGCTGAAGCTGTTGGTGGTAGATGGATGCATTCGTAACTCTTGTGGAAATGGAAGTGGTGAAAGAAAGATAAAACGAGATTAGATATTCTAAAATGGTAAGAAAATATGGATAGAACAGCAGAATGCAATGAGAGTTGTATGTAAGAGTGTAGGATGAGGAGTACTAAAAGAACTTATAAAGAGTGTGTATACTGACAGGTTTCAATCACCTGGTAGTATGGACAATGCAGTTCTCAGTTATGATGTGATATTTGTGGTCAGATATGCATGATTGAATGATGGCGACCAAGATTTCATTAATTTTTTTACTGCAGCACATATCACATGAATTCCCTGAATCACCCACACATTATTAATCCATTTATCAATTCATTTCTTATCCCCAGTATGAGGATCATAGGGCACAGTACAATGGTAATGGTACAGAACATATGGAACATTTTCTTGGTCCTGGTCCTACAGAAGGTAATTTGTATGGCATCTTCTATAGAAGTCTCATTATTGCGTCAATTTTCTATAGAAGTCTCATTATTGCATCCATCCTCTATAGAAGTCTCATTATTGCATCCATCCTCTATAGAAGTCTCATTATTTCAGGTGATGATATTGTGTTAAGAAAAGACATTTGTTGGTTTTTAGACCAAAAAAGGACAAAAGATAATTAATTTCAAGAAAAGAAGGGCAAAAAGAACACATTAATATCACTACTCTAATACATTTATTAATAAGTTTAATATTAAATACATAGAAATATATCAACGCAATAACATCATTATGAAAATAACATAATGTGGCATTGAAGTCATCAAAAGCTGAAGCTTAGAGACTGATGGATCAAAGATAAGATGTCATTATACAAAATAATTATCATATCTATCAGTGCAAGTTGTTACCTGCATTTTTATGTCAAACATTAGTGTTTTTCACATATAACATCCAAAAAGGATCATTCTGTGTTTCATTTAGCCCAAAATGAATCCAAGAATTATGTCTTTGACCCCACAATTCTTCATAAATTATCTATCATAAACCATCAGAGTTGTAGGGGTACCACATTGGATGCTCCAACACACAGTCCTCCAGCAATTTCTATCTTCAATGATATGTACGAGCGAGGAAAAATCCTGTACTGTCCAGTCCGTGATGTTGTCTGTCCATGCTTTCCTTTTCTGTCCTCTGCTTCTTCCACGTTTACCATTTCCTGTAATATTGTTTTTGACAAGGAGTCATGTCAGCACACATGACCAAACCATGTGAGTTTTTCTGTATCTGATTATCCATTACAATATTTCACCAGGTGAAAGGTTTAGCTGATGGGGCTCATCTCCGCTAAATAAAATGTATTATACATCATATAGAATTCTGTATATAAGGACAATACAGACATATTTTCTTTTAGTGGATTTGGGTTTCCTAATAAATAGTCATGACACTCTGGACAAGTCACACTTTTATAATTATATTAAAATACCAACATTTATAGATTCAGCAATGAATCGGTTTCTGTCTTGTAAAGTAGTCTATTTAATCTACAGAAACCCATTTTGGAGGAAATACACATTATCACATGCTGTGGTGTTTGCTATAAGAGCTTGCATGTGTTCCCCATGAGAAGAAGTATATTGTGTGCGTATGTTCCTGTTTGCTATAAGTGCTTGCATGTGTTCCCCGTGAGAAGCAGTATATTGTGTGCGTATGTTCCTGTTTGCTATAAGAGCTTGCATGTGTTCCCCGTGAGAAGCAGTATATTGTGTGCGTATGTTCCTGTTTGCTATAAGTGCTTGCATGTGTTCCCCGTGAGAAGAAGTATATTGTGTGCGTATGTTCCTGTTTGCTATAAGTGCTTGCATGTGTTCCCTGTGAGAAACAGTATAGTGTGCATGTGTTCCATGCAAGCCCATAGTTAAAGGGCCAGAGTTTGGGGTATTTAAACACCCACTTACATAAGAAACCACAATATTCCACCCCTCAACTGAATGCTTATCTACAGCCCAACTGAATGCTTAGCTACAGCCTAACTGAACTGTAGATAATACAGTCCTGCTTTAAGAGTGTCTGCAATAAAGACCTCCATACAGAAAGTAAACAAGATTTCACTTGTGACGTTTTTGATTTCGTGATTTCTATTGGTCGGTATTTAAATGTGTGAAGTAGTGTGCCAAAAAAAAAAGCCAATGCAGACCAATGAAATTCATTAAAATAATAACTTCTTCTTCTTCTTTCGTTCACTTGAAACATGTCTATATCTGTAATTCTGTTTCCTTAATAAAACTCACTGTCTTTTGTAGTTCATAGTGTCCCATATAGCTTTGATTCCAGTGAAAATAATAACAAATCAGCCTTTCAGGTCATGTTTACTTTCTATACACAGGTCTGAATTGTAGCCCGTCATGTCTGCTTCTATGTGAAGAGCCATATAGTTTGAACAATTTGCTATATGAGAAACTCATACTTTATTCTGTGTAATATCCAATAAGATTGAGATGTAAGTTAAGAGATAAATAATCTACAGTATATTCCTACCAACACTGTGTTACCAGTTCCAGACCTGGTCTCTCTCATCTTCACATTACAGAAAGATAGTGACATGTGAGATGAAATGCTTGAGGAAAGCTGCCAGAGTCACCAGGTTTGATAGATTGTGAAATGAATATATCAAGGAAAGAATAGGTATAATATCTTGTACAGATTACATAGAGAGAGAACAGATCAAGTGGTTTGGCCACATTATGAGAATGCATCACGAAAAGTTGCCCGTACAAGCATATAACCAAATGAGATTAGGGTACAAAGCCAGAGGAAGACCACGGAAAAGATGGATTGAAAACGTCAGTGACATCCTGTACAGACAAGGTCATAGCACAGCCAAGGCCACACATCTGGCGATAGAACGCAAGCTCGAGCTCCAATCACCCTTATGCCTAACGGCAAGAGTGGATCACAAACCACCTGGGGAAAGTCAATAGACAATAGACAATATCCAATTGATTACACCTTGTGAGCATGCATCTTCATGAACTGTATATCATATCACAGGAAACTTGTGCATTCAGGTTGCTCTTGATTCAATGCCATAAACTGAGTAGTTCTCAATATCTAGCCATGCATACACTAAGTTCTAGGCATAAAAACATGCTGGAAAAAGTACTCACTTCACATTTGCGCGACAAATGGAAAGTACTCACTTCACATTTGAGTGACAAAGGGATAGTACTCACTTCACAATTGTGTGACAAATGGAAAGTACTAACTTCACATTTGAGTGACAAAGAGAAAGTACTCACTTCACAATTGTGTGACAAATGGAAAGTACTAACTTCACATTTAGTACAAATGGAAAGTACTCTCTTTGCATTTGAGTGACAGGGATAATGTCCAGATTCTTGTCATGCATGTTTGAGGCTGTCCATAAATTACATCAACAATCAATATTTCACCCCCTCCATCCTTGTAAAAAATTCAGGTACCCCAAGCTTAATTATGTAAAAATTTTGCAGGTTCGCTATCAACTCGGCTACCACACTCTATATATCATCTATAAAGCAAATACAAAAGTCTTCTTAATGTTATTCTGCATCATTGGTCAAAATATTTCTCATTGGCAGTTGTTCCAGCGATTTAAATACAGGAAGTTTAAGTTCTCTCATTGGCAGTTGTTCCAGCGTTGTCAACACAGGAACTTTAGTTCTCTCGTTGGCAGTTGTTCCAGTGTTGTCAACACAGGAACTTTAGTTCTCTCGTTGGCAGTTGTTCCAGCGATGTCAACACAGGAACTTTAGTTCTCTCGTTGGCAGTTGTTCCAGTGTTGTCAACACAGGAACTTTAGTTCTCTCGTTGGCAGTTGTTCCAGTGTTGTCAACACAGGAACTTTAGTTCTCTCGTTGGCAGTTGTTCCAGCGATGTCAACACAGGAACTTTAGTTCTCTCATTGGCAGTTGTTCCAGCGATGTCAACACATGAAGCTTAAGTTCTCTCATTGGCAGTTGTTCCAGCGATGTCAACACAGAAAGTTTAGATCTCTCATTGGCAGTTGTTCCAGCGATGTCAACACAGAAAGTTTAGATCTCTCATTGGTAGTTGTTCCAGCGATGTCAACACAGGAACTTTAGTTCTCTCATTGGTAGTTGTTCCAGCGATGTCAACACAGGAACCGTAGTTCTCCCATTGGCAGTTGTTCCAGCGATGTCAAAATGGGAAGGTTCTCTGCATGCTCATGTCTTGCTTGGGCCTTGAAAGGGGCATATAGAATAGCAATATTGCTTATCTTGCATGCATGTCATAAGAGGTGACTAAGTAGGTTATGGAGGTGGAGTTAGCTGTCCCATCCCATATAGTATCAAAGATACCAAAAGCCATGCTGAAGTCTGATGTATCAGGTGAAAAGGTGCAGATATCACAGAACAGTTGTAAACCATGACATAACACATTTCATTCTCCAGACTACATCCTGCTAATCTGCAGGAGTTTAGGAATGAATGTTAAGTTCTCTTGATAAATATCACTATTTAAAAGTTCTTCGAGTTGAGGTATAATCAAGAGCTAGGATTGTGCAGCATATGATTGATTTACATTGCTGCAAAATTTGTATCAGACACATCCAACTTCAGTATGACATTTGGTCATTCTGATCTTGTACATGATAGAGTAGTCAACCTCATCACCTAACCCTTTTTAATTGCATTTTTCAATACTCATGGCAGATGTTACTACTTTTTGCTGCCCTTTTAGGCCACAGCAACACATGGACATGAATATTAAAAATGATTGTGAACAATTTTTTTTCTGTTGCAGACAAAGGAGGTGAAATGTTCTCACGAACCCTCTATGGCAGAGATGGGATACCTCCTCAGGTAAGGAGATTTCTTATGTCCTATTCATAAGGCATATATTGTCTGTAAGAATAGTTTTTAGTTTTTACCAGTTTATGTGTGTTTTTATATATCAATATTTACAGTACAAGAGTGCTTCAAATAAAAACCTTAAAAATGTGAGAAGTTAGAATAAGTATGACATTGTCTAGTAATGTACTGATTTAGTTGATAAACTGCTATCTCCATGAATGGACAAAAAGTCAATCAAGTGATAGAGTTCACTTACCTAGAAAGCATGCCCAAATCCTAAAGACATCAACCTTCTGAGAAGGAAAGACCAGAGTATCATTTTCCAACTTCGCACACAATATCTACATCTTAATAATCACTTCAACAGAATACAACCACAACACACTCCAGGGTGCTGACTGTGCACTCATCCTTATGAAACTGTTGACCATCATCTTGAATGTCCATCACTGGATGACGTCAGGAAAATACTTCTTCCTCTGATGCCAGATAAATGGAACACATTATATGGAACACACAAACACATGCATATATCACACAATGGCATGAGCCCATGGACCGCTGGATCAGCAACCAACCAACCAACCTAGGAAGCATCATAATATCATAAGGGATAAGCATGGCAGAAATACAACATAAATGCAACATAGTGTACCATGTACTAGGGCAGATGTTCCTAAACAAACATGTAATCATGAATACTAAAGTAGCATTATACACATTTATAATGTTATCAACACCATCAATAGTGTTTATCAATGCCAAATGGGAACGCTGACATCAATATATAAAAGAATATACTTCGTCACCCCAGAAGTGACATGCCTACACAGAATTCTCGGAGTAATAATAAGATACAGAATCATAAGCGATATCATCAGAAAACATAACTAACACAAGCGGAGTTCAGATTACATCAGAAGACAACAGATTAAGTGATTTGCACACACTTCAGATGACCACCAGACAGCACTACCAATAAAGTATGGTTACTTATACACAATGGATGCAGAGGCAGAAATTAAAGGAATAATAAGTAGGATTACAGGAATAAAGGAAACAACAGAAACAAGCATTTATGAAGCACATAAAGCCATCTCTAGAGCATCCTTCTGCTCCTTGATTCTGCAAGTCACAATGAGATTATAGTGGATAGATAGATTGTTGCTAAAGATATAAAGAATGTCCTGCATGTGCCATCATGGTGCTGATTAGCAACTAGATATCATAATGAAAGTTTATAAATGGCAGCTCTATTATTAATATGCACCAAAGAGGAGTGGCCTTCTGTTATTCATTTTGTGCTCAGCCAAGGGATGCTTACCACAACCTTTGTTTTTGACAGTCCTAACCCAATGTAATGTCCAGTTAACGAGTCATTGTGATCAAAGACGGTCTAATGAAGAGCTATAGCTGGTGCATTAGTGGTTAGACACATGGCCAATATAATATTTTTCTAAAGGATTTCACACTTTATAAGATCTGGAAGATCTGAATAGAACACAATTGTGAATATGTCAAATAATGATCATTAAGTAAAAAAACGTAGTATTTTACTTTTCCTCCAACATAGTCACAGAAAACAAGATTTAAGGTTTTCATTTGAAGCACCCTAATATTTGTAACAAGTATGTTTATTGGTGAGCTACATGTATTTATGTAGTTAACTCATCGGATGGAGAACTGGATTATATATAGTAAACAGATTCTGGTTCAAGTCAAAGTGTGGCCACACTATAATCGACTTAGCTGTACAAATAATTTCCTGTATAAATAAGTGCCTGAGTTGCACAGCTGTAGAAGGCAAACTAGAGAGCTGACCCTCTCTTGATTATTGTATCTGAGATACACCATCTGTTGTTATTATCATCACCTAAGATGGACGGATTTATTAACATTTCACTTTGAATGCTGTTATCACGAGTTACTGGTGAGTGACTATTCAATTAATAACAAGATAAGACTTTGAGTATTTTGAGTCTTCATTTACAGTCATTTTGTTGATCATGTTGCAGGTTATTCTCGGCAATATGTCCCCCGATGCCATGACAGGAGGAAAAACCACATGTCCACCATACTTCTCTTATAGCAAGCGGCCTTTGGAAGAATCCGTCAGGGGTATGAAATATTTTAAAAGCAACTTCTGTTTTTAGTAATTTCTTCAAGTTATAAATAATGTTTACAGACTACCAATCAATATTAATGTTTACAGACTACTAATCAATATTAATGTTTACAGACTACTAATCAATATTAATGTTTACAGACTACTAATCAATATTAATGTTTACAGACTACTAATCAATATTAATGTTTACAGACTACTAATCAATATTAATGTTTACAGACTACTAATCAATATTAATGTTTACAGACTACTAATCAATATTAATGTTTACAGACTACCAATCAATATAAATGTTTACAGACTACCAATCAATATTAATGTTTACAGACTACCAATCAATATAAATGTTTACAGACTACCAATCAATATAAATGTTTACAGACTACCAATCAATATAAATGTTTACAGACTACCAATCAATATAAATGTTTACAGACTACTAATCAATATTAATGTTTACAGACTACCAATCAATATTAATGTTTACAGACTACTAATCAATATTAATGTTTACAGACTACTAATCAATATTAATGTTTACAGACTACCAATCAATATAAATGTTTACAGACTACCAATTAATATTAATGTTTACAGACTACTAATCAATATTAATGTTTACAGACTACTAATCAATATTAATGTTTACAGACTACCAATCAATATAAATGTTTACAGACTACCAATTAATATAAATGTTTACAGACTACTAATCAATATTAATGTTTACAGACTACTAATCAATATTAATGTTTACAGACTACCAAATGATATTGACACCCATTGCTAAATGGTATTAATACAATAATTGTTTCCAAATTGCTAAATGGTATTGATGCCATAATTGTTTACTCATTGCTAAATGGTATTGATGCAACAATTATTTGCCCATGGCAAATTGGTATTGATACAAAAGTGGTTACAGAGGGCCAAATTACATTGACATAAGTGTTTACAAAATAGCCAAATACCATTGACAGAATACATATTTACAATTGACATTGACGCAAGCAGTGTGTACAGACAACATGATATTGACACTGTTTACAGATGGTTATATTACATGGACACAAACATCCTTTATAGATGGTTAAATAACATTGACAAAATGTTAAGAGATTGTTGAATGACATTGACACAATGTTTACAGAAGGCCACAATAAAGGTTTACATGGGGTCAAACTACAATGATATGAAGGTTTGCACTGCCGAAGGTGGATGTGTTGGGTCATCGGTGCAAATAAAACGGCAACACAATACATTTCCATTCTCTGGACCATATTCAACTGGAAATCTTGTAGGAGCATTGTCTTGTTACAAGAGAAATCCAGAGGGAGTTTGAGAATGAACACTGAAGAAGAAGAAGGTTTGCAAAATGGCTAAATGACATTGGCACTATACATGTTTACAGATAGCCAACTGACATTTGCATGTATAAATAACCAAACTCTCAGAGGATGTCTGACAACATGGAAAGTGCTGCAGTAAGAAAACAATAATGCTATAAATACTTTGATGAAGTAATAATGTTACTTAATCAGTTATCTAACAAATATTAAAAAATAAATAAATTATAATAAATAAAGAAAAGAACAATGATTTTTTCAATGTTATGATCCAACTGGAGCCTTTTCAAGAAACATATAACAAACAAGAAACAGAAAATTATCACATTATTTAATTGCTCACTTGGAGATGGTATTTTTCATGACAAAACTCTCAATGATGTGACATACATGTTTAGTAGATGATGAAATAGGTGCTTTCAAAATATTTTAACATTTTTGATAGAAATAGCAATAGATTAAAGTAAAAAACAGAAGCCAAAGGTGATCAAAGGAGATCAGATTCAATAAACCCAATGTAAAAGATGAAAAATATGAACACAGACCAAACACATAAACTAAGTATTGTGTATGTGGAAAACAACACGAGGACAAAAACAGAGTAGGAGGACACCAATAAGCAAAGTTAAGAGGGGGGTCACTAATTGACAGTATTAGTAGAGTATGCATTGCTACTCAAGTGACTGGGAGCATCTGTTTCTAGAGTATTGGTTGATTTTCAATCTTGAAGTCCTCCAACCACTTGGAATAAACATTAATCACCAATTTGCTTGACAATGTTTTGTCTCTCACATCAATTTACTTAACTTCCTATTAATAACATCAACCTCAAATGTTGATATCTGTACTTGTTCATGATTAAGTAGATTCCTGTTTATTATAATTTTTCTTATGTGTTATTGTTTTGTTGTTTTTATGTGTGTCAGCATAAAGTAGTTATTTAATCCCATCAATCTACCCATTAATTAATTATGCATTGTAATACTTGATTTTACATATTTCTTTCTTCATTTGCATATCTTTACATATGTTATTGTTTCATTTTCTCTAATTAATAGGCAAGGGCTTACATATCTATATTTATCAATCTAGGAATATGGGATTATATGGTTCAATGTATCAATACAACTACTTTGTGTCACATATTTGTAGGTGTTCATTGCATCAGCACATAAAATGGCAACACAACACATTTCTATTCTCTGGACTACATCTTGCTGGAAATCTAGTAGGACC
The DNA here is from genome assembly GCA_034231615.1 of Meghimatium bilineatum. Classification (NCBI taxonomy): domain Eukaryota; kingdom Metazoa; phylum Mollusca; class Gastropoda; order Stylommatophora; family Philomycidae; genus Meghimatium; species Meghimatium bilineatum. The sequence goes on from CM067304.1 coordinate 35,889,499, forward strand.
ATTGTCTTGCTACAAAAGAGATCCAGTGAGAGTTGAATGAATGCTGAAGTAGAAGAAGTAGAAGAAGAACATGCAATGATTTTAAAACAGATTTATTGAGGAAAGAAACAAATCAAGAATTTTTATCATTTTATAAGAAGAAGACACTGGAATTATTTTGGCCATGTACTTAGAATGAATGAAAACAGACTTCCTAAACAATCTATCATGTGTATGGTAAATGGAACATGAAAAGTATTTTGCTCAAAAGAAACACTATGCAAAATAATCAACAGAGAAAGCTAAATATTTGGCATAAGCAATGCACAAGAACTACAACAATTTGCATATATGCTCTCAATATTGAAATAAGTATATAAAACATGGAAACAAGTATATACTGATGGTTCAGTAACCAAAGCAGCGGAGAACAGAGGTGTTGTAGTGCATATATAATATCCACACACAAAAATGGTCTTCATCACTAGTGATGGACGAACACACACACACATAATATTCAGGAAAAAAAATGAATCTACAGGTTCACCATCTGGAATCTTTGCTCCAACAACTCTGCAGAAGTATAATTTGCTGCAGAAATAATTAAAAATACAACAAGCCAATGTCAATAGATAAATTTCCAGACCTGAAGGAAGCCATATGAGAAGTGAGCATCCATAGAAGGGTAGTACTAAAATGAATATCATCCCACTGTGGCATACCAGAAAATTAAAGGGCAGATATGCTAGCAACAGATGGAGCAACATCGGAACAAGAAATCGACTACCAGGAAAAGAGGACCCTCATCAAATCTATTAGAAAAGTCAACCACTATAAAGAGAACTATCACTATCTTGACCAAGCTAGGCAAGTTATCTTTTGTAACAGGACATGATACAACAGACTAAATAGCCACTTAAATAGAATAAGACTAGTTACATCATCTCTGTTCATGTGGGCAGGCAGCACAGACCACGGAAAATATCCTACATGACTCAATCAATCAATCAATCAATCAATCAATCAAATCCTATGCAGTGATGTAGATGATTATGCTTCTCCACAAGTCTCTGTCTCTTGCGTTGTTAATAAGTTCAGTTGGTGACTTCTTTTTGTGCCACAATGACAACACTTCCAGAAATTATCTTTTTCTGTCTCTTCTCCCCTTAATCTTTCCTGTGGTTAGTAAAATTGCTCAAGTTTTACTTTTCTTATTACATCCTCTAAAAATCTTGATTGTCTGTCTCAAATTTTTGCTATAATTTGTTGATTTACTCCAGCATCTCTGAGAACTTCTACATTAGCTTTCTTGGCTGTCCATGGAAATTTCATAATTCTTAAAAAAACCACATCTCATTTGCCTCCAGCTAATCTTGGACACTTTTGTTTACTGTCCATGCTTCACTTCCATAAAGAAGGATTGGCTCAATATAACATCCTAGCACTCAAACTCGTATATGCATTGATATTGCTCCAGAGAATGTTTCTCATTTTTTTAAATGTAGATTTGGCCTGCACTATCCTGTTCTTGATCTGTATTCTGTTGGTGCCAAGATTCTTGACTTTATCTGTGTGATTTAATTTTGCATAATTAAGTGTGTAATTCTTTGAAACAACTATTACTTGTTTTTTTTCTTGTTTAGACTGAGGCCTTTGTTTTCACTTTCTTGAAGTTCTTGTTCGATATCTTCAATCAGAACTGTATCGTCAGCATATCTTAGATTATGCAGATTGTAACCTTTTTCAGCATTACACTAAACCAGTTATGAAAGAAGCACTAGTTCACAGCGACAGATATCCACTGAAAGCAGTATTGGAACATCTAGAAGCATTCAAATACAGCAGCATTCATCAATAAAACTGGACTTGCTGTGTGGACATGTTAAAATTGTAAACGAGAAGAAGAAGATGAATATAAAGGACTACTGCTGTATGTGCCATCTTTGGCTGAAAATGAACTAATTACGTCTTCTGTACTAATCTGAAAATGAAAGTAAAACTCTACTGCCTGACAATGGATAAAAAGAGAGTGACAAATTCCTTTTCCATCAGGGTTCTTCTCTTTCTGGTTTGGACATGTAACGAGACATGGCTCTCTCTAAAAGATTTTTGCAAGGAAAAGTTGAGGGTGAAAGGAGAAGTGGAGGGAGAGGTAATCCTGGGTTGGTAATATCAAGGAATGGTCTGGGCGTGATTTTTCTACACTTCTCCGAATGACTCAGCTGTTTGAAGGACATTTTGTGCTGATTTATCCAGTGTGGCAAAACTATGACCCTGATAGTTTATGATTTGTCTTTATATTATTATTATTATTATTATTATTATATTCTCGTTCTGTGTTTGCTCTGTGATAACTAACATGAGAGTTCCTGTTATGTCTCTGGGGAAAGGTGAAGTACATTGTGCTGCTGATTTCACAATGGAGATGCGTTATTTTGCGCCTTCTGTCCCAGCTCATTCGTTTTCAACAGAACCTCAGGGTTCTATCATGATTTGAGATATCTATCAATATAGACGTACAACTGTTTTGCCAGCCTTGTATTTTGTATATAAGTGGATGTTATATGGATGTATTTTGTATATAAGTGGATGTTATATGAATGTATTTTGTATGTAAGTGGATGTTATATGAATGTATTGTGTATGTAAGTGGATGTTATATGGATGTATTTTGTATGTAAGTGGATGTTATATGAATGTATTTTGTATGTAAGTGGATGTTATATGAATGTATTTTGTATGTAAGTGGATGTTATATGGATGTATTTTGTATGTAAGTGGATGTTATATGAATGTATTTTGTATGTAAGTGGATGTTATATGGATGTATTTTGTATGTAAGTGGATGTTATATGAATGTATTTTGTATATAAGTGGATGTTATATGAATGTATTTTGTATGTAAGTGGATGTTATATGGATGTATTTTGTATGTAAGTGGATGTTATATGGATGTATTTTGTATATAAGTGGATGTGAAGTTTAAAAAAAAAGCTCTAAAGGTGTAGTGGATTCCCTTCATTGTACTCTAGTTAACTCATGTGTACTCAGTTCCTCTCAATGAAATGGCATGCCTGCTGCTGAAAATACAATTCATAAGACATAGCTCCATAGATTCAAGCAATAACCCCTAGAGATCTCTGAAAAAGGGCACTTTGTAAACAAGACGCTGGATTTGAACCTGCAATCTCGAGAGCACAAAGTCAACGCTTAAGCACTATGCCAGATGTCAAGTTGGTTTTGTATTGCTCAGACATGCTTGATATGCTCATATGTTTGTAGCATTTTGTGCTGGTGACTTTCTGATTGATTTAATAAAAGTTCTTTTTGGTACATTTGCTTTATCATGAGTGGCATGCTCTTTGATCAGATGATCTTCTATCTTGTTTTTACAATATTCCACAGTGAGATGATATACACTGAAGGGCAACCTTATCCATTAGGCTGACCATAAGCATCTAGATACATACATAAAAGCTTGTGCTATGGCTTAAACGCAAAGAGTCTGTTGTCAAGAATCATTACCATGATGTCCCCATCCTTGAAGCATTTTTCATGAATCTTTCATAACTGTGTGTTTTCTTATTAAGGAGTGCAGGGAGGCTGTCGTGGCTGTTTTCATGAGTATCTTTGGAAAATCATAAATGTGTTGCTGGGACCTAAAAGGGAAACAAATAATAGCAACATTGTTTATCTTTCATATGAGGGTACTAAGGAAGTTAAGGTGTAGGGGTTTAGTGTCTCATCTTATATAGGGTCAAGGTGACCCAGTAGCCATGCTTAAGTCACATCTTTCAGGCCGAAAGGGGCACACATCGCAGCAAACACGTAAACCATGGCACAACGTATTACATGGTAAACCAAGGTCTTCTCCAGAATAGTCATACATGCTGATCTCATGCAGCAACATTTATCTTTGTAAATCTGACTTTTCGTGCTTTTCATTGACCACCATTACAAAGTACACGCAACTTGACTACGGTAATATTCAGTCGCAGCAGCCAAAATGGGTGTCTGCCTGAGATCAGCACACAATACTATTCCGGAGAAGGATTCTGTATTTCATCATCATCATCAAGTGCCGTCTCCGCAACGAAGGTTGGCTGCAACGTATCTCCAACATCTCCTGTCTCTTGTCTTGGTGGTGCACTCTGCTAGACTGTAACCTGTCCATCTTGTAATGTTACTCTCCCACTTGTATCTCTGCCTACCTCTTGCTCGCTTCCCTTTGACTTTACCCTCAAGTGAGGTCTTCAATAGGGTGTCATATCTTTTAATGTGTCCAAAGTATTTTATTTGCCTGATCTTTATTTCTCTTAGTAGTTCTTTCTTCATATTAAGTGTCTTTAGCACCTCTTTATTTGTTTTCTTCTCTTTCCATGATGTTCTCCCTATTCTTCTATATACCCACATCTCAAGGGCATCAATTTTGTCTTCTAATTGTTTATTTAGTGTCCATGTTTCTGAGCCATACATTAATATGGAATAGAAGTAGCATTTTATAATTCTCATCTTTAACTTGTTTGTAATTTGTTTAGATATTAATAATTTCCTCATGCCATTGAAGGTACTTTTAGCCATTCCTATTCTCCTTTTAACTTCTGTTTCACATCTGCCATCATTTGTGACTATGTGTCCAAGATATTGATACTGTTTTACTTGTTGTAGTTTCTCTCCCTGTATGTATATGTTTACCTCCTGTTCTTCTGTGTCTTTGCTGATTATCATGGTTTTTGTTTTTTGAATGTTTATATCAAGTCCATATTCATTACTTGATTTATTGACTTGATCTATTAGTCTTTGTAGTTCATGTTCACTTTCTGCTAAAAGAACAGTGTCATCTGAATATCTAAGGTTGTTTATTATTTTCCCATTGATCTCGAGTCCTGGTATTTGTTCTATATTTTTAAAGATATTCTCTGTGTAGATATTAAATAGGCTTGGTGATAAAATGCATCCTTGTCTTACCCCTCTTCTTATTTCTATGTATGGAGAGTAGCTGTTTTCACACCTTATTGATGCAGTTTGTTCCCAATATATATTTCTAATCAGCCTGATGTCTTTTCCATCTATGCCTATTTCTTGAAGACATTTGATTAATTTTTCATGTTGGACTCTGTCAAAGGCCTTGCTGTAGTCCATGAAGCAAATATAGATACTTTTTTGGACTTCTATATATTTATCTATCACTAGCCGGATACTCAGTATAGCTTCTCTAGTTCCTTTGTTTTTCCTAAAACCGAATTGTTCTTCACCGACTTCCATGTCTATCTTGTTCTTAATTCTTTCATGTAGTATCTTGAGAAGTATTTTAGTTAGATGGTTCATTAGACTTATTGTTCTATATTCTGTACAGTTCACATCCCTGGGCTTCTTAGGTAGTGGTATGAATATTGATGATGTTAGTTCTTTAGGTATATGGCCTGTTTCGTATATGTCATTGCAAATTTCTGTAATATTACTACACCAAACTCATTTAGAGTTTTTATTATGTCTGCTGTTATGTTGTCAGAGCCTGCAGCCTTTCCACATTTTATTGAATTTATTGCATATTCTACTTCTGATTTCAGTATTGCTGGTCCATCAATGTTGTGTATTGTTGGTTTTTTGTTCCGTTGATCGTCAAACAGTTCTGTTACATAATCTGCCCATCTTGTGAGTGCTTCTGTTTTATCAAATATTATTTTACCATTTTTATCTTTAATGCAGCCACCCCCATTTATATTCTGTATTTACTGTAAGGGAAATCCCTGCTATTTCTGATAACAACTGACTCTTTGAAAGACACATATTCACTTATTGAAAGAAAAACATGAAAAGAAACTACTATTTTACCAGTGTTTTTTATTCAAAGTAACCGCCTTTGACTTTGATACAATGAGTGGCAGGATCTAAACAATACCGGTATGACCCTGTGAAGTCGTGCGTTATGACCCTTAGATTACTTCTTACATCCCTTTAGATATCATCAGCATTCTCAAAGAGGTGTCCCTTTAAATGATAACTTTAGTTTTTGGAATAGAAAATAATTGCATGGGGACAAATATGGGGAGTATGGTGGGTGGTTGTGAACACAATTGTTTTTTGGCGAAAAATTCCTGTGCAATATCATGCAGTAGAGACCTACATGTACTTGGATCGGACACTGAAAATCCTCTTCAATCTTTTTTTTCTTCTCTAAACCCTTTGTTGCCTTTCAGTGTCAGTGGTAGGCGAGTTTTCTGGAAATGGCCCTCGTGTGTGTTGAGTATATTGTGGAATTTGTCGCCTCTTTTATTTCGGTGGTCCATCGTTGTCGTGGTCGTCCTCTAGGCCTGCCTTCACTGTATCTGTGTAGCATAGCTCGCTGTGGTCTGATGGTAGTGTGCTGATGTATGCAAACCATTTGATCCTCTTCAATAGGCGTATAAAATACTTTTAAAAATAATTGACAGCTACAGTTGACCACCTGGAATAAATTATTTGTGAATAGCATCAAATTCATTTGCCAGCATCCTCACAGTCAAACAACAATTTTAAAAAAATATGTTTTCTGACTTCAGCAATGACTTCTTTATTGTGAACATAAATTTGACATCCCTGCCTAGCTTCATCTGTAATCATTTTTCTCACCTTTAGTGGATCTTGAATACCGCCTGAATATATGTGAACAAGATAAATTTTGATCACATAAACTTATCAATTCAACTGTCTCAATAGCCCTTTTATGATTTTAAAACATAATTTAATGCTTGCTCTTTTCCCCAAGCTGCACATATAACAATGCACTTCTTACTTGTCAAACAAAATGGCAGGTTATTTGTCTGCTGGCCGGTATATGTTGAACATTTACCAGATCATAGATGCTACTTGTTTGGATAATATTCTTCTGATTCCTGGATAACGTTTTTGTTTTACCCATAATAAACTCCGTCTCATTTTTGAATTATTAAGTGTGTATATATCTAGATGACAGTGTTAATTCCTTCAAAGAGTCAATTAGACAATCCTCAGTCTTATTGGGGATCATCCTTCTGAAAAAATGCATGCGACTTTTCTCTTGATTTTCATTGGTCACTTTGTGTTAACAGCCAATAAAAATCACGGGAAAAGTTAACATCGTCATTTTAGTAGAATGATTCCCAATTTAGCCAACATGTATTACAATGTCTGTGGTGTGTGAACTTATCGGGATCCTATATACATACACCCTCTGACCATCGGGATCCTAGCTGAAGTAATATATTCACACAATGTTTTAAAATTTTTCTTCTATTGCAAATTGTAGGAGGCAGATCCAGTGAGAAATTTTCAGACTCTAAAAGAAGGAAGAACAATTCAGTAAGTACTGTTATATTTACACTATCATAGATTGTTATTTATCTATGACTTATGTCTGGTGTTTTGTCTGTCTTTTGTCAGGTGTTTTTGTCTCTTGTGTCGGTATTATATCTGGTGTTTAGTATGTCTTGTGTCTGGTGTTTTAATTGTCTTATATCTGGTGTTTATCTGCCTCTCTCTAGTGTTTTATGTCTGGTGTTTTGTCCGTGTTATGCCTCGTGTTATGTCTATAATCTCAGAGCACCGCTCTCATTAAAGATATTCAGACTGATGATCCACATCTTTACATGGGATATTTCAAGTTATATTATTTTAGAAACAGTTTGGTCTAATATGATCGATGCCATTAATATTGTGTTTGTCCGATGTATTCACAGTTTGTTGTATTTCAAATATTAATTGATTAAGCTAAAATGATTAGGTGGTAATATTTTTTCAAAGACTGTTCGACTATTTGAAAATTTCTCGGAATCCTACTCTATTTTGGTACAAATTCCTAAACAAACGGGATATGCATGATGTAGGAACTGATACAGAATCATACAACAGGATGTTAGGGAATAGGGTGCCATGGATCGTGTTGCATGGAAGGGGAAGATCAGGAATGGCATAAAGACAAAGGGGAAAGTGTTAGCAGGATAGTTAAAGCGCTGCAAGTCTGAAAAAGACAGACATCAGATGATGGTACTAGTGGGCCTATGATTCCTTGTGGCTTTGGTTATCTTGCGAGTCATATCCATCATCGCCATATATTCATTACGCACAATAATAATACTATCTTCTGGAAGGACGGAAAGCTGCCAACATTCGAGTTTGTTTACAAACCAATCAAAGATGTCTCGCTTCAAAGGTTAATTAAAGTTGCATTGTTTCAGAAATTCAGAGCCGTAGATATGTTCTCTTTAACAATAAAAAAAGGGGGGGGGGGTGGGTTACTTAAAAAATGGTCATTCGCAATCATATCTTCTTCATATTTTGTTTTCATATTAATAATTTGGAAGTCCCTAAATTCTTGTTAGTTGTAGACAAAGGGTGGAGGGGCGGGGGGAGGAAGGGGTCAGAAATTCCTCCCAAAATGATGATGTACTTTATGGGCAGCCACTAAACATAATTGGAAATATAATCATCAAGTGCCGTCTCCGCATAAAAGGTGGTTGCAACAGATCTCCAACATCCCCTGTCTTTTGTTGTGGTGGTGCACTCTGCTAGACTAACCTGTCCATCTTGTAATGTTACTCTCCCACTTGTATCTCTGTCTACTTCTTGCTCGCTTCCTTTTGACTTTACCCTCAAGTAAGTTCTTCAATAAGGTGTCGTGCCTTTTAATGTGTACAACATATTCTATTTGCCTGATCTTTATTTTTCTTAGTAATTCTTTCTTCATATTAAGTGTTTTTATCACCTCTTTATTTGTTTTCTTCTCATTCCATGATGTTCTCCCTATTCTCCTATATTGGACATAACAGCTGAACAAATGTAACAGTCCTGTTCTAGGCTGACAACATTGCGAATAACTTTCTTTTCAGTGCCTTTTGTACGGACATTTGTTTCTTTTCATGTTCGTCTGATGGACAGATCTTTATTCGGTCGTCATAACACTTGACACCACAGATTGACAGGTCGACACAAATCGGACAATATGCACTGTTACCATACGCTCCTCCTCCGGTCACCTCCTTCTTATTAAGTTGGTGACCCTAACTCACTTTGAACGATCCAGTGGCGAAGCTAGAATGACGTAGTTTAGTAATCCTTTGTCTCTGAACCTACTAGTTCGCTGTTTGAGGCCGTATTAATATCACTGTTTCCCCCCATTTAACACGCAAGCTGTTGCACTGCCTACAGTGACTGTACACGGCGATTTCCAGTGTGGTCCCGGAATCCCGTTCAAACCAAAACCCCATGTTTGTGTGTTTGTATATCTTGTGAAATCCACCGCTGTGTTTTAGAGGTAGATGAATGATAAGAATGTTGTTAGTTAATTTAAATTTTGTATAAACATACTTTAGAAAAAAATAAATATAAGGGGTCAAGTAGCAGTTGTACATTAAACGAATACACAGAATCGTCGTTTCGAACAAAATGTCTTTATAAATATAAGGACAAACAGAATGGAACAACTTAGTCGATCTTCTTCTTTTTCGTTCGTTCTAAAAATCCTGCAATTTAGCATCATTTAGTTTGGAGAATAGAATGTGTTGTTCCATGGTTTACAGCTTGGCTGCGATATCTGCGCTTTTCGACCTGACACATTCAACTTCACCACGGCTTCTAGGTCACTGCTCCTATACGAGATGGGACAGCCAACTCCATCCTTAAACGTCCTTAGTCGCTTCTTATAATATGTATGGCAGGTAACAGTGTCGATGTTCTGTGCTCCCATTGCGGGACCCTCAACACAATGGCGAGTTCCAATCTGAGTCAGGAGTGATAGCCGAAGAAGCATTCGGTGTTCAGAATGAGCTTTGCACTGATATTGTTTTATCTTGTATCAGGACAACGGTCCTACAAGATTTACAGCAGGATGTAGTCGTAAAAACGGAAGTATGATGTGTCGCAGTTTCATGTGTGTCATTGGCTCGACACATGCGGCTTCAGTGGTGTTGTGATATCTTCTTCTTCAGCGTACATTCTCAAACTCCTGCTGAATTCTCTTGTAGCAGGACATGTCCTACTAGATTTCCAGCAGAATGTAGTCCAGAGAATGGAAATGCGTTGTGTCGCCGTTTTATTTGCGCCAATGGCCCGACACATCCGTCTTCGGCGGTGTGTTGTGATATGAAACTCAATATTAAAGACATATCTCCACTTCTCATTGTGTAGTTTGTTGACGGGCATGTTTGTCCTTGCAAACTGTACCTCTGTACTTCTTTTTTAATGTTGAAGACTAAGCCGAGACCATTGGCAGAATACTACTTGCCTGTTCGCTCAAGAACTGGAAGGCTGGTTTTCCGGTATTTTGAATATTTCTGTGTGTTTCATTGGTCAGCCTTGGCTATTTGTTTGCGGGCGACTCCAAGTATATAAATAGTGACCCAAGGGATACCAGGACAGTAATAAAAAATGTAACGAATGAAGTCTTGTTTACTCTCTGCAGTTAAGCCTTCTATATGCAGATGATCATTGCTCAGTGCACGGAGGATGTGCTGCGATCTGACCTTATTAGATGTGTTACCATGAAATGAATGAATGTCACAACACACTTTCTTGCAAAATACCCAAGACTATTGAAGGGCTAAACAATTCGCAACATCTCATCCGAACACACTCAAGCGAGTCTTCCGTCAACTATACTGTCCTTTGGATTCATCGGTTCATCATTAAAAAAATGACGCAATTTGACTTTTGCAGTGATTTTCATTGGCTGTCTACACCAAGTGGCCAATAGAGATAACGAAAAAAGTCAAACAGCGTCACTTTCGAGTATGGATCAGATGACTCCAAAGGACTATAAATTAGGAAAGCCTTTGCCCAAGCACGAAAATTTAAGACATGTGGGCACAATCTGACAAGAAGTACTTCGTTATTCTTAAATAGCCAAATAGTCTTCCAGAAATGAAGCATCCAATACTGGAGAGGGTTGCAATGGATTGTGAACCTCCTTATTGGTGTTGATAATTATGATGGAACGTAAGTACGGATTTGTCACTGTTGCTCCCTATGTCAGGTCATAGAGTTTTACTTGTGATATTGATGTTTTTGCCTGGCAATATTTTTAATGGGAACATTTTCTAGAGTTTTTGGCCAGTTCCAGATAACCATTTTATTTAATGTGGCCAGTAGATGCAATGTGGTCAGTTGGTGAAATGTGACCGTGTATGCCATTGCTACGAGTGGGAGGTATTCGACTCATGAGGTGACGTTTAGTGTTTTTTAAAATAATATCGATGCATACTGTATATGAAGAGGTTATTTTTATTCTCAGTAGTTCAGACGTGGGTCTTCCGCAGACTTCACTACAGCGGAGTTCATGGGATAGAGTAACTACATTCACACTGAGCTTTAATCTGTTCTTATGACATGTATGTCAGATGGCTGTTTTAGTAATATTTACTGCTCCTACATGCCTCGGTAACGCACAGGCGTACATAGGTGTGGGCACATAGTGGTGAACACGTAAAATAAGTTGGGCACTTAATTCATGTCCTTCACGAGTAATCCTGTGCGCAGATCATGAGGTGGCGTTTCACTTATCTAGTGTGTATATATATATATATATATATATATATATATATATATATATATATATATATATATATATATATATATATATATATATATATATATATATATATATATTCTATTATATATACTATTATATATATGATACTATATTATAGTGCCACTTATCTAGGCTTATGCGACTGAGAATTAGTAATTTTTTGTATACTGTTGTGTCTCCAGCTAATAAAAAGCACAGAGAAGTAGAATGTGACTGTGACGCTGATTGCGGTTCAGGACTACATTCTAGAGGAGAATTTTTCTTACAAGAGTTGAGAGCTCTAAGAGAAACGTTGAAACTATGTAATATTGAAACTATGTGAAAGTGAAACTATGTGACATTGGGTTTTCACTCCTATTCGTTTTTTCCCCTATGAAACATTGGGCTGCGACTGTCGCTCTCCAAATAATTATTTACTTCGCTGTCGTCTGCAATTGTACACACGAGGTCCCCATTGATTTGATCTCTTCCTGCACATTTTCAAACGGTTTTCTAACATTCCTCATTTCCTGCGTATTTCCGTCCAGCACCTTTATAATTACGTTGTTGGGCTTTTTCTGAAGATGTGTCTTATCGACCTTTAATTTCGATTTTTTGATTTCTTTCTCTGCTGATCATTCGTGTGTTCTCTTCCACAACTCATCGCTTGATATCAACCCTGGTCATCTAATATGTTTATAATGATCTTCAGTGCTGAAACTAGGCAATGTCGACTTGGGCAGCTATCCAAGGCGGTTGCGCCAAAAGTAATACATAAGGATGCCACACGTTTTGCTTATGTAAAAGGTAGGGCCGGAGCTTGCACAGGTCTTCAAAATGTGTAGTTTCGGCGCTGATGATCGTTTACTTTCTTTTATTAATCTGTATTTCTGACCTCCACATTACTCTTATCATCTGAGTTGTTTGTTTCCTCTTGATGTTGTTCTCAATTTCTGTGTGTTGACGGCAAGTTCACATCTTTCTACATTGTTTCCTGATTGTGAATTGAAACATCACAGTCTATGTTAATCTCAAGCTGCACTGATGCATGTTTATGTACACATGTGTATATGTATGTATGCATTGTCTGTGTGTGTGCATATATCTATCCAACGCCATACTGCAGAGCACACACAAACATTAGTGCATTCTTTGTGTTATCTGTACATAACAACTAACCCGTATTGTCGCTTGAAATCACTCAAGTACGTCCATAAACTCATCTCCTCCTCCTTGATGAGAACCTATCCACTAACTCGTTTATTTCATATCGTATGCCTAACTAGATTTGACTCACTGCACATCCGAGCGGGCACTTCTCTAATGTTTGTTGTACCATTCTTTTTAATGAAATGCTCACCGCTATAATCAATACACGAAAATGTACAGCCCCGTATATGGAATGCCTAACAACACACATACGGGCAGATACAATCTAGATCTAGCGACTCAAACAAGAGACCGCCATTTATACACAGCTTGTTTTGAGTTATTGGTTGCTAACTTCAACGCTGGTTCGAAAAAAGGAGGTGAATTTTATCAATATGTTGGCAATTGTGTTGATTTCAGCACGTAGATACTATTTCAAAGTTCGGTTCTGATTTCATCATTGAATACTATAGTGATTATTGTTATTATTGTGTGTTGTGTAGCTTTGTAGTGACTTCATAGATGTTATTATTTCAAAGATTCCGTATGACTCTAGCCTGTTCCTTTGGTGATGTGAAGTGTGAATATATTTCGGATTTCAATAACAATTATATAGTCTAAACTAGTAAATTAGTAGATTGTTAGCGCTGATTACAGATATTTACTTATTAATCTGAATAGTGTTGCCGTTTGTGTACACTCTATTGTTGGTGGGCAAGTGTGGGGATTAAAGTATCTGGTGACTCAAGCTTTTTTATGTCATGAACTCATATCCATTTTGGCTATATTAGGACGTATGTGTATTACGAAATTATGACAAAATATTGCCAGATTAGAAATGTGTGTACTCAAGACTACACACTAGGTTCTTCATTCCTTTCTGCTAAATAGCAATGTCAGCAACTCATCTCTTATAGCACCGTCAACAATTCCGAGAATTGTACAAAAGTAATGAAATTGTTTGTGTACACATTTGTGCTGTGTAGACTAGTGATTCCATTTTACAGGGAATTGAGCACCATACCACTCGTTATTCTCCTTCTTTTGTTGATATGGAAAGTGTCTTTTATATCTGCAGTTGTTTCTCTTCTATGGGGTTTCTATATAATTCATATGCACTGAATGTGTTATAAATGATGTGCTCGGTATGACGTCATTGAAATGTGTGTATGAAAGTCATAGATTTCCATGTCTCTCGTTTCATTGCAATACACTTTAGGTCTTCATTCTAAATTGCTATTAGCATGCCGAGTTAACTTTTATTCGCTGACCAAGTAATAACTGTTATACCAGAAGCCATTTTACCCAATTCGTGATCGACGAATAGTGTTTTACACCCAATAGTGTTTATTTCATAAATATTCTACCATCAATAACGACACCTAGATCTGCACTACATAACAATAATTCATGTGCTGTACTGTGACCGGCATTAAATAAGTGCTCGGCGGCTTCAAAGACACCCTTTAATAACTTGACTTTGTACAATTTGTGATTAGGCGCGAAATGTGGTCCAAAAATAAAACAAGCATTTCTTTAGACTTTAGATCAATGGTTCCCAATCTTTATTTTTTCCCTCACCTGTAACTTCTCTTTGGGGGTGTCCATAGATTAAATCAACAATTAGAGGGAAAGGGAGGGGGTCGCGAAATGTTTGACAGAAGCTGACAACAATTGACGTCAGCAAGACAGTTATCTACACACCAATTAAATTGCTTGAATTTGAATATTTAAATGTCATGTGACGTATTCTCTTCAGAACGTTGTCTTCCCAATGAACTCCCTTGACCCTTCTCTGTCGTGGACCACGCGTCCTGAATTTTCCAACGATGTATTCATGTAATCTTTAATGTCTCTAGTCCATGTCTTCTTAAACGATGGTTTAAAATCCTCTTAAAATATATAAAACAATTCATGCAGTGTTTTCATATTCTTTCTGCTAATTTTCTGCTAATTGGGGGGGGGGGGGGATTTTTGACATTAAGTCGGGTGAAAGTGGGGGGGGGGGGGGAAATCTGAATTATCAATAGTTTTTAACAAAGGGGAGGGGAGATAATTTGTTGACGTAATTTATGAACATCGTCTTCTCCACGCCTTTATTAAGCTGTATTTGGGGGTGGGGTCGGAATGAGCTGTTGGACTGGTATTAAGCTGTATTTGGGAGAGGGGATGAGATGTTGGGCTGGTATTCCTCTTCTGCATTCGTTCTCAAACTCCTGCAGATTAGCAGGATGTAGTCCGAAGAACAGAATGCGCTGTGTCATGGTTTACATCATTGCAGCGATATCTGCGCCTTTCGACTTGACACATCCGACTTGAGAATGGCTTTGGGTCACTGACCCTATATGGGATGGGACAGGCAACTCCATCCCATAACCTCCGTAGGCGCCTTTTACGACATGCGTGGAAGGTAAACAGTGTTGCTATTCTTTGCTCCCCTTTCGGGCCCCGGCAACACACAGGCGGGGCTGGTATTTATTAAGGTATATTTTGGGGGATATGATTTGTTAGCTGGTATTTATTAAGGTATATTTTGGGGGATATGAGCTGTTAGCTGGTATTTATTAAGCTGTATTTGGGGAGAATGAGCTGTTAGGCTGGTATTTATTAAGCTGTATTTGGGGAGAATGAGCTGTTAGGCTGGTATTTATTAAGCTGTATTTGGGGAGAATGAGCTGTTAGGCTGGTATTTATTAAGCTGTATTTGGGGAGAATGAGCTGTTAGGCTGGTATTTATTAAGCTGTATTTGGGGAGAATGAGCTGTTAGGCTGGTATTTATTAAGCTGTATTTGGGGAGAATGAGCTGTTAGGCTGGTATTTTTCACTGATAAAATAGTATACCTATGGTTGATGTTGTTAGCATCGCGTTGGATACCTTTATCTTCCCATGAGACAAAGTACCCATTTCCTTAGGATGTGTTGATACAGGAACCGTTGGTGATTTTCACAATATTTACAGTTCATCTCAAAATCTCGCATCGCTGGGCTAGGATGTCAGTGCATCTCTCATTATTGGGCTTGGAAGTCAGTGCACATTTCACTATTTCCAGTCAATCTCGCATCGCTGGGCTAGAAAGTCAGGAAGTCAGTGCACTTTTCATTGAACTACGTAACACATGTACTTTTAAAATGTGTTTGTTCTTCCCCATCTCCATATTTAACTTTTCTATTAAAATTCATATATAAATAAGTATTGAAGTAAATTGGAAAGCTCACCATTCTCCCCTAAAATATTCAAACCCACTACCCCCAGCTGCTCCCGCCTCTGTCCACTGATCATAACCCGTCAGGGTACCACATTTGATCCATACGGTCTTCTAGTAATTTATATCTTCAAAGATAAAACGAGTGAGGGAAAATCATGACTATTTAGTCCTCGATGTTGTCTTTTCGTGCTTTTCTTTCACCCCCACTGCTTCTTCCGCCGTCGACTGTTCCCTATACTATCGTTTTTAACAAGGAATCATGTCAGCATGCATGACCAAAACTTTGAAGTTTTCGTTATTGAAAGTAATGGTTATTGTGAACCTGTATGTATCTTCATTGTTTTTCTTACTCATACATCTGGTTTCGATCACATATCTAGGACCTACTTATTGACTTATACATCTGGTTTCGATCACATATCTAGGGCCTACTTATTGACTTATATGAAATGTGATACGAAATATTGGAAATTTTACCCTCGCAAAATATTACCCTTGTCTAATCAGTCTATAAATCAGTTGTTCCGTGTGGAGATATTTATTTTAGGAGGGTTGCACGGGTGCTCAATGAACATCGATCAGATGGGGGGGGGGGGGGGGGGGGGAGGGGGTTTCTCAGTGTATTACACGAAATCGTCGAATCCACGTCGTGGGTACTGTGTATCTAGGATTTAAATGGCAGTAAAGGACGTCACCAATAACTAAAAATGTGGTATGTGGGCAGAGTTTTTGAAAAACGTTGATTTCCGACTGATTATGTAGGACCTAGATATGTGATCGTACCCACATTTGTCTTAATACTCTCTGTTGTTCCCTTACACTGACAATGGGGTAAACACTTCTGTGTTCATTTTCACACTCATGCAAGATGTAGTGTGGAGAACTGAATTCTTTATCCAGTTAGAGTGATGCCAATAAATTACTATGGAAATGAAATTTTCGATCGTCTGTAATTATTTATAGATTTGTTATTTACCTAATAGATTAGGAAATACTTGGCTGAGTTGGTGCACCACTATTATACCAACATTAAGGATGCAGTTTCTAGTCCAGTTTATATGAGGTTATATGTTGTTTTTTAAAAAATCGAATTGAGTAGAACATATAAAATATCACACTGTGTAGGAGAAGTAACTGATATTATTGATATCTATATTATGTTTCTGTATGTGTCAATTAGAATGTGTCCTATCACCATATCATTTCAACTTATGCAGCGAATATAATGAAGAATGTAAGAAATGACCAATAGAGAAATAACTTCGACTCACTAAACATCAGAGGTCATGAGATGTGTCATGTGACGTATTCCTTCCAGAACGTTGTCTTCCCAATGAACTCTCTGAACCTCTCTCTGTCTTGGGCGATGTGGCTTGCATTTTCTAGCGATGTATTCATGTTTTCTTTAATGTCATCAGTCCATCGTCTTCTTGGTCTGCCCCTTCTCCTCTTCCCAGGTACTCTTCCCTCCATTATTTGTCTTTCTAAACAGTTATGTCTCTTTATATGACCAAACAGGCGTAGTTTTCTTTTTGTTATTGTGTTTAGTAACCAACACTCTGGAATATTCAGTGTGTTTATAATATCAGAGTTTCTGATCTTATCCTTCCATGATATTCTAAGTATCTTTCTGTAGCATTTCAGCTCGAAGGCGTTGATCTTCTTTGCCGCTGTTTTACTTAGAGTCCATGTTTCACAGCCGTATGTTGCAACCGGAAAAATAAAAGTTCGTAACATTAGCACTTTCGTTTCTATTTTGTTGTTTTTCCATATGTTTTTCAGCCGTGTTATTTTGCAATATGCCATTGCCAATCTCTTCCTTATTTCTGCCATGCAGTCTCCTGCACCGTTGATGTTTGCTCCTAAGTATTCAAATTTATCCACACATTCTATCTCGGTATTGTCAATTCTGATTTTTGGTTGTTGTGTTGTTATATCTGTTGATATGATTTTTGTTTTCTGCGTGTTTAAATACAAATTTTGTGCTTCGCTATATTTCTTTGTGTTCTTGATTAGTTGTTCCAATCCCTTTATATCGTTTGAAAGAAGTACTGTGTCGTCTGTCATGAGATACCAGAACTAAATTATCTGAGGATTCAACATTATCCGCACACAGTCAAGCAGGTCTCGAACACCCCATAAACTCCATTGAAGAACATAGTGAAAAATAAAACCTGTTTCTGAATGGAAACAAGACCAAGATTATGACAACTGACAAAGCGACTAGCAAGTTCTCAATCAGTATCAACAACAGCTAATTAGAAAGAGTCACCAGTTTTAAATACATTGATTCTCTTATCATCAGTAATGGTGATTGTTATAAGGCAGAATGAGGTTGGCTATCGCGTCAAAGAAGCTGATACAAATGAAAAACAAATGGCTGAATTGGTGCAAAACAACAAAACAAACATTCCTAAGTGCTTGCATATTCCCGGTGACAATATATGGGTGTTAATCCTGGACAATCACCAACAAAGTGAAAAATAAAATAACAGCATTTGAAACAAAAGTTTACAGAAAAATTGTCAGAATACCATGGACCAAAAAGATCACCAATGTAGCCATCCTGCGAGAAATTAATGTAAAAGAAAACTGGCTAAACAGCATGATTCTTTCATGAAAACTACACGATTTTGGCCATATTAAACGCCATGACATGATAGAGAAGTCCGTAATGGATGGCATTATGCCAGGGAGACGAACAAGAGCCAAGCAAAGAAGAAGACGGACGCAAGACATCAAAGACCACCTGAACATGACAGTAACAGTAGCAGGAAGACAAGCTCAAGGTTGACATACGTTTCGAAAGACTGCGATGACTGCTACATCCTGTCCAGGATATGCTACCTGATGATGATGTGTGAATTCTGAATGCCACTGGGTTGCAAGTGAAAAACATACGGTATTAACAATATTATCTGCAATGTATGATACAGGAAACTACTAAGGAGTGTGTGGAATCCGGCCTAAAGCTATATTTCGTAGAAATAATTAAACTAAAAAATTGCTGAATACTAATTTCTAGGTCTTATATGTAAAGTGTATGTTCCACAACGCAGTCCTCACTGATACTCTGTTCATCTCTTGGATATATGTGATAGTTTCTTTCCTCCAGTTTCATAATTAAACGGTTCTCTTTATTATGTGCCCATCGATGTTTTTTGGAGGTGTCTTTGTTTACAGTTATATAAGGTTTATTTGTGTAAACTATCACGGACTGTGCAATTATTATTACGTGCTTGTGTAGAGGACGAGAATACGTTGCCTTACCGTTTTATTCGCGCCATTTGCCCAACATATCAAGCTTCGGAGAATGGCGCTTACTGTTAGATAACACTACATACAAGGTTACTTCAGTGTGATTACTTTTATATTTGGTAGTACAGATAATAACAAATATCCACGTTGTTGTGTTTTTCATTACTGAAATAGTAATCAATAAACGCAATTCTAGTTGGATCTTGTTATTGCAGCTTGTTGCCATCAGTATCGATTACTGGGATGTCGTGATCTGGTTCAGAAATGACTCGGCGTTATATGCCCTTGCGTTGCTGGGGTTCGAAAAAACAGCACAGATTAGTGACACTGACCTACCATGCATGTTGTAAGAAACGACTAGAAAAGCAATTTTATTGGGGGGGGGGGGGGCAAAGTACACCGTGAGCTAGGTTTACCGTCCCGGTGAATTTTTAAAAACATTTATGTATATGTTATATTAATGAAATAGTAAATACATCATCGGCGGGCTACCTTGTTTGGTTGTCGGGCAGGTATAACTTTTTTCGTGTGGTATGGTGCCAACGCCTATCTTGTGTTAGTTTTTTTGGGGTTTTTTAAAGGCAAGCAATGTTTTCTTAGCTCTGGTAATTCCGCTAAGTCGCATGTGTATGACTATTGGCGCAAATAAAACGGAGACACATCTTAATTCTCTGGAATACATCCTGCTATAAATCTAATATGATAATTGTCCCACTACAAGAGAGATCCAGCAGGAGTTTGAGAATGAGCGCTGAGAAAATAAAGGGAGCTCTGGAGTCAGTGTATATAGTAATTTTATAACATTCTGGCGTGCCTGAAAAAAAAATGACATGGCGGGCCGGATTTGGTTGATAGTTCATTTTTTTTCCTACCACTGAAATAAATGTATTTATATTCATTGCACAAAATCCACATAAAAGTAGATATATAGATATAGTTATGTATATATATTTATGAAAAAATAATATAAAATGTGTGTATCCAATTATATGTCAATATATATAATTTTTGGTGTCCCGCGTAATTCTGGGAAGAACTTTAATGTGTCGTGAGTGAGAAAATACACTGAAGAGAATCAAAGTTAGTCAAAAGGCATGTTGAAATTGGATGTACTGGGTCTAAAGGCACACACATATCGAATCTGAGATTTAAACCATGACTGCACATTTCGTTCTCCAGATTGCATTCTACTAATCAACATGAGTTTGAGAATTAACACAAAAGAAGATCTCTGTGATGGTAAACTACTTATACAACAAAACAATCTGAAGAAAGACGGAGGAGTTTGGAATTATAACTGGTGCTCACGTAGGATGTTGCGAGCCATTATATGCAGATGTCTTAGTCACAACTCAAGATATTCTTTTCTCCTTAGCACATCTTACTACCACGCAAGAGTCCGATGTCGAAAGGAGAGGGAGAAAACATCAGATACACATTTAGAGGAAAGTTATATGGGTTTATGCTACCCCTTTCGTCTAAAAATTGTGATATACTGCTATCTAATGACAACCACAAAGACTTTCCACGAAAAGGTTTTCCACAAAGGTTTTCTTTGGGGTATCCGACAGAAAGAGAAATACCAAAGAAATATAGATTTAAAAGTATTCTTTATTATAGATTTACTCTCGTATTTCTATACGTCTCTGTGTGTGTGTGTGTGGGATTGGATTTCAACGTTTATTAAGTGGAACGCATGACCATGTGGTTAAAACGATATTCTCAGACCCTTGAGGTCTCGAGTTCAATCCACGATTGTGACATGATTTTCTCATTCGGAGGTACAATAAAATCCTTCATGCACATGTGGCAACTGCTATGGCAAAGCGGCCTTTATTTCCACATCCCATTGAGAGCCTCCCTGCACTCCTTCACAGGAAAACATACAGTAAACAATTTTAAAAAAAAGTTATTTATTTATAATCTAAAACAAGTAACAGATTAAATGTTGGGAATGCGACAATGTTTGCATTAACGAAAACTCTACTTCGAATATTGAAGTTTGTTAACAAGTTACCATAGCAATAATCACATTAAATATGTCACGTTATACTTATAGTAAGATATATTATATTCACAAAAATATTTTTGCTAAAAATATATTTTAATCCACTTAAAAACCATTTTAAATGTATCGTGTTTGTGGTTTACGTTGTCGGTGTCGCGGAATCGCGCATTCTGTAACTTTGTTCTATACAATGGTTCGCTGGTAACTTTGATTCTATAAAACGTTTCATCTGTCACTTTGATTATATGCATTGAGTCACGATTTGACAAATGTTGGGAATCTTTAATCTAGCACGACAACATGTATATGAGCAGAGAAAGAATATATACGTCTATTCTTTTGGTTATTATATACACAACAGACACGCATACGAGTGTATGCAATATGTGTGTGTGTGTGTGTGTGTGTGTGTTATGTTTTACTCATAGTTTAGTTCATACGGGCACTTCTCACTGATGAAAACGGCAGATAACAAGGAATGAATTCGTATATATTACATCCAACAGAAACTATTTCAGCGTGTTCCCGTTTTTCATTTCATTTCTCCTGGCCCAAAGCGCTAATACCCACGTCTATTAAACTTCAGTACATCGTTTTAATGCTGCAACTATTCTGCAGTATCTTTGTGTCACAAAGAGACATTATTGATCTAGTCAATTGTGGACAGGTCCTATGCCTGCAGTGTACGTTCAACTTTTTTAAAGTGTACAGGAAAATTGTTTACGGGTGAAGTGATGTAGATACATTATGTTTATCGTAAGTTCTCTTGTTAACTGTACGTTTAATTATATGTCTGTCTTTCCGTCGTGTCTGCTTGATCTGGTCTGTTCGTCCGTCCCACCCATGTCTTTTCTGTCACTGTCAGTCTGTTCGTCTTATTTATGTGTACTATCAGTATGTCAGTTGGAAGTTTCTCTACATGCCTGTCTATCCGTCTAGTATTCAATGCCTGCCTGCCTGCTCACACTCTCGCGTAGTCTTATAACCAGCTGTGTACATGTTAGTCTTTCTGTCAAACTGTACATCTAATCTGTCTTATCTAATCTGTATTATGTATCGTATTATCTGTCTGTGTTTGTCTTTATTTCTGGTCATGTAGAGTAATGGTTATAAACGGGGGCAATATGGTCGCCCTGAGGGCCACATAGACTTGAAGAGAACCATGGAGACTTGAAGAGACGGAGAAAACTATTGAAATGGGGGGGGGGCACATGAAGGTAACTACTCGAATGATAAACAACAAGAGTTATGAAGATAGAGCTTAAAAAAGTCTTGAACTGTAAAGAAAGAGTGTATGCTTTTTCTTTAGGCATCAGGGAACTACGGGAGAAAATGTTTCCCAAAGAGAGTCCCGGGTCAAAATCTTTGAGAACCACTGATATATAAACATTTCATGGGATTTTTTAGAACTGAGATAAACACATTTTTGACGGAACATCGATAACGCGCCAGAATCTCCAGTAGAATATCAGAAAAGAAAACAACCATTGTTTTGTTTCTGTTCGATCTGCAGGAATTATGAGAGAGAAAGCTCTTGTTTCCAATTTGCAATTTGGTGAAACGGGGGGGGGGGGGGGGGGAGGTTCTTCCACAGCTATATTTTCAAACCGGAAAGTGTTAACTCTCAATGGTGTTCAGTTATTTGAGAAGAAGCCTTCTACCCAGAGCTGCCTATGTTAAAGGGTACGTTTCGCCATTGAGTATGTAGATAGTTACACAAAGGTCTAATCGTCTCGACGAAGAGTCAATACATACCGCCGCTTTTCGACAGATAGGCAGGCTGTCACAGGCTAGAGAACCCGAATTAAAGGCAAGACGAAAACTGATGTTCTAGACCTTGGAAGTCCAGGTCACAGAGTGAGCCAACAGAAGTGCAAATAACACAATTATACAGTGGAACTTGCAGTACAACGTACTTGACTCTTCCCAGCGGAAATCGCACGATTTTTCGTGGTGGTTATCAGAGAGCGAACGCAGAAGAAGACACAAAAGCCTGCAACCATGTAGTGGTATTAATGTTGGTCTGACCACACAGTCAATATGGCTGCTTGACGTCAATACGGTCAAAAAATAACAAGTAGGTGAAAAGCTATCTGGGCAAAAGAAAGACTACTGATTATATCGGATAGTATGTCAAAGAGAAATTGTATGATAATATACGAGAAATAAGGAAATACATAGATAGGTAGATAGATATGTTGGTAGGTAGGCAAGCAGGCAGGTACATAGATACGGCTTGATACAGATGTAGACAAGATAGATATATCGATTAGATTAGTATATAGATAAATACGGCCGTGTACTTGGGGGGAGGGTAAAAGGTAGCACAGAATAGTGACACCTTTACCTGTCATTCACATCGTAAGAAACGGCTAAAGAAGTTTTGTGGATGAAGTTGGCTGTCCAATCTCATAAAGGGTTAAGTGACCCAGAAGCCATGATGAAGTCGGATGTGTCAGGCTGAAAGGCACAGATATTGCAGCCAAACTCTGAATCATGATATAACGGATTCATTTCTCTGGACTACATATCGGTAATCTGCAACATTTTGAGAACGAACGGAGAATATTGACATATTCGTTTCCTAACGTTGTCTTCGTTGTGGATACTCTGAACGCTTCACTGTTCTGGGTAAGCAGACCTGCATTGGCCAGAGAAATGTGCATACGTTCTTCGATGTCGCTGGTCTATCGTCTTCTTGGTCTTTCTCTTCTTCTCTGGTACTGCCTTCTAGAATCAGCCTTAACATGTTGTTTTAAATGTCAAAAATACTGTTAACTTCCTTCTTATGATGGTATTTAGAAGCCAGTCTTCATTTAGTTTCAGTAATTTCAAAATTTCAATGTTCTTATTTTTCTCTATCCATGACATTTGTAGGATCTTTCTGTAGCACTTCATCTCAAATTAATTTATTCTTTTGGATATTGTCTTGTTTAAAGTCGAAGTCTCGCATCCATATGTTGCAACTGAGAAAACACACGAGGGTTACTTTAGTGTCGTTATTACTGCTTTGTCATATCTTTCTCATATAATATATATATCACAATATATCACCGAAATCAGATGTGTCGGACCATTGGTACAAAGAAAATTGCGACACAAAGCATTTTCGTTCTCTCTGCAACTTATCTTAATAGAAAACCTCTATCACCACCCTTTTATGAGAGAGATACATTGTGGAGGGGGGGGGCCCGGGGTTGAGAACGAACGCTAAAATACGCACGCGCGCAGACACACACGCACGCGCACACATATAATGCGGAAATCGATATATAATAATTTAGTGTTATGCACTGTTTATGTGATAGTAACAGTAAACTGGGTACCGATGACAGGAGTGTTACACGAATAATGAAGTTTGTTAGTTATGATCGTATCCACGCTGGCTGGCCTAGGCAATCAATCATCTTCCCAAAGATATGAGTGCTGGCCATAGAAAGTATTGAGGAACATTACCGCAACTTGCCAGAAATCTGTTTCTGTTACACATAAATACCCTCTGCTATCTCTCACAATTTCATTGTCTCAATGAACAACTTGTACTGAAAGTCACTTTTAACATCTATTTTCTATTGTCTTTACGCAGGTGGAGGGTGGTTGATATTATCCACTTGTCGTTAAGCGTAGGGGTGGGAGCCTCAGTTTTTGTTGTAAAGGCGGATGATTTGCCTTGGTTGTGCCTAGTCGATGTTTGTTTAAGGTTATCTTGATGTTTTCTATCCAGGCTACCACGATACTGATGTTTTCTACCTTTGACTTTATGTCCAGATATTCTTAACATCAATTTGTGAAAATGACGGATTGAATATTACTTTAAAACAATTAAATACACATCAGTTTAAAGACACAAAATTATTTAATTAGTATTTTATTATGTTCGCCGTCCATAGCCACACATTTTAAACTTATAATCAATGATAGGTAGTTTTATCTAATACTTTTTTCATAATCATCTTCCACTATTCAAGGTCCCCTACAGCGGTTCTCCTGCTACTGTTTCCTATCTAGAGCTGTTCTCCTACTACTGTTTCCTACCTACAGCTGTTATCATACTACTGTTTCCTCCGACTACTGTTTCCTACCTACAGCTGTTATCCTACTACTGTTTCCTCTGACTACTGTTTCCTACTTACAGCTGTTATCCTACTGCTGTTTCCACCGACTACTGTTTCCTCCGAACTGTTTCCTACCTACAGCTGTTATCCTACTACTGTTTCCTCCGACTACTGTTTCCTACCTACAGCTGTTATTCTACTACTGTTTACTCCGACTACTTTTTCCTACCTACATCTGTTATCCTACATCTGTTATCCTACTACTGTTTCCTCCCACTACTGTTTCCTACCTACAGTTGTTATCCTACTACTGTTTCCAATCTACAGCTGTTCTCTACCGATCTTTCTCAAAGTTTACTTCCCTACCTGTTTTCTTACTTTAGAGGCACCTGGTACAGATGTTGAGATTTTTCTGTGACAAGTAGTTTGACTATCTGTATATCTCCCCATTTCTCTTCCCCTCCCCTCTCACCCCATCCCTCCATCTGTCTCTCGCCCTCTTTGTCTCTCTCTTTCAATCTCTATATGTGTCTCTTCCTTATATCTTACTCCTCTCTTCGCTCTCCTTCTCTTCCTTCCCATTTTCTGTTTACTCTCTTTCTTGTGTCGCCTCCCATAGTATGTTACTATTATCACAATGTTATAAATATGTTCCCTCAGTATTTTATGTTTGCATGCTAGGACAATCATATGTACAGTTTGGTATGTTTGCATGCTAGGATAATCATATGTACAGTTTGGTATGTTTGCATGCTAGGATAATCATATGTACAGTTTGGTATGTTTGCATGCTAGGACAATCATATGTACAGTTTGGTATGTTTGCATGCTAGAACAATCATATATACAGTTTGGTATGTTTGCATGCTAGAACAATCATATATACAGTTTGGTATGTTTGCATGCTAGAACAATCATATGTACAGTTTGGTATGTTTGCATGCTAGAACAATCATATGTACAGTTTGGTATGTTTGCATGCTAGAACAATCATATGTACAGTTTGGTATGTTTGCATGCTAGAACAATCATATGTACAGTTAGGTATGTTTGCATGCTAGAACAATCATATGTACAGTTTGGTATGTTTGCATGCTAGAACAATCATATATACAGTTTGGTATGTTTGCATGCTAGGACAATCATATGTACAGTTTGGTATGTTTGCATGCTAGGACAATCATATGTACAGTTTGGTATGTTTGCATGCTAGGACAATCATATGTACAGTTTGGTATGTTTGCATGCTAGAACAATCATATGTACAGTTAGGTATGTTTGCATGCTAGAACAATCATATATACAGTTTGGTATGTTTGCATGCTAGAACAATCATATATACAGTTTGGTATGTTTGCATGCTAGAACAATCATATGTACAGTTTGGTATGTTTGCATGCTAGAACAATCATATGTACAGTTTGGTATGTTTGCATGCTAGAACAATCATATATACAGTTTGGTATGTTTGCATGCTAGAACAATCATATGTACAGTTTGATAT
Organism: Meghimatium bilineatum; assembly: GCA_034231615.1. Lineage (NCBI taxonomy): Eukaryota > Metazoa > Mollusca > Gastropoda > Stylommatophora > Philomycidae > Meghimatium > Meghimatium bilineatum. Next base: position 35,916,180 of record CM067304.1, read on the forward strand.
GTGCTCATGTCTCTTATACATGATTATCTCATCAACAGTCAGAAACGTTGTGACAACGGCGGAGGTTTCCCCAGTTACAAATACGAGGTTCGAAATAGCTGCATGTAGATTGACATTATATTGCGTTGTGCAGTGTGCTGCCTGTGTGTATGTGGGGGAGGGGGGAGGTGAAGAATAGCAGCATCGTAATATGTCATGTAATGTGCCAAAGGAGACTAAGAGGGTTGAGTTTGAGATGACCTACATATTCTCTCATATAGCAAAAAATGTTACTTTGGGTTCGTATTTCTGGACGAAAGGCGGGCACACAAACAGATATATATATTAGCCCTGGAGGGCTACAAATTACAGACAAAATGTTGTTTAAAAAAAAAGTTACTGCCACATAGAAACAATATAAAAACTTCTTACAAAGTACAGAAATGAAACAAAATTATTTAAAAAAAAATAAAAAATGAAGCAGACAAACGAAAAAAATAAAGTAATTAATACAAATGTGAATTCTACGTTTTTTTCTCTACAATTCAATCTATATTCTAGTTCGCGTATCGGGTATCTTAACACTCAAATTATTATTATCTGAATAATATTTCTATACTTATCTTCATTATGGCCGTCTACTGTATAAGACATATTAACTAATAGGAAATGAAGTCTTCTAAAATAACTAATTTGGCTACTCCCTTGATTTTGATTGGCTGTGGCATAAAGTATAATTAATCACAGTGATCAATGAAAACACGGGGATAGTCAGATGAGTTATTAAGAAGGTTTGATTTCTCATTAACCAGTATGTCTTTTATCATAACTAGTTGATAGTGAGCTTGCTTGATATCACCGGGGTACAGCGTGCCGAATTCGAAATCATGTCCAGAAAAAAAAAGTCCGGGTTGTGATATCTCGCTTGACACGACCACTCCTCATTTTAATTGTAAGTTGGTACCTGACCTAATAGTTGCTGCGGTATAGTACATTGCAGAGTTATCTTCATACCCCACGGCAAGTTGCTGCCATGGGACCTACCTTTACCTTATATCATAGACGGTCATGCCTGAATTCATTCTGCTAACTTGAAATCTGAACTAACTGGTCGTACAATTTGTGTAGCCCATATGCTGCCGGGAACTGAGAGGGGATCTAAGGATACCACTGTCTTCTACCATGTGTGGGTATGGTAGGAAGAAGCGTTTAGGGAGAAATGGTTGTCTAGAGAGTTGACACTTATTATGTCATAATGACCCAATAAACGCATGCTGAAATCTGGTGTATTGGTGTAAAAATAATAATTTCTGAGCGTTTTGATAGGCCCAAAGGGGGAAAAGAATAGCGAAATTGTTTTCTGCTAAACATATCGTAATAGACACAAAGGTTTTTTTAGTGGAGTTGGCTGTTACATCCCACATAAGGTCAAAGTGATATAAAAGCGACTGTGAAATTGGATGTGTAAGTCCGAAAGGTGCATATATCGCAACAAATCTGTAAATCATGACACAACACATTCAGTTATCTTTATTACATCCTGCCAATCCACACGACTTTAAGAACAAACGCAGAATAAAGTGTACAATTCGCAGATATCGCAGCCGTATTACACACCACGATTTAATTCTCTGGACTACATCCTGCCAACAAACACGATTTTGAGAACGAAGAGAAAAAAAGAAGTAATCCTTCTTTAACGGTAGACATATCTTTGGGTGAAATTATTCTGATGACATTCTTTCCAAAACGTAATCTTCTTTATGCACATTCTCACTTCCTCGATTCTGGGTGTGTTGACCTGGTACGGCCATGGACATGTCTAGAAACACCGATATGACCAATGTCTAAAAACACTGATATCACTTGTCCCTCATGACATTTTGGTGATGTCCTGTCGTAATTGAAGCGAGAATACCTTAGTGTTTACGAGGTCTTGACCAGTTCAAAAAGAAATACAATATAGAGGATTAGTGCCCACGCACAACTAACTAGGTCGCCATGTTAAGTGTATGCCTATTTGTATACGCTACTGACTGTATTAGAAGGTAGATGGTTTTTACCGGCCTCACCCTTTTTAAAATCCCAGCCACCAGTCGTCCACCCCCTCTCCCCCCCCCCCCCCCACTTCGTACGTTAATGTTAGATCGGGTTTGTTTTCTAACAATGCTTTGAGGAAGGAAATCGATAAAGCTTTAATTCTGATGGTAATTTCCAAGTTTTAGTGGCGGTGGTACACGGCGATAGACTTATTCTAGTTGCCGCGCTGTGTTGTAGTTTTAATCGTGCGTGAGTACGTATATGTGTTTGTGCTCGCGTTGTGCTGTAGTTTTAATCGTACGTGTGTGTGTTTGTGCCTGCGCGTGCTCACAGAGTTAGAATAGTATTGATGTAGTGTTTTTCAGGGAAAGGTCATTTTAAAAAATCATTGTTTTGTATTTACCAACGTGTTGTATTATACAGAATTCGGGCGTGTTATTGTTACATATTTACGAGTTATGTTCTTCAGTTACTCTATTATTTTAGTCATATTTCATAGCTACGTGTTATTTTAGTCATATTTCATAGCTACGTGTTATTTTAGTCATATTTCATAGCTACGTGTTATTTTAGTCATATTTCATAGCTACGTGTTATTTTAGTCATATTTCATAGCTACGTGTTATTTTAGTCATATTTCATAGCTACGTGTTATTTTATAGCTAGGAATATAATACTGGTGTACTCGTTATGTTATGCAAATGAAGGTGAGTGTTATACGAATTATGGGGCATAGGTACATGTTCTTTAAAATATACTTTTTTTTTCTAGTGCTATTTAATACATGAACGTGTTATTTTATACGCTTACTTATTATTGTATTATGTATGTTTATGTGATATATATAGGATTGTACGTTATGTTATAGTGCCATAAACACACATATATACACACGATGCACTTAGTGTACTTAGTTGCATAATACCAAAGAGAATGTGCCGACGTGCTACTGAGGAATTTTTGTTAGATTTTTGTTATAGATTGTATTTTGTCTTTGTCCCACTTGGTGTTTCTTCCCTTCACCGTGTAAATCATTCACACTTGGATATAATAGATATATAATATGTTATGGCTTATTGGCCAAGCTCCAATTTGGGATGCAATATATCATCGCCCATGTGATTCCGGGATACAAAAGGAGAGCAAATAGCGATACTGTTGCCTGCCATGCATGTCCTAGATGGCGACTGGGGGGGGGGAGGGGTTGTTCAGGTTTGCTTTCACGTCCCATTGGTGATCAAAGTGACATGAACGCTATACCGAAGTCGGATATATCAAACTGAAAGACGCAGATATCGCAACTACGCTGTAAACTATGACAATTCTGATTCCATGACAATTCCTCGCAACGGAATACAGTAGTTCACATTCTGTGTACACATTATAAGATGAGAAGAGTTGGAACAAATATTGACAGTAGACAAACTGAAGAGCAGGAAAGGTAGAGGAAGACCAAGAAAGAAGAGGAAGACGAAGAAAGAAGAGGGTGGACGATTTGTTATTGTTTCATGTCGGAAGATCGATATTGGAAATGAGTCTGTACAACGTGCTCAATTCTAACTCAAACTGTTACCATGACGACAATGTCTGAAACAACATAATGGGACTGTTGAAAGAGGCCCTTATAATAGTCACAAACAAATACTCACATATGGTACTTGACATGTTCGCTTTTGTAGTTTGTTCTCATCTGGTTTATTTTCTTTATGTTAGATGTATCCATAAATTACGTGACAGTTTTTTACACCTTTCTCACTGTCAACAATATCCTCCTATTTTTCTAAAAATATCTAGCAGAAAAATTTAGAAAAACTTGATGATGTGTTTAACATTTGTAGAAAAATGTTTCAAAGAATTTAATTGGTGTATAAAAAGAGAAATTGTTGATATCAATTATTGTCACCCCCTCACCTTCCATCTCCTACCCGACGACTGTCAAACCTTTTCAGACGCCTTCCCCACCTGCTTGTTGATGTAATGAACAACCCATACCCAGTTTATGTGTTCTTTATTGTAGATGCATCTGGTTTAGGTGTTCTCCATTTTAGATGTATCTAGTGTAGGTGTTGTCTAGTGTAGATGTTTCTGATTTAAGTGTTCTCTATTGTAGATGTATCTGGTTTAGGTGTTCTCTAGTGTAGATGTTTCTGATTTAGGTGTTCTCTATTGTAGATGTATCTGGTTTAGGTGTTCTCCATTGTAGATGTATCTGGTGTAGGTGTTCTCTAGTGTAGATATATCTGATTTAGGTGTTCTATATTGTAGATTTATCTGGTTTAAGTGTTTTCTATTGTAGACGTATCTTCTTTGGGTGTTCTCTAGTGTAGATTTATCCTACTTTCAGTCTTAGTAACGCTGCGGTATCTTTATGTTGTGTGCTTACAACCGTTACTTTGACATGGAAAATCGCGTAGCATATCATTAAATTTAGAGATCCTTGAATGAACTCATCAGATATAACACCAACCAGGCAGCTGTATATGTTCCTTTCTTTGACGCATACACGATATTCTTTCTTCGGGTTCTCATGCTAGGGAATGTTGTTTTCTTGTAGGGTGTGCACAATTCCTTCCAAGTCTACATCGATGTCTCGTTGTTATTCACTTCTTCTTCTTCTTTCGTTCACTTGAAACATGTCTATATCTGTAATTCTGTCTCCTGAATAAAACTCACTGTCTTTTGTAGTTCATACAGTGTCCAATAGAGCTTTGATTCCAGTGTTGTTTCCTCTGGCCAATATGTCTGCCTCAGCGTTTCATGCTCAGAACACTCTTGAAGTATATGTTTGGCACTCTGTACTGCCTGTCCACATGTACACATGGCCGTGTTGCCAATCTTGAACTTTGTATACATGTGACTGCGGAGTCGGTTGTGTTGTTATTCACTAAAAAGTGGCTAGATAGTTCGCTAATTTTGGACTACCTACTAACATCCAGATTTATGAGAATGACACAGGTCGGTTTGAGTATACTTTGTGTCCTGAGCCAATTAATAGCACATGAACAGTCGGATAAGTAAAACTAAGTGACACAGCGTGTGGTTATTCAGGAGAAGGACTTGGTATAGGCAAATGTTTATACATTTTCCAACTATATTCTTGAAAAATTGTTCACGGACGAAACATTCTGGCAACGCTTCTTGACAGCCGACTGTTTTTGTGATGCCGTAGTATGACCGTATATATCCAGATGTTCGTCAGATATCTCTTTCCATGATGCATCATCACATGACTGTTCGTGACTTACTACTCTTTCCATGATGTATCACCTGGTTGTTCGTGACTTAGCTCATTCCATGATGTATCACCTGGTTGTTCGTGACTTAGCTCTTTCCCTGGTGCATCACCTGGTTGTTCGTGACTTATCTCTTTCCCTGGTGCATCACGTGGTTGTTCGTGACTTAGCTCTTTCCCTGGTGCATCACCTGGTTGTTCGTGACTTATCTCTTTCCCTGGTGCATCACGTGGTTGTTCGTGACTTAGCTCTTTCCCTGGTGCATCACCTGGTTGTTCGTGACTTATCTCTTTCCCTGGTGCATCACGTGGTTGTTCGTGACTTAGCTCTTTCCCTGGTGCATCACCTGGTTGTTCGTGACGTAGCTCTTTACCTGGTGCATCACCTGGTTGTTCGTGACTTAGCTCTTTCCCTGGTGCATCACCTGGTTGTTCGTGACAGCTATATCCAATTTTCCGAAATGCCCAGCTCATGTGCTTTATTCCGGGGACTAATTTTTAATATTTTTTCTTATCGATATTTTACCATATGATACACAGTTTTAATGCTGCCTTAATTTCATAGGCTCTTCAAAAGTTCTGGCGAGCTATTTTATCAAATCGCCCATTATCCTCATCATCATAATAATCATCACCACTACCCTCATCATTCACCTCCTCCCTTCCTGATCATCATCATAACTTTGAGTATATAGTCGATAGTGTGGGAATCACTTTTAATACTCAACACACACACACTCCACCTTGCTTCTTTTCCCCTTAATCCATTGTATGAGTGCAGAGACACCAGACTAGTCCTTGATATTAATAATTCATAGCTTGAAAGTCACAGGAAGATGTGGTTTTTAAAAATAAGAATGATGCAAACTCCATGGACAGTCAAGAAAACTAACGTAAAAAGACAAATTATAGCAAAAATTACGCCCGTGTGTTGCCGGGGCCCGAAAGGGGAGCAAAGAATAGCAATACTGTTTACCTTCCACGCATGTCGTAAAAGGCGACTAAGGAGGTTATGGGATGGAGTTTGCTGTCCCATCCCATATAGGGCCAGTGACGCAAATGGACCCATGTTTAAGTCGGATGTGTCAGGCCGAAAGGCGCAGATATCGCAGCAATGCTGTAAACCATGACACAACGCATTTCGTTCTCCGGACTACATCCTGCTAATTTGTAGGAGTTTGAGAGCGAACGCAGAAGAAGAAGATAGCAAAAATTAGAAGCAGACACAGTCACCAGAAAAGGGAAAGTGAGAAGAAAAGCACAACTTGAACATTTAGTAACACCGTAAAGATCAAGGGGAGAAGGGACAGAGGAAGTCAAAGAGAAATTTCTGGATGGGTTGTCATTGCGGTACAAAAAAAAGTTTACCTTATTAACAACACAAGAGACAGAGACTTGTGGATAAACATGATCACTTACGTCACTCGGCATGTTACTTGATTGATTGAGTCACTCGGCATGTTACTTGATTGATTGAGTCACTCGGCATGTTACTTGATTGATTGAGTCACTCGGCATGTTACTTGATTGATTGAGTCACTCGGCATGTTACTTGATTGATTGAGTCACTCGGCATGTTACTTGATTGATTGAGTCACTCGGCATGTTACTTGATTGATTGAGTCACTCGGCATGTTACTTGATTGATTGAGTCACTCGGCATGTTACTTGATTGATTGATTGATTGATTAAAGCTGGACAAGTGTAAGTCTCACTCCTCCGCCGCCCATTGTCCGGGTTTCGAGTTCATTTAGTGTTCCTGGTTTCTGGTTTGTAACTCCCCTCCCCTTGTGTTTTTTCTTTCTTTCCCATCGTGGTCCAGCCAACAACCAGAAATTGTCCTACTGGGCTCATGTTCTATGAAGCTGGATTAATGTCGATATTGCCTCCGAGCTAGTGCTCAAGTCAGTCACTAATCAGGCGGTTTACTGACTATGCAACCGATCACTTATTAGATAAACTATGTTCATAACTCGCATTACCTTTATTGGTGGCTACGAGCAATGCCCGGCGTTGTCCGGGTGAGATTTTTTTTTTTTAAAAGCCAGTACAATAACTAACGTTTTCTCCAAATTCAGCAGGCTGTATAGTTAATAGGCCCTACACATCACATGTGCCGTTCCTGAAGAGCGCCAAGATATATTCTGTGTAGAATTTAATTTGTTAATTTTTAGAAGTGGCCTAGGTCTAATCAACATTTGTGTGTGTCGATAATGTCCATATTTCTGTACAAGTTATGCATATTATTACATAATAGTGACAATGTATCTAAAATTATCACCAGGTGTTTACAAATCTGCCTTTAAATCCCAATGTATCTTATCTTACCTTGACGACCTGTCGCGTACTTAAGTTCGCGTATACCCGTGCAAATGAATAAAAATCAGTCGCCAGTTCAAGGTCAAATATTTACATCGTGCATCTGTGGGTGTGAGCATATGTTAGCCAACTGTTATCATGTGCTCCCACGTGCCGACAGTTCGTTACTGATATGTCCAGGTGCTGGCTGAAGTGATCATGATGAGATCAACATGAATTAGGTGACCTAGAATCTGGGCTAATGTGACACCTTTAACAAATCAAGATGATTTTTCTACTTTCACCCCATCCCTGTTTCAGCTATACACTCCTTCATCACATGAACACACACCTACTGCAACTTTCTACTGCAACAAAGTTGCAAGTTTTTATTATGTAGAGAGTGTATACTCATTTAAAGTATCTAGTTCATTCCATAGTAGGATCATCGTGGCGTGGTAAATCGTTTGCTGCGTATTCACAACATGACCGTCAATAGTATACAAACTATTGGCAAATTGAAAATCCAGTCTTCTTAAAAATTCAGTTGACTATTCCCTTGCTTTTCATTGGATGTCAAGCAAAGTTTAATCGTAGTGACTTTGTTGTCACTGTAATCCAATCACGTTTATCGCGCAAGTTATGGCTTTCATCATCATCTCATCAATCAACACACAAAAGTCCTGCGGCGATGTTCGAGTGGTAAAGTGGCAGGTGTGGATACACTGGTAGCCATAGTCACAAACCTGCACGTAGGCTCAGGTCATGTTGTCGTTCTTCATTGACACTAAAGCACCTCTGGAGTCAGGCAGCCGTCTGGGCAACTGAGCAGCCCTATTAAGGAAAGCACTGCTCACCTCCTTAGCCAGAGGAAGGGGCTAGAAAAGAACCCTAAACATTGCCTGCCTCACAATGATCCAGACCATCATATCGCAGCTGGCGGAGTTTTTACACGACGGTAAAAACTACAAGAAAATAACAATTAATTGAGTCCACTCATCGTTGGCGCATGGAATGTGCGCACCCTAAAGGACCGCGTTGAGGTAGCACGGCCAGAAAGACGTACCGCACTTGTAGCGAAAGAACTAACAAGGTACACAATTTACATCGCTGCCCTCAGCGAGACACGACTTTCTGAGGAAGGTGAACGTTGGAAACATGATTCTGAATATTTCTTCTCCTGGATTGGCTGAAAAAAGAAGTGAAAGGCGAAGCTGGAGTTGGCTTTGCAATTACATCTAACCTTGCCAGAAAGATGGCTGAACCTCCAAAGCGTATTAATGACCGGCTGATGACTTCGCCTTCTACTTTCTAAAAAGCGGCATGCAAAACTCGTTAGCGTGTGTGTCCCGACTATGACGAACACCGATGAACAGAAAGAAGCGTTCTATGACTGAAGAAAAGCATACAGGAGACTCCAAAATTCGACAACTCACCATCCTTGGATACTTTAACGCTCTGTCCGAACGCCCTGGGATGGTATGCTGGGGAGGCATTGTATTGGCAAATGCAATAGCAATGGATAGCTACTGCTCGAAACATGCGCAGCATGTAACATACTCATCTCCAACACTGTCTTTCAACTACCTCACCGTAATAGGTCCAAACTCCATTCAAGCAGAATTGTATGCATTCGGTGGCCCTGTTATGACTGCTAAACTCACAGAGCCCTTCCAGACAATGGGAAACCCGGAAGCGATACAACAAGACTGTACGGATGCTTCCATCATACATCTATACAAAAGAAAAGGAAATTGCCTAGCTTACGACAACCACCGAGGCATATCCTTGCTCTCTATAGCAGATAAGGATCCTGGCTAGGGTTCTGTTAAACAGACTGCAAGCCCATCTTGAGATAGGATTCCTCCCAGAGAGCCAATGTAGCTTCCTATCTATCTATCTATTCGCTAAACCATTTATTGCCTATCAGTGTCAGGGGTAGAAGAGTTCTCTGGAGATGGCCCTCGTGTGTGCTGAGTATATTGTGGAAATTGTCGCCTCTTTTATTTCGGTGGTGTATAGTTTTAGAGGTCGTACTTATAGGTCTGCCTTCACTGTTTCTGTGTAGCATAGCTTGCTGTGGTATGCTGTCTGGTGGTAGTCTGCTGATCTGTGCAAACAATTTGATCTGTTGGCTCTTAATGTACTCCAAGATTGAGTCGTTGCCGGTTCTTTGTCTAATGTCCTCATTTCTCACTCTGTCAGCGATATTCCTAGGACTCTGTGTAAGCATGCCAGTTCAGCTGTCATTAGTTTACGTTTGCCTTGTGCTGTCGTTGTCCATGTTTGGAATTCGTAGCACATTGTTGTCATAATAATAGTTTTGAATAGTGTTATTTTGGTGTTTAAATATACATTTTTGTTTCTGAAGATTGGTGTCATTTGCCGTAGGGCTTGGTATGCTTTACTGCATCTATTATTTCTTTTCTTCCTACATACATGAATTGTGTCACTTATTAAAGTCGGATGTTTCCAATATATATGTTGGTGTTCCTGTTCTTCTTATCTCCATTACTTCGGTCTTCTCTATATTTATCTTCACGTTAAAGGTTTGGAATGTTTGATATAATATTTCTTTTTTTCCATTGTAGTTGCTCTTCTGATGATACTGTTAGTGCTTGATAGTCTGAAAATAGCAATTCGTTTAAGTTATCTTTCTGATTGTTTTCTTCCGTTGTCTTTTCTACATTGTAGATGTAATCTATGTATGTTATAAAAAATAGGGGGGATAGTACACATACTTGGCATATGTATGTTATAAAAAATAGGGGGGATAGTACACATACTTGGCATATGTATGTTATAAAAAATAGGGGGGATAGTACACATACTTGGCATATGTATGTTTGACATGACGTTCACTGCCAGACAACTACAGGAAAAGTGTTACGAACAGAACATTGGTCTCTACACCCCATTTTTTGACCATAATAAGGCATTCAGCACTGTAAATCTCGAAGGACTATGAAAGATCATGGCCAAATTTGGATATCCTGAAAAATTCACCAATATAGTTCGCAAGTTCCATGATGGTATTCAATTTGATCGTGTGTGGCTGTGTGCAAGATGACAGAGCACACTCAAACCCGTTTCCAGTAACTAACAATGTCAGAGTTGCGTTCTTGCTCCGACGCTCTTCAGCATGGTGTTCTCTGCCATATTAAATGATGTCTTCCGGAATAACAGTGCAGGAAGTTATCGAGCTGGTGGAGGGTTATTCCTTCTTATTAGATTGAAGGTCAAGACCTAAACTAAGACGAACATTGTTCGCGACCTCTTGTTCACCGACGATTGTGCACTAAACGCTACCAGTCTGAAAGACATGCAGGACAGCATGTACTTCTTTTATTTGGCCTGTGATACGTTCTATCTCACCATCAGCAGAGCGATGATATTAGTAATGTATCAACCTGCACCAGGTGTCCCTTACACTGAACCAGTAATCACAGTAAAGGGACACTGCGAATAAGTTTGTATATCTCGTCAGTGCAGAGAACATCAATGAAGGACACTGGAATAGTCAAATAAGTCTCGGCGGATGACTTGTTGCTGTGTTGGGATGGACGGAGTACAGATAGGAGAAACTGACTATATTAAAGATTAGCTAATATGTTTTAGACCATTGTTGAGTGTCTAGTATACCAAACTGACTTGGGCAACCTGCTTAACGGACAATCCACTAGAACCATTATCATGCATATTCTTCCCAATATGTGGACACGAATTTGAGGAGTTTATAATACCGACAGAATTTCCAAGGAGTCATACACGTAGCTAATATTGATAGAAATATATTGTTGAATAAACCATCAATGCTGGACAGAGATGATGTCAATAAACTCGAGACTTATTAGATCTAGGCCGTGTTTGGCTAGTGAGACACATAGCTGGTTAAAAGCGCCATCTTCACAAGCATTAATATTTTTGTGTGTAATGTTTAATATCTCCGGTAGAAATTCCATGAACACTGATTATACTAGGATCTGAAACAATCATACACATTTATCTTAGATAAATGCCTTTCAATAGAAATGTATATTCTTGTAAAATAAAACAATTTGTTTTATTTATTGACTTAAAAATAGCCAGCTGTGTAAATTAGGCTCACATACCCAGCGGGAAAATGCAGTTAACAGAAATGCCCCCTTGTAAAAATATATACATAAGGAACACGTTCCCTCCCACTGAATACGGAGGTGTCGGGCCACTGCTCTAGTGCTCTAGCCAGTTATTGGTTGTTTTTCTGAATTTTGCTCTTCGTCTCATATCCCCCTGGTCACTCCCATTTATAGAATTCTCTGAACATGTACTTTGTCACTATCATCTTCTTCATCGCTTTGCAGTGTATCCATGACCGGTATTCAGTCATGTCTCTGCTCATCAATTTGCCATCCACTATAGTTTTACCCACCAATTAGTCATCTCTTTCTTTGCCTCTCACTCCCGCATGACATGGACAGTAGATCAGTGTGAAACTTTGGGCGTCGTTGAGAAGGGCGATTCACTCCTTTCTTATCATGCACTTCTTATCAAGACCAGCATACTCCTGGAGTATGATAGAGTTACTATGAAAGTTGGTGATTGTATTGGCAACCAAGATAGAGCCACTGTTACTTCCTCTATTTCCATTCTTATACTCGATGTTACTTTGTTACGGCAGAAGATTTCTCCATCAATTTCATGTCATTTAGTATACGACAAACCCCATGTGCATTTATTTGTTATCTTATTACTGATCCACCTGTGTAAACAATTATATTTTGTGGCTTTGAGGAATACTGGATGAGTTCTTGTATCATTCCCTGTTATTTTTTTTTTAAATTTGCTTCCCAATCTTGACACTCTCTCCCGAACTTTCTGTATCACATTTGTCAAGGATTTCTCTCTCTTTCTCTGTTTATTTCCACTCATCTACGCTAGTCCTACTTTCTCCAGTTCTTATACTGTGTTTATGGCATCTTCTGCTTCTGCGATCCAAATCCTTCCTAGTGTAATGTGCTTACCTTTAGTGTTGTTTAGAGGTTAGTGTAAAGGACGGTAGTCACTGTTGGCGACTTTAAAGTATATTTAGCTACTCGATGTTACACTTTGATGCTGGGTACGTCCAGAAGAAATCTCATGACATGGATGGGAGCATTTCCTGTGTATCCCAGAACTTCCCTCATTGCCTCATTCTGAACTTATGAATCTGTGTTTGCGACAGCTTGAGTAATCACTGTTGCCCCTTCTCAGCTTTCTGAATGTCATTGTGGATATGTTTCACAAAAGAGAGACTTCTATCGAACGTGATTCCTAAGTATGTCATGCCGTACCCCTTGTCGATGTTGATCCTCATACATGCGGCTGCTGGCAGTGTGGCTGCTACTATCTTGTTGTTTAAAGATGACTAGATGATCTTTGTCTTGGAGAGGCTAACTCCATTGTAACTGATGTACCAGAGTGAAATGTGTTCTAATTTACTCTGCATATCATCAATAATGTCAGATCTGTTTCTGATCAGACGTCAGATAACGGGAGATCATCCGCACAAGTGAGAATTCAAACCTGGATCTTCTGAACTCCTATACTAACCTATGGATGCGAGTCGTGGACAATAAACAAACAGGAAAGTGGGAAATTATAGAGGCAGTAGAGATGTGGTTCTACAGAAGAATGCGGAGAATACCATTGACTGCCAGGAAAACTAATGTGAAGGTGGTGAAAGAGTTAAATGCGAGACGGAGCTTAATCAATAATACAAGAAAAAGACAAACTTTATTTTTTGGCCACGTTATGAGAAAGGGAGGTTTGGAAAACATAGTCACAACAGGCAATATTGAAGGCAACAGAGACAGAGGGCGACAACGTGAGAAAATATTAGACAGTTTAACAACCTTGCATGACAGGGAAACATCAACGATCCCTGATACATAATACTGGAGATAGAGAACTGTGGAGAGTCATGAGCCCCTACGTCAGCCAGCATGGCACCTGATGATGATGATGATGTGTTACCAGCCGATTAAAAGCATAGATTAATCAATGTTCTTCAAACAGGCGTGACAATTTGTAATACTAATAATCTGGAGAAAGCCATGTAAAGATCCACAGAACGCTTATCAAGTAGCTCACGTCTTTATAATAGCTACATATAAAGTAGCAATGCTTTTGCACTTGGACAAAATATTGTGCAAACTGGTACCATAAGTTCATACACGCAATATCCGGTATTGTTTGCTGGAAAATAACGAGTGTTCTTAGTAGATTATGGGTGACAATGGAGTAATAAACGTATTTTAATTATGAACATCTACACACAAAAAACGGTCAAAATGTTCTTTCTGTCATTACTATGCTTCATATATAAGAGAAATAATTCGGTTTGAAAACTGTATGCTATTCTCGTTTAGTCTAGGTTTAATTTTTTGAGTCTCTGTGCACAGCTGCTGGCCATAGAGAACAACTTACGCCACCTGGCGTCTGCGTCAGTTACCGTTACTGACTTGGCTCACACACATGTGCTGCGCGTGTGTCCTTCTACCGGTCTTCGTGTGAAAGACCGCATGTGTTTTCTCCGAGGCGTGCGTGCGTAGAAACAGCGAGTAGTTTCAAAACAACAGGCGGAGACGTTTTCATCTAGTAAGTATATGTTGAAGGTAACTGGAGTACTGTCAGATCGTACGTTGTGAATGGCAAAATGTTGTGTGCAGTTCTGGTATGATAGTTTACGCGTAGTCGTTGCCTGAATTAATGTGTAGGTGATCTAATGCTGACACATTCAACCCAATCATTGAATATGGTATCCTAGGTAAAGAGATGACGCGTTGAAACATATAGTTGGGTAGTCCATTTGACCATCGCCTGCCAAAGATACTTCTCTATGGTGAACTGGAGAAGGGTACACGATCTCAAGAAGCACTACAATGACAATAAAAGACATCACTAAAAGCCTTTGAAATAGACCAAGATACATGAGATGAACTTGTACAATATAGAACTACATAGAGCTCTATGGTCAAAAAGTGCGCATCATGTAGAATGAAGAGTGATGCAGCAACTCAACAGCGGAGAGTAGGTAGAAAGTCACGGATAGACTAAAATCCGTCTATAGTGGTCAATCTATGCCCGAACTGTTCAATGACACAACTCGAATCATCTACGAACTATTAGGCATGGGAATAATTCTAACTGAATTTTCAATAGTGGATGTAACAAATGGTCATCATCACTTATGATGGATGAACACAAACACACATACCAGTAAGAACGTGCCGACATCGGTGGTAGAAAGGTTAGTAGGTTAGTCTTACAAGTATCCTGGTTCGAAGCGTTGACAAGCCGACTGTACTGACGATGTGATTGGATGTATAAATGTTGCTTAAAATGCAACCATAATTGAATAGGAAGGCTGTATGAAAGATTTACGCTTATTATTTTGGTTGGTATTTTATACGCATACAGTCAAATAAAATACCAGAGTTAAAGATATATTGTTTATAACGTACCCACAGTGTAGAATCACACTGCACTGGCCCCATATCACTGTGGAAAAACAGTAAATGAGAGCTGGTTATCTGGCCAAGGAGCATACATCATCATGTACTAATCACCTATCACCAAATATGAGTGTTTAAATATGAATGAATAGTAACACTTGTACCAGCCGTACAGGTCGTTTGACGTAGGTTTGAGAGTGGCTGCCCAGATTAGCAGGATGTAGTGATGTGAACAGAATGCGTTGGAATGGTTTTACAACAGGATGTAGTGCCGTGAACGGAATGCGTTGCCATGGTTTTACAGCAGGATGTAGTACCGTGAACGGAATGCGTTGCCATGGTTTTACAGCAGAATGTAGTGCCGTGAACGGAATGCGTTGCCAGGGTTTTACAGCAGGATGTGGTGCTGAGAACAATGCGCTGTGTCATAGTTTTATAGCAGGGGTTCTCAACTTTTCAGACAGCGAGCACAGCCCATATATAATTGTCAGTTTTTGCAAGTACTGTTAAACTCGCATAGCACATGATTGCACCAATGTGTTCGAGTGCATACATTTGAGAGCGCATGTTTAAAACTGCTGCGATATCTGCGCCTTCTGTTATCTCATTTATATCTGACTTCAAGGTGACTTTTGGGTCACTTTGACCCTATATGGGATAGGCAGCCAACCCCACCCATTAACCTTTCTTAATTCCACCCATGTTGTCTTTTACGGCAATCATTGACGGTAAACAGTTGATATTCTATGCTCTCCTGTAGGGACCTTTCAAAACTGGCTTTTGTAACTAGAGAATACACACATGGGATGTCCTGACTAAAATTGCATATTTTTTTAGGATGAGGGTGGACCGAATTAGGAAGACGCATTGTCTCAAAATGCAAGGCGAATTGGTGTCTGTTTAACGAACCATTGTTAAAATCTCGTCTGTTACTTCTCATCTTTAAGACAAATCCAAAGATTAATTTAGAGATCTCTTCCTGCCATGAAGATGCCTGCCAGATACTCGCCTATAGAAGAACACTTTATTTCACAATGCTTACAGAGAAACACTAGACATGAAGCGGTCAGATGCAAAGAAAGAGCAATTGGTGAGCAAGTCTGTGGTTGACGGCACAGTATTGAAAAGAGATTTGACCTACCTAATAAAGGCAGTTATGTATTTACTACACATTGAAGAAGACTCCGCAGGAGGTGATCATACAAAGAATGACAGAATTGGGGATTACCAGAAGTGAAGGGTAAAATGTGCCCTTTCTTGAAAGATCCGTAGATCGCATAATCAGCGTATGACTGGGACTTGTGAGTCAGAATACCATCTAATACATGTACATTTTTTGGAAAGTCCCGAAGATCACACAATCAACATCTGATCGGGACTCTGAGTCTATATACACTGGGATGGCTGTTGGAACGGAGGGCGGAACACTTATGGGAACGCCCCGCGTGCTGTGAAGCTAGTTTCTAATTAAGAATCAAGAAGTCAGAATACTCTTGGATGGATGCTGGAACGGAGAGTAGATCAGTTATGGGAATATCCTGTGTGCCGTGCTCTGGTTTCTAATCAAGAATCAAATTTCAACGAAACCCTCCACAGAACATCAGAAAACAACAACTGAACATAACATGAATTCATCAGTCTCGGTTGTTTTGACGGGGAAACTCAGTATCCCGACAGATTATAACACACGTGTGAGTTCACACACCTGGCATGCCCGTCAAAAATTGTGGCAAAGCACGTCTTTAGGTTTACGAATCTGTCATTCACGCTTGTCTGGAGATAAGATGTCGGAAACAGGATTCTCTCCGACTGTTTATTCTAGTTAGTGATTTAATAGAAGAATTAGATGAACGCCGTCAGGTGTCGTAGACAAGTTTCGGAGATATAGAGTCATCATTATGAGCCTTGCCGGCTGGCGTAAGCGATCATATATTTGTACAAATATCTGTATCAATTGCTACGAATGCGGCTATTGACATATCTTACTATGAAGTTGGACTCTTTCTAAAGTTATCATTAAATTATATATGAATTATAATGCCCCCCAGAAGACAGTTGTGTCGGACCATTGACGCAAATACAACAGCAACATGACGCATTCTTAATTCTATGGACTACATCCTGTTGGAAATCTGGTAGAACTATTATCCTGTTGCAAGACAGATCCAGCGGGAGTTTGAGAATGACCATTGAAGAAGAAGAAGATGAATTATGATGTTTGCATGTATGTAGTAATATATTGCATGATATATATTCCTGATAAGGGTAACCTACTGAAGTGCAACATAGAAGTAGAACAAGTCCTTGTTCTTTTGTTTTATGTTTTCCTTTTTCATTTACATTGCACGAGACTACAATGGACAGCATAAAAGGCGAATCAAGAGGTGTTTGGGAAATTAAAAATGGAAGATGGTTGGTTACTTATACAACATAATAAGGAAGCTGAGGTTTGTTTTTAAAACCATATAAACATAGCATTACGGAAACACTAGTAATGGAAGGCATGCCTGCTGATAACATGGGAAAGGGCCGATCCAGATAACAATAAAAATGCCAGTTTAGAATATGTAGACATGTCCGTGCAGCAGAGAAGTTCACAGAGTATATGAAGAAGGCTACATCCTGGAAAGGTTATGTCATCTCGATAAAAAGAGTAAACTTGACCTCGAAGGAACCATTAGCCTGCATATCAACAACTTGAGAACGGGATCATTCATTGACTTTTTGTGTTTTACATCAACTACAAAATGGGTCAATGATCTTCTGCCTCCCTCAACCAGATGTAGAGTAAAGCTGTGCCATCGAGTGACCTTGATGGACTACATGAACAGGTGGTTGAACACATGTGCGAGTACTCCAACGCAACATCACACCGGCTCCCCATCCATATGTTGCTTGTCAGTGTGTTACCTACTACACCAGTTTTCGACTCTAGAAATGACAACAGCTGCGTGATCATGTACAATATCGTCTTATTCAGCTCGCTTATCTCGTTGTGTTGGATATATATCGTTATCATTACTAAACAATTCTTGATTAGTCTTTTTCGCTGTGCATTTTCTCTCAATATCTTTCTGCTGTAGCATCTCATTTCGAAGGAAGCATTTCTATTTACACCGCTACTTCTTTAAGTGTTTATGTTTCTGTCATAAATCGCGATTGGGAATAAACTTGATCTGTTCAGATATAATTCATTCATTGGTGTTGTGCTAGGATATTTCAACGTACAACAACGCCCACATGCTGCGTGGTCGGTCTCGAAAGTGAAGTAAAGAATAGCGAGACTATTACCTGCCAAGTATTTCGGAAGAGCGACTTAGGAGGTATGGGGGATGAAGTTGGGCTGACCCATTTCATAAAGGTCGTCAAAGTTACCCATAGGCTATGATGAAGTCGGATGTGTCAGGTCGAAATGTGTAGATATTTCTGCTGAACTGTAAACCATGACAGTCGTTCATTCTCTGGAGTACATTCTGCTAATCTGCAGTGGATTTGAGAATAAACACAGAAGAACAATAATTTCTATATACTTTTTTGGGTCACATTGTATGTGCGTATATGATAATCGCTATTGTTCTTCAGCCAATACACGTGTACTATAACTTGCATCTTACATAAGCAGATCTCAGTCGACAGTGCACAAGCTATGTCGATTGTGCGAGGGGTTATCCCACATTGTAACTTCACATTGTCGTAATGATGTCTCGAGTGTAACAATTTTAAAGCTGACAAAATGTAGCGTCCAGACGTAACGTGCTTATCATGAATATATGGTCTCCGGGTTTATCGTCAATTAAGAATTATACATAAAATCAACCCCTTTGCTGGTATGTGCACCCAATCATGGTCGCCTGCAATATAAGACCTATTTGCTCATGGGAAATCATCCTTTTTAATGCAATGACTCAGTTGGCTATTTTTATAATTCTCACTGCCAACTATGATTATACTTTGTATAACAGCCAATGAAAATCAAGGAACAGTGAAATGGCTCATTTAAGACAGGGCTTAATTCCCCATTAACTAATAGGTCTTATATTGCGTCTGTTCCCTCAATTTTCCCTTTCAACTAGATTTACTATGTCATGAGTTAATGACTAGGCCAATTACAGAAATGTATTATTTACACACAAATAATGGACGATCTTCAGGCAATGACTTGAATATTGACAGCCTCTTATTAGTCAGTTGAGTTATTATCAATGTGGGCCATATGAACTCCCCCTGGGCCACGGAGGAGATAATTTTTTTAATTGGGGATGGAGACCCACAGGTAGATTGCACTATTTTAACGACAAAGAACAATATTTATAATGATATGTGACCCGAAAAGGGAGCAAAGAACAGTGATACCGTTACCTGCCATACACGTCATAAGAGACAACTAAGGGAATTGTGGGGGTTGGAATTAGCTGTATTATAGAGGTTCAAGTGACCCAAAATACATGTTGATGTCGAATGTGTCAGCGCGAAAGGCACAGATATAACATGCTGAGAACCACTGAGATTAATAGTACAGTGATGGTCAGAACAGTATTAACAAATATGCAGTATTCCCCAATACTTTATTTCCCATCATATTCTACAATAGGCCTGTCTGTATTCGACCACGTCCTACAATTCGTAATTGTTTTCATTAATTAATTTACTATATCTATAAAACCATCTCTTAATCATAGATATATATTCAGTAATCAGCCATTGTTTCTCATTGTAAACTTGTAATAGACACTGGCTATGTTGTAAACAGAGCGGCTGGCATACAATGAATTTATGTTTAAGCGCAAATCATTACCTTACACTTACGGAGTTTAAGATTGGAAAAGGTGGAGTTGAACTCCTTCCTCTTAGCTATTCTGTTATTTATCCACAAGCCTCTCTGTATAAATATGTTAAACAAGTGCCCACTAATATATCATGGCATGCAACAGACAAATGTCATTATATATATATATATATATATATATATATATATATATATATATATATATATATATATATATATATATATATATATATATATATATATATATATATATATATATATATATATGAGAGAGAGAGAGGAGTGTGCCGTGCCTCTTAATTGAGAGGGAGCTATATATATGGAGGACATGATCTTAGCGTTTGAAACCTTAAAAATAAATCGACTTAAATCTATTTCCTTTCATAAACACTTTAAAGAAAATGGAATTCTAATGGTTTTTACGTTCAGATACACTTTAAAATAAACATCTACTTAAATTGCTTTTCTTTTCACTTGAAGAAATACAATTTCGTTACTTTATCTTTCAGATACACTTTAAGAAGCCAAATTTCGTTACTTTTTCAGATACTCTTGAAGAAATCAAATTTCGGTACTTATAACAAAATAATATCCGGATAAGACCAAAAGTAGACCAAGAAAACGGGATATAGAAAACATAGCCTTAAACAAGCATGGACTTAATACAACCGAGGCGACACATCTGGCCTTGGATCGACAGCTGAAGCTCCCACCCCTACGCTTAACGAAAGTCAATACGATCAACCATCGTTCACTTCGGGACATACAATAGATAATATAACTTTCTATGTCCCATTCTAGACGAATGGATCTAGACCTCACTCCCCAATGTCAATTTAATGTGTGTGACTTCCCTGGAAATCTCAGTGGCTTTCTGGCAATATGACCCCCTCTGAGATTCACTGATTTGCATCAACATTGGTTATACTTGTGCTTGTATTAACTTGTGTTTCCATCTCTTCTCGGTATTCTTCTTTTATTTACGTGCTAAACAAGTTCTAAAGATGTCAAGCAAAGATAGATACAGGTCTCCAGAAGAAAGAAAAAAATACAGAAAAACAACCAGCTTGCAACATAGCCTTCCGGTGGGCTAAATTGATTTCACCATACCAGTTTCTTATCCTAGTGTAGTTTTTATGTTGCCCGTCAAGTGCACGATGTTGCATGTATTTTCCCACCCTTTTGCTCAGACGTAACTGCAGATGTTCCACACCTGGTTTTTACATCATACAGATTCATCTAGCATCCCCTGGTGCACTCTCTTACTCTCTAGAAATACCTTAATGTATCCTACTCATTAGTTTTGCACCCATTTCTTTTATTCAAACATTCGCTTGCTCCTTATAATATTCAGTTATTTCTTGTCCATCCTTCCCATTCTCCTCCTTACAATGTCAATTTCTTTCGTGTCCAACCTTCTCCTCGTTATAATGTATAATTTTTTCTTGTCTATCATTCTCATCCTTATAATGTATAATTCTTTCTTGGCCACTATTAACTAATCCTTGTGATGTTTAATTGTTTATTTTACATAATTGATTTACTCCTTCGCTTCCTCATTTTCTGTTTATATATCTCATTTATTCATCTCTTGTCGCTTTTCTGTTTCCATCTACCACACTATCAATCACTTATAATTTTTTTCCAGTATTGCTCACCCGCCCTCCCCCCCAAACATCTCTTCGAATTGAATATCGCAATGCGAACTTAACGTGTTTTAAAGATCTAGCTCACTCTTTCTGATCGTCAACTCTCTCCATCTTTATCTAGCTCACTCTTTCTGATCATCAACTCTCTCCATCTTTATCTAGCTCACTCTTTCTGATCATCAACTCTCTCCATCTTTATCTAGCTCACTCTTTCTGATCGTCAACTCTCTCCATCTTTATCTAGCTCACTCTTTCTGATCGTCAACTCTCTCCATCTTTATCTAGCTCACTCTTTCTGATCGTCAACTCTCTCCATCTTTATCTAGCTCACTCTTTCTGATCGTCAACTCTCTCCATCTTTATCTAGCTCACTCTTTCTGATCGTCAACTCTCTCCATCTTTATCTAGCTCACTCTTTCTGATCGTCAACTCTCTCCATCTTTATCTAGCTCACTCTTTCTGATCGTCATCTATCTCCATCTTTATCTAGCTCACTCTTTCTGATCATCAACTCTCTCCATCTTTATCTAGCTCACTCTTTCTGATCGTCAACTCTCTCCATCTTTATCTAGCTCACTCTTTCTGATCAACTCTCTCCATCTTTATCTAGCTCACTCTTTCTGATCATCAACTCTCTGCATCTTTATCTAGCTCACTCTTTCTGATCGTCATCTATCTCCATCTTTATCTAGCTCACTCTTTCTGATCGTCAACTCTCTCCATCTTTATCTAGCTCACTCTTTCTGATCATCAACTCTCTCCATCTTTATCTAGCTCACTCTTTCTGATCATCAACTCTCTCCATCTTTATCTAGCTCACTCTTTCTGATCGTCAACTCTCTCCATCTTTATCTAGCTCACTCTTTCTGATCGTCAACTCTCTCCATCTTTATCTAGCTCACTCTTTCTGATCGTCAACTCTCTCCATCTTTATCTAGCTCACTCTTTCTGATCGTCAACTCTCTCCATCTTTATCTAGCTCACTCTTTCTGATCGTCTCCTTTTCGTCTCGCCATATATTTAGCATTTTTTAAACATGCAAACATTTTAAAATGCATTGAAAAAGCAGTGTTGACTTCACCCCCAACCCTCCTTCAACAATCCTCAAGCTTTTTTCAGACCTGCTTCCACCTAATGGTTGCTGATCCAGCGGTCCATGGGCTCATGCCCTTTGACCCATACTTCCACCTAATCGTTGACGTAATTTACGGGCATCTTCTTTAGGTCCCCATACCCCTTTAAGATTTTTGGAGTGGTGTCTCCACAAGCGGCCCTTTTTATGTCTTCCAGACGGCCATTAGGCAGAAAATAGTGTTTTATATATATATATATATATATATATATATATATATATATATATATATATATATATATATATATATATATAATAGAGTGAGTTGTGGAAGGCCTGAAAAATAGAACAGTTGGTCGGTTGTTTAGTAAAAATCCAGACAGTATATTATCTGACTGAACCAAATGGACGAGTAAAGTGTAGTAACAATATTGTCACAAACCTGCCTTAAAAAGGGCACAATAAACCATGTTTAAGAATGATAGTCTATACGCAGCTAGCAAAGCAGACTACATAGGTCAACAAGTTAACAAAATATATATATAATGCGTTTTTTATACATAGTTTATTTATATCCCAAGAAATTACAAGCGATAGGGCTCTCATTTTATATGTAATGTATAAATTGTGATTGATTGCGAACGATTAGCTCTTACTTCATATGTGTAGTGGGGTGGTTTTTCTAAGATTTTTTTCATACTCTGGTCACTTTAGCTTTCGGCTTAGAATAATGGCTATTGAAGGAGCCTTCTACTTAGAGAGGGGTCTATAATTGTTTAGATGACATGCTACAAAGTTTCCATAAGAGAGCCTCAATATAATGGCATGTCATATACTAATATTTTCTGTTGCATGGGTGGTTTGTCTTGTGGTTAATTTGTGGGAGCCACAGACGCAACCGCATGCATATGTGTATATTATAAAATATATGTAACAACTGGAAAGATCGAGGGTAAGAGAGACAGAGGAAGACAACGTGAGAAAATGTTGGATGGTTTGAAAGCCTGGCATGATGCAGAATCATCAAAAGCTAATTAAATGTATAACAAACCGAATACTGGAGAGCTATGATGGATCGCCTACAATGAATGAATTAATATAATATATATTATCACCACCTCTCATTTACTCTTCATCTCTACAACTCACCCTCATTCTAATAACTCACTCTGACATTTCCATTACTCCTCACCTTCCTTCTAACCGCTCCCTCTCACTTCTCTCCAACTTACTCCGTCTCAATCTCTCTCTCTCTCTCCCACACATATAACATTTATCACACTTACTGTCACTCGCTCTTCCTCTTTAATGAATGCACCAAAAACCTACGCCTCTGCTCTCGGTTAATCCACATCTGTTTTCGACCTCCACATCTCTGTTCAGGTAGTTGACTACACCTGTGTGCACAGTTTATTTCCGTTAGCAAAAAGGTAACACATTTCTATTCCAACTTTACCTGTCTACTTATCACCTTTACATCCCCCCACCCTTCCGTATTTTTTTTCCGCGTAACTTTTGAGAACTCCCAACACATGTTGTAGTTATATTTACATATGGCTATTTAGAAAGGAGTGAGCGATCTAATGATGGATTGAGTGAATGACTGCAGGAGACATAGTCGGAGAAATGAGCCAGCAATAATTGGTTTTCTTCTGTGTTCTGGACTATGGTCAGCCTACTTGTGTGTTCGTTCTTAAACTCCTGCAGATTATCATGATGTAGTCAGGAGAAGGAAATGTGTTGTGTAATGGCTTACAGCCGTGCTGTGATATCTGCGCCTTTCGGTCTCACACATCCGGCTTCAGCGTGACTTCTGAGTCACTTTTAACCTATATGGGATGGGCCAGCCAACGACACCCAATAAACTAGTTTGCCTTCTCTTACGACATGAATTGCATGTAAAGAGTGTTGATATTCATTGCTCCCCTTTGGTCCGGGCAACACAAGTGTGGTGGTCATGTTGGGTTTTCATACTATGGCGAAGTTCGCCGTCTTCTCCAGGTCAAGAGCTGCTTCCCAATAGCTCTTGAATGAACCGTGACCATTGATTGTACTATAAGACCTAACTGCAAAAAGTAAAAAGACCTTCATTCAGTATCTTTTTATTACTGTTATGCATGCCATTGCTTACTATTTATATACTGGGAGTAGACTTGGCTATCTTTGGCATGCCATTCCACGTATTTAAATCTTGGCCAACGGAAAACACGGAAATAATCAGGAAAAGGAACGAGTTAATAAACTTAATTAATTCAGAGAACAGGTCCTCTACTGGCGACCGGACGCGCCTCAATTCGTAACCTCTGGTCAGATTCACAATCTTTGCGTGCTATGTATTGGAGGGTATTGAAGAAAGTATTCTGCTGTGTGACTGGTCATTAGAAGACTCACGGGCAGAATCAAAACAATCCATGTTTTAGATTACGTCAGTGCATTTCGTTGGACGGTGTTGGCAGGCGAAATTAAGTATACAGAGTGTCTAAAGAAAAGTACAGCAATAATCAATATAAAATGTATACACACACACAGTTTCTAAAGAACAGTACAGAAATAATCAAAATAAAGTATACACACACACACAGTGTCTACCGAACAGCACAGCAATAATCAAAGTCGTGACAAATAATATCTTGTTTTCATTCTGCTTATATCATATTGGCAAGAGTCATGACCAAACGGTTTAAATTTCTTCTAAGAAGGGGGTACCACTTCAAGTATTGCACACTTGAAAAGTCGAAAACTTTTTCGTGTGAAAGAAAGCTGTAAAGAAACAGCGCCAGTGCACAATAGCTAATCGCTAGAAATTCTTAGGGTTCATAAGAATGAACAAAACATTCATAGTATTGGATTTCGGATCCGAATAGGAATTTTTTGTATGTATGAAAGAATAAAGTGAGGAATAGCAGAAAAACTGGATGGTTAGATAGAAATGTACAATATACACCCTCCTTTTTACGGGATGTTAGTTAAAATCAGGTACTCCTCATTCTTACTGGGTGTTATATTTTATAACGATGTTATACACATACACACACGCACATAAATACATATTTATATGCATATGTGTGCGCGTATACATATACACCGTGAACATTACGAATATAAGACCTGTGGGTTAAATTAGGAATCATCCTTCTAAAGTGGAGCATTTGACATTTTCCGTAATTTTCATTGACTATCGATACAAAGTAAGAAATGAAGAAATAAATACAACGGGAAAAGTGTATTGCTTCACTCTATCTAGATCAGGAGTCGGAAACCTTTTTGTCTGAGAGAGCCAGAAACATCACATATCCTATTTTGAAAAGTAATTCTGTGAGAGTCATATATTATGTTTAAAACTATAAATTCAAGTAAATGTGTGAATTTTGTGTAATTTCAACACTAAAAGTACAATAAGTATGTCTCTGAATTTTTTTTAATAACATTGTTATGCTGTTGCTAATCAATAATGAGTATTTCTTACCATTAATGCGACTTCTGATGCTGAGCTGCAGTAGACTTTAGCTCATTTGTAGAATGAAATATTGATATGCAATTAATATGTAGATCAAAGGAGTCTAAAGAAACATTTTTTTATAATCGAACATTTGTCTGCGAGCCAGATGCAGCCATCAATAGAGCCACATCTGGCTCGCAAGCCATGGGTTTCCGACCCCTGATCTAGATCATAATATGGCCGCCTCTATTAAAGACCTTTCATCTGAGTTAATTAAGACCCCATTTGTTACCTTTTTCATTATTTTTGGGATTTCGGTTGGCCACTATTTACATACTTGAAATAACATGCCAAATATAGCCAAGGCGATTCCAAGTATATAAATAGTAAACAACCGAAATCCCAACAAGGGCACCCTTATGTGCAAGACATCAATGTTGTAATATCTATGTATATATCCAACCATCCATCCATGCAACCTTTCCTATCTTATCTTTATCTATCTTTATCTATATATTGCCTTCTACTTATGCCGTGAGGCGTCACAGGAGTGGATGACGATCGGTTTCTGGGTTATTGTACGTTTGGTTGCTTGATATACAGTAATAATGTGACGTGTCAGAATGTTGGTAACTCCTTCCATCCTCCTTCTTCTTGGTCTTCTTCTATATCTTGCTCTTTCCTTTTTCATGTTGTATTCTCTTGCAGCTGGCCAATACGTGTTCATTCTAGGTGACAGAACTATTTCAATCTCGATTTTTCAATATGTTTGACCACTGATGCCAATGTTTGCTTATCTTGAACACAGTTATTGCTATACCGATTTTGATGAAACATAGCCCATATGTACAAATTGTAAAGTGTTAGCTCGAATAATAATATGCCGTTTTATACAATGGTTTAAATAGGAAAATTCGGAATACATATTCAGAGATTGGATTAAATTAGCAAGAAACTTATTGTAATCATTAAATCACCATTGCGAAATATGTCGCAAAGTCACGAAAATAATTGTTAGGATATATATTAATTTCTTGTATAAGGAGCCATCGACCCCTGAACGCCCCCACCCCCTCCCCTAATTGCATCGGAACCCAATATTGCGCCCCCAGAAGACTTCAGCACCCATCGAGGATCGGTATCGCCCATAACAGACCTATGCTCTAGAATCTAGATGGATGATTTTCAATGAGCCAACAGGTCTTATGGTCACGCATACATGAACTTGAATATTTGTATT